>CACTHL010000456.1:1475625-2943750 GCA_902712375.1 Dioscorea dumetorum | reverse complement strand
TACCAGACTTCCACCACTTCGATGGATGACTTCTAAACCAAACAGGTCCTTAATGTTTCTCCCATCTCATCCATTCATTAAACTATTTTTTTATTTATTATAATAATTATATTATAATATAGGACCATAATTATTCCATTCATCATTTTTAATTATTTACATTATATATTTTATTATAAACATATTTATTTAATACAATATTAAAAATTATTAATAAATAAATAATATTTTTACAAAATTATATTAAAAACTACATATTTAAATTAATAAATATATATGAATTATAATAAAGCAACACATTATTTTCAAAATATTGTAAATTTTGGGTGATTTAATGGCTAGTTTACAACTGTTAGTTAATGATAAAATACATTAATCACAAACTACATAATAAATAAAACTAAATAGCATGACGGCATTAATTTAAAAATTACATACCAACAAAATCACATTACTTTAAAAATAAACTTGACAAATATTTAAAATTATATTTTGATTTTATGACATTACACATAAAACGATGATTTTCAAATTGTTTTACATTTATGTGTCAAGTATCCAAAGTTAGAATTTGATGACCAACAACTATTTCGAAAGCTTGTTTCAAATTTCAAATGTTGCTGGTTTTCATTACTCAATATACATAATTCAACCCATCTTTCTTCCATTTCTTCATCATCATTTTTTTTTGGGTTATGTTTGACTTCTTTTTTCTATTAACCTTCATTTTTACCTTTGCTACTTTTTTACCAATCAAACGGATTTCAACCTCACTGTCATCTATTTTAAAATTTGTATCTGCATTACATGAAGAAGTATAAACACCGCTTTCATTGATCGTTAATTTCTTTGAAGACCTAAAATGAAGATAATTTGCTTTCTATTTTCTATCATCTATCAAAATAATTCAAACATACCCGTGGATGATATGTTTTTTACGATTTTGGTAATATAGAGTATGAGCGCGTTCCTCTCACTTATCATCAATCCACCCACTATGATGTTCTCACAATAATTTGTAAATTCATTAATAAGTGGGAGCATCCATAACCAATGTTATTTACAGCTAGTTGTTCATTTTCTTAGAGTCGATCATAAGTTTTCATTAAAATACTCAGTTACTCATTTTCAAAATGTCTAATCATTTTGGGCAGTGCATACGATGCTGTCAGTTGAAATTGTAAACCATGCACTCATAAGCATTTTATCGTCTTTTATGGTCTATGGTTGGTGTTTTTCAACTGTTTCTTCATGTTGTTTTTTATTTAGAACGATGTTCTCAGTCTCTAACTATGTGGAAGTAAAAAATGGAAAGTCAGAAAATAAACATATTTCAGTTGTATTTTATTGATCAGCAAAAGAATACCCATCAAAATGTTTTAGGTCACTTGCAGAAATAGGAATGCCACTTGATTATTGCCATTGAAATGTTAATTTGCCATGCTGGGTTTAAAAAACTCCAGTCCTGAAAACATTGGATAATTATATGGAAATTTTGGTTGATTTTTGACATTTAAATAAAATTGAAAAAAAAATTATGGGTTTGGATAATTTTGTGAATTTTGATGATATGTACTCATTAAAGCTAATAGTGGCGACCAACCTTTCATTACCATTTCAAATTTCATTGAGTCCATGCATATGCCCCATTTACAATGCCCTAAGATAACAGCAGTTAGGTACTTTTTAGAATTATATATATATATATTGAACTTTTATTTTTTATTATGTTTACTTGTATTATTTTTTTTAGTCAATTGCTACGAGTACTCCAAATATTATTTTAATATTAAATTTTTAAATTGATACTAGAAGTTTTTTATTATGTTTGATGAAATATTACTTTTTGTGCTACTTTGGTTGAGGATAATATCATATTACCCTAAAAATGTGGACCATGAAATCTTATATTAACTGTTTGGATATTTAGAATGGAAATATAATATTTTTTGAATGTGATAACTGAACCAATATTATAAAGAATGTAATTACCAACACAATAAATGGTAATCTCACATTCCCAGGGAAATATAAATTTATATCTTTAATTGCTTCTATAATGTTTTAGCAGCTGTGTGAAATAGGACATCCTTTTATATTAAAATATATTTATTGAAATGTTTAGATGAAGATAAGAACCATTTAAAATAAAATTTTTTTAAACTATATAGTTAGAGGGAATTTTATATTTATTTAAAATAAGTAAATTTGCCTTAATTACTATTAATAAAAATTAATTATATCAAAAAATAAAAAAATCAATAACAACAAATATTTATTATTAAATAGTTTTAATAATTATTTCCAAATATAATAAACTGTGATATATTTGGTAGTTATTTGATAAGAGTATTTTAGTAAAAAGATAATTCATAATAAAAGATTCTCAGTTAACCAAATACAATAATGTTATATTCCAGAAACATTACTGCTTTACCAACCAAACAAAAATTATATATATTCTCATCAACATAATTTAGGAATAATATTCCTAGCAATTCTATTTTCAACGGTAATATAAAATTATGTGAACTAAACTGTCTCTTTATGTGTTTCCACAAACATCAGAAACTGACATCCTTAAAAGTTATTTTTTAATAAGATGGACAAACCACCTTCCAAAAAGGTGTGGGGTTTTCTTAAGTATTTCGCATTCCCCTATTTGCAGTGAGAGAGCTGATCCCACGACCTTGCCCTACACATTATAGAAAATTATACTTCCTACTAAATATACCGTTCGTGGCAAGAGATGAGCACGGTCAGCCCTGTATATAGTAGTTTGGCATTTACGCCCATATAATGCTCCATAAAGCATCATTCCAATACTCGTGTGAAAGCTATTATTGTAGCCGAACTCAATTAGGGTTAGGTTCTTGAGCCCAACTTCCTTGGAATTCGAGGACATAAGCTCTCAACATATTCTTCAACATCTAGATTGCTAACTCTAACTAACCATCTGTCTGAGGATGGTAAGTTGTACTAAACTTCAGTGTAGTTATAAGGGCTTGATGGAATTTCAGCTAGAATTGGGATGTAAATTGTAGATCACGATTGAACATGTTCGATATTAGCACTCTATTAGGTTTAACGACATCATCGATAAACAACTTTGTCATCCCCTCCAAAAAATACTTGGTGTGCATGGCCAGAAAATGAGCTGATTTTCTCAATCTATCCACAATCACCCATATGACATCTTATCCTTGTATAGTGCACAGTAAGCCAACTACGAAGTCTATGGTGATGTGTTCCCACTTCCACTCGGAAATGGGCAAATGCTATAATAATCCTACTTGTTGTTGATACTCCACCTTACGCTGCAAGTTAGGCATTTGGCTACAAGTTCTACGACTTCACGCTTCAGTCTCGACCACCAGTAATTTTTATTGATGGTGCAATACATGGCGTTGTCGGGGTGCACTGCATAAGCTGAGCATTGGGCTTCTTCCAAAATAGCGGTCCGAAGCTCCGGATTCCATGGAACACTAACACAATCGAGAAGTTCTAAAATACCATCATCTCGCAAGGTGAACTCACTGGACTCGCCTTTTCTCGATTTTTTCACCTCTTTCAACAATTCCTCACCAACTTTCGTGGCTTCTCGAATCCGTTCAAGTAAGGACACCTTGAAGGCAAAAGTTACTAACAAGGCTCCACCACTATCCGACTAAAATTTCACACCCAACTAACGACAAGCTAAGAGTTTATGAAGATATTGGGTCTTCACGAATGACAACCTAGTGATGATTTCCTATTCAAAGCATCAACTACCACATTTGCTTTTTCTAGATGGTAGTTCATGACTAAGTCAAAGTCTTTAATCAATTCCATCCACCTGCATTGATGAAGGTTTAACTCCTTCTGAGTAAGCAAGTACTTCAAGCTTTTGTCATCTGCAAAGATTCAGCACATCTCCAAAAATAAGTAGTGTCACCAACTCTTCAATGTGAAGACCACTACTGTAAGTTTCAGATCATGTGTACGATAGTTCAACTCATACTTCTTCAATCGTTGAGAAGCATAAGCTATTACCTTACCCTCAAGCATTAAGATGCAGCCAAGACATTGAAGTGATGCATCACTGTACACCACAAATTCTATTCCACTTGTAGGTAAGTAAGTATCAAGGTTAACGTTAATGGATTCTTCAGCACATGGAAGCTATGTTTAGGTCTTTACATGTCAATTACATCATAAGGATGCTATTACAAAGAACCTTTCTACAAAATATTGGTGATACCATACCAAACAAAAGAAACTGTGGACTTCGTCCACATTCTGAGGTTGTGCCCAATTGACAATTGCTTTTACCTTCTATGGGTATATAAGAATACCTTCTCCTAACGCCACATGACCAAGGAAGGATACTTCACGCAGCCAAAATTCACACTTGGAAAACTTGGCATACAGTTGCTTCTCTTGAACCATCTGCAACACTGTACGCAAGTGTTGTGCATGGTCCTTGTTAATGGCCAAGTATACCAGGATATCATCAATGAAGACAATCACAAACTCATCCAAGTACGTCTAAAAGATGAGATTTGTTAAGTCCATGAATGAATCTAGGGCATTCGTCAAACTAAATGGCATGACTAGGAGCTCATAATGCCCATGACGGGTACCGAGCGTTGTTTTTGGCACGTTACCTTCCTTAATTCTCAGCTGGTGGTATCCTGAACACTAATCGATCTTAGAAAACACGTTGGCTCCATCAATTGATCACAAAGATCATCTGTCCTATTGCCAATGGATACTTGCTCTTGATCGTCACCCTATTCAATTACCGATAGTCTATGCACAACCTCCTCATTCCATCCTTTTTATTCACAAATAAGACTAGTGTGCACTAAGGTGATACACTTGGTTGTATGAAACCCTTGTCTACCAAGTCTTGCAACTATACCACCAGCTCTTTCAATTCTGGTGGCACCATCTGGAAAAATATGATCAAAATAAGAGTCATACCCTATAACAGATCAACAGCGAATTCTATCTCCCACTCTAGCAATAAACCTGGCAACTCCTCTAGGAATACATCAGGGTGGTCCTTGACCATCGACACATCTTCCATCCCCCACGAAACAACTCTGTGTTGACTACATGTGCCAAATATGCCTGCCAGCCTTTACTAACTACCTTTCAAGCATCTATGGCTAAGATCACGCATGTCTATAGAATTCTTCTCTCCAACAAAGGCTACTTTAGGCCCCTAAGAGCTAGTGAAGGTTACTTCCTTCCTGAAGCAATCAATGGTTGCATGATGTCTGCTCAACCAGTTTATTCCCAATATGGTATCAAAAACCCGAATATTCAAAGGAATTAGATCAGCCTTCATAATTGCGCCACCAATTTGCACAAGGCTACCTAGGAAAATGGTGTTTCTAGTTATCTCCGCACCCATATTAGTTTGTATAACCATGTCACACTCTAGGGGAAGATTGCCCAATTGGCATGGTAAGAAAATGCAGCTTTGATAATGGGCCTTTTCGCTCTAGAAACAATTAGCACACAAGCAACATGCTGATATATAGACATTGTACTTGTAATCACATCTAGTCCATCTTTTACCTCCCCATTAGTCATGACAAAGACTCGGGTCTGGGATCTGGGTAGGTTCCTTTATCCACCACCTCGAGGCACAATAATTGCAACTTGGGATTGAGTAACTGAAACAGGTGCTGGAATAGCCTGATGCGTGATTTTAGGCAAGTTTGAATGACTAATTGAAGGAGATGAGATCACAATCCCTTCACAGTTTAGCTCTAGACAGGCCTACTTCAAGTGATCTTGTTAACTGCAATGAAAACATCTTCGTGCACATAGCACCTACCAACATGGTGCTTCTTACAATTTGAGCAACAAGGAACATTTGAAACTAACTTCTAAGACACAATGCCACAAGGACCTAAACTCTTATGACTGCTTGATATGTGAAAACTAGAACCCAAAGTTTCCACAGAGGTACTCTCACTTTTACTCTGCTTTTGGCTAGTGAAAATTTTGTATTTCCCCTCTTTACACTACTCTCTTTAAGTCGGCGGCTGCCCTACAACCGCTTCTCAGCTCTTAGGGCCAATTGTACGACTTCCTTGAAGCTCTACCTCCCAATGATGGGTATCCACTCTATGATGCTTAGATTCAAGTCTTCTTTAAACTTCGAACACAAAGCTTTTTCTAAACCTACCAACTCGGGCACGAAGCTAGCTAGATCCTTAAGGGCAGACTCGAATTCAACCATTGATCAGCTTCCCCAATTAAGCCCCATGTATTCATGCCTCTTTTGGTCTCGGTGGAATGGCGTGTCGTATTCTTCATCAAAACACTCAGAAAATCTGCCCAAAAGAGCTGTGCGGACGCTTTACTCTTCAAGTTCACCAACTAGGTCTTGGCTCTCTCTCCAATAGTCTAGTGGCAACCTTCAGTTTCGCCTCATCATAAGTGTCCATGTCTTCAAAAGTTGAGGCTACTCCTTTTATCCATTCCTTGGCTATAATAGCTTCATTAGTCCCATTAGATAAACCACATCCCAATTGTTGGGCCTCCTTTAGCGATTTTGGCAATACAAATGTCTTGCTTGACTTACTGTCATTCACTAGATATTATTCAACTAGTAGTTAGGGAAGTGGCATCACAGTTGGTGTACGTTCAGCTTGAGTATGACTCCCGAATCTACTCAAGCAAAACAAGAAATTGCAATACTCGATAAGATGGTTGTCAACCTTATTAATCCCAGTATACTCTAAAGGCTTAGTGAGCTTCAAGTGTTGGTAAAGTTCCAACATGAGGGATTGGGTGTACTTGGTCTAGGGCCATGTACTCATACACTGAGGCTACCATTACAAGTTTCTAACTAGAGCTACCCTCTTACCACGACTATGAGAAAGATGGTGATGGTGCAGTTATGCCCCATCGAGAGCTTCGACGAGAAGCATGCAGATATTCTAGCATTGGAATAGTAGCTCCCCGATGAGTACGTGGTTGATTAGTAGGCATTTGTTCTAAAAGGAACACAATGGACTTTAGTCTCCAAATAAAATGCAAGAAGTCTATATGAATGAACCTAGATCCAAACTAGCAAAATCCACTAGTAATCTAAAACAATAATCTGCTCCCTAGCTCAGATGCCACTAAAATTGTCATGCCATGTCCAGAGAGTTAGGCACGAGACAAGAGCCATGATAACTTATCGAGGGAAGTGACACACCCCACACTCAAACTAACATAAGGCATTCAAATACCTCATCACTGCCAAACAAAAACAAATAATACTAAAAAAAGTATTTCAAAATAAAACATAAGTAAATCTCACAATCACACCATAGTACGAATTTATACACAATGAATCCCTAGTCTAATATATAAGCCAAAGTACAAGACAACAAACTAGGCATTCAATACAACATATACAAACCTAAAACACACACAAAAAGAAGAGGCACACCTAGAGCTACCTGACTTACTCATAGACCATGTCTGACCCTACGGAGGAGGAGAAGAGGGGTAAGTAACAGTAGAAATTTTACCCTGTGAGTGGCATATGCGTAACTGTATCGAGATAAAGCATATTTCACAAGAATGAAACAAAAATATGAATTTAACAGTATAAGCTTATACCAAGCCTTGAATCAATAACTGATAAAAATCAGCAATGAAATAATTCACCTTTCCTTTTAACACCATGTTTAGAAATGTATACGTATGTCCGAGGAAATTTGGTTGAGAGTTAGCCAGAAGTCTTTCCCATTATAGTCGTGGCAACAACTAAACCTAGGACAGTCAAGGGTTTCACAAACCATGAAAATACAAGAAAAAGAAGCCTTGCCGTTGGCTCTTGGGATTCACATGTGCTGACATTGAGTCTCTCAACATCACGCCCAGCAAAGAGCTCTAAAACGCTACTGGCCTGGACTGTGGTGTCCCAACACTGTTTCAACAATTCTAGCCTAAGCCAACAAACCATAATCTGTTGTCACTAACAATACAAATGATAGTTACCATTTCAACAAAGATGAACCATTTCCAAAATGGTTTACATTGGCCCTATATCGGTACTGTGCATGGAAAACAAAACTCAAAAGCCATGACTTTACTACAGGTTTACATGTTCAATATAAATAATATAAACATACATATACATATAATTCAAAAGACCAAAGCTCTGAACAATTTTCAACGTACTGAAATACATATACATATATATACCACCTCAAGTTGAGTATCCGGTTTGATCATCCAAGTAGAGCTAAACACGCATTTGTGTCCAAGACGATGATTTTAGAGAAAAAAAAAAAAAAACATAAATGAAATACAGCCAATGCTCAAGTAAGCTATACAATAAATTAACCCACTCACAACACAATGCAAGAAATCCCCTTGAAGATTCTATTCCTCCATATCGCTTTTCCATTCCATGAGAGCTAGCTAATGATCAAACAAACAACCCAAATATCAAACTCAAATATGAGCGGGCGCTCAATTCTATTGCATGCGCGAAAATGAGTTAGATTGGACTCAAATGAAGTCCCATTGACTCCAAACGTATATCAGTAGATTTTAACACTAAAACCTACGATCCCACCCAAAACTTGTGAAGAATCGAAACACATTTTCGGGTTCTACAGTTACCACGATTTTTGTTGATGTATAGTGCATAATTTCAATAAAAAAACATATAAGAAAATATAGTAAAATTCAAAGCAAATTTGAACCTTGCTAAAAAAGGGGTCCAAATCAATCCAAAATCTCTTCAAAACATCTCTCAATTTTTCATGACAATCTCACGAAAAAAAATTACTAACTCATGAATCCATGATCAACAATGAACCATAGAGTTTCTCCACCAATTAAGCATGAGTTTTCAACCAATGAGCAAAACTTTCAAGAGATTAGGGATTCCAATTGAAGCCTTAAAGAATCAACACAATAAAGCCAAGCCCAATCATTCAAAATCCCTAGAATCAAAAGCTTGAAAACAAAAACACATGCTTGCTAGACTCTTACCTAGAGGTTGAAGATGAAGATGGAGAGAAGATTTTGGCCAATATGTCTTCAAAGAGGGCTTAGGGCCTTGCAGAGAGTGGGAGAGAACTCATATTTGAAGATGCAAAAAAAAAGTCAAAGCTAATAGCTTTAAAAGAAGGATAAACTACATGGATAATCACCCACTTATGCACTAATTTCTATTTTAGTCACCCACTTAAAAAAAGTTACGATTTGATCACTTATGTTCGTATTTTTTTTTTTTAAGTCACCCGGCCAGACGACGTTAACGGGGAGCTGACGTGGCCTGCCATGTCCCACGTGCTTGGCCACGTCAGCACCCAGATGGACACTCGCCCCCTACTTTCCTTTTTTCTCACCAACAGACAACAGTCACGTCCACTCGGATCACTCTCTGGCGTCGCCATTGCCCCTCTCTCCAACCTCATCGAGCTCCGTGTCCTCAGCCTCCAACCCAATCATCTCTCCAGCCATATCCCCGTCCTCTCCCTCCCCAAGCTACAAGACCTAAACCTCTTCTCAAATTCCCTCATTGGCCCCATCCCACCCTCACTCTCCTCCTTCCCACCGGTGTCATTCGCCGGAAATCCCACCCTCCCCACCAGATCCACCACTACCACCACAACGGTCTCCTCATCCCTAGGATCCAAACTAGATGGGATCCACCACTCCGAAATAAGCCACGCCGCCCTGATAGCTTATCCTCACCGGTGACTACGCCGCACTCCTCATTGCCTTCACGATCCTCTTAATCAACTTTCGGCGCAAGATCGGATCCAGACCTCCATCTTATCTCCATGAAGGCTAGAGTTTTACAAGAATGCAAGTGGCGGGTGTTCACCTGGGTGTTGACGTGGCCAAGCTCATGGGATGTGGCAGGCCACGTCAGCTTCCCATTAACGTCGTCTGGTCGGGTGATTTAAAAAAACATAAATACGAACGTAAGTGACCAAATCATAATTTTCTTTAGGTGGGTGAGTAAAATAGAAATGAGTGCATAAGTGGGTGACTATCCATGTAGTAAACCGCACTTAACACTAATAGAATAAAATACATTAAAATAAAATAAATCAATCAAAATAAAATGAAATGAAATGAAATACAACCAAGAAATTACACACCCACAATAAATCTTACTATCAAAAGGACAAAAAAAACAAAGATGACCCCCAACATCATGACATTGGAGAAAAGCCCTCCTTGGCATACTAGGCATACATATTAGCAACCGAATTAACAACTATTCAAAGGTGAGATCTAACATTGTAGATCAGGTCGATTACGATTTGTCAAAAACCGATCCAGGCACAACGGATTGAGCCCGTGGGGACCAGTTAACCTGCCTCTCCCCATTTCTAAAAACAAACCATTGGTGGTTAACTAATAACAACTAGTGGGAGTGATCATGACTACTAATGATTGAAAAACATGTGTACTGTTGCAATATATTCTCTAAATTAAATAATTATAAAGAAAAAGAAAAACACGCCTAGTTGAGCCCTATTGATCCGTGTGGACCGATGAGCTGGCGGGCCTAATGGGTTCGGAAAACCTCAACTTGTCACCGCCAGGTTTCACTAGGCCAGTTCCTGGTCATGCTAAGCCAAATGACGGCCCATGCCCCCTTTTATTCGTGGGACTTCCTACTAAGGGGCTGTTTGGTTAGCTGTAAATAGCTGTGATGTAAGTGGTTTTACATGTAAATAACTGTTTGGTTTGATGTAAAAGTTCCACTTACATGTAAGTGGACTTACATCTCACCCACTTTTACAACATTTCAACTTACATCAAAATTTGTTGTAAGTTGAAATACAGTAAAGTAAGTGGTATCCACTCACCACCATTTTATGTTAAATATAATTATAAAAATATTTAATAAATTAAATTATCTTTAAAATTAATTATAAAAATATTTTTAAGTAATAAAATTCAAAGAAATATTCAATTTAAAATATTTAATTTTTTTAAAAAAAGATTATTATCATTAAAATACTTTAAATAAATAATTAATTAATTAATATGAAAAATATTAAATAATTAGAACTAATATTAACATAATTAGTAATATTAACATGATTACAAAAATAGTTATTTATGTTTTATTTAATATATTATTATATTTTAAAATACCAATTCTTATTTAATTTAAATAGAAAAAAATATTTTTATAGCATATAATTGAATTACATTACATTTTTTAAATTTAATAAACCACCACTAAATTAATCAATTTTTTAAATTAGTATTAATCCTAAATAATGAGAGTTAATATAATTAATAGCTTTTAGGAATAAAATTTAAGCATAGTATATAATTAAAAGATTTTATAAATAATATTAAATAACTAATATTAATAATATGTGATAGATATAATCTTACCATTTTATTTACATTGTAATCATACTCCTTAATTTAAATCAAACCAAACAAAAAAAAAAGCAAATGCATCATTTCAAATTACAACAAACCAAACAGCTGTGATGTAAGTTAAAATACAGTATTTTCACTTACATTATAATTTTACTTACATGTAAAATCATTTGCAGACAACCAAACAGACCCTAAATTCATAATTTTATAGTGATTAAATCACAATTAAAAAATTTAAGAAAAAATACACTGCAACTATCCAAATAACCAGTGATATAAATGAAACTTGAGCAAATTAATCAACACTGATTTTAAATGATAATCACATAATAGAGGTCATGCTTATATTGTTGCTCTGATCAGAAGATTGGAAAAAAAGAAATCAGACTCTGGCAAATCCTCTTTGTAATATAATTTTAAATTTTTAAAATATATTTATCCATGCAATTGTTAGATGTCAAAAAATCAAGTTACACACACACACACACATATATATATATATATATATATATATTTCAGTTTATATTGATATAGCGTAAGCATGTGCATCAAGCAAATGCAAAGGAGTCTGTAGTGTGGACAATGGGAAAGTTTAGATGTTTTTTTAGTATATATTTAAGGCTTTTTATGTAAAACAAAAAGGTTATAAAACTACTCAAATAAATTACCATTTTAAAATAAATTCTTGATGGCATGTTCTACATCATTAAAAGAAAATGGTAATTATTTATAGTTGAACATTTTAATTTGAATAAATATCATTAATTTAAATAGCTCAACTTCTACAAGGAATCCAAACTTGGCCCTTGCATGGCCAACAATAGCATCTCAAATATCTTCTTCTTGTCCTCCTGGTTTTTTCTCTTTTAAGGATGTGGGCTTCAAATTTAGGTTTAATAAATTTATTAAAGAAGATTCATACTATTTAGGATTTAAGACATTATTGATTCCTAAATTAAGAGCTAATATACATTTTAATCATTGAATTAAAAAATATTTCTTACAATTGCCAAGATATTCAGGTGCGCTGTCTGCATTTGATGCACATTAACATAACCAGACAATGTCAAACGTTGTACTCCCACAAATGATCAAAGTGATTCAAATGAGTAAATTTATTTGGTTAAATAGTTAAAAATGAGCAAATGTTATGCTCACAATAATAAACAAAGAGCACTGTCAAAATAATAATTTTTATAATCATATTAATAATAATAAATAAAGAGATTAAGATGAATAAATTTGTTTTATTTCAGATTCGAACCCATTTTTTTGCTCGTTTGTTGAAGCAAAAATTCTCTAAAAAACAAATACTACATTGAAAATACAAACCAAATTAGAAATTAAAAAAATAAAAATAAGTAATGTTTTATGAGACTAGATATGTTTTAAGTAATGAATGCATCAAAATACCTTGAACGTAAAAAGTTAAGCAGATAAACGAGAAATAAACTTACAAATTAAGATTACCATGTGGACTAATAATATTCCTGATTTGTTTATAAACTAAAACCCATTTCATATTTAGGTTCAAGCACCCTAAATAAAATATTGACTTACTTTGGAGTTTATCATAATATTTTAATTCAGAAACCAATTCGATGTTCTAATCCTACTATAAAAACAAACAAAAAACAAAAACAAAAAACAAAAACAAAAAAACATCCTCCTAATTACGAGGATGTTTTTCTCATGGCAAGCAAAAAAGTTAAAAAAAAAAAAATAAAATAAAGAAAGAAATAAAAATAAAAACAATGGGCGTGCCAACAAATTAGTTTTACCAAAAAGCCACTACTAATCACCAACAGTGGTTGATTTTATTTTATTCTCCATTTCAAGGCAACGCTAACCCTTATTAAATAATATATTCACCCATCTCACGACCATTAGGGCTATTTTGACAAATAATATTTTATTATTTATTACGGGGTCGATTATGTAAAAATGTAGTATTTGAAAGAGTGATGAGCCCACAAGATTATAGAAGGCTTAAAAAAAATTATATCAACTGTTTTTTCTTTTCACCATTTTCAATTTTTCAATATAAATTAAAAAGATATAAAAAAGAATACTAGATTTCTTTCCCAGAGCATGCAAGCAGTAAATACCAACCCTTAACAACAACTCCAAACATTTAATATGAGCAAACAATATTCCCTCAAATAACTCAAATATTTTCCCCAAAATTATCAAAACACCGAACCAAACACAATAACTTATACACATACATAAATAAAAATATACCATATATGCTTATATCTTGCTTTAATGCAAACCCACACCAAATCCACTCCGATCCGGAGCAATAAAAGTAGAGAAAACCAGAGATAGAGACTAGACTCATGTGCGTGCATCTAGACCGACAAATCCCAAAAACCAGTACTGAGTTTTGATTACACCCACCCATCTCATCCCATCCCATCCATATGCCCACTTATCATTTATCAATGCCCCCATCAATTCATTTCACTGTTATTCCGGTACAAAAGTTAGATAAAAAAATAAATCAACATCCACCATATATAAATAAACATCTAAAATTCAAAATTCATGCCTGAATAGAGAGAGTGCGAGAGAGTCACCATCAAAGTAATGGTTGAGCACAAGCTAAGAATTTGATACCACATTTGCATGGCGCCACATAAGATAGCACCACCACCCCACAAAAGTTCCCCTGAATTGGCCCACCCAAATTGATTGAGACCTACACACACACACAAACACAAACCCACGCATATACAAAGTTGATGAACATTATAGGGGGCTCCTGGCTCCAATTCTTGAATTTCAGTCACAATTCGAAGGATTAAAATAACCATATGGAAATACCCAACAACCGTCAGCCGTAAGAAAAATTTAAAAAGACACATTCAGTGTTCAAAGACATTGAATTCAATAAACAAACATTTGGGGGTGAGTTTGGTGCCTAAACTTGCCCAACATCCTCCTATATAAAAAGACATTAACAAAGCAACCCAACTAAAAAAGTAGATAATCTTACCATCCACATGGTCAGAATCCACTTAAACCCCACTGATGAATACTTTTTAAGTATATCCTACTCCATAGTTAAACACATCCACTAAATACTCGCCAAGATAACCCAAGGAATTATTAAAATAAATCACACAGAACATGGTAAAGAATACTCAAATGATAAAAATAAAGATTTAGATCCAACGTTACATCAACATACAAAGAGAGTACCATATATTATGTGCCCACTTCGCTGCCTGACACACCCATTCAAAAAATAAAAAGGAAAAAACCACCACACCCAATAATTCAAAACCAAAGTGGACACATCACCCAATAACATATAATACTCCCAGCTGACCAGGTCAAAACTTAGGTTTTAACCAAGACACAGAAGTCTCTCCAAATTGTTACCACCTTTACCAGGATGAACAAGATATAATAAATATCATAATTAACAAATGAGAGTTAAAAATGTAACAAAAGCTAGACCAGCTTCATCGCAAATGAAACATATAAAGGCCGAAACTTTGGTAGATTAAAAATTAAAAAAAAGGTAGCAAAAACAAAAAAAAAAAATCCATGATTTCGGAAATGAGAGATATACCTGGGAGGACCTTGAACCAAATACAGTGAAACCCTTACTCCCCAAACTTCATATTTTTTTTAATTCTCTGTAAACTGTCTCAACTCAGCTCCAAGTAACAATAATAAATGTTTTCCTTCTGAAAATGAATACCTGAATTTTACCCACCACCTTCTACCCTCTTGATTGGCAGTTCCTTCTTCCTGACAAACCAAAAAATACTATTTACTTAACAAAAGGTCATCAAATACTACTGTAGCTCAGTAAAAACTTCCATCTTTCACTGAACCACCATCTGATCCAGCTGCATCTGCTCAAGCCAAGCACCCAGGACAGCATGATCAAGGCCATCAACTTGGGCATTAGGATTGGAACCATCAGCTCCAGTACCACCAGGCTCCGAAGAGGATGGCCGGCCAGCAGCCACAGCTGCAGTATCCATGGCCTTCTCCTTGTTCTCAGTAGGAGACTCTTTCACCAAAGAATGAACCCAAGATAAATCTGGCTCCTCCCCACCAGACCTCAGTTCAAAGGAATTAGATCGCTTAAGCCTACCAAGCTCTGCACCGTTCACGCCCCAATCAAGAGTCCCGGAAGGTGAACCCCATTTAGTGTTTGACCATGATGAATTCAACGGTGAACCAACAGCAGCCGAATTGCCAGAGTAAAGGTCACGGGAGCTGAGACTCCTCAGCTGTTGCTGCTGTTTCTCTCGCACCGCAAAAGCAGCCATTCGAGAGCTCAGTGGTGATATCGGCTCAACCCCACGAGGAGACATACGGCCAGGCGATGATATCCCCAATGATGCCTGCAGAAGAGAAGGGTGACCAGAGAGCTGCTGAGGATCTACAGCTTTAGGTGAAAACACACTCGTGTTAATAGGTGACAGCAAGCACTGCTGCTGCTGTTGCTGCTGCTGCTGAAACTGGTTCAAAACAGCAGACTTGTGAGTTGGAGAGAACATGGCACCCTGATCAGCATTATACCTTGGAGAAGAAGAAATCTCAGCCGAAAACAGATCATCAAGGTTGGATGGATTCAAAGTCTTAGTCCTGATTGAACGATTGCCAGCCACCGAGCTCGAGCCCAAACGAGCTTGGCCGGAGGAGAAGCAGAACTCATTCAGTAGTTGTTGAGCGTCAAAATCCTGCATCATAAGCAAATCATCCACAGGCATGTCCCTCGCACTGAGCGTAGAACGGAGCCGACTGGATTGCAGATTGCTCCCAGGGAGATGCAAAGTCGGCACGTTCGGCTGCGGCCAGTTCATGGAAGGCAGCCCCATTCCATTGGCAGAAGGAGACATCGGTGGCGTGAACGGAGACATCACCGAGACAGATGACGGAGATCCAGGAAGCAGGTTCATGGCAGCAGCCATATCCATCGAAGATCTCGGTGACGGAACAGCAGACCCAGTGGACATGAACAACGGACGCAGCTCCTCGTTGGTGTGGGCAAAAAAACAAACGCGTCGCGTACACCCAGTGCCATCTTTGCAGAGCCGCGTGCGGTACTGCGCCGGGTGAAGCCAGCACTCGAACACCCCATGCGCGTACTCGCAGAGATCTCCCCGCCGGCAAGCGCCTTTGCGAAAGTCCGGGCAGGGAACACAGCTATAGTGGAACTTCCTTGGATCCCGGCGACGCGCGTTCTCGCCCGGGTGCACAAACGGGCATTCGGTCCAGTCGTGGGAATACGCGCGCGAGCAGGGCCTGACCTTGAACGAAAACATCCGAAACTCATCGGTGGCGTAGATGCTGTTCTTAATGTCCGGGAGCGATGGATCCACGGGATATTCCTTCTTCTCAGAGATGGCGCCGTGAAGCAAACCATGAGGCGAGTTCAGCTCGGACGTAGGTGATCCATCGCGATCCGGCGAAGAAGAGAAGGGTGGAGAATTGGAGTTACTGATGGAGACGCGCAACGCCCGGTGCCGATCAACGAGAGCTACGCCGAGGAGCTCTTCAAGAGAGTTTTTCACATCCATCAGCTTTGGAGAAACGACGATCGCGTCGGCGGGGCGGAGACCGTTGGCGTCTTCGAGGTTTGGATCAGCACCGGAGGCGATGAGGATCTTGACGGCTTCCGCAGCGTGAACAGCACCACCTGAGGCTGCGCAGTGAAGAGCACTCGTCTTATCTTGCCCGCAGGCGCGGTTCACGTCGATGGAGGTCAACGAGAGGATGAAGCCGAGAACCTCGAGGCTGCCATAAGTAGCCGCGACCATGAGTGGCGTGCGATGCTGTAGCACCATCTGGCTGGAGCCCTTCTTCCTTCCATACCAAAGCCCGATCTCGTCGATGCCGTCAGGCTCTTGCTCCAGTGCCTTCTTGAAACCCTCCAGATCGTTGTTAGCCGCGAGTTCCAGTAAACTTGAAAAAGAATCCTCCGCCTTAGCGGAAGCGGAGACATCAACAGAGAGTTCTCCGCTCACACTCCCGAACACCGGCTTCGACGTTGCCGCTGCGGCGGCTGACGCCTCCTCCTCCTCGGAGATTGGCCTTACACGCTCCGGACCCCCAAACATGCTACGACTCGCCGCTGTTCTCCCTGCTATTTATACACCAAAAGACAAATCCAAACCCTGAATCTCCCACTCCAAACCCAAAAAGCCCGATGAATCCAAACAAAATCATCTCTTTTCCACAACAAACAAAGAAAACCCTCAAAAATCCAAGGAAATAACCAAAACAACTCACCGATTTCGACCAGTTGTTGAAGAAGAGGCATCTGTGAGACAGATCCAAGATCGCCCAAACTAAATAAGAAGCAAACCCTAGATACTCCGCTCACCGATCAAACGAAGCATAGAAACCCCAAATCCCTCCAAAAACCAACGATCCGAAGATCAACCCAAGCTCCATCGCCGATTTAACGCCAGATCTATGAACTACTATTCTCAAAAATTAGAGAAAAATAAAAACTAATAATAATAATAATAAGTTGGGGGTCTTTCTTTGTTCCCAAAATGAAATCGAAATTAGATCCAAATGAAATAAAACTCTCGAATAGAGTGAAAGAGAAGAGCTTCGGGAAATGGTTGCTTGCTTGCTTCGGGTGTAGCTTTCCAACTTTAGCGGTCGAAATGCAATTCACTCGAAATCCACCCTAAATTCACTCCGGTAAACCCCCAACCGAGAATTCAAACGGGCGGTGACCGGTAGAGCCGGTGGAAAGCCACTGGTTTCCACCGGTTAGGTTGTCTGAATTCACCGGTTGAACCCTTCCTCTTGACGTTTGGAATACGTGGCGGTTTCGAATTTGGTATACAAACGTGGGGTCCACACGGATGACCAATGAATTAGCCGCCAGGTGGCCTGTAATGGTGGTTTGGTGTTCGGGGATCGTGTAGGCGGATTTGAATGTTTGGAATGAAGTGGAATGGAGGAAGGGTGCTTTGGAGTCCGAGATAGGAGCGGATTCGAACAGGTAGTCAAATGGGGTTAAGACAAGGGTCAAATCGAGCGGGAGAAAAGGCGTGGAGCACCAGCAAATAAGATTAAAAAGTTAAAAAAAAAAAAACCCAAACCCTAGCCGCCCCATTTGACACCTTAAATATTACCCAAAAATAAATAAATAAATAAATTATTTAAATATTAATTAAAAAATATTTCTTTTTTTTTTAACTGAATTGTTTTAAAGATAAAAATACCGGGTTTGGATGTTTTGGAGACTTATTTTTTTTATAAATACTTTTAACAATCCATTCTATTGTTGAATAAAATATAATTTTATAAAAAGTTATTTAATTAATAATTTTTTTAAACAACTACACATTCTTAAATTTTAAGCCTTTTTATAAAAGCATAAAAGTGAAAATGTAAAAATAATTATGTAAAATGTTTAATTTCACAAAAATTGGACGGACTTCAGAAAATATATTAACAAATTTCGAAGTTAGAACACTTAAAAAATAAAAATAAATATTAAATGGGCGTATCTTTTTGCGATTCTCCAAATTTCCAATATCTTTTTTAATAATTCGAGTGTCGTTTTTCGAATAAATTAAAAGAGAAATTCACCCATAAAAACCCTCCTCAAGTGACGGTACACTGGTCCGCAGGAGCAGAGAAACCGGTGCCGGTCAGCAAGCGAATCATGGGATCGCAAAGTGGACGGCCATGATTGGACCGTTGATCGTTTTGGTTTGCTCTCACTTTTGAAAACCATAAAAAGATCCGGCGGGACAAATTAATGCGACGTTAGCTAAGGACTGGAAGCGGGGCCCACTGTATCAAAGAGCCCCCGGTATGCTCACGCGCGGATGTTCCTAAGTTCCATCGCTGGCGGCTTCTCATTGGCCTGTTGACTAATAATGGGGGAATCGAAAAGGACTTAAGGTGGGCCAGCGGAGGTATTAATGCGAGAGGACGTGAGAATCCAGCCGTTGATTGTGCTTCGAGATATGGTTCTCTGACATCGTGTGAAATGGTTCCTCTTTTTCGCGGTGTACGGTAACCTTTGCTCCCCCGGGGGGGAGTTTTCCAACAGCGACGTTATTGCATTACGTGGCAGGCCTTTCTAGAAGGGCTTATCTTTATTGGTGGGTCACCACTGGTTTACACTCACCGGTGGTGACCAGATCTATCCTGGGAAGGGGAACCGATCTCTTGGGTTAAGTGCTATTAAAAGATACGTTTCCCAACTTGTTGAAGTTTCAAGTGTTAGAGTCTGAACAGCGAACATCTAATCTTCAATATATCTGACCGTTCGCTTGAGGATCTACGGTCCATAGTGTCCACGTGGTGCTTTGTCTTTTGAGTTCTCCTATGATATGATTGGTCCCCCTATCCTTAAAATCCACAAATATTTGTTTTTTTTTATATATTTTCATTTTTATATTAATAATCTCTTTTTTGGTTATTAATATTGTTAGATAATGATTAATTAAATGGCATCCAACTTTAGCCATTGTGATTCCATTGGAGGAATGTGAAGAAGGATGTGTATGCCCTAAAAAGATGACTAGATAAGGAACCTTTTGGCATGTATTTGGATAGGAAATAAAATTATATTCATGTTCCCACCGGGGAGTTAATTCGCTTAAACAAATAATTTAAGTTTAATTTTTTATATTAAAAATATGTATTTATTAGAAAAAAATTTATTTTTTTTTATAGAGTTTTCACTACTTTGCTCAAATTTATTTTAGTATCTGTGGTTTTTAGAAAAGGGTAAATCAAGGATTAAAAAATTTATATTGTTGTTGTTTCAATGTTTTTATTTTGAATTAAATTAAATATTTCAAATAATTTTATGAATTAAAATCAATCTTTTATTTGTATCAACTTTTTGAAATAAAAAATAAAAATCTCAGTTATTTTCATCTTTGAATAATGAATTATTATAATTAAAGGAGAACATCTCATTTCGGTGAATATAAATAATTTATAATTGAAAGAATAACTTCCGTTGTAGATTAATTGATAAATTTCTCTCAGAATATTTAAATTTATCGGGAATAATGATGTGGATTTTTATTCTCAATAAATAAGAATAAGTTCCTTGTTAATCCCATCACCTTTTTATTCTCAATAATAAATATTTCTTTTTTTAAAATAATGATTCTTTCTTTCATGTTTATTATTTTCATGAACCATAAATAAATAATTATATTTTTTAAATTTTTGGTTTTTGACTCATGAAAATTTTAAGAACCACATGTTCTAAACTAGTCTAGAATAAAGTACTGCAAGCTTATGAAAAAATAAACCTTTCTTATTTTTACATATACAAAATATTTAAACTCAAATTATAAAAAAATAGACCTTTATTATTTTTACCTTTATATTTTTTAAATTTATTAAAATAATCATATCACATGTTATTTCAAATCAATTAAGAACAATTAAGAATAAACCCCTAATTCTTTGATCGTAAATTTCTTAATACATCATCCAACACCTGTAGTTATCGATGATGACTTAACAAATAAACTTTTAATTGACCAATTACCAAGTAACTAATTTTTCTTTAGAATGTTAATCATCTAGACACAATATTTACATTATTAAACTTTTGAAAATAAGAGAAATGGTAAAAAAAAAAAAAAAAAAAAAAGTGGTCCAATATTGAGTCACACAAAGGGGGAAAAAGGGGAAAGAACAAATAAAAAGAATTGGAAGAGAAAACTTTGTCAAATTGTGCTTGATAACAAGATTTGAGAATATATGAAACAATGAGATGACAACTTTATCACTTCTTTTTTGTTGTTGTGGCTAATTGTAGTAAATTAAGCTCACTTTGGATCTTTGTTAGGTGGTAAGAGGGAGTGGAAAGGAAGCCCTTTTATTTGTGGTTTTGATTTGGATTATTTTAGCTATGGAGGACCACCAATGTATATTATTGGCGTACTATACTTTTGTATACTTGTGAGGGGGTGGTGGAGAAATTAAGTTTTGTAATTTGTAAATAAAATATTTACCTTATTTTATCTGATTGTAATTTTTTTGAATCATTTCTTTTTGTCCTTTTGTCTAAAGGGAATGGAGTTACTAAAGTAGTGTTTGTTTGGAGGGATTTGGAATTACATCTAACTTGAATTATTGGGTTTCACAGGATTTTAAAATCTTATGTAACTCGAATTACATCCAATAAGGGATTTCGTTTTACGGCCAAATCTTTTTGCTCTCTCACATGTGGCCTATATGTGACCAACTAAGAAAAAACAAATATTATTAAACATTTATGAATATTAAAAAACTTATAAATTTTAATAAAAAATTTAATAATTTATTTAATAATTAAAAATATTAAATAACTTGTTAAAATTAGATGAAAATCTTATAAATGCACTTTTTGTGGGGTTAATAATTAAATTCAAAATTTTAAAATATAATAAAATTTTAATAAATTTATAATAAATTTAAATTTAATAGTTAAAGTAATTAATATGCACTTAAAATTATTAAAATAATATTTAATATTATAATATATTATTTTCATATACATCTAACCAAACACTAGATTTGACTTCATTGAATTTTAAAATCCGGCTACTTTTAATTATACTGTAATTAAAAATCCACTGCATTTAGAATTACATTCAACCAAACGCAACCAAAATGGATGATTTTTTTACGTAAGTAAAAAAATCTCAAAAAAATAACTAACATATCGTTCAAGTATGATTGCCATGTATCAGTAGTAGTTATTTTTTATTAATATATTGATAGGTTTAAATGAAATAAAAAATTTATAAATTATTATTTTCTTTATTTGTAAAAAAAAGTATTTGAAGGATGAAATTAGCATGTGTATGCTGTCAGTTTAATGGAAATTATGAGTTTTTAAGGTTATTGTAAGAAAAGGATCATATGCGTATATAATTTTAAGTTGTAAATTGCTATATTTTATATTTTTGTAATTGTAAAATAATTTAAATAATAAAATTATAAATGTATATAATCTCAATCTCTTAATTCTTTTATTTTTATTATTTGTTTAAAGAAGCATTATATCTCAATCTCTTAATTCTTTTATTTTTATAGTTTCTTATGTTATTTCTAATTCAAAAAAGAGATTTTGAAAAAACTCAACACCATAAAAGATGAGGCAAAGCTTGATTTTATATATTGATTGAAGGAGTATTTTCAACTTAAGTTATTATTTTCTGCAATTTTTAAGAAGATCCAGTATTTCAAAAATTTTCTTATATTTTTATAACATTGTCTTTTAGTCCTTCTGTTAGTTAACACCATTCACTCAATGAAAAAAAAAGGATGAAAATGCCATCAATTCAATACAGTACTTTTTCAGTAGAAACACACATTTTTAAATAATAATGCAAAATACTAATTATTAAAAAAAATTATTAAGTTACATACTAATTGAAAGCCTAGTGTTTATACTTAAATACATAATGTTAAGCAATAAATATATTTCAGTAGTAGGAGAATATTTTCAGTAGGCAAAGTAAAATTAAAATTTTAGATAAAATAAACTGACGGAGTAAGCTATATGGACTAACAAAAAACTTAAACTGCAAAAAAATGAGCTATTTAAGATATTCAAATATCAAAATGATTTATCAGAAAGTTTTAAAATTTTTAGAGACTAAAAAATAGTTCTCCCAAGTTATTAATAATGAAATCCCTTTCAAAAACAATTGATGGGGTTGCTTTATACTTTTTTTAAGGCAGATGAATATAAGACAAGTCTTATTTTGTCAATTAAAAAAGATGTACAAATGTGGTAATGTTGGAGCTATTAATAATAGTGAATCTTTCCAATAAAAACTTAAGATTTTATTTTGAAGCTTTCTTCTTACCTTGAAGACATTTTGATATTCACAATTATAAAACTAAGACACCTTCTCTGACAGGTTTTTAATAAATTTATCCTAATCCTAATCTCTTTATAGGTATCTTTTTTTTTATTTGGCACAAATTAATTTCTCAAACCAAGCATTTCCCTTATGAAGAGCAATAATATAAATTTTATTATTTTAAAAAAAAAAAAAATCTACACATAGAGTCTTTAATACATAAATAGTATGCAGTTTGAATAGTTAGGGCATTAGATATTTAATCTCATATTTAAACAATACAATGGACTAATCACAACTACCATAAATATGAGACTCACTCACAACATCTAAAGTACAGATTAGGATTAATGCATGGTTTTAGTGATAAAGTTAGAGAGACAATAGTTGATTTAAATTTGAATCTAAATCATTATTATTCTGAAATTAATTTAAATAAACTTTAAATTATCCAAAAATTCTCATTCTTGGTACTTTGTAGTTATCTAATTAGTCATCAATTTGAGAAAAAAAAACTTAGATGCCACTTATTATGTACCAACTTTAATTGCAACATCAGAGGACCTACTATGGAATCCATTAAACAATACTCTCCAGTGAATGAATAATATTTCTACAGTACATCAAGGAGTGAGGTTTTAAATCCATATACGTTCATTCACTGTCAAGATACCTTACAGTTAGACCATGATAGCACTGGCAAATTTGACAAAACTAACAAGTCACTAATTACGAATGAGCAGATTTTGAACTCTCAATCTCCTGGGCAAGATTTTCGAACCTTTACCACTATACTATGGCAATGACATTTTTTACTTTTGACATGGGTGATTTTTTTTTATATAAGTTTTAGGAAAAATAAACCTCTCTTATTCTTTCTAGGGATAACCTGAACCTAATAAAATTATTGGTTTTTATTGAGTTAAAGTAGATAAGTAGATGGAATATTTACCGATGCAGAAAACAAATATAAGTGAATGAATCACATCGATATAAAAATATTATTTCTGAGATAAAAAAAAAATAGATATTATGATTATATTCATCCATATTTCATGTTTTTCATATATTTACGATAGAGATTCGACATAAGTGTTGTTAACATCCATCACCGAAAAGTAGAGCCAATTTATTATAATTTATGAAAGAATACTTAACATTTAAACAATATATATATATATCTATACTTCCATGTTATATATATTTTGATCAATTCAAACTTGATGAACTTATTTTGATTGTAATTTAAAAGTTAGTGCATATATTTATAACCCTTTATCCCTTTCAAGGGCAACCCTTTCCATGCCTTTGAAGCCACCATTTACAAGAAAGTCATACTTAACTTTATTGAACCCCAAAATACAATAATTATATTTATAGGATGTGATCAAAGTGGGGGATGGTGAATCTCATTTTCCATAGAAATGAAGACATAGATTGAGGTTTGTATTGAATTGCTAGGTCCACACAAAGACTCATTAACAACTATTAAGATATATAGGTGGAACATTGCTTCCCTCTCATGCAAGAAAACAGCAACCTTGACCAATGTCTTTGTCTTTTGCTTTCTTTCTAAGGATCCATCTTCATTTATTTATTTATTTATTTATTTATTTATTTTTAACATTGCAAAAGTCTTTGGTGAATTATGTAATTTAATTAGTTTTTACTAAATAATTCAAGTAAAATAATTGCTTAGGTTGGAGGTAATTTTACCAATAAAAAATTCAAACAATTTAATGTTTGACATGATCTTTGTAATAGAAAAGTTGATATTTTTTTTTCCCTCGAATCAAAAGTTGAAGATTTGTAAAATAATCGAAAAGATCTGATCTTGTTTTTGAGATTGCACATAATTATATGTTATTATTATAATTATTTCATAAAAAATTAGGATTTAAGTTTGTAAGGTAATCAAGTTGGAATACCCATTAAAATTGAACTATATAAATTATATTTATAATATATTTTAGTAAGATCTATTGAAGTATAGTTTAATATTTGCGATTTTTTTATTGTTGTTTTTATCATTAAAAAACTAGTCATTGTTGGGAAGTGTTTTTATTTTAAAATTTTTATATTTAAAAAATTTATGATGTTGTGAGGTCAAGATCGGTAATTACTCATCATCTTTTAGAAATATGTTATTATTATAATTTTTTAAAAAATAGGATTTAAAGGTGTGAGTGGAATAAAGTTGGGATAATCATTAAAATTTAATAATTTAATATTTGAGATTTTTTTTATTTAAATAATTTTCTACTTTCTGGCTCATAAGCTCAAATTCAGTAATTAATCACTATTTTCTGAAAAGTATTTATATTCATGATTGCTTGCCCGTGAAGGCAACCAGAATAAAGTTGGAAATTGGAATAGCCATTAAAATGTAATATTAAAATTATATTTTTTATTTAAATAAAATATAGATAAATTATATATTAGGAATATTCACGAACATAAAATTAATAGTTGATATTTTAATATATTTATATTTTCATATTTTATGAATCAAATTTTAAATTTATTTTTTTCGATATGATTCAAACACTTTACAAAAATTATTTCGTCGTAAGAATTTATTGATATCTTTTCGTGGTTATTTTTTATTTTAAATATATATCATGTTTAAAAAAAATTGCATATTAAATAATTTCGTACCCATGAACCATCTCATTATTCTTTATTATTCATAAAGTCTTTCTATTCAATATCTATCTAGAAACATTCCACCAAATCTTGAGCACTAAAGTTTATAATTTTTTATAATGAATTAAGTTTTAAAACTCTTCAATGGTATTTTATAAATGATTTTTTACATAGGAAAAATTATTTATAAATCCTTTGATAGTTTTTATTTTCCTCTGCAGTCCCTCTAACTTTTGCACTTCCTCTATAGTCACCACTTTTCACGCGTAATACCTTTTAGTCCCTACCGTGACAACCGTGCATATACTTTTTTTAAAATGGCAAAAGTGCTCTTGCTTTTCATTCCCGCCCAATCACATCAAGAATTCTCTGGAAGCTCTTCTCCATCATGTTCACTATACTTCATCTTTATCTCCATCTTCATTCTATTTCTCCTCTTGTTCTTCTCTGTTCTCTCGCAGTGATCTTGTCGTCGTGCTCACAGATTAATCCACAGGTAAGCACTGTCTGCACTTGGGCTCCATCATGTTTGTCTTTTTTTTTTTTTTTTTTACCCAGAAACCGACGTCTACGCAGTTGTTAGCCACGATGGAGACATTTTGTGGCGTTGCTCGCTTCAAAGGCGAAGGATGGCTACTACAATTCACGGTCCTGACAGCCTGGGAGGTTGTTGTCGCAGAGATCTGCGAGCGATGGGCTTTGGATCCATCTCGAGTCGTTGTGAAGTTTGTCACGCCCGACGCGTACAGCACGGTTTGCCCAATTGAGTCAGATGTGGATTTCCAACGCATGTGCCAAATACATCATACATTCAAGAAGAATGTGGTGGACATTGTCGTTGACGAAGTCAGTGGGTCAGCGGAAACAGTCAATAACATCTCCTTACCATCCACGTAATCTAACAACAAAGATAGCTCTTACTATGTTCATGTGTATTGTGTATTACTGCTGATTTCCCGCAGGAATACGTTTCATGTGTAACATATTGCTTTTCTATGTAATCTAGAGTATTTTATGAATTTACTGTGTATTACATTGATTATCTGTGTAACTTACAGCTTTTCTGTGTAATATTTGTATTTTCTGTGTAATATATAGCTTCCCTGTGTAATATAATGCTTTCTTTTGTATTCCACTGCTTTTGTGTGTATTATACTGCGTATTCTGTGAAATAATCATGATTTACCTAACTCGTCGCCATCCGCAGGGAGTCAATCTCAGAAAGCATGAATGCGGACATGGAGTCGTTTTTGTCCCAACATCGTCCTGCAGGTGCGCTCAGTATTACTCCATGTTCACAAACATCTGATGGCTCCACATTGCAAGTAAGGCACCAGTTCGATGGTGTTGATAAGTTCAAGGATGCCTTGCGCAGCCATGTAATAAGGAACAATTTCGACTTTACATTCATAAAGAATGACAGATTTCTCACGACTGTGAGGTGTGCTTCTCCGGATTGCCAGTGGCGTGTCCACGCGTCTAAAGAGAAGAACGATGAATCTTTCCGAGTGAAGACAATGCAATGGACGCACACTTGCGCGCGGGGGGGGGGGGGCATCGGAACGACAGTCCACCCGAAAGCTAGCAAGAAGTGGGTCGGGGACCGTATTATGCAGAGACTAAAAGAACGACCATTACATCGAGCCATCGACATACAGAAAGACATCATGCGTGAGCACGGCGTGCGATTACCATACAAAGTGCATGGATGGGTAAGGAGGTCGCTCGGTCCGCCATTCATGGCAGTGAGGTGAGCAGCTACGATTTATTGTTGCGGTACGCCGACAAAGTGGCTGAGACGAACCCGGTAGCGTTGTCACAGTTGACAAGGACGGAGAGCGATTTAAACGTGCCTTCTTCTCTTTTCGGGCTTCTTTAGTCGGTTTCAAAAAGGCGTGCAGACCATTGTTATTTGTTGACGGAACTCACTTGCTCGGCAAGTACGGCGGGATACTACTGGGGGCAAGCGGCAAAGATGGGAATGAAGGCTTCTTCCATGTGGCATTTGCGATTGTTGACAACGAAACAGAAGACAATTGGACCTGGTTTCTTGCCACACTCGGTGAGGCAATATACGGTGAAGTGCGATTACTCCGAAATTATTACAATTGTATCAGATCGGTCGAAGGGTCTTATAAATTCGATTGCGAGAGTGTTCCCGTCATCACCGCATGGGTATTGCCTACGACATTTGGAGGCAAACTTCATGAAAGCGAATGCTAAAGTTGGCAAAACGTTGCGAGAGTAATGTTGGGCTATAATTATCAAAATTGCGTACGCTTGCACATCAAAAGAGTTTGACGATGCCGTTTACGAGCTGCCAATGACATCGCCAGAGGCCCATGATTGGTTACTATTGCATAAGTCGGATATAGATCACTGGTGTGAGATGTACTCCAACATTGCGGAGTCATTTAACGCCTGGATCAAAGAGGCTCGCCATAAAATGACCAGTGGGGTTATGACCAAGGCGAAAACCCCAACAGACCGAGTGGCGCGCGCGCGCCGGCTTTACAAGAGTAAGTGGCTTATAAATCCAAAGCAGCGGGGGGGACAAAATAGGGGGGGGGGGGGGGGGGGGGTTCCGGAATCGACAAGGCATTTAAGCGTAGAATAGCAGGCCCGAGAAAGATGATCTTGTAATAGGTCAAATGTGTCTTTGGGAAAAAAGGCCACTTGGTGTTGGTTTTGGCCATGGTTGTAAACATTTCTCAATCTAAGAGAGTTTTATGTTTTTCTCTCTCAAGTGGGTTTCTTTGTGTCGTGTTTCCGTCGACGTGTATTCCGGATTTGCTCGCTTCTTCTTATTTCCGCCATACTTTGTAATGCAAACAGATTAACGTATGTGCATGTCGTGCCGCACAATCGGTAGGGTGACACTCGCCATCTCCCCGTTACAAGCATGGTTGACTCGATAAGGTGAGCTTTCGCATGTGGCATTCTTCAGTTCCCGTTTTCCATTCTGTAATGTTTGTGCAATATTCGACATTATGGTGTAATATTTTACGCTTCTGTGTAACATACGACGTTCCTGTGCAATATCGTATGTTTATGTGTAACATAATACGTTACTGTGTAATGTATTATGTTCCTGTGTACTATACTAACTTCCTCTGTAGTATATTTAACGCTTGCGGAATGGTTTACGTTTGTATGTAATATTTGTTTTTTGCTGTGTTATACTTACCTGTGTAATTGTTTGACATACAAGACTAAGTGCGTGTACGTGTATTCCCACAGGTTCAAATTTATGAATATGATTGCCGACAGATGCGCACAATCAAAGGAGTGGGATACGGCATTATGTCCAGAGATACACAAAAAACTCGAAAAGATTATTGAAGATAGCAGGTTCTTACGGGTCGGACGTTTAACCCCTGACACTTACGAAATTGTTGACAACGACAATAATTCAGTCAATCTTCAACAGCGGAAGTGTTCTTGCTGAAAATGGGAAACCCATAGGCTCCCATGCAAGCACGCATGTGCGGCGATCATGCAAACAGGCACGAACCTGCACAGATACATTGCAGATTACTTCACAGTGGAATGCTACCGCCGTGCGTATTCTGAACCTATATATCCAATCCCCGACACAGACAAACCATCTAACGAGCATCGAGAATTGCGAATCCGGCCGCCAATCTCCAGAAAACGGCCCGGCCGCCCAAGAAGGAAACGAATTGAGTCACAGGGATTCGAAGTGCGCGATTTACATTATAGTCGGTGCCAGGAACCTGACCATAATCGTCGTTAGTGTAACGCGGTCATAACGGACTGAGTTATTGAAGACCTGTGATTTTGTTGTCGAAAGTCTTATTTTAAACGTTTTTTCACCGATGCGTAATTATCAATTCAACGGATAAAACTATTGTGTGGATTGTGCTACTTGCTGTTTATTGCACTTACCTAATTATGTAAACCTGGTACATTCCTGTGTAATATACATTACTATCTGTGTAATATAGAGCTTCTCTGTGTACGATACACCTTATCTGTGTAATATACATTCTATCGGTGTAATATACTTTACTTTTTGTGTAATATACATTTTATCTGTGTAATATACTTTACTTTCTGTGTGACATATACTAGCATCTGTGAAGTGTACATCGTTTACTGTCTAATATATTCATTACCTGCGTAATATACATCATTATACGCATGGCCAAGATCCACGCATATGTGAAGGCTAATGATATTAAGTACATTACATGTCCACAGATGTTACCATAACTACCCAGTCATTCTATTACATGTAATGTTTGACATGAATTCATAAATTGTTCAGTTTGGGGGGGGGGGGTTACTTCATCCTGTGTGCCTTGTACTTGTTCACTTCCGGGGGCATCGGCCGCTTGTAACCTTGTGGGTTCGTTGTCCACCCGGGTCTGCCCGTCGTCGTCTGTGCCTTGCCATTGTGCTGCTTATCCCTTGTCCATTGTACTAACCTTCTGGCGAACACCGTCAAGCAATATCCGTGCGACGTATTGAAGACGTAGGAATGGGACGTCCGGCTGAGAGACGTTGAGCGTTTCGTTATCAAGGATCTGCTCCATGTTACGAATCAGGAAGACCTAGCAATCCACAGTACCAGATTCTTGTTGCGGGTAAGACCGGACATGCATCATTGGTAGTACCTTGAAGGGATCCCCGCCAGTGTTTACCTCGATGATGAACTCGAACAACTCCCGCTAGAAACCGAGAAAGATTAGTGCGTCAGTGTATTGTTCGTGTATATCTAACCTTTGTTGTACATATTTAACTTACCATTTCTATAGCGTCATCATCATATGTCTTAGATTGAAAGGAAGAGTAATGCATATAAGTCTGCCCTACAATATCGAGGACGAGGAGATGGTAATGGCCATGGAGGATGATGGGCATAAGAATCTATTCCGCGGTCTTATGACCGTATATGACGTCCTCCATCATGCATAACGCCTGGTCGGCAGTGTATTCCGACTTCCACATCGCAAGGGCTAGAGGTAACGTGATAATCGTACGCCGCTTATGCGCGTTGGGATTTGTCAACACCTCCTCACGCAACATTAGGACGAGCACGGTCACCACGTCGTCGGGCACTTCTTCCTTCCCTTCAAGCAATACAAAGAGGTTATGACGGGTTGTGTACCCATAGTCATCCCTCCAGACGACCGAACTGCAACATAAACAGATAGAATATTATCTTACCCAGGAATTGCTATTATTACACAGGAACCCGCTATATTACACAGAAACTACCACTCATACACAGAAACGCTAAATAAGACACAGAAAGGGTAAATATTACACAGTAATTATATATCTTACACTGAAAATGTAAACATTACACATTACATATAACATTACCTGTCGACGCGTGTGTTCAAGAAAAGATCAATAGCAGCCTGTTCGAGTTGGTTGAGCCTTGCGAAGCCAGGGTATGTCTTCTTATTTGGCATGAAATCAGACCTTGGTGGGATTTGTAACTCGGTATAAGGCCGAGTTGTCGGCTTGCGATCGTACGGTACGATCGCAAGCTGTGCTTCTCCATCCTTCGTAGCTCTCTTCCTCTTCCCACCGCAAAGTGTTTCAAGAAGAATGTCAACAACCTGCATCGATGCCGGGAAAAAATCGTCCGATGACTCGGATGACTGCGCCAATGGGGATGGACGCTTTCTCCCGCGGGTCGTCGGTGCCCGGCCTCTAGCCATTTTCCTCGGCTGCGGCACTGTCTGCGTGTCGTCTGACTCGTCAGACAACTATATGCTCTTGGGGGCCTGCTTCTGGGACCGACCTCTCCTCAGGGGCATTTCCCTTGGCGGGGGCTTCGCTCGTGGTGCCTTTTTAGGAGGGGCCCTCTTCGCTGGAGCCTTCTTCGGTGTAGCCCTCTTCTGGGGACACCGATCGGGTCCCTCGTCAATGTGTCGTTCTTCAGCGAGGCCCTCGTCACTTGGGCCTTCCTTGGTGAACCGTTCCGGTAGAGGTGCCTCCTCAGTTGCATCATTTACGTCTCCGGCGGCCGTTGACGTGTCTACTTCTAAAACGGCCGCCGGCGCATCCAAATGGGTTTCTGCTGGACCAACGGTTGGCACCTCAGGCTCCTGAGATTCTCTGCTGGAGCCGGAGATATTGTCTCCGCGGTGTGACCACGGGTAACCTTCCGGACAACCCGTTTAAATGGCGTACCTGACCGAGGACGGGTAGCTGAAGGACGAGGAAGGACGACGTCATCATTTCGGTTGACGTCTGCCTCTTCCACCGCCGACGCCCGCTCATATGGCACATCTCGCGGAGCATCTCTTGCGTTGCGCTCGTCCATACGAGCCCGCAGCACATTGAACTCGGCAAGAAGGCGTTGGAGTAAAACGCGGACATCATCATCGCCGCTGGGGGCGTCATCAGGCCTGTCGGTCATCTCGGCCGCCGGCTGACGGCGAGACCTTTTTGGGATATTGGCTTGGGCGGAGTGGTCTCCACCCCGTCTCCCAACACTTCGTCGGCTTCTCTACTTTCGCAGATCTTCTTCTTCTTCGGCCTTTTGGCCTCTTTCTTTCTTTGTTGCTGCCCTCCTCGACGATGAAGGCCGTCGAGCTCTCTTTGTTGAATCGGGGGATTGAGCCCCCTGTACAGTTGCACGGCTAACAAGTGCCATTTTTTCAGCGTTGGCTGGAACAAGGTCAAAGAACTGCGAAGGATGCAAAAATATGATGTCAGCCTAATAATCGTACATTACACAGAACAAGAATATGTTACATAGGAAGTTCCAATATTACACAAAAACGTAATATATTACACAGAACGATAATATATTACATAGAAGGTACTTATTATACACAGAAACGAAGTATAATGCACAGAATGGTAATATATTATACAGAAACATACAATACTACACAGAAAACAATAATATTACACATAAAACAAGAATATCAACCAGAAACAACCAATTAGATATTTAAAAGATTAGAAAAGAACTCGCCTCTTTCCCTTCCAGGGATTTCAGGAGCGGATCAATTGATGACGACTTTGTGAATGTGTTGTCCCCGTAACACAGTATACGGGGTGTCCGACCAATGCGTTGATTCTTCACGCTGCCGGACACCTCGTAGAACCATACAATGAGGGCGACTGAGCACCCTTTCAGGTATCCGGCGCTCTTGATCTTCCCTTGGCAGCGCAGCTGCACCCGTGCGGCAGTCTTGGGAAGATCATCCATCACCAATCTGTGGATGGTATGCGCCCAAGCGTAGTCGCCGATAGTGTCTAATTTGTTGGCGTACCTGGCCAAGAAGGTGGGTGCATTTAGAGAGGTGTTGGGGAAGAAGATGGTGCTCATCAAGAATACCACGAGGAGCTTCAAGAAAGTCTCCTCCGTTCCAGCTTCCCGCTAACAAGTCTGAACAAGTTCTCTTTGATAGCATCGCGATGCCGGTTGTGTAACTTATTCGGATAAGAAAGTTCAAACTCAGAGGCTCCCTCCTCCCCCTCAGGCCTGAATGACATAATCTCGGCCACGCTGGGGACGCCCATTACGAGGGCGACGTCCTCGGGCCTGAACTGCAGCATGCTCTCTCCGATCTTGAACCTTTCGGTTCGTGCATCGTATACACGGAGCAGTGCGTCCAGAATCCCCCTTTCTTGGACCACGGCAGCCAGGTCCATCAAGTGCGTGAAAGAAGTCTGCCGGAGTAACTTCCAGTGGGTATTGTTCATTACTTTTTTCAATCCCTATATGGTATCCACGACAGGGGCCAAATAACACCTACCGTTGACCAGAGTTCCGGCCATTTCTGTATTTAGTTCAAATCACACAAAACGATCAGATGTTACACCGAAAATGGATATGTTACACAGGAAGACGGTAAATTAGACAGAAAGTCCAAAAACCCCAAACTGATACACTGAAACGTCGGTCGACTTCTCCTTACACAACTTATTCTTACCTTTTTCGCTTGTTTTTTTGTTGAAGGAAGTCTGGCGAGTGTTTGCAGAAGGCCGAGAGTGCGAAGTCGGACGTATGGCAACTCAGTTGTCGCCACAAAAGAGAATAACACCGTCTTCGAACACCGCACAAGGAGAAGAGAGTCGTAAGTGCAAGATGGAGAAGAAGAAACGAAAGAAGAAGCAAAAGAGCCGCTTGAACGGTTTCCCTCGATGGGTTATCTCAACCATTTGGCGGTTCCCGAATGCTTGAGGGTATTCTCGACATTTCCACGCCATTTTTTTGAAACTTGCGCAAGGGGCAAAAAAGACATTTCCACTCCATGTCAGCTTCATCATAACGGCCGTTTCACGGTTTTGGATTTGAATGGAAATAGATTGAAAAGGAAGGACTAAATAGGAAAGTGAAATATGTCAGGGACCATCCGGAAAACTGCAAACTTGTGGGGGATTTATAAGTAATTACCGCTTTTACATATGGTTAGAATTTCAGCCATCAAATATATAAATATTTAAAGAATTAAAGCCTTTTTTGTGTTTTTGATTCATCACAATTTTCACCTATTTATTTTAAAAATGTTTGTTTTTTAATTTTCATTCATTTTCATACCTAACGTCCATGTGACATGTCCATTTACAATCCAAACATACCTATATTATTTGTTCATAGTTTAAAATAAAATAAAGTCCTATTTTATTTATCAAAATTTGCATATTTAGTCGTAAAAAAACTATATCCATTGTTCATTTTAATATAAAAAAGTGTGATTCGATATATATTTTTTTTTAATAAACATGAGCAAGCCACGTTAGAAACCTGTTTAGATCTGAAGTTACTATTTTGGACACCTGTGCCCTCACCCTGCTTCAACTGATGTTTAAACTGGTCTACTCGGTAGGGTACGAACAACGTACATCAAATACTCGATTTTGACAAATCCTCGATTTTGATAGAATAAGCAATCATTGGTGGCGCGATTCAATATTTGAAAATAAATTCATGAAAATAAAATCTTCAAAGGGAAAATCAAAGAAAAAAATTTGTTCTTGGGTGAAGAATCTTTGTAATAAATTTGAATCTAATCTTTCAAAAAAAAATTTTGCAAAACTATTTGTACCTAACGTTTCAATTTTGTTTTGAATCATTAATTGAATAAATAAAAATTTTTTAGATCAAGATAAATACACATAAATAATTCCATAATAAAGAGAACATTTGTACCAATTATTTATCACCACTATAATCACTCACATAGCACTTGCAACTTATCCTCAAGTGGAAACATTTCATTGTAATTTTTTCCCACTTTTGCACAACCACCATGAAGGCACACAAAAGCAAATTACATCACCCAATATCATTCCATCATAAAATTTGGTAACACATAAAAACAAATAAATTATAGACTTTCTAATCAAAACCACACCAAACAAAAGGTTGATGGTGCCAATTATGTGTTTTAGATTTGTCAACATTTTATTTTGATGGAGTGGATATGTGGTGTAGGGCAATAAGAGTGTGAGTGGATATGGACCAAAAACAAAAGAAGCAAAATTATGTTTGAAGTTTGGCTAGGTGGTGAGTTCTTAGCACAAGAGAGCACACATAGACTTTGATGTGGACTTGTTTGTTTGTGCCAACCCTTTCCCTTCCTCTCTTCATCCATACACTTGGCATTGTCCTTGTAGCACTCCATATCCTTATCTTTGATTTAATTTTTAAGTTTAGGGTAGTTACATTATCAACCGATCATTAACGTAATAGTTAAGCGGTAAAATATTTAGCTATGATATGAGAGGACTATAAATATTCATTCATTCATTATTTAAATTTTAAAAAATAATTTTCAGTAATTTATATGTGATTCTTGGAACACACACCTAATCAAATGCTGCCTAATCCATGGTTTAAAATTGAAGGATTAGATATATCTCATTTTCGTATTCCAAAGTGTTTGATTGGGGTCGAAATAAATTACTTAAGTTAAGAAGAATATAAAACATTAAATTAAAAAAACAATCTATGTTATTATAAAAACCATTAAATCAAAACAATTTTGATATAACTCCGTAAAAATTCTCTCTTAGAAGAGCCCATATTCATTTATTTAAAAAATTATTTTAGTATTTCAAAGAAATATGGTTTGGGGCCTCTATTATCTAAATTCAGAATTGAACATAGTAGTACCAAGTTTTCACAGTTATGGATGCAATCTTGCAAGCCTATCCCGATATTAGTTCGGATGCACATATCCTATGAGTGTATTGTTAGAAATCCAAAGTTCAGAGTGCGGTATATGACATCTAAATACCCAAATCTGTCGTATACCAAAACCAGAGTACAACATCTAATATGTTGTATTAATCATATAATTGATTATAGCGGAAGCATGATCACATGCTTCCAGTCATAGCAAGTTAGATAAGAGTTGAAGAGATCGAGATCTGCACTTCTTCAGAAGCTTTCACTTGAGAAAACCGAATCTGCACTTGAGGAAAACCTAAGCACTTGATGAAACCAAGGGCTCTTCCGATCTATCCCGTTCTCTTCGCCGATGAAGCTGGGTACTTGCAAGAACGATAGATTGGGGACCCTTGGTGTTGTCCTATATATAACCCTTACTATCAAAGGATTAACTCCACTTAAAACACTAAGTAGATCATTATACAAATTGTCAAATTAGGATTAACTTAGGAATCTTATGATTAAGTCATGGACCACTTAATTCAGTTTGAATTCAGATTAGATTAATATCATCACGAAGTTATTCTAATAGAATTCAAACTAACATGTATATCTTTTTATCATATTTCATCAAATATATAAATTCATTCTTTTATTACCACCTTTGATATATAAAAAAAAAAAAAAAATTAACCTAGGTTTTTTGTTTCAATTGTTCCATTGTTTTATTAGCATTTTAAAAATTTATTGTGAAATTAAGGTCATATGGGAAATAATTTTTTTATTATACTATAATTTCTTAAAACATATATACAAGAAACATAAAATTTTTTCAAGGTTTATACCATATAAAAACTCTAATTTTTTTTTTTTAATTATCCCCTTATCTAGTAGCTACTTTTGTCATTTTTATGTTGAAAATAAAAAAAATAATAAATATTAAAAAGAAAAGGAAAGAAAAGAAAAGAAAACGCAGACACATGTTTTCTAGGGACAAGTCCACCGAAAGTGATTTGTGGGGTTGATAGTGCACAAACATTTTATTCATTATTTTTATTTTATTTATTTATTTATTTTGGGAGGTTTAAAAGATGATGATGATATGTGGATTAAAGAAGCTTTGTTTGTTCTTGTGATGTTGTTGTGTTGGATAGTGATATTAATTATGTTTTTAAGTGAGATGGTGTTATCTATATGCTAATTAATTAGTTAATTAATTAACTTTGATAAATTTACATACATACCCCAATATAAATGGATCAATATGCAAATATTCTTATTGATGCCATTAGTGTCCATACTCCATAATAATAATAATAACAATAATAATAATAAAATTACCAAATTTACATATCAATGGGTACACACATACACTTATATTAAAGTCATTAAAGTCATTAAAGTGAATATTCCATAATTAAAAAAAAAATAAAAGACATGCTTTCTTTATCTTGTGATGTTGTTGTGTTGGATAGGGATATTAATTATTATTTTTTTTATAATTTTTACAAAAAAAATGAATAGGTGTATTATTTTTACAAGGGTATATATGTAAATTTTCAAAAGAGCTTGTTATTAGTAATTTATATTGCCGAAGGCCAACGACATGCATTTTGGATTTTGATTTAAAATTTTAATTAGTGACAAAGAAAGAGGTCACAAGATGCTTATTATATGATCCATAAATAAATAAATAAATAAATAAAATAAAATAAAAATAAAAAAGGTCATCAATATTGATAAGAATCATGGAAAGCTTCAAACTAATCTTAATTGCCGACCCTTGTCATTTTGATAAGATTGATACGTTTGCTTTAATGTCAATGTTCATTATATATATATATATATATTATTTGTTAATCTTTTTAAAATATAATAGTATGAGTGTGTCAAGATTAAATAAATTGAGATTAGTTATAAAAGAGCGATTTAGGTAAAGTTAGTACTTGTTCATGCGGGTTTAATTTAAATTTAAAAAAATGAATATTATAAAGTTTGTGAAAGTAATATATGCTCGATTTATATTGGTGTAGAGGTAATTACACAAACATAGATATAATAAGTCATATGCAGACGTAAACAAATGCATTATTTATCAGCGATGTTTTCTAGACAGTTGTTTGAACAATGACTTGTTTTATTTTATTTAACACTATTTATAAATAAAACGCAATTAACTGTTACAAATAAAACCACGTCTTCATGAGAGTGCTCTCTATGTATAAATATATTAATAAAAAAATGCAAGATTGATGAGAAATGAATGCTGGTTCGAAACATTTAAATTTGAAATTAACTGAATATTATAAAATCTATGTAAAATATTTGCAATATAAAAATAAAAAATTCATGTTGTCTTCACGGTGGTTCTTAAAAAATCGGTGGGATAATGTAATTTTTTTTATACAAATTATGGTTTTTATAGATCTAGTGATTATTTTTGTGCTTTAGGTTCTAAAAATGAAGAAAAAAATTTAATTCAACAATAAAAAAACATTTTTATTATGGATATTAAATTTATAATCAGCTAATTTGTCACAAATTTTGATGTTTTAATTTGAAATAAATTAATTTTTTATTTATTATTCTCATATTTTTAATGTACTATTTGATGATAGACATTGTAAAAAAACATTTATATAAAAATAATGGATAAAAAATCATTATGACCCAATTTAAGACATAAAAAAATTATTCAGCAAAAAAACAACAAGTAAAATAAAATTGGCGCAAGAGGAAGTAATTAAGTCATTTCTCAAGGGGTGGCATGTAAAATCAATATTTTATTTGTTTATTTATTTACTTTTCATGCAATAACATCAAATGGCGCATTAAAAACTACTTTGAACCTAACACCATTAACCTTTTAAAATTAGTTAATATGTCATGCTAATTAGAAACTTTGGAAAGGAGTGATTATTAATTATTGAAGAAAAACAAAACATTTTTTATTTTTTTAATATAAATAAAAGTTCTAGAATTTTCTAGAAATATTAAATCACCATTAAAGAAGAATTAAATAATATTTAAAAGATTAAGTAATGGATTAAGTCAAGAAGATCATATACAGATTACAATTAAATAATATTTAAAAGTAAATTAAAAGTTTTAAAATTTTAACATAAAAGGTATTTCATATTTAAAGGCATTCCCAATTTTTGCTTTTTTTTTTTTAAAAAAAAAACTTTTAGCTTTGCTTATGTTTTTAATTATAAATAAAATTTGAATTTTATCAATTGTTTTCAAAATAAATACATAAAAAGACACCTTAAAAACATATAAAGAGAGACAATAATAATTCAAATTTTACTAATAAAATAATTAATAAAACAAATCTTGATATGATACAACATGTGAATAATAAACTTCTTTATATATATATATATATATATATATATATATATATATATATATATATAAATCCATCCTCTAGGGACATCGCTAAATTTAAAATTTAGAAACATTCACAATAGTTATTGGATTTATATCCAAAAGTTACAATTCATTTTGGTACAATGATAAATAACATTAAACAATACTAAACAATGCAAAATAGTATAAAAAAATACAGTATTTTGTACAATATTAATATAAATAATAGTCATTTGATCATAATTAAATGACTCTAGATGAATTTTTGCATATATATATATATATATTAAAAAAGATAAAAAAAAGGGTAAGACAAGAAAAAAAAGACTATAACAGTACACCATCTCCCCAAACAAATATAATTCCAATTAAACTTCAGCATCAATAATATCAAAACAAACCATATATCAACGCCAATTTCTTAAAAAAAAACTTAGCACCTTTCAATATTAATAGGCTATTATGTTTGTTGGATTTAATTAAAAAGATGGTGATGTTTTTGGTTTGGTTATCATTCTTCTCATAAAAAAGGAGACAATTTCCCAACTATGGCATCTTACTAGTGTATTAAAAAACTTACAAGAATTAGTAATATATGTGAAATTAGGTTAAAAAGAGAAATTATTTAAAAATAAAAGTAAAGCAAAATTAAAATATTTTTTTAATTATATAATTTAGGCTCAGTATTATTAGTGTATGAACTTTCAATTTTGATAGTTGATTTTTTTTTTTTTCGATTCACTCAGACAAACATTTTTTTGTAATAATACAATCATAATTCCAAATATGCATAACGATGAAACTATAAAATGACATAGATTGAGAGTAAAGTTTCTACATTCAATGACGAAACAAGTGATGCGCGCAGCAACGAATCTAAAAATATGAATTTGAATAAAAAAAAGTGAAAAATCCAAAGAATAAGAAACCGAGACAAAATTACAAGATAAAAAAATATTTATTTATTTATTTTTGATATTTTGATAAGGTTTAATAGTTAAAGTAATACTTAAACACAGCAATATGGGAAAAAAAACCCTACACAATCCAAAAAGAACAAATTCATGTTTGAACTCCAATAAAATGACCTTTTTTTCTTTAAAACTCTCTATATATATTCACTATATAATCTAATATTTAATATATATATATATAGAGCTGTGGGCTCAAGTCACATCCGGCCCATTACAAGATAGGCCCATCCACAAGCTAAATATCCGCAAAACGACAAAAGAGAAGGCGTAGAAATTAAAAAAAAAAAAAATCAAAGCGTCCAAAGATCAAATCCCGAGCAAAAATAATTAAAAAAAGGGAAAAAAAAAGCTCAAAATCGGAACCAATCGAATTTCTGTGTCTTTCCCGTTTGGGCACATCGCTCCTTTGTCTTCTTCCGCAACGACCGCCGCCGGAGATGCCGTCGACGGCGTGCGGAAGCCGGCCGGAGGATCTGACGGCAAGACTGGACATAGCCGCCGCCGGCGAAGGGGAAGAGGCGTTGCTGACGGTGCTAAGAGAGGTCAAGAACCAGATCATTGGGAACAAGACAAAGAAGCTCCTTTACCTCCATCTCGGCGCTGTACCTCGCATCGTCGCCGCCCTCGCGTCTGCCCGGGACCCCGCTGTCATCATCCAGGCAGCGGCGGCCATCGGTAGTTTCGCTTGTGGGGTGGAGGATGGCGTCCGGGCCGTGATCGATGCCGGTGCTGTGCCCTGTTTAATCGCTGTGTTGTCCCATGCCAATGATAAGGTGATTGCTTGAGGTTTGATTTCTTGTTTCGATGATCTTGTTTTTAGGACTTGAATTTGGGTTTGTCTGTGGGATTTCATCGCCATAACTTTGCCAATCACGATAGCGAGATTGATACATTAAGATTTTCACTGCGAAACACGAGTTGGGAATTGGAATTTGGGATTTTATGTCAATAGAAATGTATTTGCTCAAGGGGATGACTGTTGTCGAGGTGATTGGATGTCTCATACTTCGAATTTTATCAAATTACATGCGTATCTTTTGCCTTTATTGCATTATGGATAGAAATTTGTGTTGCAATTGTCAGGCATTCATTTTTATGTTCCAATATGTTAAAATTGAATTAAAAAAGGCTTTGGGTAGAAATGCGTTTAGGATTTACTTAAATGGCTGGAACATGAAGCTGGAATGGAATGTGAACAGTTTGATTTGGTATCTTCTATATTTTCTCTCTTCAGCATGTCATTGTAATGTCTCTTACGCACCTACTTAGTAATTCTATATCTGCTGCATTCTTTTGAATATATTGCATTTAGAAAAATTAAATTCATCCATTGCAATTATTGATATCATTTTCTAGATGCCTCTCTGATTTTCTTACGTAATTTTTTCGTTCTATTATATTACAGGTTGTGGATGCTGGTGCACGCTCACTCAGAATGATCTTCCAATCAAAGTTGGCACCAAAATATGATTTTCTTAAAGAGAAGAACATGAAGTTTCTTATTTCACTTCTGAACGGTGATAATGACAATGTGATTGAACTGGCTGCTAGTATTGTGGCACACTCTTGTGAGATAAATGCAGAGCAAAAGGCACTCTGTGATGCTGGGGCTTTGCAGAGACTTGCCAATCTGCTTGAAGGATCTTCAAATCAAAAGGATGCTTGTTTAGATTCTATAGCAGCAATAATCAGGAAGAACTCTGAAGTTGGTATTCATTTTGCAAGTATTGGCACTGGGAAATCTTTGAATTCCATTGTTAAGTTGATAAAGGACAGGAATCCTCGAACTAGATTGCTTGCCTGTGTATGTGCAATCTCTATTGGGCATGCATCACCTTACTATGTGCAAGACTTGCAGACTAGAACAAAAATGATGCTGATTTTGGTTGAGCTTCTTGAAGAATCGGGTAGAGTTGGAGATGATGCTCCATTTGCCCTGTCAGAGTTAATTTTGGACGATGAGGAGTTACATAAGCAGGCGATATCTGTGAATGTTGTTGAAAAAATTTGCAATTGCTTGCATAAGTATTTGATACAACCCAGACGCCTCCATGGGATTTTGCTTGTATTTACTGAGCTTTGCTCAAGACTAGAAGAGTGCAGATGTCTGCTTATGTCACAACAGGTTTGTAATTTAGTATGGAAGTTAGTTCAAGCATATGTGATGCCTTTACCTGCTCTTATGATAAATGACTTTTACAAATATTCTATAAAACGTTGTGTTGAGCTTAGATGCGAAAAAGCATATTTGATATGATATAATTGTTCATGTTTTTGTACTTAAACTGCATAGGGACTTGCTGCATTCATGCAGCTTTACAGATAGCTCAGTAGACAATAATCTGGTACATGATCATCTGCTAATTGATTGATGCAAGGTATGCTTATGATAATTAAGAATATAACTGATAGGCGGCATCAAGGTTGTGTTTGTATGTCTTGAAAAGCTCAAGCTAATTCTAACACAGTTCACTTGAATGAGCCAAGGTTGTCTTTGAATTGTTTTGTTATAATTGAAATCTAAAACTTGGTGAACCAAACTCAGCACTTCTCACTAATGGGTTATTCATCTGGCAACACTACACTTAAAAGTCACCATGTTGGAATGTTCAAACATGTGGAATGACAATGAGTGACACATAATATGCCTTTTGAATATAGATTTTTTGTGTTTGCTGAAGTTTAGCATATTTTTTTTTCTTTACATAATAGAATGGCTAAGATATTGAAACCATAGTATCTAATAATTTTACATTTCTTCTAAACCAACTGGATAGGCACTGGATACGCTTGTTAATGCACTCAAACATGACTGTCCTGATGTACGTGCTGCGGCATGCACTTGTATAAGGAGCCTCTCGCGGTCAGTGAAGGTTTGTAATATGGTTAATCTCTTGTGTTGTAAGTCATCTGCTTGACTTTGTAGGAGTTAACTATGTTTTATTGTAGAATTTGAGTGCAGGCCATCTGTCCAATGCAAGATTTGTTGTTCCCCTGGTTCACCTTTTGCATGATACTTTGATATCAGTGCAGGTATGCGTTTCATCGTATGACTCTAACTCAAAGATCTACTTTAGTTTTGAATAAGAGATGCTATATTGTCAGCATTGTTTCAATATTGCCATGTTGTCACAGGTGTTACCAATTGGTGTGATAATTTCCAGAAAAGTATTTCATTCTTATATTTTGTTTTTTCTCATTGATATGGGAAAATCTGGCTCCATTTATAACATGAGATATATTTAACTAGAGTATCAATTGTTTTTTCTAGAATGCAATAGAAAAACAATTATACTATTTTTCTGGAATGCAAGAAAAAAAGATTATACCTTAGTCCTTTAATTAATGTTGTAGAAACGATGATATACAACTTTTATTGAAGCTTCTGCTGATCTATTTTTGGTTCGTTTATTTTCAGGTTGCAGCTCTTGGTGCTATTTGCAACATTGCAGTTGATTTTGCAGCTAAAAAGTCTGTCTTTATCCAGTCTGGATGTATTAAACAGCTCGTTCAGTTATCAAAATCTATGGATTCAAGACTAAGATTAAAAGCAGTATCAGCTTTAAGGAATCTAATGTTTCTTGCTGACATGTTTGCTAAAGAAAGCATTATTCGGGAGCTAACGACATCTACACTTGCTAGTCTAATATGCGGTGAGCATTTGTTATTTGATGGTCTAATAAGTTCAATTACTTATCTTGTAGATATCAAACCAGAGAAGTTGCCTGTTCCCTATATTTTCATCTTGATATTGAATTAGGGCATATGGAATAGTGAAAGAAAATTAGTAGATGTGTCAGTGTATTGCTCATTTTATGATCAAATGTAAATGTACTCAAACTAGTTTCTCGAAAAGATAGAAGATAAACCAAATGGACCTTACAATCTCCATTTTTAATGAAGTGAACCACATTTAGGTTTAATATAAATGTTCATCTAATTTCAAATGCCGATGATGATCAAACCTTGAGTTTGTTGTAGCTCTTGTTGGTACCCTTCTGATGATGCTTATGAACTGCTCCATAATGTTGTGTAGACCTGGTTGACAGCATGGTTGTTGAAGATAAAACCATTACATATCCACTAGATTCTTTTCTGCTGAACGTATTTGGAAAGAAGATAAGTTGACCTTCATAATGTTATTTAATTCTGTTTTTACGGCAAACCTTATATTGACATTTGGATCACAGATTGAGTTAAAAGAGAACTCTTCTTGGATTGGGTTAAAGGCTTTGAACTGTGTAAAACCAAGAAATGTTAGATTGGGGTGGTGATTAACTGATCACAAATCTTTGTATTCTACAGATTCTGAGACTGATATCCAACATCAAGCTTTGGCCCTTGTCACCAATCTTGTAGATGGATATGTGGATGCTGCTGAACATATTTTTGCAGATGATGGTTTAATTGTAAATGCTGTTGTCAGACAGTTGCACAGTGCTTCCTCTGCAGAAGTATGCATTCAGGTTGGTATTGCACCAGAGTCCTAGCCTCTTTTGAAAGTTGTTTGGTGTCAGATAATACTGATTACATGATATTACTGCATTATTGTGAAGTTCATGTTGTCTACAGAAAGCAATACTTATCGCGCAATTTTTGTATGATTTTCTGAATCATTTGAGTACCATGTTTCTGATGTGTTTCATCACCCTAAAAATAGTTATATGTGATTCTTTTTTCTCATGGCCTCTTATTGTTGCTCTTTTCCAGGGAATGTTATTGCTTAGCAACATCTCAGCCGGGGTTGAATCTCATAAAGAAGCGGTGATGAGTTATTTGGTTTCATCCCAAGATGCAGGTTCCTTACCCTTTATAATTAGGTTTTTGCAGAGTAAGGACAGTTTGCTGCGGACGACTGCTGTGTGGTGTATAATCAACCTAACTTACCAAGATGGTCCAGATTTGTCAACTCGGATTGCAAGATTACGTTGTGCAGGGATAGTATCTCAAATAAAAACCATGATCAATGATCCCTGCTTGGACACAAAGGTGTCTTTCACTATACTCGATATCCTTGTCCTTTTTATTTTTATCTAAAGTTTGATGTAATTTACTCTGCTGCAGTATCGAGTCCGAACAGCTCTCGAGCAGTGCATGACTTTCGATGACAACATGCCATGATCCCTGGTTTTGATGCTTTCTGTTTTGTACCATGCCTTTCGAGTTTCAGATAAGGGCGGCGATGCAGGGTAAATATTTTAAGAAAGGTCACAATAAGTTTCAGACTTGAATGGCATGCCGCGACCAATATAGGCACTGCATATAGCTAATTATAAAACCTAACTTTTCTTTTGCAGGCAAAGCCCGGACTTTGGCGCTTTAAGGTGTTGTTCTCTTCTCGTTTTTATGATTATCTGAGATTTAATCTTATGCTTTGTTTTTGTACTTCTTAGAAATTTTCTAGCATCTTATATGTCAATCTTGCCGTGTATTATTACATCTTACGTGTTGTATCCTTTTGTATTAATATAATTCGACCTTATGTATCTGCTTTCTCGAAACGATCTTCGGCAGCAGTGTAACCTGCTGGAATCCGCTGTTATGTATCGTCATCTAGCATTATAAACAGGTTCTGCAATTTTGTTTGAATTCTGATGATTGTCCAAAGATTTTTCTTGTTTCTCATGTTTTATCAATCCAAATGTGTTGTTATATTCTCCATTTAGCCTGTTTGTTTGTTATCTCAAAATTAGGTTCTTAATTAGAATTTTCAACTCTTTGATCACCCTAGTGCATCTTAAGATTGTATTATTTTATTTATTTTTTTATTTTTTTATTTTTTGGTGATCTTATTCTTGGGGTATCTATTTTGATAAATCTAGTTCTTAAAAGTAGCAATACTTATGCTTCATTCTTTTCCTAGAAATTATGCAAATATGTCGCATGAGGTGAAAACTAGTGCAATATTAAAATCTCAAATTAAACATAAAAAGAATTAAAGAAAGAAAAATAAGTTTTTAAAAATATTCGAATATGCATCTCAACACTTACGAGATTAAACAACCAAAGTGCAGCTCTTACTATATATACTAATATACATAAATAAGTAAGAGAAACTAATGAAACAAAAGTGCAGATCTTATAAAAGGTTCCATCTTTCCTTGTCTTAAGAATAGCACCTTTAACACAATACCTCACCAAAGTCTTCAATCCTTTCTTGTGTCTCTTCTCCTCCTCCTCACTCTTCTCACTCTCAATCTCTTGTTCCACTTCAAAACTCATCTGAGCTTAGAAAATAAAATTAGCTGAATTATCTTAGTGAACGTGAATAAATTTTGTTTTAGGTTTTCAGTAACAATATTGATTTTTTTTAAAAATAAATTTGTAATTCATATTTTGTATATAGATTTATTTTAACCAATAGATAACAAATGTTTTATTGAAAAAACTCAGAAAGATACACAAATATGGAGTTAGTATCTCAACACACTTGTGAAATTCGAGATTCGATTTTAAATCCTCTCCTAAACAAACATGGTGTTAATAAACCACCGTTTAACCACTATATATAAATTTAAAAAAACAAGTATATATATATATATATATATAGTTTTTTAATAGTTTTTTTAAAAAAAAATAAGTTATATTATGTATACGAAGACCTATCATTAAAAATATTTTTATATTTAAAATCTACCGACATTATAGTAACCATTGAATTTTTATCCAACAACTATATATAGTGACAAATAAACAATGTCATACAATATTAAATAGTGTAAACCAATAAAAAAACATATGCATTATTTTATATAATATTTATATAAATAACAAATCCAAATAAGATTCATAGCATTTAAATCATATATATATATATTTGCTGTATAAAATGAGAGAGAGGAAGAGTTTTTTCAAGGATTCGACTTCCAGGTTAAGCGAGACGGTCAACAATACTTCCCTTAATTTAATCTGTGTTTCAGCCACCACCTCAGCCAATGGCCGGCTTTTCTTATCCGCCATGATCTTCATTGAAGATGATTTCAGAGCTCTATCTCCGCCGTCACCGTCACCGTCACCGCCACCTTCGCTTGACCGCGTGGAGGTGAAGGAGCTCCTCACCACCTTCATCTCCTCTATATATCCCAACTTTATATATAGACATGAAACCCAAGACATCATTAATTATGTTGATAATTATCATCAACGTAACAATAATGCATGCAAGATCACGTATGAACTCTTGCTTGTATTAAGATGAACATCGATGGATTTATTAATTGATAATTTCTTCAACGAAAATAATGAGTGATTTATTTTTATTTTAATATAACAAATAAATAGCTTGTGACAATAATAGTTTTTTTATGTAAATTTTAACTTCCCATGAACTCAAATCTCTTAGCACCTTTTCACTTCCTTCACTTGAGAGTTAAAAGAAATATAAAAGAAAATTACAGAAGATGTGTATGTGTTTATAAGTTTGTATGAATATGGACTTTGATAATATATATTTTCTTGAAAAATTTAATCATATGCATCTAGTATGATATGAAAGCTTACCAAAAGGTCAAGACGGTCCAAACGAGAGAGAATAGGAGGAACACTTGACGGAGTAGCCATTTCACTCTCTCTCTCTCTCTCTTTGCCACAAAAATGATAGTTTCAAGTGAGAGAGATGAAGTGCGTGTGTGTATATATATATATATATATATATAGTGCCTACGTGTCACAGGCTTATCATCTCAAGGTGGCATCTTCTCTTTGGGTACACGTTGCATGCATGCATTCATTGGATGTCTGATAATCAGTACAAGAGAAAAAAAATACATTTGTTATTGAATATAGTTAATTCATTAATCCAACAAAACAATACAATCCATAAATTGGATTTTGACAAAACACCATGCATGTTCACAACACCACAATTTTGATCGTGAAAGGCAACCAAACCTTTGCACATATTTTGCTTCAAAGCAAACAAGTACTACAAATGAGACTGCCAACAAACAAACACATGATAATAACTTCCTGCCAAACTTTCTTCTAACACTAAGCCAACATCGAATATATACAGCCAAACGCGTGAGAGTAATCGATCAAACAAACACATGATAATAACTTCCTGCCAAACTTTCTTCTAACACTAAGCCAACATCGAATATATACAGCCAAACGCGTGAGAGTAATCGATCACATTCACTTTTCTCGTTATATGGCACGAGTTGATCGACGGAAAGGGAAAACCGAAGCAAGCCGGAAAGAATGGAGAGCCACTTCGAAAAGAATAAACCAAATGAAACGAAAAAAATTATGCTTTTGTTCGTCTTCTCATCTGCCTTCGTTCTGTAGCTGCAACGATCCGTCCTTCATTAGCTTCAAGCTGAGGTTGTTGAACCGTTCCCGAGAGTACTGTCGCGAAGCCTTTCGCCAATCTGTTCCTGCCTTCATCATCGCCGCAAACTCTTCGTAACTGATTTTTCCATCCTGCGGAAGAGAATGACTAAATTTAGCTTGTCGCAAATGGAGCATATATATATGTGAGGGTGTAATTAAAATGGCTGATCAATAAACCTTGTCCGTATCAACATCGCGGATAATAGCGTTGATGACTTCCTCATGGTTCGCTTCCACATCATCAGATAAACATTCCCTAAGCTCTTCAATTTCGATGTACCCGCTCTTATCCCGGTCAAAGTATGCAAAAGCTTTGTGTAGGTGCTCGTCATTCCCTATCTTTCTAATATGAATTGATACAGCCACAAATTCTCCATAGTCCAATGTGCCATTGCCATCAACATCAGCCTGCCATTTCGATGGCAAAAACAGCTCAATAAGAAACAAAGATGATGTTTCTTAAAATGATGCAAACCTCCAAGAATGAAACTAACAGAAGAACTAAAAAAAAAAAAAAAGGAATATTGTCGTGTATGAAACTTACAGCATCCATTAATATCTTAACATCGGCATCTGTGATCTGGTGCCCTTGCTTATGCAAACCATATTTCAGCTCTTCGAGCGTTAGCCTTCCAGTGTTGTTTATGTCCATTGACTGGAACATTTCCTTTATATCTGCCGCCTCTTCCACAGATAAATGCTCTGCAACGACCTGAACAAAATCACAGCATTATTTTATTCATTTGTCGGAACATGTTCATGCTATGCATGTTACGTATTTGTTGAAGGAAATTCAAAACTTACCCTGAGAGCTCGTTTTTTAAACTTATTCATAACAGAGAATTGTTGAAGTCTTGCTTTAACAGTCTCACCAAGAGAAACATTTGGAGCCTTTTTAGCATTCTGCAACCAAGGATGATCTGCAGCAGGAAAACAAAAGATCAGAAAAAAGATGTCATAACAATGAACAACAAAAATTGGTACAACCCAAAGACAAAAGAATGATGACAAACACTATGTATGCTTCAGATTATTGATTTCAAATACACAAAGACACTGTTTTGTTGTTGTAATATAACTAGTAATCAGTATAAATTTTTGTATAATTCTCATAAAATAGAGGCTTTTTGAAGAACATTTTTCATTATAATTCATATGTTCTATCAATACATTAAAACTGAGAGAAAAAGGTAAAGAGTCAGCAATTACCAAGTACTTCTTGAGCAGTTAACCTTCTTTTCGGATCTGGATCAAGCATTCTCTTAACAAGGTCCTTAGCATTATCAGACACTCTAGGCCATGGATCTCTTTTGAAATCTATTACAGAGCGAATAATTGCTTGCGCAACTCCCTGTTCAGTCTCTGCATAATGAGGAAAAAGATCGAGAAACTTAAGATGATAAATAAATTAAGACTTCAATTAACTCTTAAAGAAACTCTGTCCACCAGGGTAATTTTGTTGAATATCAAACAACTCAAAGTTCTCATATTTTTATCGAGAAATTACCTGCCCAAAATGGCGGAACACCACATAATAGAATGTACAAGATAACTCCTGCACTCCATACATCAACCTCTGGACCATAATTTCGTTTAAGAACCTCTGGTGCCATGTAATAAGGACTACCGACAATCTCAGTAAAGCGCTCACCTATTAAAAGAAGGTAGACAATGAAAACAATGAAAGAATGGCATTGTGGGAATTAAAGGATCAAAAGCACCATTGAGTTACTGGCTTTTTCGAAGGGCATATGACTCCTTACTGAATATGGATACAGAATAAAGAAATTTAGAACACTAGGATTGGAATTTGTTGAACATGATGAGCTAAGAACATACCAGGTTTGAAAAACATAGACAAACCAAAATCAATAGCCTTGAGTGCAGCAGTTTCCTTCTTGTTTGCAAACAAGAAGTTCTCAGGTTTGAGGTCCCGATGCATCACTCCATGCCTGTGGCAATTCTGTGAAATATGAATGGCAAACATGTGATGTTAATTTCCAAATATGTTGTCCAAGGCTAATTAAAAGAAGCAAAGGAAAAAAAATCTATTCAGAGCCAACATGAAGGAAACAAAGTCCGATTTAAGTCAATAAAACATGAGAGTAGATCCACATTGTTAGTGTACCACACAGTGACAGGCAAAATTCATCCAACTTGCACAGCAACATAAATAAGTAAAGTACATATGGTGCAACTGAGGCATCCAATTTAATCAAACACCTATATGAAAGGCCTCATGAAATTTAATCATCAATCACTGAGATTAATATCCCAAAAACTCATAAACAATAGGATCACAATGAAATAATCAACAGGAACACTATAAAACAGGACAAACACGGCAAACCCAAGAAGCACAATCGATAAATCAGCACCTGATTTCTTGAAATTCCAATTCAATAATAATAACCTGCAGATATGTTACTGATCAATAAAAAGCTACAATAAGAGACGATCATATCCACAACTACAATCAGAACATATAGTTCGCAGATTGGAAAACCAAGGAAACAAAAAACCAAAAAAGTCAACAATATGCCAAGAATAAACAAACCAAAAAACTCAAACCAAATTGAACTAAATGGAAACAAACACCACTAGATCTACCAAAAGATCAAAACAAGCATCATCAGCACATCAGAAACAAACAGGTAAACAAAATTTCCAAAAGCTCAAGCAGATACCTTTATCAAGAAACAAGAGAAACAGAGAAAGAAGTTTTTATACCTGAACAACCTCAACGATGGTCTTGGTGACGGTGGCAGCAGCACGTTCAGTGTAGTGGCCGCGGGCAACAATCCGATCGAAAAGCTCGCCGCCCTCGCACAACTCCATGACCAAATGCACGGCGTTGTCATCCTCATAAGTATCCTTTAACCGGACGATGTTGGGATGCGCCGGCAGGTGCCGCATGATGTCAACCTCCCGGCGAACATCCTCAATGTCGACAGCCGTCCTCAGCTTCTTCTTAGAGATGGATTTGCACGCCAAGGACTCGCCACTGCTCCTGTCGGTGCAGAGATACGTGACGCCAAACTCGCCGCGCCCCAACTCCCGCCCAAGCTCGTACCTCGCCTCAATATCCCGGCCGGTGGGATCCTTGAGCACCGTCAGCTTCGGCGGAGACCCCTTATTGTATTCCACGGCGAAAGGGTTCGGCTTCTTTCCCTTCTTCGCCTTCCTCTCCGGATCCACAGGTGCCGCGCAGCAATTCCCCATCGAAACCAACCAAAATTGCAATCAAAATCAGAGCTTTCCGAGCTTCCCCGGAAGAAGAGATGGAGATCTCAATAAATTAGGCCAAAAGATGGGAGCTTGATGGGATTGGGAGGAGGAGAAGAGATGATATTACTGATTTAGAAGCTAGGGTCAAAGTTGAAGATGAAGAGAAGAGAAGAGAGGGTCAAAGTTTTGTCCTAAAGACTCCCTCTCTCTCTCTCTCTCTCTCTCTCTCTTTGTGTTTAGAAGCTAAAAGGAAGAAGGGTAGAAAAACATTGGGAAATTGCAATGGAAATATTTATATTATATTATATTATATTATATTATATTATATATATATATATATATATATATATATATATATATATATATATATATATATATATATTTATTTATTTATTTATTAAAAAAAAAGCAATTCAGAGAAGATGGGCTTGGAGGACACACCCACAAAGAGTGGAGATGCCAAAGAAAGAGGACAAGGACATGGTTGTTAATTGTTATATATGCTTTCTATCTACTTCACATGAAAGAGAGGGGAGAGAAAATTTTATTTATGTAATTTTTAATGTTGGAAAATTAGATTTTTATTATTATTTTTTTAAATTGTGGGAAATTATGAATTTTTTGGTTTATCAAATAAAATTGATATTAATTAAAGTTTATATAGATGATTAGAATTCAACCATTATAAGTTCTTTTTAATGTAAATTAAGTAGTTGGACCAAAGTAAGTTATGGGACTCATTTATTTCTAGAAAACAAATGTGTCAAAAAGACCAAAAAAAAAAAAAAAATTGGTATAATGTCGAAAAATTATAATAAATTTTAAAATTTTACAAATAATTTTTTCCACAGTTATAAAAGATTGTCTTTTAAAAAAACTAATTCACAAGATCATCCAAAAATAAATGAAAAATTGGATTTGAAATATTTATCAAGAAATATTTAAACAATTTTTTTTTATTTATAAAATTCATAGATTTTTATGTTTTGGTAGGAAGCAAAGAGGGGGTGTCATTTTTCATTTGTTTGGGGTGATGGAACATGAAAAGAAGCTACTGTTTTTTTTCTTGGGGGAGGTATATAGGCAACTAGGGTCTTATAAATCAAATTGCCTTTTCTATATATATATATTCCCACATTAATTTTTATTTGAGTATGAGTCCTTGATTCAGTCAGGTGTTTTTGTATTTTAAAAATTCAGTATTAACATTTTTTACTTTATATAGATATAATTTGAGTCAAAAATTTCAAACTTTGGGGGAGAATATGATTGTTTCTAAAAATAAAAAACGAAAACAATTAAGATTGCATGTTTTGGTATGTTCTCAATTATTTATTTTATATGTGATCACATATAAATTTCAAATTTGGTGAATCATGTAAATATGGTAGCAAAGCCAACATATTAAATGGTACACAGAGAAAAAATTTTGAAATTTATAATTTATAAAATTAATTATTAATAAGCACATAATCCAGAGGTAGCAAATTATTTAAAAGCATAATTTTTATAGTCAAATTCTTTTCTACCATTCTCATTTTCTTCTCTCATATTATCTTATATGTGATCACAATTCATAATTTTTTTTTATATAGACTTAGCTATTATCTATACATTTATACATATTATTAAAGAATATTTAATCTTCTTCAAGAGTGTTTCAAACAACAAATTTAAATTTTTTGTTTATGGTAATTATAATATTAATAATTGAAAATTTTAATTGTACTTATTTAATTGTATAATAAACGTTTTTTTCGAAACTAACTAATACAAACAATTAATTTATATATAATATTATTGTTGTATTATAATCCAACGATCATCAGTTAATATAATACTTTGTTTATAAATTAATATGGAATGGGATGAATAATATAATACTATATAATCATCGGTCACTGTGACTTTAGGCAAATTATAAGGTTTGAAAAATAATTGTCTTCCAGAAACTACATGGCTACAAATGTTATATTGCTTTTTTTTAAAGTATAAATGGAAAATCCTTTTAATTTATTTTGAAATTATGTTCCTAATTAAGTAATAAAAAAATTATAGGGATATCTTTCCTTTTGGGACAAATCCAAGTCCAAAAATGACTTGGTCCATTTACTTTATATTTGGACTTTGAAAAGGTATTTATATGGTTTAAAATTTCTACCATGTTAGCAATCTAGAAAAATCAAAATGCAAACTTTTGAATATCTATGTATTTTTTGACAGTGAATATAAAATAAATTTCTATAGAGTTGACCAAAATTTTATTTAATCAATATTAATCAGAATAAGTATAAAAAAAATAGAATTTTCTTTTACATCTATTTAAATAATAAAATCTTACACATTTTAATGGATAACTCGATTAAAATCACTTTTATTTAATTTCTACCTTTTAAAATATTTTGTTATTTTATTTATTTATTTTTTGACAGTTATGGATGGGTCGCATAAAAAAATATGCATGAACAAAAGATTAATACCTCTATGTACATGCACCCCCACCACTGTGAGCTGATGGTCGAATACTATGGGCTTGTTTGGATGGGCTTTTAAAAAAAGTGCTTTTTTTAAATTTTGTGGAAGCACTTTTTTTAAAAAGTGCTTTCAAAGTAAGTTAAGTGCTTTTCTCTGTAACAGCTTCTCAGAAGTGCTATTCTAAAAAGCACCTATGAGGCAGCTTCTGAAAAAAGCTGAATTTTAGCTTTTTTTTCACAGCTTCTGCTTCTGCCCAAAAGCCCAAACAAACATGTTTTTTAAAACTCAGAAATGATTAACTTATAAAAAAACACTTCTTGGCTTAAAAAAAGCCCATCTAAACACCCTCTATGTAGGGGCACCAACATGGCTGGTAAAATAAAAAACTCATAAAAAAAACAAATATCTTGCAAGTGTTCTAATAATTAAGCAACACGGCGAATCATGAACCATATGAATAAATACAAGATCAAAAATAAACATTCACCACCTAAGGATTCTCATTCATGTAATAATGCATGAACCAAAATAAATAAATGAATCCACTCAAAAACAACAAAGAAAATATAAATATATTTGTTAGCCAACTCAGTGGCCCCTCATGCCTAGTCAAGAAGACACGACACTAGTCAACATGTCCTTTGGGTCAATTGCCACTTAGGTCCCCTATGAAAACGCCTCACAAGTGGCGAGAGTTCGAATCCTTGAGGTGAGGGTGTATGTTTGAGAGCTGTAAGCACGAACTGTGGGTGGTTCCAGTGCCCACGTGTGCGCGGGCCTCACAAGCCGCAATCGAGGTGTGTGCATACCCCTGTTTTAATTTAGCGGGCCCATTAGAAGTTTCCTCTTATTCTTGACAAAAAAAAAAAGACACCACACTAATTTATCATTATTCATCATCCGAACTCATACAAGTTCACTACCGGTTTTATTTTTTTAAAATAATTATAATAAATAAATAAAGAAAAATCTAAGTGGAATATGGTCCTTTTGGGTTATTGAAAAGAAAAGTCAAACACTATTCATACTATTCAATGGTTGACCGCCAAAGTTGACTCATTAGAAGTATATTTACTCTTTCCATTAAAGTTCATTATAGGACATGGGCCGGCTAGGATGGAAATGTACGACCATCCCCAAATTTAACATTATAAATAATATATATTTGATTAATATTAATATTAAATAAATAATTATTAATGAACAAAATAAGGAAAAATGATAATAAGATAGGATAAGAGTTCCTTATCAAAAGAAAATGTTTTTTCCAAAAGTTTGGTCAAGTTTTCTCTTTAATCATTAACAACCATGTGAAGAATATTTTTAAATTATGTTCTTCTCATGTCTTAGTTGAACAAATCATATTCTTTGAATATTTTCTTTTTCCAATATGTTTTTAATCCATTCATGATTAATTTTGATTAAGTAAAAATTTTTAAACAAATTAATGATTCATATCGGAAAGGCTGATGTATAATTTTCAAATACTGCTTGACACAGTGGTGATAATGCATTTTTCATTGTAGATACGAGTTTATAACCCAAAATTTATGACACCAGGTGAGGGCACACACACTAACGATCAACTCCCGACTCAACAAGGACGCTCTTAATGGTACTATACCCGTTGTATTTATATTCAAAACAAAATTTTAACTATATAAAAGAAGTATATAATATGCATGATATACAAATAATCTTCACATTTTTCTAATATGATTTGCATAACTAAACATATTTTAATAGAAATAATATTTAGAAAATGCCTATATATAGGTTGAAAATAGCTCATTTAAGCTATTTTAGGAATGTTTCTATAAATGAAGACTTAGTCCTACAACAATTCAATCTAATAATCAATAATTAATTTTTGTACATATATTTCTTATAATTGAATTCATTGGAGAGCGGATAACAAGGTCAATTAATTGTCTTTGAAGAATACAATCCAATAGATTGCACTCTAATTAATTTGGACTTAAAAACAATAGAAATTCTCTATATATATACAAATACATAGGCAAGAGGATTTATGTGATTAGATAATTTCATCTATCTATATACCTGATCAACCAATGACTTTCAGATCTATTGACATTCGGTCCACTATGAACTCCCTTCACAGTTGACAACAATGACAAGGAATCGATTTCACCGAGTAAAAAAACGGGTAATTTTTTGGGTAGGGTACCGAAGTTTGGTTCTTTTTTACTTTGGGTATTGAATTTTGATTTGTATCTTTTTAGTCACCAGACTTTGATTTTTAACTTCCGGGAAGTCACTGCTCCGTTTTCCGGCGAACTTTACCCACGTGGTGGTTGGCAAGTCCACGTCAGCATTGACTAGGAGCGTCCAACTATGCCACATATGCTGCTTTCCACGTCCAAAGGTCATCCTTCCACCTCAGCATGCCACGTCATCCTTCCACCTCAGTTTGGCTCTTTGCAGTAGGTTTCTTTCTTTGGTGACATGGCATGCTGAGGTGGAAGGATGACCTTTGGACGTGGAAAGCAGCATATGTGGCATAGTTGGACGCTCCCAGTCAGCGCTGACGTGGACTTGCCGACCGCCACGTGGGCAAAGTTCGCCGGAAAACAGAGTAGTGACCTCCCGGAAGTTAAAAATCAAAGTCTGGTGACTAAAAAGATACAAATTAAAATTCAGTACCCAAAGTGAAAAAAAGCCAAACTTCGGTACCCTACCCAAAAAATTACCCGTAAAAAAACATATGAATTTTTTTTTTATCAAGAAGAATGAAACCCCTAATGGGCCCGCTAAACTAAGATAGGGGCTTGCACACGCCTCGACTGCGTCCTGTGGGGCCCGTGCACACGTGGACGCTGGGACCGCCCACAGTTCGTACTCACAGCTCTCAGACATATATTCTCACCCCAAAGAGTAAAAAAAAACATATGAATTGAGATTGATTAACTTTTCACTGTGCACTCCTTTGAGCGGTATAGTTGTCGTCATTCTTAATATATATATATATATATATATATATATATATAGATCGAGTCTATGCCCGTAGTGTTTAGAGGCAAACATGTTTTATTTTTATTTTTCAAATAAAAAAATATATCATATAATTCTTTTTGATATATTTTAACCAAATGAATCCGAATTGTTTAGAAACCAAGCCAAAACCATATTGAAACCAGACTTAGGAATTGGAACCTTGAAGCTTTGGTTTGGTTCGGATCTTTAAGGTTTGTAGAAACTGAAATTGTTGTTCAAAACTAAAATCCAATTGGAACAAAAACATGGTCAAATCTACTTGCAATGATGTGGTTTTACATAAAATATATCCAATGAAATCTTCTTTATATAATCTATTCATTAGAAGCACTCGATGAAGTCTTACTAAGATGGCCAAGATGTTTGTGTTCAACCAAATAACTTATTGAGTGCAATTTGTTACTTTTGACTTGAAAAGTTGGGTTTGCAAAGTTGCGGAAAAAAAAAAAATTAAGAAATCGGCTCTCAGACAAAGTTCTATTCAAAAGAAAAAAAAATCATGTTAATTATGTTAATTATGTTTATAATAATTATTGAATTTATATCCAACGGTTATAATTCATTTAGATATAGCTACAAATAAAAAAAAATACAACAGTAAAAAAATATAATATTTATATAAATAATAGTCATTTGATCATGTTTTAAAAACTTTCAGCTAACATTTTAAATAAATTTAACAGGTTAAATAATAACAAAATTTATATATATAATATTCATATAAATAATAACCACTTCAACTGAGAAAAAAAATAAAAATTAGTTTACTGGATTTTTTTTTATTTTAGTTTTTTTTTTATTTTGATAATATCAACATCATAACAATTGGCATTAATTTATAACCACATGAGAAAATTATGACTCTAGCAATCAGTATATAGAACTAGAATAGATGTTATGCCAAATGCATTGTGTCACTATTCACAAAATTACAAGTGGGTGCCCCTTTTCAATGGTTTAATTAGATATCATTTGAGTCACAATACTTGCTTCTCATTCATCAATTAAATAATTTCATATCCACCAAAATGGAAAGGCAAATATATATGCAATACTATAATCATTTCAAGCATAACCCACTAGCTAATGTGTGTTTGTGTATCATCCATCTTATTTTGTCCTTTCAAAGATTGGATCTTCTTTTGACCTCCTCTAATGTTTCTATTTTGATTGCATAGTTTTCTTTTTCCAAAAAATTAAAAAAAAAAAAAAAACGATGAGCATTGTTTAATGTGGTAATAATTACTTAGTTATAAAGTTTTTTTGGTGTTATTAATTTTTTAATGTTACTAATTTTAGATCCTTGAATCTAGCTCATGTTATTATGGTTGGAAACTATTTTTCTATATAACCTATAATTTGTTTTTCATTTCTCAATATTTAGAGGTTTTTACTATTATTAATAATATGATAATAATATTTTCAATATAATTTCATATATTTGTATTTTGTTATGTTTATATTCAACAAAAATAAATATAAAAATATAAAAAATATTTAAAATAAATAAATAAATTTTATAACATAAATTTATTGTTTTATATTCTCTAGCTTTTCACATTACAATTCTTTTGTATATACAATCATGGAAAACAATGAATGAGGAAAACAATGCCCATTCTATAACATAAATAAATATGATTTAATTTTAATAAAATAAATTAGAGATCTAATTTTACTATGAGTCACACGGTCGGAAAACAATGCCCATTCAAAGCTATATATATATATGAATCAGAATCCATCATTTATGGAAAGTTACAATGGTCATTGGATTTACATCCAACGGTTAAGCACAATGACAAACAGTATCAAACAGTGCAAAACAGTAAAAAAAAAATATTTTATATATCATTTATATAAATAATAGCCACTTGATCATGATTCAAGTACAATCTTAGGTTTTATATCTAGCGACTTCTTTAGATGATGGGTTTAGGGTTTAGGATGGTTTATGGGTCCTATATATATAAAGAGGTTATAAGTGATCACTTGGTTGAATTGTAGATGGTGATTGGCATTTTCAAGATGCATTGTACAAGCAAGAGAATTCAAACTAAACAAATAGAAGAGGACATTAATATTGACCATATACATATATATAGATACATATAGATGAGCAAGTAATCTCATAAACAATTAATAAGGTCCCTCTTGAGGCTAAAAACATTGTTAAAAACCAAGCTATTAATAGCATTTTAAATCTCTAAAAATATGAGAGAATTTAATTCTTTGGGATCTATGGAAGATCATTTACAAAAGCTTAGATTTTTTTTTAATGTAAAATCTTATATATAATATATATATATAAATATTATATATATATATATATATATATATATACACACACATTATAAATGAGATTTAATTTAAAAAAAATCATTTACATATATTTATAATTACTATTACTAAATTGTAAAAGTATAAAAACTATTCCTACACAAAGGTACATGTAAAATGAATATTATCAAACAATAAAATATAGAATAAACATAATATGATGAAATATGAATAAATATTAGTCACAGAGAGTGGGTTATAAAGCTAATGACACAAATATTGTGTTAGAAATAGGTGAGACACATTTAACATATAAAAATATTCATAATAATTGGGTTAGGCCTCAACTCATATATATATATATATATATATATATCATATTTTCTTTAAAATGGCATGATTAATGTGATTTTTTTTATAAAAAAAGTTTTAGCAGGAAAAAGTAAAAGTAAAAAAAGAAAGAAGCTAATCAGCTGTTTTATTTATGGGCCTGAAACATAGGCCCTTTAAAGGCCCAATTAATTAGGAAAATTGTATTTTGATTATACAAAAAGTAGATTATTAATTTATATTTTCATTTTAAAAATTAATTATATAAAAACTAATTTGTTAAGTATTTTTATCAATTCTCACATTGGAGAACAAATGTTCTACAAACTATTTTTGAGTATAAGCCCTTTTTTATATATATACTTTCTTTTTAAAAAAAATAGAAAATTGCTTTATTTAAAATACTAAACAAATTGTTAGAATTAACTTGTAGATGATGAAGCTAGCTCACTTATTTAACACAATCAAACAAGCACAACATTAATAAAAAATATTTTTGGCTATATATATAATGGAGTTATAGTTCATATGTATCTAAAATAACTTAATTTTTTTTCCTTTATTAATAAATCATACTAAATTTATCAATTCATATATACTGAATTTACATTCAAAATTAAAACTTTTAAATATTAATATGATTATAAAAATGAAAAAGAAAAAAAAATATACTATTCATGTTTGTTTCTAAACATCAATTTCTTAGTTCAAATTAACACATGAAAATAATTTCCCATCTAGTCATGAAAGATGATGATGAGTTCATCATGATGCAATTAGGCTCTTAAACAAAGATGGTTAGGGTTCAAACAAGGTTTACCAAGGAATCAAGTTAGTAGGTTGTGTTAGGATTGGTAGTTGCTCTTTCTTTTTATTATGTTTTGGTGAGTGATATCTCCATAAGAATATTTAAATAACATCAACTAAAACAAGGGTATTAAAATGTAATATAGGTCAATGGTTATAATTAAGTTAGCGTGTATGACCTAAATTTTATTTGACTTAGCTTGAAAGGCACTTTGTGTCTTTTGTAATTTTTCAAATTTTAAAAAAAATATTTTGAGTTGTTTATAGTGCATAAAAATGTTTAGAGAATTAGGAGATCAGGTAGCAAATGTAAAGAAATAATAAAGTCATTTTAAGGCCGATGCTGAATCTAGATCAACCCAACTTATGACTGATTTAAGTTGTATTTAAATATGTTTTTTTTTTTAATTTTATTATGATGAAATAATTTTAGTAAACAGAGCAAGCACTATGGTATTTAATTCTCAACATACTGAAATTATGTTCTCCCACTTAATAAGTAGTTTTCTCTGATTTTGGGTTTTCCACACCAACTTGTGTATTCTTATTTTAATTTGTTTATTATTATTATTATTATTATTATTATTATTATTATTATTATTATTATTATCTATTCCTAAAGGGTGGAAAGGGATGGTAGATAATATTGATTTACATATTTAAAATATTAACACTAGTTTTTTCTTATTTTGCTTTGTTGTTTTTTCGGCTATTTATCAATTTAATTCATTTTTAGCTATTAAATTCATTGAAGGATGGTTGGGATTTTATTTGTTCACAGGAGACGATATAGAAAAATTGAGTCATAGTTTTGTTTATATAAGGAATTTTTTTATATAAATAATAATAACTTATTATTTTATTATTTTATTATTTTATTATTTTATTGGATGAATAAGATGCTTTCTATGACTACTGAAATTTATTTGCTTTCAACCAGCATTTTTATATTTGAAGTTTTGTTGGATTTGTTTTTTATATAAATCTCTCAACTTGCCACCATGCTTCTAGTTTGCACAATTTTAAAGAGATTTTTACTTTGTATATTATATCGCTTTAGGTATCATTCATAAATATTTGATTCAATTTGAAGTTTGTTTCACAAATATTTAATGTAAAATATAACAAATTAACAACATAAGATGCCTTAACTGTTGGTACTCTTTTTTTTTTTTAAATAAATAATTGGTGTTTTTTAACTTGGGAATTTTTTAAACTGAGACATCACACCTCCAATGGTAATTAAGCTTAAAACTCAATCTGTTTATTGATTTTAACTGATAGCTCCAATTGTAATGTGACATCGCGACGTCTTTAACCCTTCCGGTTGTGTCAATCCGAATCGATGCAGTCAAATCCTCTCTTTCTCAATTTGCCAGTAACTAGTTTGTCTCATCACGTCCTATCAATAGTATCCTTTTCAAGGATTGGACACCACATGGCGTGTCTCCATCTCACCAAGATGGTCGTCAAAGATCCTCAAATCTTTAAACTTGATTTTCATTCATCTAAGTTTGAATCTCAAATCTTCTTATTACTAAACTTGATTTTCATTCATCTAAATTTAGTTCTTTACAATTTTTCAAACTTGATCTTCATTCATCTAAGTTTGGGTTTTAATCATCTTCATATATAATAGTCTCTTCAAATAGATGCTCTAATAAATAGTTTCAATCTTTTCTCTAAATTTAAGTTTCAACTTATTTTACTAAATGTGGTCTTCAAGATCTTATTTACTTGCTTTTGCCTTTCTTAACTTGTGTCTTCATTTAACTTCTCACTAAATTAGGTTCCAAATTATTTTGGTCTTAAAGTAGTTGATTTCCTATTGTTGTTCTCTCGTGAAAGATAAATTGTGTCTTCCTATGGGTTTACTTGCTCCTCAAAGAGATCCTCCAAGTTGTCTTGCCAAATATAGCTACTCCAAAGATAGTCTAGATTTTCATGTCTTCACTCATCTCTTGCCACGTCATCATGGTTGCCATGTCATCTTCATATGTGTCAAATAATGCCAACTATAGTGCTTAAACTCTAACATATTATAACCATCCCACCATAAAGAGGGGTAAAACGTTCTCTACCATATTAAACGTCTTTGAAATGGAAATTGTTAAAATTTAGATTTTTTTTTATAACATGGGCATACGAGGATTTTCAAATATTTCACACACTCTCACCCTATGTGAGTATAGGGGATGGATCCTAGGAATCAAATTGTGGCTCTTTGTAATACAAGTTAAATACCCTAAATCGTCCCTTCACTTTTCTCACTTTGACCTTTTAGTCTCTATATTTTAATTTGATCCCATTAATTCCTTTACTATCATGATTGGTGCAATCAAGCCCAACACTGGAACAATGTTAACTCACTGGTTCTTTTAGCTGACATGGCACCTACATAGCTTTACTTTGACTAAAATATTAATAAAAAATAAAAAAAGAATAAACAAATGTTAGTCACATTCGAATCTTGATTTACACCTAGATCTTCCTGATATCATCTCCCCTTACCCCAACCTAACACCCTACTAACATCCACCCTCTAGCTCTGTCTTCGTCTCCGAGCCCTCATCATCACCTGTGACTTATAAGTCCACGGCTGCCCTGTTGCACACCCTTGTCTGCATCATAAGTGAGAACCCTAGCAGAATAGGCCTTCTTTTCTTGGTCGAGCACCCACATGTGGAGAAAAAGCGTTCACTTTAGTTTGAATTTGATTTTTCCATGATGTTGGCATAATGTATATATTGCTTATGTGTTGGACCCAGCCCATTTGGATGGGCTACAATAAAACTGGGCTCCAACCCAAGTTGAAAAAAAAAACTATATCAATGGAGAGAGAGAGAGAGAGAGAGAGAGAGAGAGAGAGAGAGAGAGTGGGGTTGATCAAGGAGAAGAAAGCCAAGTGAGAGGGAGAAGAAAAAGGCTGAGCTAGGGCAAGACGATCGGAAGGCGATTCGGCGCCGGATCTCACTCAAATTCGGGGTGAAGAATCTTTGCAAGAAGCTCTTTCTGTTGATTAGGTTTAATCTTTCCTTGGATTCCTATTTGGTGTGTTATCCATTCATGATGATGATGCTTGATGAATGTTGATGCCATGCGGCATGTGTGCCTCTAGTTTAATCTAGAGAGTTTTTGTAATCCTTTCATTGACATAGTGAAAATGATTTGAAGTGGCTTTAAGGAGTCCCGTGGTTTTTCCCTCGATTTTAAGGGTTTTCCACGCTAAATTGTGTGTATTGCTTGTTGTTTATTGATGATTTTATTGTGTCGATTAGATCCCAAAAGATTGTACTCGAAAGGGGGAGATGTTGAGCTTCAAAATTCAAAAAACAAACTCAACAACCCCATGCTTAATTTGTCACGCCCGTGCTCATGGTAGCGTGACTGTGTTCCAAGCTGTGCAGTTTGTAGTTTTCTGAATTTTTTGACTGTTACAGTAATTTGCTACAGTATCATGCTATAGTAGCGCCAAACCCAACAAGTAGCACACCCGTGCTTCACGAGTTCTTCACCCGTGCTCCGAACTGTACAGATTGCAGTTTTTGCATTTTAGGGTGCTATAGTGTAAGTGCTACAATATTGCTACAGTACTTTTCAGGAAAAATTACCGTTTGATCCCCGGTTTCTCCCAAACAGAATGGTATCAGAGCCTGGTTGGCTGAAAATATCTTGAGTACAAAAATGGAAGAAGAAAACTCAAGTGGAATGATGAAATTGAATCCCTCAAACTACTCCATTTGGAAGCGCAAGATGCAAGACATATTGATTGTGAAAGACCTGTTCCTGCCTATTATGGGGAAACCAAAGCCAGAGAAGATGAGTGATGATGAATGGGAGATCTTACATCTAAAAGCTGCTACAAAAATTGGGCAATTGGCAGATGTAAATATTTTTCATTATATCTCTGAAGATGTAAAAGCTGATGAACTCTAGAAGAAGCTGGAAGCCATGTATGAGAAGAACACATTCAGAAACAAGGCCACAATCATTAGAAGACTTGTAAATTGGAAGTACAGGGATGGCAGGAGTATGACAGAGCACACTAGTGATTTCCACGGCTTAGTGAACCAATTGGCAGCTATGAAGATGCCACTTGAAGATGAGTTGCAGGCATTGTTGCTTTTGAGCTCTTTACCTGATAGCTGGGAGACATTAGTAGTGTCTTTAAGTACTTCTGCACCTGGAGGCAAACTGACAATGGTGATGGTTAAGGAAAGTCTTCTAAGTGAAGAAGCTGGGAGGAAAGATAAAGGTGAAACCACTTTTGAGGCATTGGTGTTTGAAAGCATGATAGACGTGGTAGGAGTAAAAGCAGGTATCCTCAAGCTCATGGCAACAGAGATACATCTAGAGGCAGGTCAAAGGGCAGGAAAAATAATAAGTGTTTTCACTGCAACAAGATGGGCCACATGAAGAAGGAGTGCATGTTCTTGAAAAGAGAACAAAATGAGGGGAAATAGAGAAGAGAAGGAGACCAATACAGTAGCCACAGAAGGTGACTTAAGTGTCATTTGTGATGATAGCTGTATCAGTCTGGTGAGTCAAGAAAGCAATTGGGTGCTTGATTCAGGAGCCCCATTTCATGTTACCCCTCACAGTGACCTCTTTACTACATATTTTAGTGGTGACTTTGGAGTGGTAAAGATGGGAAACAGTGGTGCATCAAAGATAGTGGGTATTGGAGACATTTACTTGGAGACCAGTCAGGGACTGAAGCTGGTACTCAAGGAGGTTAGGCATGTTCCAGACATACGCCTAAGCCTAATATCCACATGCAAGCTTGATGATTTGGGGTTTGCCAGATGGTTTGGTGAAAACAAGTGCAAACTCACCAAAGGTTCTCTAGTGGTTGCTAGAGGAAGAAAAATGAACACACTCTATGTAATGCAATCTAAGCTACACACAAGAGAGTTGAATGCAGTTCAAAAAGATGCAAGCATCGAGCTATGGCATAGGAGACTTGGGCATGTTAGTGAGAAAGGACTACAACTTCTCGCTAAGAAAAATCTTCTATCGAACTTGCAAGGTGCGTCTCTCAAAACATGTGTTGATTGCTTAGCAGGAAAAGCACATAGAGTAACATTTCATTCTCATCTCCCTTCTAGAAAATCAAATATACTTGATTTCATACTGATGTCTGTTCTATGCAAAAGAAAACTCTTGGAGGAGCATTGTATTTTGTGACCTTCATCGATGTGCATTTAAGGAAGGTCTGGGATATTGCTCTGAAGATCAAGGATCAGGTGCTTGATGTCTTCAAAGATTTCCATGTCAAAGTTGAAAGGGAGACAAGAAAACAGCTGAAGGCAGTTAGAGCAGACAATGGTAGTGAATATAGAGGGCCATTTGAAAATACTGCAGACTTCATGGGATCAGGCTTTAGAAGACTCCAGCTAAGACACCTCAGCTTAATGGTGTGGCTGAGAGAATGAACAGAACAATTGAAGAGAGGATCATATGCATGCTCTCTCATGCAAAGCTTCCTAAATCCTTTTGGGGGAAAGCTATGAGGAATGCAGTGGACATGATAAATCTTTCTCCGGCAGCAGCTCTAGATGGTGATGTGCCTAACAGAGTGTGGTATGGGAAAGAAGTTACCTATACTCTTATGAGAGTATTTGGTTGTAGAGCATTTGTCCACATTCCTAAAGATGAAAGGTCCAAGCTTGATGATAAAGTGAAGCCGTGTATTTTCTTGGGTTATGGCCATGAGGAGTTTGGGTACAGATTATGGGATCCAGTAAACAGGAAGCTTGTCAGAAGCAGAGATGTTGTGTTTCTAGAAGACTAGATGACTGACAGTGATGAGCAGGGAGAGGCCTCTAGTTCCTCAGTTGAAATTCCTATCAATTTAGATCCAGTCACTCCCCCTGTATAGAGTTCAGCACAAGGGGGAGCTACCCAAGAAGGTGATGATATAGATAATGTTGAAATTCATTCAGTTGATGATGCCTAACCAGTTGAAGAAGAAGAACAATCATCACCAACACCACCGGTTGAGACCCAAGTGAGAAGATCTACTAGAGACCGTCATCCTTTCAGTAAATACAGTACTAATGAGTATGTTATGCTCAGTGATGGGGGAGAGCCAGAAACATATGAGGAAGCCATGTAACATGAGAAGAAGTAGGAGTGGTTTAGAGCTATGCAAGAAGAGATGAAATTCCTAGGTGAGAACCACACCTATGATTTCGTAAAGTTACCAAAGGGAATGAAGACACTCAAGAACAAGTGGGTGTATAAGTTGAAGACTGAAAGCAACAGCTCACAACCAAAGTATAAGGCAAGGTTGGTTGTGAAGGGGTTCAATCAGAAGAAAGGCATTGACTTTGAGGAAATATTTTCTCCAGTTGTGAAGATGTCAGCATTACAGTTGTCCTCAGTTTAGCTGCTAGCTTAAATTTTGAGGTGGAACAACTTGATGTGAAAACAACATTTCTTCACGGTGATTTAGATGAGGAAATATACATGGAGCAGCCACAAGGGTTCAAAGTCAAGCGCAAAGAAAATCTAGTGTGTAGATTGAGGAAAAACCTGTATGGACTCAAACAAGCACCAAGGCAGTGGTACAAGAAGTTTGACTCCTTTATGATGGCTCAGGGGGTACACTAGAACATCTGCTGATCGTTATGTGTTTGTGAAGAAACACTCAAATGATGATTTTATTATTCTATTGCTCTATGTTGATAACATACTAATTGTTGGCCATGATGCAAGCAATTATTGAAGACTTGAAGAGACAGTTGAGCAAGCCCTTTGCTATGAAGGACTTAAGAACAACAAAACAGATACTTGGTATTAAAATCTCTCGTGACAGGATGAATGGGAAATTGTGGTTGTCTCAAGAAAATTACATTGAGAAAGTTCTTGAGGGGTTCAATATGAAAATTTGCCAAGTCTGTTTGTTCGCCACTTGCAGGTCATTTTAAACTCAGTTCAAATCAATGTCCTTCAAATGACAAAGAGAAGGAGAAGATGAATCGAGTTCCATATGCATCCGCAGTTGGCAGTTTGATGTATGCCATGGCGTGTAAGAGGCCAGACATCGCTCATGCTGTTAGAGTTGTGAGGAGATTTCTCTCCAATCCGGGAAAGGAACACTGGGTTGCAGTGAAGTGGATACTGAGGTATCTGAGAGGTACTTCCCGTGTATGTTTGTGTTTTGGTAGAGGTGAACCCATTTTGGATGGGTATATAGATTCGGACATGGCAGGGGATGTGGACTCTAGAAAGTCAGTTTCAGGGTTCATGATGACTTTTGCAGGGGGAGCTGTTTCTTGGCAGTTAAAGCTGCAGAAGTGTGTTGCACTATCCACCACAGAAGCTGAATACATTATAATTACTGAAGGTTGCAAAGAGGCTTCGTGGATGAAGAAGTTCCTTGAAGAATTGGGCATACAACAAGATAAGTGCATAGTCCATTGTGACAGCCAAAGCCCCATCCATCTCTCCAAGAATTCAATATTCCACTCGAAATCCAAGCATATTGATGTTAGATATCATTGGCTTCGAGATGTTCTTGAAGCCAAAGAGTTGCACTTGGAGAAGATACACACTAGTAAGAATGGGCCGATATGTTCACCAAGACATAATCCAAGAAGAAGCTTGAAGCATGTCGGGAAAGTGCAGGGTTAGTAGAGCCCCCCAAATGATGCTGAGGGGGAGAATTGTTGGATCCAGCCCATTTGGATGGGCTACAATAAAACTGGGCTCCAACCCAAGTTGAAAAAAAAAACTATGTCAATGAAGAGAGAGAGAGAGAGAGAGAGAGAAAGATAGAGAGTGAGGTTGATCAGGGAGAAGAAGGCCAAGTGAGAGGGAGAATGAAAAGGCTGAGCTAGGGCAAGACGATCGGACGGCGATTCGGCGCCGGATCTCACTCAAATTCAGGGTGAAGAATCCTTGCAAGAAGCTCTTCCTGTTGATTAGGTTTAATCTTTCCTTGGATTCCTATTTTGGTGTGTTATCCATTCATGATGATGATGATGATGATGCTTGATGAATGTTGATGCCATTCGGCATGTGTGCCTCTAGTTTAATCTAGAGAGTTTTTGTAATCCTTTCATTGATATAATGAAAATGATTTGAAGTGGCTTTAAGGAGTCCCGTGGTTTTTCCCTCGATTTTAAGGGTTTTCCACGCTAAATTGTGTGTCTTGCTTGTTGTTTTTTGACGATTTTATTATGTTGATTATATCCCAAAAGATTGTACTCGAAAGAGGGAGGTTTTGAGATTTAAAATTCAGAAAACAAGCTCAACACGGCCGTGCTTAATTTAGCACGCCCGTGGTCATGGCAGCGAGACCATGTTCCAAGCCGTGCAGTTTGCAGTTTTCATTAATTTTTTGACTGTTACAGTAATTTGCTACATTAATCCTTGCTACAGTAGCGGGCGAACCCAGCAAGTAGCACGCCCGTGCTTCGCCTGTGCTTTAAGCCGTGCAGATTGCATGTTTTGTATTTTATGGTGCTACAGTGCAAGTGCTACAGTACTACTATAGTATTTTTCAAGAAAATTACCGTTTGATCCCCGGTTCTTCCCCAACAGTATGTTTATTGTGTATATACTTGATTTGACAATTAAAAGCTAAATATTTGTAGCAATGCATCTATGTTTACGTTCTCATGAGCTCCTAGGTCTCTGAAAGAGAATCCACACCTAGAGAAAAAGTTATCACTGTAGTTTGAATATGATTTTTCAGTGATGCTGGTATAATATATCTATTGTTTATGTTCCTCATGCATATATCTAGTTGATATAAACAATTGAAACATAAATATTTGGCGCAATACATCTATTATTTATGTTTCTCATGGTACTACTAGGTCCCACGCGGTGATGAGAGCTAGGAGATAGAGATAGAGCCGGAGGGTGGAGGTCCATATACAGGGTGTTGGATGGGGATAGGAAAGATGATATCGAATGGAGCTAGATGTAAGTCAGGAGTTGAACATATATAGTTAATATATACTACTTTTTATTTTTTTTTATTAATATCATAATCAAAATAAAGCCATATAGATGTCATATTACCAAAAAAAAAATAAAAAAGTAGAGTTAACACCGTTAAGGCATTGGCTTTAGTTTTTTTTTGTCAAGAAGAACGAAACTCCTAATGGGCCCGCTAAACTAAGGCAGAGGCGTGCACACGTCTCGACTGCGGCCTGTGGGGCCCGTGCACATGTGGGCGCTGGGACCACCCACAGTTCGGGCTCACAACTCTCAGACATGCACCCTCACCCCAAGGATTCGAACTCTCGCCACTTGCGAGACGTCCTCATAGGGGACCCAAGTGCCAATTGACCCAAAGGCCGTTGACAAGGCATTGGCTTTAGTTGCAGCATTCTCAAAAATAGAAGGATTAAATGATATTAAATTAGAATTATGAGGACAAAAGCATCATATTTAGAAAGTAAAAGGATTATCTAGGTATTTAACCCATAATTGATATGCAAATAAATAAATAGCGACTAGCATTTAAAATTTAGAAGGTAGGTTCTTAAATCTCCATGTGAAACACTTCTCTGTGGGACATTCCACATTATGAGTGAAATAAAACCAAACCTTTGCCTAGAGCCCCAAGTCCGAGGCCCTACAAAATGAAAGATATTGAAGTGATGTATAACTTCCCATAATAAAAATTAATTTAGTTAATTAATTAATTAATTAATTAATTAAATGGGATTAGTGGGATCATCTCTAAGGGTTTGACTTCTAAGATTCAATATTGTAATCATCTCCATAATGCATCCCCCTTTAACTACCACAATATTTTGATACCTTATCCTCTGACTCCATGTGTTACATAGATTTGATTAATGCTACTTAACTTTAAGTAACTCCCTTGATGGTCTAACAAATATAACAAATAAATACTAAATACTAGATGCCTATGTATTCATATATTTATTTTTGATAACGTGGACAAATCATCCCATATATACTCTAAATCCCCAATTATATTTCACAAAGAAAAATCCTCGGCTTTTTACATAAAAGTTAATCACATTACTATTCATTTATTAGATGATGGTTCTTGTTTTATTAATACGGTTTATAAAATTGTCAATAAGACATTATTTTTTTTTAAGTAAATTGATTTTCTTCAAATTTTGTTAGCCTAATAAAAAATTATTAGTCAGCATCTACTTTAAAATGAACATTTGTTTGGGAGAAAAATTAGGGGAATAATATTCAATTGAAGATTTAAAACTCCCTCATTTAATGTTAATATATTGTGAAAATTGCCAAAAAAACCCTCTAAATTGGCGAAATGGCCAAAAACACCCTTTTAATTTGGCAATCCCTAAAAACACATTCCTTTTAAACATAATGTTTTCTAACCCCCCTCCCCCCCCAAATCATATAATAATGGTTAATAAAGTTATTTTTTAATTTTATGGACGAAATTGGCCATTGCATGGGAAGTCATGGCATTCCAACATCTTCCTTGTCATCGGCGTCGCCAACGGCGACATCCCCTCCCTCGCCGTGGACCCCGCCGCGGCCTCACAATAGGCGGCCGCCAACGTGCTCACCTACTTCCCAGCCTCCTCCATCTCCGTCGTCTCCGTGGGCAACGAGGTCCTCAGCTCCGGCGATTCCTCACTCACTTCCTAACTCCTCCCGGCGATGCAAAACCTTCACTCCGCCTTCTCCACCGCAGCCCCATTTGTCAAGATCTCCACTGTCCACACCATGGCGGTGCTAGCCTAATCCGATCCCCCATCCACCGGCGCCTTCCACTCCGATATTGTCCCCGTCCTCAAAGGAGTCCTAGGGTTTCCAAAATCAACTGCATGAACATGGTTGATGCCCAGGTCGACGCCGTGCGGACGGCACTGGACGCCACCGGATTCCCCGCGATGGAGATTGTGGTGGCGGAGACCGGTTGGCCATACAAAGGCGATGACAGAGAGGTTGGAGAGAGCGTTGACAATGCAAAGGCTTTCACCAGTGGGATGGTAGCACATCTGAGATCCATGGCCGGAACGCCGATGATGCCAGGCCGTCCCGTGGAGACCTACCTCTTCGCCCTCTACGACGAGGATCTCAAGCTAGAGCCGACCTCGGAACGCTTCTTCGGCCTCTTCAAGTCAGATCTTGGTCTCTGTTTAACAAGTGATATCTCTCTGTTTAAGAATTGAGGTTTCTGTTTAAAAACGTATGTCTCCGTTTAAATATTGTGGTTTATGTTTCACAAACTCGACTCTATTTAATAAGTGATATCTCTCTGTTTAAGAATTGAGGTTTCTGTTTAAAAACTTATATATTCGCTTAAATATTGCGGTTTCTGTTTAACAAGTGATGTCTCTCTGTTTAAGAATTGAATTAAACCTCACACCTTAAAAATCTAATTGGATCAAAGAATGTGATCAGGTCCTAATGACATCATGATCATCTTGGTCAACTCAAACACATTAATGACGATTCACTTTACATGCAAAGGGAGAAGAGTTTCATTTAATGTGATCAGGTCCCAATAACATTATGATCATCTTGGTCAACTCAAACACATTAATGACAATTCACTTTACATGCAAAGGGAGAAAATTTTCATTTAATGACACTTTAAAACTTCACATTCTTTAAAGACCCTCATCATTGAATTAAGGTTTCTATTTAAAAACGTATGTCTCCGTTTAAATATTGCGGTTTCTCTTTAAGAAACGCGGTCTCTGTTTAACAAGTGATATCTTTCTTTTTAAGAATTGAGGTTTCCATTTAAAACTTATATTTCCGCTTAAATATTGCGGTTTCTGTTTAAATATTTCCGCTCAAATACATTAATGACGATTCACTTAACATGCAAAGGGAGAAGAGCTTCATTTAATGTGATTAAGTCCCAATGACATCATGATCATTTTGGTGAACTCAAACACATTAATGACGATTCACTTTACATGCAAAGGGAGAAAAGCTTCATTTAATGCCACTTTAAAGCTTCACATTCTTTAAAGACCCCCATCATTGAATTAAGGTTTCTATTTAAAAACGTATGTTTCCGTTTAAATATTGTGGTTTCTGTTTAAGAAACGCGGTCCTTGTTTAACAAGTGATATCTCTCTGTTTAATAATTGAGGTTTCCATTTAAAAACTTATATTTCCGATTAAATATTGTGGTTTCTGTTTAAATATTTCCGCTCAAACACATTAATGACGATTCACTTAACATGCAAAGGGAGAAGAGCTTCATTTAATGTAATTAAGTCCCAATGACATCATGATCATTTTGGTGAACTCAAACACATTAATGACGATTCACTTTACATGCAAAGGGAGAAGAGCTTCATTTAATGCCACTTTAAAGCTTCACATTCTTTAAAGACCCCCATCATTGAATTAAGGTTTCTATTTAAAAACGTATGTTTCCGTTTAAATATTGCGGTTTCTGTTTAAGAAACGCGGTCCTTGTTTAACAAGTGATATCTCTCTGTTTAATAATTGAGGTTTCCATTTAAAAACTTATATTTCCGATTAAATATTGTGGTTTCTGTTTAAATATTTCCGCTCAAACACATTAATGACGATTCACTTAACATGCAAAGGGAGAAGAGCTTCATTTAATGTAATTAAGTCCCAATGACATCATGATCATTTTGGTGAACTCAAACACATTAATGACGATTCACTTTACATGCAAAGGGAGAAGAGCTTCATTTAATGCCACTTTAAAGCTTCACATTCTTTAAAGGCCCTCATCATTGAATTAAGCTTTCTATTTAAAAACGTATGTCTCCGTTTAAATATTGCGGTTTCTGTTTAACAAGTGATATATCTCTGTTTAAGAATTGAGGTTTCCGTTTAAAAAGCTATATTTCCGCTTAAATATTGCGTTTTCTGTTTAAATATTTCCGCTCAAACACATTAATGACGATTCATTTAACATGCAAAGGGAGAAGAGCTTCATTTAATGTGATTACAATCCCAATGCATCATGATCATCATGGTTAACTCAAACACATTAATGACGATTCACTTTACATGCAAAGGGAGCAGAGCTTCATTTAATGTCACTTTAAAGCTTCACATTCTTTAAAGACCCTCATCATTGAATTAAGGTTTTTATTTAAAAACGTATGTCTTCGTTTAAATATTGCGGTTTCTGTTTAACAAGTGATATCTCTCTGTTTAAGAATTAAGGTTTCCATTTAAAAAGTTATATTTCCGCTTAAATATTGCGGTTTCTGTTTAAATATTTCCGTTGAAACACATTAATGATGATTCACTTAACATGCAAAAGGAGAAGAGTTTCATTTAATGTGATTAAGTCTCAATGATATCATGATCATCTTGGTCAACTCAAACACATTAATAACGATTCACTTTACATTAAAAGGGAGAAGAGCTTCATTTAATCCCACTTTAAAGCTTCACATTCTTCAAACACCCTCATCATTGAATTAAGGTTTCTGTTTAAAAACGTATATCTCCGTTTAAATATTGCGGTTTCTGTTTAAAAAATGCGGTCTATGTTTAACAAGTAATATCTCTCTGTTTAAAAATTGAGGTTTCCGTTTAAAAACTTATATTTCCGCTTAAATATTGCGGTTTCTGTTTAAATGTTTCCGCTCAAACACATTAATGATGATTCACTTTACATGTAAAGGGAGAAGAGGTTCATTTGATGCCACTTTAAAGCTTCACATTCTTCAAAGACCTTCACCATCTCCCATGCAATGCCATGTCATGCAATGCATGCATGCAAATAAACAACATCATGGCAAGCTTTGTCCTCCTTGTAACAATGGTTGCTTCTCTTTTGTTTCATGGATAAGGCCTGTGGCCTCGATCTCAACTCCTGGGGTGACCCCCCGGAACCATGCCTGGCTGATCCGGTGGAAGCCCTAGCCATGACCCCTTCAGATTTGGAAGAAACTAATCGTGCTGATGCCGGTAATGATGCCGTTGATGATGCTGGAGGTGAGCGACAGAGTGCTGAAATTGATGATCAACAGGAAGATGGGGGTGATATGAAGATGGAGATGGTAAAAGAGAGAAGTTTGGAGTGCGGTGAAGTGGTGGCCGGAGTTCGTGCCGGCAGTGGAGAGGTTGGTGATGTTGATCGGTTGGAAAAGGATGAATCTTGTGATGACGTGGAGATCGTAGTTGATGTTCGTGGTGGTGAGGTTGGGAGTGCTGCTGGGAAAGTTGTTTATGGGTTGGAGATCAGTGATCAAGTTGAGGAAATTGAGGAATGAAAGGGTCGAGGGTTTATGTTTAAAAAAGTATATCTCCGATTAAATATTGCGGTTTCTGTTTAAGAAACTCAGTCTCTGTTTAACAAGTAATATATCTATGTTTAAGAATTGAGGGTTATGTTTAAAAAAGTATGTCTCCGTTTAAATATTGTGGTATCTGTTTAAGAAACTCGGTCTCTGTTTAAGAATTGAGGTTTCTTTTTAAAAACTTATATTTCTTCTTAAAAATTTGTGTATACTGCTAAATGTGTTGTTATTGTCACAGGCTTGTGATTATGGCGGTACACCTAGTTAATGGCGATGCTACTTGACACCGGTAGTGTAGACCTTAACTGAATTCTAACGACAACATCATTTGATAGGGTTTTTGTAATTCCCTGATGGCAAAGACACATATGAACAACCAAGAACAAAAAGTTTTGGAGAAATCAGAATTTTATTAGGGTTTGGAAGAACAGTATATGATATACCGTACAGCTCTGCGAAGCGCAACATAGTCGACTCGCCACAGATTGAAGACTTGATTCAAGGCATCCTAGACAATTTTGTTTTGTTTTACATTTTCGTATGTGTACACGATCGAAATAGTTTTTCGATTGTTACGATTTGTTTAATGTTTATAATGTACGTTTTCCTTTTCATTTGATATGGTTGTAGTTTTACAAATGAAATTTTCGTTTAAAAAATGAGTTTTAGTTTAAAAAACTATGTCTCCGTTTAAATATTGCGGTTTCTGTTTAAGAAACTTGGTCTCTGTTTAACAAGTGATATATCTCTGTTTAAGAATTGAGGTTTCCGTTTAAAAACTTATCTTTCTGCTTAAAACTTTGTGAATACTGCTGAATTTATTTTAGATGTTTTGATAAACATCAAAATTTTAATTATATTTTATTTAAAAAATTTTAAATTTTAATAAATGTTATTATATAATAAGATTTTGATCATTGATACATTACTATCAAATATTCTAACATTCATGAACATGAATTTAACATCCATTTCAATTGATTGCATATATATAGATATATGGATCATGTGAAAGAATATTAATTCTCAAGAATGGATTTAGCTTGTTGTTTTTTTTTGTATTAAGATGTTTAGGTTGTTCCATGGTTAACTAGTGTGATCAAAATTTTAAACAGAAACAAAATAATTTAAATGGAAAAGACTGTTTTAAATGAAAACTTGATTGAGTTAAACAGAGACTGGGATAATTAAACAATAAGGTAAAAAAAAAATGCACACTCGTATGCATAAAAGGTCAGGCATGATGTGATTGGGCGGTATTTTTCCCACCATTTGCAAGGGCAAAAATGGAATTTCATAACATGGACCCACTTGAAGTGATTGATAGGGGGTGAAAAGGAATGTAAACTATAAAGGAAAGGCTGTTTGGGGGTGTGCAAAAGTTGGAGGGGATTTTTAGGAAGTTTTGAAATTCCCGAGGGGTGAATAATAATATTCCCTAATATATTTGTAATTGTATTTATTGAAATCTAGAAAGAAATCACTATCAAATTAGAATTGACATATGCCTTATTTTTTACTTTTGTTTAATTACTTAATTATAAACAATAGAATCCATTAATTAAATTAGGCTAGCATTAACTTATTAATACTATGGTTAAACATATATTTTTCTTATAAAATCATAAAAGAAAGTAATTGAATACAATTTAAAATGAAAATAATATAATTGAATTATTTTAAACAGTTTTTGACCAATTCATATACACACAATTCTTCCATTAAAAAAAAATCTTATATCTAATATGTATCAATTTTACACTAATCCAATACCTAGAAAGAAAATATAAATATTTGGAACAAATTCAGACTCAAATTTTTTTAGGATTCCGCTTTCCAATAACCTTTTTTAAACTAATAACATAATTACTAATAAATATTATATTTTAAATCAATAAAATTTGTACAACTACAAATGCATGTCTGAGTAGGATCATCCTACTCAGATAGTTGAAGTTCTTTTTTTTTTGGACATATATGTTAGAATTATACATGTATATATATACCAATATACTTGTATTATACATGTACACATCTCTCTCTATATATATGTAATCTCTCTTGTTCAATAGAGTTGGATATCATTGAACCATATTCTTCTTACAATATATAGATAAATCACATTAGGAACTTGTAAAGATAATGAGTTAATATCTCAACTCATTTATGTCTTCATTTTGAGCGAGTTGAGTTTTGAATTTGTCTCCCTTTTAAAAATATAAATATCCTACGTAAGGGATCCATTACGAATAGATCAGGTCATCGGTAATAATTCAGTTTGTTATAATTGATTATTTACTTTATATCTTTTATATAAAATTATGGATACATTGTTTAAATAGTCATCTAACTATTCAGTTATTTCTATTTCAGTTATTGAATATTAAAAAATTTCAACCCCAACATTAGATTCACATTCATTTTAGTCATTCCTACTTGCACTGTTAGCAAGAGGCTGACATGTGTCGCATTGCACAATTTAAGTGATTCTTTCGATTTTATTCTTGTTTCATATATATATATATATACAACTACTCCTATAACGGAAGACCAATAGTTTGTGCATTTTAAATAGAAGATCAAAGATTGAATTCCCTTTTAATGCAAGGGTTGAAGTTTGGTGGCCCATTTATCAAATATATATATTTTATCAAATATATATATATATATATATGAGAGAGGGAGTGGTCCATATACAATATCAGTGGGATGTTGTAGTGGGTGGGGACTCAAGAAAAGAAAAGGTGGCCATGAAAGTGGCATGCATGAGTGATGAGGCAAACAAATAAAATGACCCTCCATTATCAAAAAAATATTAATGGCCACCTTACACGTATATACATGGTCATTGCCTACGTAAAGTGTTCCTTACTTAGCTCTCTGGTTCCTATCACAATCCTTTATCTATATATTTGTGTGTATATATATATATATATATATATATGTGTGTGTGTGTGTGTTTAATTAATGGTTTATATTCATCATCACACCTAATGCATCTCTCTCTTCAACAAAACTTTTAATATTAATACAACTAAAAATCTTGAAGGAGATCTTCCTTTCAGTTTTTAATGGGATTTGTTGTTTGTGTGACAAGTTTATAATAAAAACTCTATAATAAACAATGGTTTGATATCATATACTTTATATATCTTCGACTTTTTGTTTTGCGTATGACCCTTTGAAAGTTTTTGATTTTGTAAAAAAAAAAGAAAGAAAAAACTTCTTTGCTTTTTTCAAAATTGAATTTCTCTCTAACATTAGTTAAAAGCCATGATCCATGATTGACCATCGATTGGCCTTAATCAATGTTATGAATTGCCCATATTACCTTAAATCGAAATTAATATTGAAAAAAGACTTTATAAAAAAAAAAAAAAAAAGGAAATCTAAGAAGTTTTAAAAGAGTTCTCAAACTATGGTCAATATTGTTTTTATTGAAAAAAAGAAAGAAGTAAAGCTAAGTGAGAGAGAAATATTATCAAAATTTTGAAAAAAATATTTATAAAGTATTTTGAGAAACAATTTGAAACAAATTATGTCATAGAGATTATTATAAGAATATTTTTTTTGTTTCATGACAAATTTTTGAGAGAGTTATATATAATAACAGAAAAATTAGAGAATTTTCTGCCTTACCAAAATTTATTTAGAGATTGTTAAAAATAATCATTCATATATATATATATATATATATATATATATATATATGCAATAAATAATCTAGCTAAATATGTAGATTACTGTTCATTAGCAATATTGATAGAGAGTTTTTGGATCATGAACAAGTGGTCATAATTTATATAAATACTACATAAAATACTATATATCTTTTTTTTACTGTTTTGCACTGTTTAATACTATTTGATATTGTGTTTAAATAAATTATCACCGTTAGATGTAAATCCAATGGTTATTATAAATGTCCTTAGATAACGGATAATAATAATAATAATAATAATAATAATAATAATAATAATAATAATAATAATATCTCGCTAATTAAATGATGTGAGAAAATTCAGATTATTTTTTGGTAACTTCCATCATGGTTTGTTGTCAATTAATGCAAACATGTGGACCAAAGATGAGCCATAAATGGAGGAACATCAAAACAATGAAGATGTGCTCATTCACAAGGCAAGATGACAATGCAACATGAGTCTAGGCACTCAATGTCTTGGAACCCATTTTTATGTGGCTATCATTCAACTTACCATTGTCTTATGTTAAGGGAGAAAGAAAACAACATTTTTATGACATGTCTCACATCACTAGTGCAAAATTCACTCTTCATCCTTGTGAGTATATTTTCTTCATTTTAGGTATTTATTGTTGGAGGAAAATAAAAATATGATGTCATTATAATTCTAACATTATAGATCAATCCATTTATGAAATCTAATCTATATAGAAAAAAAAATCTATATATATATATATATATATATTGATAAAATTTGTAAACGGTTTTTCTATTTTAAAGGCTAAAGGCATTCAAGAATCTTTATTGTAATTTCATTTATTATGAATAGAACATTATAAACTTGTCCAAGTTACCAAGTTTAGACCAACATAATAAACACAATCGACTTAAAACATTATCTTCATTGGATAAGAAAAATGAAACAAATTAAATTATTAAAAATTTCAAACATTTCACATTCAATGAGTTTTATTGTGTCTTTTAAAAGCTGGAATGTGTAATACTTTATCACATGGTGGAGTGAAAGGACAACATCTTCAAGGACGCTACCAACTTTTTCTAAGTTTAGGATAAGGGTGACCCTAAAGCCTAATCCAATATTCCACTTCGAGCCAAGTGTTTGAGCCCTTGAAGAAGGACAACAACAAGAGCAAACAACAAACTTAAAAAATAAAAAATAAAAAATAAAAAGTAAAAAAATATCAAGCATGCCAACTTAAAGAATTATGGTCTCAAGATTTTTGCAAGTTAGAAAAATAAATTACAATTGAATCACCCGTTCTAGTCAGGTTCTATTTTTAATTTTTTAAAAAAAATTATATAATATATTTTAATTAATCAGATTTGAACTATTTACAAATGAACCGGAACAATAAAGCTGTATATATGGTTCGGTTTTGGTTCAAAGGTTTATAAAACTATAACTAATTAACCATGGTTAAATCTATAAAAATTGAAATAATCTCTATCTTCTTCTTCTTATTCTAATAATAATAATAATAATAATAATAATAATCTATCATCTTTATTTACATAGCAAGCATCCTTGAGTACTATGATAAACATTAGAAGATAATTAAAGAAAGGCATCAATGACTCCTTATACCTACTTCATTGTTTGATCACTATAAGACTCGCAAGGATGATCAAACTACTAGCTATAATTTTTCATTAATTAATTAATTGATTGATTGATTGTTAATTAGAGCATATAAAATGTGATTGGGTGGTTCAACAACACTTTACACCGACAGTCTATTGTACACTAAAATGCATCATATAAAGCATCACCTCCATTGGCACCTATTTGATCTTTTTGATAATTAGGCTTATTAATGGACCATCTAATGATGAATGGGACCTCATGATTTGATAGTTATAGTCCTATACTTGGTGTTTAACCTACCTAATTCGCTAGTATTTTATATACACCAAAATAACTATTAGTTTCTTTGATTATATATATATATATATATATATATATATACACACACACCGGGTAATATTTTGGGTGGGTTATCGAACTTTGATCGTTTTTCACTTTGGTTACCGAACTTCAATTTGTATCTTTTCAGTCACCATAGATTGATTTGGTTACTTCGGGAGGTTACTGGTGGGTTTTCCTGTGTTATTTGTCCACATGGCCGCAGGAAACTTCACGTCACTGCTTATTTCAAAGGTCACAACACAGCCACGTAGGATACTTGCCACGTCTTCCTATTTCAAAGGAGACGTGGCAAGTATCTTACGTGGCTGTGTTGTCACCTTTGAAATAGGTAATAACGTGGAATTTCCGATTGCCACGTGGACAAATAACACCAGAAAACCTACCAGTGACCTCCTGGAGTAATCAAATCAATCTATGGTGACTGAAAAGATACAAATTGAAGTTCGGTAACCAAAGTGAAAAACGACTAAAGTTTGGTAACCCACCCAAAAAATTACCCCACTCAATGATGATGAGCCAATTGATATCAGAGACGTCTTTTGGTATCTTGAATGTGTTTTTGTGTTTGACATTAATAATGGTAGTGTTGAATTTTTTTTTTTTGAAAGTTTTGGATTAGGAAAATAAATTTTTATATTATAGAGATTATTAATGAAGAATTGATTTTAGGAATTTTATCAATTAATTATCAATTAAACGTAAATCTCATTGGATGTACTAATTTTTATTAAAAGCTTTATTATATTTAATTTTTGTGATGAATAAGCGACATATACCTCCATTTAAAGGAAGTCAATGATGTGACAAACATGAAACAAGTTCAATAAGCACATGTGCCCTTATTTTGCATAGGCCTATAGAATTCGATCTCGGATCCTCTCTGAAACAAACACTCTACATAAAGGATTTGGTATCAATAAGCCAAAAAACTGTTGGTATTTAAATATTTGTAATATATATGTAGGTAGAATTATTTCATTCTATTTTATTTATATTAGAACTCAGGTCCTGTTTGGATAACCCAATATTATGCTATAAACCGTACATTATGGCATAATATAATATTTTCATATAATTATGCCATAATAGCTGTTTGGGTATCTAATTTACATTACAAAATTATCCCATAATATGGGAATTATGGAGTGGAATATTTTTTTACGGTTGAAGTGTGTGATTTTTTCTCATTGTAAAGTGTGGAATATTTATGTAATATTTTTTTATTTTATTAACCAAACAAGCATTCAATAAGAATAAAATATGCTATAATTTCTGTAATAATCACTTACATTTCGTACGTAATAAAATTATGTCAAATTTTTTTATTTTATAACCAAACAAGTCTCATATATATATATATATATATATATATAACATTGTCAAATGTAACTATATGATTGACCATCATCAATGCTCATCCCATCCCGATAGAAAAAGAGAGAAGGAGAGAGGGAGAAGCCACCGACTCGTCGGCCGCCGCGCGTTTCAAAAGGTAGGATTTTTTTTCTTTAATTCTTCCCTAATTTCTCTAATACTTCTTTGTTATCCATTGATGTGTAGATGTTTGCCACTAATTAATTTGGGGATTTCACCTTAATCCTCTTTTTTTGTTTTTAGGGTTTCGATAATTGTGAATCTGGAATGGCTTGATCTTATGTTCATGTTTATCAAAGTAATTATTCTATATCTCAACTTGGCTCTTTTTATATTTTGAGTCAATGTTATTATACTTGAAATGGTGTGCATCCACACTTTGTTAATTTTTGAATGGTCATTTGAACAAAAAAAAAAAAATATAATTTGATGTTTATTTGATGTTGAATTTATATATTTTGTGTTGTTTTGAATGGTTATTTTAATTTCTACTTGAATGATGGTTATTTGAAAAAAAGCAACCTATGATTTGAATATGTATTTTAGGTTGAATTTGTATATTGTGTGTTGGTTTGAATGCTTATTTTAATTTCTACTTAATTTTTTTAATTTATTTTAAATATTTTTAAATAGGTTCTTTCGGTTCGGGTATACCCGCAGGTACCCGATACCCGTTGGGTTCGGGTTCGGGTTCGGGTATAGTGGCGGGGTAGCGGGTTCGGGTTCGGGTATGGTGAAACCCGCACCCGACCCAACCCGTTGCCATCACTAGACACAACCCTCCTAACAACATATCATTAATTAATTCCTTTTTTACAAACATGACTTTGACTTTGACACCCATTTGCGTAATGAATAAGGACAAGTAAAAAATAAATTAAAGACAAAACATAGTAAATTTTAAGTGATGAACAAGATCAAATTTTATGTTTTTCTAACTTTAATCAATTTATTAATTAATTGCGATAATATTTGATATACCAAAGCATACTACAAAGATTTCTCAATTTTTTTTTTTTTTTTATTTAAAAAGTCAAAAATAAATAATGGCTCCACTGTGATAACATCAGTAACTTTCCCTATTAAAAAAAAAAAAAAACAAGATCTAAATAAAAAATGGAAACAATAACTGACAGAAATGACAGTGGTAAATGTCAGAGAAGAATCAATCATAAAGAGGCAAAATAAAAAATAAAACAAATAATATATTATATTGTTATGAAAACAAGAACAAGTTCATTGATTGGATGATCACAAAAGGAAAGATATGGGCATTTGCTTATTCCCTCAGACTCAGGAAAAAGAATCACAACTTAGTGAGATATAGAGGATAAATCAAGCAACTTCATCCTTGTTGTGCTCTCTCCAACACCAACCACTTCTTCTTCTTCTTCTTCTTTCTTGTTATTCTCTCTTTGCTTCCATTGCCTTTCTCTTCTTCTTCTTGAAGAGAATGGAAGCCAGTCAAGAGAAAAGTATGGGAAATGGAAAGAAAGGGAGGTTCAAAAGGATATGTGTGTTTTGTGGAAGTAGGTCAGGGAATAGACCTTCATTCAGTGAAGCAGCTCTTCAGCTTGGAAAACAATTTGTAAGAGTATATATATATATACCTATGCATGCATGTTTATTCATATTAAAGATTGAAGTTCTTTGTGACTTTGTGTTGATCCTCTTGTTGTTCTTTGTTTTGGGCTCTTTTGAAGGTTGACAGAAAAATAGACTTGGTTTATGGAGGTGGAAGTGTAGGACTAATGGGTTTAGTTTCTCAAACTGTTTTTGATGGTGGCTGTCATGTTCTTGGGTAACAACAATACCTAAAATTATCTTCATGTTTATACTCTTTTAACAGTATTCATTGTCATTGATAGTTGATGTATATATATATATATATATATATATCTTTGTAGGGTCATTCCTAAAGCTCTCTTGCCACATGAGGTGAAAAAGGATTATCATTTATCATCATTGTTTCACTTGTTGTATTTTCTTTTTCTTTTTTTTTTTTTTTTTTTTTTTTTTTTGGTAAAAGCTCTAGTTGAAAAACATGGCGTAGATATCCGGTGAAACGATCGGAGAAGTGAAGATGGTGGCCGATATGCATGAGAGGAAGTCGGTAATGGCGAGACATGCCGACGCTTTTATTGCCCTTCCGGGTAATAAATGTTGTCTGCATTTTATCAGCTTAAGTTTTTGGGTTGAATTGAGTCCATCTAATTTTTCGTATTAGATGAATATGAATTTAGGTGGTTATGGAACCATGGAAGAGTTGCTAGAGATGATAACTTGGTCTCAACTTGGAATACATGAGAAGCCTGTGAGTTGCAAATTTGCATACCTAAATCATTGACAATGTATATTTTATTTTTAAGTATTTATTTATTTATTTATTTTGGGCAGGTGGGATTATTGAATGTGGATGGCTATTACAACAGTTTGTTGGAATTGTTTGACAAAGGAGTGGAGGAAGGATTCATAGAAGATAGTGCAAGACAAATTGTTGTTTCCTCTGACAGTGTTGAGGAGTTGTTTAGTAAAATGGAGGTAAATGAAAGAGATACAAATCAAGGAGAAACTAGTAAATTGAGGATGATTAATAGCCCTTAGAATTTTTTTTTTTGTGTGTGTGTGTGTGTGTGTGTGTGTGTGTGTGTTTATAATAATTACTATTATTAATAATTATTTTTTATGTTTGGATTGGCTTGAATTAATGAACTGATTGGAAGGAAAATATTGGAGAAATTGAAGTGCCATTGTTGGCTTGATTGTTATTTGGGTGGATTGTGCAACAATTTGGAAGTGGACCAATTATTGGATTCTTAGTACAAGTATGTCTATCAAATAAATTTTTTATTTCATGTTCTTGTTTTTTTTTTTTTTTTTGTATATTTTATTTTGTCTTAATTTGTGTTTGAATTCAAATAGTGTTGTAATTGTGGTGCTACAGATCATTCCTTTTGTCTATTTTTTATTGTTTAGTTGCTACTCCATCGGCCCATGTTTTTCGTTTTTTTTTTTTTTTTGCTTTTATTGATTTGATTTTTTTTATATTTTGTACTTCTCTCTCCACCATGTGGTTTATTCATTTTATTTAAAAAAAAAAAAATCAAATAGTGTTCAATGATGTTTTGCTCTCAATTTATTTTAAAACTTATGTTTAAGTAATGGTTATTGTGAATTTATTTTTTAAATTATCTTTAGTGTGTTGTTTTGAAGGAGAGAAGCATCAAAGTTATATTTTGGCAAACTTAACATTCACTAACAATATGGTATTAATGATATTAATGATAATTATCATGACACCTCTGTATCTCTCTATCTAAAACATTGTATTAACAATGATTCTCTTAAAAATTAACAATGAGTACCTAGAGAGAATTTTTAAGAAACTATTTATACTCTAATCACATCATTGTCACTTTCAATGAACATGAGTACAGGGCTTATTGATCCATTGAGTTTCCTAACTTTCTTGGTCAACTTATTCTCATTTAAATAATTACATTCATATTATATTTTCTTTAATATTAACTAAAATTTCACTGCTTGTTATCATTTAGTGTCGTTTACAATAGCTATTGGATTTATATCTAACGGTTACAATTCATTTAAATATAGTGACAAACAATATTAAACAATACCTAACAATACAAATTATAAAAAAAATTACTTTATATATTATTTATATAAATAATAACTACTTGATCATGATCCAATTACTCGCAATCAATATTCTTAATTAATAGTAATATATGTATTTACCCATATATATTTGGGTGAAACGGACAGCGGAACAAACAAATGGCAAACTAAGCCCTCACAGGCATTTCATCGAACACCTTAATCTGCACTGAGTGTATAAGCTTCCAAACAACAAAATGGCTAAAAGATATAGCTCACCGAAAAAATCAATGTCCCAAGAAGACAACCAATATATCAAAGAACATCATGTGTGCCCTACTGACATCAACCATAATCATCCACAAGAGATGAAGGATAAACCAATAAAACAAATAGGTGAATGCAGAAGAATATGGCAAGAGAAAATACCAATTAACAATTAACATCAAGATTTACGTGAAAAACCCTTGAGGGAAAAACCACTGGCGGCTATGAAGCGATCAATCCACTATAGAGATGAAACAATACAAGATGGGAGTCAACAACAATAGAGAGACTCCAAATCCCCAATCTCTCTCTCACAAAAGAATGGACTTGAAGCACTCAGAGGCTTATAATAACAATTATTCAGAAAACCCCCTAAAGTTGCTAAATATTACAAACAACCCTTTTTCAAGCCTATTACATGTCTCGCCAAATTTTACATCATATTAAGCCTAAAAAGTAGGGAAAAAAAAAATGAAAGAGGAAGCCGAACATCACAATATATATATATATATATATATATATATATATGTGTGTGACAACAGTGTATAACCAAATAAACCTAATACATGAAGAAATGGCAAGAAGCCCTTTTGAGGGTCCCATAATGTTACCTTGATGTATGGTGGGGCATGAATGACTGCTTAATTTTTTGTCTGGTTGACATGTTTAGTTTTGTTGATGGGGCTATTAACAAATAGTGACAGTTTTGTTGTTAGCTGCTTTTCAACCTTCATCTCATTGTCCTACTATTACAAATAAAAATAAATAAAACAATAAGTGCCACACAAGATGGAAAATCTACACTTCTAGAGCTCCTAACCCAAAATGTTTAGATTATCCGATCTATCTTATTAATTTAATTTATTATTATTTTTCAATAAATGTGAACAAACTGGAAAAAAAAAAGCCATAAACTCTTGATTTCTCAGTTGCTAAAATTAATAAAATACTAATTCTTCTACTGTAGAGGTGTCATCTTATCATTGTGCAAAGTTGAGAGAAAAAAATATACACGATTATTAGCTTTTTTTTTTTTATTATATTATGTGATAATTACTTGGCTTCATGATTGTGTAATTAATAGCTAAATGTATTAGCATCTTAGTTGGTAAGATTATGTGTGAGGCCTATATCATCATTATATATGTTTTTTCATATTTCAAAAAAATAAAAAACTTGAAAGCAACAAAAAAAAAAAAAAAAAAAATTCAAACTTTTGAAATATTCATTATTAATAGTTTTTTTTTTATTATTTATGATCAACCGCTCTCGATACAGGATCACTTGTGTAATATATTCATTTTAAAAAAAATATGAAATAAAATCTTATAGCTCACACAATATAAAAATACAGATGTTATTATTGAGTTTGTTTTATGTTTATATATATATATATTTTTTTTTAAGTGAGAGACATTTGTTATCTATTCATTTAAAAAAAAATTATAGTGGAGTATGTGATATTAGGCTATCTAGTAACTGTTTTGTTATTTTGTTGATGATGGGTAATGATCAATTCATCTATTGAAAATGGATGCCCTGTCATTTCTTAAGCCAATTATGCACATTTTAATTAATAATCATCATTGCCTAGGTAGTATTGTAGATATGCAAGCTGTAAGGGGATGATGTTGAATCACCAATAACATATAAACATATAGCCATTAATTATCATCTTAATTATTTTAGACAATAGAAGAAGTGATTGAGGGCAATGATCTCTCCTCTAAGAAGTTGTGGTCTAGCAATATTAATAGGTTTGATGGATCATCCTACTATATGGATAGACACAAAAGTTCACCCACCAATAGCCCCATGACATTTGAGTTATTGTTTTATTTTGCCCATAACCTAAGAAAGTGTTAACTTAATCTTAGTCCAAAACTCAATGAGGTTTTAAATAAAATGTTACAAAAGTGTTTAACAAAAGCTTTTTTTTTCATAATAATATGAAAAAACTTGTTTTATCTCGTTTTTTTGGTCTTTCTCAGGACAATGATGACTGTAAATAATTAGGACTAATAATTTTATTTTTATAACCATAGTTTAACTAAATTTTATGTTTATTTACAAAATTTAAACCACTCAAATAAAATGTGTTCTACTGGATTTTGGATTGGAGAAAAATTAAAAACTATTAAACGGAATCAAAATAATTGTCAAATAAAAAAAAATTTAAGAAGAGACTTTAATGTTGCAAATAAGATGAGTTTATTAAAGTAACAAATAATCCTATCTCGCTTAAAATTGGTAAAGATGGATCTAAGTACATAACAGTTTTAGTCTTTGATTTTACTTTACTTAAGCATGAATAATATATATTTGGTTTTATTTGTAATAGATTCATAAAAATGGAATTCTTGATAAATGAAAACTTTATGCAACCATTATTAGCCCAACATCATTGCAATTCGCATGCTACTTCCATGTCGCTATCTTCATGTCTTTGCACTGCCACCTCACTACTCCATTATAATAAATCACTCCATTCCCCTAAAGTCATATTAGACTTTATATGATACTATTTTCCTCATTTTTTTAAGGGTTTTTTTTTGTCATTCTCACTATTTATACTAGATATGATGCTACTTTGCTCATTTATTAAGTTTACAAGATAATGTTGATAAATTGTTTTTTATTGTTTTTTCATATTTTTAACTATGCATATAAAAAAAATACATAATAACTAAATGTAAATAGAAATTATTATTAAATATGAATAACTTAGGTCGATATAGAATTGCTCATTTCTTCACTATTTTTGTTTTAAATACCCTTTATTGGGTGATTTTTTTTTGCTTTTTGAAACACATAATAACTAAATCATCATTGTTTTTTTTTTTTAATTTTTTTATTGGATTACCCAGAAAATACCTAAAAACATAAGAATATATACCCAAAAAATTACCCACGCCAGAGTTTGTAGGTAAATGTGTAAACAAATACCCAGCAATTTCCCACGAAAGCAAACCTGGGTAATTCCTGGGTTTTTATCAATCCCACGAAATATTTACCCAGAGATATAAATCATTTACCCAGGAAGGAAAAAGTTTTTGGGTAATGTTTCACCCACGAGGCTATTAGCAAGGAAATCATATGCGTAGGTAATCCCTGGGTAACATTGTTTACCCAGAAATTTTTGTGGTTTTACTCATAAAATTGGCCGTGGGTAAAGTGTTATTTTCATAAATGCAAATCTCATATTTTTAGAGGGACAAATTTTTTAGTAAAGCACTAAACTAAGGTTTGTTTTCATTTTGGAGTTCAAACTTCAATTTGAATGCAAATGGTTACCAACTTCAATTTAATTTGTTTCATAGAGTGATCACTTTACAAATTTTGATTTATTTTTGATGATGTAAAAACCTAATTTTCTCTGTTAGCACATACATGTCATATTGTCCGTTTAGCTAGAAAATTCTATGTCAATTACTGATAAAGTTTTTTTGGCATATATATCATCAAAAATAAGCCAGAATCTCTTTGGTGACCATTCGGTGAAACATAATTTAGGCTGGGTGCCCATTTTGATTTAAATTGAAGTTAATTTGAGCATCAAAATAAAAACAGACCATATATAGTTTAGCACTCTACCAAAAAAATTTACCCGCTTTTAGAGCATAAGTGGATCATATGATTTGGAACTATAACAATTGATCCATTTGTCAATTTATCATTGATTAATTAAATGCCATTTCGGATTTTTTTTTTTTTGGTTAACGGATAAATTTCCATGAATTATCTTGGAACACTTTCATCTAATTTCAATAAGAAAATGCCACAATTTGCCTGCATTTATTAAATTGTTATTTGCTGATGAATTACCAATATAGTATGATAAAAACAAGTTATTTCCCTCTTGCATACCTTCCATTGTACCCTTTGCCTAAGGTGCACAATCTCTTCAGGAGGTCACAAACCTCATGTGATTATTCATATATATGACCTCTCTAGATAATTATAGGTCCTTTGGCATGGCTCTATTGTTGATATTCATTATGTAAAAGCGAAAAGGACCTTAAGGCTCCTGAAAAAGTTGCATCTAACCCACAGGTTCTGAAACAATTGCATGGGACTTGCATGTCTGTTTTTTGAGGTATTTCTAAAGAAGTATGATGACCATTAAAGAGTGAAGAAGATGACCATGCTGCCCTTTGCTTTTCAAATGTGTTTTGAGTTGCATGGAAGTACAATGGCAACAATGGAAGCTTTTCAAACTTTAATAATGAGCCACATATTATTTCTTTTAAAGCATCTTATATTTATGGTTTAAACCCCTATTTAGTCCCTCTATTATGGGTAATCTGCCCATTTAGTCCCTCTATTATAATTTGTCCCGTAGAGGTCCCTATATTTTGACATTTGGGCAATGTAGATCCCTCCGTCAAACTGCCGTTCGTTTGGCCATCTGAGCTGCTGACGTGGCGTCATTAATTTTTGAAAAAGCGATTAAGAATGCTGGGATGCTGACGTGGACGAGGTTAACGAATGGTTAAACCCGTAGCTAACGGGTCCGGATCCGATTTTGGATCCAGACCCATTAGCTAATAGGGCTTTCTTCTTATTCCTCTCATCTTTGAAATCATCCTCAATCCCTGTCCACTGTCAATTGATCCACAGTCGCATGAGAAGCTTGTTGGCCAAGCTCTCGAATTGCTTCATCACTACTTCCGTTAGGCGTTCGAGTGCTTTTTAATCTCAGCAAGTAGGGCAACGCTTCTGGTGGACCATTACTAAAAGGTGTGTTTTTTATGCCATAACTTAGATAGAGACAGGTTGTACAACCTTCAATTTATGTTAATCTGATTGTTGATATGTTGAGGACCACTACTTTTTTAAAGCCAGTATTTAGTTTGACATGTTCTTTTCACATGTTCTTCTGGCATTTGGTTGCAGTTTTTTTCTAGATTGGTAGGGCCACACGAGATATAGCAAAGGTGCAAATGACCATCATGTGCAAGATTCTATACTGAATTAGTTAATGAACATTGCACTATGGGTGTAACTAGTTAATTGTATTATGACCCACTCTATACTGATTAGTTATTTAAGAAGGTTGTTAATTGAATTCTTGGTTTGTTAATTATATAATGTTACTTGGTTTGGATTTATGTGCAACTAGTGTAGTAGAAAGCTTCTGATTCTCTTTAAATTTTATAACTTGGTCTGTTACTTGGTTTATATGCTTGTTATGTAATTGAAGGACCTAATTAATATCTTTATGTGTGTGTTATTAGTTTGGAATTAATTGTTATGGTCATTCATTAGAATATGGCTGAATGTGATGAGTATACTATCAAATACCATCATGGAGGTTTATTGCTAATAGGAGGACCTAAGTATATCAATGGGAAGATGGATGAATTTTCAGTGGGATTTGCTAGGAGATCTCAAAGAATTGGGATTTGCTAGTTAATTGTATTCTGACCCACTCTATACTGATTAGTTATTTAAGAAGGTTGTTAATTGAATTCTTGGTTTGTTAACTATATAATGTTATTTGGTTTGGATTTATGTGCAACTAGTGGAGTAGAAAGCTTCTGATTCTCTGTAAATTTTATAACTTGGTCTGTTACTTGGTTTATATGCTTCTTATGTAATTGAAAGACCTAATTAATATCTTTATGTGTGTGTTATTAGTTTGGAATTAATTGTTATGGTTATTCATCAGAATATGGCTGAATGTGATGAGTATGTTATCAAATACCATCATGGAGGTTTATTGCTAGTAGAAGGAGGACCTAAGTATATCAATGGGAAGATGGATGAATTTGCAGTGGATTTAGATAAACTTTGCTATTGGGATTTGCTAGGAGATCTCAAAGAATTGGGATATGACATTACAAAAACTTTGAAAATCTTTTACATAGATGACAATGGGACAGTGAATAATATCTGTGATGATAATGGGGTGATGGGGTTCACTGAACAATTAAGGGAAAAAAGGACAGCAAATGTATTTGTGGAGTTTGTAGATGTTCATCATGAGAGCAGTTTACCAGAAGGATTATTACAGGGTAGTAATAGATCAAATGAAATGCAAAACAAGGATAGTATTGTTGTTGATGAGGAGCACAGTAGTAATAGCAATGGGAGTGAGACAGATAATGATGAGGAGGAGAGGTTGGTTAATGTGACATTTTTGGATGATAATTCTGATGTTGATGCAGAGAGGGAGGAGGCTAGGGCCAAAATTAGAGAATTTGTCCAACTTAAGGTTTCCTTGATAGATGATGCTTGCAAGGAAGATGGAGATGAAGATGAAGACACTGATGAAGAACAGGATGGGGATGTAGGTGGAGATGGGGGAGAGACCAATCAGGCTAGTTGCATGCATGCAAAAAATAAGTTGGTGGCTGATAGTGATACTGGGAAAGTTACAGGGTATGAAAGTGGGTATATTTCCTCATCAGATCCTGGGAGCTATGTTGACACAAGTGAGGGGTCAGATGCTGATGATGCTACAAGGCACAGTTCTGGTAGGAAAACCTATGACCCTAGCATAGGTTTGAAGGATTTTTATTTGGATTTAAGATTTAAAGATCTGAAGTCATTTAAGAAGGAGTTAGTTGAATTCTCAACTAGAAAATGTTTTGAGTTCAAGTACATGAAAAATGATGCAAAGAGGGTTAGAGCTGTTTGTTCTGCACAAGGTTGCAAATGGTTGATCCTTTGCTCTTGGTGCAACTCTCGAAAAATGTTTACAGTGAAAACATACATGTCAGAGCACTCTTGTTTGCTTGGACACACTAAGAACATAAGAGTTACAGCCCCTGTCATTGCTAGAAAATTTGGAGATTTAATAACTTCCATGCCATTTATCAGACCAAGGCATTTGAGGGCAATGGTGAGGAAGGAATTGGGTGTTTTCATCACAAGCAAGGTTTGTAGGAATGCCAAGGCTTTAGTCTTAAAGAAAGTTGAAGAACAGTTTACAGAAGAATTCAAAGTGTTAAACAACTATGCATTGGAGTTAAAGGAAACAAATCCTGGGAGTTCTGTAGAAGTAGTTTCTAAAAGGAAAAGCCCTAATGAGATGCCTACTTTCCAAAAGATATACATATGTTTGTCAGCTCCAAGGGAAGGGTTTTTAGAAGGATGTAGGAGACTGATAGGGCTTGATGGATGTTTTTTGAAGGGTCTGTTGAAGGGACAGTTATTGGTGGCTGTTGCAAGGGATGGGAACAACCAAATGTTCCCAATAGCATGGTCAGTTGTGCAGAATGAGTCAACAAGCTCCTGGAAATGGTTTATAGAACATCTGAAGTCTGATTTGCACATTGGAGATGGTCTAGGGTGGGCAATTGTAAGTGACATGCAAAAGGTAATAGGTTTGTGAGTGCTAATTTTCCATACATATGTTGCATTTTATTTTGGAGATATGACCTTTTTTCTTGCAGGGATTAATACATGCAGTCAATGAGCTTCTACTCCTCATTGAACACAGGATGTGTGCAAGACACATTTATGCAAGGTGGGGTAAAAAGCATCATGGGAAGGAGCTGCAATACCAATTTTGGAGAGTGGCGAGGTCCACCAGCCAGCCAGAAATGAGAAGGCAACTTGAACTTATGGCTAGGTTAGATGGAGGAGAAACTGCTGTGGAAGAATTGCAAGATAAATGGCCGATTACAGGTTGGTGTCAAGCTTACTTTAATGATATTGTTAAATGTGATGTTATAGATAACAACATGTGTGAAACATTTAATGGGGTTATTTTGGAGGCTAGGAGTAAACCCATTATTACTATGTTAGAAGACATTAGACAATACGTTATGACAAGGATAGTTGTTAAAAGGGATTATGTTAGAAGATGGGCATGTGACTATGGGCCAAATATAGTATCTAAAATTGAAAAAGAGAGGAAAAATAGTAGAAAGTGGCATGTAGAGTGGAATGGGGCTTCAAGTCATGAGGTGTACTGAGACAACCTAGAATTGCATGTAAGGGAGGCATATGTAGTCATCCTATCAGATCAAAATTGCACATGTGGCAAGTGGAACAAGTCAGGAATACCATGCCAACATGCACTGGCTGCCATTGCCTTCAATGGTGCAGACACAATGGACTATGTCTCTGAGTGGTACAGAAAGGATTGCTACTTGAGGGCCTACCAGTTTGTTGTGAACCCAGTGAAAGGCAAGACATTCTGGCCAACAAGTGAAGCAGGGCCCTTACTTCCTCTTATTGGTAAGAGAATGCCTGGAAGACCAACAAAAAAAAGGAGAAGGGAGCCACTTGAAACTAAACAAAATAGCAACACAAGATTGTCAAGGACAGGCAGGGTTTTCAAATGCAAACTGTGCAAGAAGGAATGACATAACAATAGGAGTTGCCCACAGAGATCCAAGGCACCTGTAAGTCTTCTTATTTTGTTTTTACAGTGTCAGTGGCACATGTTTTTATTTGTGTGTTGTAAATTTCTAGGTTACCAGTGAAAATCCCCTCAATGTTTCAACTTCAGTTACCTGTCCTGTTGTTATTGGTCCATCAGAACAAACTTCCCAGCAGAAAAGTTCAGCAGAAAAGTATAAGAGGAAGCTGCTAGTAAGGGTTCTAAGGGTAAGTGGAAAAAATTAAAATTCTTCAAATAACTCAACTAGTAATGGAATTGAATGGTGTGTTCAACTTTGTCTTCTCTGGTAGGGTGCTCACACTGGTGGAGTCATAGTTGGAAGAGAAAACCCAATGTTCTCTTCCTTCACTACTGTACAAGAATTGATGGTATAAATATATATATATACATAAATAATTCTAATGATTGCTTCTACGTGTATGTAGCTATAAACTGATAGTTGACATTGTTTTGGGTTGTGGTTTCATGTCCAGTCAAGAAGGAATGCTATGAAGAATAGACAGAAACATGCTGCAGATGTCCAACAGTCCAGTTCAGCAACTGGTGAAGCCCCAGAAATCTTAACACAACAGAGTATAACAAATGCATCATTTGGAGAAGATCATGAAGCTTGCTAAAAAACAACTTGTGAAGAGGCATAAAATCCTGAACCTCACTGAAAGTAGCTGGAAAAGATGCAGTTAAGCCTGAAGCTTCCTAAAGGCAACTAGAGAAGCTGAAAAAAAATGCTCAAGCATATTATCGATGTTTTATGTTAGAGTAGATTAATTATATACAAAAACCTATTCGATATGGTTATCTTTTGTATGTTTTTGGATATCGAATCTTAATTATGTGATCAATGAAGATTGAAAACAACTTTTGTATGTTTTGTGCCATCAATGAAGATTGAAAACAACTTTTGTATGTTCTGTCATCAATGAATACTGAGAAGAATTTTTTGTATGTTCTGTGCCATCGATGTCAATTATGTCGTACACTTTATAAGATTCAACAGCTTTTGTATGTTTTGTGCTATCAAAGTATCATGGCTTTATTATTTGATCAAATTAACAACTATATTAATGCAAATTATCTTTCCAAAAATACAAATACAGCCACAACCATTGTCTACAAATTTCAAAATGTGCAGCAAGGTTTATGTATTAGTCCCTAATTAATCTCAATAAAAAATGGTTAAAACCCCTAATTAGTCCCTCTATTATAGGAAACATGCCAATTTAGTCCCTATAGTATACTTTGGCCCGTAGCGGTCCCTCTGTTTTGACATTTGGACAATGTATGTCCCTATATCATTCTGCTGAATCACCACCTTAACCAGGAGCTGAGATGAGAGGGGTTGGAGCAAGGGGAACCCTATGTATCCTTGAAGTTGTTTGAAGGTCTCGGAAAAGGAATGGCTCTCAAGGAAAGAAGAGGTTGCCATCAATGATGATGCTTAGAGCTCATATGAGAGCGGGCTGGAGGTCCAGGAACTCTATGCATCCTTGAAGTTGTTTGAAGGTCTCGAAGAAGGAGACCTTGTTTCCTTATCGGGTCTGGATCCAAAATCGGATCCGGACCCGTTAGCTACGGGTTTAACCATTCGTTAAACTCGTCCACGTCAGCGTCCCAGCATTCTTAATCGCTTTTTTAAAAATTAATGACGCCACGTCAGCAGCTCAGACGGCCAAACAAAAGGCAGTTTGACGGAGGGATCTACATTGCCCAAATGTCAAAATATAGGGACCTCTACGGGACAAATTATAATAGAGGGACTAAATGGGCAGATTACCCATAATAGAGGGACTAAATAGGGGTTTAAACCTATATTTATTCATGAGCTGTTCTTTTAAAACATCATTATACATATTTTCCTTAGATTTTTCCAATACATTTTTCTAATTATTTAACTTTATTTTGGTGAATGCATTTTTTTTTTCTATTTGACTTTCTCTATTTGGTTTGAAAGAATAACATTAAAAACAAAACTCCACTTTTTCAACATGCTTTACTTCAACCATGACTGTTGTTTAAACCAAGCATCCTAAAAACTCCATCCTCTTTTATTTGTGATATTCTTTTTTGTAAAAAATCATGATTAATTGGTTCACAACACCTCTGGTCAAATTTTCTATTCTAGCTTGATCTATAATTCCAACATCAAAGTTTTCAATTAGCTTTTGTTGTCATAGATCATTAACAATATCATTCGAATTAAAATCCACATCAATAATGTTCTTCTTGCTTGATTTAGAACCCAATAGTGATTTCGAAGCACTAAATGACTCTCTACTATGTGGTTATTTAATAAATAATTTATCCATGTCTTGCAAATGAATAAGTAGAAAAGCAAGCCATCTTTAATTATGGACTATAAAAAATAATGTGAAAAATATTTACAATATTTTCACTAATTTGGCCTGAAGAATTACTACCAATTTGATCTATTTCTTTTTGAAAGTTTTTTTTTTCAAAAACTTTCATTGTTTATTTACTTAGGCCCTGACATAATAGAGCTACTTCAGACTTTTAATCACACAAATCCTCCGTTCATGTAGCAAAATAAATTAATACTGTAAAATCAAAAGTAATATACAATACTGATGTTGGAGATGTGTTTAATTCAGAAATGATCGTGATAAAAGTCTGAAAATGTGACTATTGAAGTGAAATTTTTATTTAAAAGTCTTTAGTTCTATGTGTTTGGTTGAGGGAAGTGTTAAATTATAAATTGTTTTTTTGTCTTTGTTAAAAGTGAAAAAATGAAAATAGAGTTTATAAATAAATTATTTATTATATTTAGTGTAATAAAAAATTTTTTAAATTAAAAATTTAATTTTGTTACAAAAATTAAAAAAATTAAAAATTAAAAAAATATAAAAAAACAATAAAAATAAAAAATAAAACAAATTAAAAAAAATAATAAAAGATTTATAAAAACATACAAAATAGATAGAGTGGGATGGCAAAGTGTCACTCTGGGAAAAAAATTCCCGAAGTCAAAAAGTGAAGTGGGAGGTTTTGGAAGTGATCATTTCCACACTTCGGTTTCTACTTTGGTAAACTAAACAAGTGAAAGTGTTATATCAGCTCCCATTTCAGTCACTTCGATCTCCATTACAGCAAACCAAATACGCCCTAAGAATCTTATATAAATCATGTGATGCAAATATTTAAATGAAATTGAAATCTATTATTGTTTTATTTTCAATTAATCTCTGCTTTTTTAATGGAGAATATTGGGATGTTTGGCATCGTTTGGTATATGAAGGTGGCAATTTACGTTACAATCAAGGTAATCATTAATTCATGGAATTATATATTTAGTCCTTTGTTATATCTCTTCTTATTCTTGTATTATCTTAAAAAAGCTTGAGTAACATTTCATCAAAAGTTTATAAACTTAAAACCATTTATTGTTGAAAGAATGAGACTTTCAAATTTGACCCTTTGCTTTTATGGAACATGATCCAAGTTTCTCAAATTGAGAAGGCTGTCAAATTTCTTTCTCTTAGTTAGAAGGTAGAAACTGAGTTATGTTATGCATGGAGTGATAAAACATATCAATTTTCCACTTTCCATTTTTACCCTCTAAACCTTAATTAATTATACATACATACTAAAGTTTATTATGTATGATGTTCTCAACAAGTTAACTTACTGAGGCATTTAACCAAACATACTGTAGTCATATCACATGCATGAAGTTCACCATTCAGGGTTTCTCTTTACAGCCACTAAACATTATATAGTTATACTCATTTAAAAAACAAGCCTTGATTCTAAAAAAAAAATAATACACTATCATTAAAAAGATAAAAAGAAGGAAAAAATAAACACTAAGACCCTATCCTATGGAATTTAATATTATACAAGAAATTATAATAAGGGTTGTTTGGATATTTTTTTACAGTATAAAATTACTGTAGAATTATATATAATATTATGCAAGAAATTATAATAAGGGTTGTTTGGAATTTTTTTATCGTATAAAATTACTGTGGAATTATAAAGAGGTGGGAACAAAAATTTTTTTTTTCTTTATTTTTTGGATTGGTGGGCATTGTGATCGAGCGTTTGGAGTGATCGAAGAAGGGAAAAGGGTAGGGTTTCAAACTCCGCCTATTCCACCATGCCTTTGGTGCATATCCAAACACCATTATGTAGGAATTTTTTTGTAGTAAATTTCACGGAAATCATCATTAAATCCTCTGAAATAAATTTCCTATGGAAAAATTTATTATGCATCTAGACATGAATGCTATTATTTTTAAAATTGTTGGATAATGTTAATAGTATTATGTGCTTGAAATTTTTTTAACATGGTTTTGAGCCTTAAACATCTACTGAGGGTCATTCTTTCGGGCATGCAACTATTTGGAGTAATTTTTTGAGTGGATTACCGAACTTTAGTCGTTTTTCACTTTGGTTATCGAACTTCAATTTGTATCTTTTCAGTCACCATAGATTAATTTGGTTTCTCCGATAGGTCACTGGTGGGTTTTCCGGTGTTATTTGTCGACGTGGCCGCCGGAAACTCAACGTCACTGCCTATTTCAAAGGTGACAATACATCCACGTAGGATATTTGCTACATCAGCTGACAACACAACCACGTGGAGGTCTAAGGTGGCAAGGGGCAAGCCAAAGGTGCCTATGAGTTGGAGGGATGATCAGCTGACGTGGCAAGTATCTTACATAGCTGTGTTGTGGAGTTTTCGGCGGCCACGTGGACAAATAACACTGGAAAACCCACCAGTGACCTCCCGAAATAACCAAATCAATCTATGGTGACTGAAAAGATATAAATTGAAGTTCGGTAACTAAAATGAAAAACTACTAAAATTCAATAACCCACTCAAAAAAATTACCCCAACTATTTGTCTCTCTTTGGGTCCACTGGAGCAACTACTAGAGGGAGGATATGTATGTATATACATTGAAAATTATGTATAGATATACATTCTCTTGTCTTTTTTTTTTTATCTCATTCTCTCAATACATCAAAGAAGAGAAAGTGGCGTCATCCCTCTCGTCAAATCTCACCACAAGTGAGAGTTTATTTCTTGGTATTTAAGTTTTTTCTAAACGCAAGCATATGTCTTCACACAATAGGTTAGTTTTACACATTAGTACGGCTTTTTTTTTTTTTTTTTTTTGCAAAAATATATATTTGGCGGTTTTTTTTATATAAATTAGGATATATATATATACACACACGCACACACATATTATATAAAACAAAATTAGAATAATATTTGGGTGGGTTACCAAACTTCATTAAAATTTATTAATTAATAGCAAAACCATGTTTATTTTTATAATTTTCATTAAAAATTTTCAAAATTTGATCATCATAATTGTTTTTCATTTTTTATTTTTTTTAAGAAAAGCAATTGATTGCCATTGAAAAATATGGTTGTGTTAAAGATGGAATTATACTTAGAAAACTTAAATTGTATTTGTACTAAATATGGTTATTCTAATACACGACTGTGCATCATTAAAATAAAATATTTTTATGGGCTGATTAGTGTATGAAATATTATATTACCACTCGGAATAAAATTTGTAGGAGTGTGATTTATAAATTATATTGATCACAATAAGTTTAATTTTTATTTTTTTGACAAGTTAATAATGTAGTTGGCATATAACATTATTAGGTGAGAAGATCATACTATTTATAATCATTTTACTAAAATTTATAACATTTACTAGTGCAAATATGAAAGCTATTTTATAATATATATTTCTTATTATTAAAAAGTAAATTTTAATGTATAAATTTTAATAATTAACGTTTTTTAGAAGTAATAATTAAATCAAACTTAATTATTCTAAATAAAAATATAAAAATTTCCCTCTAATTTAATTATTTAATATTTGAAAAAAAATTAATCCCAAATTATATATGTTATATATTTAAAAAATATTTGAATTTGTTTACTTTTAAAGTTTTAAAATTGGTATTTTGGGAATTATATTGCACTTGATAGGTATAATAAAAAAAACATCATATTCCTCCCGAAATATGAGATTGCCACCTCTTCAAATGATAATTATATTTTTATATCAGCCAAATTATCACATTTTCAAAAATATGATATTACCACCTAAGCCATATGAGAGGTATTGAAAGATTATCTGGTCTATATTTCCTGGATGATATGATATTACCACCAGCCAAAAGCTCTCTTAGGTGGTTGATTTGTTAACTTAAATTTTTTGAAAACTCTAAATACATAAAAAAAAACAAATAAAAAACAATGAAAATCACAAAAAAATTTGAAAAAAAAGGGAATTCTAAAAAAATACTAGCTATCTAACAAAAGATAAAAAAATAAGAAAAAAAAATAAAAATGTTTACTTGAACTTTGGATGTTAAGTTGATAGGTTATTATGCGGCAGGAGATGAATTAGATCATGGTTGAAGTTAGCTAGAACCTTATTATAGTAAATATTTTAAAATGAATTATATTTTAATCATGATTGATTGCAATAATATTCTTTAAAAAGTTCCCTTATTTACTCATTTTGGTTCTAGTTCACTTTAACTGATTTTTGTAAATTAATAAAATTAACTAAAATCAGTTGATATCTTAAAATTATAAAAAAAATTATACCAACTTTCCAACATTTTTTTTTATTGAAGTCTATCAAGATTCCATTATCTTTTATTCACTCTTTTGATTTGGTGTTTTACATTTAAAAAAAATTAGAAAAATGTAGAAATACATTAAAACTAAATGGTAAAATTAAAGAAAGATTATTTAATGCATCATAGATTTCTAAATGTACATATAAAAAAGAACAAAAGGAAAGGATAATAAAATAGGACGGGAATAAGCCGTATTTTTATTGTCACCATTATTATCATTGATACTAATATTGTTATTTTTTAAAAAATAATCATTATTGTCATGCTAATTATAGATAACTTTTGTATCATTAGGTATGGAAAAAAATTTGGAGATAATTTTTTAAAAACTTGAGAGACATTTTTTTTTAAAAAAAATCTTAAATTACTTGAGCACAAAGCTTTTTTTTTTTCATACAAACAAATAAAGTAATCACATAAGTGCTTAGGTGCTGTTTGGTTGGGAGTAATGGAAAGGAGAGGAGTGGAAGAGTAATAAAAATGAGGGGGATTGGAAAAGTAATGGGAATGAAAATCATGTTTTGTTAGAAAGATTGGAAAGGTAGTTTATTGGGAATGGGAAAAGTGAAAATAATAGAATATGAGAAAATGACTATTATGACATTTATCCAAATATTATATATTTATATATATAATAATGAGTTGTGACAATTACTTATTGAAATATTTTAATTTTAATATTAACTAATTAAATAAGTATTACTTATTATCATAAATTAATTGCTACATGTAAATATTTAATTTTAATATATCGCATAATCTTAAAAATTTTTATTAACATAATTATTACTAACAATTAATTAATAACGGCTTAATATTGAATTTTTTTCGTCGTAATTAAAAATTAGTTTACGGAATTAATTATATTACCAAAAATATATATTTACAAAAAAAATTACTAACTATATTAATTGACTTTGTAAATTATCTAAACATTTTCTCACATAAAGAAAATACAAATTCAACATTTCATTACAATAAAAAATAAACATTAAGAACAAAATACCTTTTTCAGCATCCAAATGAAATAAACAAACCTCAAAATCATTTAAGAAAAAAAAATAAATGACAACAAACATGCAATTCATCAACAAAATCCAATCAAATCGCCTCCACCATACAATAACAATTACACATTGTCCATATATAGTGCACAATTTAAACATACATAAGCCATTCACCTAACATATTATGTTTGCACTAAAGTGCATATCTTTACCATAACATCGCCACACATGCTTCAATAGAATTTGCATCATCAAACCAAATTAAAACAAGCCAATGATATTACATACTCGGTGGACTATAGCCCAACCTTGATAATAGGACACGACAGAAACCCAACCAAATAGAGCTTAACACTATTTCATCTTCATTTCCTGGCCTCAGTTGTCTTGTTAGTGATCTTCAAAGATAATTGTATCAATCATTTGTTTGATCTTTCATCAAATGTCAATTTGTTTGTTTACTTCTTTATAATTTACCTGTTAAGCACAAGTAAAAGGAAGAACACAATGAAAGTGTAAATGCATTAATATGCATGTAAGCTAGATCCTTTATTACTGGCTCCTTCTAAAGACCAATGTTAATTTTGTCTAGAACCTGATTCATAGGCCTTTCTCTTGTGGTGAGGTCATAATTTGGCTTTATCATTGTACCCTATTTGTTGTTTCTAGTATGTTACAAAACGTTCATTACATATAAAGTACCAACTTATAATAGTATGAATTCTGATTAAGTAACCATCATGTATAGGTGTGGGAGCTAAACAGCCATGTTAATTGTCATTTAAACAAAACTGCCTGAAAGGCTAGTAAAGGGGTTCTAATAATTATACTGAAATGATCCTTTTACTCATTCTTCCTGCTACTCAACAATGTCAAAAGAATTAAAACACAAGACCTATAATGCATATTTCTTTATTATGCTTCATACAAATAAACTGGACCAGCTAGATGTTATATAAATTGTAGCATATTTAAGTAGTATACCTTAAACCTTACCCCAGTGTAGCCAATTCCAACAAGTTCAATAATGTCAGGAAGTAAAGGAAGTCTATCAACAGTCTGAATCAAAAACCAATTTGTGGTAAATTAGCAGAGGATAAGTCAAAAGGAATAATATGTATGCCAATTTTTCATAACCAGCATAAGAATGATAAAACAAAATGGTCAAAGTTGTTCTAAAACTAATAACATGATGCCAAGCTTTCACCACAGCAAACAGGTTAAGAGAAAGAAATGTTCAAAGCACTCTCTTTTAGCTAGAACTTCTACAAAGTGCAGAAAAAAAACATCAATTTGCAATTGGTGAGAAAAATAAGATCAATCAATTTTATTAAGAACATGAGAGATATAACTAAGAATTCACCTTCTTGTGATGAGATTGAAGAAAACATGAACTCAATATTTGTTCAATATTGTTCCTATTTGTTGCAAGGTGGATGTCAATCAAGCCCAGAACTTAATCATGTATAACATAAACACAATAAATAGAAACCCAGTTCTCATAAATCAGACATGTCCACTTTAACATCTATAAGCATAGAAATAACCGAATTTCATCTAAACGCTATCAATATTCAAATATCAGAAAAGATGAAAACTTTCACTCTTGGATTGAAAATCCCCACCAAAATACCAAGCACCATGGATAAAACCTAGAGAAACAATTTCTCAAAAATCAGAAAGTCCAATATCACATCCATAAAAAATCAAACATCGCAATCCCACTACACACCAATAAACATTCGAATATCAGAAACATCCAAATTTTCGCTCCCAAAACAGCCAAATTAACCCAAAACCCAACTGCAACCCAAGCAAAACACAACTATAGCATCAGAAAAGTGCCACCTTACATCTATAAGCATCACAGTCTACTTGTTCAACAACAAATAATCCAAATTAAGAAGATGTTCATAAAAAAAAATTTCAAAGTTAAATGCAAACTAAATGAAGAGAAAACTATTCTTGCACCTCAATTGATCAATCCGTGATCAAACCCTTCGGGTTTTGGAATAAAAAAACATGGAATTCTAGGGTTCCTCGCAGTCCCAATCGAGAGGGAAGAAGAGATCGCCGGATCTCTTAGTCCCAGTGAGAAGCCATATTCACCTTCTTGTGATGAGATTGCAAGATGGATGTCAATCAAGTCTAGGATCGTATGCTTGGGAACCCCCAATCACTGGATCATGTCATGTGAAAACAACAATGGAATTCATCAGTGTATAAAGAGAAGAAGAAGAACATCAACAGCAACAATTGATCGGAAAGAGAGTGGGAGAGGGAGAGAAAGAGAGAGTGAGAAGAGAAGGAGCAACCTCACATTAGATCGAAAAGCTCGTTCACCGGTGATCCCAATCCCTCCTCCGCCGGCCAGTAGAGCAACCCTTCCCTTTCGTTAGAGATAACCTATCAGACAGGGTTGGAATTGTTTTTCAAAGCAGGGGCAGAATGGTTTTTTTTATTCACTAGGATTCACAATCCTCCCAAAAGTTGGATGAATGCCACTCCTCCAATCAGCCCCCATTACTCCTTCATTCCTTCCCCAATCCCATTACTCCATACCAAACAAAGGATAACTCAGTGTAAGCAATCAAACCCATTCCATTACTCCTAACCAAACAGCACCTTAATTTATCTCCGAAGGGCTTTTTTTTTTTTTTATGTTTAAAAATGTCAATCATAATCACGAGACCTATTAGATTATATGCTATAAAAATAAATAAAAATATAAAGATAAAATTAAAAAAAAATGTTAAAATCATTTAGTATGTGTTTGATATAAGGATTAATTTAAGATTTAAAAAATAAAAAGAAAAAAAATGAATTTGAGGGAAAAAAAAAAAAAAAAAAAAAGAAAATATAAAAAATAAAAAAAAAAAAAAAGTATAACATAATTAAAAAAAAAAAAATTATAAATTAAAAATAATTAAAAAATTTTAAAAAAAAATTATAATTAAATATTATAACATAATAAATTATAAAATTAACTTTAATAAAAAATAAATTAAAACAAAAATTATATTCGTTAAATTTTAAAAAATGGAATTTAAATACATTATAGCTATATTTGGTATAAACTTTATGAAATTATTTTCAGTATCCATTTATTTCTAGAGACACATCATTTCCACAAAAACCACAACTAATAGCTTTTCATACTCCCATGAGAGATTGGGTATGATATATTCCCATAAAAAATTTACTTTTCTAATAAAATAAAACTAACATCTCCATCATAGAGATATTTTAAAGTATATATCCTGTATATACTTTTAATCACAACAGTATGATTATAAACTATTGTAGCAGGATTTTAGTTGTTTTTCTTAAATTTTTGTTTTAAATTGGTTAATGAACAACATATAAATACTTTTTCATGAAATATTTTATTTCAATTTACTTTAAATTAATACATTTAATTGTGTATTATTATTATTTTTAGTATATATATATATTGGATCTCTTACCTTCTATGCTCTTTTCTAGAGATCGAACCTTAAAACTTGCCCTAAATAAAGTGCACAGGTGTTTATGGAACTTATTTCATATTTATACACGTGCTTGTCCTACTTTAAAAAAACAAAATTATATGTATGTATAAGACAATAATAGTTTAATTCTGAAATTATTTTAAAAATAGTTTTTGAATAATGACATATGCTAAATTATGGTACATAAATATGAAATTTCCTTAGGCATATAGTTGTGTGGTTTAAGGGGATAAATTTTGCATAAATAATATTAATTAAAATTATTGATAGGTTTTATACTGATAATATTTTAAAATTAATTAATTAAAACCATGTTTAAAAATTAGGTTTGGCTGGGGAATTTCGCCAACTAAGATATATGTAGGGAAAAATACATTTTCATCCTCAAATTATAACAAAAATAAAATAAAATTCACTTAGACCCCTTCACCCAAACTAAGGCTTTAAATTATTTTGACAAATAAGTGCATTTTATCGTATTTATAGAAAATTCAGATGTGATTTTCTTCAACATGTCATCTATTTTGCATCTATATATAAAACAAACAATATAATTTTCTACTTAATATATTTAAATAATAAAAAAAATCTTTCATGTCCTACTTTTACCTTTTAAAATCATTCTTTCTTTAAATTAAAAATTTTACATAAGTTTTTTCATGGAGAGATATATATTTATATGCAAAAATTTCAATTTAGTGGGAATATTACAAATTTTTTTAAAAATATAGAACCATAGATTTTTTTAGGTCATTTAACATATACTTATATATTTTTAAATAAGGTATATATATGACAGAAAGATATATATGGGAAAAATTAAATTTTAAATAATATATACATTATTTGTTTAATTAATATATATATATATATATATATGTTAAAAATAAATAATAAAATAATTAGTAATTCTAAAACTCAATTGCATAAAGAAAAAGTGAGAAGTGGGTGGACGGATTTGAAGACCAGAAGAAGTGGATATAAAATTGCATCTCTTCGTTTCCGGTTGCGATTCTCCGACGAATTCATGGCCGGAGATTAATGGTAGAGCGCCAATTCAAGGATCTCGATTCCCTTTGACTCACTGAACTGGTACTTGCTTTCAATTCCCTCCTTTTTCCTTCAGTGCGGCTCATTGTTCGGTGTGGGATCATCGGGTGTTTTTGATTTTTGATGCTGTTTCTGGCTTCCCGGTTTGAATTTTGTGAGGATTTGGGTTCTTGGGATGGAATTGCGTTTGTTTCTGTGGGAAAGGGGTGATTTTGGGGTTGGACGGCGTGTTCTTCAATTGGATCTGGTGCGGTTGTAGTTTGAGTTGCTTGTTGATTTCTTGATAGGTTTTAGGCTGAAGAATTTAGGGTTTAAGAAAAGAATTCGTTTTTCTGCTTTAGGTTGATTTCAAGTTAGCTGAGCTTTGTTTGGTCTCAGTCGATAGTTTGCAGTTGGAACGGAAAGTTGACTCGTTTTCTGTCGGTGGATGTGAGTTCATTGAAAGTTTTGGGGGTTTTACTCTTTCATGTTCTTCAAATGATTGACTTCTGAAGTGAGTTATTAATTCATGCTACTGAGTTGTATCTTATATCTTATTGTTTTAATTTGGCAGAAGGTGTAGCGCCTCAAAATTATTTTAGTGAGCTTGAGTGTCTGTGTTGTTCATATAGTTGGTTTTTGGAGTTCTGGTCTGGAGATTAAGATTTCAGGAGCATGGGAACAAGATCAAAAAGTGCAAATAGTGTTGAATCTGATGTACAACGTTCGATATCTTCAACAATGGTTGCTCAGCCGTGGTGGCGAGGTCCTGGTTTTGGTGCCACGCCACCACCATCAGCAGATCCTGATGCAGGTGATGTGTCCAAACGTGCTGGTCAATCTCAAGTGCATGATAAAGTTGACAATAGTGCTGATGTTAACAAGCAGATGCAAACTTTGGGGATACCAACAGGTTATGTGTTTGTCGTGTTCAGAAACATGTGGACTAAATGCTTTTGATTCATGAGATGGCCTGTTGTTGCATTACTTATTGAATTACTGAGTTATTGCAACATGTTTGAAACATATGATTCAGAACAAGAATCATTACTCTATTTTATGTATTTCTTGTATTATGCTCATTGACTCGTTGATAATGTTTTCAGTTGAATTGTTTTGGTAAATGATGTTGTTTACTGTCAACCATCTTTGAAAGCCTTAGTCTAATGTGAAAGACTGTGCAGTAAATGAACCAATCCATTTGTCTTCTTTTGTCATATTGTTATTTTACCCATGAGTTATCACTGTAACATGATATAAACAAGATGCTGCTTTTTCCCTGCTTTCGATTGTATTGGCCCCTTGGATTTCATGTTAATGTTTGCTCAGGTCCTATTTGTGGAATGTGTAAGTGACAAAAGTGATGTAAACATCAGCTAACATGTAGCCAATCTTGACATATTGGATAAGGTTCAACAAGTCCTATTTCAATTAGGATCTGGTTGGCTTTTATTTTAGGCATAGAAAGAAAGGTGCCAAGTTTCTAAATGACTAGAAGAAAATCTTGGTCTGATCTCCTCAAATGCTAAGCTTCTAGTCCAATATATTTTTAATTTATTATGGTTACTTGATATCTGATCCTATGCAAGTGAAAAGTGCTGTTAGTTTCTTGTCTCTAAGAGTTGGTTTGCACCACTGGGCCATGATTCAAATCGTAGAACATTTCAATGCTATAAACCGTTGCAATTTTTTTTGGAAAAGTGATTATATTAAATCTTGCTTTTTTTGCCTGATTGTATGCCAAAATGATGTAATTTCATGTGATATGGTGAACAGATTCCTTTTGCTTCACTATTTTTGGAATCTCACACATGAAACACTATATTTGGTGCATAGATTCAATAACTAGTTTTGGCATGTGATGCAAGCATGTCAGGGTTCTTGTTGTCAATATTGTGTATGAGCGTTACTTTGTGTTATATCTTTCTTATTTGCTTGTTGTGTTAAATTGATATGCCCTCCTCATGTTGATGTACTTAAATAACACAAAATGGTCCTTATGAAGAACTTTATTGTGCAGATGGGATTTGCGGACAGGAGCATCAACATCAGCCGTTTGTTTCATCTGCCATGCCTACTATGATGACTGAATACCATGTACCACACACTCAGCTGGAGCTGGGTCAATCGATTGTGGGACTTCCTTCTTTGCTCTTGTTCTTTCCTCTGTTATTTCAATAGTACCATTTTTTTTTGTAATGCTATGGCTGATCACTTTGAGTTCGTTGCAAACTTTCTACAGGCTTGTGCAGCATATCCATATGCTGATCCTTATGGGTTAATGAATGCTTATGGCAATCCGGCCATGGTTAGTAGCCTCTTTGCACTTTCATTTACACCGCATCATTTGTTCAAATATATTTTCATTACCATCACAGATAAAATTATTAACCAGTCTTTCTATTTGATTCCGTTCTTTCTTGTTCAGTATGTTTTATATGCAAAGGAATAAGGATTAAATTTTGAATAAAAGAATTGTAAGCTTTGTATTTGTTATTAATCTTAAATACTTACAGTGGTAGGATTTTGAAAGCTGCCAACATTCCACTTGTCATTAACTGATCATGTTTATGGATTTAAATTAGTGCCCTGGCTTAACTCATCCTCCAAACTTTCAATTTAATACATTTGCAGTTTCATTGCATATTGATTAACTAGAGTTACATTGTTAGAAAACTAAATTCATGTCAACAATTTTACATACACACTCTTCATTTATGAAAGCTTTTTTCTAAGGGGAAAGGGATAATATACCCTTGAAAGTTCTCCAAAAGACTTAAAAGAAAGCCTGCCTCAATATAGAATTAAGGTTTTGATTTATTTAAAATCTGACTCAAATTTATGAGATGAAATTTGAACGAATGCAGCATAACACCATCAAGATTTGGGAATGCGGACTTTGATATATGCTTAGGGTGGCAGGGTAAACTTATAAGCATTCTTCCTAATTTTCAACTATCAGACCAAACTGTTTATACATAATCATTTATGCAGGAATTCTTAACTATATTGGTTTGGCTTCCTCCTTTTCAGTTTGTTTCATGACATAATTTATTATCTGAAATTTTTGCTCACTATAATGTTTATGGGAGCTATTTCAGGTACATCCTCATTTAATTGGAATGCCTCACACTCGCATGCCTTTGCCACTTGAAATGGCAGAGGAGCCTGTTTATGTCAATGCTAAACAATACCATGGAATATTGAGGCGAAGACAATCACGTGCTAAGGCTGAACTAGAGAGGAAACTAATCAAAGTTAGAAGGGTAGGTCCATATTACCGGAGCTCATATTTTGCATAATCTTGATTTTATACTTGTAGTTTAATTACATTAATGAATATTTGCATGCTATCTTTCATCAGTTTTTTCCAGGAAGAAATTTTGATTTCTTCATGCAAGAAAATGATTTTTCTAGCGGCATTTTCAATGATAACTATGGGATATCTTTATACTGCAGCACAAACGATATTATCATTCTACAATTTTCACTTTGATAAATCACACTGACATGAGTTTCATTTAGTTAGGTTCGTTTTGCATGGAATTGGATATTGAGCCCCCGTGATAAGTAAAGTTCTGTTAATACTTGGATTGCATGCTGCTAACTAATATGGCATCGCTCTATGAACATTGTGCTTTCTGTGTTATTTTTTGTTTACTTCCTCCTTAAGTAAATTCTACTGTAAAATGAATATTTATTGTATGCATCATAATGTTATAGGCCAAGAATCCAACATGCTTATGCCATTTTCAAAGACACATAGGACCACCTAATGAAGCAGATAAACTTCTGAACCTCTTGAGCTATGAGCAATGTATTCGTTGTGAACTTTAACAGAAATAACTTCCTCTTAGATCCATGTTCTGTACTATCTTTTGCATTAACAGAAGGTTTTTAAGAAAACATTTCCATTTGGATTTCATCACTCAATCTTTATGTTGTGGAACCAAACCCTTTTTTGCTTAATACAGTAAGACTGGGGCTTCCTTTTCAGTATGTGAATGCCTGAGAACCCTTGTATCGATTAGATTGATTTTCCTTTTCGTTTTATTTAATTGGTGTGTTATTTGATGTTCTCTATATTATACTGCAATGATCAATGTTTCTCTATTGCATAGCCATATCTTCATGAGTCTCGTCATCAACATGCAATGAGGAGGGCAAGGGGATGTGGAGGTCGTTTTCTTAACACAAAGAAGAATGATGGAAACACTGCTAATCCCAACACTGAGAACACAGCAAAGACAGGTGCTACTCTTCCAGTGTCGTTACCCAAATCCTCCCCTTCGGAAACTCCACAATCTGGTTGCGCAGAAAACCAAATGATGGCTAACCAGATGCAGCAACCGGCGTACACCAACGGAAGTGATGGATACCTGCAATCTGGCTTCCAATTATCAGCCTTCCATGCAATGCAAGGTGAAAGGATAGACGAAGGGGACTGTTCAGGACAGCAGCGTGTTGGCATTCTGGTGAGCCAGTCCTCAAACCGGGCAGTCGCCATCCAGTGAATGCATTTCCCCGTCGGGCATGGTCCGTCTCTTCTTCCATGTTGCCCTGGCAGAGGTTCTTGTTTGTTCACATGGTTGTTGATGTTGGTGCAAACGTCAGACTTGAGCATGCTCAGCTTGAAGGGGAATTCACTGGTATATCTGGTGTTCTAAGGCAATTCATTCTTGGCTTGTTTCTTTGTTTTGGGTTCTCTTGTTCTCTTTATAGGAGAATAGAGGGAGAGGGAGAAATGGCTTTGCTGCCACTTATGTTTATATAAATATATAAATAGATTACCCTAAGGTCTCAAATATCTATTCTCCCTAGTTTCATCCTGTATTTTCGGTGTCTTTTGCAATGAGATAAACTTTGTAAACGATGTCAGAAACTTGAATCTCTTATATTAGTTTGTGTGCATTTGATATTTTCAGAAAAACTGTCATTTATTAGGTGTTAATCTTAACTTGGTTGAGGCAACCTTGATACAAGTGTTAATGTCTCAAATATTATAATTTGCAACAGTTCTAACAATGATTACAAATTCACATGTCCCTTTGCAAAGTAAAGTGAAAACAACATTGTGTTTTATTCTCAAAGAAAGTAGAATTGAATCAGACGATTGTTGTTTACCATTTACTGGTATCTCACTGCATATCGTTGACAGGCAACATCCTCACAAAACTGCTTTTTGATGTTTGAAGAGTTCATGCATACCTTTGTTTCATTAACAGATACATTCATGCAAAATGACAAGCAGAGCCAGAGCAGTTTCAAAATCATAGGGAATCAACTGTCACAGCAGTAACATTTATACTTTGGTCCTCTTGTTCTGCCAGGAGCTCCACCGATGAGTGAAGATACATCGACTTCATATCTGATCATTCAGGACAAAAGCAAACAATCACTCAACAAGAACAATTGGAGCGCAATCAAAAAAACAAATGCCCCTGTAAAATGATTTACATAGTACGAGTCAATCCTTCATCACGACCACATTGTATTGTAACCTTCTTATCTCTTGCTGATACAGAATGTGATTCCGGAACTGTAATACCTTTTGCAGCTATAGTTTGACAGGAGAAAAAAAAATCTGTAATTCCCCAGAGACAAACGATTTAGTACATAATGAAGGAAATCATCACTTACACAGTTCAATCGTATCGTCAGAGGTACCATCTAACGAAAATATTTTCTGCATCAAACAGAATTCAATCAGACAACCTGTATTCTTAAGTTTGTTCTAGTCGAGTTCCTAATGTGAAACGACATGAGCACCTTAAGATCTGTATAACAAGTTTCAAGGTTGTCGTTCACCAACAAATGATCAAAGAGACCTGGGTATTTTCCTTGTTCGAGCTCTGCTCTAGCATTTCTAAGCCTCTTTTGAACTTGTTCCTCAGACTCAGTTCCCCTATGAAATGCAAATTAGAGAAATTAAGCATCACAACAGTTAAGAGAGTGAAAGTGTATCATAATTGGTGTTTCTTTTGGTTTTTCACCGTGCGCGGAGACGCTTCTCAAGTTCATCATATGATGGTGGGCATATAAAGATGAATATAGCTTCAAGAGAGCTAGACCTCACTGATCGAGCACCTTGCACATCAATATCTAGAATGCATCTCTACAATGGAAAAGAAAAGCACCATCACATTCGGTCATGAATACATAGTAGAAGAAAGCCGCATGTCAATTACCTTGCCGGAATCTGTAACTGCTTCAACAGCTTCTATACTAGTTCCATACAGATTTCCATGGACTGAAGCAGATTCAAGGAATTTTCCTTCTCTAATATCCTTCTCCATTTGGCTTCGGTCCGTGAAGTGATAATGAACTCCATTCTCCTCATTCTCTCTTGGCTTTCGGGTTGTGTGGCTTACAGAAAACCCAAAAGTTGAGGGAAATTCCTTCATTAGTTTGGAAATTAATGTGCCTTTACCAACCCCAGAGGGACCACTAATTACCACCGGTTTTAGAGCACCGTCACCTTCGTCCACCTTACTCCAAGCTACAACCTCTGTGCCAAGAACTTTCCTCTGTTTTCTCACAAATGGAGTGTCCACCTATCACATAACATGTTGCAATGTAAAATGAAATGAGAATTCGTTCAGCTAAAATTGTATTTATATGAAAATTAAGTCATACTATCATTCACTAAGCTCAAAGCAGTTCATGCTTGATATGATGGCACTTCTCCTAAATATTTTCTCTGAAAACAGCAGCTTAGTATTTCAGGAAATACTCGGCAAAACTTCGATAATGTTCACTAAAAAGTTTTCAGGTTTTCATGATCCCAAAATACATGTTATTACCAATATTGACTAACATAACTATCTATATGGAAGCAACCATATAAATAACAGAGATGGAACGATCAAAACCTCCAGAAACCACAAAGAGTCATATGATGGAGGGTCACTATTTATAACCAATATTCGATCATCATTTACTGGAATGGCGGAGTGGAGATTACATGCAACAGGCTTTCTACCCAAAACAGCCGGAATTAACCTGTCAGTTCGAATAAAAGGTTAAACACACCCGACTATACAATATAAATATACCAAGAACTGAGTTTGGATGCAAATTATCCTACCATTCACCAGTGGACCTATCAAAAAGTTTGACGGTAATTGATTGAGTATTTCCATCTTCAGGTCCTCCAATTACATACTGGTAAAGAAAAAGCATTAAACACAGAGATGAGATACTGGAAATATCGACTCAAAGTTGGCACAGCGTAAAAAAGAATGTGACCATAACCACGACATCTGCTTACAATCTTCCCACAGATCGAGTTCGATATCTGATTGCTTGGTAATACCAAATATTCATGAAAATCACCAAGAAGATGCTCTGGTACTTCTTCCCCCTAAAATCAAATTCGCAAACCGGTCCAATTATGATTAGCTAATCGGCAACAAGATTAGAAGTAAACCGATTGATAAATAACATTCCTAGATTTAATCACAAATCAAAAGGCCACCCATCTTACCATCAAAAGGATGAACTCTTGCTAATTGAAATCAAACCTCTGTCCTAGCAAATAGACAATGAACCGCAAGCAGTTTAATGAAAGCAGTGGAAAAATCAGCAAATAGTAATCATTACAAGCACAAGTTCTACAAAAAAAAAAAAATAAATAAACAGAATAAATAATGCATCTGCATAAACAATAAAACAGTGAAAGCAGCATTAGGAAATCACTGCTGCAGCTGCAATGAAATTCTCACATCAAACTCAAACAAGAAGAGAAAAATTCAAGAAACCATGATGAATAACATCCACAATGATTATAAAAAGAAGTGAAATTTTGCAAGATTACAGATAAATTTAGTCATAATAAAAATCCTTAAAACCTAGATCTCATGCACAGCATTCAAATAAAACTAGAAAAAGATGATAACAAAAGCAAGAAAATCATGTCAAGCACACTAGAGGTAAAGCACTCAACTTTTAACATTAAATACAATAAAAATGAGAAAAAAAAAAATTTCTTTTCAAGAATATTAATCAAAAACTTAGGATTCAATGCAGTACAAACAGAACCAACTAAAACAATAAAAAAAAATTAAGAAACCATAAACACTCTGAATTAAAAAAAATAAAATATCAACTTACCAGAGATTAGAGAGAGAAATCCACCACAATCTCAGACCACAATCACCTCAAAAAAATCAATCCAAAAAAATAAAAATAAAAAAAAGGTCTTTGGTTTCAGAACAACTTCGTGTTCTTCGGGGATTCTAGCTAAAACAATATATCCATTTTCATAATTTTTTTTCCTTTATTGAAATCCCCAGAAAAGAAAGAACCCCTATAATAGCAATCAAAGAATCCAAAAAACGAAAAAAAATAAATTACAAAATAAAAATTAAATCCAAAGAGGCCACGAGAGAGAGCTAGAGAGAAAGGCCGCCACCTTTCCTATAGCTCGCCTCTCGGAATGAAACACTTCCGGTTCAACTGAACCGGAAAACAAACCGGTTCGGGTTAAGAGAACGGCTCGATTTCCATCGTTGTTTTCTATAATGTGAATGGACGGTGGAGATTGCTAATGATGTAGCTCTTATAAATAGAGTTTGGCTTAGTTTGTTGGAACTTTTGATTCTCTCCCTTTGGTAAACTTTATATAGAATTCATAAACATAAATATTTTAAAATTAGAATTACAATGAAATCCACACACTTGACAAGTGGTTAGAGACATTAACATGAGTCCCTTATGTGACATGTGTAAGTGAAGATTTGAATTCTCATCGGATATAATAACTCACCGGTGATGTTACACCCCATTCATATCACCCACGAGATAAGAACGTTTGAGGTAATAATTCACATGCGCACCTTTTGACAATCACACATTTGAGACAAATAACTCAACTCACATATGATAGAAATACTAATGTGTGCTTATTGTTTTTGTAAAAAAAAACTATAGTGTATATATATATATATATAAAATTTATAATTTATAATATTTTTTTTTATTCTAATTATCAATGTTCACCATCACTTAGTAATTGATTGAATGATATTTGCGTCATCCATTGTAATATAGTTATTAAATTGATTTACAGTGATTTATTTCATAAATACTCTAAGATGAATGCCGATAATAAATATTACTGAAAAACTATATTTTAGAGAATTTTTTTTGTACTATAATTAAATCTATTTGAGAAAGAATTGGGATGTGGTTATATGTTTGATGGCAAAATATAAAAAATAATTTAGTGATGGTTTGATAGAAGCTTAAAAAAGATTCATAGGAATATCCTAGGGTTAGAAGATTCTTTAGAAAGATCTTACTGGTCCTTTAAACTAATATAATTTATTGAATTCATTAATTAACTTTTGATGTTGATGTTTTTGAGAACAAAAAATATCATTCTTGCAACATGCCCATTGTATAATAAATATTGTAATTGATGTTATTTATGATTAAATTGATGCATTTGTAAATTATTATATTCTATGCAAATTGTTAAAATAAATAAATAAATAAATAAATAAAAATAAAGATAAACAATCCGTGCCTTACACGGCAATATTCATACCTTGAGCGGTGGACGGTGGACACACATGAATAACGTGATTTACTTTATTTTTATTTTCAAATGAATATATATTGTATTTATAGATAAATATTTGATAATATATTTTAATATTATTGGTCATATGGCATCAAGAATATTTGGATGATATAAAATAAAAAACAATTATCAAACGTAATTCCAATTTGGTAAATTTTTAATTTGATTGCAAACTTATATTTGCATCAATTCTATGCCAAATTATTATTACTTTTTATTCTACTAAAAACTTTATCATAAAAGCTTTTTTACCCCTATTTTGAAATTTGGAAAGTATAAGTCCACTAACACTCACTCTTTCATCAAATTTAACTGGTTTGCAAGCACATTTAAAGATAATTATTTTGGCACCACAAATTTAAACATAGTGTTTAAATCTAAAATATAAAAGGAAAGTATAAGAGAAGACAAGGGAGGGGAAGGAGGGAAACAGGCATGTTAACACAAAGAAACACAGATTTTTGCAAAAAACGTGTTCTTTAGACTTTTTTTTTTGGGTTTTTTCTCAATAATTTTTGCTGTGAAGTTAAAGAAAAAAAAAAAAAGAAAATGGATTCAACACTCCAAATGGCATTAATTGCGGAATGAAGAGGGGGATTAGAAATTTTAACCCCTGTTTGGTTCAAATGAGGAGTTAGAGAGAGAGAGAGAGAGAGGAGGATGGAAGGTTTGTAAAAATATTATGTTTGGTTCATTGGAGAGCTAAGGAGAGGCAATCCAAATTTTTTGTTTGGTTAGATGGAGGAGAAAAGAGGAGTATAATGTATATCGATTAATTTACCTTTTTAAAAATATTTTTTTAATTAAATTTAAATAAAAAAATATTTTATTTTATAAATTTAAATTGCAAATTACTGTAACGAGGATAAGTTTATTTTGAGATTAATATTAATATATCAAATATACTATCTTCAAATAGTATATATTTTTTAATATAAATAAATTTTCAATTAAAAAAAAAACATGGGTATTTTGATAAAAAAAAATACATAAATAAACCCACTCCTCCAAAAGACCCCGATTTGGAGGGTGCATCACCCCCTCCAAACTCTTCTTTTTTCAAAATCCCCCAACCAAACAATCTCTACTCCTCCGAACTCTTTTTTAACCTTTCAAAACCCCCCCAACCAAACAAGGGAAGGATATAGTATTAATGAAGTTATTCTTGAATCTTTATCACATGATAAATACTAGGGGTCTTTATTTTGTGAAACTTAAAGAATTTTTTTAGTCAAATTTTTAAATGATGGAAACTTCAAATGGGTTATTGGCTTGATTTACTTATCGAGTTGATGCTATTTTAAAATCACCTTTTCTAATAGATGATAGAGACAAATGTTAATAGTTTAACATAGGAACTTTTATTTGCAATGGTGGAATCTTTTCAAGTTTGTTAAATAAATGAGGCTGATATTTGCTTTGTTGAATTTGCCAAAACTTATGCAAAGCCTTAAAAGAAAAATTATAGATATGTATGATACCAAAACAGGAAATAGTTAATCCAAGATACTTTCTAAAAGTAGTTTTTTTTTTTAACTCAGGCATTTTCCACATTTTTTCCTTATAAAGATTCCAATAGATCTTTAAAGAGATTCATGAATGCAATAGGTATCATCATACATCTCATAAACATAAAAAAAAAAAAAAAAAAAAAAAATTATCAATGAAAATTATCATCTATAAAAAATTAACTTTGCCTTGCCATGATTCAAAAGATTTGACTGAAAAAACTTAGGTTTCACAAAGTTAAAGCATCTTTGTACTTGATAAAAGAATAAAATGCAATTCTAGTGCTATATTTTTTTTTTTAAGTTTTGACAATCTCCTTAAGCTCAAGCTTGAGTTGAGATCAAGCTCAAACTTTAAGAATAGATAAAAATGATTATGATTAAAAAAAAATCAAATTTTAAATATGAAAACAAAACAAGTGAAATTTATCCCTTAATTTTTAGCAAGAAAAACATCAACTCAATTAAAATAAAATCTTTGATTGTTGTTCATCCCAAAAAGGCAGATGGGTGCTAATTAAACCAATAATACAAACCAACAAAATTTATAATACATGTACATGACTAGTTGTGAATTATAGTAATTGAAAGCGAATAATACATCCAACGAAGTACCTACACATGAGACAAGAAGTTCGCACGTGCAACTCAGTGCACACGTGCATGGCGGTGCACAAAACAATGAAGTACTAATGCTAAACTATTATTTCCTTGATTGTATTACACCCTCTTTATTTGTAATTAGGGTTTGGACTCACTCATAATTGAATTGTTTTCTTCTCCTGGAGCCAAATAATTTGATACTCAGTGACTGCTAAAATTTTTCAGTAGTTAAAAAAAAATCCTTGTATTATATTGAATAAATGTCCGAGTTTAAGAAACTTGTTTTTTAAATTAAAAAATAATGTTCATTTAGTTTATTTCAAAACATAATTGACATATTCAAAAGTCGGATCTACATATCTAAAAAACCGGTCTGATAGTGAGAGTTAACCTAATCGGCTTATGCATTTGGATTTTTCTCCATCGGACTAATTAAGTTTGGATTAATTTTGAGTTGCCACTGTTATGTCTTACAATATATGTTTGGAATGTAGATCATGTAGAATTATTTTTAAAAATGATTATGGGAGAAGATTGATTCTAATACTCAGTTTAGTTTGTTTTATATTTTGTGTTTTTGTAATCTTGTAAATATCAGTACATGATGTATCTTGTATTTCATCGTTTTAGAAATTAATAGCGAAAATAATTTATTTTTCCTTCCTTTATTCTTCTTCACCCTTGCATCATGTTGATTCTTGGCTTTCTTTCTTCAAGATCTTGTGGATTTCTACAAAAACATATATTCATGGTTTTTTATTATCTTCATTGATACGTTCTAACTATGCATACAATTCTTTAAGTATAGGAGTCGTGCAAAATAATAAAGTATATTCGAATGTCCAGTGGTCGAATTAATCCACAGGGGACCATCACTCCTAGTATTAATTATTTTTCTATTATCTAGCGAGATAAAATGGATTGAAGTTATTAGACCTAATTAAATGGGGAAAATAAAGAAAACTAAGAATCAGTCGGTGAACTAAAGATAAGTCGGGGAGATGGAATGGTACCCCGGACACAATTCTTTTAAGACAATTATGCAAATGATTTCCTTTATTAGCGATCGATTGAGTGTTCTTGGACCGTGGAGATTTCTTAAGTAGTTGATCTCTTTAGTTCAAACAATCAACTCTAATCTTATACAACAATGATATTGCCCTATGATTGTATTAAGGTGCTCTATGAATTCCTTTATTAGGTTTAACCATAATTTGGAGGGCTCAACATCATACACACACTACCTCTAAACATGCACTCAATCTCCAACTCTTATGTGTGATCTAGTATGATTGATTTCTTAATCCAAATCATGTTAATCTAAAATACACTTGGAGCTTTTGCATTGGCAACAAGTATGAAGCACCATACGAGATTCCTAAAAAACTCAAAGCTAATATAATAAAATGGGATTCAATTACAAAGATTCTTGAAGTTCATAGTTCAAGGATAAAGGTTTTAACCTCTCATATTATAGAGAATCTAAATACAACCAAAAATAAAAGACGAGATTGAAATCATTATAAAACTTACTCAAGCTATTCTCAAAAATTATGGATGATGATGCATGGAGACTTTTGGATTGGAGGTGATGATGCCATTGATCTTTAGACTAAAGGGTTAAAGGATCGGCGCCAACTCGTCTTTGATTGGTTGTCTTCAACTTCCGATTGAAATCTTAGCTGTCAATCAAGCATTCACCAAAAAGTTCTTAAATAAAAGCTAACTCTTTGGCTTTAAACTGCATGTAAGAAAATAGTGCATGCCTACGTCTGGGGTGTGCTTAACCCGTGCTTTTTACTAGAAACATGGGGACTCAAAATTTCACGAACAAATAAAAAAATAATAATCACAATGCCTGAACACACCCTAAGTACACCTGTGCTTATGGAAGCACACTCGTGCTCGGGTTTTCTAATTATGCTCATTTTAAGCTGAATTTCTACATTACTACAATATTGCTACAGTGTTATTAACCTTTTTTTTTTTTTTTTCGCTCTAATTAATTCCAACATTCATTCATTCCGTCCCAACCATCTTATATTTGTTTAATGGACACAAAATACCAAGCAGAGCACAAAAATAAAAACATTCAGTTAAAAGCAAGCCATGTGATTATATATATATATATATATATATCATGGTGTCATCATTTATTCTCTTTTTGTAATGTAGGTGCAATGGCTAGCTTAAGATCAATCAAACTTGGGCAGAACTCATTAAGAAATTCAGCTAAACACGTAAGCTTAAATTGCACATACATGCTGACTAGAAAAACATTTTTTTCATTAAAAAAAAAAAACATATATCGTCAGCATAGAATTTTAACAGGGATCTTTAATAAAAGGTTTCAATAATTAAGTATTAAAACGAATTACAAAAAATCAAATGAATATATTAATCCTTCAGAAAAATACTAAAGCATGTGTGAGCTATTTGTTCTAGCAATAATAATTTTCTTCACTTGGCTGAGGATAATTTCTCTTCCCTTTTATGTATTTCTATTGAATTTAAAAGATTTGAAAATAAAAATAAGGTGGCATAAGCCAACGCTTCCTTATAGAAAATGGTGACCCTCAAAAGAACTGCATGGATAGGTAAGGGCTCAAAACCGCTCATTGATAGTAATGTACCAACACTGTTTATGCACTATTTATTAGGTATCAGCGATGTAGAGTATTGTTTATTGGGCTATAGTAAAAGTCCCGGTTTTTCCACTGTAGCTATTTTTTTTTTTTAATTATTAAAATAACCATATACAAAATATATTCACCAAATTAACCATGAAACCATTACATCAACCCTTATCTCATCCACCTATATATTTTTAAAATATAAAATATTAGGTCTTTTTTCAAAAACATTTTGTATTTTTTAAAAAAATACAAATAAAAAATATTTTTATTTTTTAAACCATTTTCTTAAGTTATTATTATTAAATATTTATTATTATTTTTATAAAAAACCAAAAAAAAAAAAATATTTTTTAACGGGATTTATTTTAAAAGATATATTATTTTAAAAATTTATTATTAGGGAAAATTATTTATAAATCCCTCAATAGTTTCCCTTTTCCTCTGCAGTCCCTCTGACTTTTGCACTTCCTCTGCAGTCCCTGCTTTTCCCACGTAATACGTTATAGTCCCTGCCGTGACAACCGTGAGTGTATTTTTTTGAAAATGGCAAAAGTGCCATTGCTTTTCATTCCCGCCCAATCACATCAAGAATTCTCCCGAGGCTCCTCTCCATCATATTCACTATACTTCATCTTCATCTTCATCTCCATCTTCATTCTATTTCTCCTCTTGTTCTTTTCTGTTCTCTCGCAGTGATCTTGTCGTCGTCCGCACAGATTAATCCACAGGTAAGCACTGTCTGCATTTGGGCTCCATCATGTTGTATTTTTTTTTTTGTTTTTTTACCCAAAAAACGACGTCTACGCAGGTGTTAGCCACGATGGAGACATTTTGTGCCGTTGCTCACTTCAAAGGCGAAGGACGGCTACTACAATTCACGGTCCTGACAGCCTGGGAGGTTGTTCTCGCAGAGATCTGCGAGCGATGGGCTTTGGATCCATCTCGAGTCGTTGTGAAGTTTGTCACGCCCGACGCGTACAGCACGGTTTGCCCAATTGAGTCAGATGTGGATTTCCAACGCATGTGCCAAATACATCATACCTTCAAGAAGAATGTGGTGGACATCATCGTTGACGAAGTCAGTGGGGCAGCGGAAACAGCCAATAACATCTCCTTACCACCCACGTAATCCAGCAACAAAGATAGCTCTTACTATGTTCGTTTGTATTGTGTATTACTGCTGATTTCCCGCGGGAATACGTTTCCTGTGTAACCTATGGATTTTCTGTGTAATCTAGAGTATTTTATGAATTTACTGTGTATTAAATTGCTTATCTGTGTAACTTACATCTTTTCTGTGTAGTATATATCTTTTGTGCGTAACATATGTACTTTCTGTGTAATATATAGCTTCCCTGTGTAAGATACTGCTTTCTTATGTATTCCACTGCTTTTGTGTGTATTATACCGCCATGTGAAATATTCGTAATATACCTAACGCGTCGCCATCCGCAGGGAGTCAATATCAGAAAGCATGAATGCGGACAAGGAGTCGTTCTCGTCCCAATATCGTCCCGCAGGTGCGCTCAGTATTACTCCATGTTCACAAACATCTGATGGCTCCACATTGCAAGTAGGGAACCGGTTCGATGGTGTTGATAACTTCAAGGATGCCTTGCGCAGCCATGCAATAAGGAACAATTTCGACTTTACATTCATAAAGAACGACAAACTTCGCACGACTGTGAGGTGTGCTTCGCCGGATTGCCAGTGGCGTGTCCACGCATCCAAAGAGAAGAACGACGATTCTTTCCGAGTGAAGACAATGCAAGGGACGCACACTTGCGGGAGGGGGGGGGGCATCGGAACGACAGTCCACCCGAAAGCTAGCAAGAAGTGGGTCGGGGACCGTATTATGCGGAGACTAAAAGAACGGCCATTGTATCGCGCCATCGACATACAGAAGGACATCTTTCGTGAGCACGGCGTGCGATTACCATACAAACGTGCATGGATGGGTAAGGAGGTCGCTCGGTCGGCCATTCATGGCAGTGAGGTGAGCAGCTACGATTTGTTGTTGTGGTACGCAGACAAAGTGGCTGCGACGAATCCCGGTAGCGTTGTCACGGTTGACAAGGACGGAGAGCGATTTAGACGTGCCTTCTTCTCTTTTCGGGCTTCTTTAATCGGTTTCAAAAAGGCGTGCAGACCATTGTTATTTGTTGACGGAACACACTTGCTCGGCAAGTACGGCGGGATACTACTGGAGGCAACCGGCAAAGATGGGAATGAAGGAATCTTCCATGTCGCATTTGCAATTGTTGACAACGAAACAGAAGACAATTGGACTTGGTTTCTTGCCACACTCGGTGATGCAATATACGGTGAAGGCGATTACTCCGAAATTATTACATTTGTATCGGATCGGTCGAAGGTCTTATAAACTCGATCGCAAGAGTGTTCCCATCGTCACCGCATGGGTATTGCCAACAACATTTGGAGGCAAACTTCATGAAAGCGAATGCTAAAGTTGGCAAAACGTTGCGAGAGCATTGTTGGGCTATAATTGTCAAAATTGCGTACGCGTACACATCGAAAGAGTTTGACGATGTCGTTTACGAGCTGGCAATGACATCGCCAGCGGCCCATGATTGGTTACTGCATAAGTCCGATATAGATCACTGGTGTAATTATTTATTTAAGGGTATGCGGTGGTGTGAGATGTACTCCAACGTTGCGGAGTCATTTAACGCTTGGATCAAAGAGGCCCGCCATCTCCCCGTTACAAGCATGGTTAACTCGATAAGGTGAGCTTTCGCATGTGATTCTCTAGTTCCCGTTTTTCATTCTGTGATGTTTGTGTAATATTTCACATTATGGTGTAATATATTACGTTTCTGTGTAACATACGACGTTCCTGCGCAATATCGTATGTTTCGGTGTAACCTAATACGTTCCTGTGTAATATACGACGTTTCTGTGTAATGTATTATGGTCCTGTGTACTTTGGTAACTTCCTCTGTAGTATACTTCACGCTTGCGGAATGGTTTACGTTTCTGTGTGGTCTTTGTTTTTGCTACTTTGTTATGCTTATGTGTGTAATTGCTTCACACACAATACTAAGTGCGTGTAGGTGTATTCCCACAGGTTCAAACTAATGAATATGATTGCCGACAGATGCGCACAATCACAGGGGTGGGATACGGCATTATGTCCAGAGATACACAAAAAACTCGAACAGATTATTGAAGATAGCAGGTTCTTAAGGGTCGGACGTTCAACCCCTGACATTTACGAAATTGTTGACGACGACAACAATTCAGTCAGCCTTCAACAACGGAAGTGTTCTTGCAGGAAATGGGAAACCCATGGGCTCCCACGCAAGCACGCATGTGCGGCGATCATGCAAACAGACACGAACATCCACAGATACATTGCAGATTACTTCACAGTGGAATGCTACCGCCGTGCGTATTCTGAACCTATATATCCAATCCCCGACACAGACAAACCATCTGACGAGCATCGAGAACTGCGAATCTGACCGCCAATCTCCAGAAAACGGCCCAGCCGTCCACGAAGGAAACGGATTGAGTCACAGGGATTCGAAGTCCGCGATTTACATTGTAGTCGGTGCCACGAACCTGGCCATAACCGTCGCTCATGTAACGCGGTCATAGCGGACTGAGTTGCTGAATACCTGCTGAAGACTGAGTAGCTAATTGTGTTAACCTCGTACCTGGTACATTCCTGTGTAGTAAACATTACTATCTGTGTAACATATAGCTTGTCTGTGTGCGGCGCACCTTATCTGTGTAATATACGTTTTATCTGTGTACTGCACTGTACTTTCTGTGTAATATACATTTTGTCTGTGTAATATAAGATACTTTCTGTGTAATGTACATTTTATCTGTGTAATATAAGATACTTTCTGTGTAATATACTGTACTTTCTGTGTAATATACGTTTGATCTGTGTAATATGCAGGGATTGCATGCACGCATATGTGAAGGCTGATGCTATTAAGTGCATTACCACATAACTACCCAGTCATTATATTACACGTATTGTTTGACATGAATTGATAAATTATTCAGTTTGGGGGGGTTACATCGTCCTGTGTGCCTTGTACTTGTTCACTTCCGGGGGCGACGGCCGCTTGCGACCTTGTGGGTTCCTTGTCGATGCCAGCCTGCCCGTCCTCGTCTGTGCGTTGTCCTTGTGCCGCTTGTCCCTTGTCAGTTGTACTAGCCTTCTGGCTAACACCGTCAAGCAATATCCGCGCGACGTATTGAATACGTAGGAATGGGACGTCCGGCGGGGGGATGTCGAGCGTTTCGTAATCAACTATCTGCTCCATGTAACGAGTCAAGAAGACCGAGCAATCCACACTACCAGATTGTTGTTGCGGGCAAGACCGGACATGCATCATTGGTAGTGCCTTGAAGGGATTCCCGCCAGTGTTTACCTCGATGACGAACTCGAACAGCTCCCGCTAGAAACCGAGAAAGATTAGTGCGTCAGTGTATTGTCCGTGTATAACTAACCTTTGTTGTACAGATTTAACATACCATTTCTATAGCGTCGTCATCATACGTCTTAGATTGAAGGGAAGAGTAATGCATATAAGTCTGCCCCGCAATGTCGAGGACGAGGAGATGGTAATGGCCATGGAGGATGATGGGCATAAGAATCAATTCCGCGGTCTTATGACCGTAGATGACGTCCTCCATCATGCATAACGACTGGTCGGCTGCGTATTCCGACTTCCGCATCGCAAGCGCCAGAGGTAACGTTATAATCGCTCGCCGCTTATCCGCGAGAGGATTTGTCAACAACTCATCACGCAACATTAGCACGAGCACGGTGACCACGTCGTCGGGCACTTCTTCCTTCCCTTCAAGCAAGATAAAGAGGTTGTGACGGGTTGTGTACCCATAATCATCCCTCCAGACGACCGAACTGCAACATAAACGGATAGAATATTAACTTACACAGGAATTACTATTATTACACAGGAACCCGCTATATTACAGAGGAACCCGCTATAGTACACAGAAACAATAGATAATACACTAAAACACTAAATAATACACAGAAAAAATACATATTACACATAGTTTCTATATATTACACTGAAAATGCAAACATTACACATTACATGTAACATTACCTGTCGACGCGTGTGTTCAAGAAGAGATCAATGACAGCCTGTTCGAGTTGGTTGAGCCTTGCGAAGCCAGGGTATGTCTTCTTCGTCGGCATGAAATCACGCCTAGGCGGGATTTGCATCTCGGTATAAGGCCGAGTTGTCGGGTTGGGATCGTACGGTACGATCACAAGATGTGTGTTTCCGTCCTTGGTAGCTCTCTTCTTCTTCCCAGCGGAAAGTGTTTCAAGAAGAATGTCGACGGCCTGCATCGCCGCCGGGAATAAGTCGTCCGATGAATCAGATGACTGCCCCAATGGGGATGGACGCTTTCTCCCGCGGGTCGTCGGTGTCTGGCCTCTGGCCATTTTCCTTGTCGGCGGCACTGCCTGCGTGTCGTCCGACTCGTCGGACAACTGTATGCGTGTGGGCGCCTGCTTTTGGGACCGACCTCTCCTTAGGGGCATCTCCCTTGGCGGGGGCTTCGCTCGTGGTGCCCTTTTGGGAGGGGCCCTCCTCGCTGGGGCCTTCTTCGGTGTAGCCCTCTTCTGGGGACGCCGATCGGGTCCCTCATCAATCGATCGTTCTGCAGTGAGGCCCTCATCACTTGGCCCTTCTTTGGAGAACCGTTCTGGCAGGGGTGCCTCTTCAGCTGCATCTTTTACGTCCCCGGCGGCCGTAGACGTGTCTACTTCTAAAGCGGCTGTCGGCGCATCCAACTGGGCTTCTGCTGGACCAACGGGCGGCACCTCAGGCGCCTGAGTTTCTATACTCGCCTCTGCTGGCGCCGGAGATATTGCCTCGGCGGTGTCCCCACGGGTAACCTTCCGGGCAACCCGTTTGAATGGCGTACCTGACCGAGGACGGGTAGCTGAAGGACGAGGAAGGACGACGTCTTCATTCCGGTTGACGTTTGCCTTTTCCACCGCCGACGGCCGCTCATGTGACACATCTCGCCGAGCATCTCTTGCGTCGCGCTCGTCCATACGAGCCCGCAGCACATTGAACTCGGCAAGAAGGCGGTGGAGTAAAACTCGGACATCATCGTCGCCGCGGGGGGCGTCGTCCGGCCTGTCAGTGGTCTCCGCCGCCGACTGACGGCGAGACCTTTTTCGGACATTGGCTTTGGCGGAGTGGTCCCCACCCCGTCTCCCGACACTTCGTCGGCGGCTCTGCTTTCGCAGGTCTTCTTCTTCTTCTTCGGCCTTTTGGCCTCTTTCTTTCTTTGTTGCCACCCTCCTCGCCGGTGAAGGCCGTCGGGCTCTCTTTGTTGAATCGGGGGATTGAGCCCCCTGTACAGTTGCACTGACAAGTGCCGTTTCTTCAGCGTTGGAAGGAACGAGATCAAAAAACTGCGAGGGATTCAAAAATAAGATGTCAGCCTAAGAATCGTAGATTACACAGAACAAGACTATGTTACATGGGAAGGTCCAATATTACACTGAACCGTAAATTATTACACAGGATGGTTATATATTACACAAAACATATGCATTATACACAGAAACTAAGCATATTAAACATAAAAGTAGGATATTACCGGAAACATACGTAGGATACACCGAAACAAAGAATATTACACAGAACGGTAAGATCTTACACAGAAACATGCAGTAGTACACCGAAAAAAACAATATTACACATAAAACAATAATATCAACCAGAAACAACAACCAATTAGGCATTCAAAAGATTAGAAGAGAACTCGCCTCTTTCCCTTCCAGTGATTTCAAGAGCGGATCAATTGAGGACGACTTTGTGAATGTGCTGTCCCCGTAACACAGTATACGGGGTGTCCGACCAACGCGTTGTTTCTTCACGCTGCCGGACACCTCGTAGAACCATACAATGAGGGCGACCGAGCACCCTTTCAGGTATCCGGCGCTCTTGATCTTCCCTTGGCAGCGCAGCTGCACCCGTGCGGCAGTCTTGGGAAGATCATCCATCACCCATCTGTGGATGGCATGCGCCCAGGCGTAGTCGCCGATAGTGTCTAAATTGTCGGCGTACCTGGCTAAGAAGGTGGGCGCGTTCAGAGAGGTGTTGGGGAAGAAGATGGTGCTCATCAAGAATACCAGGAGGAGCTTCACGAAAGTCTCCTCCGTTCCAGCCTTCCCGCTGACAAGTTTGAACAAGTTCTCTTTGATTGCATCGCGATGCCGCTTGTGTAACTTATTCAGATAGGAAAGTTCAAACTCAGAGGCTTCCTCCTCCCCCTCAGGCTTTAATGACATAGTCTCACCCACGCTGGGGACCCCCATTACAAGGGCGACGTCCTCGGGCCTGAACTGCAGCATGCTCTCCCCGATCTTGAACCTTCCGGTTCGTGCATCGTATACACGGAGCAGTGCGTCCAGAACGCCCCTTTCTTGGACCACGGCCGGCAGGTCCATCAAGTGCACGAAAGGGGTCTGCCGGAGTAACTTCCAGTGGGTGCTGGTCATTAAGTTTTTCAATCCCTGTATGGTATCCACGACAGGGGCCAAATAACACCTCCCGTTAACCAGAGTTTCGGCCATTTCTGTATTCAGTTTAGATTACACAAAACGATCAGATGTTACACACAAAATGGTTATATTACACAGGAAGACAGTAAACTACACAGAAACTCCAAAAACCCTAAAGTAATACACTGAAACGTCGGTCGACTTCTCCTTACCCAACTTCTGCTTACCTTTTTCGGTTGTTTTTTTGTTCCACGAGCTCTCGCAGTGTTTGCAGAAGGCCGAGAGTGCGAAGGCGGACGTGTGGCAAGTCAGTCGTCGCCGCAAGAGGGAAAAACACCGTCTTCGAACACCGAACAAGGAGAAGAGAGTCGTAGGCGCAAGATGGAGAAGAAGAAACGGAAGAAGCAGCAAAAGAGCCGCTTGAACGTTTTCCCCGGTGGGTTATCTCAACCGTTCGACGGTTCCCGAAGCCTTGAGGGTATTCTCGACATTTCCACGCTATTTTTTTGAAACTTGCGCAAAGGGCAAAAAAGACATTTCCACTCCACGTTGGCTTCATCATAACGGCTGTTTCACTGTTTTGGATTTGAATGGAAAAATATTGAAAAGGAAGGACTAAACAGGAAAGTGAAACATGTCAGGGACCATCAGGGAAACTGCAAACTTGTGGGGGATTTATAAGTAATTACCCGTTATTATTATTATTATTATCAAATAACTTATTTGTAATTTAAAAAACAATAATTGCATTCAAGTACAAATAAAAAATGCATTCATTAATGTTCTTACATTACATATTTCTACTCCGTGTTGGGCAAGTAGTTATATAATGTCCAGCTTGTTTACATAAAGAGCATAAATGTCTACTAGGATCAAGGTTTCGATGCATGCGTCTATGTCTGATCTTTGCTCGGTCGGCTGCCCATCGTCCTACAGGTGGAACCATCTTTGGTACAGGAACAGATTGCCAAACCTGTGAACTTGGTACTGGATAAAAATATGGAGCATAGGTCTGCCTGTAGGAGCCTAGAGTATACCAAGCAAGGCACAACACATATGGGTTGATATTTGCATTTGCAGCATTACATACCTTCAAAACATGTATGCATGGGAATCGACGAGCAACATATTTGAAATGTACTTGGTGTGTCTTTGTCATTTCTTATCATGTAGGGGTAATAAGATTCTCTCTACATCTGAAGGCTACCTGATGTGCAATCAATGCTTGTCATTTCTTGCGAAATAGGCATGCACAACCAGCTTTATAGGGGGAATCTTATTTTTTAGCTGAAGCCTACCTGGTGTGTAATCAATGCATACTGTTTCTTATTAAGTAGGCATGCACAACCAACTTTATAGGATGAATAAGATCCTTTTAAAATCTGAAACCTACTTGGTGTGCAGTCAATGCATGTTATTTTTATCCTGAAGCCTACCTGGTGTGTAATCAACGCATGGTGTTTCTTGTCAAGTAGGCATGCACAACCAACTTTATAGGAGGAATCAGATTCTTTCTACATCTAAAGCCTACTTGATGTGCAGTCAATGCATATCATTTTTAATAATAATAATAATAATAATAATAATAATAATAATAATAATTAGTTATCCAAACAATAATAATATTTTTTTCTAAAAAATGTGGTTTAAAAAAATAATTTTTTAATAATAATTACTTAAAAATAAAAAAATGTATAAACCAATAATAATAATAATAGTGATAATATATTTTTAAAATAAATGCACTTAAAAAAGCTTTTAATAAATAACAACTTAAATAGAGTGTTTTAAAAAATAATAATATATTTTTAAAATAATATATCTTTTAAAATAAATCCCGTTAAAAATATTTTTATATTTTTGGTTTTTTATAAAAGTAATAATAAATATTTAATGATAATAACTTAAGAAAATGATTTAAAAAATAAAAATATTTTTTATTTGTATTTGTTAAAAGAATAAAGGGTGTTTTTGAAAAAAGTCATAATAATTTATATTTTAAAAACACATGGGTGATGAGATAGGCGTTGATGTGATGGTTTCATGGTTAGTTTGGTAAATATATTTTGTGTATGGTTATTTTGATAATTTAAAAAAAAAAATGGCAATGGTGGAAAATAACCCTAAAAGTCCCCAACGAGAGTGGTACTATTTTTTACTCACACAAAGTTACATGACAGAGAGGATTTATCATTTTAGGATTATGGTTCTCTATGTACTAGTCCATCTTATGCGATAAAAAAAAGAGGTGGGGGTTCATTTCAATATAAGTGGGAGGAAATCAAAAAGTGGGAGAAGTGCCACTTTCCTGAAGTAGTGGAATTGATATGATTTCCATCATTTTCTGTATTCATTTTGGAGGAAGTGTCTCTTCCATGAAGTGCTCATTTCTCACTTCTGATGTTTATTTCGGTGTAACTGGTGTCACTTATGAAGAGTCTTTAGAAATGGGGAGAAGTGAATTTTATAAAGGACTCACTTCCCACACTTCGGTGTAAAAAATACTAAAGTCAGAGTAAAAAAATATAAGAAGTGGAGGAAGTCAGTCCATTCCCCCCTTCTCCCTGCTTATTTTAGGGGGGATTCATTCATTTCGGTGTAAGTGGGAAGAAGTCAGAATGTGGGAGAAGTGCCACTTTCCAGAAGTGATATCACTTCCCCCATTTTCTGTGTTCATTTTGCAGGAAGTGCATGTTCCATGAAGTGCTTATTTTTCCACTTCTGGTGTTCATTTCGGTGTAAGTAGTGTTACTTTTAAAAGGTCTTTGGAAGTGGGGGAAAATGGGCTTTATAAGGAACTCACTTCTCTGACTTCGGTGAAAAAAATACCGAAGTAGATTTTAGTTAAAGGAAAGTGGTCATTTATCTAAGAACATCAGAAGGAGGAAATAAATCTACTTCCACTTTCCCCACTTCACCCTACTTTTGCCAAAATGAATGCCCTTAATAATAGTTGTTGGGTTATTAAGCTAGCGTAATTAATGTATCGTTGGACTTGTGTGGGGCCGCACTTATCGCTTTTATAAAATAAAAAAAGTGATATAAAGTTATCATAAATTTATCAGAGGTTTATATTTATCCAAAATTAAAATTTTTTTGTTAAATAAGTTATTTTATCAAAAATTAGAAAAATTAAACACATGATAACACTGTAAATAGTGTTAAATTTAAAATATTCAAAACTTAAAGCATAATAATCACGGAAGTTATAATACAAAATTTATAAAACAATTTATATGAATTAAAATTTTGCTTTCTCAACTATATGTAGACCTCCTTGTATATTATTTTTAAAGCAAAATAAATAAATAATTATCTTTACATTCCTATAAAAAAAATCATATTCATGTGAATACTTTGATGCATTATTTAAAAAAAAAAAAATATAAACAATTGTATCTTTGCATATTAATTATTCATATTTTATATGAAAATAATGTCATATGTCCAAATTATCCTTGGGATCACATGATCCGCACGTGCTGCTCCATTGGATTCTCTTATGGATGTTGGGGAAGAACAAAGCACAGTGACCCAGTGATCTCATCAAAGAAAAAGAAAAGAAAAAAATTTAAAAGGACATCAATGTCTGTTTCCTCACTATTGTCTTATTAATATCTTTTTAAATATTATCATCAATATGTATATATAAATTAAAATATGTACCATCTCCATTCTTATGCTCATCGAGTTCCATTGGCATGCAATAATAACCTTTTGCACTCCATGCCAAATCTCATTTTTTTCTTAATCAATTAAGGGTAATATTGTAATTGTACATTATTTAAATAATATTCTTGTAAAGCTTCTTTTTCCCAATTTCTTGCCCCTAATAACTTTAGTTTTATGATAAATATTAATTCCTTCCCTTCCTCTAAATGCCATATATATATATATATATATATATATATATATATATATAATATTTTTGCCATGCCATGCGGACACACATAATAACACTAATCATCATGCCAAATCTTATGGAAAGAAAAAACGTGTATATATATATATATATATATATATATATATGTATGTATGTATGTATAGCAATGAAAAGACCAAAAAAGCCAAGGGAGGAGTCAAAGGCAGTTAAGCTCACCGGAGGTATCTCTAAACCCTAAACCCTAACCCTGTATGTACTTATATAACTCCTTCCCTTCCTCTTTTCTCTCCAACCTAAAAATATCTACACAAACTCACACACCTCCATACATACAATGCAAAAACATTGGATCCTTCCCTAGGTTTCAAACTAGGGTTTCCTTTTCTTAGCCACCTCCTTTGGCATCTCTGTACTTCTTCTCCTTGTTTTCAATCTCCTCCCTCTTTTTCTCCTCATTCTTCACTGTTTATAGTCTCAGGGTGGACTAAATACCTTTATGCTATTTTCATCAATGAAAACAAGCTCATTTAGTATCCAACCTACCACTTAATATCTCCCTTTTTTTTTCTCTCTAAAATGTCACCATCTTGCAAAGGAGAGAGAAGGAAAGCACAGTGCAAGAAGTGCAGTGCTAGAAGAGTTATGGCAGTGGAAAGAGTTGAAGAGTTTCAAGCCATTAATGAGAGTGAAAGCTCCAAGATATCTAGTGAAACTTTTGAAGAAAACAAGAAGAAGATGAAGAAGAAGAGTTTGAAAGCATCATCAATGAGTTCAAAGTTTTCCACTCCAAAAGGAAAGAGATTTAGAATACCAGAGAACCTTCATTGCCCTCCTCCTACACCAAAGAAAAGAAGGCTTAATAGTAGTAGTAACAGTAGTAGCCTCTTGTGTTCATCTCAAAGCTCTATCTCCTTCTTTAATCCTCCTGATCTTGAGCTCTTCTTCTTGTTCGCCTTCCATAATGTATCATTCTAATTTATATTGTTTTGCATGGCTAGGGTTTCTTTATTTTTTATATATTTTTTTCCTTTTAGTAATATTGAGAAGCCGAGTGGAAGAGATCCTAATATCAACTCTCTATTGCGAAGGTGGTTTTTTTTTTTTTGGAGAAATATGGATAAGTTATTTTGGCCCTTTAGCATTGATAGGGAAATTAAGGAGTGAAACACCAACTCTGAATTAGGGCTAAAGGTGAGTCATTGGTTGTTTTTGTAGTTCTTTTTTTTTTATTTTTATGTTTGGTTTGTTTTTTATTGGATTGTTGTGATTTTTGAAGGATTGTACTTGATCACCCTTAATTTATTTTTAACTATGTAAGGGTTTGATTAATTTGCTTGTGTGTTGTTTCAGAGTGAATTAAGTAGTTGTTTGAGTTTTGCTTTGTTTGGTTTTATGTATATTTGTGGACAATGGTGAGTATATTTATTTTATATAAATTTGTCCAAGACATGGCTTTTGCATGTAGTGTTTATTATTTGAAAGTTTCACTAAAATTGGTGTTGTACTTTTTTCTTAAAATACCAGAATATTTTTATAAAAAAAAAATTTATATCCATTACATATATTTAATTATCTCTCTTGAATTATTTTTTTAAAATAACCAACCCCAACATTCAACTTTAACATACAGATTGAACTATATATATATATATATATATATATATATATATATATATATATATATATAAACACACACATAAAATAAACTTAATTTTCCCAACTAAAACTGCGGTCATACTTATCTTTTTCACAAATCATATTTAATTGAAGTTTTTATTTATATATATTTTTTAAATAATTAACAATAAGCTACACATTAAAGTGATAATATCAAAAACACTTCTAACTAACTTTGATAACATACATAATTAAAATAAACACATTTTTCCCAACTAAAACTTTTACAAACACTTGCACCGGTTTCACAAATCATATGTCTGATAATAATAAATTCAGACAAAGAAATATGCATACCTTTATAATTAACATAAACCCTTTTTTTACCTTTTATTAATTTAATCTTTTGTAAACAATAAGCTAGACATTAAAGTCATAAAACACAGCCAACAAACAGTGGCCCTACTGAACATGACTTTGATCATCTTTATCTCAAACACGTTAAAGTGGACATGCACAATATTTGAAGCCTTTGCTTCAGAGAATGTTACATGAACAGCACTTTCCAAGGCATGGAACTTTTGAAAGTGAAATCAATCTCTTCTTTCCACTTTTCCTTTTGTCATTCTTTATTTATTTATTTATTTATTAATAATTATTTATTGGTTAGCAGTCATGATGGGAGTGAAACGAAGAGCTTCTTGACATTGTTTAATCAATTAATCTTTCGTAAACATGTTAATTAAAAGAGTTAATTAACCATCCCTAGAAATCTTTCCCTTCCATGCATGGTCCCTCTAAACTTTTCATCTTTCTAAAATTAAAGTGCCCATTTGTTATCTTGCGACGACTTAACTAAGGTATTCTCCTTCAAAAGAGAAGCACAATTTCTATAAAAAAATTTGACCTCGAATTTTACCTCAAAGATCATATATATAATATATTTCAAAAAAATAATAAAAAAATAAAAAAATAAATTCAAAATATCTTGTCATAATGAATGCCCAAATGAAAATCATCATCACAGTAGGCAGGTAATGCTAAAGTACCATGGTTTAAACTCTCTTCAAGATTATCATGGAGGGGTTGAGATATATGTTTGGGGTCGCTTGCTCATGAAGTCAAAAGGAAACATCTAAATGATATAATGACTAATTTGCCAATATAAAAAAAATGTAAAAAATAATTAAAGAAGAAGAGCATAGCCACTTCTCTTAGAAAGAAGGATATTTTTGGTATTTCCCAAAAAAATGATATTCTAAATTATATCAACAAATAAAAAATATAAAATGAAAATGCTCATGAATAAAAGAGTGAGTTCAAGTGTTATTGAACACAATATGTAACAGGTCTCCAATTATAGATGTGAATTTACAGTTCAAATTTAGTGTCATCAGGTGAGAGGACGCTAATCAGACTATCATATTATTCGCTTATGCATATTCAAATGGCAGAATCTTAGGTTATTATATTGTTTCAAGTTTGAATCTTTATATATTCATTTGAAAAAATCTAACTTTTAGTGAGGTTCACAATATCTTGATATCTTAAAAATGCTAATTGGTCAAAAACTATATATATATAATACAAAAAAGAAAGAAAGATGCATGTGCGAGGTTAATTAATGAGTGAAGTAAAGTGAGTTGATAAATGCAAAATAAAGAATGGTTGGTAAGAACGTCATGGAGAGCAAAAAGTCCGACCGCGTGCAAAAGAATCAAAAGTTGGCTCTTTATTCCAATTTGGATCATTGATGTGTTGCAGTCCTGATCCACTGATTACTAATACTGACATTGAGATGATTAGGGTTTTGCAGCAGGAACAATTGTTCATGAGCTATCAAATGGTCTGGGAATAATGCAACATGTAAGATAGGTATCTTCAGTTTCAACAGTGTGTTTTCAAGACTGTGCTTGGACTTTGAGAATAATAAAAAACATTAAAAAAAAAAGTAAAGTCTTTTCATCATCTTCATATTGATTTATAAGATGCCTAGTTCAAATATTAGATACACGTGGCATTTCATAAGGTGTCACCTGACATGGTTTTTATTTCACTTTTGTTTCGTTTTTATTTTGTTATCAATCTTTCAAAATAAAAGCATCATTGGATACATAAATTATTGTGCATTACGAACCGCGTAATCCAATGATATTTTATTAGAATGATAATTAGACAACTCAGGGTTCAAAACCTCTTGACCTTGAGTACTGTGCAAATATTATATAATACTGTAAAAGTACTATATTATATAATACTGTAAAAGTACTATGTAATATTATTCATTAACTATTCACTGTTTTTTTTTTTTTTTTCTGTGGGAGTAATGTTATCCATTTCTCCAGGATTGAAAGAAAATAAGGAAAAAGAATTAAAAGCCTTGTTCTCCATCCAATAGGTAGTCCATGAATCCATTTTCTCTTGGATAGCAGCAACATCAACTTCTATGGAAACATGGTCAATTATGAAAAAAAAAAAAAAAAATTAAGGCAAAACCAAAGTTCTTAGTGTTAGGTTACAAATTTTAAAGCAAGAGTTTGAAATAATGAACATGAAGCATAATAAAGATGTACAAGAGTTTGTTTCAAGGATATTGGTTGTCATCAATCAGGGCATTTGTTAACACTATAACAAATCAAACAATATATAGTTGCAAAGGTATTAAGAAGTTTAACCCAGCGTTCTGTTATGGATCAAGAACACCAAATCAACAACAAGAAATTAAACAAGCTAAAATGTTGGACCCCACACTTTTTATTATTTTTATTATCTAGTTTATCTTGTAATTCTCTTATGAGATCCTACCTTATCTAGGATTATTATTATTATCTAGTTTTTTTTTAAAAAAAAATTCAAGAGACCCTTCCTTATCGCATTAATAATTTCTTGATTCAGTGTTTAAATTATTGATCACTCCTCCCACGTCATGAAATTTGTGATCGTGGTATTTAAGGAAAACAAGGTTCTAGTTTAAATTTCAGATTGTTTAGTTGGAGAGATGTTAGCAGTCAGGCATGAAAAACCCATCAAGAACTTATCTATTGGCATGTGTGAGGTAAGTAACCCTAAATTTTATTTGGTTTGCAAAATTTTAAATTTTATACAATTGTGGTTTTTGAAATATAACCTTATTAGTGTAGTTTTGTAAAATAATATTCTCTGCCGAACCTAAAGATTGACCGGAATAATACATGACTTTAGAAGTTGAATCTAGCAAAGTGAACAATAAGAAAGTTATAGGTTTGAAATCAACTAAGTACGTGCAAAATTTTAGATTTTATAGATCTATAATTTTTGAGATACAACCATATTAGTGTAGTTACGTCAAATAGTATTCTGTGTAGAACTTGGAGATTGATTAATATTTATGATGGTTTTAAAGGTTGAATCAGGCAAGATGCAAAATACAAAAAGTTATTCCTGATTGAATTAGTTATCTACTCCTACAATATCATGTTATTTGAGGATGTATTCTGAGAGATATGCATGTTAAAATGGCCGTATATGATTTTACTGGTTTGCAGAAATAGATAGACATTCAAATTGATGCTATAAATTTAATAGTATTCTAATCAGTGTGAATTTTGAATATGTCATAGCCTCATCTGTCTAGTTTTCGTAGAAGAAAGAATTTTATGATTTGGAATATGATAGATAAAGTTATGTATGTTTTGGTACTCATTGGTCAAGAATCCGAATTTACAAAATAATATCTTGACCCTTTTTGCATTTATACCCTACTGAAAACTTCTTTTGCATTACCCTTGCTCATTAGCCCTTAACCTTAGTAGCATCATTAGGGTTTTGAAATCATTCGTGCATACCCCTGAAATTTTATATATTTTGGGTGATTTAATAGATTCTCTTTCCCAAATTTAAAACCCAACCGAAACCTTTGAATTGGTGTCAGATTGGATTTCTTGTATTAGTCAGGTAAGTAATCCACATATAAATTCTAGTATATGTATACATTTTTTTACACTTGCTAAATTACTATTTTGAGTATCTATTGTATTACTTTTAATTAACTAAATTTCTGGTTATTTATTTATTCAGTCATGTTTTTCAAAAACTATGTAGGCTATATATTCTGAGTTGTATAAATTTATATTACAACATATTTGTTAAGCTACTCGATTTGAAAATAATGGGCTTATTTTGATATATGGAAAATGGGATCATATGAATATTAAAATTTTTGGTTTGATGGATTATTTTGTTTTCACTCAGTCTGAACCTTGCTATTATGTTGTTTGTGAACAATTATTTTGATCTATAAGTTGTAGTCTCTAATTAACTATGCATAACCCTGTCATTAGGGGTTAAACACTGACCGTGTCGACATGTAACTCTGTTAAGAGAGTATAGTTTCACATCGTTCCGTCGGTGAAAAATAATGGCCTCTAATATTCTGGCTCGGGTCACCAAGGGTAAATAAATGAACTCTGATATTCTGGCTCGGGTCACCGAGGGTAAACAAATGATTTCTCATATTTTGTTTTGATCATAGTGAATTGGGAGACCTATACTGTGTTTATCTGAAAATCAAACTATGTTGAACTGTTTTGTTTTGTTTCCGAATTATATTTTGACAAATGTTCTATATCATAGTAAAGGTTGTTTTTGTTCTGAATTTTTGACACTTCTATTTGATCCTAAATGCTTTTAGTGGTTACTTATTGGGCTCTCGAGCTCATGAAGTTTGTTTTCTTTTTTTTTTCAGATTAAGAGTAGGGTTACTTGGTGGGTAGCTTAGCGGGATCGTTGACCAAGTCATAGTCTAGTTTAGCGAGTTGTTAAGTTTTCTTTCTTTGAGTACTTGGAACTTTGTATTGATTATCCAAACATTGGATATAGAACTTTTGTAATTCATCTTTTATGATTTTTTTTTAGTGTAAGAATCTATATTTTTATTAGATGTTATTTTTCAGTGTGAGACAAGTTGTGAGGCCTTGCATACCTACTTGGCCTCGGCTTTGTAGGTTTGCGGCCGTTTGTTGACGCTTTGGGTTCAGGGCGTGACAAAAATGAGCTAAAATTTATGCTTCTTCACTTAATTTAAGAACAAAAATAAGATCTGCAAGCCATTATCAGCAACATCATGAGAAAGCAGGACTTAAGCAACCAAAAATCATATTAGTTCCACATAGATTAAGAACCTAACTCCACCACTGAATATATCCATTCCCAAGGTTTCATAAAACATAAGGAAATGAAATGGGTATATTGCCCTCCTGTTCTAGCCGTCGGTGACGAACGTTGACAATCAAGCTTTCCCAGAACCACGCCCAACTTCTTTCTTCTTCGATGCCCTATCCCCCTTTTGCTTTCCTTTTTTATTCCCTTTCTCCACTGGCATAACCATCTCCCTCGCACCCTGTGCTCGCCGTTGGCTATCATTGGCCACGTTGTCATTTGTGATGAACACCACCAAGCGCGTATTGGCCTTTTGCATGCGAAAGCTTCTTCTCCTCGGTATCTCATTGCTTTCCACCTCACTCTCTGAGTCATTGGCCCTTGTGAGTGTCACGTACTGGCCATTTAAAACTCCCTGACTTGGCATCACCCCCTCTCGCTCCATAACAATACTCCCCCCATTTTTAGTGACCTTGTCCTCAAGGTCGAGCCAAGGAAATTGGTGGTGGAGACCTGAGACATCTTCCTATGAGTTGTCATTAGGTGATAACCCTTCCCATGCGATTAACGCTTGATGAATAGAATGCCCATTGCATAGAATGGTGTGGAAGTCCAACACCTCTACAGGATGCAGTACTGGGCCAAGTTCAGTGGTCATCTGAGGTAATGGTAGAGCTGGAGTTGTGTCCTTTGGATTGCCTTTATATTTTTTGAGAAGAGCAACATGAAATACTGGATGTAGTTGGGCTTCCGGGGGAAGTTGCAGACAATAAGCTGCGGAACCCAATTGTTGAATCACCTAAAATGGGCCAAAATACCTCATGCTCAATTTCTGATGCTGACACTGAGCAAGTGAATGCTGTCGATATGGCTGCAACCGTACCAATACCTAGTCGCCCTGCTGCAATGTGAGTTCAGTACGGTGTTTATGTAAGCTTGAGCTCATTGCAATTTCTGGAGTAATTGTTGTAATGTGTGATAGCGTTGCTACAGTAAAAGTAGCAATTGATGGTGGGTCCTATGCATTTGAGTAATATGGTAATAAAGAGGGTGGATCCCGTCCGTATACTACATGGAATGGAGTCATGCCCCCGTTGGTCTGATATGTAGTGTTATACCAGAATTATGCCAAAGGTAACATGTCTACCCATGCTTTAGATTTTTTCAAACAAAGCATCACAAATAGAGTTCTAAGCACTTGTTAGTGCCTCGGTCTGGCCTTCCGACTGAGGGTGGTATGCAGAGGACAAGGCAAGTGTAGTGCCCATTGCCTTAAACAGAAATTGCCAAAATTTGCTCATAATGGTTTTGTCCCTATCGCTGACAATAGAAAGAGAGACTCCATGAAGTTGAGTATATGCTAAATGAATGCTTTTGCAACCATGGCACTAGTAAATCTAGTTTTCATAGGAATAAAATCTAGTTGATAAGCGATCAACTACCACATAAATCTTAGTGAAGCCCTTGGATTGTGGCAGACCAACAATGAAGTCCATTGAAATGTGGTCCCAGATTTTAGTTGGTATCGGCAAAGGCTGCAGAAGTCCATTTGGATGAGTATGACCAGCTTTAGTTCTCTGACATATATTACACTGCTTGACAAATTCAGTAATCTCCCTGCGCATGTTGGGCAAATAAAATAATTGGGCCAATCTTGTAAAAGTTCTAAGAGAACCAGAATGTCCTCCCAGAGGAGTAGAGTGATACTCCGTGAGCAATTGCAATTTGAAATCTAGATTATCTGGAATATAGATTTTATCAAGTCTTCACAGCAATTCCTATCTTCAAGAGAAATTAGGATTGTGAGGTTGATTATGTGTGATAGCTTGAATTGCCTCCATACAAAATTCATATATTGTGATTGTAGGTGCTGAATTTGAGAATATAATGGATTGTGAGGTGAGGAAACAGATAAGGAAAAACACCGATAGAGAGCATCTATTGCCTTGTTTTATTTACCTGGTTGATATTCAATAGTGAATGTATAGCCCAATAATTTTGGCAACCATTGTTGCTTCTCCGAAGTCTGGATTATTTGTTGACACACGTGCTTTAAGGCTTCTTGATCAGATCTGATCACAAATTGATGCCCAATTAAATAGTGCCGAAATTTGACAGCATCTTCAGTCACTGCATAGAGTTTACGGACATAAGCAAATTGTTTCTGCATGGCTGGAGTTAATTTCTTAGAAAAATATGCAATGGGATGATTTTGCTGGCTCAAGACAGTGCCAATGCCAACCCCCGATGCATTAATTTCCAAAGTGAAAGGTTTAGAAAAATCCAGTAGCTGCAAAACCGGAGCTGAAGCAATAATATTCTTCAAAGTAGTGAAAGCCAATTGAGCTTCATCATTCCAGCAGAAGGCATCCTTTTTGAGAAGATCAGTCAATGGCTGAGCTTTGGATGCGTAATTAGCAATAAAACACCGATAATACCCGCTCAATCCCAAAACCTTGCAGCTGATGTTTATAGGCACATGCCACTTCAAAATGGCATCCACCTTAGTTGGATCCATGCTAACTCCTTTGACTGATACAATATGCCCTAGATACTCTATTTGCATTAGACCAAAATGACACTTACTATAAGAAAAGAAAAAAGGTCAAGGTGAGGCAACGCATGTTAAGAGAAGCCTAATGGACAGCCCGCGAGGGAAGCAGGCTGTTTCACAACTTCTACTTCAAAGCAGGCAGTTTATACTTTGCATAGAGAGAATTGTTTTGCAGAGTGACTAGCACATTTTCCAGGTGATGTAAATGACAATTCCAATCCAGACTATATACAAGGATGTCATAAAAAAATGAGAACAAACCTCCTCATTGCAAAAAGAAAGATAGAATTCATTAGGGACTGAAATGTTGTCGGGGCATTGGATAGCCCAAATGGCATAACTAGCCATTGGAAATGACCATGATGGGTCCGGAAAGCAGTTTTATATCTGTCAGCAAGATGTATGAGCACTTGATGATATCCAGACCGCAGGTCTAATTTAGAAAAGAATTGAGCCCCATGCAATTCATCGAGGAGTTCGTCAACAGCCAGTATTGGAAAAACATCCTTGATAGTGTTTGCATTTAAGGCTCGATAATTTGTACAGAAGTGCCAAGTACCATATTTCTTTTTAACCAATAGGACAAGTGAGGAAAAAGGGCTATTGCCGTGCTCAATTAACTCATCTTGTAACATTTGGGCAATCATTGATTTAATCTTGGTCTTTTGGCTGTGAGGATAGCGGTATGGCCTGACTTTTACTGGTTGTGAATCAGATTGAAGAGAAATGTGATGGTCACACTGTCTGGAAGGAGGCAATTCGGATGGTACTGCAAAGACAGTTAAGTACTGCTACAAGAACTGCTGTAAATCTTGAGGCATATCTGCAGGAAATTCCAGAGTTGAAGATAGGGACGTAAAAAGGTCAGAAGTAGGCACTTGAGTAGCATTCAACTCTTCTTGTGGATTTAGTGTTAGATGGTAACATTCATGGATAGCATGGGCAGTGCATAACCTATGCAATTGATGTTAGAAAGCTTGTTAAGGGCGAGGCAAATGCTCACCACACAATTTGATAAGTTGGGAGTCATAGAAAAATTGAATACACATGGATTTGTAATCCATAATATGTGCTCGCAAGGTGGCCAGCCAAGAAGTCCCCAAGATCAATTCAGCACCTGAAACTGGCAGTAAAAATGCGGAAATGGAAATTGCATGTCCTTGGATTTAAACTGGAAGCTGCTTGATAAAACCCTCCACTGGAATAGAATTACCATTGCTCACAACAATAGGAAAGCTTTTGGTAGGTTGAATGTCCATATGAAGGAATCTCGCAAGCTTTGGTTGGAAAAAATTAGCATCGCTACCACCATCAAGCAAAATATGAAAAAAATGGCCATTAATGGATCCATTAAATCTCATAGTGTTGGAGACTAGAGTGCTACTCATGGCATTGAGAGCCATTGTTGGCGTGGGTTCCTTAATAGATATAGAGGAATCAATCTCCACTTGAAATTCAGTGAGATCTTATTCCGAAGAGCCCAGAGACCTGTCAGACCATTGTAACATAAGAAGCCGCTTAGCTTGACAGTGATGTGAAGGTGTGAATTTTTCATCACGGTTAAAGCAGAGGCCCTTGGCCTTACGCAATTGCATCTCAGCAAATGTAATCTTGCGAAATGGTTGTGACCCACTGGAAGAAGCCGAAGTTGAAGACAACGCCAATGGTTGTGCCGTTGCAGGACTTGGAAGCACACTTGCAGTAATAGATGATGCAGGAGTTGGAAGCTTGTTTGTAGATTGTACATGAGAGACATCAAGAACAAAACCCGATCTTCGAGAAGTAGTCTATGTTACAGTCACATATTTGTCCTCATATACTTTGGCAAGTGTAAAGGCATCAGAGAAAGAAGTAGGCTTCCAGGGAATCACCTCACGTTGAAGATCACGTTTCAGCCCACTGATAAAACAAGCCAGCAACGCCGATGGAGATAAACCCTCAACCCGATTTACCAGGGTTGTGAAAATAGAGTAATACGAGGAGACCGAATCCTCCTGAGTGAATTTAAACAATACATACACAGGATTATCGAAGATGGACGGGCCATACGTCTCCTGCAAGGGCTCGAACAACTTGTGACCATGACTGAATGGCGTCCGTCTTCTCCAACATCTAGTACCAGGACACAACTGGTCCATCAAAATGGATTGTAGCGATCTACAAACCATATACATTAGATATATTGTAGTAATGAAAGAATTGTTCCGTTGTATATATAAGGGAGAACCTCAGTGCCATCAAATTTAGGAAAGACCAACCGCACCGATCTGGTGTGAAATGGGTGATCGCGGTGAAGATCGGAGTCCTCGATGATGTCCATCATTGCTGTAGGCAGTTGAGGATGAGTACTGGAGGTGGGTTGAGAATAGTGAGCTTCCATAATTTTAGAAAAAGTAGTGACGGATTGCTCCAAGGTTTTCACCCATTCCTTTTTTTGTTCCATTACCACCATCATTCGTTCCTCCCTTTGATCCATAAGGGTAAGCATCGAATCCAATTTAAAGGCCAGATCTTTCAATCTAGTGTTCTCCGCCATATAAGAAGTCTAGATCGATGAAAGCACCAATTTGTTATGGATCAAGAACACCAAATCAACAACAAGAAATTAAACAAGCTAAAATTTATGTTTCTTCATTGAATTGAAGAACGAAATAAGTCTCGCAAGCCATTATCGGCAGCATCATCGAAAGCATGACTCATGTAACCAAAATCATATTAGTTCCACATAGATTAAGAAACTAACTCCACCATTGAATAGATCCACGCTCAAGGTTTCATAAAACATAAGGAAATGAAATGGGTATATTTCCCCCTGTTCCAGTTTGTTAGTGACAAATGTCGATGATCAAGCTTTCCCAGAACCAGGCCCAACTTCTTCTTTCTTCTTCGATGCCCTATCCCCTTTTTGCTTTCCCTTTTTATTCCCTTTCTCCATTGGCATAACCATCTCCTTTGTACCCCGTGCTCGCCCTTCGCTATCATTGGCCACGTTGTCATTTGTGATGAGCTCCACCAAGCGTGTATTGGCCTTTCGCATGCGAAAGCTTCTTCGCCTCAGTACCTTATTGCTTTCCACCTTACCTTTTGAGTCATTCGCCTTCATGAGTGTCAGGTGCTGGCCATTTAAAACTCTCTGACTTGGCATCACCCCCTCTCGCGCCATAACAAGTTCTGACCATGTTGCACCTATTGAAGAGTCAACAGATTTGATTCAACTCTCAATTGATGAATTAAGTGGTTTCTTACATGCCCATGAGGCTAGAATGAAGAAGAAGTTTTTCCAAAGTTAGAAGAAAAAGTTATATAAGATAATTTTGGTAGAATACCCAAAATAGTCCATCTATTTTTTTTAACCGCCCCTTTTAGTCCCTCTAATATAATTTGAGTCTTTTTACTCTTTTTATTTTTTTAAATTTGGAACATTGAGTCCCTTATGCTATCGGAGTTGAATTTTCCATTAAATAATGCTAATGTGGCTTTATTGGATTAAAAAATTATTTTAAAATTAATTCGAAAAAAAAAATCTAAAAAGGTTCAGATCCGCCAATGATAATGGATACAAACCCGAACTAAAATTCCTCCATCTCCATCCTCCTGCGAAATCTCTAGTTTTTCTTCCCTCCTCCCTCCCTCCACCTCTATCGCCACGCTCGAAATGAAAAATATTTAAGATGGAAGGGCAACTATATAAGCTTCTGCCCTGAATTGCTATTTGTCAAGTGTCTTGGTCGATTAAACAACAAAATTTTGTGAATTTACTGACGTGTTTCTTTATACTTATTTGGGAGGGAAAAAGATCTTTCGTAATCATGAGCAGAATGTCTGTGAAGTCTAAATCACCATCAATCACTCTAAGGACATTGCATTGGAGAAATGGAAATTGTTTTATGTTATTGCTGCTTTGTTAATTTCCTTGAAGGTAAAGAAGAAGATGGTGCTAACATTTTAAGTATACTAGAGAAAGTTGTTCTTATTGTGATAAATTATTGTACCATCACATGATCTTACAAGTCATTCTATTCTCCAAACTAGAGTTCGCAATAGAAATTACTAACCCTAATGTTTTTATTTTCATGTAATTTTCTCAAAGTTCAAGAGGTTAAGCCACCCTTGAATTCCTTTAAGCTGTAAGAACTGTTTCTTTATTAAGAGTAAGGAATTCAGTTGTCTTTTTTCTTTCATTTATTTCTTAGATTTTCAGCTTGCATTTGAACAAGATGTTGTGTTTAGTGAATGAGAACTAGCAACCATTCTTTTATAACATTAACACATGCCCAGGTCTGCAGACTCTTTTCAATAAGAATTGTTATCAAATAATCAACACTTGCTTTAGCACTGGACAATGGGGAAGTAGTCAAACGAAAGGGGAAGATGATGACCACCGGTGAAAGTGGGATCTCTGTGAAATGTTAGTGTCGGAGTGTGTTAGTGGAGGAAAAAGTGGGGTTGGGGGAGGGAGGAGGGAAGAGAAACTAGGGATTTGGCTGGAGGATGGAGATGGAGGAAGTCTAGTTCGAGTTTGGATCCACTATCATTGGCGGATCTGAACCAGTTTAGATTTTTTTATTATTTAATTAATTTTAAAATAATTTTTTAATCCAATAAAGCCACATCAGCATTATTTAACGGGAAATTGAACCCCTGTTAGCATAAGGGACTCATTGTTCCAAATTTAAAAAATAAAAAGAACAAAAAGGCTCAAATTATATTATATGGATTAAAAGGCCGGTTAGAAAATATAGACGGACTATTTTGGGGATTCTACATAAAATTGTTAATTTTAAAATACTATTTACATTTCTACATAAACTTATGTTTGGATAAAGATAATTATTTTAAAATAATGATAAATTGTAATTACTTCTCTATTTTTTAATGTTGAATTTTAAAATTTTAAATTTTATATAATAGTTTTATTTCAACTCCCCCTTCACAGTATTTTTATTTTTCATTTTAAGATATTTCGCTTATTGTATTATTTTGAATTTTTAATTTATAAAAAATTTATTAATTGAATATTTTTTTAAGTTTGTAGTTCACTTCCCTTATTTGTAATTTCTGGCTCTGCCCCTGACAATTTGTCAAACCCTGTGTGACGTTGCTAGCATCTTACCGGGTGAGGGGTTACTCTCCCACACTTAAAAAATTTTAGAGTAGTTAAAAATACGAAATACGAAATTTTATATCTTGCAAACTAGAAGAATCATGAAAACTCATGAACGGTGTGGAGTTCTCATGAAGAGTGTGTAGAGTATTCTAGAGAGTCCTCAAAGTATTTTGTAACCTTATAGAAAAGTAGGGCGTTATGTGGAAATTGTGTGGAATACTCTAGTAGGCTAATCAAGACCATCGAATCAAATGCGTCTCAATCGTCCATTTGGAAGGTTGAGGGCCATAAATATTACTGATGTCTTGCCCTTGTATTCAAGAAGAAAAATTGTAATAAAGAGTTCCTTTCCACATAAAGCCGCTCTTTTCAAAAGCATTCTTATTTCCTCAACCTCCAAATATCGTATTCTTACCTAAGTGCGGGAAGCTAGGCTGATTTGATCAAGGCAAGGCGATCAAGTGGCACACGTGACGTCGGTGTGAGAAGTCCGAGTCTGTAACAAATAGTAGAGGAGAATTGCGTATAGGCATGCAGTTTCGAATCAAAGATGATGTCGTAACAATGATAAAAAAAACTGCTTTTCGAAAGACACAAGCCATATGGCAATGGATGCAATTGGTGGGCTTGCGCATCCTATCGCAAGAGGAAGAAGATTTCAAGGAATTCAAACTATAACAGTTCTCACACTTGCATATTAGCAATGATCTCCTAAGATCATTCGAAGCTGGATTTAAATATGATTTGTCTGCATATAAAGGTGTTGGTTAAAGAGAAGTCATCTAACAATATATGTGTTTTGATAGCAGAGATTAGGAATTGATACATATACACGTCAATATATAAAAAAATATGGATTGCAAAGTAAGCAATTGAAGCGGCATTCAGCAACAGGGATGAGTTATACAATGAGTTACCGAAATGGCTATTAGTACTACAAGAATGTGTTCATGGAGTAATAATTAATCTCCAAACTCAATCAGCATATGACAAAAATCACTCGATATGTGATATTCATATTTTTCATAGACTTTTTTGGATTTCATGTGTGGAGGCTTTCCAATATTACAAACCAGTAACTCACAAAGATGGTACACACATTATGAAAAATATAAGAGGACTTTACAAATGGTAATTGCAAAGGATGGTAATAGGAATATTTTTCTAATTGCATTTGCGATTATGGAAGGAAAAACACTAAATGTATGGTGTTTCTTCTTTTCACATTTACCAGGAAAAAGGACATCACATAAAGGAATATGTTTCATATCCAATGGCCACAAAGCTATTAAAGGAGCATTTAAAGCAATTGGTTATTGGATGAATTCTCCTTATACTTATAATATTTACTGTATTAAATATATATCTCTGCAAGTTTTATGAGCCATTTCAAAAGTAAAAAAATGCAACAAATAGTTGTTAATATTGGTAAGTTGTAAATTTAAATTTTGGTAATTTTGGATATATATTGGTATTTTTATATGTTTTGTTAATGCCTTACTCAATGTTTAAAATCACGAGTGTTTTGTTTTTGTGAGGCGAGGTGTCAGTCACAAGTTAAACCATATATATATATATATATACCAATTTGTGAAAAATCAACAACATTAGTAGAAAAAAAGTTAAAGACCAACAAATAAATTTATTGTTTTTCAAATATAAATTTTTACATTTATATATCTATTTGTAAAAAATCCAAAGGGTTATTTAAATGTACTTATGATATATTCACTTATATAAAAAAATAAGAAATTTTGATTTCAAATTTTCAATTTTAAATGATTAGTAAGATTATCCATTTCAATTTTATATGGTTAATAGGTTATTTGTAGGCAGATTGACAAGTATATCAATAAACTTTTGGGTTTATTATTTTTGTAATAAATAATTATATCATTTTTATGAAAATTAAAAACTTAGCATTAAATAAATTAAGATTTCTTTTTACTCTATCCAACTTTAAATAAACTTATATATATATATATCCTTAGAAGATAAACTAGATGATATGGAACAGAATGAGTGGGTGAAGATGAATAGATTGGCATGTGGCACCATTCGTCTCTGTCTTGCAAAGGAGGTGAAGTATTTCGTGATGAAAGAGACTATGGCGAAGGATTTGTCGCAGAAATTGGAAGATAAATACATGATGAAAAGCATTCAAAATCGTTTGTATTTGAAAAGGAAGATTTGAAGAGAAATCTGATATCTTTGGGTGCTTTGGAATCTAGAGGTTTCAAAGTCACAATGGAAGCAGGTGAGCTGAAAGTGTCCAAGGGTGCTATGGTTGTGATGAGAAAAGCCAGACAGAGGAATTTGTACAAGGAAAAACAATTGTAGGTGGAGTTGCTACGATTGTTGACTAGCAGAGTGAAGGTGTTTCTGATGCTTCTAGGTTGTGGCATATGAGGTTTGGACATGCTGGTGAGAAGGCTCTACAATGGTTAGTCAAGCAAGGCTTGTTAAAGAATGCAAAAACATGCAAGATTGATTTTTGTGAGCATTGTGTATTAGGAAAACATACCGAGGTGAAATTTGGAACCTCAGTACATTAGACTAAAGGAATTCTCGATTATGTGCATACAGATGTTTGGGGGTCAACACAGGTTGCATCTTTAGGAGGAAAGTTTTGGTTTGTTACATTTGTAAATGACTTTTCTAGAAGAGTTTGGGGCTACACAATGAAGACTAAAGATGAGGTTTTCAATACTTTTTTGGTTTGGAAGAAAATGGTTGAGAATCAGACTGGAAGGAAAATCAAATGCTTGAGGTCTGACAACGGAGGTGAGTATAAGTCTGATTCTTTTCAGAAATTTTGTGAAGATGAAGGTATTACGAGGCATTTCATAGTGAGGAGAAATCCACAACAGAATGGGGTAGCAGAGAGGATGAACAGGACCTTGTTGGAAAATGTGAGGTATATGTTGTCCAATGCTGTTTTGGGCAAGATGTTCTGGGCAGAGGCAGTGACATATGCATGGCACCTCATCAATAGATTACCATCAGCTACACTGAAAGGTAAAACACCTTATGAGGTGTGGACTGGAAAACCTGCTACTGATTATGATTCTTTGCATATTTTTGGTTGTACTGCTTACTTTCATGTCACAAAAAGTAAACTTTATCTGAGAGCAAAGAAAGGTGTATTTTTGGGTCTTTGCAGTGGTGTCAAAGGATACAGGTTATGGTGCCCAGAGTTGAAGAAGTTGATATTAAGCAGAGATATTATATTTGATGAAGGCAGATTTCTCAAAAGTGATATACAACCTAGTAAGAAAAGTGTGCAAAGCAGGAATGTACAACAAGTGGAGCTTGAGCATAATGCAGCTAACTCTCAGATGGATGCAACCCTATACCTACAATTGATTTTAAAGATCATATTGATGGATGTTCTCAGTATGAATCTGAGCAGCAGCATGATAATAGTATAGCTGCAACTAGGACAAGGAGAGAAATTAAAAAGCCACCCCGATTTGCTGACATGGTTGCTTATGTGTTGGCTATTTTAGAAGATGACATTCCAACCACATATAAAGAAGCCATTAGAAGTTCAGAAAAAATGGATTGGAATAAGGCTATGGATGAAGAAATGCAATCTCTTCAGAAGAATAACACTTGGGAGCTTGTGAATCTACCAAAAGGAAGAAAAGAGATTGGTTGCAAATGGGTGTATGCAAAAAAGGAAGGCACTCAGGGAAAAGATATTGTGAGGTTCAAGGCAAGATTGGTGGCAAAAGGTTATACACAGAGAGAAGGACTTGATTACAATGAGGTTTTTTCTCCAGTAGTGAAGCATTTATCTATTCTGATTCTTTTGGCTTGGGTTGCATAGTTTGATTTAAATTTGGTGCAACATGATGTGAAGACTGCATTTCTGCATGGAGACTTGGAAGAGGAGATTTACATGTCACAACCAGAAGGCTTCAAGGCAATTGGCATGGAAGACTTGGTTTGCATATTAAACATGTCATTATATGGTTTGAAACAATCTCCAAGGCAATGGTACAAGAGGTTTGACTAATTTATGAAAGTTCAGAAATTCACAAGATGTCTCTATGATCCTTGTGTTTACTTCAAGAAGTTGTTGGATGGGACTTTCATTTACTTATTGTTATATGTGGATGACATGTTAATTGCTGCAAGAAATATTGCTGAAGTTGATAAGTTGAAGAACCAATTGAACTTAGAATTTGAAATAAAGGAATTAGGAGAGGCTAAGAAGATACTGGCATGGAGATTAATAGAGACAGAGTAAAGGGCATAGTGCATCTGAGTAAAAAACAATACTTGAAGAAGATAGTACAGCGGTTTGGCATGGATGAACACACTAAACCAGTTAGTACTCCTCTTGCTCCTCATTTTAAATTGAGTGTAGATAAATCCCCAAAATGTGATGTTGAAAAAGATTATATGAAGAATGTACCTTATGCTAGTTTAATTGGATGCCTTATATATGCTATGGTATGTATAAGACCTGATATTTCCCAGGCTATTAGCATGGTGAGTACATATATGCATGATCCAGGTAAAAAGTATTGGGAAGCTGCAAAGTGGGTATTGAGGTACATTAAAGGCACTATGGAGGTTTGTCTGAAATTTGAGATAAATCATGAGAATGATGACAGATTTCTCATTGGCTATGTGGATTCAGATTTTGGTGGTGATTTGGATAAGAGGTCTACTACAGTGTATATGTTTACTTTGGCTAATGGGCCTATTTGTTGGAAGTCTACATTGCAGTCTACTGTAGCATTATCTACTACAAAAACAGAGTATATGGCAACAGCAGAAGCTTTGAAGGAGACCATTTGGATACATGGACTGATTGCAGACTTGGGGTTTAACCAAAAACAGGTAGAGGTATTTTGTGATAGCTAGAGTACTATCACTTAGCAAAGAACCAGGTTCACCATGCTCGGACTAAACATATAGATGTTCGTTTTCATTCTGTTAGTGATATTGTGAATGGTGGGATTATTTCGCTTCAGAAAATTCACACAAGGGATAATCCTGCTGATATGATGACTAAGGTCATTGGTGGTGCCAAGTTCTTCTTGAACTTGGTCAACATTGTGATTGCTTGAATTGTTGGAGATGCAACAAGGAACTTATGAGATTGGTGTGAGATTTCATACTAAGGTGGATGTTAATGATGAGGTGGTTTTGGTATGGCTTGCAAATCTCGCCAAGTTAGAGATTGTTGATTTGGGGCTTAAGTTGGATGGCTCATTTTGCATTTTAATCCCATACTATTTTTATATGGGTTGATTCTTATTTTACTTTCTGTGAGCCCATTGGCCAATTTTGGAATAATTTAGGGGGTTCTATGAAACTTTTTCCTAATTTTCCTTTTGTATATGTAAAGTGCTCATCATGGTGAAAAGAGAGAAATGCAAAGGTTTTCTTGCTGCTCCGTGGATGTAGGCTTGGTTAAAAAGTTAAAAACTGAACCACGTTAAAATTCTGAGTTATTGTGCATTTTTCTAATTTGTTTTCCCTATTTTACATATTTTCCTTTTGTTTTTACACAATATTTATAAATTTTTGTGCTTTAGGAGAATATATTTGTAATTATGATTTTATACAATTTCATATTGTTTGATGGTACACATGCAGGTTTTCCAAATATAAAAGAGGGTTTTCATTTCCAATATATATATATATTTGGTGCAAATGCCATCAAATATCAGTTTTGTATGTGTGACTTAAAGAAAATTTAAATTATCTGTACATCCTAAAGATAGTTATCTTTAATCAGTAGTTGATTAGGAGAATAAATAATTAATAAAGTCAACATAATAACATGTCTATCTCTGGGTATTTTAAGGAAAATATTATTTTAATTCCATATATCTTATTAAGAAAATTAATTTCCTATATTACTAATCAATTGTTGATAGATTGAGGGGTGTATATGGAAAACAGATTATAGTTTCAACTTTGCAAGGGCCACCACGTAATAACGCATATATGCAGGGTTATAAAAGCAAAAAAGAAACTTTTTTTCTTTTGTATTTTTTAATAAACCGCTTGAAGGGAAATGTTGCCCTAATTAGGGCAGAATCTTCGGATTAATTGCGCTGAAGGGAGATGGCGTCTTTGGGTTCTCTCAAATCCGCGATCTTCGACAAGGAGGAGAGGAAGCTGTGAGAATCCCCTTTCCTTCTAATTTCTGGCCTTTTTCTGTAGAAATTTGAAGTATTTTGTTGTACATTCTCATCTATTAAAGAGATTGATCTTTGTCCGTCCATGCAGGCAATACCAATCCCACATCAGAGGTCTCAATGCTTACGATCGGCACAAGAAGTTCATCAATGATTATGGTATTTGTGTTCTTTTCCCTGTTGAATTTTTCTTCCAGCTATTCAATCAATAGTTGCTTCAAAATGCTATTTTTGTGAAATTAGTGGTCTTTGGAATTTCCAAAATTCTTTTGCACGTAGTTCAGATTATTGGTGTAGATGCCCTGAAAGTTTGCTTGCTGTGTGTTTTTTTAGTTCATCATGCATCATGTTTCTTTGGAAATTATCAATTGTTAGTGATGTAATTATTTATAAAAGTGACACATTCAGTTGAAGATGGAAGCTCTTCAATCTGTGTTATTGGAAATTTAGATATTTACAAGAATTGCAAGCTTTAGATTGAGCTTATTAGAATTCACTTATAGTTAATAGTACTTCAACTCTGAGATGTACATATACTCAGGAATCATATATATGCATTCATACATGCATATATTCATGTGTTTCTGTACGTGTTTAAAAATGCTCTTTCAGGAATTTAGCTTGAGACTCATTTGTTGTTTTAGACATATGGTTTAATTTTGCATGAATTACTGGTTAGCGCTAAAACTGAACCATGTGATGTTTACTTTATAACGAAGTATTTGATTTTCTTCACTCTTTTATGTTTCCACCCATTGCATGTTTCTTTTATATTGAAAATCCATGATTGTTCTTGTTAAACTAGTTCTTCTTGGAATACCGGCGCTAGCGCCAATCCCAGGCCCTCCTTGGGTTATATCCCGCAAGGAAGCAGACTAAGAATTTGTCTAAATAGTTCAAAATCAGAGACAAATAATTGGACCTTAGGAACTCGGCCAGTTGGATACTATGAAATAATGCAAATAAGTAGATGTTTATTTGCTGTATCCTAGTGTCCTATACCAAGCAGGTGATGAACAGTCCCTTTCATGAAAGAAAGAGGTTGGGGGCTACATGCATCTGTACATTAAAACTATGAAATTTAACCGAGTTGTGGGTCTTATCATGCTGCCTTTTCTTTCTTTTTATGCCTCCCTTATATCTTTATTTCGTTTCTTTTATCAATACAATTTTCTTCAAGCCTTTTTCTCTCATGTCCCTTGTCTTCTGTCTTTCTTTCCTTACGAAAATTGTCTCTATCTGAAATTATGTTATAGCAATGATTATTTATTTATTTATTTATTTATTTATTATGTTATAGCAATGATGTTTTTGTGCCTATGTGCCAACAACCTCAATTTATTGTCTGTATGCCATGTGTTTAAGTTTGTTATTTAAAGTCTATTTAATGAATGAATGATATTTTGTAAGTGTGCCTAATGTAACTTCTGTATGTATGCCTCTGTAGAAGTTAACTAGGGAAGAAATGTGTTCAATTGGTGAAAATCAGATGCCTTCTTGGACTGGTTGATGGTTTAGTAAGGGTGAACATTATTAGGATTTTGTATGGTGTAAACAAAGAAACTTTCGAAATGGAGGTTTATAGGGTTATAGAAGAAGGTATATCATTTTCAAGGCTACATGCAGAAATCTACCTATTTTGTATGGTAGGCAAAGATCCCAATGTGCTTTCATTCTTTAGTATCCAAGTATTTGCTTATCACACAAAGAAAGAGCCAATGCAGAAGTAAATAACCTAGACTTCTTCAATTTTTTTTCGTTAAACTAAGAGAGTTTTGTATTCCTGTTCTAATAAGTTGTTTTCTTGTGCAGTGCAATTTTATCAAAATTCGAAGAATACACATGAAAATTTGCCTATCAAAACTGATCAAGATACTATCAGAGAAAACTACAGGTACAGTGCATTATTCCAGTTTTGTCATAATCTACACGCGCTACTATTATTAAAGTATTGGTTTAAAGGCATTTACTTTTGTGAAATGAGGATACAACTTTGAAATTTTGTTTAAGAATCTAGAAGCTCACTTTGAACCAGAAGTGGGCTGTCTCACTTCTGCTTGTTGATGATTTAATTAAATTATAAAGTTCTGCCAACTAATTTTTTCTGCTTTGTACTTTGTGTTCATCTGCTTCTTTGATTGCAGGTTGCGTAGTTTAGATATCTTGGTTATCATAGCAATTTGAGCACACTTGCTAGTTAAGGTCAAGAAGAGCAGGATAGATTAAAAATACTCAATGTAGGAGATTAGATTTTGACAAAACATATTTTTATTCAATTTTTCACAACTCATGTAATTAATGTTTTTATGGATAATATGACAGATCACCGTGCTAATTGATAATAATTACAAATAAATTGCATATCTTTATGTCCTATAATTAGTAAGATGATTTTGTACAAAGACAGCATCATTATAGTATTGAACGATGTGAGCATCATTATACTTATCCATGTAGGTTGGCACTATTGATCGATCTTTTGGCATCATGGGCCATGTTTAATGGAGTTTTTGAGTGTATGCATTTAAATGATCCTTTTTTTACTATATGATTGCTTTTTAACCAGTGACTATCAATTTGCATGTCTGTGGAAACTGATGCGTCTATTTTTGTCAACTTATGTAGATTCATTGTTAATGAAGAAGATGATATGGACTCAACTTGGGAGAAAAGGCTTGTCAAGCGATACTATGACAAGCTTTTCAAAGAGTATCCTTCATTCTTTGCCGAACTACTTCTGCCATCTATCTTCTTTCTTCAAGGTCATACTGCTATCGTTTATGATTCAAATCTTCAATTTATGCTTGATCTCTTAGTAACTACAATCTTGAAGTACTTTAAATAGGTCAGTTGATAATAACTGGTGAAATTTGAAATCTTAATTTTTGTACTGATCTGGTATAGTTAGCTCTGATTTATGTGTATACAAAGTGTTCAAATGATGAAAAATAATGTTCTGGTTATCTACTTAAAGTTAAGTCCAATTTTTTCTCTATAAAATTTAATTTGTTCATTTTATTTGAATTTTTTGCATCATATAGTTTATAAGTTTTCTCTATTGATGAAATTTGCTAGCTACATCTCCCAAGAAGCCTTAACTTGTGAAAGATATTGCATTGCGGACATGTCTCACTACAAGAAAGGCAAGGTTTGTTTCATTCAGTAAATTATTATTATTACTCCTGTCGTTGAACTTCTGAATTAAGGTTCTTTTGTTTGACTATTCCAAATGACATTGTCTTCACTTATGTATTTTCTCATCTTATCCCAAAACTAGGCATGCTTCATTCAGTCAATGCTTAGCCTCTGTTTGATTGCATAATGCAGTTTTTGTTAGAACATGATTATTTCTTAATGATGGTTTTTCTTCTTTACAGATTGGCCTAAGGTGGAGAACTGAAAAGGAAGTTGTATCTGGAAAAGGTCGCTTAAAATAAAAAATCCTTTCTCTTGCAATAGCTTTCCTGATCCGTTTCAATGATGGTAAAATTTAAAATTAAACGTTACCATCTGATCATGAATGGGAATTACTTTTTCCCTTCCTTGCCTAAAATTGTGTTCTTGCCGTTGATGTCGGGTTGCCACCAGCAAATGGCAATTCAGTCAAAGTTGTGGAAGGTGTGGTTTGAGTTAGTTCTTTATAATAGTGGAATTTGGTAAAAGTTTGTTTCTAGATGACATGAATTTATGGTTGCATAAGGATGGATGGTATCTGAAGGAAGTTGAGGTGCCTGCTCCTGCAAGCTTTAGGTGTACTAATGTTCTAATATCCATAAAATGCTAAAGGGCCTGTTTTAAAAAATTTCGAATCCCTAATTCTGAAGTGCTTTCAAAATGAAAAATATTTATATTCGTCATATTTGTATAAAGATTGCATATACTGCTCTCTTTTGGTTTTGCTTCTCATCTATTAAGTTGATATGTTTCCTTGTTGAGATTGTCTTAAGGTGTAGTATGCTTCTATAAGTACTTCTTCATGACCCTCTCATTGAACTCAGAAATGCTAATGCTACTGCATTACTTTGTTTGACAGGCCAGTTCGTGTGTGGCAATAAGCTTTGTGATGAGAAAGATGGCTTAGGAAGTTATGAAGTATGTTGTCTATGATTTTGTTTGTTGGACATCATTTAACATGTTTGAAACATGGCTTGAATAAACTTGCAACACTGAAGCTAATACAATTAATTTCTGTCTTTTGTTTTTACAGGTAAACTTTTCTTACTTGGAAGCAGGTGAAAATAAACAAGCACTGGTAAAATTGGTTGCTTGCAAGAGGTTAGCTGGTTTTTTAACATCTCTAGTGGAATCTGTACAGCTGTGATGTCTTCATAATTTTCTCTAGTTGCTGTGAAATTGAATTTTATGATAGTTCACAGAAACTCTTGTTCTGTAACTTGTTAATATGAGATTAAACTTTTTAAAAAATAAGAGGACCACACCATCTTGATTAGATCTTTTTTTGTCAAGATGTGCAGAAAAGCTTGTGTATAAGAGGCAGAAAGACAAGGAGAGATTAGAAGCACAACAGAAAGACAAGGAGAAAAGGAAGAGGTTTTGACTAGATTCTCTTCTGTTAATATCCTGTGCAAGCTGTGAAAAGAGCACTTTTTGAATTTGACATCTATGAGTAATTGATATGTTTTCTTTTTTCTTTTGTTTTTTTATTTTTTGTCAATAATAGAGAAAGAACAAGGCATGATGAAAGCTCAGAAGATGGCTACAGCAGTAATCCTGATAGAAGAAAAAAGGGTACTTTTCTATTCCTCCTGCTTTTTACATCTTACCTGTGCTGCTTATATGTTAGTGGTGCATGGAGCACAGACCAAGTATATAATCAATATCTTGTTCATCATTTATTCTGTCATCAATTCATTGTGGTTCTTGGCCTATGAGCGAAGGTCGACATTTTGGCTTTTATGCCTTGTCGTCCCACTCTTGATTATTCTTACTTCTTAAATTTTAGACATTTCTGTTAGGATGAAAGAACCAGAGCAGATGGCACTGAACTTTTCAAAAATCTTACAAACAGTAACAATCTCAACTAAAAGTTTCAGTGGGAGTGCCAAACCGAGAAAAAGTAAACATGGATTGCATCACTTGCTTTTTTCTGATTTTTGACAAATGCGACTTGGACTTGGAAACACGTCTTTGTTCAACTTTGATCATGTTTAAAATAATACTGATATAAAGAAAGAATTACTATCTTCTCTGTTTTCTTTAAACATTCTGCTTAACCTGTTCATATGAATGCCTACAAAAAGTGGAGGTTTTGCTTGAGCTTTCTCTTTTCCCTATACTGTTTGAACTAGTTATAACCTCGTCGGTCTAAATCGCAGCCTGAATCCTTTATGCTTTCTCACTAATACTGTGCCTTATTGTGAACAAACCGATATATTTAGTAAGCTGCTATTTGTTGTGTGTGTGTGCTCAGGGAAAAAAACTTCATCTTCGACGACTAGCAAAAAGAGCAGGGACGAAGAAGATTTTGATGAGTTTCTTGAGGGAATGTTTCTATAACTTGACTAGTTATGATCCTCTTAACTGCTGGCAGTCATGTGTTGTTTGATCTGGTGCACATTTTTTGTACAAATGTCGGAGCTAATCAAAGTCTATAATAAATAATGTCTCTTTACTAAATGCAACATTTGTGCTCGAGTTTTATGGTTCACTTGCGGGTTGTGTAAATTATTTTTTCCGTTAGGAACTGTGTCTAATTAATTATTATAATAAATAATATTGTGCAATATATAACAAGCTTTGTGACTTACCAGTATCATTTTGAATGTTTCAATTGGCCTTTCATAATGGTTTGATTTTATATGCTTGGCTTAGCCCATACACTTGTAAACACTTCAATTTCAGCACAAAAATGAATACACAAATTCCATCAAAATCCACATGTCAATATCCTATTAGTCCCCTCTTCACCACAAACTCAAACCCAACATCCAATAGAACTCCTTCCCTCCATGATAAACCTCCACGTGGAGTTCTCCAATTGGCTCCCCATTCTCAACAGATAAGATAACTAATTGCCACCTTTTAACTTCCATCAACCATCTCCTTCACACCACCTCATCCAGAGCTCTCCTTCCCCTTCTCCGCACCATACTCACAACTTCATCATCATCATCATCAAGAAATGGCATCACTGACCATGATGGCATCCTTCGTCGGAGGTGTCACCGCCGTCAAGCGGCCATGGAACAACCACCGCCGGAGCCTCACCGTCCCAAAAGCACAAATCCAAGACACTACCAAGAAGACCACCAATGACAATGAAGATGACAACATCAACAACCACAACAACAATGGACGCAGAGCAGTGATGTTCGCCGCCGCCGCAGCAGCCATCTGCGCCGCAGGGTCTCACCCGGCCGCCATGGCTGATGAACCTAAGCCGGGCACTCCGGAGGCTAAGAAGATCTATGCTCCGATTTGTGTCACCATGCCAACTGCTAAAATTTGCCACAAATGAGAGAGCATGTACTACTTCGGTGTTCTTGAATGATGATATATTGTCATAATTGTAATTTGTGTGTCTCTTATGTGTCCTTTCTTTGTATGTGCATGGCATGAGCATGAAGATTGAATGGATTTTCTTCTTGTCTTTTTAAATGCATTTGTGGATTTTAAATCTTATTCTTAAGTTTATTATTTGGAGTAACGCATGGCATTGATTTCACATTTTTTTTTCCTTTATTTTCACCCAAAATTTGCCACAAAAATGAATGGTCGTAACGGATTTCTAATGAGAGTGCATAAGCTGAATGATTAATTTATATATATTTAAAAATTTTGATCGGTTTATTAATGTATTTTTGGATGCATTTGTATATTTTTAGAACTTTATTGTTTGTTTATTATTTTGATTTTCTTGATATTATATGGGTTACTTGTGCATGCGTGAGCTAGAGATGCATTTTGGGAAGCATCACAAGATACACAGAAATTCTTTCTTTTTTTTTTTTTTGAAAAAAGAGAAGTCTCCCATGTGTTTCTTTTCAAATGAAAAGAGATTGCAATCTGTTCCTGATTTAAAAATGGATTAAGACCCTGTTTTAAATTTAAAATTGGTAAAAACAATAAATAGAAATTTTGAAAAATGACATGTTTTAAAAAAATAATAAAAATATGAATAATTGTTATTTAAATTTTTTATAAACTACACAATAATATTTTATAAAAACATATCCTTATTTTTCATATTTAATAATTAGAAACTAAATTGTGTTACATTTTTAAAATCTTAGTTTTAATCTGAAATTATTTAGAAACATTTACAAATATAAATATTTATAACATTATAATTATATAAAATTATTTTGAGCTATAATTATTTTTCAAAAAAATATAATTAAATTTAGATATGGATTTCAAATTTTTTTTTAAATTTAATTATATATTTTAAAATTTTACAAATAAATTTGAATATTCAAATATTCATAATAGTTTATAAAAAATAAAAAATAGTAATATATAAAAATAGTAATAACAATTCCTTGGGAATATTTTCTAGTGTAGTAAATTGCAAACTATAGTTAACTCTATATGCCCAATAGCTAGATCTCATAACATGAGGAGCATGTACACATAATTATTAAAAATATATAATCTAATTATTTAAATATGTACTTTTATTGGTAGAAATTTGTGAAAAGAAAAAAGTAATTCTATACAATAAAAATAAATGAACTTAAATATTTATCAATCATTGTGATTTTCTTTATATTTGACTGAATCATGCAGTTTTACCCAATGTTGTACAGTGAATATTTGGTTTCAATTTAATTGATTATAATTAGAACACTAAGGTTCTCTCAAAAAATTATTAAAAATAATCAAAAGAATTGTTCAAACTGACCAAAGAATTAAGTAATAATTCTAACTTAAATACTGTATAAATTAAAAATAAAAACATTTTTTTAAATTATTAAAATTTATCCTTTGAACCATATGATAAATTATGGCAAAATAATTGTTTCTTGACGGAATTGAGGCACAAACTTGAATAAAAATAGCATTTTTTTTTGTCATACTTTTAGTGATATGTACTGTAATTAGGAAGGAATTATTCTAATTTAAAAAGATATACACTTTACTACCCAACATTTTCTACTATTTAGATTGCTCGTTTTAAAAAAATAAAAATGATTTAGTTATACACTCTGGGGCAGTGGCGGAACCAGAAATAAAATCAAGGGGGTGCTGGGTTCAACCTAAAAAATAAATATAAAAAATTAATTATATTAATCCAAATTTAAGATTATACTAATTAACTAAAAAAAATTTAAAAATACACATACCACTAACGAAGTGGGAGTTGAATCCTTCGGTTTTGCATATTCTGAAATCGAACCAAAATAGCTTCATCATCAATTTTTTGAAAGACTTGGCGTTCGATATAGCATATCATCATATCATTCAACCATTCATCTCCTATCTTATTGCGCAAATCGGTTTTGATGATATTCATGGCAGAGAAGGATCTTTCAACTGATGCCGTTGCCACCGGTAAGATCAAAGCCAATTCAATAAGGCGATAAACCAACGGAAATACCAAATGCTTTCTACTTTCAACTAGTTTCACAGCAAGACTTGCAAGATCATCACATTCAACAAAATCAGAACATCTTCTAATATCATGAATGTATGTGTGAAGTTGCTCTTTTAGAACTTGAAGATCTTGTATAGAAAAATCATCATAATAAATTTCACGCAAGACGAAGTAGCCTCGGCATGATGGAATCGGGAAAATGAGTTTCTTGGATCAAGACATGATATGCAAGTTAGCAACTCTATAGTTGTCTCTGTGAACCGATTATTCATCTCAATGGCAATCAAATCAATAAACGCAATAAAAATCTCCTGCATGATAATGATGATAATAAGTAATCCACTGCCCTTCACGCCTAGAACGACCCCGAACTGGTATTTTATCTTCCATGTTAGGCACTGGAATATACATTCTATCACAAAAACTTCGAACCTCTTCTAATAACTCATCCCATCTGTTATCCCTTAAATCTTGAATACGATCTTTTACAGTATCAATTAATGCCATTGCATTGACAATATTTTGATCTTTGTGTTGTAAAGCATTTGATAATTCATTTGTGATCCCCAACACTTTCACCATCAAATGCAAGACAAAGACAAACTCAAAGCTCTCCATTTTACTAATCAAACTTGATGCCAAACCTTTTTGATCTGCAACTGATCCATCTTGACACACATTTTGTAACACCTCCAAAACTGATTCCCACATTGTCAGGAGGCGAATCAAAGTTATAAAATGTGAACCCCAACGAGTATCTCCTGCTTTTGCAAGATTTGTCTCTTGATGCTTTCCTTTTCCTGAAAAAATCTCACTAGTCTCTAATCTTTCAACAATTTTTTGATGATGTGTTTGAAGCAATGCATCTTTTCTTTTACATGACGCACCCACAATATTCACAATCATATTTGTATAACAAAAAAAAATCAGAAACAACCAGAATACCCTTGGCAACAGAAACAACTACTAATTGCAGTTGGTGGGCGAAGCAGTGGATATAAAATGCGAAAGGATTTTCATTTAAAATCAATGTCTTCATACCATTAAATTCTCCTCTCATATTTGAGGCTCCATCATACCCTTGTCCTCTCAATTTTGAAATTGATAGACCATGACGAGCAAATAATTCATCTAAAGTTACTTTTAGAGAAAATGCTGAAGTGTCAGTTACATGCTGAATCGCAAGAAATCTTTCAACAACTTGACCTTGCTTGTTCACAAACCTCAAAATGACTGCCATTTGCTCTTTTATTGATTTATCCCGAGACTCATCAACCATTAGTGAGAAATTACTGTCACCAATTTCATTAATAATTGCTAATGTTGTCTCTGCAGCACATGCATTCACTAGTTGTTTTTGAATCATTGGAGAAGTTAATTGATTATTCCCAGGAGCATTTTCATTAATAACATTCCCAACCTTCTCAACCCTTTTTGCATACCAATTGAGTATCTCCAGAAAGTTCCCCTTATTTTTAGAACTTGAAGACTCGTCATGACCACGGAATGCAAGACCTTGTACCAAAAGAATTCGTACAACATCTAGAATAGTCGTTAGACGAGAGCGATAATCGATCTCCATTTGACGCCCATGAGAAGATAACACGTGTGACACACTTTGCCTCTGATTTTTAAAATCTTCACAATGTCGTCTAGCATCATTATGTGCACTATTTACTGGACCTACATGTTGATTAAAGGCCTCAAGTGCTTTCCTCCAATTAGAAAATCCTTTTCTTGTAAAAATATCACTTGCTCCCTTTTCACTTCTATCTTGCCTGAAAAGATAACAATAAAAACAATAGGCTTCATCTTTTGCCACACTATATTCCAACCAATCATACTTTTGAAACCACGCTTCTTGAAAACGTCGCATTTCTTTTCCTTGTTGTTTTTTGGGGAAGTCATATCCAGTTGGTTGACATGGGCCTTTTAATAAATACGATCTTCGAAGTTGATCTCTAATACCCACGTCATACTCTTCAATGGGTTGGCGAATTCCAGGATCGGCAATAATATCATCTGGACTAAACTCAACACGAGTTCTCTTTTGTGCTCCAGTGCTAGCTTCAGAAGAAATATTTGGTCCCGATTCACAACTTTTCGGTCGAGGTTTAAAAAATCTCTCCATAACTATATATATAATAATTAATTCAACCAGAAATTAAAACCTAAAGTAACAAATAATATAATTAAAAAACAACTAAACTCAATTAAAACCAAAAGTAACAAATAACGTAATTAATAAAATCATAAAAACTAAAATTTATTTAAAAAAAAAAACCATACCGGAGTAGTGGCAATGAAGTCAACAATAGGGTGGAGAAAACATATGATTTGAAAGAGATAACCCCAAAATCCAATGAGAATTATGACAACTGGAAGCTCAAGCAAAGTAACTGGAAATGTTCAAAATTATGTGAATTAGTCTAATTGGAATAAATCATTATGAATGTGAATTAATCTAATGACTCTAATTGGAATAAATACCTTTTGAATGCAATTAGTCTCATGGCACAAAAATGAAAGCCTGCATTTGCTCCCCAGAATCTCTCATGGCACAAAAACGGTGCAACTTTGTCAATGGAAGCTGATTCAGTGGCAGACCTACAAGATAACAACAGAATCAACATAAAAAGAAAGGTTAGACACATGTTATAAGCACAGACTGGGACACCATATACATCCACATGACATGGAACTTATTTGCAGAGATTTATGCCCTGAAGTACTTAGTTTGTCCTCACTACTCCAATTATAACTCACACTCCTTCATCACAGGTTCAAACATCTCAATCTTTTCTAAGTGACAGAATAAAATACCACTAGAAGTTTTTGCAGTGCCATGAATAGAAATTTCCTCTGTACAATGTCCTACAATACTACTAAAACCATGAAAGTCAGGTACCTTCTGCTTAGAGATGGGCACTTTGGAAAAAAGAGTGAAAAGATGTACCAAAGGTTTTCTCCACTTGGAGAAAGACTGAGTTGTTAGATTCAATGGCTGTGCAGGATGAGAGAAGAAAGCTTGTGGAGCATTTGATTATTAATAAAGATCAAATTTATGCTGACAGATTGTTTATCAAGGTGATGCATGTGAGAAACTTCCTACACAATATAAAAAAAAGCAAGAAATATAAATCTAAGAACACCCGACAGAAATTGTTCTTCAGTTCAGCCTGTCATGATTTCACCAGAGTTTTCAAGAAATCTCCAAGAGAGATATGGAAGGCTCATCCCTAGTACAAAACCAAATCAACCAGCTTGATCATCATAATCAATATAGGTCAGCCAACTACAAACAATATAAATATATAGTATACACTTATGAAATGCTTTATGCTTAGATTTCCACCCCACAGATAACCTCTATCAAAGATTAACTATAAAAGTATTCCAAATAAATTTCAAGGTTGCTCAGCCTTAACTCTTTACATTTGTTAATTTTCCATTAATGATAAGATCTCTCTTTACAAAACTACGCTAGCGGGACAGGACTTGCAATTGTAACCTTGGGCACATGTAATCCACTACATACAAACAATACTAACAAATCTCCTTCAATTCCAAAACATGATAAAATTTTCATCCACCAACATCTCTAAGTCTTTGATCAATGGCATAAACTCAAGCATCCAAATCTTAGCAAAGCAGAATAAATAGGCAAATCCCACACCAAATCACTAACGAAGTGCAAAGACTCATCAATCACCAAGAACAATCAGTCAATCACCAAATCCATCAAGTGACAAGTCAACATATTTATCAAAAGCTTAATTAAATAAAACAGAAACAAATCAGAACCTCCATGGACCATGACTCCATCTGCTCATGAGTTCCAAGTTCCAAACTCCAAAGAATCCAAACTAATGAAGTCGAAGATTTTGCTGGTGCGGTGTGCCGGCGGCGCCTGGTGAGTGGTGGCTGGTGTGTGGCAACTTTGCTGGATTGGTTATTTGACCTAAAAATTGAATACTTGAATTGTTGCCTCAAAGCCAAGGGCTGAAGGGCCCAAAGGGCTTCTGGGCTTGGTTTTGGCCCAAGGGGGTGCTAAGTGCTTGACAATGACCAGTTGCACCACCCCTTTATCTTTCTTATATTAAAATGAGTAAAGGACTCTCAGGGACCAAGGGGGTGCTCAAGCACCCCCTTGCCCCCCGCGGCGCCACTGCTCTGGGGCCTTAAAAAAAGTATAAAATGATAAAATGATTTTTATACCCCTGATGCAAGTAATTAATATTATATATTAAATAGAATGCTAGGATAAATAATAATTTCATTGGAATTATCTATTTAATTATTATTTGAAGTAGAATATTATTTTAATAATTATTTAGTAATATTTCACATTAATTATTATTTATTATTTTGAATTAAACATCATAGTTATATTTTGAATATAATTATCTATAATTATTATGATTAAACATTTAAATTAAACAATTTATCTTAATTATTACCAGATTTAATTATAATAATAGTAATTATTGTTTTTTAATTACATAATTCACTTCTATTATTAATTTTTTTAATTAATAAAAATTAATGATTTAATTAAACAAATGCGAAAGTCAAAGTGTAAAATTGTCATTTTATATTTAATGAATCAAGAATCCTCTGTCCGTTTTTTTGTTTTTGAAAAGATCTCAACCCATTTTAAGAGTTAAAAATAAAAAATAAACAAATAATGTTAAATCCCACCAGCACCATCGCACCTCCCACACCACTCTTGCCGTTTTGCCTGACACCACCGGCACCATCGCAGACGTCACCACCGTCAACGAAGTCGAGATCACCAGTTATCTCCGCATCACAACCTCGTCCCTCTCCGCAGTTTCTACATCACCAACAACCACGCCTGCCAGTGCTACCTTGTCTACAACCTCATGCCAAACATCAGCCTTGAGAACCACATCTTCATAAGTGGCGGCAAGTGTCCCAAGCTCACCTTAGAAGAAGAACATTATAGTAGATGTTGCCAAAGGCCTTGCTTACTTGCATTATGGACTGAAGCCAACCATCTATCATAAAAATATCAAAGCCACAAACATCTTGCTTGATGGAGAGATGAGAGCTAGAGTTGTAGACTTTGAATTACTGATTGGGCTTGGACATTGATTAAGGCAAAATTAATGAGAATTGAAGTTGGACAACATAACGTTGATAAACACAAACAACATTTCTCCTTAATTAATGAGAGTTGAAGTTGGGTGAACATGGGGTTGATTACTGATTGGGCTTGGATATTGATTAAGGCAGGATTTATTTTGGTTTTGTTTCACTATTGTTTGTGATTTGATTTCAATTCTGCACTGTGCTTATGAAATGTCCAAGGTTGTAAATATTTATGTAGAGTTTTGAGCACTTAACTAACTGCGAATTGTATTCCTTTGATACAAATGTGCAAGTTCAGAGTCATTTCTACATAAATAACTACTCATGCTAAATATCACATGATATTATGTTCAAACTTAACAGTTAGTAAATACTTTTATCGTTGTGCATAGTATACAAATGTATAAACTCCAGAATAATTTTTACAGAAATTCAATAGAACTCAGCAAATAACTGTATAGACTGAAACAAACCATTATAGTATCAAATTAACACAAGAATTCAATTAATTGCTTTTAGAGTGGAAGGTGAGAATTGTTTCTGCAGAAATTCAATACATAAATTCATAAGATTGAGAATATTTCTGCAATTTCGAGCATCAAACAAACATCAAATTGAATTCATTAGACAGACTTCAGAGAGAGTACTGAAATTACACAAATGTGAAAGTCCACGCCACATATTTCTGCACAAATTCAATACATCAATGCAGGAGACTATTTTGTACTGAAATACACTTCAACCTCATTTTAAGTTTCAGCAAGTATCACATTCATCATTTATCAGCAAGTGAAATGGGTAATGTTTCAGTTTTAGAGCAACCAACTTCACAAGCTATACTAAGTCCACTGCAACTAAATATCACATTCATCATTCCAAGTTTTTCTCCGATGGAAAGCACACATTGAAAAGGTTTCTTTCATCTAGAACATCCTCACACAATGAAAGGCCATTGTTATTTCCCTACAAAATCAAATCAGCAGGGCATGATTAACAGAAAATCCATGAACACTGAAAAAACTTCAGCAGTGCATAATTCAATGAGAATATCCATCTAGTTTTTTTTCAATAGAGATCAACTTCACATAATTCAAATGATATAACACCTGAATTAAAATGGATATTGGCCCAAGAAGTTGAATTTGATTCATGACCTAATGAAGTAGATGTTCCAATTTCATTTGCAAGCATCTCTACACTATCAACAGATGTTGAATAATTTGATGGTTGACCCTGTCACATATAATTCAATTAAAAAAAAAACACATGTGTTCAACATTGTACAAATAAAAATGAAATTATAGATGGTGTTACATCATGCATTAAAAAATAGAGGTATTTTATATTTTTTTAAATACCTGTGATGAAATATCAATGCCAACATTTTGCCAAATGAAGTCATAGACATCCACATTCAGCGCATTTGAGAAAAAAATTGGAAGAAAAATTATTGTCCAATTTATTAAAATATAGGCATAGAAGAATAGAACAATACCACACTTTCTTGATTGTGAATTTCAACCTATGTATCATTTGCATTTGTACAGTCCCCTTTGCTTGAGTTTTCTGAAGAAAAAAATAATTTTAGTCCAAAAAAAGATTAAAACGCTAAGAAAAATTGTGTAAAGTATAAGTACTTTTTTTTATTTCTAATGATCATCTCTTCAACTTTTGACTTCTTCCTCTTGGATAGTGTTCGGCCTTACTAATCACACTTAAAAAAGTTAAGAACTTTGAAGATGTTGCTTGGTGCTCATGATCCTTTTCCAACAATATTGGTGGATAACTTGATTCGAGTGACTCTCCAAATAATTTGCATTATTCATGAGCTTCTTTATTGCCTCATACACACACTTCATTAAGAAATTATATTTTTCAATGGATTCTACTCCAATTTCAGCGGCTTTAGAAAAATAAGAGCATAATTTATTATACCACACTTTTTGCTTGCATCTTCAAAACAATTCTTTACATAAATATGATGGCGTTTAATATCTTTTCTCCAACGAGGTAAAATATATTGAAATAGAATCTCTTTGACATTCCTCTCAATAAGAACTTTGCATATATGCCTACAAATAATTCCTTTAAACTCAAATAAACGACATGTGCATTTAATATCAAATTCAAGCTCATTTTGATAAACCATAAAACCCACTTGTCGTCTAACTCTTCCATCTTTTCCTTTTAAAATGTCTGTCACCTGAAATATATTTCTTGCCCTTTCTAATATGATAAATATAAGATTGCAATATAGCATTCCTCTCAGCTTATCTTGGAATAGCTTAAAATTTTCATTGGTATAGGCTTCTTGCAGTTGCTTCTCAAAGCAACAATCAGTTAGCATTGGAAAGCTATAGTTAAAAGTAGCAAAATCAGCCTTGTTTTCTTTCTCAATCTTACTTTTTAATGCATTGTCATATTGCTCCACAAATTGCTTTAAGGATGTTGTTGGATCAACATAACCATCAAAGAAAGCATTATGCTTTCACTTCTTTGAGTGGTAGATATTCCAACCCAAAAAACTCCTTTAACATATACAAGAACCCAACAATGACAATTTATATATAAAAAATTTAGTCATTCATTTTTACCGATGTTGTAATCTTCTATCATTTTCAACTAAATGTTTTCAAATTCTTGAATATCTACTGCCTCATAAACAATACTCTTCAAAATCTTCTTTATTGTTTTGTAGTGGGTTAGTCCTCCAAGCTTCTATGGGATCTTCTTCATAATATGTCAAAGACAAAGTTGGTGATGAAAATTTTGAAACATTTCATGATTGCACCTTAAATAGCCATACATTGATATGTAATTATTGCCTTTGGAGCCTTATCTGATATGCATTCCAACCAAGTTTTAAATAACCAAATATAGGCTTGTGATCTTTTGACAATAACCTACATCCAAAAAATATTGTTTGCTCATGATGATTTACTCCAACAAATGAAGCAAATGACATATCATATTTATTTGTTAAATATGTTGTGTCAAAAGATACAACATCACCAAAAGCTTCATATGCTACTATACACCTTGCGTCTGCCCAAAATACATTTCGTAACTGACCTTTTTCATCCATATCAACCAAATGAAAAAAATTAGAATTTCTCTGTCACATGCGTGAGAAATAATTGCCAAGTGCATCCGCATCTCCAACTCCAAGCCTAAACTGCCTTGCTTTTGCAATATAATTCCGACAATCTTTTTCAGTGTTGGTTAAATTTTCATATCCACCACTTTCAATAGCTAAGGAATGAAAGTTTTTACCCAAGCCTATACCTGCTTGGTCATTTAATTCAAGCCTTTTTTTGACATATACATCTATTTTTTATTACACCTTTGGAAACAAGCCTTATGTGGACTAAGTGTGTGCTTATACTCTAAATTGACACCAAATATGGTAAAACACCCATCGTTACCAACAATAATATTTATTTTGGCTTCACACTTTGTTTTAGTAGATAACTTTGGGTTGAAAGCACTTTTTGCAATGGATATTCTTTTACCACCTCTTTGTTGGCATTTCATGTGTATGACTATATGGTGGAAATTAAAATTTTTACCACCACTTGGATCAATACACAAAGGAACTCATTAGAATGACAATGGCAAGGAGAAAAGCCTGAGCATTACAACAAACACTTAATGTGCACCGAAAAAACCATGAAGAGTCATAAATTCTATTTCCCGTCCAAAAAAAATTTCCATACCTTAAGAGATTATAGAATCTCTTGATTAGAAGGAAATCGATTTGCCTCTTGGCCTCTTGAAAGCACCTTTCTTTCAAAGCACCTCTTGATTCACCTTGAACCTAAACAACGAACTACCACACCACTTAGATAGATGGATGTGGAGTTCAAAGCTTAAATCCAACCACCTTGTAGGAGAAGATGTAATGAGAACTAAGGAGGGTGATGATGAGTATGTTGGCTAGGGTTTTAAAGCTCAATCTCTTCACCACTTTTTTTCTTCTCTCTTTTTACTTTACATCATGCCCCTTTTTCTATAGCAAGGGTTAGGGCAACTCTTTGTGCAAATTACACAAATGCCACCAGCCTTATTTGGCCATTTCAAGCTCTCATTAATCTCTTCTTTTATGGGCTTAATAAATAAACTTATGAACAAATAATATCAACCATACTATTTGTTTATGCAATGTCTCTATTATTCTCATAATGCTTTCAAGCATTACACCAAATAATATTTGCATAACCTCATAAATTTAATTATTTATTGTCTAAGCTCGTTATATTATGACATTTTATTTTAGTATTTCACATATTGCACATTATCTTGTACATTTGTATGAAATATAAAATAATTGTTGTTTCTGTTCAGTTGGTGTGACCGTATAGAGGATCTATGTCACTTTGGCAATAATATCTTTATATTATTGACTATAAGAGGTTCTATCATTACAGTATAGTTATCCAAGTGATATAGTATTCATTCATTCGATACACTAATTTTGTGTCTATCCTTGTCTCATGATAATATAAATAATATGTAAAATAGGATCGTGTCATTTTCGCATTATATTCATTTTTTTGGTCTCTCAAGTGAATTATTATTATAACTACATCAGTTATATTGCATGCGGCATAATTCCACTTTACCAAGGGGCCCAACAATATCATCACTCGAAATCGAGGGACAATGATAAGATTAACATATAGATTTCTCCTACACAAGTTGTATACAACGAACTACTGTTTCATTCCTATCATAGGATAGCATTTAAACAATAATAACATCATATGCTTCTCACGTGAAAAATCTATACGTCTCATATCTAAGATTCTAAAGACACAATGAAACATCAATGACACAAAACACAATCCATATAATGTTCCAACTACTTAGGTCATGTTCAATATATAAAATACATATTTTATATATTAATGTCATCAAATGATAATCCCTTATCAACATTTATAGAACTACAATGTATTTTTAATTAACATGACAATCTTTCACGGTAATTAACTTTCTTCCTTAATTACCACGATTGTGAACTTATTTAGTGATCACATGTTTCTCATTTTAGGAACATGAATAACAATATTCAAAATCATGAATAACAATATAACACTCCCAAAATATAACACGTTAACCTCAAGGAACATAAATAACAATATTCAAAATCATGAATAATACACAAATCTTTATCAAAATAATAACTTTTAAAACACACATCCTTCACTCTTACACATGCGAGTATATAATACTTTAATTTTCCATTATCTCTGGCTTTGTACTTTTTTTAGCAAGACCAAAACCTTCCTGTAGAGCACATTCAATAAAAAGACTATAAACTTCTTCAGAATTAAACACCATTCTTGCTTTCTGAATAATTTTTTCAAGTAGTGGCTTCTGAAACTCTACCATTTTTCTCTTTATTTTTGTTCATTATTTCTGTATTAGAAGATCCAACTTCTTTTCCATTCTTCACTTGTTCAAAAGACTGGAGCTCCAACTCTACCATAATGTTTTTTATTTGGATCTATGATAAATAAATAACAACTAAAATATAATTATATTATAAATGTGATAAAAAATGAAAGATATTTTAATTAATAACAAACAAAATACATTATCATTGAAATTATCATTACATGTTTCGGATCAAACAAAAAATGTTTCAAATCAAACAAAAAATTATAATTGAAATATTCTACTAGAAACTAAATTTGAAAATTTATCTTTCTAATAAATAAGGATAAGAATAAAGATAATTCGGCAAAAATTTATAACAAATTTTCTTAAGGTACTGATTGATCTCTATAATAAACAAAAAATCATAACAAATAATAAACAAAATACAATAACTAAAATTTTCCACATAACAAATTAAATTTGAAAAATTCTCTAGATGAAAGCTAAGGATAAGGATAAAGATCTGGGAAAAATTTTCTCCATAAACTAACGCAAAATCACACAACTCATAGAAATAAAAGTGAGTCAATACCTTAATATTAGTGTGGAGAGGTCGTAGACGAGGTATCGCTGGCAGCCGTGGTCGTCGGTGATGTTGCGGTGGCGGAGATAGCTAATGATCTCAACTTCGTTGGAGGCAGTGATGTCCGGGACAATGTCGGTGGCATTAGGCGAGACGACGAGAGTGGTGTGGGAGGTGCGATGGTGGCAGTGGGATTTAGGGTAATTTGTTTATTTTTATTTTTAATTTTTAAATGGAGTGAGAGAAAGTGGGATGACATGGATGCTCCACGTCAGCCCATTGTTTCGAACGAATATTTCACCCCAAAAAGCATTCCTCATATTTTTACTCTCTTATGCCAACTCCACTCCCATTGATGCACGCCCAAATGAGAGTGTGGAACTCATTCCCATTTCAATCCTTGCAACTAAACACCCTATTAATGTCATTGTTGTAAATCCAAAAAACATTTTGAGGGAGTTATATATATATATACATTTATAATAGCTATTAGATTTATATCCAACGTTACAATTCATTTAGGCACAGTGACAAATATAGTCAAACAATACTAAACCATGCAAAATAGTAAAACAATATACATTATTTCCTACATTATTTATATAAATAATAATCACTTGATTATGATCAAAAGACTCGCAATTAACATTCCTAGTGAATAGTAATCTGCATATTTACCTAAATAATTTATTGCCCATATATATATGGTATTTTGTAAGAATATAGGTGAATTTTCAAATTTAAAAATTTGCTTAATGATTATAATGAAAAAATGTGGTATGCCAGAATAAAAGAAATACAAATTGATAATACTGTTTGGATGTGCAAAGCAAACATTTGTTAGGGATTTTTTTTGGGTAAAAAGATGTAATAAAAATCAGAGAGTTCGCTGGAAGTGAGCACAAAATTTGGTATGCAATTCAATTTCAAGAATGATATTCAAAACATCTAAATCATAACAACTGTTTTCCCTTAACATTATAATATATAAAAACCTATAGGGTCAAGGTTGTTTATAAAAATATGACAAATACTGATATTTTTTCAAATTTCTTTTTAAGCTTTTTCAATATCATAATCTTCAAATCTAGTTAGATTGGACGGTTCAACATGGTAGTAGGGAACCTGGTTGATGTTCTTGGGACCGGGACAAATGTAGATTGAAGAAATCTGCTCAAGACTTGGATTGTATTCACTTGAAGAGAGAAAAAGTATTTGTTAGTATCCCTATTATGTGTGAGTTATTGGCCTCGAATTACAACATCATCTTTGAGTTATCTCCAACGAGATTCGAACCCTCACCAACCCGCACATCACAATATGGACTCATGTTAATGCATTTAACCACTTAAATTAAGTGGCTTTGGTAAGTCTAGGGTTTTTTCACCATGGTTGAACCCACTGAAATTATTTATTAGTTTTTCAATTTATGTCAGTCGTTTATGGTTTATATAGGTTTCTTATACTATTATGATGGAAGGAAATGATATATTAATAAAAAAAATCAATTTAAAAAGATTATATTGGAAATTTAATTATTAATTTTATTTTAATATAGTATGTATCACTTATTTAATCTTAATATTTATTATAATTTTATTTTAACAATGAGATTTATTTTCACAAAAAATATAAATAAAGAAAAATTAATAAAATTCCAGTTTATGTATAACATAACGTCTCAACTTCTGTGTGAATATTAATTTTTTTTATATATTTTATGAGTTTATTTAAAATTTATTATTATTATTATTGCAGTGTCCTGTTTCCCGCCAATTCTCTTCCCGCCATCCCTTGCTCACTTTATCCTGCACCGCAGTCAACGTAAACCTACACCAGCAGCAACGGTCGGAAATCTCCTTCATAAGTCCAGCCCTAACTCTGAGAGATCTCCCACGCTTCCGGGCGTCATCAATGGCGGCGACCCCTTCAAAATCCAGGGCCAAGCCCTCGCCTCCCACCCCACAGACGCCGGCCTCAGGCCCCCGCCGCTCTCTCCGTCTCCTCTCTACTCCTCGCACTCCGATCCAGTGCTACGATCCGCTCTCTCCCTCTCCCTGCAAATCGGCGAAGAAATCGAAGCGATCGCTCCACAAAACTCCTGTTTTTTCGCCGATCACCCCCAATCCCCCAGAATCGAAGAGACGAAGGAGATCGAGCCCTGATCCGAAGCCGCCAAAAAGAAAAGTCTATTTCAAGAGAGTTGCGTTTGATGGAGAGGAGTTTGAAATTGGGGATGATGTTTATGTGAAGAGGAGGGAGGATGCAGAGTCTGATGGTGATGAACCGGAGGTGGAGGAGTGTCGGATTTGCTTTGAGGTTGGGACTTCTGTGATGGTGGAGTGTGATGATTGTCTGGGGGGCTTTCACTTGAGTTGCTTGAAGCCGCCATTGAAGAAAGTGCCAGAGGGGGACTGGATTTGTGGGTTTTGTGAGGCGAGGAAGGTGGGTAAGGTGTTTGAGTTGCCGAAGCCTCCGGCGTGGAAGAAAATTAAGAGGACAGCGAAGGAGAAGCTGCTCTCTAGTGACCTGTGGGCTGCACGGATTGAAAGGTAATGCCATTGAATTTTATCTATTAATTAGCTGAATGAGCTCGTTGATCAAGAAATAGGGTTTTAAGGGAGATTTGAATGTGTTCATCTAAGTGCATTAATGACAACCTGCAAGCTGCTTATGTTGTTTTGTCATTTATCTGCATATAAGAGTCTTTCGGTATGATAATTAGGATCAGTTGCTACCATTAGAATTGGATGATTTTCTCAGATCCGTGTCTTTTTGGTTTCCCTTTGACTCTTTATTTATTTTTTACTTTTTTTAACATCGAGCAGCTTGTGGAAGGAACCAGATGGAACTTATTGGCTAAGATGTCGATGGTACATGATTCCTGAAGAGACTGCTTCAGGAAGGCAGCCACACAATTTAAGGAGAGAGCTGTACCGCACAAATGATACTGCAAACATTGAGGTAATTGCTTATGGTCTCCTGCTGCTCATATTTCGTTTAAGACTTTAATCCGTCATAACTAAAATATGATCATTGAAGTCTAAAGAAGCTGGTAATTTGAGTAAGCAAAAGCACTTACTGTGATATTTTATGGAGTAACTGGATTGCCAGGTTGATTTAATGTAAAACATGATCACATAAATGACATTACGATGTTATCTATGATACCAGTTCATTATCTCATTTTATTGTTTTTTTTTTCATACATTTGAAAAGAATTCAGTTGCTGGAGAATCACAGCTACACTGCTATTTAACTATTTTAATTTTTAATTATGCACACAGATGGATTCTGTCATCAGGCATTGCTATGCTATGAATCCTAAGGAATTTTTTGAAGCTAGAGATGAGGGAGATGATGTGTTTTACTGTGAATATGAGTATGATGTACATTGGCATAGTTTCAAGCGTCTTTCTGCTACTGATAGTTCTGAGGAGGTAAGCCTCCTTAAATCAACTAATTAGTTACTGATACCTTCTGTAATCTGTATAAAAGAAAGGATTTTGAGCAATATGAAGGCTGTGATTTATTTATTTGGCCTACGTCACTTTAGTGTGATGAAGGAGCTGGAAATGATGATGAGTGGAAATTATCGAAGGATTCAGATTCTCAGACAGATGAAGACTCAGAAAAAGAAGAGGATACAGCAAAGGGCACATTACGTAGGAAATGCCAAGCCCATCAATTGGCTGCTGTATGTTTTTCAGCAATCATTCCTGTTTAAGCTCTTATTTCTTAAATTCTAAATTTAGCTTCTTTGTTCAGAATTCTCGCAGGGGAAGGGTATTTGGTCTTCAAAGAATAGGAGCAAAGAGAATCCCAGAGCATGTTAGGTGTCATAAACAGACGGAACTAGAAAGGGCAAAAGGAATGCTGCTTTTGGCAACGCTGCCAAAATCCCTGCCTTGCAGGACCAAGTATATTCTTATTTATTAATTCATCTTACTTCTGATGTCTTTTTTAGTAACTATTTACTGAAGTTTTGAGCCAATTTTATAGAGAAATGGAGGAAATAACAGCATTTGTCAAAGGTGCCATTTGTGACGATCAGTGTTTAGGCCGATGCCTTTATATTCATGGTGTTCCTGGAACTGGCAAGGTCCGTGATATGTTTCTGATGCATTTTGATTCCTTTTTTTTTTTATTTTTTAATGAAATATTAGGATTACTCTGGCAAATTACAGACAATTAGCGTGCTCTCTGTGATGAGGAATTTAAGGTCTGAAGTTGAAGCTGGTACTATGAGACCATATATTTTTATAGAGATAAATGGTCTTAAATTGGCCTCTCCAGAGAACATCTACAAGGTAAAGGAGTCAAATAGCTTTTACTTTCATAATTTCTTCTTTGGATTTTGATTCAATGTGAAAATATTGCAGGTTATTTATGAAGCTCTCAGTGGCCATAGGGTTGGATGGAAAAAAGCACTCCATTATCTGAATGAAAGATTCTCAGAAGGCAGACAAAAGAGCCAGCCTTGTGTTTTGCTCATAGATGAGCTTGATCTCCTCTTGACCAGGAATCAATCTGTATGCACTTCCTGCCATAGGAACTTTTTTAGAATAATAGGTTAAAATTGTCAAAGTTGTGGCCTATTGTTTCTCTGCAATTAAGTTTTAAGATTTGATCCTTTCAGGTCCTGTATAATGTTCTTGATTGGCCTACTAGACCTCATTCTAAACTTGTTATCATAGGTAATTTTCAGTACATAGCCTGCCAATGCCACTTTCTCATCTTCTTCCTTTTATAGTGTACTGATATTGTTCTCATTTTTCATATTTTTTTAGGAATCGCAAACACTATGAATCTTCCAGAAAGGTTGCTGCCTCGCATTTCAAGTCGTATGGGAATTCAAAGGCTATGTTTCGGCCCTTACAATTATCAGCAATTGCGAGAAATTATTTTAACTCGCCTTGAAGGTATTGATGCATTTGAAGAGCAGGCTATTGAATTTGCTTCAAGGAAGGTAGGAATTTTGACTTTTTGTTAAGTCATTATCTATTATTGGATTTTATTGATATTAATACCTCAGATTGTTGCAAATTTAAAATACAGCCAACTGAACATGCAAGTTGATTTTTTCTGGCTTATTTGCAGCCTTGATTTTTCACCTCTGCTTGACGTGTTTAAGTTGCTGTGGGTTTTATTATGATTAATGAATTCCCGAAAGATAACTGTATCCCAAGTGTTTCAATATTTTGATGTTTGTTGTTATACAAGTACTTTCAGCTATATGGGATTGGATTATGAGGGGAAAATATTTGGCTGTAAATATGTTTTTTTCAAAACATGACCACGGAAGTACTTTTTGTTAGGAAAAGGCAAGGATATGTTCTGCATTTTACATTTAAACTTTCTGCTAATTGTTCTCTTCTCACCGTTCAAAATGCTGTGGCTCAACTTTTCTTTGAACTGCAAGTTTGCTAACAAGCTAAATTCCTTAGCTGTCTATATTTATGTAAAACCAGGTTGCAGCAATGTCAGGTGATGCCAGGCGTGCCCTGGAAGTATGTAGGCGTGCGGCTGAATTAGCAGATTATCGTCAAAATCAATTACTATCTAATACAAAGTTGACTAGTGCAGATAGTTCAGCAGGTATCAATTACAAAAGTTACCAGTTCTTGCAAGTATTTGTGCACATGAAAGTGAAACTTTTGAGTTGCCTTCGGAATGCTATTTTTAATTACTTTTTATTTGCACCTTAATAACCAATTCAGTATTTCGTAGAAACCTTCCTAATCAAATGATTACTGCTTATTGTCTTTTCAGGAAAATGCTTAGTTGGTATGGCTGATGTTGAATCTGCCATCCAGGAAATATTCCAAGCACCACATATAAGAGTGAGTTGAATTCTAGCTGAAAGGCTAAATATTGCACTGCATTTATGATTTCGCTTAGTGCAAGTGAAATAGACATGAATGCTTTGCTAAAAAAATCACCTCATCAGCAAAAATATTTTCAGAAATGCATGCCAGACTGCAAAATAAACACCTTATTCATCAATAATATCTTGTAAAAATAGGTATCATATCATTACAAGTATCATTTGCTCCTTTATAAGCTTATATCTCCTTGATTTATTATATACACAGATAATGAAAACTGGTTCGAGGCTTAGTAAGATTCTCTTGGTTTCCATGGTTCATGAACTCTACAAAAGTGGTTTGAGTGAGATAACCTTTGATAAGGTAATCCTCTTGTTTCAATGGTATATTGTATTGATAGAATCAATTCTTGGCGTAATTGTTACTACACTCCGAATGATGGTTTAACATTCTTAGTCTCAGTATTTATTTCTTTACAAATTTTGATCTTTCAGTTAACTTTCTCATTGTCTGTCTTTTAGTTGGCTGCAACTGTTTCCTCTCTATGCTCAAGCAATAGGGAAGACATACCTGGATGGGATACTCTGTTGAAAGTTGGGTAAGCAGATCCATCTACGTGTTCCAATTTGTGATCTATCCAGAATTTTCCTGGCTCCTACTTTATTGAATCCTACACTTATGAAATAAGCATAGATTTGCCAGTTCCACGTGTTCCTGTTATGCCATACTTGGCTCAAGAATGGGCCAAGAAAAAAAAGCTTTTATTAACTAATGCTTTCTTCTTATCTTGACTTCACAAGTGGGTACATTGTTGGTTGGGTTTTAGAGCTGTTCTCCTTCTGCATTATGGATGACATGTTTACTTCAAATTTGATTTCCAAAATTGAGATAAATAGTGCCAGGTTAATTTTATCCACCTTCTGAATGCTTGTGGAGCAAGGAAGAGCTTAAGTGAGTTCTACCTTCTACTATACTGTCAAACACAGGCTAAGAAAACTAACATGCAACATATTTTGAATTCGACTAATCTAATGCTTATATATTTTTATAAGATAAGACCATATCTACTTAGCTTTACTATTGAACAATTAATTGAATCAGAACTAAGAAGTATCATGAAGGTAGCTAGCGAACTACTAGTATTCACTTCGCATAGAGATTGGAAACAAAAATTCCTGCTCGTAATTTGGTATGAAAAGGATGTTGATGTAGCTTGCTTGTGCAAGAGAACTACTAAGCCATTCTTCGGTTTCCCAAATGTGCATATATTTGCATAGCATTAGTTTCTCTGTAAGGTTGAGTTACAAAAACAAATAAAAAATATAAAACCTGATTTGATTATACTTTTCAAAAATTGTCATTAATTATGATACAATACCATGCTATTTATTTATCTTTTATTATCTTTCATCAGATTTTCTGGTTTTGTTCCAAACCATAGACTAAAATTTTGGAAGTTTTGCTGGATCCTCCTTGCAGCTGTAAGCTCGGCGAGTGTAGAATTATTCTTTGTGAGGAAGGTACAAAACACAAGTTGCAGAAGCTACAACTGAACTTCCCAAGGTTAGTATTTATTAATCTTGGAACACTCTTACTGATCAATATCTAGCTTGTATAATGAAGCTAAATGTTCAAGTCTTTTAAGCTCATTGTTGTGGATATATTTATCAAGCTAATCTATTAACTTTTTTTTTTACAAGTTCATATGAAGAATGTCAAATGCATGAACATGATGTCATTTCTAGTACTGTTTAATCATTGTTGGTGGTTGTTCTATGACAGTGATGATGTTACTTTTGCACTGAAGGATTGCCCGGACATCCCTTGGTTATCAAAGTATCTATGAGCAATTGAAGTCTTGATTTAGTTTCACCCTCAACTTCAGATTAAATATTCTTGGTGAGTGCCACTCACTTCGTTTATCATGAATTTTTTTCTCTAAATGTGCGGTTTTCCATGTTGGCAGTCCAATCCTAATTTTTTGTTGTGTCAACATGTTTATGTTAATTTTGCTCAATAGCACTAACCAAAGGAACTGTTACACGTTTGTCTCTTGCTAATGTTGTACCTCTGATTTGTGAATAGGAATTTGCGTTTTTATTGAAAATCTGAATTTGTTGTTTCCAACCTCTACTCTAATTCATGTTCTTAACAAATGTTTTGAGCATGATATGAGTAATGAAACAAAAATCGCAAGTGTTTCCAGCGTAATTTGAGTAACAAAAGAAATTCTTTGCTCTTAGAGCTTCACTTTTGTTTTTAATTTTGACTTTGCACGTGTGCCCTTCATTATGGATGTGTATGCCTCTAAAAATTCATGATGAGATTATATGAAAAGAAAAATGAAACAATTAGTACATATTTGAAAAAACATCTTGGGTAAGAATCAGTAAAAGTGCTTATTTGGTCCCGTATCTTAAAATTTATTTTGATGCCTCAACCAAAATTTTATTAAACTATGTTAGTTTCTCAAAATTAGTCTTCCTTACGTCATTGTTGACATAGCTGTTATTATATTAGTACAACAAGAGCATTGACAGTGAAAAACAAGTAATAAGCAGAAAAGGAAAAAAGTTTTTGGAGAGGATGAAAAACAACAGCAACTACATCAATTGTGCTTCTCAATTTCATACTTGACTTTGTCTTTATTTTATTTCCGTCAATCCAATAAAGAAAGCTTAACCTCAACTTTTACGAACTTTTCTTTCTATGACACTCAATTTCCAAATCTGAAAAAAAATTTCTCATGTTCAGTTGTCCTAGAATAAGTAATCTAAGAAATATAAGTTGAAAAAAATTGCTTAAAAACAGATATATGTTCTCAAACATTTGCATCTAGTTTTGGTTCTTGTACTTTTTACACAAGTTCTAATATCCATGAGAAGTTTCAAATCTCAATTATGGACCCCATAGTGACTTCTTCCTTTGTGCTTTTGTCCTTAAAAAAGAAATGAGCACTAGCGCTGCATACACTTAAACCTAAGTAAAATTCTTTACTTGATTAGCTCTGATGCAGTTCTTTATTAATCTCTTCTCAAACAAGCCTCTGTCAATCCGATTTTTTTTCTTTGATGGAGATGGTGTCGCCAAGGATCATTATGTAATTTTTAACGCAATACCTATATAAATCAGAGGGAGTTAGCTTTTGAATCATTGGAGAAATAAAAAAAGAAAATCTTTGTCTCTTGATTCTAATAAAGGATAGTTGTATAGGGATGGACATTTTGTAAAAGAATTATGGTTGACTTTTTTAATATATTTTGATTGACGAAAATAGAGGAAAGGAAAATAGAAGCAACACAACTTAGTAAAAACATGACCTCATGAATCGTCTGTTATTGTTAACATAGTGATTTCTTAATAGATATAAATCTCAAAAGAATTGAAGTTAATCAGAAAGAAAAGCTAGAAATCATTCAGGTTTGAAATTGCTGCGTGATACTTAAAATGGTTGATGGTTCTAACTGTATGAGAAGTAGCAGTTATTATTGATAGAAGTTTAAACGATTTGTAATCAAAATAGATCGCAAAGAGTTATGAAATTGTGGTGTGGTATGTTGGTGATAAGTGATTCTTAATATAAGCACATGTTTTATTTTTCATGTTTACCTGTATAAATGTAGAGAATGCATCATCTTCTTTGAGTTTTGAGAATTCAATAGCTCAACCTTCCTGCTTGATGAAAGAACTCGTCTGTCGTTGAGCTTCGAGTAAGACTGAATCACAATATAAGAACCTCTGCCAAATCTTTTGAACATTTGCCAACATGAACTCTATTTTGGTCTCATTGATTCTCTAGGAGAAACAAAGGAAAGCAATCATAATTCCTCATAGCATTAGTATGATAAGTCTAAGAACATGGACAATTGAATGAAATCAATCCCTGAAGAATCTGGATCAAATTCTGGTTCTCATTTTCTTGAACTCGAACCGCAAAGTTGTCATAATTTAGTACATTTTCATATGGTAAGAAAATGCCATCCTATCATCACAATAAAATGTTTTAGTTTACAGTGTTGTATAAATATAATAGGAATAAATAAAGTGATGCCTGAATTATAACTGGGATGCACCCCTTTAAAATGCTATCTTCCATCCGACTGCTCCAACCATCCCCAGGTAAAACACCGCAGAAAACCGATATGGCCAACTCTTTATTATAATGAGAAGAGTCCAATGGAGTCACTATTACATTTTTAGTATGTTGTCTTCCAAGTTTGCCTTCTTAATCAGTAGTAGATCCGAATTCTTCAGCTAGTTTTTGCCTCATGGCCATACTATATCTGAAATCATATTTAGCATTAGATTAACTACTAGTCCCACATCAGTTAGCTTAGTAAATACGAATGTCATCGATATATAAGTTGTACATTCCTTTTTTAAGGTCCCCTCCATAGGCAGATCCTAAGTTTGTATTGAAATAGAAAAGTGGTGTCCTCTCCTTCCTTGGCCTATTGAAAAATTTCATGAACAAGGCATCTGGGTCTGGTCTTTTCCATGCTGGAAGAACAAGATCCTTGTTGGGGTCAAAACACGGGTGATTTCCTCTTCTTTGAAGTGAAATGGAAGTCCCAACTGTGAGGCAAATAAGCTGTCATAGAATGCTTGTGTTTTGAGTTTGTGTTACCCCAATGAACTAACGTCATGCTATTTCAAATTGCTTTTGGAGCATTACAAACACCTTCATCCTATCAAAAGAACTGCCTTGATGTTGTAATAAGATCATCAAAATCACAACATATTATGGCATTGCAAGTAGATTATAAAATATTGGGGCATTACCCAAATATAATCCCTTCCTGAAGATCGGTTCCAATATGGATATTGATAAAAAAATATGCTCAGAAGCCTTCTTGTAGTTGTTGGAATCTTATCATCGGTAAAAGGGAATTATCATGCGAAAAATACACGCCAATACACAGCGGATAACGAAATTTTTAACGGCAAGTAAACATGATAAAACCCTATCGCATGCCAGAACTAGGATTAAATTCTAAATAAATAGATAATTAAAAGTTATACCTTTCTTTTGATGACGATTCTGAACGTACCCTTGTTTCCCCAAGTCGAAAGGGACTGCGAATCACGTCTCTCCTCTACAATTACGTACACACAAACGCCTCTGGGAATTAAGCAGATATGCTAGTACCTCAAGCTTTGAAGCATGGACACGGATACGGGGACATGACATGACACGGACACGGTGACACAGTAATTTCTCAAAAGTCAAGACACGGGTACGGCAGGACACAGCAATAAAAAATTATTATATATATATATATTAATGTAAAATATATATTATAAATACAAATAATGTTATTATATATATTATATAATTTTTTTTTAAATTTAATATTGCAATTCGTAATACCTTCCCATAAAACTATAAATAAATAATTTATATTTATAAAAGAAGTATCTCAACATTGCTTGTAAATTGAGATTACTTTATTAAAAAATTCAATTTATAATAAATTATTTTATTTAAAAATTATTTTTATAATATATGTTACCAAGATTTATAATAGATCTTCTTATAAATAAATGACTTGGATTTATCTATTTGATATAGTGGATGACAATGAATGGCTCAGATTAATCAAGAAAAAAATTTTAACCCTAAATCTATAAAGGCATTCTTTTTTCAAACCCTAAATCAACCACCTCCTTCCACTTTCAAACCCTAAATCGGCCGCCGCCGCCTCTTTCTCCTTTTAAACTCTAAACCTAAAACCAAGCACCCACGACCTTCATTATCCCCCTGCAACCGCGACCAATGAATCAGGCCACCCGGCCCACCCGCGACCTTCATCATCCCCCGCAGCCGCGACCTCCATCATCAATCAATCAAGGCACCTGCAGTCGCCTCCTTCCAAACCTCAACGCGACCTCCATCACCAATCAAGCCACCCACAGCCACCTCCTTCCTCGGCTTTTTCAACTAAGGAGATGGCGATGAAGAGTTGAAGATAATACGAGCCGTGTCCGAGCCGTGTCAAGAGTTCTCCATTTCATTGAATTAGGTTTTACCGTGTCAAAGGATATCCGACACCGTATCCGGCAGTGTCGACGACCTAGCCGTGTCCGACGCCGGCACGACACCGGTACGCCGGGGTAAATGGCGTGTCCGTGCTTCTCAGAACTCAAGAAAACAACACTTATTTCTTAGTTTGAATAGCAAGCACCTGAGATTTAAAAGGGGCTGTAGGCGCGGCGACCGATGGCGGCGGCCAAGGGAGAAGAATGGGTGGCGACTAGGGTTTCTTAAGAGACAATATCTCAATCACTCTATTTTTCTCTGTCTCTTTTTCTTATATTAGGATTAGACAATCTATTTATATTTGTAGCACAAAACCCTAATTTACGAAAAAACCCTTCACTCCTAATCAAATCAGGAATCTTTTCTTTACTTGATTAATTAAACCATTTTAATTAACCAAATCGATTAGATTGGATCAACACTTAATAAGACCCAACCCGAATAAGCTATTTGCTCCACCTAATTTAGGTTTTTCACCAAAACCCTAAACAAGTGGTCCAATAAGTAACAATTACTGAACTTTGATCCCGACATTCTTAGTGTATGATCCTGTAGGTCCATTTAATATTGGCAATAAGCTTAAATAATTTTAACGCTCACAAATCATAATTATTCTCTAGCAAGATAATACGATTACCCAATATTAAATAAAGGTCAATTTCGAGAATTAACGGAACCTATCGCAACCTCATACAATCTTTTGCCACTGGATATCTTAATTAGCATAAGGCATGGAGCGAGTCACTCTTATTTTAATGCTAATTAATTTCTTGATCTCTTAGTAAATTGACTAAGTCAAGTAAATGATAACACTTATCATTTCCCTTGGGTGTGGCCACACACTACTTAGTCTCACTAATCAAGTGGCAGGTGATATTCACTCTCTCTACAAAGAGGGACAATCCCTTCACTTCACTCATGTCTCTCAGCATGAACCGCGACATGCCCAAACATACCCATACTTGCCACTCAGTTACGAATGATGTTAGGCGTAAGTGAAAGCATGTAAGGATTCATCCGAGATCCATAGTGATTTCAGGTCGAAGGATTCGAGTACAATAATTGCTTGAGAAAAACACTTATGACTTTAGAACCATGTAGTGTTCTCAAGAGCGGATCGTTCCAGTACACTTGTTCTCTAACATGTATCTGTCTTTTGATTGATATCTCATATCCTATGACCTGTAAACAAGGTCATCTCACGAAAAACATACTAGTCTTAATTTACTTTCATTCCCATGAAAATAATCGACTATGGACATTTAGAATATTGTTTTAGTTTATGCTTCAAGGTTTTACTATCCAAATCACGCATTTTATAACTTGAGCAGAACCAATATTCAAGGATGTTTTATCTTATTAACTATGCACAGAAATAATAATAGATAAAACGGTGGCTCATAATTATTATCCAAATAATAAGAGTTCACACAATGTATTGGGCTAGGGCTTACACTAATAGTAGTAATCAATAGTGAGCGAGCTTTTCAAACCTGTGTTTCTGACATTGAGAACAATGTTTCATCATACATGCAAGCTTAATTGGGGCTGATCATCCACTCGAGGTATAAAACATCAATCAAGAAAAGGAACATAGAAATAGTATGCTTCTTCCCCATTCAATGTTTGGTGAGGACTTGCTAAGATGCTCTCATAAAGTGCCATCTGCTAAGAGAGGAAGACAGTTAACTAGGTGGAATGCATCATATATTCTTCAATTTGGAGTTTGAAGAAAATAAACAAAACCTGTGATCCATACAAACGTATAGTCCACAATGCTCTGTTGGCGTCTGTGTAGATTCTATTTACGCATTCATACTTCAAATGCCAACCCTGACCTAGATAGAAGGAATTAGTATAAGTCTATGACTGATAAATTAAGATGGATGAAGATGAAGATAACCTCAAGAAGTTGACTATTGAATTCTGGTGGCAAATCATAATCATAAATAAGCAGCCTCTTCTTTCCTATGACAGCTTGTATGCTAGTAGAATTACTGCTTGGAAACTCAACTACTGTTGGTTGAAGCCATGTAGGCCATTCTTGCATAGGCGACGAAGTAGATGGTATGCTGCAATCTATTCCATACCATCCATTGTCACACTGAAAACATTATTATTTTAGTATATGCATGAACACAAAGATGATCATATCAGCATGATAATTAGCAAAGCATGAACATATCTTCACTTAAAGTCACATACCTCACAAGAACCACTACGATAAATGCCCTTCCCAGAACACTGGTTGACGCAACTACACAATGTATGTAATTCACATAATTTTCCTGAATAACAATCAATCCTACAAGCACATTCCTTATTGAATTCCACTTTCTTAGAGTAAGCATCTTGAGGATTAACATTGCACCATCCATGTTTACTAGAATTGGTTGTGAAAACACCCTCATTGATCTTTCTCCAGTCAGCAGCTAAACTACGATCAGACTCTAAAGGGAAGCTGAAAAGGAAGTATTCATTTGGAAAATAATCAATGAAACAAAGAATACGAGAAACATGGTTGAATTAGATGAAGAATAATGGTTTTACTTCATCTTATAACCACATGATTCAGTCAGCGGTCTATCTGGATATTTTGTTCATGGTCCACGAAAGCATTTATCTTTAGTTCTGTCACAATGACCTGCACAAATTGAGGTGACAAATTGTCTGCCTGGTGGCAAGGGATGCACCCAAAAAATTACACTCCAGTCGGAGTTTCTACAAGCATCCATCTCCTATCCCAAAAGAAGTAACAGTTTTACTTGCTCTCTTCTTTGCAAATTAAGTCGAGTTTTTCAAGTAGTCTAAATTGCTCAAGATGATGAAATGACAATCTGTTATTAGAGGTTGTTTTTTCTTTCACATGTTATCAGACATTGCTGACCTCCAAATTTATGCAAACACCTGCATTCTCCAATCTCCTGATTACATACACCACGGTCATTGTAGTCATGCTCACAACCTTTTCCACTTATCTTCTGCCGAAAGAAAAACAATCAAAGATTTGATTTGATGAATCATAAGCTTTGTGTATATGAATTTATGATGACTAAGTTGTCTGGACATTTTAGATGTCAAACTGTCTGTGCTACATCAGTAGAGTTTGAGTATATGGTTATGAACATATATATTTATAAGTCAGGCTCTTATCTAATCATGTAAGCTTTCGGGTTGAATCAGCCTAAATTACACTTGTTTATGTTGCATCAAATTGAATAGATCTTTGTTACTTGATTTATTTGCAATGCAAACAGGTAAAATAGATGGCCACATTTGCATCTCACAAAATGATCAGACATACTTCTATGACGTCAATCGTTAAAGAAACAGAACCACAATGCGAAGGTTTCTTCATATCTTCAGCATCCAATGGTTGCAGGGAAATTTGTTTTCAAGTCGATGTCAGACACTGAACTTGAATAAAAGTGTACTTGCTCACAGCCGTTAATGTCTAAGACATTGTTGCCGGAACAAGGAATTTTTTGGTTTTTTTTGTGCCGAAGAGATCGATAGATGACTGATACATCATCCCAAATAACATATGAAGCAATGAAGTGAATACAAGCACACAACCTGCAAATGCTGCTGAAGGACTTGAGCATTTCCATGGATGTCAAAAACTCATTCTCCTTCAGTGAGTGTTGCAACAAGATAGTTTAGAAAATCATTGAAAGAATCAATGTGTACTCAAAATGATATCTTTCCAACAAATTTAGGGCAAAGTCATAATAGCCTTTGCAGCATCAAGACAGAATTTAGTTTCAATGTGGTAGTGAAAGCAAGAATATTTACAATTACAGATAATCTAACGTCTGTGAATTCTTAGAGAAGAGATGAAACTTTGAATGATGCCCATTCAAATGAAATAAATTAAGTCATTCATGAATGAACACTGGGAACGTATACTTTTTCGTTCTGTATAGTTTCTGTAGAAGGAAAGAGATCATCTTTGAATAATGGGGCTTTAATTTAGTGGAATCTGTGCTTAGTTTTAGAATTAATTGTACTAAACCCTAAATGAAATTTCTTAGATAATTTTTAAAATAAATGAGAAATTATATTGTGCTACTTAGTTTTTATCAAGCAGTATTAATTAAATAACTAAAAACATTAAAGAAAAAAAAAGAGAAGAAGTTGTTTGGTTGGGTTAGAATGATTAGACTTCAGTTTTTATAATTTATCAAAGGAATTGGTGATTGTACACTAGGCCATTATGTCTATTATCTTTCATATAATCTCGGAGTTAAAATAATATATATGCATATTATCTTGTTTTATCCAACTTTGAGGAAAAATAATATATATGCCTATTAACCGGCATTGAAATGCAATCAAAATCAACCCCTTTGGACTTGTCTATACCGCAAGGAAGAGATATTTATCAAAAGGCCTTGTGGTCTACTTCATGACCACCATTCTCTTCCGAATACATTATTGAACGCACCAACGGGGGACGGAACCAGGGATTAATTAATAGAGGGGGCTGAAGGTAAAATGTAAATAAAAAAAAATTTAGTCTACATAACAATTGTTTTCGATACAAAATAGTGCGACATTGTGACATTTAATTAAAACAATTACATAAAACATAAAACATTTATCTATGCACACTTGAGCTAGAACTACTATCTGTGTGACGCATGCTACTCAGAGGAGGTAACTGCATACGACGAGTTTCACACAAAAAGACTTGGATTTGACTTACTTCTCTGCTTTGAGACAAGTTCCCTCTCAGAGAGCAAAGAAAGACGTCCATTTCTATCAAATGACCCATTTAGATGCAAGTGGTATTCCAATGTCTTCCAACAAATGGGGCATTAAATATGTTAGCATGACACGAGTCCTCTTGGATTCTGGCCTTTATATTAATGTATAAAACAAGGAGATGGACACAAAACGTGCCCCTCTCTTGGCATAACATTAACAATGGATTGAGACGAGCTAGTATTGTTTTTTCTTTAGAAAGAGTCATTGATCAATTACAAACTTGAAAAGATTTTTTTTTGAAAAGTATTATAACTAGAAAATTATCCTCAAGCTACAGACAGCTAACTTGACGCATTTCTGAAGCTAATTATATAAATTAATAATAATAATAATAATAATAATAATAATAATAATAATAATAATAATAATAATAATACAGGCAAGACCCTAGTGAAAAGTTTGCTGATATAATCAATATATAATGTAATTATCATCTAGCCACCAACTATATTATGCAATGTTCTCTTGATCAAAGGAGAAGAGGACTTCTAATTCTTCTCCAAGCAAGCGCTTCTGAATAAGTTGCAAGGTGATTTCTCTTATAAGAACTATCATCATCATTCAAAGAAGACACCACCCAATTACATGGCACAGTAATTTTGCTTTTCAGTTGCCAAACTTAACATTATTATATTTGGCATGAACCACCAATCCAAAATTTGATAATCCCAACTGCCAGTGGCCCCCTTTATATATATATTAGTATGAAAAACCACGCTCACGCTGCAGGTTCTATAGAATGAGAATAAATGCTATTAATGGGTTAGTATTGATGAATATTAATATTAATAGATTACAGTAGATGTGATTCATTATTACAATATAATAATTCATAATAAATTAACGTGTTAATCATGTGGAATAAAAAAATACAAATGTCATGAAATCTGCAAATGGATATTGATGAGGTTTTTTTGTTTTTTGTTATCATCAATATATATATATATATATATATATATATATACTGGTTGTGGGGGGGGAAGCCCCTGCTAGCCCCCCTTAGTTCCGTCCCTGCGCACCAACCTGGGTTGCACTTTATCATGACAACTTGGCCTCGCTTCTCGTTAAGCATGGCATGCCACACACCATTGGCTCATAGCCGATGTCCAAAAAATAGTGGCCCTTGTGTAGCTTAGATTCAAAGGAAAGCCGATAGCTACTGGCTAGATGAAATGGTGCGCGGTCACCCTCAACATCTAATTTTACAAACTCATCAGAAATGTGAAGAAACTATGCTTGGGACGGACACCATGGATTATGTGTTATGGGTTGAGCAGTTTTATAAAAGCATCATCCATCAGGCTTCTGCTGAAATCCCTGAAAGGGAAAGAAGTATGTTTATTCTTTCATGTGTATTATCTAGTGGTCTTGTGTATGACTATATTTTCTTGTATACCATGTTTTGTTCTTGTGTAATTTTTGTGATCCATGTGTATGACGTGTGTTTTTTATGTATTATACTAAATGGTTTTAGATTTATCCTTTTAGGGTGTGCAGGTCTTTCAACTTTTTTTGCCAATGATAAAAAGGTTGCCTTGGTGGGAATATGGAATGAGGAAGGAGTATCAAAGGCCGATTTCCAAGAGATCATCCGATGAGGAAAAGACAAAAAGGCGGCATCATGAATGTTTCCTCTTTGACGGCTTAAAGAAAAGAGACATATCCCCACAGATGCAAAGTGGAAGCCAAGAGAAAGCAGGTAAGGAGGAAAGGTGGTGAACGTTCCCTTTCTACTAGACTCGAGTGTATACACCCTTGTCAAGCAGTGGTTAATAGGCCCAACAGGAGAATGAGAGGCGATGATGAAGTGGCCTTTGGAGTGGGTTTTACATGAGCTCTGAGAATTGTGTGAACGCCTTGACGAACATGATGCTTTAGATGCCTAAGGGCACTGAACTAGCTCATTGGCACTGCAAAAGAAGGAAGATGTCCAACAGCCTCAGATGGTCCCTCATCTATGACCAAGCGCATGATGAAAATCATACACAGATGGTTATCAGGAGGTCACGTTTTCCCAAGTATCAAAAAATCTGTAGCAGCCAATGAAGTGCCTGCACGGGATATTGCAATAGACACCATGGAATTTGTCGTATCAACCACAAAAGTAAATATACCAACATTGGAAGTCGAGATACTAGCACTAGGTGTCAAAATTTGGCTAAAGAAGTTGATGTACCTCTTCTCGATGATGGGAAAATCTCTACTGAATTTCGGGAAACCGAAGATACTGCATGACGGGTTACAGGTTACACACACCATGGTTGTGCGAGGATTTGCCAAAAATTAAGGACAACACCAAACCCTCATCAGAGTACTCTACCAAAGATGACCCCATCAAAAGGGCCCACAGGGAAAGAGATAAGAAAGAAACAAAAGCGAGCCTTCCCATAGGATCAGCTGGTGATGAGGAGCACATTGTTGATGTTAACACTGTTATCAAATCCCTCACTAGCCTCAAGAACACTGGTGGGCAAAGTTCTCAAAAGGATCCCTCCAGTGATCCACCAACATCTGCCAAAACGATGACACCCAACCCAATGTCACGGCCTCAACCGATCACCTTCGGCCGTGCGGCACCTGACATGCACCATAGCGACAGGTCAGCCTTTCCTTGCATGAACAGTAAGTGAAACATGTTTGCATTACAAAGTACAGCGGAAATAAGAAGAAGCGAGCAAATCCGGAATACACGTCGGTACGAGAAACACGACACAAAGAAAACCCATTTTGAGAGAGAAAAACATAAAACTCTCTTAGATTGAGAAATGTTTACAACCATGGCCAAAACCAACACCAAGTGGCATTGTCTTCTCCCAAAGACACATTTGACCCTATTACAAGAGTTACCCCAAATCCAAGGTTGATTGAGCCCCATGCCCAATACCGGTCTGGCGTGAATACCCTGACTTCACTTAGCTTGCAGTGTCCTCTGACTCGACTGTAGCTTTAACCAGCCACCCTTGGTCACAGCGCGTAGCAGTACCGGTCACGCGCGGTAATACCGCGTGCCATCCTCGCCCCTGGCTCGGCAACGCTCCCGGCCACGTGCCTACTTGCATACGCCTGTGCAAAGCCTTGTCAGATCCGGAATCAGCTCTCGGTCAACCGGCCTGATCAAGTGTCCCGCCCCGCCTTGACTTGTTAGAGATCCAACACTCTACATGATGAAGTCCTGCGACACTTGACTCTTGGTTGGGGCGCGCCTGCCCCACTCGCTCATCGGCCACGCGCACGCCCACGGTCCAGCGCGCGCGCGCCTCACGGCCTCGGCCCATGATCATGCGGGGTATTTCACCCGCCCTTGGTCCGGACACAACATAAGCGCCGCGCCACCTGCGCGCGCTACCAAATCCACGCAGCTGTGCGCCCTCGTGGCTTGGTCTATGTGATACTGTATGCCCGCTGACCAAGTATAAGGTCATCAACCCTTACAAACCACCCCCACTAGTCGAACCCGACGTCCTCGTCGGTCTCGAACTCAAGAAGTCTTCCACCAACTCCTCAAACTGCCAAAGAGTAGTATCGCGCTCCCAGCTTGCCTCTGACACAGGCAAGTCCTTCCATTGGACAAGGAAAAACACCCTGTGGTTCTTCTTGCTTTGGCCTTCTACTCTTCGGTCTAGGATCCGCTCAGCCACCTTGCTGAACTCCTTGCGAATAGTCGGCGGAGCCCGACTCTTCTTCGCCCTCGATGGATCCGTGGGGTCCTCGTGGCATGGCTTCAGGAAACTCACATGAAAAGTTGGATGGAGTTTCAGCCGATCGGGGAGATCCAAACGATATGCCACGTTGCCCAGCCGCTGGACAATAACAAAAGGCCCATCATACCTCGCGATTAAGCCTTTGTGTACATCCTTCCGATGTAACTTCTTCCACACCTGTGGAGTGAGCTTCAACCAAACCTTGTCCCCTACTTGGAACTCCAAAGGACGTCTCCCTTGATCTGCATACTTCTTCATCCGGCGGGCCGCCTTGGCGAGGCTATCCCGAGCACTCTCCATCATCTCTTGCCGATCAATAGCAAAATGGTACGCGGCAGGACATTTCCCTCCTGTCCTTCTCTTCGCCACCTCTGAAGGAGTAATAGGTTGGTATCCGTATGCAAGCTCAAATGGACTCTTCTCCGTTGATGAAGACCGATGAAGATTGTAGCTAAACTGCGCCACATCAAGCAGACTTAGCCAATTCTTCTGCGAAGCTGAAACATAGTGTCGGAGATACTCTTCCAACAGAGCATTGATCCTCTCCGTCTGTCCATCCGTCTGCGAATGATTCGCTGTTGAAAACTTCAACTCTGTCCCCAACAACCCGAACAACGCCGTCCAGAACCGCCCAGTAAAGCGAGCATCTCGATCGCTTATGATGTCTTCCGGTACCCCAAAGTGCTTCACCACATGCTTCAGGAACAGCTCAGCAGCCACTTCTGCTGAACACACTACCGGTGCGGGTATGAATACCGCATACTTTGTGAATCGGTCCACGACCACCATCACTGTCGACATCCCTTCCACCTTAGGAAATCCGGAGATAAAGTCCATGGAAATTAACGCCAATGGCCTTTCCGGAATACTCAACGGCTGGAGAAGCCCGGCCTCCCGTCTTCTTTCCGACTTGTCTTGTTGGCACACGAAACACGTCTTCACATATGCTTCAATGTCTTCGCCCATATCCGGCCAATAATAGTGTCTTGTGAGCAAGGCCTTCATTCGCTCACGACCGGGATGTCCCGCCCATGGAACATCATGATGCTCTCTAAGGAGCTCCTGCCGAATCTTTCCTCCTTTCGGCACATAGAGTCTGTTGCCTTTGGCGTAGAGAAGCCCATTTTCCACCCAGTACTTGCGCACGACTCCGTCTTGGACATCTTCGATCAGCTTCAAATACTGACTGTCCGTCTTTGCTACCTCCTCGATACGACTTTGCAAGTCATTCTCCACTTGCGCCAACGCAGCCACATACTCAACCATCTGCTTGCGACTCAACGCCCCGCCACCTGGTTGTGTCTCCCCGGTTTGTGCTGCCATTCAAAGTCATATTCCTGCAAGAACTCTTGCCAACGAGCTTGTCTAGCCGACAGCTTCTTTTGAGTAGCAAAGAATGTATTGGCAATATTATCTGTTTTGACAAGAAACTTAGTGCCCAGAAGGTACACTCTCCATACCTGTAAGCAATGAACAACGGCGAGCATCTCCCGCTCATGCGCCGAATAGCGCTGCTCCGCGTCTTTCAGCTTCCAACTCTCGAACGCAACCGGATGCCCATTCTGAACAAGGGCACCGCCAACGGCCTTGTCGGACGCATCGGTGTGGACCTCGAAAGGTTCTTCAAAGTTGGGCAGTGCTAAGACTGGTTCACTTGCAATGGCACTCTTGATCTTGTCAAATGCAGCCTGTTGCCTCTCAGCCCAGCCCCACGGCTGGTTCTTCTTCAACAAATCGGTGAGCGGCACGACCTTCCTTGAATATCCCTCGATAAACCGGCGGTAGTAGTTGGCTAAGCCGAGGAAAGATCGTAACCCCGGTACCTTGGACGGTGCAGGCCAGTCCAAAATCGCCGCCACCTTAGCCCGATCCATTCGGACTTCACCCCGAGAAATGACGTGCCCAAGGAACTTGATTTCCTGCTGAGCGAAATGACACTTCTCCAGCTTCACATATAGCTGATGCTCCCTTAATCTTGATAGTACCTGCTTCAGATGATCAAGGTGATCCTCCATGGATTCACTATAAATGACAACATCATCCAAGTACACCACTACAAACTCATCGATGTAATCCGAAAACACCTGATTCATTAAGTGGCAGAAAGTTGCCGGAGCATTAGTCAAGCCAAATGGCATTACAAGGAATTCAAATGAACCATAGCGTGTCACACACGCCGTTTTGGACTCGTCTCCCTCTGCAATCCTGACTTACCAGTACCTCGAGCGTAGATCCAGCTTGGAAAAATATGTTGCCTTCGCCAAGCGATCGAACAAGTCCTGTATAAGAGGAATTGGGTACTTGTTCTTAACCGTGATCTTGTTCAAAGCCCGGTAGTCCACGCACAGTCGAAGAGCGCCATCCTGCTTCTTCTGGAACAGTACCGGTGCGCCGTACGGTGCCTTTGACGGCTGGATGAAGCCACTATCAAGGAGCTCTATCAGTTGTCTCCTAAGTTCCGCCAACTCCAACGGAGACATACGATAGGGAGCCCGGGCAGGGGGTTTGCAGCCCGGCATTAACTCGATCTGGTGATCTATTGCCCGCCGGGGTGGGAGTTCACGGGGTAGTTCCGGCGGCATAACGTCTTGAAACTCCGTCAAGACTTCAGCCACTGCTGAGGGTAGATCACTCACCAGATCATCCTGCATTTTCAGTAGAGTAGCAACATATGTGGGCTCTCCATGTTTGAGCCCTTGCACCACCTGGTGCGCAGAAAGCAACGGTTCCTTCCCTTTCTTCTCCTTTGCAGCCACTCCCGCTACAAAGCATGGGTTCTTCTCATCCATAATAAGAAGACCACCCAAATGTGGAACAACAGCGGCCTTCACAGACTTGAGGAACTCCATCCCCAATATCAGCTCAAAATCATCTAATGTGACCGCCAGCAGATCAATCTTCCCTTTCTATCCGCCCATGTGAACGGTTACGCCAGAGATCTTCCCAGTCACCGCCAGTGCCTGAGAGTTGACTGCTTTCACTCGGCTCGTGTGCGTCCCTACGCTTAGTCCCAACCGAGTGGCCACATCCTTCCTGATGAATGTGTGAGTTGCGCCTGTGTCCACCATCCCTGTTATGGCTTTTCCATTCAGAGTCAGCTCCACATAGATAAGAAAGTTTACCGCTCCGTCACCCTTGACAGTCTTCAAAGCACCCAGCAGTTGTAAAGGACTCACTCTTACTGGGTCCTCGGAATCACTTTCTGGTTCATTTCTAAACACGGCCAACTTCTCGCGTTTAGGGCAATCCTTTGCCATATGTGGTCCTTTGCAAATGAAACATCCACTCATCTTGCCGGACCCACTCGCTGCTTTCCCATCATCCCTGGGTCTGTTCCATCTGGCCTGGCCGTTGGGCTTCCTCCTCTGGAACCCATCTCCGGCCCTTCTCTCGACTGGCTTCTTGTCTTTGGATTTGAACTTCGTCTTCTCACCCTCTCCACCGGGTAAGGTTCGCAAGTCCACCAGTGCTTCAGCTGCTATGATCGCGGAGGTGAGGTCCTTCGCGCCCTGTCTCGGTACCTCGATCTGGGCCCAACTCTGGAGTCCCGTAAGGAAGTTAAACAGCTTGTCTTCCTCGGACATGTCCCTGATATCCAGCATCAAGGATGAAAACTCCTTCACGTACTCCCGGACAGTGCCTGTCTGCCGTAGCTTCTTCTGGTTTGTACGAGCTACCCAAGCAGTGTTGCCAGGCAAGAATTGCTCCCGCAATTCCTTCTTCAACTCGACCCACGAGTTCGAACTTGTCCGACCCGCCTGAGCATCTTCTTGCTGACGAGTTCGCCACCATAGCTTCGCATCGCCAGTAAGGTACATCCCGACCAACGGGACTTGCTCATGGCCCGGTACCCTTGCAGCCTTGAAGTACTGATCCATGTCCCAAAGAAAGTTCTCCAGTGTCTTGGCACTCCGTGCGCCATCAAATGGGGAAGGTTCGGGGACCTTCACTATCGTGGGCGCCTCCCACGAGACCGGTGAAGCGCTATCTTCCTTGAGTTGGCCGATCTCGGCCTCCAGCGACTGTACCTTCGTCTTCAAGATTTCAATGGTCGTCTGGCTCTCGCGGTATCCGACCGCAAGATCTTCGACCATCTTCGACAGGTTCACGACTTGATCATCGACACTCCCGACGACGTTCTCCAAGCGCTCTGCAGTCTCCTCAAGGCGATCCAAACGATCCTTCTTGCTAGTCGCCATCTCCACCGTCTTCACCTGTGTGTCTTCTCGCGCTTCGCTTCAAGCCACAAACTCGTAGCTCTGATACCAACTGTCACGGCCTCAACCGATTACCTTCAGCCGTGCGGCACCTGACATGCACCATAGCGACATGTCAGCCTTTCCTTGCATGAACAGTAAGTGAAACCTGTTTGCATTACAAAGTACAGCGGAAATAAGAAGAAGCGAGCAAATCCGGAATACACGTCGGTACGAGAAACACGATACAAAGAAAACCCATTTTGAGAGAGAAAAACATAAAACTCTCTTATATTGAGAAATGTTTACAACCATGGCCAAAACCAACACCAAGTGGCCTTGTCTTCTCCCAAAGACACATTTGACCCTATTACAAGAGTTACCCCAAATCCAAGGTTGATTGAGCCCCATGCCCAATACCGGTCTGGCGTGAATACCCTGACTTCACTTAGCTTGCAGTGTCCTCTGACTCGACTGTAGCTTTAACCAGCCACCCTTGGTCACAGCGCGTAGCAGTACCGGTCACGCGCGGTAATACCGCGTGCCATCCTCGCCCCTGGCTCGGCAACGCTCCCGGCCACGTGCCTACTTGCATACGCCTGTGCAAAGCCTTGTCAGATCCGGAATCAGCTCTCGGTCAACCGGCCTGATCAAGTGTCCCGCCCCGCCTTGACTTGTTAGAGATCCAACACTCTACATGATGAAGTCCTGCGACACTTGACTCTTGGTTGGGGCGCGCCTGCCCCACTCGCTCATCGGCCACGCGCACGCCCACGGTCCAGCGCGCGCGCGCCTCACGGCCTCGGCCCATGATCATGCGGGGTATTTCACCCGCCCTTGGTCCGGACACAACATAAGCGCCGCGCCACCTGCGCACGCTACCAAATCCACGCAGCTGTGCGCCCTCGTGACTTGGCCTATGTGATACTGTATGCCCGCTGACCAAGTATAAGGTCATCAACCCTTACACCCAACCACACTGGCGCTCATCCCATTCGAGTGCCTAGCTTATGCGCCATCACCTGAGAACAAATTTAACAATAAAGGTGAGACATATTATGAGGTGCAGAAAAAGGTGAAACTAGATGTCCGCCTAAGGTGAGAGAATTACCTTGGATTCACCCTACTGGATGAAGTTGAACAAGTAGCAGTCAGACTCTATCTTAACACCCACATAGATAAATAATACTTTTTGCTATATTATGACATTTTTTGCATATTAGTATGTGTTCCTATGTATAAGAAAGCTTCTATGTTTATTATTTGGCATTTTCGATTTACTTTGAGTTGTTACTATTTATTTTTATTTGTTCATGTGTATTGTTTAGGACAATTAAGGTTGATTATTTCATTTTCTTGTTGTAGCTCTATTGTTTAGAGGTATGACTATGGGTATAAACCCATGACCACCTATACGTCCTTCTTGAGGGCAAGAAACAAAGGCTAGATGATGTTGTGAATGTGTTCATCCTCATTATATGTGGTGAGTTGTAGCTCAACCCATCCGCCTACTCGAAGAGTGCCACCATCACTTGACTGTTTGCGCTTTCAATACAAAAGATGCATCCACCGCTGAGCAAGTTTTGTGTACGGTGGATGATGCTATCTATGGTTTTCAACTACGTTGAAATCATTTTTTATGCCAATTGTACTCAATGACAACTATCACTTCCTCATCCTGGATAAGGGCAAGAGAAAATACGTCCACTACTCCTCTCTCTAGTCGAGCATATATGATACTGAATCTAGAGAAATGGTATGTATCCCTTGTTGATTTGTAAGATTGATAATCTCTTCATTTATACATTAACGAGAAATCATGTCATTACAGAGGGCCCTCTTTGAAATGTGTTTGGAAGTCGAGACGGGACGAATCATGCTTAAAGATTTGCTGGTGGAGCATGATTGCTTCTATCGCAACAGGTATTAGGCAATGTTGACTATCCTATTTTCATGGTGCCCCATGTGGAGCAAATTCTGAGGGTTAAAAGCTAAACATAATGCAGGAGGACATATCATGCTTGTAGCTTCACTTCATCGCCCCAGATACTAGTGGATGGTATTCTCCACATGGGAGAACTGTCAGTGGATGGATTTGAGTACGACGCTAGAAGGACGATGATAAGAAAGATGGTGTCGATTGATATCAGTTATAATTTTGTGTGTTGGATGATTGTAATTGACTGTAAATAATTAGAAACAATGATATATTACACATTTTTGTCCTATGATGCACATATAGCGCATATATTGCATAGAAGCATTCCACATTACACATGATGCGGAAACAACAAACCGGACCAATGCATAATACACAGTAAAAAAACATAATACCTGAGAGTAGAACAAACGGTCATCACTTGTGGAATATATGCTTAATTAAGGATATATGGGATAAGTGTGGTATACCATTATACTATATGTTTGTATTTCATCGTAAAAACAATCTATTAAACATGACCATCTGATTGTAAACCATAATGTAAAATATTAAAAAGGCATACAATTATAATAAACCAGAAAGGTGAATAGTATACGGTTTCCATTGATATCAAGCATATACATGCATTGCCTTGACTGCGTGGTTGAGCCCTTGCGCAAAGGTTACCTCACTCGGTCAGGCTGCCCCGCCATAGTTCTTAGTCAGCTAATGGCATTGCAGAAATGGTGATTATCACCTATGTTATGACATCAACTTCAATGCAACTCTCAAACATTGAATGCCTATGATTCCATCTTATTTCTTCTCTGGCGTTTGGGTCTTATCGTTGTGACTAGCAGCCGCTTGTAGAGATCACAGTTGTCATCGATTGGTTTGTCATAGTGATGGATGGGGTATCAGTTTATGATCACTGATACCGTCGACAGTGGAGTATTCGTCAACATACTATGCACATTTTGTCCGTCTGCATGATACTTGCACACTTCATACTTGCAGCATGAGCACTTCCTCATGTGAAAGCTGATAGCATTCTTATTCTAGTTTAGCACTTCGTAATTGTCACTTGCAGAAGACCAGTCCACCTACAAAGAACGCTTGCCTTCTACAATTTGCTTAATTTTCTTATATATCTCAGGATAGAGGTGAGTTTCCCATCTTTGGAATTGTTCGTGTCTGTCAGCCAACATGTTTATAAGTTTAAACCTGCATAGCAGCATTGGAAATGTAATTATGTCAGAAGCTACATGTGAACAGCTCATATTACACAGCAACAAATTAGGATAATGCACACTACACTATAATACACATGATGGTACAATAATACACACGATATGGTAGTACTACACATGAATATAAAGCCATTACACATAAAGTATTACCTGATCAATCAACCATACTCGTCACTGGAAGATAACGCGCCTATTTAATCCAAGTGTTGAATGACTCTGCTGCATTGGAATACCTCTGGCACCAAGGCGCACTCTATGCTATGCTTCGTCACTCCATTCTGCTATGCTTTAGCATCTACCCATTTACTCTTGTATATGAGCCATATATTATAATCTCCCCCTTGGCAAATATGCCTATGAAGACAGAAAATAGGGGAGGTTTTTATCATCTAGATAGGTTGGGTGCCATGCCTCCTTAGCATTTAAAAACATTGATCAAGTTCAAACAATACTTGAACATCTCTATAGTAACTGTCTTTGTGAATATATCAGCTACATTCTCTAAGATGGGAATCTTCTTTAATAATATTTGACAAGATGTCACTAATTTCCTGATTTTGTGAAATCTCGCTTCAATGTGTTTGGTTCTAGCATGATAGTCTTGATTCTTTGCCAAGTAGATTGTAGTTTGATTGTCACAATAAAATATAACTTCACCTTGCTCAATAGACCAGCCCTGTCACAACGCAATCTAACTCTGCCCACTCCGTTCTTATGCTAAGTTCTATCGCTCCGTTCTGCTTCACTCGGGCATCTACTCGTCCGCTCCAGCATATGCCCATTTACTCTTGTATATGAGCCATATACAAAACAATTATGTTCTTTTTTTTTTTTTTTTTTTTTAAGTGATCTTCTCATTAGAGGTTTTCTTGAGGAGTTTCCCAAGAATTTCAAGGTTCTTAAGAGTTTCAAAATATTCATGTGCCCTTATTTTGTCAAGCCAATGCCTTCATCATTAACTATGTGAAATTATTATTATTATTATTATTATTATTATTATTATTATTCACCTTTTGTAATTTTTTTGTGGCCAAACGTGACAAGCGCAATTAGAGGTGTGCGTACAAACTTGGAATTGATTGTCAAACATGTGCGCCCTCAGAGCCTCACCTAACTGCATGGCATTTGGATTGTCAGCATGTGCTCACAATCGGGAGCCCATTACCACCATTGCCTCTTGTAGGGCTTGAATGAGGGACTTGAACTTTCCACTTTAACGTTTTTCGTGGCTATGAACCCCTTGGTTGTGTTTTCTTTTCCCTAGTGAGTTTAAGGGCAAGCTCACCTTAGTTTCTAAGACTAAGGCAAGCTGGTCCAAGGTTGCCAATAAAAAAAATTGAGGTTAATTTTTTTGTCAGTCACTTGACTACATTTTTGTTTCATTTTTACTTTGGTAACTAAATTATAATTTACATAATAATGGTCACTCATCTTCAATTTTGGTTCACTAAACAATCACCCAAGGCATTCAGTAGCCAAATAGCTGATAAAGCTAGCGAAAAATTCTTGCTAGCTCCTTTGGGACCCATCATCCTCCTATTTGGTATGTCCACATCATTTGAGTTGTTCACATTAGTGAAACTCTCCCACATCAGTGGCCTCCTAGTTCCTTCTTCTTTATCCTAAATAAAGAGTAGTGCCACTAAACCACAAAGACCCAGTAAAAGAGAGGAATAGAAAGTATGAATGTATATTATGTACAATTCAACCGAAGCTTAGAGAAAGCTAAAATAAACTAATGTTTGCTCATCAGGAGAGAGACGAAGATTGAAGAGAAACCATGGTATCTGTCACGGCCTCAACCGATCATCTTCAGCCGTGCGGCACCTGACACGAACCATAGTGACAGATTAGCCTCCTCTTGCAAGAACAGTTAGTGAATTCCTGTTTGCAGTACAAGCACAGCGAAAATAATAAGAAACGAGCAAAACCGGAAAACATCCACGGTACGAGAAACACGACACATGAAACCCATTTTGAGAGAGAAAAAATAAACTCTCTTAGATTGAGAAATGTTTATAACCATGGCCAAAACCAACACCAAGTGGCATTGTCTCCTCCCAAAGACTCATTAAACCCTATTACAAGAGCTACCCCAAATCCAAGGTTGATTGAGCCCCATGCCCAATACAGGTTTGGCGTGAATTCCCTGACTTCACTTAGCTTGCAGTGTCGTCTGACGCAACTGTAGCTTTAACCAGCCACCCTTGGTCACAGCGCGCAACAGTACCGGTTACGCGCGGTAATACCGCGTGCCATCCTCGCCCCTGGCTCAGCAACGCTCCCGTCCACGTGCCCACTTGCATACGCCTGTGTAAAACCTTGTCAAATCCGGAATCAGTTCTCAGTCTCCCGGCTTAATCAAGTATCCCGCCCCGCCTAGACTTGCTAGAGATCCAACACTCTACATGATGAAGTCTTGCGACACTCGACTCTTGGTATGGGTGCGCCTACCCCGCGCGCTCATCGGTCACGCGCACGCGCACGCCCACGGTCCAGCGCGCGCGTGCCTCAACGTCTCAGCCAATGATCGTGCGGGATATTCCACCCGCCCTTGGTCCCGACACAACACACGCGTCACGCTAACTGCGAGCGCTACCAAATCCACACAGTTGTGCGGTCTCGTGGCTTGGCCTATGTGATACTGTATGCCCGCTGACCAAGTGTAAGGTCATCAACCCTTACAGTATCCATTATTCCCTTTTCCACCCAAGTAACATATTAGAACAAAAAATGCTTTCTTTTTCACTCTTTTGTTGCTTAAACGCCAACAATAGCAAAATTAAGATCAAAAGATGATTTTTTTTCCATATTGATAGATAAGCAAAACAATAAAAATCCACTTTTATTATTATTATTTTTAATTTATGTCTTGGCTTTTACCAAAAAATAAAAAATAAAAGGAGATTACAGAGTTAAGTTGGTTTAACTAGGAAAAGAAAAAAAAAATTAGAAGCTCAAAAAAAGATGGAAATCAACACAAAAGAATTTTACAGAAAAACAAATCAAAGATTAAATAAATCAGATGCTGAAAGAGAGCCGGAAGCTTGAAATGAATTGGGGATCATGAAAGAGGAACAAGGGCAGAGACATATAAAAGCTTTTAGCAGATAAAGAAGATCTAATGGTGTTTTACATAGAGAAAGTGAGGAAGCTACTCTCTATCTAAGGGTGAAGGAAAGGGGAGAAGAAGAAGACTGCTTATGTGGACATACCAAATAAAATGATGTTATATCACAAGGGAGCTGACAAGGATATTACAGTGGCCACATTAGCTATTTGGTTACTGAAAACCTCAAATGACCGTTTGGTGAAGTAAAATTAGATATGAGTGATCATTTTGATGTAAATATTTGAAATCAACAACGAAATATATAGACTTTTGGATGGTATAAAAAATGAGAGGTTTTTTGTGTTTTTTAATTAAGTGGAACATATTGAAAAACACATGAAGGTTTTACCCATAATATAAATTTTTAAAATATTAATATTTTAAAATTATTTATTATACATATAGTTAAAAACTAATATCATGAAAAAAAATGTCGATTTAGTTGGAATCATAAACATAGAGAAACATCATTTTCTTTGTGATAGAGTCACAACGTGGTTGGTCACCTTCTTAGCAGAAATTTAGACAAGTGATGCCATTAATTAGTTTAATTTTCATACCAAACGCCAACTTGAACCCTCTTGTTTCATCCAATTCGATGCCATTATTATTAGGACTTTTTAAGGAAGGTACTTTTCTTTAACATATATTATTAAACATTTTAATTGCAATGCAACCCATACCTAAAGTTTTCAATTGAGGACTTTTTGGTTAGTTTTTGCACCTTTAAACCCTTTTTAATCATTGAAACTATTTTTTTTTTTTTTTTTGACAAAAGGTGACAAGCATTGTTAAAGAGATAAATAAGTACGGAAGTGCGTCAGTTTACGGTGACTTAACGATTTTTTAAAAATAAATTCTCATGTCATGGAACCTGAAGGGGAGAAAACACTGTTTTTTTTATAATCGACCCACACCATGATTAATAAATAATACTTGATGAACTATACGGCGGGCGCAAAATTTTCTTGAGCTTTTGTGGTAAGTTATCACTATTAGTGGTTTTTCATCGGTTGTAATTTTAGAAAATTAACTTTGACATATTAACTATATAAATTTTTTAGATGACTTTTGAAGATTTTTTATAATAAAAATGAAAATAATGTTTGACAAGCGAAATATTAAAACTAATAAAATTGAAAACCAAATGTACAATATACAATCAAATTTTACATCTCCAAATCCAATTTTAATCTTTGATTGATGAGTAAATGCGTGTATTTGTAAAGAAATTTAAAAAAAAAAAAGAGTTTGGAGGAAAAGTTACACCACTACGAAGGGCGTCACTTAAAAGTTTGACAGCTCAGATCCATCATTTGTACATATTTTTATAAAAAATCACATTCAATAGAAAAATGGAAACAAACAAATTAACTTGATTCAAAAACAAAATAAATATTAATTATTTTAAATATTGAAATAAACAATGTCATTTTTTTTGTTTCTTATAATTTCCATATTGCACCGGAGAAAAAAATATTTTTTTAAAAAGAATTTCATGGAAAATCCATTAATGGAACTTTCTTTCTATGCTGGAACAATCTATTCATAACCCCAAATCCGCAGTACTCAAAAAAAAAAAAAAAAAAAAAAAAAAAAAAAAAAACCCAAATCCGCATGATGGGGGCTCCGATCAAACTCTAAAATGAAAAAAAAAAAATAATAATAATAATAATAAAATTAAAAATAAAAGGGTCCAATATCATTGATAGACCAACTGCTAACTAATCTAATTTAACGACGACAACCATGTTCTTCTGCCACGTGGCGATAGGTAACCAGACCGGTTTGTCACAGGATCCGACCCTACAATAAACCTTGGGGTGAAGCCGTACGCTGCCGTTCACACGCGGGGCGGTGACCATATCCCGATATGGCGGTATGTAATGTTTGCCGAGAAGATAACACCTTTGCTGGTTCGAGAATCTACACCACTAGATCCTAATCTTACATAGCTCGAGGTAAAATCTAAGGCTGAGATTGAACTAATGATGCTGCCGCGAGGCTTTCGTGGTGCAGCGCGAGACAGCGTACCGCTTGGCTTCTCTGGTAGCTAAAATCGAGAAAGAGGAAAACAAAAACAAAAGAGAGTCAAAAGAAGGACCAGATCGCGCTCGGTGAGAGCTTGGCCATGGCGATCCCTGCAGCACTGGTCGTGCTACCTCTCGGCGTCCTCTTCCTTCTCTCGGGATTGATTGTGAACCTCATTCAGGTCGGAGCATCAGTGAATCGGGAAAGGGAGCTTTTTTCTTTCCAGTTTTCTTGGATATCTTTGTGTTTTTGATTTGGAAATCCCCGGTTCTTAGGTTTGTTTGGAATCTGGAATTTTTAGTTGATTTTGGTGGATTTGAGGGACCTTGGTTGTTTCTGGTGTGATTTTTGCTCTGACTGATAGAAATTGTGATGTTTTTTTTTGTTGTTTATTTGTTGTTTCTAATTCACTCTTTGTTTTATCGCATTTTTAATGTAATACAATGTGGGCGTGATTTTTTTCTTAGGTATTTTTTTGAATATTTTCTTCAATTTGGAATCTGGAGTTTTGATTTTGTGGTGTTTTATGCCGCAGGCCGCGTTTTTTGTGACGGTGCGGCCGTTCTCGAAGAACCTGTATAGGAGAATCAACAGAGTGGTGGCTGAGCTGTTGTGGCTGCAGCTTGTTTGGCTTGTGGATTGGTGGGCTGGGGTTGAGGTACTCCCTTCTGAGATAATTCAAAAGCTTTTCAATTTTTGCTCCTTATTTGCTAATTGTTAGTTTCATTTAATGTGGGACGGTTATTGGTATGCATTGATTACTTGACCGGGATCACCTAATATGTTGTCTTTCTGATTTAACACATTTAATTTTATACAGTTTGGAGTTATGGAAACATGAATGATAAAGAACTTGTGGTTCCAACTTTTTCTTATAGAAACTCTTTACAAGGTTCTAGATGTCTACTACACACACAGGCCAGTCATTGAAAAACAACAGGGTCTAGGAATTAGATATTTGAGCCCTTTAATACATATGACTGTACAAAAATATGAATGAGTTTGTGGAGTATATATTGATATCAACAGAAAAATTTAATGTTATATGGGAATTTTGCTACCTGGGAAAAAAGAATGATTTTGAAAAAACAAATATCCCACTGGATGTTATTATGCTTTATAGGAGAAGGAATTATGAGAATAACTAGCTAAACTTTGTAAAGAATAACCTTATATTATCTATAGCAATGACCTTTCTCTGCCATGGCCGCACGATCAGTTGTAAAAATTATCTCAGTGCAATGGTGGTTTTCAATAAATGAAGAGCGAAATCTGTGTTTGAAGCACCAATTTAATAGCTACTTGTGGTAGATATCTACAAGGAGCCTCCCGCATGTGCACCTTTCTGTCTCCCATCTAGTCATTATCAAGGTAATGTTTCCCACTAGCAACCTCTGGATGTTGGATCTTCTGCATTATTTGCTGAAAGTCAGGATATAGTTGGTATTTGACTGCAGAGTTTAAGCGTGTGGTGAATTCATTTAACCTGTTAGTAAATACAATAATTTAGTGATTAAAGTGTTAGTTTTTTATTTCTTGAGAAACTAGAGAGAAGATGCTCAGCTTTATAAGGACATTGATAATTTAGCCCTAAATTAGATTAATCTGGCATGTGGTGGGCAGAACTTATTCCCTTTTTAATGTAATAAGGAGTTGGTATTGCATCTAGCAGATTATGCTACCCCTGCACTTGGGATATTCAATGTATGCTCAATATACCAATCTAATCTACATGGGATCTACAATTTAATTCTTGAGATACCAAATTCATTTGGGTTGGTAGTGAATTTTGCACCTTATGGTCCTTATGTAATGAAATTGTTTCTTCAAGCATTACATGTCAGTATTGGATGAGCAGGGCCCAGATTTAGAAAATATTTTTGGGGAATTTGATTATTCAAAATTTAGTTAAAAACATGATTGCGGTACCACCCTGATAAATGTTAAACTCAATGGTAATGGCATACTTGCACACAAAATTTTTAAGGAAAGTGTTTTGTCACTTGAGTGATTATGAATGGTATTTTAATTTTGGAAAGTTATATTTGTTAAAATGAATCAATTGAACTCTTTTTTCCTAAAGATGCTTGCAATAGTGATTATAGGCTGATGACCCTCTGGATAGAGTTAGCTGAGGCACTTTAGTGAAGAACTTGTGAGCTTAGACTCATTGGCTGCGTTGGAAGGAATTTCATTATTGTTAGTACACAATGGACATCAATAGGAATATTATATCGAAAAGTGTGGAATTTATCATATGCAACATGTTGAATGAATAGTAAATATTTCCATCTTTGGATTCACCCTATATAAAAGATTGATGCTTTCCAATGCCAGCAAACAATTCTTGAGTGGTGCAGTCATTGAGCTTCTTTCTTACTTGTAAACACTTAAGCCACATGCAAACTTGGTTGACTAAATGTATATTCAACTTGTTTTTGACTGTACATCTTAAAGGTGAAATGCTCTGTTATATCGTGGAGATCTTTTTAATCTAAATTTCGCTAGCAATATTCACCTCAATGATGAACTGATATGAGGCGGAATTTAAAAATTCCATGGCTCCATCTGCTGGTTATGCTGGTAATTTAAATTTGAATGGATTTATGTAAAACTTTGTGTTCACTCCTAAAATTGATCTGACAAGTCCTTTTTTCTCTCTATCTGATCACTCTCACTGATCTGTAAAATTCTTTTGTTTGTTTAGAATCACTCTAATTTTGTTTTGTTAACTAGAATGTAATTATAATTTGCTTTTTTTGTAAAGATTACTTGATGTGGAAAGTTTATCAGCTTGTTCTTTGATTGGGTTTAAATGGTTAGGTGGTTGCTTTTTCTTGTTTCAGGTCCGAGTCTATGCAGATTCTGAAACTTTCAAGTCCCTGGGTCTGAGCTGAATTTTCTACACCACATTATATTTTGTGCAATGTATCTTCTTTGTTTCAATGATAACCGTGCCTTACATCTGAGAGGTTATTTTTGGAGTTCCACAGGTAAAGAGCATGCACTTGTCATTTGTAATCACAGAAGCGATATTGACTGGCTTGTTGGTTGGATTTTAGCTCAGGTACATTCTGCTTATTCATTATTCGGCTACATTAATGGTATTTCTATTTTCTACTAGCATAAGGAAATATCCTATATTCCCATCTAAATATTCCCATCTAACTATTTTTTTTTTTAATTTTTATCTATCTTAACAATCAGTATTTATTTGTTTTCTAAATAACTACTTGTAGAATTTTTATTGACACACTATGCGCAATTCAGCGTGCAGGTTGTCTTGGTAGCACCTTGGCTGTCATGAAGAAATCTTCCAAGTTCCTTCCGGTGAGTGGATTAGCATAACAATATGTTTTTGTTTTATAGAGATAGCTCCTAACTAGTAATTTTCACTTGATGGGTATTTCATTTTGCTAAACTCATCCTAAGGTTTATATCCTTGCATCATTTAAATAGCAAGAATTATTTGATCCTCTGTCAAAGAAAATGAATTGAACATACTTTAATAAATAAATAAAACTCACAACTTGTCCGCTTTTGGTTATTTAATTCTTATCTAATAATGATTGGTGGTCATTTAGTAAAATTGTTATCCTCTCATTCTTTGATGCTTGTCCCTTTTTGGCTCATTCTGTATTGATATTTGTTTTTCATTTTTACTTGTGGTTCTAGGCATCATACGTAGGCTCACCATCTGGCATTTGCACATTCCATGTTAATGACATTTCAGCATGAAAATCAAGAGCAGTAATAGATAAGAGAATGTTGATTTTCTGGGATAACTCATGCACATTTTCTTCAGGTCATTGGTTGGTCAATGTGGTTTACTGAATACCTCTTCTTGGAGAGAAGTTGGGCCAAGGATGAAATCACATTGAAGGTACAATATACCTGTGAGATATGGATGCCTAAGTTTTTCTTGTTGCTTTTAAGCCCAACTTAATTCAATATTGCAGTCAGGTCTGCAACGCTTGAAAGATTTTCCTCAGCCATTTTGGCTGGCCCTCTTTGTTGAGGGGACTCGATTCACACAAGCGAAGCTTTTAGCAGCCCGAGAGTATGCAGCTTCTCAGGGATTACCAATACCTAGAAATGTTTTAATTCCTCGTACCAAGGTAATTGTTTTTGGAAGTTTGCCACCATCAAGTGCATTATTGTCTTCTTGATATCTTAGTTGTTTATGTAATGACAAAAATTCTTCCTCTAAATCCTTCTCTTATTCATTTAATTTTGTTTTTATGAGTAGCATTGATTTTGCGGAAAGCAAGCATAATAGTGATTGATAAAGTTGATTAATTTATGGGAACATATTGATTGAATGTTTACAAAGTGAATTTGGAAGAATTTTTTATCAGACAAATTAACCACTCAAAGACAATAAACTACCGATCCATCACAAATTTCTAACTAGTGCACTAAACTACGTGAAGATAACCACCCAAAACTTCATGTTAATTGAAGATTCAATTAAATCAAATGAAATCATAATTGATAATCAGCATCTTTGAAAATAATTCTGCCTGGATAAGTAACAAAATGTTCTGCTAGGCTCATACAGTAGGAACAATGTCAGCTGCAAAACCTTCTCTTGGGTTCAGTCCTTAGAATTCTTTGCATATTTCTTTCCAGCCTGATTTGTATGAATGTATTTCTGTACATGTCAAGGGTGATAATTGTTTAAAAATAAAAACAAACATAATTCACTTTGTTATGAAATAATTTCTTCTTGTAGTTTGTGATTATATGCTGAGTATTATTGGTAATGATGCAATGTAGCTGGAAACCAAGAACCACCTCTTTTTCCTATTGGTGATCTTGAAATAAATTTTCATTTTATATTACTTTCTTTTGCCATCTTGAGTAGTTATAACCCAACTTGTTTGGCTTTCAGGGTTTTGTTTCCTCTGTAAATATCATGCGGAGATTTGTCCCGGCAATTTATGATGTGACAGTAGCTATACCAAAAGATCAGCCTTCACCAACAATGCTCAGAATTTTGAAGGGGCAATCATCTGTGGTAAGCCAAAAGATGTAAATTTATTGTTCAATTAGTTTTTTACTGTTTTTGTTAACTGGTTTCTGTTTATTTATTTTTGAAGGAGTCCTGTGGCCCACCTTGTTTTTCATAGTGGTTATGGTACTTCCACTTCAGGAGTTATTGCTTTGAAGCAGTTGCAAGTCATGAAATTATTCCTAGTTCTCTTTGGTTGGGGAGCCCACCACCTCCAACCAAACACCCAGATGATCTGGGCTAGCAAATAACCTTTTCTTCTTCAAAATTTAGTTAAATAAGTAAAAAAATGTATGGTTTAATATAAGCAATTTATTGAGGATCAAAACCCAAACCCAACTTTACCCAGGTCAACTTATTGAGGACTAAAACCCAAACCCAACTTTACCCAGGTTTTCATAACCCCAACCAAACAGTTTGGCTTTCACATAGGATATCTTTTCTTTGTTTCACCATGTTTGGTTAGGGGATGAACATTTTCTCCGAACCAAACGTCTTCTGATATCTTATAAGCATAGGTTTAGCGAGATATAATTATTTAAATAAATATTTTCAGAGATTAGTTTTAATTTTATTTATATTAATAAAAACTTATTATTATTTAGAAAAGTAAATTTTAATTTTATGGTATTTAATTTTTATTAGTATTAACTAAGTCGAACCTTGTCAACTTGGAAGAAAGTTTTCCCTCAAACCCAATGTTTGAAAAAGATTCCCACATTGTTACCTCCCAATCAAACATCCCTTTTATATTTCTTAATGCTTTGATGAAATTTTTTTATATGGAGGCTTTCTATTGTATGCTTTGTCGTAAGTAGTAGGTATCTAAATCTTATTAGCTGTTGTTTTATATATGCATTTTGAAACCAATTTCTGATAAGTAGTGGTTACTTGACATTTACCTTTATGATATATATTAATTTAGCTTTTACTCATCTAAAGAAATAAGAGAGGGTAACCTACATTGTATTTATTATTGTTTAGTCTTTTGATGATGCATAGGCGCAAAACTAGCTTACCAGTTTGGTAGAGCATAACCCTAGGCCATGAAGGTTTTAGGATCAACATGAAGCATTAATTGGTTCTTTGTTAGCTTTTAACCTGGCACCCTGGATTTGGTAGTCTACCTCAAAACTTTAGGTCTGTTGGTCGAATCCGACCCGATCAATGAAGAGCAAAGTATTTTCAAATTATGCTCGAATGGATATTCATTATGTATAATTGGTGGTGTTCTGTGAGAAAATATCCCTGTTTGATGCTGAAAATTATCAATGTTAAAAAGATGGGGGTGTTGAGATTCCTTCCAGCTTAATATTGGGGAAAATTCCCTGAGGACATTTAGGAGGGGCAATTCCTGACAAAAGATATACATTTGATGCCATGAAGTACATCCTCCACACCATGCAATGATGCCAACTTTTTTTTTCGAAATAATTATAGCTTTCCTTGAAAATCTACCTAAAAAAAGTTTATTATTGTCCATGTGTCAGCTGCAAGAAAGTTTGGGCCCTTGATTATACCTCACTTTGGAATGTTTATTTGAACTATAATGAGATATGAGAAACCATGCAAAACGTGGTCACACCTTGACTTCCCTTGGACATAGGCTGCTTTGTTTCTATCATGCTATGCTTGTGCCCCTCTTGGGCAGTTCATCCATCCTCTTGAGCTCAAGGTTTATCCATCCTCAAAAGAAAACCATCAAGGCTACTCTGTGGTTCTAGAAATTGCATTTGCAATTCTTGTAATAGGTTTGCCCTTCGTAGTAAATGCGATTTATGAAATAATTGTGTAAAATATCTAGTTGTAGTTAATATATCTGAGAAATTCAAGACTTTCATCTTGCTCATTTCAAGCATCTTAAGCACTTATGTTTGAAACACTGAATCTATCTCTAACACCAACTGCTGCAATCATATAGTTATCCATCTTTCGCCAATGTTTACTTTGTGTTGCCCTCTTTTTCCACCCAAGAGGTTTAGTATTGGGCAAGAATGGGAACGAAGGAAGCTTTTCTAATTTGTCTCTTTCTTTTCTTAAGCTTAGCATCTCCAAATGTTTTCGAACTCTCAGGTTCATGTGCACATGAAACGGCATGCAATGAGTGAATTGCCTGAGACAGATGAGGGTGTGGGTCAATGGTGTAAAGACATATTTGTTGCAAAGGTAAGGAGCTTTATTTCACTTGCTTGGCATAATGCTGACTAATTTCTGTTATCCATTCTCATTTGATTTTGTTGTTCCACTTTATTTTGGGTTATTTAACAGGATGCTCTCCTAGATAAACATATAGCAGAAGGCACTTTTGGTGAAGAATATTATAAACCTATTGGTCGGCCAAAGAAGTCATTACTGGTAAGTTATTACTCATCATGAGTGTTAATTAATGAAAAAATGATAGTCCTAATTTTATTGAAATAGGTGTGCATTAAGGGTCCTGTTTATTTTTGAAATTTGATTCATTGTGAACTGTAAGATGTGGAGACCTCGTTGTTCTGAAGTCCGACAGGCATTTTTCAGCTTTTCGTTTGTTTTACTTGATGGAGAAAGCGGGGTATAAGTTTTTCCAAAGCACTTCCTGAATTTTATGTTATACTGAACAACAACATTTGAAGTGTAAAATACAGGGTTTTCTAATGTTACATGGACTCCTACATTTTCTGGTTTATAAACTTTATCAACAGTTATTTATGGTTTGCCTTTCTGCTCTTTTAATTCATACTACACATGCACTAAATTGACACTTTATTTGATAACAGGTTGTCATGTTCTGGTCCAGCATTTTATCATTTGCCTTGTTTAAGTTCTTCAAATGGTCTTCTCTCTTTTCAACATGGAAAGGGATTGGGTTCTCAATGCTGGGTTTGTTACTGGTCACAATCACCATGCACATCTTCGTACTCTTCTCTCAGTCCGAGCGATCAACCCCTGCTAAAGTAGCACCCACCAGGCTCAAGAAAGAGTAAGGGCCAACAGACCTGAAGTTGATGTGCGCCGTCTTGGCAGAACAACAATACCTATATGGAAATCCAAGGCTTGTGGACCCCCTAAGGTTTTAATCATAGCGGAAATTCTATTTTCATTGAGTGTGTGCTTTCATGAATAACAGCAGTTAGTATCTTCATTTAGATGTGAGAAAGAGTTAGAAACGTGCATCGGTCTAGCCCCCGCTTCCTTTTTTATACTCATGTTTATTTTGTTATGGGGACGAAATAGTTGTAGCATTATTTCTGTTTGTAATGCATCATATTGGATTAGATTTCTTGTATTTCTAAACACTGAATAGAGTATAGAGAGATGAATGTTGGAACTTTAGCTGGTTGGAATCATTCTGTTTTTGATTAGTTGTAGTGAAGTGATAGTGAGTAACTTGTGGTGTTTAAGATGTTCAGTGTGGTGCTCAGAATGCAGAAGAATGGAAGTTTGTTGTGTTACATCATTCTTTTTCTTAATATTTTTTGTGGAATTTGTGTGGGAATGGGCTGAACTGAAAATGTTTTATTAATGAATTTTTATTCATGTAATGTTGAAATTTCTCATCATTATTCTATTTATGGCCTGTCTGTTTGTTTATTGTTTTTTTATAATTCCCCGTCTTCTTATTTTTCTCGATTTATGTTGTTTTTTAATCTTTCTATTTTTAAATTATAGTATTTTAGTCTTGTTATTATTCTAATTTAGTTTTTTTATTGTTTTAATTGAGCATATCAGCCTCTAAAAATCCTAATATTTAAATATTAAATTAAAAAAATTGATATGATTCAAAGAAAATGATAGAAGGAATAAAATATTACAATTTAAAATGAAAGGATCGAAAAGGAAAAGTAAAAAAAAAAGGAATTCATGGAATTACATATTTTTTTTCATGTTAGTTTAAAAAAACAGTAATTTATATAAATAAAATTAGATATATTTTAAGACAATTTGGTTGTATGGCCGGTTGCATATTTACCTCATTTGTTTATATGCCCCCTTGGGAACACATATTGGGGGCTAGAAAAACAATATTTTTACTTGGTTTATATAGATAAAAATAGTTCTTATTTGAAATGTTTTAATGGATACCCTTACCGAAATGGTTAGTTACCATATATATATATACTCGATGAATATTTTTAGTAAACAATAATTTTCACATTTATCTAGATATTTTAAATTATATAAAAAGATATAACTATATATATATAAAAAAAAATTAACAACAAGAGTCAAGAATCAAGATAGCGCCATGATCTCATCCCAATCCCATGCAATTGACAAATCCCTTACAATCTCTATATTTTCTATGATTCAATCTTTCCACGTTTCCGTGTGCGATCTTTGCTCCGCCCACACCTTCACTACCTTCCAAAAACCCCTCAAAGGCTCCATTTGGAGTCTCATCAAATGCCGCCTTGAATCTCCGGATGCCCTCCACAGCCAGTGTTCCTCTGCAATCGGACGAGTTCTTGGTGATTCCGATCTGGGACGGGAGCTATGGGATCTCTCACCAAGGCCGACGAGGTCGCCGTCGATGATGTCTGCTCCTCGGACGCTGTTCTTTATGTCAACGGTGTTCGACGTGTGCTCCCTGATGGCCTTGCTCATCTCACCCTTATTCAGTATCTCAGAGGTCCGAGCGATTCTTTCCTTTGGAGTTTCGCTGTAGTTTTGGGTTTAGATTTTTGTGGATTTGTCGAAAGATGCTTGCTTTTCGTGTTTTTTTTTTTATCCCTTTTGTCCCTTTTGTCCTGTGTGATGCTTGTTTAATTGATAGTTCTTGTTTTTCTTCTTGTGCTTGATGGTTCGTTTGATGTTAATGGTTTTAGTGCTTAAATTCAATCGAGGTTGGAAGGGATTTGATGTGTCTGATGCTATCAATAGCTTAGTTCGAATGACTCTGGATTTTGAAATATCTATTGAGTCAATGAGTCGAATTCCTGTTGATTGGTTAGTGTTGGTTTTTCCTTGATACAGAACAATGGGGCCTAAATTTTGTTGGTCTTCTTTTACAAATAACATATTCAAGGCATGCTCTCTTATTACGCAAGTTTTCGGAGTTATGTGATTTGCTCTTTCTCGCTGATAGAGTGAATTTTGCATTTTGGTTTCTGGTGAGACGGGGGATTGATTTTGTGCCATATTATTGGCATAACATGGGGACTTGGGTGGAAGTTACTGTAGTTTTTTAGTAAGTTTTTGATGTTAAGATGAAAGTGCTGGAAAATATTCTGAGAAAAAGAAACCTCTATTTCTGGTACTTTGTTGCATGAAAGTGTTAATTTGTATTATGTTTTTTAATTATTTCATTTTGTAATATATTTCTCTGTACGGATTTGTGATAATGTAACTAGCATTTAGAATTTTAATTCCTCAAGTCACTCTGTTTCTCAAACAAGTTTCTGATTGGCTTGTATGTGACGTGTAGATATTGGTCTGACTGGGACAAAGCTTGGATGTGGTGAAGGTGGCTGTGGAGCTTGTACAGTTATGGTTTCTTCCTATGACCAGCATTTGAAAAGAACAACGTGAGTTGTGTGTCCTTATTATGATAACCGAGTTTCATCTTTGATAGCTTATCATGTGCACAATATGCATGAACTTGTATAAAATTGCACAAAAGATCTTGTTAGATTTATTTGTGGTTGTTTTGGAATTTATTCTCTTGTTTCATTTGTCAAGTTTTCAATCTTTACTTTGAATGAATATTATGTTATATATGTTTTTATGCTACATCCTTTTTGATCTGCTTCCTCTCCTCCAAAATTTTAATTAATTTGTGTATGATATCACCATTGTGATACATTTTTTAGATGATTAGTAATTTTTTTAATACTAAATAAATATAAAGATGGAATAAATGTAAAAGAATTGTTATTCAATTTTTCCTGGTGTTTGCACGTTTTTTTAATTTTGTTAGTTTTTCTATTTGAAATAATATTTAGACGCAAAATAGCTGAAATTGGAAACTTTACAAAGTCGAGCAAAAACCACAGAAGGTACATTTTTCAAAATGGTGGAACTGACTTGTAAACTTATAATCAATACTGCATACTTTTCTCTTCAGGAATTATTCTGAATTCTTTACTAGCATATGTCAAATCATCTACTTTATCAACTGAAGTGATTATGTATTATCATCTTAAGCACCTTGCATTTTATTTCCTTCTTAATATTTTTTTGAAACGGAGTCAAGGTTCTGTAGTTTTCATGAGGCTTTGAAGCTTATTTGTTAAAGAGAGATACTTATGACTGTATTACTGCTTTCTCTAATGGAAAATGTGCAGGCATTATTCTATCAATGCATGCTTGGCTCCATTGTATTCTGTTGAAGGAATGCATGTAATTACAGTGGAGGGCATAGGGAGTCGTCACCTTGGTTTACACCCTGTCCAGGTATACATTTTGCAGACTTACTCTTTAGTTAAACAATGACTGCTAGACTGAAACGAATGCTGTTTGTATAGACTAAGGAATTTATTAATATCAATATCAACTGGTGCATTTGGCAAGAGAATTCGCCCAACAAAAAAAGGAAAAAAAAATTTGTTTGTTGAGAACTTAAACATGCAGTTGCCTTCTTCTAAATGATAAATGGATGCCCATTACAAGAGATTTTGCACACAAGGTCTCTATTAAATGATGGGGTAGTTGAGTGCTCAGTTAATTTTAAACTTGAAGGGAAGAATATTGATTGACATGATCTCATTTCTTCTCAGCTCAACAGCTGAATGAGTGTCAATCAAAAAATGAGGAGCTTTTAGGCTTAGTAATTTTAGAAACTTGAAGAATAGAATCATCCTCTAATGCATTAGCATACTAGCTTCACGGCATCTAGAACCATATGTATTCCAGAGCACAATTTATTCATGCATGCTTTTCTTTGTGTGAGCCATACACAACCTGAATAAATGTAATAATTAGTAAGTTTTATTGTTTATTGATAATCATGATGTAAATATGGAATGTGATTGTCAGTCATCTCTTTGTTCCCCGAATTATGCATATGCCCTTCACTCACAATTTTTGGTCAAAAAATTCTTGTGGTGAAATTGGGCTATTGCTTTTTATGTAGGAAACATTAGCCAAAGCTCATGGCTCTCAATGTGGATTCTGTACTCCTGGATTTGTTATGTCTATGTATGCATTACTGCGATCAAGCAAAACACCACCCACTGAAGAGCAAATTGATGAGTACCTTTCGGGAAATTTATGCCGGTGTACAGGATATAGAGCAATTGTTGACGCATTCCGTGTTTTTGCCAAAACTGATGATTCATTATACACCAGTTCTTTTGAACACGGGCATGCTGACAAATTTGTCTGCCCGTCGAGTGGGAAACCCTGTTCTTGCCAAGCAACTTCAGGTGATGGTTGTGAAAGTTCTGCTCTTTCTACAGCTTATGATTGTCAGCAGAAACCTGTATCTTATAGTGATATTGATGGAAGCTCATACACTGAGAAGGAGCTCATTTTCCCCCCAGAACTTCTTTTGAGAAATTCTACACCTTTACATTTGTATGGATCTGGCGGATTAGAGTGGTATCGACCTCTAAGGCTTGAGCATGTTTTAAATTTGAAGTGCCGGTATCCAGAGGCGAAGCTTGTGGTTGGTAATACTGAGGTCGGAATTGAGATGAAATTCAAAAATGCACCATATCAGGTTCTGATTTCTCTTACACATGTACCTGAGTTAAACAAATTGAACATTACAGAAACCGGTTTGGAGATTGGTGCATCTGTTAGATTGACGGAACTTCAAATTTTTCTTAAGAAGTTGATAGAGGAACGTGCCACTCATGAGACATCTTCTTGCAAGGCCATTTGGGAGCAGCTAAGGTGGTTTGCTGGAAAACAGATAAAAAATGCTGCTTCTGTTGGTGGGAATATCTGCACAGCGAGCCCAATATCTGATTTAAATCCTCTTTGGATGGCTGCTGGGGCTAGCTTTAAAATTATTGATTTTAAAGGGAACCATAGAACTATTTTTGCAAAAGAATTTTTTCTTGCTTACCGCAAAGTTGACCTGACTCCCAATGAAATCTTACTGTCAGTCGTTTTACCATGGACTCGACCTTTTGAATTTGTCAAAGAATTCAAGCAAGCACATCGAAGAGAGGATGATATTGCCCTTGTAAATGCTGGAATGTGTGTATTTCTTAAGCAAGAGGGAGTAAACTGGATTGTGGCTGATGTATCTATTGTTTATGGTGGGGTAGCTCCTGTTTCCTGTGCTGCATTAAAGACTGAAAGATCTCTCATTGGAAAAAATTGGGATAAGCACATGCTAGATGATGCTTTACTGCTACTGAAAGATGACATCCATCTTACTGAAGATGCACCTGGTGGAATGGTTGAATTTCGGAAGTCCTTGACATTAAGTTTCTTTTTTAAGTTCTTTCTATTTGTCTCTCAGCAGATGAATGAGAATGGCCACTTTACAGAAGAAGGGTTTCTTTTAAACCATCAGTCAGCTATAATGCCTTATTTTAAGCCGTCCTTTAGTGGAACACAATGTTATGAGGTGATAAGAGAAGGAACAGCTGTTGGGCTTCCTATGGTCCATATTTCTTCAAAACTACAGGTTTGTTATATGTTGATTTATCATCTAGTATTCAAGCATAGTAACTATAATGTTATTTGTCTGTATCTTTAAATTTATGCCAGTGTTTTACTGTCAAGCCATAAAGTAGAAGCTCTGTGATGCTTTTTAAAAAGCTTGGGCATTATTTGTTTGCCTGTTCTAATTATTCTTGACTTGTTGCACCTAATGATATTGCACAGTATATAAGTATCATGTAGTCAGTGGCCTCTTATATTTGTGTGGATTTTGAACTCTCTCTCTCTCTCTCTCTCTTTTAATTTTCAGGTGACAATTGGGAAAAAAAAATCCTAATTAGTAGTGCAGAGTATTCATATTTAATCAGCATGAAAACTTTCTCTTCATTATGCAATGCTTTTATGTTTTCCCTTTTCTAATATTTGAAATGCACCCAGGTGACCGGGGAGGCGGAATATGCTGATGATGTGCCACTACCTCCAAATGCTTTACATGGTGCTTTAGTGTTAAGTAAAAAGCCTCATGCCAGGATTTTGTCAATAGATGATTCGCAAGCCAAAACATCTCCAGGTTTTGCAGGTTTATTCCTATATAGAGATGTCCCTGGGAGTAATAAAATTGGAGCAATTATTCATGATGAGGAAGTTTTTGCTTCTGAATTTGTTACTTGTGTTGGTCAGGTAAATATATTCTGATATATTTATAAAGGTATGAATTGATTATGATATCTACTTTTTTCTTCTGATACATGTATGAAGTTTGCATATCCTGCCGACAGGTTATTGGAATTGTTGTTGCTGATTCTCATGAAAATGCAAAGCTTGCTTCCAGGAAAGTGCATATTGAATATGAAGAGCTGCTGCCAGTCTTATCTATAAAAGATGCCATTAGTTGTGGCAGTTTCCATCCTAACACTGCGGTTTGTTTTGTAAATGGAGATGTAGAATGGTGCTTTCAGTCAGGTGCTTGTGACAAAATTATAGAAGGGGAGGCTCATGTTGGTGGTCAGGAGCATTTTTACTTGGAGCCTCATACCAGTCTTATTTGGACGGTTGACGGTGGGAATGAAGTTCATATGATATCGTCGACTCAAGTATTTTACAAACTTCGTTAGCTTATGTTTTATTTACAGAATCCTCGCTTTCTGGTTGTGACTTACGATAATTAAGATAGTATGGAAATTTTAGTTTTTGATAGATTCTTCTGTTTTTATTATACAAGAAATGTTGATGTAAAGTGGCGGATGCATTAATTTATAACCTGTTATTTATTAGTTCTGACAGATGGATTTATTCCATTGCCAATGGAATAATTTTCTAAATTTGAAAACGGAATAAATATTCATTTTAAGTGTTCCTCACCGGAGGAGTATGCCAAAGTCATGGATATTTTAAGTTGTCAATTTATACTCTGGGGAACAATAATATAGATATAACGTGATTAAAAGAGGTTCATTTGAATGAATGACGTGAGTGCCGCCGTATAGTTCCAAGTAGGAAAAGGTGAAAAGCCTTTGGTTTTTGAAGTTCTAATAAAATACTTTATGTAGAAACTAAAATAAGAGATCATAGGCCAAGATGACAAAGTTGGCACTCATGAGTGACAAGAGAGAAGACTGTAGTTTTTTGATATGAAGAATGACGAAGGATACATATAAAATCAGAAATGCAGAAGTATTTAGTCCTAATTAAACTAATGTCTCAACTGTTGATTTCTGCTGGAGCATAATTTGTCATGGCCGGTAGATTGTGAGACTGTCCATGTTTGATTAGCAGAGGATTCCCGGCCATATGGTAGATACTGTAGATCATGTGTTATGAATAGTTAGGAGTTCTCAAGGAATTAGCTAATCATCCAGATATAGATTATGGTGCAAAAGCTACACATTTAGTTGGACAGGAGCCTTTCATTCTTTTATTGAAGCTAATTTCAATTTGTAACTTTGTCTTGCAAGTAAATCAATATGTTAGTGGCTGCATTTCTGCATAGTAGATACTCGTGATCAATTTTAATAACATTTGTATCAATAGTGAGGCTATAGTTATTATTGCAGAGCTATAAGTATTTACCTTCGAAACAAGCTTTCTATCTGTCTCATCTTTTCCCTTTCCCTTCTAGTACTTTTTTCTTTCCTTTTTTCTTCTTTTGAGATATTCTATTCTTTCGTATGTACTCCTTTTCAGATTTGCTTGCAAATATTAGCACATTTAAGCATTGGCTTTTTGCCGAGTTACATGTTATTTTGTATGTTGTTTTGCAATGACAGGCTCCTCAAAAGCATCAAGTTTCTGTTGCTCATGTGCTTGGTCTTCCATTGTCAAAAGTTGTTTGCAAGACCAAACGCATTGGTGGTGGATTTGGTGGTAAGGAAACAAGGTCTGCTTTTATTGCTGCTGCAGCCTGTGTACCAGCGTATCTCTTGAAGCGACCTGTGAAGATTACATTAGACAGAGATGTAGACATGATGATTTCAGGGCAGCGCCATACTTTTCTTGGAAAGTACAAGGTATCTAGTTGCTTCTAGAATAAAGATGGACAATTTCACTCAATTCACTAATCAAATTTATTGCATGAGAAACCTGAGCATAAATGTGGTTTATTTAATATTTAGTTTAGATGGGAAGGCCTTTGGGATCCCAATGTGGATGGCTTGAAGGCTTTTTTTATAAATTAAATAATAGTTCTGCTGAACCTGCTGTAAACAAATTTTAAGCATTGTCATACCAGACAGATTATACTTTGTAATATGTAGCTCAGTCCTGTAGATTTGAACATAAACAGTACTAATAAGCTGATTTCAGACTTGGGATGCACCAATACTTCGAGAGGATAGTTGACTAAGAGTGCATCTTTCAGAGGGAAATCTCAATTTAAAAAAAAAGATCATTGTATGGTTTTATACTTGAGAAGGGCTTCCACCTTCTGTATATACATGCTTTATTTGTTATTGTGCGGTGCATCTAAGGAGGATTTTACTTGCTTTAGGTTGGCTTCACAAATGATGGAAAAGTTCTAGGCTTGGATCTTGAGCTCTACAACAATGCTGGAAACTCATTGGATCTATCCCTTTCAGTCCTTGAGCGTGCTATTTCTCATTCAGAAAATGTCTATGATATACCACATATCAGGCTTCGAGGGCAAGTTTGCTATACCAATTTTCCAAGTAATACAGCTTTTCGAGGATTTGGTGGGCCTCAAGCCATGCTTATTGCAGAAAACTGGATCCAGCGAGTTGCTTTGGAGCTTCAGAGAAGCCCTGAAGAGATAAGGGTATGCCTTTTTGTTAGTTTCACATTTGAAAAATTATGTTCTTAATCCTCATTTTTTTCCTGACTTTACAACGCCTAAATTTCAGGAAATTAATTTTTACAGTGAAGGATCTGTGACACCTTATGGTCAACCACTTGAAAATATCAGGTTGAGACAGACATGGGATGAACTAAAAGCATCTTGTCAATTTTCAACGGTTCGTGATGCTGTTGATCACTTTAATACTCACAATCGCTGGAGAAAGCGGGGGATATCTATGGTTCCAACAAAATTTGGGATCTCATTTACTTCAAAGCCTATGAATCAGGTAAGGAAATATCTGCCAAATATTTCCTAGCTCAGCTTCGTTATTTGATTCATTTGTATTAAAAAAAAAACAAATTCAAAAGCTTAGAAGCTTTGCATAGTTCACAATTCAGCCATTTTTCTACTATATCCTTTATCTCATAATATGAAAGCATTATGCTGTTTGTAGTCATCAATGTCTTTATTTTTATTTGCTGCATAGAGTCAATCATTTGCGAGTATTCCCAGTTAAGAGTTCTAAGATGTTGTTTACTTTTGTAAGTAAACTTTTGTATGTGCAGCAGTTTGTCAAGAATTGATATCACATTCGTCATTTGTATATTCTAAAACTTGACAAGAACACATCATTAGTTGTTTGCAGTGTACCCATAGGGAGCGTTTGGGACAAGGTTTGAAATATTGTCATGAGAATGTGGATAAGCCTAGGGACACTTCATTCTCTCATTTGGTATATAAAAAGATATTCTTGAAAATATGTTACTAGGGAATATTTCATTCTCGTGTTTGGTTTAAATACAAGATTCCTGTGAATGTAAATGATTATCCTAAAATAACGACTAAACACAATATTACTTATAAAAAAACATAAATCAACTGAAATTGTTGCCGCTCTTCCAAAATGATCAAATATTCTTAAGCAATGACTTTGTTACAAGTAATTAACAGAATAAGCATGCATTTTTCGTATCAAAGGAGCCAAATAACTCATTATATTTTACTAATTGATTCTTTGTTTTCCTTAAGAAATCCTCTTTTAATTCCATGGTGACATACAAAAAAAATCAACCCCTTTTTATCTACTGCCTTGTAGCTACTGTGATTACAATGCAATGGCATGACAGATATATCAGCAAAAATAAACATAAAATAAAGACTAATATGTATGTACATAGCCACAAGCAAAAATAAACATAAATAAAATAGAAATTAGAGGTGTTTTATCGTCATTATATTCATGTTACTTTATTCCTTTGCTATGGGAATTTACCCAATCCTCCATGGGAATATAGTAGGCCATTAGTTGTGGGAATAATATGTACTTGGGAACAATTTTTTAAATGTATACCAAACATGGGAATAACACATTCCTGTTTTTATATTTCTTTGAACCTTAGATTAATCCCTATACCAAATATAATGCCCTCAGGATAAATTATTGACTTAAATGATGAACCTATAAAATATATATTGGTGCCCATAACATTAAGTAAAAGGCGTTATGTGTTATACATTGACATTCTTGACTTATTTAAAATTCTGTACTTTTGATGTATGTCTATCATGGTGCTAATCGATATCTTTTTATGCATAGGCTGGTGCTCTTCTGCATGTTTATGTTGATGTACTTATAACATTAAGTAAAAGGCGTTATATGTTATACATTGACATTCTTGACTTATTTAAAATTCTGTACTTTTGATGTATGTCTATCATGGTGCTAATTGATATCTTTTTATGTAAAGGCCGGTGCTCTTGTGCATGTTTATGTTGATGGGACAGTTCTTGTAACACATGGGGGTGTTGAGATGGGGCAGGGTTTGCACACAAAGGTTGCTCAAATTGCTGCTTCATCCTTTAATATACCTCTTAGTTCAGTGTTCATATCTGAGACAAGTACAGACAAGGTGATTTGTGACCCTTTTGCTATTTTGCTATTTCCTGGTCTTTACATTCTCGCTCGCTAATGACAGTGGAAGAAACAATGCCATTGATAAGAAAAATCTTTGAATTGTTACCTTGTCTTGTTTCATATTTATTCATTTGTTTAGGTTCCAAATTCATCACCAACAGCAGCTTCTGCAAGCTCGGATATGTATGGGGCTGCTGTTCTAGATGCTTGTGAGCAACTAAAGTCACGCATGAATCCTGTAGCTGCCAAACTTGGTCACAGTTCCTTTGCTGAGGTGATGCTTTGAAGATATTCTGTATCATATGACATTAAGTGATTTCTTTATTTAATTGTAGTTGTCAAGTTTTTATCGTTTTTACATTACTTATTTTTTTTAAGGAAGCTATTTAACTAATCTATGAATGCCATATTTTGTGTTGTATTGCTAAACCATGCAGTCCTAAATGGTTACCTTTCATTATTAATGGGAAAAAGAAAAGTGAGGCTAAATTGAGGCCAATTGTTGCTTGCATAGATGAAGGCTGAGATTATTGTACAAGCTGGGCCTTTCACGCATTCTCTAGTCATTGACCTTAAAATAGTGCTCAGACTCCTTTGATGTTTAACTTTTAGATTGCTGTGCAAAATAATATTCGTATTGCATCTTTTCATGATTCATGCCAGATACAATTCTCATCTTGTATTCTAAAATAATCGAAGTCCAAATAGTTCTTGGTTAGAGAAAGATGCAGTGATTGCAGTAACCATCCTGAGATTAGTATTAGTGTCCTTTAACCTATGCTGTTGAACATGTTGCATTGTCTATATGTTTTTATTGCTAGCATGCCTGTCTGGCCAGCATTGTGCAAGGTAATGTGCTTATATTGCCTTTTATGATTTATCCATTTTTTATCACCAAACTCTCATGTGATTAGGATTTTGAGTAGAGAAAAGGTTTAAATCTTGAATAAGTCTCTGACAACATGTTGGTGTAGCTTGCATGTTCAAGTCCTCCAGATCATTATTCTATCCAGTGATCCACCACTCTAAATAAAATGAGATGGGTACGGAAGGAAGATATGATTGGTAGTTGGATTAAAATAATTTTCATTTATCTGAAATGTAGATTTATTATTTGTCATCAAAGGTAAACGTCTGAAACTTGTGAAATGGGTAGGCTTAGCAAGCCTTCATTTCATTGTTTAAGTCCATGCTTTGGGAGACATGTGGTCTTAGTTGATAAAAGTAAGGAAGGTGTCTACCTAAAGTTAGGGATATGGAGAAATATTTTAGAAGCTAAGGGTCAAGTTATAGGATAAAGACGGAATATCTGAAATATTATTTCATTAATAAGATGAGTAGAGAGCGAGGGAGGGGGGGTGTTTGGTTAGAATGGATGATATTCACATTGGTAGAAGACGTTTTTGGTACTTAAACTCATAATCTAAGATGATGGGGAACTTACCGAAGATGTCACAAATAGGATTAAAGTAGGATGAGTAACATGGAGAGGAGATTCTAGGGCTTATGTGTTTGTAGAATACCTCTTAAATTGAAAGATAAATTTTATAGAATGGTTGTTAGACTAGCTATGATGTATGGCTCAGAATGTTGCGTGGTTAATAAACAACATATTTAAAGGATGGGCGTCATTGAGATGAGAATGTTGATATGGATGTTAGACATAATGGGAAAGATCAATTAAAGAATGATTTTATCTGAAATAGATTGGGAGTGGCACCTAATACCTATAATTTAAGAGAGAAGCAATTGTTTTTTGTCGGGAGGAGCTCAAAAGAGCTAGTACAACTGAAAGAACACTAACGACTCAAAAAGTTAAACCAGTCAAATCTAAAACATCCTCCAGCCAACGGGGGCGGTCGATCCCTCTGTGGAACAGCGACAACCCAGGGTTTCGTTTGCCGAAATCCGCCAACATATCAGCAACCATGTTAATATCTCTTGGACAGAACCTTATCTCGGTCCCAACTTCTTACTTGAGTAGCCCCCTGATTCGCTGGACTTCTGTTTGAATTGCTTGAGTGTGACTTATGATGTTCTCTCCCAATAACTCCACAGCTACAAGGCAGTCCATGCTTATCCGAGCTGGTCATATCTTCCGTGATCGCATTGTTCTAAAGCCATCCCAACTGCTGTGAGTTCAGCATGCAAGCTTGATTCTGCAACCATTGAATTTGCTCCTGCCAGGATGATTGTGCTTCTCTCACTTGTTATAACAAAACCTGCACCACATTACTTGTATTAGAAACCCATGAGGCATCACAGAACACATTAATTGAAATATTAAAAGCTGAGAATTGTATAAAATCCCTGATTTTTCCTTTGATGGCCCAGAAATAACCCTGCATTGTGCTTAAAGCCTGAATGAAAATTTTGTGAGCATGTTGCCTTCTGTTGTTAAATACTAACTCACATCTGGCTTTCCAAACATTCCAGGTGCTGGTTGCCACCAAAGACTTAAACATTTGTTGTTGATGTCTGTCTTTGCTCCAGTCACTGATAAGCCAGTGCCCCTCCAGCAAATTAACCAAAGTATCACAATTAATACCTGTATAATCAGAAACTAGATGCCAACATCTTCTGATTACTCGACAAGTATTCAATATATGGTCCAATGTTTCCCTTTCCAGCCCATAGAGAGGACAGAGGATTTGAGGGCCAATAGAAATATTATATAAAAATTCGCAAGTAGGTATCCTGCCATGGAATGCCCTCTATAAAAAAGTTTTCACCTTCGGGGAAATTGGAAGGCTCCAAAGTCCTTCCAATTTCCTTCCTCATAAGGATGATCTCTATTGAGATAAGTATAAATAGTATTGGCAATTTTTCCAGCAGAAGGATTTGCATCCCAAGTCCAATGGTTAAGGTCATTTGAGTGAAAAGATTTGTGATTAAGAGAATCTAAATCAATGCCTTGCCCAAAAACTGATTCAATAGCAGATTTATTTAGGACACCTTCTACAAAATCATTGATGTTAAGATTTTCCATAGAAGCATTGACATCAAAAAACATAGGTTTCAAAGAAAGGGGGATGTCAAAAAGCCAAGCATGATTATAGAAATCAGTTAGATTGGGGTTGCAATGCTTAATGACAATATTATGCCTAACATCTTCAGCAATTTTGTGAAGGCTTCTATAAAACCAAGATATTCTGCCTTGTTTTGGGTTATCCCAGAGATCGAAGTTCCCATATTTAAGATTCACAACCTAAATCTTATTGTCCTGATTAAGAACTGCAAACACGTTCTTGGCCATAAGAGCACTTTTAGCACTCCTAAGATTTCTAATGCCCAAACCCCCCTCAGTTTTATCAAGTGTAGTAATATTCCAATTCGTGGAATGTAGTCTGTCACCAGCATTAGCATTGTGCCAAAGGAAATTCCTGGCCAGCTTGGAGATCGAATCCAAAATTGTATCAGGAATGGTATAACAGGACAAGAAGTAAATGGGAGCAAACATAAGACAACTATTAACAAGAATTGCCCTTCTAACTAAGGAAATAGCAGAAGGGTTCCAATAGTTTAGATTGACTTTAGTTCTGTCCACCGGAGTCTGAAAATGATGCGCAGGGATTCTTTTAGGACAAATCAAGGCACCAAGGTATTTGAAAGGGAAAGATCATGTTTTCATATTCATGATTGATTCAATTCTAGATTTAATTCTCCTATTGCACCAACTTGGTAGGTAAATTTCAGACTTAATAGGTTTGATTTGTTGTCCTGTAAGGCTTCTATAGATCTCAAAGCTCAACCTGCAATTCTTAGCAGCACTTCTAGTCGCTTTGGTCACAACAATTAAGTCATCAGCATACATCAAATAATTAAAGTTAAAATCCAATATGTTGTCAAAACCAGGAATGAGATTCTGATTAAGAGCAATTTAGGATGGCAGAAAGGTTTTTAGAAACTCAGAGGAAGAGAAAAGGAGACGAAAGATCTCTTTGTCTTACTCCTTTTTGACTTCCTATCCAGTTAGAATGATTACCATTAATGAGAAAAGAAAAGGAGAGAGAAGTTATACAAGCATGAATCCAGGAAATCCAAGCGTCAGGGAATTTCATAATCTTAAGAGCGGCAAGGATGGCATTCCATTCCAAGACATCATAGGCTTTTTCCACATCTACCTTAAGCAACATCTTAAGGGGAGAATAGGAATCATATTCTAAGGAATGCACAATTTCTTGAATAGCAATAATGTTATCAAAGGTAGTTTTACCAGCTAAAAAACCAGATTTCTCAGGCCAATAAGTTTATGAATGACCTTCTTAAGCCTTTCACTTAAAATTTTTGCAATGATTTTGTAACAAACATTGCATAAAGAGATAGGTCTATAATCACTGACTTTGTTTGGACTCTCCTTTTTGGGAATTAAACGGATAAAGTTTTTCCCCAGGAAGAAGGGAGCATAGCAGTATGAAAAAAAATGATTAATAGCCTCAAATAAGGCTCGATAAATAACATCCCAATAAAAAACATAATACTCCACATTCATCCCATCAGGGCTTGGACTCTTCCCTCCAGGCATAGATTTTAGAGTTTCAAAAACTTTGGGAAGAGTCACAGGTTTAATGAGCATGTTCCTGTCCTCCTCATTTAAAGAAGGAAGGTCATTCGGCATTCTATTAATCAAATATGAAGCTGAAATAGAATTGGAAGAAGCCCACAAATTGGAATAAAATTCAGAGAAAAAAGATGCAATGGCGGGAAAATCAGTATGCGTATTACCAAAATCATCAATGATAGCAGAAATTTTATTCTTATGATTCTTAATCTTGACGTGTCTATGGAAAAAGCCTTTATTGAAGTCCCCATTCCTAAGCCATAACATCTTAGCCCGTTGAGCCCATCTAGCAGCGTTCTGTCTAAGGAAAGCAGAATGTTTGTAAAACAGAGCCTTAATAGTGATGTTATTCGCCTCAGAGTGAGCATGGGAAGTGTCACGGCCTCAGCCGATCACCTTTGGCCGTGTGGCACCTGACACACACCAAATGACATGTCAGCTTTCCTTGTTAGAACAACAGTGAAACAACTCCTGTTCACAACACAAACGCATCACATAAAATAAGTGAGCAAAACCGGAAAACATCCACGGTACGAGAAGATGATACAAGAAACCAGTTTTAGAGAGAGAAAAATATACTCTGTTAGATTTGAGAAAAGTTTACAATCATGGCCAAAGATCCTCACCAAGAGGTCATGTCCCCTTCCAAAGACATAATAGACCCTATTAAAAGAGCTACCCCAAATCCCAAGGTTAATTGAGCCCCTTGCCTAATAAAGGTCTGGCGAGAAGTCCCGGACTTCCACTTAGCTTGTAGTGTCCCCCGACGTTAGTGTAGCTTGAACCAGCCACCCTTGGTCACAGTGTGCAACAGTACCGGTCACGCGCGGTAATACCGCGTGCCATCCTCGCCCCTGGCTCGGCCACGCTCCCACCCGCGTGCCCACTTGTATACGCTTGCGTAAACCCTTGGCAAATCCGGAATCAGCATCTGGGTCTCTCGGTATGATCAAGTGTTTTGTCCCGCCTAGACTTGCTAGAGATTCATTCTCTAAAATAATCTAAGTCTACGACACTTGACTCTTGGTATGGGTGCGCCTACCACGTGCTCATCGGCCACGAGCACGCCCACGATCTAGCGCGCACACGACTCACTGTCTCAACACATGATCGTGCGGGATATGCCACGCGCTCTTGGTCACCACATAACACATGTCTCGCGCTCCCCCGTGCGTTACCCAATCCACGCGATTGTGCGCCCTCGTGTCTTGGCTTATGTTAAGTTGTCCTCCTAATGACCGAGTGTAAGGGCACCAACTATTACAGGAAGCTTCAAAAGACTCAAGAACAGTAATATCATGTTAGCAGTAATATCATGTTAGCAATAGCAGTGTCCAGAGAGGTTAAATCAGAAGATTTCCAACTCACAATGTTTCTTCTATTATGAGAAATTAAATGACTAAAAGCATGCATGGAAGACCTAGAAGAATTATAATTCCAAGCTCTAAGAACATTTTGATGACAGCCTTCATATTCCAACCAGAAATTATCAAAGCGAAAAATTTTCTTTCTATTACCACCTGAAAAGAATTTGCAAGAAAGAAAAACTGGAGCATGATCAGAGGCAATTAGGATGGTATAAACATGTCTTTAGATGACCGATAGATGCTTCTAATAGAAAGATTGAAGCTCTAGGTGGAGAGTCATAGAAGAGGGAGAAGTAGACCTAAATGGTGTTTAGTTGACATTTTTATGAAATGATATGTTTGATCTTGTTTTATCTAGTTTCTTGTTTTATCTAGTCTTTTGGTGGTTGATAGAATAATGTGGAAGGGAAAAATTCATATAGCCAAAATAATTGGGACTAACTGTTTTTTCTTCATAAGTTTGACTTGATTGTATGAAATACAAGATAATCATAAATAGCCACTACGGCTTCAGTCACTATTTTTAGGTGTGATTGGGTTTTGACAGGCTTAAAAACTTATTTGTGTTAAAAAGAAGTAGATTACTCTTAGCAGGGAGGACGGTTGATATTGCTTTAAGTTCATTTGTTACAGTCCTATTCAAGGCAACTGAGCAGTAGAAATTTACATACATTTTACTGTTTTAACTTTTAATGTTTGTGGATTTTATTTCTGATATTTCATCTCATTATTTCTGACAGCTTGCAAGGGCCTGCTACTTGGAAAGGATAGATCTCTCTGCTCATGGATTTTACATCATTCCTGATGTTGACTTTGACTGGAAAGTTGGAAAAGGAAGGCTTTTTAGCTACTACACTTATGGAGCAGCATTTGCAGAAGTTGAAATAGATACTCTCACTGGAGACTTTCAAACAAGAACAGCTGATATTGTTATGGATCTTGGGCATTCTCTAAATCCGGCAATTGATATTGGACAGGTTATTTCTTTGACATTATTGGGATGATTTAGTCATATATTCAAGCTTAAGATTTGCAAGTTATACATTAAGGTCAGCTTATAGCGGGCAACGTCCATCTGCTCCATCCCAGCGGCGCCTCCTTTTCTGTTACTGGCTACACCACTTATACAGTCTTCTATTCTTCGTTTATGATATTTTCCTACTGTATGGAGACAAATATTAGTTGAAAGGGGTGGTAGCTTTTTCACCATAGGATGAGACAAGATCTCACTGGTTTTGCCTCCTTATTAAGCAATGCCATTGGCCTTGTTCCTAGGTAAAGGTGGGCTGCGGGTATTAGGGTAACTCTTGCTGTTCAGTTGACTAAGTAGGCTGGTCTGATTTCTGACTGATTAAACATAATTAGTTCATCGCCCATAGGTTTTCCGGTTGTACTAAGTTATGCCAACTATATCAGTAACATGAATTTGTTCACTTGAATGATTTGTTTATATTTGACATTGCACAATAAGACAATGTGATAATTATCACATGCTAGGTTTGTTTCTCCTCTATGATAACTTTATTTGCTTCTCTATCTTCTGTTGAGTTATTTTTCGATACTATATTATTCTCACATTATCAAGCCTACGGTTTTACCTTCGATTTTGTTGAGAGTGTCTTCCATTCGTTCATTTGCATGGTATTCTCAGTCCTCATAACATTACTAACAAAACTTTATGCGGGTATGTCATATAAAATGATGCTCTGCTTATCTGCTTATCAACATAGTTTTTTATTTCACTCCATTTGATTTTCCTAAACTACTATTGTTTAATTGCTACAACTTGTTTTGGAATTATGCATCTATCAGGTGATCGGAACAGCCTTTAGCAGCATGAAATGTTACATCTTAATCTGCACTCCACATGTTTTGTTGTAATTTAGCCTACAAGCAAAAATGTCCTGAATTTGTTTATGTTATTTTGACAGTTCTGTTCATTTCTTCTCAGATTGAAGGAGCGTTCATACAGGGTTTAGGTTGGGTTGCCTTGGAAGAACTAAAATGGGGAGACCCAAATCATAAGTGGATTAGACCTGGCAATTTATATACTTGTGGACCTGGAACTTACAAGATTCCTTCTGCAAATGACATCCCTATGAATTTCAAGGTTTCTCTTCTAAAGGTAACTTGCAGAACCGCCTCGTGCGCCATACCTTTTGCATTTAATTCTTGTTTTTGAGGATGTTTGCTTAATGAGACACAATTTTCTTGTATATTTCACATTGGTATGTAGGAAGCATGTCTGATCAGAACATAAATTTATCTTGTCAATGACTGCCTAGATTAAATTTAGAATTTATATCCCCTTCACATGCATCAAAATTTTCATTCTAAGGATACACATGACACAGAAATGTGAAACTTATCGTAACCCGAAAGAAAAAATCAAGGCGAGGGAACTTATACTCAAATAAAAATACAAAGTTTGACTCTAATTCCAGAAACAGCTTGTTAGCAGTGTTTCGTAAAGTTTTACGTCTTGCAATAAGCTTTGGTCTGTTTGATTTTGCCTGCAAGTTTCTTTTATGGATTATTTCTAGCATAAGCTGCTAATTCCTTTTCCCTTTATGCAATAGGGTGCTCCAAATCCAAAGGCAATTCACTCCTCGAAAGCTGTTGGTGAACCACCATTCTTCCTTGCTGCATCAGTGTTTTTCGCCATCAGAGATGCCATAACAGCTGCCAGAGCAGAAGAAAATCTCTTCGATTGGTTTCCGCTCGATAATCCAGCAACACCCGAAAGGATTAGGATGGCCTGCGTAGATGACTTCACCAAGCCATTTGCATCTCCAGATTTTCGTCCAAAACTTAGTGTCTGATGCCGTGGGTCCTTCATCACAGCTGCAGGTGTTCTCACTGTTGACAATAACCATCAAAATTTCACCAATTTCGCATCGCGGCAATTTACGATCGCCTCTTCTGCATATAATAACCTTCAGATTGATGCTGTAAAGTTACTTCAAGTGAGTTCTCAGTTTAACCAGTGTCTTCAGAAACTTCTCCGGTGAACATTCATGTAAATCCATGCATCATTTAATTATTGTTGCGTTGCTCCAGATATGATATTTCAAAGTGCAGCTTGAGATGAGATGGACCGTTACATATTCAACTTGTGAAAGTGTTCTCATCATTGGAGTGACAGTCTTGTGTATAAGCATTTCTGTGTATGGTCTTGAGTTAAATTGAGTTTCATGGGCGTTGGATATGTGTTTTATTTTACAGTAACTTTCATAATTGATAGTGTTTAATAATTCTCTTTATGACTCAAAATAATTGATTAATGTTTTGGGTAAACAAACTAAGTGGTTTTTTAATTTTATTTGTGTGTTTTTATTTTGGTCATCTAGTTGTAAACAATTACGATTTGATCTACTATTTGTGATTTTTTTTTATAATTTGGTCACCTAAACACGTGTTATCAACGATGATTATAACCGTGTATCTCGAGTGATCAAATTGTAATAGAAATTAAAGGGAAGACTAAATCGTAAATTTTTGAAGCCAAATGATTGAAATGAAAATGCATAAAAAGGTAGGAAACTATTTAGGTTATTTATCCGCAAATTATCCAATAGTCTTCTACTATTAGTCAATAATCCGAAAATAAGGCGGGTCAAAACACAAATAAACCAACAAACTAAGAAAACGTAATTCAACATGTACATCATACGTGTTACTATGTTCACACTTTATATAAAAATAATTATAACAGATATAAAATTAAATTCCGGCTTCATAATGATGCAACATGAGATGATATTCAAACTCCAAAAATGCCAGAAGAATTATGATTTTTAAAATGCACAAACAGTTAAGCTTTTGGTTGGTTGATCCATTAACATGCATTCTGCGGCAATATAATCAACAAGCTTGGCAAGATAAACACCCTTCATTTCATCCTTACCATCTTCATGGAGCCAATCCTTAATCTCCTGCTACTTAGGAGCAAATATTTCTTTTTTTTCTGTTTTTTTCTTTTCTAGTTCTTGCACTAAATCCTAATATTTATCATGAACCTGTGCAAAAATTAAACAACAGAATTGTCAGGTTGTGTAAAAACTATATCAGCTACATTGCACTACACTTCTCTAAAAGCAGTTATATAGTTATATTGGCTACAGATATCAACTCAATAGAATTGTCAGAATCGTCTTTTCCTTCCAATTCTTATTGCAAATGATAGAATAAATGATATTCTTTAGAGTAAACTAGCCCATATAAATACAAGAATAGTTGGAAAGAGGTACCATCGACAAATGTCCATGATGCATCGGGGGTGGATGGCTGGGGAAAGGTACCGTCGACATGACCAAGCAAATCCATGCCGAGTAAAACAATGTAATAGCAAACCATTATCTGTAATTAAAACCATTTAATTTTATATCGACTGGAGCTAAAAAATGTGGAGCAAAAAAAGATGATGCCATTTGTTTTTCTTTTATATTAAATAATAATATATATTAAAAAAAACAGGAATCAAAACAAAAGTAAAAATACAAAGGTTTGGGACTTTGGTTGCTGAAAAGTCGTGTCTGTCTGTTTTTTTTGTTTTATATATATATATATATATATATATATATATATATATTCTGTTAAAAGGAATAAAAATCAAAACAAAGGGAAAACGTCAAGCTTTGGAGCTTGAGCTGCTGAAAAGCCATGAAGTCTGGGAATGAAGAGCTTGGGTGGTGGTGGTGGCTGGAGAAAGCTTGGGTGTCTGAAAAGGAAAATGTTGATATTTACTGGTCGGAGAAAACTTGGGTCGTGGCTGGAGAGCTCGTCGACGGCTATGGAGCATGGTTGAAAAAAAGGTTTGTTGGTGGCTGTTATCAAGTGCTCAGGGCAACGCGACGGCAAGCACAAAGATCACAGCGGCAAGCGAGCACAGACCGGGGAGGCTGTCAACGCTGGTCGGAGAGCGAAAAAAGCTCGTGAGTAGATGCCGATCGTTTCAGCTTGTCTGCATCTACTCCTCTTGATAGACTAGAATCAGATGAACGAAAAGCATGAAGATGATGGCACCGGAAGCGAAAGGAGGAAGCTCTTATCAAGATGGCTCAACAGATGACGAATCCGGCAGAAGTGAACCGAGCAAACGTAGATGTCTGCAATGGAAGGCTAAACAAACGTCAACGTCATAGACCGGACTGAAATCCGGTAAGAATCCGGCGAGATCGGACGGTCTCTGACCATGATAGATAAAAGATGTGAGAAGAAAATAAATTATATTCATTAGAGCAAACTAGCCCATATAAATACAATAATGGTGTACACATGAGTATGTATATAGGTATAAATACAATATACATGTACATGTATTATTATAACTCTCACAGCAAACAAGTTGATTTATTTTATTCATTATCATTATTGGCACAACGTCTACAAGCATGGAGTACAGTGGATGGAATTTCAAGTTCTCAAAAAAGAAAAAAGAACAAAGAAAAAAAAAGAAGAAGAAAACTACTTAATCTATGTAAGTCAATATCTACAGATATCACACATTGTTGGAATCTTATCATTGGTAAAAGCGAATTATCATGCGAAAAATACATGCCAAAACACAGCGGATAACAAAATTTTTAATGGCAAGTAAACATGATAAAAGCCTAATGCATGCTAGAACTAGGATTAAATTCTAAACAAATAGGATATTAAAAGTTATACCTTTCTTTTGATGACGATTCTGAACGTACCCTTGTTTCCCCGAATTCGAAAAGGGACTACGAATCGCGACTCTCCTCTATAATCACTTGCACACGAACGTCTCTGGGAATCAAGTAGATATGCTAGTACCACAAGAAACAACACTTGTTTCTTGGTTTGAATAGCAAGCACCCGAAATTCAAAAAGGGGTTGTAGGCGCCGCCTCGGCAGGTTTCGACGGCGGGATCCGACGGCGGTGGCAAAGGGAGAAGAGTGGGTGACAACTAGGGTTTCTTAAGAGACAATCTCTCAATCACTCTATTTTTCTCTCTTCCTCTCTTTCTTATATTAGGGTTAGACCATCTATTTATTTTTGTAGCCCAAAACCCTAATTTACGAAAAAAACCCATCACTTCTAATCAAATTAGGAATCTTTTCTTTGATTAATTAAACCATTTTAATTAACCAAATCGATTAGATTGGATCAACACTTAATAAGACCCAACCCGAATAAGCTATTTGCTCTACCTAATTTAGGTTTTTCACCAATACCCTAACCAGGTGGTCCAATAAGTAACAAATACTGAACCTTGATCCCGGTATTCTTAGTGTATGATCCTGTAGGTCCATTTAACATTGGCAATGAGCTTAAACAATTTTAACGCTCACAAATCATAATTATTCTCTAGCAAGATGATACGATTATCCAATATTAAATGAAGGTTAATTTCGAGAATTAACGGAACCTATTGCAACCTCATACAATCCTTTGCTACTGAATATCTTAATTAGCATAAGGCACGGAGCGAGTGACCCTTATTTTAATGCTAATTAATTTTTTGATCTCTTAGTGAACTGACTAAGTCAAGTAAATGATGACACTTATCATTTCCCTTAACCGTGGCCACGCAGTACTCAGTCTCACTAATCAAATGGCCGGTAATATTCACTCTCTCTACAGAGAGAAACAATTCCTTCACTTCACTCATGTCTCTCAGCATGAACTGCGATATGCCCAAACATACCCGTACTTGCCATTCATTTATGAATGACATTAAGCGTAAGTCAAAGCATGTAAGGATTCATCCGAGATTCATAGTGATTTCAGGTCGAAAGATTCGACTACAATAATTGCTTGAGAAAAACACTTATGACTTTACAACCATGTAGTGTTCTCAAGAGCGGATCGTTCCAGGTACACTACTCCCTAACATGTATCTATGTCCTTTGATCGATATCTCATATCCTATGACCCGTAAACAAAACCATCTCACGAAAGACATACTAGTCTTAATTTATTTTCATTCCCATGAAAATAATTTACTAGGGACATTTAGAATATTGTTCTAGTTTATGCTTCAAGATTTTACTATCCAAATCACGCATTTGATAACTTGAACATAACCAATATTCAAGGATGTTTTATCTTATTAACTATGCATAAAAATAATAATAGATAAAACGGTGCCTCATAATTATTTTCCAAATAATAAGAGTTCATATAATGTATTAGGGCTAGGGTTACACTAACACATATGTCTTCATTAATAATTATTTAGTTCTAAATACAAGATTTCACAAACCAACTGGGCAAGCACTGACTTTCTAATCAAACATTACTATGCATATGGGTCAAAGAGAGTAATTTGGGATCAAATTCCATCAAATAATCAATTCCCCAAATATCAATTACCACCAGGAAAGAAATTGGCCAATTTTGATTTTGATTTTATTTTAATTTTTTCTTAATAGAGGAACACTTCCTCTGGTCTCCTGCTCCACTCCTGTGGATGTTGTCTCTTGCCGTTGTTTTTCTTTTGTGTGTTTCATTGTTGCTGCTTTTTGTGCCCAAGTTTGTCTTGAGTCTGTGTGTTGTGTGTTTTGGCTGCTTGTCATTCTATAATTTGCTTGACTCTATCTTTCAATGAATTGTGCTTTTTCTTTTCTTTTTTTTTTTTTTTAAAAAAAGGACACTTTTACACCTACTCACTACTTGGTCATTCTTACACTTCTCAAGCTCTGCCACCAACTCTAATCTTTAAAAGGAAAGTATACATATACTGCCTTTGATTTTAAAAAAAATAAAGGTAAATATTTTTATTAAATATATCTTTCGAAGTTATACGAAATAAAATGTCTTAGGAGTTAAAAAAAAAAAATGAATGTTAAGGGTTAACAGCTACATGGGTTTTTACTTTTTAATATATAATTATGGGAGTTGTGAAATATGATGGGCCTTTATTAGAGCCTATAAAAAGATTAAAAAAAAGTTCACTTGGGAAAAAGTGATTTGAAATAAAAAAAATAGCAAGAAGTGACACTTCTATGAAGTTGTTAGAAGTTAGGGGCCGTTTGGTTCCCTGAAGTGCGGCCCGAAGTGACTGAAGTGGGGACTTCTGCCCCACTTCGGAGTGTTTGTTTCCCTGAAAATGGACCAAAGTTGCTGAAGTGATGACTTCAGCCCCCCCTCACTTCAGTGATATACTTCAGGATGAAAACCCCTGAAGCACACACTTCAGTGTTTCACTTCAGCACATGTTCTCGCCACGTGACAGCTACGCTCACCAACCCGGAAAAGCCCGACTCCCATCTCCACCCCTCTAGGGCTCCATTCTTCAACTCTCTCGTCCCCTCACCGGGTTCGGCGGCTCTCGGAGCCGCTTTCCCAACCGTCGTTCAAAATCGTCACCGGAAAGCACCACCGTTGATGCTCCGACCGTTCTGATCGTTGCTTTCCCCGAACTCTTTTGTGCGGCTTTCTTACCTGTGAGTTTGTTGATCCATTGAAATTTACCTTTGATTTTAAGTTATTTAATTTCGTTTTCTTTGATTCCTTTTTTTTTTTTGCAGATCTGTTCCTTTGATCGTTTAGATCTTGTGGTTCGTCCTGACTTTGTTTTTATTCTCTGTGAGTTCTAGCCAGTCGTTGTAATTGTTCTTTGGTACTAACCTTTCTTTTGTTTTGTTTGATTTTTTTTTGCTTTTGCAGCTCCTTAATTTCGTTTTCTTTGATTCATTTTTTTTGTTTTTTTGCAGATCTGTTCCTTTGATCGTTTAGATCTTGTGTTTCGTCCTGACTTTGTTTGTATTCTCTGTGAGTTCTTGCCTGTCGTTGTAATTGTTCTTTGATAGTAACCTTTTCTTTTGTTTTGTTTGATTTTGTTTTCTTTTGCAGCTCCTTAATTTCGTTTTCTTTGATTCTTTTTTGTTTTTTTGCAGATCTGTTCCTTTGATCGTTTAGATCTTGTGGTTCGTCCTGACTTTGTTTTTATTCTCTGTGAGTTCTTGCCTGTCATTGTAATTGTTCGTTGATATTAACCTTTTCTTTTGTTTTGTTTGATTTTTTTTTTCTTTTGCAGCTCCGCCTTTTGATCACTTAGATCTTGTGCTCCGTTAACCCCTTCTCTGTGAGTTTCTTCATCTGATCTAGTTGTTCTTTGATTCTAATTTATTTCAATTTTGTTATATCTCCTCACTTCTCTGTTTTTCGGATTTGATCTTCTGGCCTCTTAGATCTTGTGCTCCGTTATCCCCTTCTCTGAGAGTTTCATGATATGTTGTATTTTCTTCTTGATCCTAATGTATTTCATTCATTTTCTTCTATTTTGGCTTTTCCTCTGGGGTTTTCAGATATGTTTATCTGATCGGCTTTTAGGTTTTGTGGTTCGGTTATTAGGTTTTCAGATCTGTTTATCTGTGAATTTTGCTTAGAATTACACATCTTGGCTTCCTCGGAATCTTTGCATTGCTTGTGAAAATTTATTGGTTTTTATTTTTTGAGCTTTGTATTGTCTTCGATGAAAGTTTTTGATGTCACTTTCAGTTAAATTGGTTTATGGATTACATAAGAAGCTGTTTGCTTTCTTACAACCCCCTTGCTATCTTCTTGTTTCGTTTTTAAAATTCCATGCCAAAATTGAATGAAGGTCATGACATGCAGTAGCCTTACTCTTGGTTGTTTGTTTAAGTGGGATTTTGTTTGCTTGATTTTTTAACTTGTTTTAAATTCTCTGCTGGAAGGAATATGACGGATTAGTCAATTAGAGGACTTTTTCTGTTAACTTTCTGGTTTCTTTTTTTATTTCCTTCCTATATCCCCATTATTTTATAAGAGTTTTGTGCTCATAGCCCTTCATCCTTATGAGCCCATTACCATGTCTTATTTCCTTGTTCTGGATCATGACTTTTGTGTTCTTTTATGCCACTTAATTGCTCTGTAATCTGCATGTGAGAATGTTTGATTCTTATATCTCCTGCTATCTCATTGATGTATTCTGTTATTTTTCCTCCACACTTCAGTAGAGCAGCTCATGCACTACCTCATACAGGTGGTTATTTTACAGCCCTAATTTTTACATTTCTCTTTTACTGCATAAAAGACTAGCATACATAGGACAATAAAAGAATTAACTACAACATTGGATGTATTGGTTTATAGATTACATGTGAAACTGTTTGCTTTCTTACACCCCCCCTTGCTATCTTCTTGATTTGTTTTTACAATTCCATGCCAAAATTGAATGAAGGTCATGACATTCAGTATCCTTACTCTTTGTTGTATGTTTATTTGTTTTGTTTGCTTGATTTTGTAAGTTGTTTTAATACTCTGCTGTACGGAATATGCTGGATTGGTCAATTAGAGGACTTTCTGTGTGCACTTTCTGTTTCATCTCTTTGTATTTCCTTTCTATTTCCCCATTATTTTCTTCTGGTTTCATACACAATTACAAGAGTTTTCTGCTCATAGCCCTTTATCCTTATGAGCCCATTACCATGTCTTTTTTTCCTTGTTCTGGATCATGACTTTTGTGTTCTTTTATGCCATTTAAATGCTTTGTAATTTGCATGTGAGCATGTTTGATTGTTATTTTTCCTGCTATCTCCTTGATGTATTCTGTTATTTCTTCTCAAAACTTCGATGGAGCAGCTCATGCCCTCACTCTTACATTTCTGTTTTACATTTATTACACCCACTTGCTATCTTCTTGATTTGTTTTTAAAATTCCATGCCAAAATTGAATGAAGGTCATGACATGCAGTAGCCTTACTCTTTGTTTATGTTTATTTGTTTTGTTTGCTTGATTTTGTAACTTGTTTTAATTACTATGCTGTAAGGAATATGCTGGATTAGTCAATTAGAGGACTTTCTGTGTGCACTTTCTGTTTCATCTCTTTGTATTTCCTTTCTATTTCCCCATTACTTTCTTCTGGTTTCATTCACAACTACAAGAATTTTCTGCTCATAGCCCTTTAACCTTATGAGCCCATTACCATGTCTTTTTTTTTCCTTGTTCTGGATCATGACTTTTGTGTATTTTTATGCCATTTAAATGCTTTGTAATTTGCATGTGAGCATGTTTGATTGTTATTTTTCCTGCTATCTCCTTGATGTATTCTGTTCTTTCTTCTCAAAACTTCGATGGAGCAGCTCATGCCCTCACTCTTACATTTCTGTTTTACATTTATTACACCCACTTGCTATCTTCTTGATTTGTTTTTAAAATTCCATGCCAAAATTGAATGAAGGTCATGACATGCAGTAGCCTTACTCTTTGTTTATGTTTATTTGTTTTGTTTGCTTGATTTTGTAACTTGTTTTAATTACTATGCTGTAAGGAATATGCTGGATTAGTCAATTAGAGGACTTTCTATGTGCACTTTCTGTTTCATCTCTTTGTATTTCCTTTCTATTTCCCCATTACTTTCTTCTGGTTTCATTCACAACTACAAGAATTTTCTGCTCATAGCCCTTTAACCTTATGAGCCCATTACCATGTCTTTTTTTTCCTTGTTCTGGATCATGACTTTTGTGTATTTTTATGCCATTTAAATGCTTTGTAATTTGCATGTGAGCATGTTCGATTGTTATTTTTCCTGCTATCTCCTTGATGTATTCTGTTATTTCTTCTCAAAACTTCAATAGAGCATCTCAGGCCCTCACTCTTACATTTCTGTTTTACATTTATTACACCCACTTGCTATCTTCTTGATTTGTTTTTAAAATTCCATGCCAAAATTGATTGAAGGTCATGACATGCAGTAGCCTTACTCCGTGTTGTATGTTTATTTGTTTTGTTTGCTTGATTTTGTAACTCGTTTTAAATAATCTGCTGGTGGTTTGTTGGTAATTCTCTGCTTGGATGTGTTGGTTTATGGGTTACATGAGAAAATTGTTTCATTTCCATGCACTTTTTTCTTGTTCTGCACTCGCTTTGATCCAAGTAATGCATTTCTGCAGCTCTTGATATCGCTCTCCTGTGCAGATCCTTGTGCTCTGCTATGCATGACATTCTGTGTTTGCGATATAATTTCTGTTATGCATGCCATTCTGTGAACGTAATTGTGTTGTATTTCCCTAATTGTTTTGGGCGATGATGATTGCGTGTCGCATAGTCCCAACGCTTGCCCAGTCATGTCTAAATCCAGCGTTTACTTTACATCCTATCACTGGAGACTGCCCAATGGCGTGGTAGCCTGGCTGCCCGGTAGCATCGTGCATACAAATAGGGCTGCCAAATCGTGCATACAAATAGGGCTGCGTAATCGTGCATACAAATATGCCTGGCTGCCCTCGAGACTAAAATAATCTTGTGCGATATGTATGGCCGTATGCGAAGGGTAACCGCTGCAGTCCTATTGTGCGTCTCGTGATGGGGCTGCTAATTTTGCGACACGCATAGGAAATAAACCGCTGGTTCTGAGCCCAAATAAATTTTTGACATAAAACATTTTCTCGAAACCACGTTTCTTAATCTTTAACTGTAGTTCATAATGCATGTTCTTCAGTATTTTTAGACCCTGTATAAATCAAGTTACCTTTTTCCCATGCACAAAATGCATAATAAATAGGGCAATGGACTCGTCCGTAACGGAGTCGGTGTCATTGCCTTTGGCGGCCGCGTTCACGACCATGGTTGTCGTTATCGCGGTATTAATCGAGTATGAAGATGAGAAGAGGCCCACTAGGTACCGGGAGCCGTCAATGTTCCGAGACTTGACTCGCAAAAAACACATGGAGCGTATTTTGCGAAGTGGGGCAGATTACTGTATCAGTTACCTCAGGATGGACGTTGGCCCGTTTCTACACCTGGCGTCGATTATGCGGGACAAGCACCTCCTTCAAGACACCAGGCATACGTCGATAGAGGAGCAGCTTGCAATGTTCCTGCACGTGGTAGGACACAACACAAAAAATCGTACAATGCGAGTGGAATTTCTCCGCTCTGGTGAGACAATAAGTCGTTATTTCAATATGGTGCTACGGGCGTTGTGTTCAATCCGTGACGACTTCGTCCACCCGCCCAGCACCACATGCCACCCAGACATTGAGAACAGTCGACATTGGTACCCTTATTTCAAAGTAAGAACGCCTATATGTAGCTGGAATGTTTTTCGTTACGCACATATTAATGACAACTGACATAGTGGTATCATGTAGGATTGCGTAGGCTTGTTGGATGGGACACACATCGCTGTCTCGGTGCCTTCACAAGACATGCCACGCTTCCGCGGTCGTAAAGGCCTTACCCAAAATGTTCTCGCGGTGGTCAACCCAGACTTGAAATTCACATATGTATTGGCCGGTTGGGAAGGATCGGCAAATGATTTCACAGTCCTTAGGGATGCGATATCACGGCCACCCCCTGAGGGTCTTAAAATATTAGAAGGTTTGAGTTACACTCCTTGTTGATTCCTAATAAGCTAGATTGTTGATAAACTAACATATGATTGCACCATGTAGGGAAGTATTACCTTGTGGACGCTGGGTACACGACAATGCCTGGTTTCATAGCACCTTATCGAGGTGTTAGATACCATCTAAAGGAACATAGTGGTAGACCGCCTACGAACCCCAGGGAACTTTTTAATCTTAGGCATTCTTTGTTGAGGTCACGGGTGGAGCGCGCGTTCGCTATTTTGAAGAACCGGTTCAAAATCCTTACATCCCACCCTTTTTTCCCATTTAGGACGCAGGTGAGATTAGTACTTGTCTGTTGTATTGTCCATAACTACATCGCAGGGGTTGACCCGAACGACCAGATTTTGAATGCTGCTGTGGCACAACCGGAGGACGTACCCACGTTATCACAAAGCCGGTCCCGACGAGAACAACGGCGGGAGAACCAAGAATGGGCGGATATTAGGGAAGCCATAGCAAACGACATGTGGAGTACTTACATGGCGAGCGCGTGACTCGAAATGGCAATATATGATCTATAAGTTGTCTTAGTTTGTCATCTCTTATGAACGTGCCTGTAGCATGTACTTCTCACAAACTATGTCTTAAAAACAATCTCTTTCTGTTTTTTTTATTTTCTTTTGGCATCGCTCTAAATTGTTTATGTGTAATCACTCGCAGCATTTGTTAATGATATGTGTTAGCTCATTGATGATTGGACCCGCATGTTTGTTTGCATTCCAGGTCGCATGATGTATCGGAAAAATTAAAACTTCAATTTATTTCAGTCAATGTAAATTTTATGCAACGTGTTATTTAAGTTACTTAACTCATCACGGTATGAAATCTAACTTATTCGGTGGTTGTTTGTTGAAGACCTTAACATGGAAGGCCCTAGCAACGCCAGTGACGGTGCACATGGGAAGTGTGTGGCACCGAAGGTTAGCGCAAACAAAAGAGGAACACCAAACAAACGATGGAAGAATGAGTACGATGCATTCCTCATTCCGTTGCTTGTCGAACAAGCTAAGAAGGGTCTAAAGTGCGACAAGTCATTCAAGAGGGCGGCGTTCGCATTTGCTGCCGTGTCCGTCAACAACCAGTTTGGGACTGATTTCACCCCTGAGAATGTTGAGAATCACTACCGTACATTGAAGGCCCGCTTCGTCGAGATTAGGAAGGTCCGTGAACTCAGCGGCGCAGGATGGGACGACGACGCGAAGACGATAACCTTGGACCCATTAGTGGCGTTAGCGTACATTCAGGTTTGAATCAGCACTTTCTTACCTCAGTATTTACGTAAGTACTTGTGCATAAATACTGCGTTACACAGGCACATCCTGGAGCGCGTCCATTCATCAATAGACCCATCGAGCACTATGAAGGGTTGAGGATTATATGCGGCGAGGATAATGCAACGGGCCAGTACGCGACGTCACTGTTCTCTGATTTGGGGGAGAAGTCGGATAATGACGATGACGTTGACATGGTTGAATCCATCCCAACAGAACAACAGAGTGAGGAAGATGGTGATGCTGATTCTGTTCCACATGTTGCCAGTAGTCGGGCGACGTCGTCCACACCTACACAACGACGCGCAGGTAAGGGCAGCCGGAGCGGAGTGCCTATCAGTGAACTTGTCGATGCCGTCGGTGAAATGGCGGCTGCAATTAGAAAGACAACTTGTCACTGGACGGAGATCCTGTACACGAAAGTCATGGAGTTGGAAGGTTTCGACGAGCACGTGCTGCACGATGTGTTCGACTACCTTCAACAGCGCGAGGCCGAGGCGAGAGGGTTCATGGCGAGAAAGACCGAGTTTCGAACAATCTGGGTGCGAAGGTTCATTAGTGGGGGATCCTAAAGATTGGTCATTGCCCGATTGACCTGAAACAGCTTAACCAACAGACTTTGTTATTTTGCATGTTTATCTTTGTTATATGTGTTTCCTACTTATGTATGTTGTGTGTGTGTGCAGTAGTGGCATGCATGTTCTTGGACGGTGCGATAGCATTCGCGGATTCATGCCGGTCACTTATGTGGGACGCACGATTCATTTCTGTGCGATGGACCGGATTATGATGTGCTGATGTGTTATTTGTGGTTTGCTTTTGTTGTTGATGTTTTTAAATTGCAGGTTATGATGTATCGAATGCAGTTGAACATGTCGTACTTTCGATACTAGAAATATACTACCAAACTGCACCTTAAATTGCATGCAGGGGAACATGTCGTACTTTCTGTGCTATGAAATGGTTGGAAGGTCAAAACCTGCATGAACAAAAACTATAGGTATGTGAACTCCCTCTCTCCAACGGTGAGTGTTCAATTTATTGCAGTATTCTTGAAAACTCTGGAGGACTTTCAAGATATAGGTATGTGAACTGAAAGGAGCACACTTTCTGTACTCCTTCAATTGTAATAAATTAATCATTGGCTTTATTATGTTAGTGAACTGCATTTTATTAATGTGAACATGTATCCTCATGGAGTACCTCATGCTCCTTCTGTTGGAATGCCTCACTTTCTGTTTCTATCTGTTCTTTCTAGATAAAATATGTACCTATTTTATGTTTCAAGGAAGTTGAAGAAATATGTGCAGATTTCAACAGAGCTACTGCAACAGATGTTATTTCCACTGGAATGGCTGGCACTAGAAATGGAGCTTTGCAGCTTGTGAGTTCATCCTTGCTATTTCATTACTTCTTGTGATTGATTAAATTTAAATGGAGTTTAATTAATTAATTAGCATTTTATGTTTATGGTTTATAGATGAATGCTGATCTGCAAATTCTCTACCCACCGGCTCCAATTCGGGAGAGCTTTTCATCCATCCATAACAGAAAGTATTGTCTAGTAGGGAGAGCTTTTCAAAATGACATTGATGAGATCAACAAATGAGTGAGATCAACAAATGAGTGGCACTCAAAAAGACATTTCAATCAGAATGAGATACAAGAAGGCCGTGCCGCAATGTTTGCAGTCTTGTGTGGTTTTCATCCGTGCTCACACTTTGATTAAGATCTGTTGATGGACATCATATATAATTCTAGTTGTTATTTCTTCTCATAAAAGATGCTGAAGTTACATTGTCAGTGTTGTTCCTTGTTAACTTGACATCTCCGTTGGAAATGAACAGCCAATTTTCATCTTCATTACATTGCATCATCAAAGTTTTAGGTCATGTACCTATATATTTATGAAAACTATAGGAAGGATCAAGTGGCACGCATAAAAATGATCCCACTCCTTGTCCAATTGTTGTTTAATTTGTGCTTTGCTTGTTGGTGGCTTGCAAATGTGGTAGCATTGGTTGTGAAGGTGTTTCTTAATTGCTCAAATAGGGTTGAATACATATGTTGGAAGGTTTGTTTGTTGTAAGACAACTTGCATGTCCTATCTTCACCCATAAGAACGTACAAAAAAATTTGTCAAGTTAAAATAAAGTAAGACAAAATAACATCTCAAAGATAAAATAAAATTGAAATGGAATTAGGTAAATCACTTAGGTAAATGTCATAATTTATTAGCATCATAATAAACTAAGATTGGATGTACAATAGTTTACTTTAAATAATAAATTATTTATTACACGGATAATGAATTAATTACATCACTTAGGTAGATCGCATAATTTATTAAGATGGTAATAAATTAATATTAGATGTGCGACATTTTTCTACAAAGAATAAACTATTTATTACCATAGTAACGGATTAATTAATTAATCCATTTAGGTAAATGTCATAATTTATTAGGATCGTAGTAAATTAATTAAAGCACGTAAGTAAATATCATTATTTATTAATATCATAATAAATAAATATTAGATATGCAAGATTTTTCTTTAAATAATATATTATTAATTTACAATATTAGTAAATTAATTAAATCACAAATACAAATATCATAATCTAATTTAATATATACACATCAAAATGTATAAGGGGGTAACCTTACCCCTTCACCGAAGTGGTGATTATATCCCCACTTCGGTGTTACCAAACACCAAAAAGTGACTGAAGTGAGATTTTCCATATATCTACTTCAACCATCCAAACACAGGAAGTGGTCTCGGAAGTCCAGTTTTCAGCTTCAACCAAACACACGGAAGTGGACACTTCCAGCTGAACTGCTCACTTCCACCGAAATTGTCACTTCCAGACTTCCACCACTTCGGCAATACACTTCCGAACCAAACGGCCCCTTAATATCACTTCCACTAGCTAAAAAGTGAAAGAAATCCTTAAGCAAGGGGAAATGAAGAGAAATGGGTTTATAAAATATCACTTCCCCCACCTCAATCAAGGAAATACCAAGCGGGCATAATTCAAAATCCAAAAGATACTAAAGAGGGGAGAGTGGCATTTCCTCATTTTAGAGTAAATAAATATTTAGAGCATAGAGAAGTTAGTTCACTTCAGTGATTTCCCCCATTTTAAATTATGCATGTAAATGTTATGAATTTTGTACAAAGTTGAGTGATAGAACTGATTATTATTAGAGATTTTAAATGATAGTTCCTGAATTTAGATTATTATACAGCTATAATGAAACTTGTATAAGATTTTCAAATTCCCCTGATTAGAATTAGTTTCTTATTATAGATAAAAAATTTCAAACTTTCTTAATTAGAGTTAGTTTCTAATTTTAAATTATTGTTTTCTAATTATGTTCGTTATCTAATTATACTTTTTTTTCAATCAATGGGAATATGTCATTATTTACTCAATTCTAAACTCTGACCACCTTAGTTTCCAACTATAGGTTGTTTTGATTCTCTCATATTTGAAGGCAATATAGTAGTTCAAGCTCACTAGCATGTTTAAGATCTAGGGCAAGGCTACGAAGGAGGAAGTGAGGGTGACGATTGAGATGTGCTGCAGAGAGAGAAGGCTAAGAATCGGATTAAATTTTTGGTAGGTCACTAAGTTTTAGACTTATTTCATTAAGGTTACCATGTTTCAATTTGTATCAAAAAGGTTACTAACTTTCGATTTTGTTTCTCCGGGAGGTTACTCGCGAGTAACCATATCATTTCGGCTGACGTGGCTACCGGAATTTGCACAGTCAGCATTACTGTGCCACTCACCATGATGCCATGTCACCCATATGGCTAGGTAATGGGGATTAAATTTTTGGTAGGTTACTAAGGTTTGGAATTGTTTCATTAAGGTTACCAAGTTTCAATTTGTATCAAAACAGTTACTACAATTTGATTTTGTTTCTCCGGCAAGTGACCCGCGAGTAACCACATCCATCCTGCTGACGTGTCGACCGAAAAAAACACAGTCAGCCTGATGAGGCCACGTCACCAGGTGTCAAACCTGCTGACGTGTCGACCGGAAAAAACACAGTCAGCCTGATGAGGCCACGTCACCAGGTGGCAAATGCTGATGTGACACCTGGTGACGTTGCCTCATCAGGCTGACTATGTTTTTTTCGGTCGACACATTAGCAGGATGGATGTGGTTACTCGCGGGTCACCTGTCGGAGAAACAAAATCAAATTCTAGTAACCGTTTTGTTACAAATTGAAACTTGGTAAACTTAATGAAACAAGTCCAAACCTTAGTAACCTACCAAATATTTAACTCTTTATTTTGCCACCTCAGCATCTTAGTAAGTGGCACAGTAATGCTGACTGTGCAAATTCCGGTATCCACGTCAGCATAAAGGATATGTTTACTCGCGAGTAACCTCCCGGAGAAACAAAATCGAAAGTTAGTAACCTTTTTGGTACAAATTGAAATATGTTAGCCTTAATGAAATAAATCTAAAACTTAGTGACCTACAAAATATTTAATCCGCTAAGAATCCGATCATGAGGCTTGATTTAAGTGCGGTGCTAGCCTCAAGGAGAAATAGTTGGCAGGAATAATTTTTTTTTTTTTTTTTGTGTTTATTATTATTATTTTTTAATAATAAATTAATTGTTTACTCTTTTTTTTTTAAAAAAAAATTCTTTGAGTATTATGCAATAATTATAAGTAAATTTGGAAGTTACAGTTTACTGAATAAAAAATTGGGTTTTTTATAAACTCATTTTTTTTAATAATATTTAAATTTTCCGTTTTTATTATTACTACATTTTGAATTAGTTTTCCAAAAAAAATTCAGTATGAGTAAATGTTATTTTGAAATAAATTAAATAGATTTAAATGTTTTTTCTGATATAAATAAATTCAATAGTTTACATAATTGATCCTTTTGCAATGTGATATTGGTTGAATATAAATAAATAAAGTTTTTTGCGCAAAACATTAATAATATTTAACTAATAGGAAAACAAATTATTGATTTTTAATTGGAGAAACAAGCTTGATTAAGTGGAGTATTCATTAATGTTGATATATAGTGCTACTCAAATCAAAGTTGATATTACTTTTAATTAAAGAGGAAAATAAGTCTCTATGCAAATACAAATTAGAGCTTTAAACTTATTTTTTTAATATAATTACATTTGGCACCAATTTTAGCATGGTTTTGGAAAATTATTAAATTTGCACATCTGTCATGGCATTTGACACGATGTTAGTAAATTACTTTTTTTTAAAAGAAATACATTTGGCATCCCGTTTGGCACAATTTTAGGAAATTATTAGATTGGCATCTTTGGTATGGCATTGAAAAATTATTTTTTAAAAAAAAAAAAATTATATTCCAGCATCGGGCACTGTAATGGAAAATTATAAGATTGAATGTTTGGCACGGTATTTTGGCATGGCATTAATAAATTATTTTTTATTAGATTTGCATGCTTGACACAACATTAATAAATTATTTATGTTTTTAAAAAATTACTTGATTATGGCCATATGGAAAATTATTAAATGTGCATGTTTGTGGTGGTATTGTTTGTGTTAAATATTGTGATAACAAATTTGGCATGGATTTTTTTCATGCAAAAGTTGCATTTTCCTTGTAGTAGTGAAAGGTTTAATAACTTCTATTTATGCAAATTAAATTATGTTAGATTAGACACAATTGAATATGTATTGTGTTGAACATTAATTGTTTGAAAAAGTTTTTATTTGGTAGTTCCCTTTCATTATAGGAAGGGAAAAACATAGTACATCCTGAGAAACACCCATCCATTGTGGAGTTCATAACATAGGCTTATTTTATTTAAGAAAATAGATGTATGGCGACTTTAACGTATTGTTGCATCCATCATGATTTCTCCTTCTGATTTTATTGTTGCAGTAGAAAACAGAGCTCACCTTTCATGCATATAAAATTACTATAACTTGAAAATTGAGAAGAGATAGCTGAACTCCTTTATTTATCTGCGCCATAGTTTTGTATTTGTACTGCAAATATATAGAAGGGAAATATTTAGCAAACTCATTACTAATATAACAAGAATATCAAATAGAGTGCATATGGTACTCACATGAATAAAGTGGAATGTAGAAGCCATTGACTTCTAAATAACAAGTTTAGTAGTGTGGATGATGAGATGGAGGGGAAAGTCATCTCCTTGGAGGTGGGGGTGGTGGACGGCGTTTCCAAAGTGGAGGTGGCGGTGGTGGGCTGTGTTTCCAGCGTGGAGATGGGGGTGGTGGGTGGCGTTTCCATTGTGGAGGTGGGGGTGGTGGGCTGTGTTTCCAATATGGCGGTGGCGGTGGCGGTGAGAAAGGAGGAGGAGAATGAGAAGGTGAAAGTGTTGGTGGGTTTGTTGGAGCAACTGAAGTTGAAGGTGAAGGAGTTGGTGAAATCTTTGGAGCAATAGGGGGAGAATACGGGGGAGTAACAGGTGCAGGAGGAGAAAATTGAGGAGATAAAGGTGAAGGGGATGGTGTGGGTTCTAACGGAGGTGAAGGGTTTGATGCCGGAACTTGACCCGGAGACGATTGGGATGACGGCGTAGGTGATGGTGAAAGTGAGGAAGAAGGTGATGGTGAGGGCGATGGAGAAAGTGAAGGAGTCAATATAGGTGCAGATGGGCCAAGCGAAGGAGAAGGTGTGGATGATGGTGTCGATTGTGATGACGGTGATGGAGAAAGTGAAGGAGTCGGCGCCGGTGAAGAGGAAGGTGGAGATAATGGCGTAAGTGGTGGTGAGGGTACTGGACCAAGTGGAGGAGTCGGTGTGGTGGAAGGTGAATTAAATGACGGAGAAGGTGTAGATGATGGTGTAAATGATGCGGAGGGAACTGGAGCAAGCGAAGGTGTTTGCACAGGTGAGGATGGACTGAGTGAAGAGGATGGTGGTGATGATAATGTAGGTGGTGGGGAAGATACCGGTGAAAATGGAGGAGATACAGGTGAGGGGGATGGTGTGGGTTCTAACGGAGGTGAAGGGTTTGATGCTGGAACTTGACCCGGAGAAGATTGGGATGACGGCGTAGGTGATGGTGAAAGTGAGGAAGAAGGTGATGGTGAGGGCGATGGAGAAAGTGAAGGAGCCGATATAGGTGCAGATGGGCCAAGCGAAGGAGAAGGTGTGGATGATGGTGACGATTGTGATGACGGTGATGGAGAAAGTGAAGGAGTTGGCGCCGGTGAAGAGGAAGATGGAGATAATGGCGTAAGTGGTGGTGAGGGTACTGGAGCAAGTGGAGGAGTCGGTGTGGGGGAAGGTGAATTAAATGACGGAGAAGGTGTAGATGATGGTGTAAATGATGCGGAGGGAACTGGAGCAAGCGAAGGTGTTTGCACAGGTGAGGATGGACTGAGTGAAGGAGAAGGTGGTGATGATAATGTAGGTGGCGGGGAAGGTACCGGTGAAAATGGAGGAGATAAAGGTGAAGGGGATGGTGTGGGTTCTAACGGAGGTGAAGGGTTTGATGCCGGAACTTGACCCGGAGAAAATTGAGATGACGGCGTAGGTGATGGTGAAAGTGAGGGAGAAGGTGATGGTGAGGGTGATGGAGAAAGTGAAGGAGCCGATATAGGTGCAAATGGGCCAAGCGAAGGAGAAGGTGTGGATGATGGTGTTGATTGTGATGACGGTGATGGAGAAAGTGAAGGAGTCGGCGCCGGTGAAGAGGAAGGTGGAGATAACGGTGTAAGTGGTGGTGAGGGTACTGGAGCAAGTGAAGGAGTCGGTGCGGGGGAAGGTGAATTAAATGACGGAGAAGGTGAAGATGATGGTGTAGGCGATGCAGAGGGAACTGGAGCAAGCGAAGGTGTTTGCACAGGTGAGGATGGACTGAGTAAAGGAGAAGGTGGTGATGATAATGTAGGTGGTGGGGAAGGTACCGGTGAAAATGGAGGAGATAAAGGTGAAGGGGATGGTGTGGGTTCTAACGGAGGTGAAGGGTTTGATGCCGGAACTTGACCCGGAGACGATTGGGATGACGGCGTAGGTGATGGTGAAAGTGAGGAAGAAGGTGATGGTGAGGGCGATGGAGAAAGTGCAGGAGTCGATATAGGTGCAGATGGGCCAAGAGAAGGAGAAGGTGTGGATGATGGTGTCGATTGTGATGACGGTGATGGAGAAAGTGAAGGAGTCGGCGCCGGTGAAGAGGAAGGTGGAGATAATGGCGTAAGTGGTGGTGAGGGTACTGGAGCAAGTGGAGGAGTCGGTGTGGGGGAAGGTGAATTAAATGACGGAGAAGGTGCAGATGATGGTGTAAATGATGCCGAGGGAATGGGAGCAAGCGAAGGTGTTTGCACAGGTGAGGATGGACTGAGTGAAGGAGAAGGTGGTGATGATAATGTAGGTGGTGGGGAAGGTACTGGTGAAAATGGAGGAGATACAGGTGAAGGGGTTGGTGTGGGTTCTAACGGAGGTGAAGGGTTTGATGCCGGAACTTGACCCGGAGAAGATTGGGATGACGGCGTAGGTGATGGTGAAAGTGAGGAAGAAGGTGATGGTGAGGGCGATGGAGAAAGTGAAGGAGTCAATATAGGTGCAGATGGGCCAAGCGAAGGAGAAGGTGTGGATGATGGTGTCGATTGTGATGACGGTGATGGAGAAAGTGAAGGAGTCGGCGCCGGTGAAGAGGAAGGTGGAGATAACGGTGTAAGTGGTGGTGAGGGTACTGGAACAAGTGTAGGAGTCGGTGTGGGGGAAGGTGAATTAAATGACGGAGAAGGTGCAGATGATGGTGTAAGCGATGCGGAGGGAACTGGAGCAAGTGAAGGTGTCTGCACAGGTGAGGATGGACTGAGTGAAGGAGATGGTGGTGATGATAATGTAGGTGGTGGGGAAGGTACTGGTGAAAATGGAGGAGATACAGGTGAAGGGGATGGTGTGGGTTCTAACGGAGGTGAAGGGTTTGATGCTGGAACTTGACCTGGAGACGATTGGGATGACGGTGTAGGTGATGGTGAAAGTGAGGAAGAAGGTGAGGGTGAGGGCGATGGAGAAAGTGAAGGAGTCGATATAGGTGCGGATGGTGCAGGCGAAGGAGAAGGTGTGGATGATGGTGTCGATTGTGATGATGGTGATGGAGATAGTGAAGGAGTCGGCGCCGGTGAAGAGGAAGGTGGAGATAACGGTGTAAGTGGCGGTGAGGGTACTGGAGCAAGTGGAGGAGTGATCGTTGGTGAAGGTGAGCTAAGTGATGGTGAAGGCGCAGATGATGGTGTGAGCGTTGCTGAGGGTACTGGAGCATGTGAAGGAGTTTGTGTAGGTGAAGATGGGCCAAGTGAAGGAGAAGGTGCTGATGATGGTGAAAATGGTGGTGAGGGTAGTGGAGCAAATGTAGGCGAAGTGGATGCCGAGGGTTCTAACGAAGGTGAAAGTAAAGGAGAGGGTGAAGGTGTTTCCTTTGGTGAGGATTGTGATGAAGGAGTTGGTGAAAGGCTTAATGAAGGTGAAGGTGATAATGAAGGGGATAATGAGGGCACTGGGGCAAGTAAAGGAGTTGGCGTGGGTGATGGAGGATGAGATGGTGGGGATGAAGGTGATGTTGGTGGTGAAATTGGTATTGGTGGTGATGATGGTGGAGGTGGTGGTGGTGGTGGTGGCGGTGGTGGTGGTGGTGTTTTTTGTGGTGGAAATGGTGAAGGAGGAGGAGGAGGTGGTGAGTTTTGTGGTGGATAATGTTTTGGTGGTGGAGGTGGTGGTGGTATTTGTGGTGGATATTTTTTGGGTGGAGGGGGTCTTCTATGTGAAGAATGCGGTGGAGGAGGTGATTTTTTAGGAAATGGAATCACTACTGGTGGCAAAGGAAGTGGTTTAGGAAGAGTAACTTTAGGTGGCAAAGGAAGTGGTTTAGGAAGAGTAACTTTAGGTGGCAAAGGGAGGGAAGAAATTGACTGTAAATTCACATTCTCTTCACTAAGAGCAGCCTCTGGGACCATAAAAATTATAAGCCAAACCACCACAGGAAAGAATCGCTTCTGCATTACCGAGGCCATCGCTGGCGGTTTCCCGGTCTAGGGTTGTCTTCCTCCAACCCTTAGACACCTTGAAATTGCATCAAACCTCAGAGCTAGATGCTAGATGCAATAGAATTAATGCGCTTGCTGCTGCATGCAGAGAAGATGGCTCTTAATATAGACAACATGCATGGCGGTACATAGGAATTGTCAAGGCATATGGTTGGGCATGCATGATGCTAGTTTGACACCCAATTTGGTATCCCAAAGTCCTTTGAATTTGCTGGTGATTGCTATGTCTCTAACTTCCTTATTGTAGGTTGTTTGCAACGCATGAGGACGATAGTATTTGCATGATTGCCTGCATGGTTGGTTCGGAAGTCCATTCTAATGCAAATTGTAAGCTAGCGTTCAGTACGTAAATTGGTGGGTCATTATTGTGAATGATCATCATCATCATCATTAGCACTGGAGAATTTTCCTTTGTGTACATGGTTCACCCAATTTAATCAAGATATTTGACTTTGAGATCCATGCACAAATTAAGTCACATACATTGCATTTAGCGGTTGGATTTTTATAGCTGAAAATTAATTTCAAATCATGTTTTAAATTGATTTATTTTTTCCGGATTTTAGCTAGAAATTATTTGGCTTCACTATAAAAAAAAAAAAAAAAATTGGCTCGTTTTGCTAAGATCTTTGTTTTTGGATTTTCAACCTAATATATAATATAAATACTTGGCATAAAATGGCATATGAGAGAAGTGACAACAAAAACTTGTCCATCAATAAGAGTTAAAACACTAATAAGGAATAAAAACTACTGAAACTAAACCAATTAATTAATAACAACTCTACTCTACTTTTTTTTTTTTTTGCAAATATTCTACTTACATGTGAGGAGATGGGTTGTATAATCATTGATATCAAATACCAATAAATTATTTTGTTCATATTTATCCCAATCTTCTGAACCATGAATGGGTGACCATTACAAGATATAATTATGTACATATTACTAGTTTAACAACATTTAGCTCTGATGACAAAAACGGTTTGTTAACAATGTTTCATAAAGCTTTTACATCTTATTATAGGCTTTAAAATGTTTTATTTCACCCTCAGTTGCTAGTTCTTTTATGGACTATTTCAAGGACAAGCTTCTAAATTTTATTTTATTTTTTTCCCTCCCTTAGAAAATATAGGGTGCACCAAATCCAAGGGCAATTCAGTCCTCAAAAATCTGTTGGTGAAGCAGCATTCTTTCTTGCTGCGTCCTTATAAATCCTCATAAATCCATGCATCATTAATTAATAATGCATTGCTCTGATAATTTGAAGTGCAGCTTGAGATTAGGTGCACCAATACACATTTAAATTATAAAATTATCTCATCAAGTCAATAATTTTTTAGTCTATTGGTACTTAGATCTCTTACACATGAGTGAAGTCAGGAGTTAATTTGATTCCCATCTACGATAAAGTGAGGATATGTGGTATAATTAAAAAAAAATCTGTACATGTATTTTATGCGACGTGACTTGCCCATTTTATCAAAAAAAAAAAAAATGTAATAAGTGATGTCACAATAATAGTAATGTGTAAACATCAATGCATGTTTGATTAGTGAGTTATATGAAATTCTTAAAAATATAATGGCACTAAAGTAGGGAATTCTGAATTGTTTCTGAAATGAAATTTTTATATAGAATCCATGAAATTTTGAATTATAATTGCCATTGAATTACAAAGTCATAAAATTATAATTTCTAAGTGAGTGACTCAAATAACTTAGCCGCATTTTAAATTTTGTGTTTTCTTAAAAACAAAGTTTTATATACAATTGATGAAATTTTGGCTTAGTTGATATTGATTAAAATAAATATTTTTAAATTTAAATATTTATTTTAAATTAATAAGATTTTTATTAATACTAGTAATTTCCAATATTTATTATTAAATATTATGATTTTAAATAATTAAATTTGGTAAGAGAAAAAAAAAATATTAATCATTGTGGTGATCAATTATCATTGTTATACCAAAGTTCTAACTATACTTTAAAAAAATATTTTAAGATTTTTCCATATACACAGTTGAGTTATTACCTATCCAACAACCTTAAGATACATGTCTTACATATCTCCAGCAAAAAAAAAATCCTTAATAACTAGATTAAAAATGTCTTTTTTATAAAATTAATTTCTATTAACTACATTATAGAAAGTGAAGTTTTAACGCCCAAAAATTGAGATTTCGAGGTGTGTGGGTTGAAAGGTTTATCAAATATTAAGCAATTTTGTCAACCGCTTTTGGGTCAATTGGTATTTGGGTCCCCCGTGAGGACGCTTCGTAAGTGGTGAGAGTTCGAATCCTCGGGGTGAGGGTGCATGTCTGAGAATTGTGAGCACGAACTGTGGATGGTACCAGCGCCCATGTGTGCGCGGCCCCACAGGCCGCAATCGAGGCATGCGCACGCCCTTGTCTTAGTTTAGCGGGTCCATTAGGGGTTTCGTTCTTCTTGACAAAAAAAAAAATATTAAGCAATTTTTCCCTCAACAACTTCATAATCTTGGGATATTTTGAATTTATTAAAAAATTTATTCCATATACTTAGTTTGTGAAAAAACAAAGTTCACTTTTATTCACAGAACGAAGCCCTTGAATTTAAATAATTAATTTTTTTATTTTCATAATGAAAATGATATATATATATATATATATATATATATATATATATATATATATATTGGGCAGTGGACTAAAAATAGCAATACTCTCTTTACTAAAATGTCTATTAGGCTTTTACTTATCAAATAGGCTTTTAAAGTGATTTACAACTCTTCCAAATATTTTGAGATGGTGATAATGATGCCCTTGAAACAAAAGAGAATGTGAGTAAGTTAATTTAGTTTTTAATAAATCTAATTTATCCAAAATAGCACTGTTTCCAAGAAAAACAAAGAGATATTTGATAAGAGATAAATAAGGAATTAAAAAAATAAACATTAAAATGGAGGGAAAAAATTATATAAACCAATGAAAATTTGATTTAATTTATATTAATAAAAAATAAATATCTTTTGTTTTGTTGGGTTTTCTTATTATTGATTTATTATTTTTATTTTTTAGGAGTTGGTGGCAGGGTTTACATCTTTATTATTGTTGACTTGTCTTGGCTTGTTATTTGGCTTAACTTGTAGTTGCTTATGGTACCACCATTGTTTTTCTTGCATCGATGGCACAGACAAATAGAGATATGAAAGCCTGATCCGTCCTGCGGTTTTTGACCTACCCTTTGATTTATGACCTGATCCGCCCTGAATAGGGCAGTTTTTGTTTTTTGTTGAAATCGGAGAACGAGACAGGCCAGAGCGAGGAGGTTTCAGTTTTACCTTGCCCCACTCCGGCCCTCCTGTTAAAAGTTTGCATATATACCCCTATATATTAATATATAGGGAAAATTTCAAAAATAAACCCTGTGGTTGTCAAGTTTTGCAAAAGAGGGACAAAAGAAAAAAAATTTCGAATTCCTACCTCGTGGTTTTTCGGCGTGGCAAAAAAGGAAAAAACCGTGACGGCCGTTAGTTCTTGCTTACATGGCAAGGGCAAAGTCGACATTTCACATAAAAAACATATCTTCATATGAGTTGGACAGAGGGGCAGCAAGTGTAAGTGAGGGAGTGGTTTTTTTGGATGGAAATCGAGCTCGGACCTTAATTACCATATTAATTAGCATAAAAACATTAAAACCAATGTGAGGTGCCAACTCATATGAAGATATGTTTTTTATGTGAAATGTCGATTTTGCCCTTGCCATGTAAGCAAGAACTAACGGCCGTCACGGTTTTTCCTTTTTTTGCCACGCCGACAAACCACGAGGTAGGAATTCGAAATTTTTTTTCTTTTGTCCCTCTTTTGCAAAACTCGACAACCACAAGGTTTATTTTTGAAATTTTCCCTAATATATACAGATAATTTTAAATTTTTTTAATTTATAAATCAAAATAAATAAGATTATATTCACTTAATTATAATAGTTGTGTATCCTGATTAAGCTTATGTAGTAATGATTTAATTACAAAATATAGTACTTTACAAATATCATTTATTTTAATTTTAACTTATTAATAAATAGTATACATTATAAGGGGTTTAATAAAAAAATACATCAATTAATGTTGGACTATGTAATCTTTTATTTTTTTTATAGAAATTTTTGGAAAAAGCTGGGCGGGGTGGGACGTGAGGCAAGCCATATGGTTGGCGGGGGCAAAGGGGGAGGAGGGCCGAGGCGGGGCCCATAAAAGACAAAGGTAGAGATATTTTTCATTGATTGTTTGTTAATACAATCATATACATATTTATACAAGAGTCAAGTATTTATAATAGAAAGGGAATATTATAATTGTTATTTTTATGTAATTGATTGATTATCAAATTATACCAAAAAATATATAATTGATTGATTCTCAATCATATCAAAGAATGTGTGATTGATTGATTATCAAATCATGCCATAGGACATTATGTACTTACAACTACGCTATCTCACCCCAGTCATGACCAAGATAATGGAAAATCTTCTAACAAGCCAGTAACTATATAATAATATTGTAAGTGATCCATTCACTAAAGTTCTTGTTTATTTTTCACACTTATAGCCTTCTGCATAATGTTTTATTTTCTAACTTTAGTTATTTTTCTCTTGCAGATAATGCACTAAAGAAGTTAATAAAATCATCAAACCAGCGTCAAGAAATGAGAATGAAATTAGAGCAAAATGTTGTAATGCAATTTTATCGGTATATATATATATATGGATCTATAGCATCAACAATGTGCTTGTACTCTCTCTTGAAAAAGAAATGAATAAATTATGCAATAAGTTTTTATAATGGTGAATTATTTGCAAATATGGAATTGGCACTTCATATTCTCCTCTCGCGTGATCACATATCAAAAGTATAGTTTGAGCCTTTCATTCCCCAGAAGTAAGTTGTCATGGCATCTCAAAAGATTATTTTCTTCATATGAAAACTAAATTTAAAACCAAGTTAATAAAAGAAGGTACTAAGTTAAGATAAGGGAAAATTTTCTCGTAGAATATGAAATAATATTGTTAGTTCCGGGTGTATGTGGATTACTAATTACTCAACTCCCATATAAGCACACACATAATAAGTCAAATAATCAAAAGAAGACACATGAATTGGTAACTCAGTTTGATATACCACTTGTCTACATCTAGGAACAAAGCTTGGATATAAAATCCACTAAAAGAGGTGAATAAACATGGGTACAACACTCTCACTCATCGTTACAAAAGTAAACAACAACCCACTTTAGATTGCTCAATGCCTACTCTCTCACCTACTCACTAAAGCCCTCATTCCAAATGACTCATCTTAAATCTCATGGTCTTATATATATATATATATATATATATATATATAATGTCTCCCTCTTTTAAAATCCCTTCTACTTTCTCATTTGGACACCTTCCAAAACCTAGACATCGCACCTGCAGTTGTGACTGAACTTGTAACGTAGTGCACCTATTAATCTTGACTGAATTCTAGCTCCCGTTGCAACATGACCTCGCAACACCTCTAACCTTTTTAGTTGTGTCAATCCAACTTGATGCAGTTAAATGCTCCCAAAATCAACTTGCTAACAACTAGGTTGCCTTCTCACTATCATAATAGCTGTATCTTCTCAAGAGTCGCACCGTACATGAGGCGTCTTCCACATACCGAAGGTGACCTTCAAAGGATCTTCAAATCTTCTTCCAATGTTAATCTCTATTCATCTAAGTTTGGTCTTCACAATATTCAAACTTGATATTCATTAATCAAAGTTTGATCTTCAATATTTTGTTACTAAACTTGATCTCTTATTTATACAAGTTTAATTTATCACAATCTTCTGGACTTGATTTTCATTCATTAAAGCATAATTTTCAATCTTCTCCATATATAATAATGTCTTCAAATAGATCCAGCCATAAATAGTTTTTCTCCAAATCAAATATTGTGTCTTTATTTTGCTTTGTTTTCATATTGCTTGTTTGTTCCTACTTTCCATAACTGGTATCTTCATTCGGCTTGTCACGTAACTAGGCTTTAAATAATCTTGGCCTCCAGGTAGTTGATCTTTCATAGTTAATTCACTTGCCAAAGATGGATTCTATCTTCATTTAAATTTGATATTCATGCGGACATTGCTTGTACTTCAAGAAACATCCTCTAAGTTGATTAGCTTGCGAAAAATAGCTCTTCTAAAGATAATTTCATGTCTTCAAGTCACCTTGTGCCTCATCATCATGCCATCTAATCAAAGTTGCCATGTAATGCGTGTCAAATGATGTCAACATAGAATATTAACTCTAACAAATATAAATTAAAACATAGAAAACCATTAAATGACCTACTTCATTATTGGACTTATATATATTCTGAAGAAACAATATTTCATGAAATACTGCTAATTAAGTGCATGAAATACATATTTTTCACAATATAAGCATATGCACAATGCCAGACTTTTAGTATGGATTTCTCTATTTTGTTTTGCCAAGTTGTGTATTTTGTGCTTATTTAGCAAGTTATTAGGTTTTATATATATATATATATATATATATATATATATATATATATATATATATATATAAAATAAGAAAGAAATGAGCAACAAAGTAATTTTCCACAAGAAGAGTACGACCCAAGCACGAAGTGTAGAGGTTAAGTGCACACCTAAAGTTAGGGTGTATGGTTTTAAACTCGTCAAATTTGGGATAAATTTAATAGAGGGATTCAAGGAACATTCTAATGCAATTGTAGGGCAATTGATATATTGTATAGGATTAGAGTTTTATTGCCTTGAGAAAGAGATCAAATTAATTTAGGAGTCTCCACGGTCAGATAACACTTATCAATTAGACGGTACATGAAATCACATGTGAAGTAATCAATCTCAAGAGGATATGTGTCAAAAGTACTATGTTCTTATTTTTTTTCTTTTGCCCTAGATTCCCCATTTTGTCATCTCGATTCTTTATTTTCGGAGCTGATAATAGAGGGTCAATTAATACTAAGAGCACTGGTCCATGTAAATTTGACTACTCTACCCCTAGAGTACACTTTATTACTTGCGTAACTTGTTTACTTGCTGCATTGTTCCCATAATTAGGGTGCTCATCACTCTTTGTCTAAACATGTATGATAAAAGGCACTAGAAACGCATTGCAAGCAATTATTTACTAATATAAAGTAAAGAAAAACTATATATACATAAACCAACTTATTTTGTTATGAACATTCAGTGAAGAAATAAGTACGAATGAAACAAAAAAAAAAATTAAAATTTTTATTGATTTTATTTAATACACATGGTTTATTTATAAATGCATGAGCTTTACTATTTTCTCCATATGCAGGAGAACCTATAAAGAAAGTATATATCATCTGAGGTGTCTTGGACTTTTTTTATTTTTTATTTCTTTAAGAGAATCAAAAAATGTTTTATTGATTTATTGACTTTCTTAAGTAGGTAACACAAATTTCAATAGGTAACACATTTTCTTTATAGATTGTGACATCACTTGTCAATGGTAATGGTGATCAACACATTGCTAGATTTCCTCTCAAAAGCTTCGCCTTGATCAGCCTTCTCTTGGTCTCAATCAATACTAATGTGACGGATTAAATTTTTGGTAGCTTAGTGAGGTTTGGATTTGTTTTATTAAAGTTACTAAATTTCACTTTGTATCAAAATAGTTACTACAATTTGATTTTGTTTCTCCGGTAAGTGACCCATGAGTAACCACATCCATCCTGCTAACGTGTCGACCGAAAAAAGCACAGTCAGTCTGATGATGCCACGTCACCAGGATGCCACATCACCATTTGTCCACGTGACCTCATCAAGCTGATGACGTGGCCTCATCAAGCTGGTTATGTTTTTTTCCGGTCGACACGTCAGCAGGATGAAGTAGTTACTCGCGGGTCACCTGCAGGAGAAACAAAATCAAATTGTGGTAACCGGTTTGATACAAATTGAAACTTGGTAATCTATGAAACAAGTCCAAACCTTAGTAACCTACCAAAAATTTAATCCACTAATGTGACACCCGTTTCTCAAGATTCCAAATACAATCACTATGGTTCAAAATTTATTATCCAAAATCCCATCTAGTTAGGTTTATCTAACTCCCAATGTGCAAGGGTGAAGGACGAGTAAGAAAGTCAAGAAAAAGAATATAGAAATAATAAAATCCTTATATATCCACACTTGATATAGTTTCATTTCTACATATTCAGTAATAATGCCATAGAAAAAATTAATTAACTGACCTAACTGGTTTGATTTGATTTATATTATTTTTTTTTTAATTTTAGTGCTCGGATTTCAGTTTAGGTTAAGTAAAATTTATGAGTTGGTTCATTGAATTCAACCGGTTCATATATTAAATTTAATTTTAAAAAATAATGTGTGGGAAGTATATATATCACATATGTATTCTTTGATATCCTTGACAATCACAATATCTTCTAACTAGTTTTTCTTTTTTTTTTTATTATGCAAATCATCTACAATTTATTTAAGTCATAGAAAGTTCAATTATGAGAGTTTTAAGATACTTCATAAGCATAGGTTCTTTGTATAAAAATTAGAAACAATTTAAAATAGTATTAATTGTCAACAAATTCCTATTTTTGCTTTTAAAGAAATGTTGATGCGCTAATATATATATATATATATATATATATATATATATATATATATATATATATATATATATATATATATATATATGAGCAAAATAGAAATTTAAACAATTAATTTAAGGTTTAAATATTTGGTATACCATAACAAGCTAAAACCTCCGTCTTGCATAAAACATCCATCTGTTGTCAACGGCCTTTGGGTCAATTGGCACTTGGGTCCCCCATGAGGACACCTCGCAAGTGGCGAGAGTTCGAATCCTTGGGGTGAGGGTGCATGTCTGAGAGCTGTGAGCACGAACTGTGGGTGGTCTCAGCGCCAATGTGTGCGCGGGCCCCACAGGCCGCAGTCGAGGCGTGTGCACGCCCCTGTCTTAGTTTAGCGGGCCCATTAAGGGTTTCGTTCTTCTTGACAAAAAAATAAAACATCCATCTGCTAGATTTTATTTTTACAACAAACACCCTCAATTTAAGAAAAATTAAGAATGTGCATAAGTGTGAATTAAGCTCAATAAACACCTATGCCCTCACCTTATGTGAGCTCTAAAATTTGATCTCAGGTTCTCAATAAAAAAACACTCTATGCAAGGAATTTGGCACCAATAATCTAAGAGGCAATTGGTATTTATATACATGTTTGTGTACTTATTCTAAATATAATTTTAATAAATATGTCAAATTTATATTAAAGTGAAGGTATAAAAACTCAAAACTAAATAAAATAAAGCTTCTTGAAGATGATTTAATTTACTCTATCAATTGAGATGAGACATAACAATATACCCTGATTTTGAAGACTTGGAAGGAGCATTGATTTGAGAAGTGATGGTGAGTAAAAGCTTTGGGAAGTTGGCAACCATATATAATATCACAATTCAAACTAGACACCCAACCAAATCAATACAAAGTACTATTGAAAAAATTCAGAGGAATTAATTAATAACATGAGATCAAAAAAAAAAAAAAAAAAAGTTTTATGACTGGTATCATAGGATATCATCCTCTTCACAAGATGCATCTGCATCAAAATATTTTAAGTAGAAAACTCATCAATTATAGTGTGCCAAGGTTTAGACCAACTTCCTTTGGTGGCAGTTTGTTTCATCTTCATCACAATAGCAAAGGCTAGTAATGTATCATTTTTTTTTGTCAAGAAGAACGAAACTCCTAATGGGCCCGCTAAACTAAGACAGGGGCGTGCGCATGCCTCGACTGCTGCCTGTGGGGCCGCGCACACATGGGCGTTGGTACCACCCACAGTTCGTGTTTACAATTCTCAGACATACACCCTCACCCCGAGGATTCGAACTCTCGCCACTTGCGAAGCGCCCTCACGGGGGACCCAAATGCCAATTGACCCAAAGGCCGTTGACACCGTCTTTTTCCTCCATCAAATAGACTAGCAACTCCTCCTATAATGGCACCAAAAAGACCACCACCACCACCTATAAGACCACCCCTTACACCTTCATCACAAGCTCCTCCACTCTTTGCCACCTTATTCTTATTAACTTTTTTACTTCAGTACTTAAAAGTAGCTTCTTTTAGGAAGCCATTTACTTTTGTAATATTGTAAGAGCATGCACTGATCATAAGGCTTCATGTTGATTTTCTACACTTGAAACCTTTTGTGTAATATGTTTGTATTATTTTCTTACTCTACTCTTATTCATTTGTATCAAAGAAAATGCAATACAGGGAGAGGTTAATACAATCATGGAGATGAACTCAAGAAGGAAAAAGAATCTTGGTTGCATTCTCATTAAATAGAAATGATCTATATGTACACAATCAACACTGTGGAGGCGCATATATCCATCATTTACAAATGAAATAAAGAACTTTTTTTAAAAGACTTCGGAGAGTGCTTCTTTGCAAATGAATACAGGAATTTTTTTTTTTTCTTCTTTTTTTTAGATAAAGTGTGCAAGTACTCTCTCACCTCAATTATTGTCAAAGGAATTTAATCTCTTAATCTTTTACTTGGGAGAAAAAAAATTGCCATCTTCTTATTGCCAACGTGATAGAAAAAAATTTTAATTAGAAGTAAAATTAGCTTGAACATAAAAACAAACATTTTTGCATATTCATTATATATTTGTTGATTTATGCAAAACACCTACAAGTTGTTTTTAAAGAATATATAGGTTGCTATTCGTACAACTAAAGGTTTAAGTCTTTCAGATTGTGAGGATATCATTAATTAATGTTATAGATGAAATTCTAAATATATATGAATGAAACTCTAAAACTTACAATGATAATTCAAACAATATGTTTAAATTCTATATTTATTAGGATTAAATGTTTAGCCTCTTGGGTAACATTTTTTGCATCTTTCATGTATATATATGTGTGTGTAAAGATATTTATCATAAGGGCATATGAACCGATAAGGTTGTTACTAAGTTAAGCTTTACACCACCTCTTGGTCTATTGGCACCAGGGTTTTTTTTTTTTGCAAGGTGTTAGTGTTTTTACGAAAGATAAAGATTTGAACCTCAACTCATGTAGAATGAATACGGATGTGTTGAGCTAATAACTCCATGCTTGTGTACGTCCTAACATGTGCCTACCCCACCTCCACATCCGTGTCTACCCCTGGGTCGCTGATACCCATCGAGTTTTTAAAAATCCACTCCACACCCGAACTGGACAAAGAGCAAATATCTTTGGGAATCCTTCCGCTTCTTCTACCCCAAACATAAAAAACTAATCTAAAATATAATTTGTTATAGAAAAATTTTAAACCAATTAACATAAAATTTTTCCAATAAAACAAAATAACATCTTAAAATTACAACACTAAACAAACAATATTATTATAAAATTACAATGACAAAGCTAGCTATTTCAAATTTATTAAAAGCAAATTTAAGTGATGAGTATATATAATACGAGGATATTTTTATAATTTTATTTCATGAGACAGTTCAGGGACAGGTTGTGGTCTAGTATCAAGATCTCCATACTCGTCCCCGCCACCACTTTATAATAATTTGGTTTAATTGAACCCGATCCAAAACCCTGTCAAAGTAGGTTTTTCTCTATCAAACTCAGTTCTAATTGGATCTAGTCAAATAAGGTTTGAGGATATTTGCTACCCCCACTTATAAGTTTTATTTGGTCAAACTCGATAATTAACGCTCATGGTGGACAAATAAGAAAGTACGAATAATGATGGTGATTGTGGAGGTAACAATTATAAATTCTAGATTATGTTGTACGTGGAAAGTTCAAATTTAGAACACAATCTTATTAAACATTAGTATTTTCACATGCATATAATTTATTTGATACATAAATTTTTAAATCTTCTATGACACTCATGCACTTTCCCTGGACCAACCAACTGATTGGTAGCGAAATCAAGATGTCAATGAAATGAGAATTTCTGGATTACTCTGCAAATTGACATATGACAAATTGAGAGATCGGAATTGAAGGAGATGAGATTGATATATAAAGATATCATTATTTTAGAAATGAAAGAAGTTCGGCGAGTTTTTTGTGGCTTGAAATAGATATGGAAACGGAGAAAATTGAATTTTTATTAATAACTCACTTCCTCCACTTTAATAGAAAAATAGCGGAGTAATTTTTGTTTAAAATATATTTCAAAATAAATAAACATTAATAACGGGGGAGTGAGTTAACTTCTCCGCTTCCCCTGCAATTCAACCTAAATGAGGCCCCCTTGAGAAAACATTTATAAAACTCCATTTTATAATTCTCCGACACAATACTAAGGGGCCGTTTATTTCATCGAAGTAGGCACCGAAGTGGCCGAAGTGACCACTTCCAGCCCATTTCAGTGTGTTTGTTTCACTAATTTGAACCTGGAAGTGATGATGTGACAACTTCTGAGTTCAGCCACTTCGATGTCTGACTTCAGCTGGAAAAGTCCCGAAGTCACCACTTCAGCCTTCCACTTCAGCCCACTTTGCAATATTTTTCAATGATAAATAGAATAATTATTACTATGGTAATAAAATAATTAAATAACTACTCTCACTAATTAATAATTAAGCATAATATATTAACCGATTTAATTTAATTTAATAACATGGTATTAAATTAATTATGTGATGTCAAAGTTTTTAATTTAATAAATAAATTATTTATTACCATCGTAATAAATAATTTAATCATTTAATTAAATCATATGATTTAATTAAATAAATATAAAAAACATGAAATGGCAACTTTACCCCCTCACCGAAGTGGTGATCATATCCCCACTTCAACCATCCAAACACAGGAAGTGGTATCCGAAGTCCAGTTTTCAGCTTGAACCAAACACACTGAAGTGGATAGTTCCAGCTGAACTGTTCACTTCCACCGAAGTACCACTTCCAGACTTCCACCACTTTGACAATTCACTTCCGAACCAAATGACCCCTAACCTCACAATAGCTACTTCCACTATCACCAACATGGACACAAGCTGTAAGATTTTTTCTTTTTTAATCCATTGTTTTCGTCACTAGTTGTGGAATTCTATTTTGTAGTTGTTAACTATCGCAATGGATGTTATAAAATATATATAAAATCTTTTAATTCATCTTCTGCTCACCGGTCACCATGACCTTGGAGGGTATACTAGAATATATTTAATATCTAGATATTTAATAAATATATGCTAAACAGTATTTTTATTTTGTTATATATATCTTATATAATTTATTTTATTAAAAAATATTCTATTTTTAGAAACAAATCATTTTAATAATAAAAGTGAGGCCGGTGTTGAATTACTAGTATGATTAGGAATGGAAATAGGGCGTGGTGGGGGGAATGTGATCCCCGTCCCCATCCCCGCTCTCCACGGGGCGGGGATTCCCGGTTTAAATTTCCCCGTGGAGAAAAACCCCCCCACTCACTCCCCCGTGGGAATCCCCGCCCCACGGGGAATCCCCGCCCCGCCTAAAATATTGACTCAAAGTTTTTTTTATAACATGCACGTCATATACAAAATACAAATTCACACAAAATAGTTTTCCTAAAAAGTCATAGTATAATGTATGATTAAACAACAACATTAAGAATTTAAGATACAAATTAAGAAATACAAATAACGTAAAGTTTAAAACTAAATTAAAATTACAAATCCATTAATCAAATTGATAATGCAAAACTAGCACAATAATTTCATGCTTCCATCAATTTGTTTTTTTTTTCTCCAAATCATTTATATTGATAATCCGATTTCACTACCACTAGCATTTTGACATGATAACTCCTCCTTCAATAATAAACAAAATTGTAAATATATAATAAGATTATAAATCATATCAAGATTAAAGATAAAATTTTATAAAAAATCATATTTACCTCATCATTCTCATCCTCCTCTTCATCAAATGTAGAAGAAATAGCTTAAATTGTTGACCATAAACATGAATCTTCAAAAATAAATAAATACATAAATAAACAAGCAATTTTTTCACAAATAACATTAACTTAATAGAAATAAATTCAAGTAATAATAATAATAATAATACCTTTCAACCAATCTTGTGTGCACATCAACGCTTCTACTGTGTTTGGGTGAAGTCTACTATGATGTGGATTTATGAATCTCCCACTCGTGCTAAAAGCCAAATCCGAAGCCACTGTAGACACAGGAATTGCCAAAATATCTATTGCAATTAATTGTAAAGTAGGATACTTCAATGCATTTTTCCACCAACTCAAAATATCAAAATCGGTTTTCATTGGCAATATAGACTCTTCCAAATAATTGTCCAACTCTGACTTCACATTCTCCGTTTGGCACCCACGAGAAGCAACAAACAATTGATAATTATTGATAAATTCCGCATCATCATCATCATTGGCTAATAGTTGTGAAGAATTATCCACAAACCCATGAGATTCATTCCAATTTGCTTTAAAAGAATATTCTCCCACAAAATCATAACAAAGAGTTTGAATTTTTTGAATTTCATCTTTTGCTTTATTCTCACCATATATAATGGGAAAATACATTTCCAACAACATCAACTTGAATCTGGGGTCCAAAACAATTGCCACACCCATAATACCATGAATTTTGTTCCAATACTTTTCAAATTTTGACTTCATTCTCAATGCCATTAATTCAATATAGTCAATCCCACAACTAACCTATTTTTCCAAAGCAATGCTAATCTGACAAATCTTAGGAAAATATAAGGTTGTTGTAGGATACTTGGTCCCTGAAAACAACTCGGTCACACTGTGAAATATCTTCAATCTTTCACAAATCTCCTTAGCCTTTCCCATTCTTCATCTGGTGGACAACATGTATAAAGAGATTCTCGTTGCTTCAAGCGTTTGAAAGCATCCTTATAGCCAATGGCAACATTAAGCATCAAAAAAGTTGAATTCCACCTTGTCTTACAATCTGATACGCCCCTTTGCGTATCCGCAAGTGCACGGGTCGTACTAGTAATAAAATGTACCCTAAGGTCGGGTAGTCGTATCCACTGGGACTAGTATATCTTCTAATACTCTCGTTCTACTTAGTATCTAATCAATTGAAGAAGGATTTAATTGACTCTGGGTTGGACTGAAAGAGATTGAAGAGGAGGAACTACACTAAGGGAAAGGTAAAGATTGGCTCGATGGAGGAGATGGGGCCCCGGGGTTGAATTCCTGATGCTCACTAACTTGGACTCTCTCATTACTTATCAGAGATACCTTCAGTTCTAAAATCTAGTTGTGCTAGGTGAATGATGCTCACAGTGCTGTTGAACCCTAAGTTGAAACCTCACTTCTTGTAACTATCAATATGATTCACAAGCTAAGATAAGATAACCAAACATTCAAGCATTCAACCACTCAACAAACATTCAAGATAGCCAACAACCAAGATTTAATGCAAGGAACAAGATATTCATAAATACTGCAAGTAGAGTATTCAAGTGCAAGCTACAACATCAGAATATTTCCCCCCGGGGCTCCCTACGAGAGTTTAGCCCCTCATGAGGTTAGACAAAAAGATAAAGGCCAAAGAAATTAATACACAAGAAGTTGAAAACTCCCTAATTTCTTGCATCCTTGCGACTATCCGAGACTCTATGATAAAATGGATTCTCCTCCCCATCGGACTACCATTCGCGCCACATTTCCCTTGTGATGGTGAGGACGGCTCCCCAAGGCTCCCTCCTTCTTCTTCCTTTGTTCGCAGCCGAAAAGTCCCCCAAAAACCTAAGTTTCTGGGGTTTTAAACTTTTCCCGATGTGAGCACGGCCGTATTGAAGCCGTGCTCCAAACCGTGCAGATTACGGCCGAATAAAACTTCTGAAACTCAAATTCCTGTAATCTGCATGGGGTCCAACACGCCCGTGTTGAGGCCGTGCTGAAGGTTGTACGGCCGTGCTTAGCGACCATAATGCGTGTTGCTCTCGGTTGAATTCTCCAGTAATTTGCACGGCTTGAAACACGGGCGTGCTGAGACCGTGTTGAGCTTGATGAGGTTTCTCCTAAGTCCTTCAACTCCTCAAATTACTCCAAATCACTTCTTCTTGCCTTAGGACTTTGATATCTGCATGAAAAACTAAGAATACCTCAAATAGCACTGAATTTAGAGAATTAATGCCGATAAATTGAAGAATCATAAGAGTAAAACATAAAATAAATATATATGAAATGTACTCATCACAATCTAAGAACAATTTTTTAGTGAAATTCATTTTCAATTGGCGCACAGTTTCTTCAAACTTCTCAATTCTTTTGGGTGTAGCAACCCAAAATGCAACACTATCACGAATATTTTCAATTGCATCATGAATCACATCTAGCCCATCTTTAACAATCAAATTAAGGATGTGTGCGCAACAACGCATATGCAAAAATTTTCCATCCATCCAAAGATTGCTACTTGACAATTTATTCACAATCAAGATCACAAGCAAATCATTTGTAGAACAATTATCCAAAGTCAATGTAGATAACTTGTTATCTAGATTCCAATCCATCAAACAATTCACAAGTACTTCACACAAAACAGAAAAAGTATGTGGACATGGCACATAAATGAACCTATTTATGAAAACCATTTAAAGATAATTAAAGAACATATTATTTTCGAAATTATAAATGACAATGATCATTACCTTATAATTCGGCTTCTCAAAATCCACTCATCATCTATGTAATGTGCAGTGACAACCATGAATCCACGCCTTTGATTGTTGGAAGTCCACATATCTGTAGTTATTGCAAATCTACTCCGACTTTGATCAAAAAACTTCATTGTTCTTGATTTCTCATGTTCAAAAATCTTCATTATATCACTTCTTAATGTAGTTCTAGAAATGGGCTTGAACAATGGTTGAATAGAACTAAGAAAATCTCAAAATCCAACATGCTCCACCATTTTTAGAGGATACTCATGCATGATAATCATTGTAGCCATCTTTTTCCTCGCAAGTTCTTGATCATAAACATAAGTTCCAAGTGACCGCTTGCCACTAACCTCGACATTAGATTTCAACAATGATTGTCTTATATCTTGTCCTTTCCTTCGTGGGCATATAGCGTAGTGATCATGTAAATGTTTTGTCCCATTTTTTGTGTCTCCTCCAAGTTTTTTCCCACAATAATTGCATATCGCCTTCCACTTATCATCAATCTTTTGTCTCTTGTAGTGATTCCATACTTCCGATTTTAACCCTCGTTTGCCACTCAAAATTAATTTTTCATTTTGGGTCTTTTGGCATGTAGAAGGTATTGATCCAGCTGTAGACGAGTCATTATCTTCTCTTGGTGTAGATTGTGTAGCACTATGCATTAGTGAGTCATTATTTTGCATAGATTGAATAGCATTGTCTGCCATTTTTTACCTATCAATTCAAATAAATAACATATCAATTCAAGGTTTGCATAATTAAAAGTGTTATAATATTTTTCAGCTAGACAAACAAATGGACATGAATTGCAGATATCTTTGTCAATTATTATAATTTATAGTTAGATGTTTTTAATCATTTTCTGAGAAATTGAGGAAGAAACATTGACCCTGATTTGCAAGGTCACTAGTGAGCATGCTTTTTATCCTAGTGAATGTATATATATATATATCTGATTAATTTAGGGTCTTAGCGTGCACTACTTGCATTGTGTTCAATGTGCTCCTTTTTTTATTGTACATTCCTTCACCATGCTTTCTTTTTTATTTGCATGCAGAGGTCAGGCTATGAGGTGTACTTACTGGAAGCCACGTACAAGGATCCAATGGTTGGTTATTGTAAGTCCCATTTGTCTTCTAATCTTCTGCTTGTAGAATGAGTGTTTTTATCTCATAGTGGTTTTTAGTGCGATACTTAACTTCATGGGCATATTATTTAGGAGTTGGTCATGGCTAGTCGTCGCAGGTCTTTAATGGAAATTGGTGAAGTTTCAGTTGCACCAACATTGTGTGCACATTCTTAAATACCTTTTTGTATGACAGGGATGTGCAGCAAGAAATGTGAATGGATTTAAATTGGACGATATTAAGAAGATGGCTGACCAATGGGAAGAAGCTCCGGCGTTGTATCTACAATTGGACATCCAGGTTTTCCTGAGATAGGATTATAACATTGTCTACCTTCTTATATTATGTTAATACTATGTATACTTTGTGTATGATCTATCTTCATCTATTATTTTGTTACTGATCTTGCAGTCACTAATCCAACCAAAAAAAAAATCCATCCAAATATCAACAGAAATGGAGAAATTCAACAAGGATTAATTTCTTACGGGAAACGATGGTGGCCGAGCTGGGTTTGGGACGACTACGGGCCTGCTAACGGCGGTGATCGGCTGGGTTTGGGATTTGAGAATGACGGGCCCGTGAACGGCGGGGCCGCCGGAGGGAGGAAGAGGGTTGTCAGCTGGGTTAGGAACTTAGGAACTTAGGGCTGAACCTTTTTTTTTTTTTTTTAATTTTGTTTTTTTAATGAGTTGTTATCATTTAATCCTTTATTAAAAATCTGATATAATTATAATAAATATAGGAGGTTTTAAATTAACACTATATATTGCATTCATATTATATTTTTTTTATAATTATAATAAATAAAATAATATTTTGTAGATGAGCATTAAAATATTTTATAATTTTGTTTCAATAAATTGATGTATTATAAATCTATAGTAACAATAATTAAATGTAAATTAATTGAGTAAAATGAAGAATTCTTAGAAAAATATTAATTTTATAAATATTCCGTTGCTCATATTTTATAATATTCCGTCCAACGGATATTCCCGACAAATTTAGCGTGGGTAAATTTTAGCAACTGTCAACTGAATACTAACGGAAGTTACGGAACAGATTCCGTTGCTCATATTATGTTGCTAGTCAACTTTTTCAGTTGTTATGTCTTAAAATTCCTTCAGTAAGTTAAAAGAAATAAATTGAATTTATGAAATATGAATTCTTGTTCCGTTGGTAATCCAATGCTAATTCCGTCGCTAAAGTGCACAAATAGCTTCGGAATATTTCGCTAGCAATTTTTCCATTACCTATTGCTGGATTTCTTGTTGTGTCTCAAGGCAAAAAAAATTAATTAATTTTTATTTGTTTATTAAAGATAAATTTCGCATGGCATGATAAATTTGATATTTTAATAAATATTTAAAGATTAATTTTTTAAAGATGAAAACTCACTAGATATTAGATAAATATTTAAATAAAATTAATTATGTTATATGAGGTTGTAACCCCACTACCCAGCATCGGGGTTATTTTAAAGATAAATAATTAGTTTTTATGAATATTAGAAATTTGAAAATTAGAAGTTTGAATTTTAATTTTGCAAATATATTATATTTATATTTTATTAAAATAATTTAAGATTTTATTAAATAAATATGTTTTAATGAAATATATAAATATAAATAGTTAATAAGTTGTATGAAATAATTGTGAGTCCCATTTTATAATATAAAGATAAATTAATGAGCAAGAGTTTAAATGTTTACTGGATTGAAAAAATAATATTTATCACTAAATAAATAATATATAACAGTTATTTCAAATTTATTGTTACAATTATATTTAAACTCAGTTATTTTAAATTAAGTTTCTATTAAATAGGAAAGTTATATTTAGTAAAACTTATTATTAACTAAAAATATTAACAAATAAATATTTATTAATTATATATATAATATTATATTAATGTTGAAATAAATTTTAATAAATACACTAAAAATATATAATTTTTTTTTTGTTGGGGAAATGGGGAATCCCCGCGAGGATCCCCGCGGGGCGGGGAGAGCATTCCCCGCCCCCGCCCCCGCCCCCACCCCCACCCCGCTAGGCGGGGAGGAATTTTTCCCCGCTCCCCACCCCGCGGGGGATGTTTCGGGGAATCCCCGCCATGTCGGGACGGAGCCCCGCGGGTAACGGGAATTCCCCACCCCACTTGCATCTTTAAGTATGATATACTACAATATGAAATATAAAATTAACTGTCAATTTCTTCATTTGCCAAAAAATCTGCTTGTCTTTGGTAAGTTTATATAAGGGCCTAGCCCATTTACTTTTTGATTTTATTAAAAAGCAAAAAAATTTAAAAACCTAAAATATCGGAAACAAATTAAATTATAAATAAGTAAAACATTTGGAAGCATTTAAAATTGTCTTAAAATTAAATATTCATGCGCTGACAGGCTAAAACAAAAACTAACCTCACTTTTGTAAATGCTAAATAATATTGATTTGAACGACAATAAAATTTTTCATAAACTTATTTTATTACAAATCATTTCATAAAACTAGTTTAAGTGATATCCATTTGTCACTATATATATATATATATATATATACAAATTTTAAAATATAAATGTTATAAATCTTTTGCATATATATTTTTTGAAAATTATTTAATTATATTAGTTTAAAGCATGCCCATTACACGTAAATTGCGCTTACAATTTACTCAAACTTCACCCAAAATTTAATTAGGTGGAATCACTTTCTACAGTTTAGTGTGGAATATTTACTCTCCTTGATCTAGTTGAATCACTTTCCCAGATAAGAGGAAAAGTTATAAAAATAGGTTTTGTCCAACATGCCCTCATTTTCAATGACTAAAACTTACCTACAGGCACTTCTCTTCTTTCAACTCTCATGCTTGCCCTTTTCAATGTGTGTGTGTTTTTTTTTTATCTTTCTTTTTCCCCCTCTCTATTCTCCTTCATCTTCTTCCAGAATTGTTTTTTAGTTTTTCCCTTATAAGAAAAAGGAATCAGGTTTTTCATGTTTTCCTAAGTCTAAGATGTTGAATTGATTGCAATTAGCCTAATGAGGTATATTCTTACTTGTGTTGGGTGTGTGATGAATCTGTCTCTAGTTGAATTTGGTCAGATTCTTTATTATTATTATTATTATTATTATTATTATTATTATTATTCCTGGAATACTAGTTTTTTCTCATTAAACTAATGAGTTATGCTTAAATTTTATTTTATTTTTTTAATCTAAGTTTATTATGAATGTTTGAATTTATTAGCTTATTTATATGACTTTAACTTGTCAAAGAATAAATCCAATAAAATTCTTTTGCCAGAGTATTTTATTATTTTTTTTTGTTTATTATAATGTTTCCCAAACAATAATTATATATATTTGGCCAGTTACTCAGTAAGGATTCCAATAAATACAACACAATATCAAGTCTTCAAAATCAAAAGTTAATAAAAATTAACAAAAACATGACTAAATAGATGCTTTATGTCTAGGAATATAAGAGAGAGAGAGAGTGTGGTCCTCTTTTGTTATTGATCTTGATAGACTACAACACCTTGCCAAGATCTAAACATGTAATTGATGCAAGAAAAAATTAAATGGTTTTGTCTACCTAGGAATCATCCAAGGAGTAAAAACAAACTATTTGGCAAAGGTAACCACAAATATTTTACGCCAATAATGTAAAATATATATTTTGTGGTCCATATATGCTTCTTTTGTTAGATCTTATCCGAATTTAAAGTGACCCGATTATTAGATATATTAATAGATAATATTAATGACATTTAAAGTGGATAGAGCTTAATCGTTCAACTGGTTATGTGATGGACATACAAGATTAATTAGATATTATATATAAATTGGTCTTCTCTCTGCTCATTAGGGTTATGGTTTTATTACGCAGAAAAATATCTTTATCAGAAAGCAAAAACCGTAACCTAAGTAGAGAAAAGGAGAGAAATCAATTTATTTACTAAGTATTTCTATTTTTATAGTGATGGCTCAACCAAATTCCGCATCAGGTATGTTTTTAAAATATCATATATTTTAGAATTTATTTATACTTACTCCTATTTTACAATTTTATTAATTGCCTATAAACTTATTCACATCTTTTTTAAAAAAATGTGAATAAAATCCAATCATATATAGTGGTCGTTTATATCATAATTGATTCGGAATATAAAGAAAAGGAAAAGGTAAAAAATAATATATTATCAATCAAATTTTTATGACAAGACTTCCCAAGCATATGCCATGGTTTGATCTGATATTGCATGTGCATGGGATCCGGTGCTTTCTGATATTAAAATGTGGGCTTGATTTATTTTTGCATATGAGATATTTTATAATATAATGATAATAATATTATAATTATTACAAGTTGCATAAGGAGTGTTGGGTTTTAAATAAAGGAAAATTCGTAACGGCTAGTTGTTCAAAAGCTCCAATAACGACTAGTTTTTCAAAAATGTCAACGGCTATTTTTTAAAAAAATGTTTATAACGGCTATTTCTTATTTCAAATTAAATTACTATGGAAAAAGTTTTTGTGGATATCCAAACACCATTCCGTAGGAATTTTTCCTGTAGTAAATTCGTAGTAATCATCTTCGAATCCTACGGAAAAAATTTCTTGTGGAAAATTTTATTATGCAACCAAACAGGCCCATGTAAATTTATTTGTAATAAAAATAAATGTTGAATAAGAAATAAAATATCAACTTTTTATTGCATAAGATACATTTTTGAGTAAAATATAGAAGAAGTAATCTAATTGTTTAGATATTTTTGTTTGAATTACTAAATCATAAAAAATTTTAATTTGATCACATGATTTAAAAATTACAGTTACTTTGATCACTGATGCTTTTCCCATTAACAATGATTGACGTGGCAATCCATGTCAGTCTTATTTTATCACGTTTGCCATAGTTACTCTAACACGTATTTAATGAACTTTAATAAAGTTTTCTTTTAATTGGATTAACAAACTACATACAACAGTGTATTGGTATTGTATAGATGTTCCATTATAAAATCTAATGAAGTTTTCTTAAGTGAATTAATAAACAATATATATGTGGCAAAAATAAGACTGACATAGACTATCACGTCAATTAACTATTAACAGTGTAAATCTTAGTGGCCAAAAAAACTTAATTCTTAAGTTGCGTAATTCAACTGAAATTTTTCATAATCCAGTGATTAAAAAAGAAGCACTCAAATAATTGGATGTATATGCATGTATTTTACCCAGTACTTTGAGTTGTCAATTTTTAAGATGGTCATATACAGGCAGTGACTTATTTTTTTCTTTAAGACAGGTAATTATTTATATATTTAATAAAAAATAATAACTGAGGTGATAAATCTCATGCTCATGATCAAGTTCCCTGCAGGTATACTTCTTTATTCATAAATGACAGTAAAAAAGTATGGGTCTTCATTTTTGGCTATTGAACTAAAGTCTTTAATAATAGCCATGTCCATTGGTATGTTGCCTTGTTGGATGAAGACAGGGAGGCGACTTTGTGAAGTCTACCTTGCCCCTTAATTGACCTGATTACATTCATTTTTTTAATGTTTAGATTCATACCACCATGCATATATTCTTCAGCAAATTAAAATAATTAAGATTAAAAAATAGATGAGCTTATCTTTACATGCTTTATTCCATTCAAAAGAAACACTCAAATGTAAATTAGGAAATATTACTGTTTATGAACAAAAAGAACTCAAAAAGTTGCAAATAGAAGCCCTTCAACTTGACAAATAGTACAATTAATTAACTCCGGGTACCACACACATACCAGCATCAGATGCCCATCTTTATTGATTTTGATCTTTTACTGGTTTATTGCTCCAAACAACAACATAAGCAAATACATATAAGAAAATGTATCTAATATTGGAATTGCTGAGCTCCATTCTTTGCTTGTTCAATGTTTGAGTAATGATGCTGCAAACACAAGCAAAAAATAATAATAGTTTAGCAAAGCTAGCCATTTTGATTTTCTTAAAAAGATTGCAATAATGCAATGTCATCAACAGTTGCTAGGAGAGTATTACTTACGTTAATAGCATGGAACTAATAGCAAGAGCCTTTGGCTTGTGACATGAACTTCTAGTCGTGCTTAGGAGGAGGTGGGGACGAGTAGATGTAGACATGTGGTGGTGGGGGTGATGGTGGAGGTGGAGATTTGTAGTGGTAGGGGGGAGGAGGAGATGGAGAAGGAGGAGGTGGTGACTTGTAGTGGTATGGAGGTGGGGGAGATGGGGAAGGTGGTGGAGGAGATTTGTAACGGTAGGGAGGTGGTGGAGATGGAGAAGGAGGAGGTGGTGACTTATAGTGGTATGGAGGAGGGGGTGAGGGAGATGGTGGTGGTGGAGATTTATAATGGTAAGGAGGAGGAGGTGAAGGAGAGGGTGGTGGAGGTGATTTGTAATGGTAGGGAGGTGGTGGAGATGGAGAAGGAGGAGGTGGTGACTTATAGTGGTATGGAGGAGGGGGGGAGGGAGATGGTGGTGGTGGAGATTTATAATGGTAAGGAGGAGGAGGTGAAGGAGAGGGTGGTGGAGGTGATTTGTAATGGTAGGGAGGTGGTGGAGATGGAGAAGGAGGAGGTGGTGACTTGTAGTGGTATGGAGGAGGAGGAGATGGAGATGGTGGTGGAGGAGACTTGTAGTGGTATGGAGGAGGGGGAGAGGGAGATGGTGGTGGAGGAGATTTATAATGGTAAGGAGGAGGAGGTGAGGGAGAGGGTGGTGGAGGTGATTGGTAATGGTAGGGAGGTGGTGGGGATGGAGAAGGAGGAGGTGGTGACTTGTAGTGGTATGGAGGAGGAGGAGATGGAGATGGTGGTGGAGGAGACTTGTAATGGTAGGGAGGAGGAGGAGATGGAGATGGTGGAGGTGGTGACTTGTAGTGGTAGGGAGGGGGAGGAGATGGAGATGGTGGTGGAGGAGATTTATAATGGTAAGGAGGAGGGGGTGAGGGGGAGGGTGGTGGAGGAGATTTGTAGTGGTATGGAGGTGGTGGTGATGGGGATGGTGGTGGTGGTGACTTGTAATGGTAAGGAGGAGGAGGAGAGGGTGAAGGTGGTGGTGGTGACTTGTAATGGTAAGGAGGAGGAGGAGATGGTGAAGGTGGTGGAGGAGACTTGTAATGATAAGGAGGAGGTGGTGATGGAGATGGTGGTGGTGGTGATTTATAATGGTATGGAGGAGGAGGAGAAGGTGAAGGTGGCGGCGGTGACTTATAATAATAAGGTGGCGGAGGAGAGGCATAAATATAAGGCTTATGGCCAGCCTCCGCCACTGCAATGGCGATCACACATATCACCGCCGCAAGTATTACTTGCGGCATTCTCCGTGCCATCTTCGCCGGAATAGCCAACTCGTCGGAAATACACCTTACCTTGCAAGGTCCAAACCCTAAATCCGGAAAGAACTTTTTAACTTGAGTGAGTTGGTGCATTGCATGGAAAGGAACTAAGCCCTTATATAGGCCTTCATCAATCATTGTCCGTTGGTCCTAACTCTTTTAATATCCTGCATGCAAGCTGGATCAAGGACTTTGGTTTGGTATTATATTTTGGACATGTATGTAGTTTTTCAAAAGTCCATTGGTGTGTTCTCATTATTAAGGGGTCCCTTATTCCAACATAAGGAAGTGGTAGGGCATATATTGCACATATATGTATGCTAAGGCATGACCCTACACTTAGAAGGAAACGTCGAACTCCGCGTTAAGAGTTGAGGTTAAAGGTTAGGGTTAGGGTTAAGGGTTAAGGGTTAAGGGTTAAGGGTTAGGTGGGAAAGGTCTGTCATGATTCTTTTTGTCTGTTTTCATGCACGTAGACGCACTTGTGGATTTTATTCGCATTTTGTGCAAGAGATTTGGGTGCCATCTTTTATGTTTGGCTTTCTTTGACTTTTCAAACATGCGAAACATTTACATTGTATAATGTTAATTTGTTCATAAAGTAAAAAAAAAAAAAAAATTGTATAATTATATGAATTATAAAAAATATCTGAGCTCGAGGTTTTCTTCTATGTTTTGTTTTCTTTGACTTTTTCAACCAAGGAAACTTTTCTTTGACTTTTTTAAAAGTTAGATGATTATATGAATTATAGGAAATAATTTCACAGCAGGCTTTTTCAAGTTCTATGTTTTGCTTTCCTTGGCTTTTCAAACATTGTAAACATTTCCGGTTTACATTGGTAATTTGTCAATGGGCCGATGTTTGTCTTTGTTTGTTATTTACACTCGTAAGCCCTAGTTAGGGGACTCACATTGTTTGTGCTGCCAATTCTTTGTTATACTTTTTAATTACTTTTTTGTGCATGGTCTAATGTCTTTTTAATAAATTTCTTGTTTATCTATTTTATCAAAAAAATATATTTATGTTTTTTATATTATTATTTTTTGGTTAATTTGTGAAAGAAAAGCGTATGGGTCCGTTTAATTCGTCAAAAAATAAGATACTTAACCACACAAACTCTCTTGTCCCTTGTTTGATTTGCAAATATGTTTGGGATACAACACAATAATATGTTCGAGCACAGTACAAATTGAAAAAATGTTTATCCCACCAAACCCATGGTATAAATTTTAAATTATGGAATAGTATAACCAAAAGTCAATTTTACCCCCTTCAAATCCAAAAATTACAATAAATATCCAAAATCACATCATGACCTCACCCACCGCAACATTATCAAAGAAATAGTTTAGTAGAAAGCTTTATATATGTGTATGTATAAAAATGTTATAAATGACACCAATAATGCAAAAATATTGTACATGAATCAAACAAAATGAAATGTTAGCAAACTTTTTAATATATTTTTCATGACTAATTATTCTTTAATGTATTTTGAAAATTTAAAAATATATTTGTGCTAAATAATTTTAAAATATTATTTTTTACAAATTTTTTATTTCTTACCAACATAGTAAAATATAAATGATATTATAGTACTTTTATATTTATTTCTCCTGTACTTGCCCCAATAAAACAAAGAACAGTATTGTCTTTTGAATATCAAACAGAGTACAGGAGAAGCATTTTTACTATGTTGTACTCTTGTGTTATACCTTTATACGAATCAAACGGGATCTAAAAGAATATTATCAAATTAATATCAACAAGTTTAAGGATAACCTTTTTTGTAGGGCAAAAACCTGTCACTTCAAAGAAAATTGCATTTTAGCACAAAAGAAAAATCATGCCAAATTTTTCACGGAAATTGTCATAGGAACACAATTCGTGCCAACTTTGTCACAGTCTTTGGGACGGTTAAATGACCATGCCAATTTTGGCACAGTTTTTATTATGTACAAAAATTAGACAACAAACCATGTTTAAAACTGTGAGAAATACAAACAACTATATATAAATTTTTATTTATCACGGATTTTGGCATGTTGCCCTCAAACCCATGCCAAACACCATTTGTTTGGTTGCCACAGAATTTGGCACAATATGACCAAATCCGTGCCAAAAACCGTGTCAAACCCACGACTTTGTATTTGGCATGGACGTTAGCACAGTTTTTGCTCACACCATGCTAAAAGCCACGCCAAAAACTATTTGTTTAGTTGGCGTGGCATTTGGCATTGTGTGCCCAGATCCATATGAAAAATCATGCCAAACACATGAATTTTTAGTTGACACAGTTTTGAACATACCTTACTAGCCAGATGTATTTAGTTGGCACGGAATTTGACATTGTGTGCCCAAAACCATGTTAAAAATCGTGTCAAACTCATGGAAGCACAGTCTACTCACAACCATGTCAAAAAATATGTATTTAGTTCGTGTTGCATTTAGCACGGTAAGCTAAACAGTGACAAAAACAAAAAAATTTTATTTGGCACGGTGCCAAAAAACCGTCCCAAACATCATGTATTTGGTTGGCAAGGAATATCAAAACTGTGCCAAACACATAAATGTTTATTTTGGCACGGTTTGCTCAAATCCTTGCTAAAATTTTGCTAAACAACATGTATTTGTTTGGCACGGAAGTTGACACGGAAGTTGGCATTTTGGCACGGTTTGCTCAAATCCTTGGTAAAATTTTGCTAAACAGCATGTATTTGTTTGGCACGGAAGTTGCCAAAACCCTACCAAACACAGATTTTTTACTTTGGCATGGTGTTTGGTGTACGTGGTTTGCCCACAACCCTGACAAAAAACGATGCCAAAAACCATGACAAACACATCATTTTTTATTTGTCATTATTTTTGGCATGGAATGCCTAAAGCCAGCCCCAAATTTATCCCAAATATTCTTGTTTGGCACAGAAGTTGGCACGATTTTGAGCATGCATGCCAAATTCTTTTGTAGATATTTTATTTTTTCTAAAAAATGTGATTTCCTGTATGCATACACAAATATAAAAATTTATATTTTATATTTATCTGTATATATATAAAAATTATACTCCTAAGAAAATATGTAGAAAATTTATTGTAAAACTTAATTATGCATAGACGTTATAATATATATTTATAACAATTATGGTACATTCATAACAATTATACATTGAAAAAACTTAATTTTTATAAAATAATTTCACATTAAATAAAGTAACCTGTGATAACTACATGTTTATATATGTACATATATAACAATATCTTTGTGTTCTACACAAATAATTGAAGTTTATGATAATGTACATATTCAATAATTATGCCAAAAACCTGTAGAATACCTTATTTAGTCCTTGTATTTGACTCAATCTGCCCCTTTAATCCTCTCACTGTAATTTGACCTCAATTGGTCCATCTATTAATAATTTGAGGCAAATTAAGTCCAGCTCATGACGGACGTTCTCTTTTCCGTCATGGATAATAACCTAATTATTTAAGAATACCCTATTTAGTCTCTATATTTGACTCAATCAGCCCCATTAGTCCCCCCATTGTAATTTGACCCCAATTAGTCTTTCTATTAATGATTTGAGGCAAATTAGGTCCAACACATGACGGACCTTCTCTTCTCTATCATGGATAATATTCTCATTTTTAATAATATTTAAAACTTTCATAATGCCACATTAGTAACATCATACGGAGAAGAGAACGTCTGTCACATACTGCACCTATTTTGCTTTAAATTATCAATAGAGTGACCAATTGAGATCAAATTATAATGAGAGGACTAAAGGGGCAAATTTAGTCAAATACAATAACTAAATTCAGTATTTTATAAACTTTTATAATGCCACATCAGCAATATCAGACGGAGAAGAAAACGTCCATCTCGGGCTGTATTCATTGTCTCAAATCACCAATAGAGTGATCAATTGGGGTCAAATTATAATGGAGTGACTAAAATGGTAGATTGAGTCAAATACATGGAGTAAATAGGGTATTCTGCAGCCAAAAACCTTGACAAACGAAACAGTAACAAATGAAACTATACCAAAAACTGTGACAAATAAACCTATGGCAAAAACTATAACAAATGTTGGCATAGGTTTACTATTGCGTATCAAACTCTATTTGGCATGCATGCTATAGGAAAGGTTTTGAATTCTATGCCAAAAGCTGTGACAAAATCAATTTATCACGGTTTTTTAGGTTATTTCCATGGCAAATTTATCGTGCCAAATTATAGTTTGTCTTATAGTGTAGGGTTTTATAATTTTGGGGTTCAAACTTCAATTTGAATTAATATAGTTACTCAACTTCAATTTTATTTTAGCGGGTGGTCACTATAGAAATTTTGACCTATTTTTGATGATGTAAATGCCGAATTTTTTCTGTTAGCACATACATGACATATTGTTTGCCTAGTTGTTAATTCCCTAACTACTAATGAAAAAAATTTCGACATCAACATCATCAAATAAATGTTGAATCTCTATAGTGACCGCTAAGTGAAATAGAATTGAAGTTGAGTGACCATTCAAATTGAAGTTTGAACCCTAAAATAAAAATAGAGCATAGTTTGATGCTCTACCAAATAAATTTACTTGTAAGTTTAAACATATATAACTAATTATAAAAAGTATTTTGTTAGAGAGGTGATTAGGCTTTGACCACTTTAAACATAGCAAAACTCATGTTAAATAGATGGTCTAAATTTATACTACATTATTAAAAAAGCCTATAAAAAACCATTTATAATATTTTTCACTAAGGGGAATAATTTTACATGATTTTGACTTTCACAAGAGAACTCAAAAGTGAAATCACATAGAGATTTGTCCGAATTAAACACTTTCTTTTACACAAATGATTTCATGATGTCTTGGAACAACATCATGTGAACAAACCACCCTAATCATTTAGAAAAGAAAAGCAAATAAATAAATAAATATATTCTTTTTTGCCTTTGATTGAAAAAAGTTAAAAGCATGCTCAATAATAATTCATAGGGAATATTAATCGAGAGAGGAATAGTCCTTGCATCGAACTGTTGAGTAACAAGTTGGTGAGCATTGAAAACAAAGTAGTTAAAAGAATATATTCTTAATAAAGACATATAATATAATATAATATAATATTATATATATATATATATATATATATATATATATATATATATATATATATATATATATTATAGGCTGTCATGCACAAAATATATAGTACAAAAGATAGGGATGCTTTCTCAAGAGAGGAAGATTATTAACTAATCTTGATATTGACATATGAGACTAATTTGTGGTGTCAATAATTCTCACATATATCTCACTTTCTCCAACCTTTCAAAATCATATGGACTTGAAGATAGGATTGTTTGTCTTTTTTTTTTAATAAAAAAAATTAAAAAAATAAAGTTTTGAGGTTAGGTGAGGCTAACATGATTGGTTCTAATGTATTCCTTAAGATTGCGTTGAACTCTTTGAATGTATAAATGTATTTATTTTGAGGATATAAAATAATTAAATTTCTATGGAGTAAATGGCTTTTTGGTATAGCAGTAAAAAAGCTTGATACACAAAAATCTTAATGCCTACTTCAAAATACATTCAATGTGATCGTGGTTATGAGAAAGAATTTGCAGTTCAATTTCTTTGTCGATCGGTTGAAAAGGTATGAACCGGTTCATATTGCTTATTATGTTCATGCTTGCAAGTAGTTGCGCTTGTGTGTTTCTTAAAAATTAATTATTTTTATTTGAACAAAAATTTAAAATTAATAAAAATTTTGACCAAAGAAAAAGAATAATTCAGTTGTATATTTAAAAGACAACAACAAATATTCCATCCATCAACTAATGCATCTTCCAAACTCCACTGTAAAATTTACTCTCCTCTAGTTAAATAATAAAATTTTTCCATGTGTTATTTTACTTAATTAACTAAATAATTAATTTATAAGGAACGATTACGCGCTTATTAACGAATATAAAGGAAGCTTTTAATTATATAAGTTTGATACTACAGAAGCACATGAGAGTAGGTATATATATATATTTAAAGAGTAATAATATAAATTAATAATAAGACTTGGCCAATTGGGGGAAACCATGGAACATGTGTCTTTCTATGAAGTTGACTCAATAAATAGACATTAATAAATCTTCAATGCATCACATATGATGGGAAAACTATGGTCATGAGTCAGTATGGGCCCAAATAATCATTAAATAGGTGATTGAGAATGCTCTAAGAAAGGTCCAAAGCAAGCTCCAATTTGTTATTGTTATTATTATTATTATTATTATTATTATTATTTTGAAGGTTGTTGGGTTCTCTTTGTATTTTAATGAATATATAAGATTCAACTTCATTGTTTCAAATGGGGATAGACATAGTGATAGTGCCATCCACTTATTCATGGAATATATTAAAAATAAAAATTCAAACATAATTGGAATAAATCTTAATTCTAAATTACGTTCTGCATCTGAGCAGCCCCCCACCAACAAAGAAAATCACTTTTTTTTAATATAAATAGAAGCAAAGTCATTTAATGTTATATAAAAATTATAAAATATGGATTATCATATCATAAATTTATACAGACGTGAAATTAATCCTTCGATATATTTGTGCTATGTAAAGACACATTAACAATAAATTAAAAGTTTATTATTTTTTTTGGAATAAAATTAATATAAAACAAATGCCATTATTTTAAAGACTGAAATATATAAAATTAATTAATTCAATGATCAAAATGAATACTTTCTTCACAAGAAGAAAAAAAACATAATGACTGCCAATTTTAAATCTTATTCCAATCCTAGACACAAGGATAGCATTTAGAAACTCAAATTCGCTGCTTGCATTTGTATTCCAAATAACAAACTCTGTAAAGAATTGAACCAATTTTTTTTTTAGCAAAATGTACGAAGCACATATACCATCAGAGTGTGCGCATGAGAGACAATAATAACCCGTCCATACGCCCTCACCCTGCCAATACGAAATTTAGACTGCAAGCTCGCACTCATAACCGGAGACTCTTGCCACTATTAGATTGCAATGAGCATCTCACAAACTTTGTTTTTATTACTGGACCAATGCTGCTGCACCAAAAGCCCCTGTGCAATTTTACAAAGGCATGTGAATGAACAACAAAGCAAATAATTATTTAATCTTTGCTTGACCATGGCTTCTTCATAAAGCTGAAAAAGACCACACAACTAACATAATCAAGTGTTTAGTTTCCCATCATTTCCACAAGCCCCTTGTTTCGCTGATTCTGATGATGTATTTTCCTGCATGGCTAATAATCTCACCGTGAACGTCCTTCACCTATTGACTATTTTAGTCAAATTTTTAACAAGGAAAAGCCTCCTAATATTTCTCTATGATTTAGTGAGGACCTGATTATTTCTAATTGAAAAAACCTTCCAGGAATTCCTAAAGAGCCTTATGGCCAAAGAGGGTATGGATGTAAAAAATTTAGTTTTTGACATTTTTGAATCCAAAAAATATACCTAAATTCCCTAATCTCCTCCAACTCTTGATTCTTCCCTTCAGCAAATTGCTCAGATTAATATGGAAAAAGTCATACCAACCATTTAATCTTCCTCAATAACTAACCTTCATACAAAATGGTTACATTTCAAAAAAATAGAATCCTTCAAAATAATAATAATAATAATAATAATACTAATACTAATATTATTGTTATTATTATTATTATTATTATTATTATTATTAAAATTAATCAACCCAAGGGAAGAATGTATCCACAATTTATAACAAGCAAATGAAATCTCAAAAGTAATTCATTAGAGAAATTAGAAAGCTGAACAACCTGACTAATAATATGAAACATAATGGCTTATAAAAAAAATCAACATGTTCTCTAATCTGAAAGACTATAGGCACTACTACAATGAAATTGACCGGCTCAAGATTTGTCAAAGAAACATTTAAGCCTATAAGAATGAAACAAGGAAAGTTAAACAGAAATTTCAGTGTTACATATGAAAGAGAATGAATCAGGTTAAAATGTCACATGATCTATCAAGAACAGAAGTTAAACTTGTCGGTGTCGAGATTCCTCTACCATTTCTCTAATTGTAGTAGACTATCAACCCATTAATATAGGATTTTCACAGTGTACCTTGGTTTCAATAAAAAGTCTTACCGAATCATCTCACGCTTTACTACAGTGAGTATAAAAGGTCAACTGTGAGCACAATTGAAATGAGGAACTTTATCCGTTTTTGTTATCTTACAAGAACTCATCAGGAGAGTACGATGAAGCTTGATGTTAACTTTCTCATTTGCTATGTATATGTTATTCTCAATGCAGCATTTCCACAGTAAATCTCAGATGCAGTACTAGTCCTTGCCAAATAATCCAAGGGTTCATCTTAGAATTCATTGCAATAAATACAACTTACACAAGAAAGTGAATCTCATTTCTACTTTGCAATATTAGATTCTGTGGCTAATGTTATGCCCAAAAGTTCTCTTTTTCCATGGAAAGAACCTTGATACTGCAGCATTTCACCTGGTTTTATAAAAACCATATCTTGAGGAATGGATGACAAAAGAAAATAGCAAAAGGCTAAACATCAAGATAGGCAAGCAAAACTGATTGGAAAAAAGTGATAAATTGACAAATGGGAGCAGTCACTTCCTCTAGAGAAGTGGCATGTGAATCCACATTGACCTTGTGTCAGAAATACTAAAAGAAGAATAGTGTCAATATTTTAGAAAGCCAAATCACTTGCTATGAATACTGCGAAACAGATCCCATTGTTTGTAGCAGAGATGAAGGAAAGAAAATAACAGAGAAAATAAATGAAAGATATGCATATGAGAACCAATACTTACATGCTAGTAATAAATAGAGTGGAATAAAGATTTACATCTGCAGACCTGAACGCAGTTGCCTACAATAAAAAGATGACAGTTCTTTTGACATTCCTGACAAACGAAAACAAAATAACTAGATCACACAGTAAGAGCAAATCATATTCCAATAAATGAAGGTCTTGAAAATACTCACATGGTTTCTGAAGCTCTCAAATCCTTCTTCATATAACTTGCATCATGTTCAGAATGAAAGGAAAACCACCAATAATCTCAGTTACACCAAATGTCCTTTTCTGTAGCCACAAACAAAAATTAACTTGAATCACAACATCAATTCAATCTAAGAGAAAGAGCAAGAGTAGAATGCTTGAATAATATACATAGAGATTGAACACCAAACTTACTAGTGTCAAATGCAAAACAAACATATTATTTGGACTCAGGTCAAACCAAAAGCTTAAACTAACAGGATGGGAGACCAGACTTACATTTTTATATCCACTTTTACTAACCTAACCAACCGGGAGTATTTATTTGCTCTAAAAGTAAAGGTATGAGCCAATCATTTTTGACAAATTATGATACCCTAGAAAAGAAAAAAAGCAAATTAGGATACCCCTTGCTTGTATCTTTACCAGTCCATCAAACCAAACATATCATCTGGTTCCAATTCAACAGGAAAATTTAAGCCAATTGGATGGGCTATATTAACTCAATATGTCATACTAGTTATTCTACTATATAAACCAATTAATCAAGCTTTGACAATCATGTTAGATGCATACTCAACACTTATAATCTAAACTTAATTCAACCCAAAGGCTTAAGCAAATGGGTTCTATAACCCAACTGTACATATTTATATATGTGGGATTATTAGTTACTCTAATAAAAAACCTTCATACATGCTAATATATTTCAGCTATTGTGATATGTTTGGCCTGCATCTAACTATAAGCATCTAAATCCACTATCTTTTTTAACTCATTAATTCATTAAGTGGATTTCAAATAAAGACACAAGGTGATCAAAATGAATTCACAGTTAGAAAATAGATGAACAACTATGTACATGGCAAGCCTTTCTACTTCATGACCGACCAGGCCTCCCCATGATGTAGCACTGGATCAGAGTTAAGTGTTCTTTTGCAGAAGATTCCCAGAGGAAACAGCTTTTCTGAATGGATGTGTGAAGCCAATGACTCAATCCACTATTCTCCTCCAGATGATATGAAATGACTTGGCATTATACTCACAAGTTTTGCTACCATCCATAATTTCCCACAGAGAAGATAACTATTTAAACACAATCAATTTAGTAAAAGTCAGCCATTGTTCTATCACAATCCATTTGCATCGCCAATTGTGTCAAACATGCATAAATCTCTTTCCACTCTTGATGTGATTTATCCCTTACTATGAATTCATGAACCATGCCATCCACCTCAATTGAACTACAACCAGGAGTTTTCTCTACTCCCTTCTGTTTCATCAACTTCCACACCTTATCAGCTTCATCCCTCATGTTTGCCTCCGCATACATGTTTGCCAGCAAAACATATATTCCGCTGTCATGTGGATCCAATTCAAGCAATCTCACGGCTGCATACTCGCCCATAGAAACATTTCTATGAATTCTACAAGCAAAGAATAGAGCCCCCCATACCACGGCATCAGGCATGATGTGCATGCTTCTTACCACCTCTAGTGCCTCATTCAAGAGACCAGCTCTGCCTAACAGATCCACCATGCAAGAATAATGCTTAATTCCAGGTGACAACTTATATACTGACCTCATTTGAGCGAAATATTTTCGTCCTTCATCAACCAAACCAGCATGGCAACAAGCTGATAAGACACCTAAAAAGGTAACATCATCTGGCACTAAACCAATTTCTGTCATCCTATGGAAATGTTCTATAGCGTCTCTTGCACATCCATGACTTGCTAAACCACAAATAATAGAGGTCCACGTTAGTGCATTTCTTTCAGGAATCTCCTCAAAGACCTGAAGTGATTTCTTAATTTTACCACATTTAGCATACATGTCTACCAAAGCAGTCCCAAGAGCAACACTCAAGGAGAAGTTTTGTTTCTCAATAAAACGATGAATCCACAAGCCCATATCTAGAGCTCCAAGTAGAGTGCAAGCGGATAAAAGACTAACCATGGTGACCTCATTTGGCTTTACATCTGAAGTTTGCATCTCATGAAACAAAGCCAAAGCCTCTTTGCCTCGTCTACAGTGAACATACCCACCTATCAATGCATTCCATGGGACAACATCTTTCTCTGGCATCTCATCAAAGACCCTTCGAGCCTTATCAAACGAACCAAATTTAGCATATCCCACAATCATTGTGGTCCACGAGATGGCTGTCCTTTTCTTCATATTATGAAATAAATTTTCTGCTCGCTTTAAACTTGCACACTTCACATACATATCCATCAGAGCATTGGTCAGAGGGACAGTATATTCCAACTCATTTTCTTCAACATATCGATGAAAAGTCTGACCAAGCTCTAAATCCTGCAACTGCGTGCAGCATGAAACCAATCCAATCATTGTAACTTCATCAGCGCTAACACCCCACGCCTCCATCTCCCGAAAGAGACCCAACCCTTCTCGAGGCCTCCCACACTGAACATAAGCATTTATGAGTGTATTCCAAGAGACAAGATCTCTCACACCACTTTCATCGAACAGCTTGCGGGCATTCACCAGGCCACCACTAACAGCCAACATGTGAAGTGCGGCATTGAAAATAAACACATCAGAGATCAAACCCAACCGCACAACATGCCCTAAAACCGCATTCCCCATCCGAAACCATCCCGACAACCTAGAGCAAGCCTTGAACAAGAAGGGAAAGGTGCGGTTATCTGGCCGGGCGCTGCTTCTCAGCATGTCTTTGTACAAAAAGATGGATTCTTTCGGATCGTCACTGTCCGAGTAGCCACGAATAGCGACGTTCCAAGCGAATGCATTGGGATTACAGAGGTTGCGAAGGACGGCGACGCAGTAAGGAAGGTCGGGGGTGTCCGAGAGGGCGCAGAAGGCGACAAGGCGGCCGGAGGCGAATGGTAAGGAGATGAGATCCGAGAGGATCATTTGGGCATGGATTTGCTTTAAGTGCCGAAGATAGCTGCATCTGTCGAGGAGGGAGAGGAGGAGGGAGGCGTGGGAAGGATGAAAGATGAGATTTTGATTGTGGAGAAGGGATGACTGACAGTTTGTGAGGAGGTTGAGAGCGCGATGAGTGCTGGATAACAGCATGCGGGCATGGATAGAGTTGGAGCTTCTCGGCGAGGATTCCAAAGTTTGGGACTTTGTTTGGCGGGAACGCCATGGCTGAACTTTGGAGAGCTTTACTCCCTGCCTTGGGATTGACAACATGTGCATTGAGATATGTGACCGTGTGTATATACGTTGTAAATATTTTTTCTTTCTAATATAAATAATATTACGATTATAAAATAAATTAAATTTATTTCCCAAAAGAAGTTGCAACTTTAGAAGGCCCGAGCACAAAAAAACTCGTCATAAAACTCAATTTAATTAATGTAAATATTTTTATTTAAAATTGAATTATAATATTAAGTTATTGTTATTATTTTTTAAAAAACTTATTTATATACGTTGCAGTGGGGAAGAAAAATTGAAATACCACTACTCAGTTGCAGAGATAACTAAATTTATGATTTATAAATTTATATCAATAAAAAAGTTACCAAAGAAAAAAAATTCATTTTAGCTAAAGGAGTATATGTGAAAAGAAATTCAATGCTAAGAGAATATCGAAACAATTTCAGTATATGTGAGGTTACGTATATGCATATATATACATGCATTATTTATATATTTATACAAATAAGTAATTAATATAAATAGATTAAGATTTTTATGTAAGGAGTTATGAACACTTTCCGGAGAAGTTTTTTTTTTATGAAATCTTGATTTCATAATGTGAGTATTTTATATACAATTAAAAATAAAAATCATGATTAATAACATACAATTTAATAAGGACACGAGTATTAGTTTTATATAAAATTTTTTTATTTCCATGAATATATTATTTTCATTCATTCTCAATTTTTAATTTTTTTTAAAATTATTAATAAAAAAATCTATGCAAAAAATATGTTAGGTAATTATTGATTTAATAATAATAATAATATAAAATTAAAAATATTATAAAAAAAATATTTTTTATTTAAAAATATAAATTGGTCAAATACATATTATACTACTCCCCGCTTCTCCTCATTTCTCCTCCCAACCAAATAAAAAAAATAAATTACCCTCGTCACTCCTCCATTCAACTGCACATAATATTTTTTTTCAAACATAAAAATAACTAATTTGTGCAATAAATGATGCCATTTTCATTCTACAACACTCTCAACTTGAAATTCTCTCCCTCATCAGCTTGACCACCCAATCCATCTCTTCTCTCTCTCACATGTGCATGAGTTAAGATAGTGGTGGTAGGGATGTTACCTTGTGTTAGGACTCTTTTGATGAGCACAAGTTTATCTTTTAGGGGCTGTTTGGTTCGTGGTAATGTGAAAACATTACCGGAAATCTGGCGGTAATGTGAAAACATTACCATGTTTGGTTACTGTAGCAATGGTAATGTGAGATTACCAATAGTGAAATATTACCAGATGAGGTGGTAATCTGATTACCACCAAAATAGGTGGTGATCCAGATTACCAGGTTGGTGGTAATCTGGAAATGCTGTTTTTTTCAATTATACACCCACTTATTTAATCTAATTTCATATTATACTTATTATCAAAACCCTAGTTTTGTTCCATTTTTATTAAAATATTATATATATATATATATTATAATTTAATTATTTATGTATCTGAATAATTTCTCGGGATGCTCACAATACTATGCGTATTAGCAAGAAGCTTAGGTCTAAGGCCTCCATATCGACAATATCAAGTTCGATCTTGAACTTGAATTTTCCCACCTTCCACACTACCACCCCCCTCTCGCTTCCCTCTTTCTATCTGTTTAATAAGCTCGTCGCAAAAGCTGATAAGCTTAAATGGCCCTAATTAAGGTTTCAGGGTTAGGGATTCCACTTTGGGGGTTTTGGTGGTTTTTTTTTAATTTCTAAATTTGAGATTGGAACATGAACATGATAGAGTTATAAGTAGACTTTAATATTATATTTTAATTTTTTCCAAAATAATATTTTTATCATTAAATTTCATTTTTCTTGTTGAGTTGCGGTTACCTCCTTGTCAACAATATTCTCATTTTAAAAAAATCAATTCAATATTTATATAAATTGTTCAAACAATGACGAATTACTCAATATCATTGTATAAATATTTGCTCCAATTTAAGCATCCATTTGAACAATTAAAACCTCTATTTTTTGGATTATTTTTTATTTTTATGGTAAAATTATATTTTTATGATATGTAATATTAAATAAAAAAAATTTATTCCTCAGTTGGTGTTAGTCATTAATGAGAATAATGATAAGCATTGCTTTTAATAGAATTTAATCAGTATATCACTTAAACTAAAAATGAGAAGTTTTAATTATTAAATGTTAATATTCAATACTACTACTACTACTAATAATAATAATATCATAAGGAGCTAATTGTCAAAAGCCCAATTTATTAAAAAAAAAAAGTCAAACCTGATTTTCTTTTAAAAAAAGGAACCAAGCAACTTCGTCATGTTGGATGAAATACAAGAAGAATACAACAAGCCTTCGTCACCATTTACCTCAAGACTGACATCAACAAGTAAGATTTCCAATGTATTCTATGTATTATGATTTGTTTCTGTATAATACCAAATGTTTGCATATATTTCATTTGTTTTCCAATTAATATTATTTGTGGTTGAGTAGTATAGGTCACATCTATGTAGTCTCTATGTATTATGTGTTGTTCCTGTGCATTATGTGACCGAATTAAGGTCAATCAATTCATTTACATGTTGCAGCGCAATTAATTGAAGGGATGGTTATGCGTGGACCATCTATAACAGCTTGTACATCTTGTTCATGTGGGAAAAGCAACTCTCTGATGATGTTGTGGATTATGTGTTGTATATCTTGCAATGCAAAAGATATAGTTCATAATGGATTAAGCATTGTGTAGGGTAGAGAACACCGTATTTGATTAATATAATATCGGCATCATTCTGGTGCCTATCGTCCTCAACAGGTACTCCCATCTATTTGTCCTCATTAAGTATTCGTGGCAACAAGTTTGTTGAGTTAAAAAATGCACTGTATAAGGAAACAAGCACAAATTAGGCCAAAACATGCATTATTACATTAAAAATAGCACAAACTGTATATAAAAACACATATAATGCACTAGAACATATCCTAATTTATATAAATAACACATAATACACCGGAAAGATTCAATATTGAGACACAATAACAACGTATTAATATTAAAATATGCACTTATATGAAATAACAAGATAAGCACAAGTACAGTTTGCAACGGATTAAGCACAAACTATTTGTGGAATTGTTCATGTTTGACAGCTAGCATATTAGTAAGTTTGAGCCTATAGTTCGGCACACTGGATAATCACCATTGTTTATCATTTTTGAGAAAGATAAAATTAAAATTATGCCTGACGGTGAAGCTGCGAAGAGAATTTTTGAAGTGTTCGGCACTTTGAAATCGCTACCCAATATGATTAGGGGTCCTACGGATGGTTGGGAACAATCGACAATGCTTAAGGTCCCCGCGGAAGGGCGTTGGGATCGAAACATCTCCATGTTTGCAGCATGCTCTTTAAAAAGGACTCCTTGTGTGGTTATGCCAAATAAAGTGAAAAGAAACAATCTGTAATAAACGTAAATAAGGTATACTACACAAATATTACTGATACTAAGTGTAAACGCACACGACAATATACAAAAGCCATGAATAATAAAGGGGAAGATTGTATAATAAACATAAACAATTAATAATAAGCAAAGAGTGCTTATAATACATGTAATCGTGTGAAACTAGGTATAAACAAGTAAAAGTAAACGTAAAGTCTTAAAAATGCTTTGAAACTTATAATGGATCATGGAGAACACTGAATGGTTTCGCAACTATCAAACTAAAAACAGAAAGGGACACTAGTACAACACATCATAATTATTGATTGAGGCACCATCATTTATAATTTTATTACGCTAAGGGAAAAGAGCCCATAAGAATGTCCAATGTCGTTTTCACTTCATCCATAATAAGGTCTACAAAATTATTTTCGAACATGTAATATATATGGTATATGCGTTGAAAATCCACCTTCAAGTCAATAGGACAAATTGTTTTATATGCTTCTTGCTTGACAAACTCTACTCTTACCTGAAAGACATTAAGGGTCAAATACACATCTCACTTAGCATCCTCTCCCATGAACTTAACACTCTAAACTACACCATACATCCTTCTTTTTTATATTTCACCACAATAAAGAAGGTCTCCACTGACGAGTAGAATCAAACAAATCCGTGATTTTACATAACAGTGGTAACCAACATGAGATGTGAGATGTGAAAAACACATAAGAACATGGTATAATATCTCACGGTCCTTTAAGGTTAGACACGGTTTCACCTCACATCTCTCCCTCCAAAGGATATGATGATGGAGAGACAAAAAGAACTTTACTGCTAACCTTATGGCAATCATACCTATAGCTTTGTAGTGAAGAAGAATAAGAGGAGGAGATAGAACTTGTTTTTCTTCAAGAGAGCATATACAAGCCTTATAAAAAGAATATAGAAGAATGTTGCAAAAAGGGTTGATGTGATAAGATTTTTATTTCAAATCCCTCTTTTCATACTCATAAGGGTAATTTTGATATTACATTAAAATAAGTTTGGGGGAGTTAATAGAGAGGATGGATGAATAAATACATGGTAAGTACAGGGACTAAATAGAATATTGAATTGTCAAAAGAACTATCTTGGAAAAATGAAAACTTCAAGAGACTTCTAGGTAATTTTTCTAAAAAAATAATATGCACAATTTTAGCCCACTTGGAGACTAATTACATCAACTGCACTCCACATACCAATAAACCCAATTTATTATGATCAACTTCTACTAGTACGGTGCCTTCTCATCAATCAACTCTGAAGGGCAATTGAAGCTTTGCAAAGCTTCAATTTTTCTGTAGCAACAACCTTGATCAACATATTTGCAGGATTATTTGAACCAAAGATCTTCATCATAGACAAAACACCACCATTAATCAATTCTCAGAAAAAATAATACATCAACTGAATATATTTTGTCATAGTATGAAACACAGAATTTTTCACAAGGTGAATAGTATTTTAACTATCACTATAAAAAACACTGTCAACTTGTTTCTTGTCCAACTCTTCAAAAACGTTCTTCAACAAAATCATTTCCTTATCGGCCTCTGAGATGGCCATATACTCTACTTCTATGGTTGAAAGAGCAAAATTCTTTTGAAGTCGAGACATCCAACTCACGGCTGTGCCACCCACTGGGAAAATATACCCTCTAGTACTTTTTCTTGTATCCAAACAACCACCCAAATCTGCATCAGAAAATCATTCCAAAATAACGTCTTGTCTTCTATAACATAAGGCAACAGTGGAAGTACATTTTAAGTAGCGTAATAGAAATTTAAATGCTTCCCAATGCGCTTTCCTGAATTGGACATGAATATGCTAACAACTCGCACTACATGAGCAATATCTAGCCGCGTGCATACCATTACATACATAACGCTACCAACTCAAGATGTATATGGAATTTTAGTCATACTTTTCTTGTCTTCATCCTTTTGAGGTGACTGTTTCTTCATGAGATTGAAGTGACTTTCTAAAAGTGTACTTCTGATCTTAGTGTCATGGAGACTGAACTTTTCCAACACCATATTAATATACTTCTCTTGGGATAATTTAAGTGTACCTTCAGATCTCTCCCTGTTGATGCTCATACGAAGGATTTGTTTTGAAATACCCAAGTCCTTCATCTTAAACACTTTAGACATCTGACTTTTTAATTTGTTGATTTCACTCATGCCAGCTCCTACAATTAACATGACATCAACATACAATAGTAATATGATGGAGGATGAATCAACTTTTTTTTAAATAGCAACAACGATCCAATACACATATCTTGTAACCACTCATTCTTATAAAACTGTCAAATTTCAAGTACCACTATTTTGAAGCTTGTTTTAAGCCATATAAGCTTTTCTTCAACTTGCAGACCAAGTTTTCTTTTCTAGATACTTAAAAATCTTCTAGTTGTACCATATAAATGTCTTCCTTAAGTTCACCTTGCAAGAAAGCAGTCTTAACCTCTAGTTGCTCTAGATGTAAGTTCTCTGTAGCCACAATACTTAGCACAAGTCTGATAGTAGTAATCTTAACTATGGGAGAGAAAATCTCATCGTAGTCAAAGCCTCTTTTCTGCTAAACCTCTTCACCACTAGTCTTGCCTTATACCTTTTGCTGCCATCAAGCTCTTCTTTGATTCTGTACACCCACTTGTTTTGCAAAACTTTCTTCTCTGTTGGTAACTTAGTCAATGACTAAGTCTTATTCTTTTCAAGAGAACTCATCTCCTCTTTCATGGCTAACTCCCACTGAACTAAATCATCTATCTGCATAACCTCGGAATAACATTAGGACTCACCATCCTTAGTAAATAAAACAAATAGTTGAAAGAGAATATTTTTGTGGAGATCACGAAACTCTGCTAGATCTTCTAACTTCTGTTTCTGGAGGAATTAAAACTACATCTTCTTCATTTGTGTTCTCTAAACTCCTACTATTTTCTGCAAGATCAGCTTCTTGAATATCTTCTTACATGACATTATCTTTTTCATTACATTTCTCTATAGCCTTAGATTTTACTGCTAGCCTATCTTTATACATCACATTCTCATTGAAGGTGACATCTCTGCTTCTGATGATTTTTCTGCTCAACTCATCCCAAAAGTGGTAGCCTATGTCACTTCACCCATAGCCAAGGAAAACACACTTCTTTGCCTTTGGATCAAGCTTGTCTATGTCAGAATCTTTAATAAGAATATAGGAAACACATTCAAATACTTTCAAGTGTGAAAGAGACACTTTTTTACTATGCTACTCCTCCTCAGAAATCTTAAACCCCAAAGGAACTAAGGGTCCTGGATTAATGAGATAAGTTGTTGCACTTACTGAATCTGCCCAAAATATCTTTGCCAGCCTTGCATGAAGTCGCATACTCTTTGTCCTCTCATTCAAGTTTTTATTCATTCTTTCAGCAACACCATCTTGTTATGGTGTTTCAGGAATAGTTTTCAACATTCTTATTCTATTTTCAGCGCAGTAATTTATACATTCAACACTACTGTACTCACCACCATTATCAGATTTCAAACACTTGATTTTTAACATTGTTTCATTCTCAACAGCAGTTTTCCACTTCGTGAAGGTAGCAAAAACATCATACTTATGTTTCAAGAAGTAAACGCATACATTCCTAGTAGAATCATCGATAAAATGTAACATAGTAGGGCGATCATCCCATCGAGGCAACTGATGTTAGCCTATATACATCTGTATAAACTAGCTTCAGCTTCTTAGCCTTGCGTGTTTTCCTTGATTTTGTAAAAGTAACACTTTTCTGTTTCCCAAGCACACACGGTTCACAGAAACCTATTTCCACACTCTTCAAATCTGGAATCTTATCTTTCGAAACTAGCATCTTCATATTCTTCTCACTCATGTGACCAAGTTTTTGGTGCCACAGAATTAAAGGATCACCTCCACTAGTAACTATATTATTTTCATTTGATGGTAATTCTACAATGTATAGTCCCATTTTTCCAGCCATGATCAACGACCAAATTTTCTTTGATGATTTTTCATCCGTCGTTTCCAAACATGACATGATATCCCTGATCATCTAACTATTCTACAGAGCTCAACATCCTCTTGAGACCGGGGATATATCCCACATCTTTCAGCGTCCAAACAATACCTAAGGAGGTTTTCAGATTTATATCTCCCATGCCTGCAATCTCTAGACTCTCACCATCAGCAAGACGTACTTTACCAAAATTTTCCCTTTTGAAATTAAGCAACATATCCTTACAAGGAAAAGCATGGATGGAGCACTGGAATCCATGATCCATGATTCGATCAGACATTTACCACAACAAACCAATGTGTCATTCACCTCTTCTGTTGCTGCATTAACGGATTTATCTTCTTTCTTTCTAGGAACTGAAGAAGTCGTATACTAATTTCTAAAGTGATAGTCTTCTGGCAATTCCAACATGTTATATCCTTACGATTTTGGGCTGATCCTTCATTTTTTATTTTAATCTACCATGCCACTAATTCTGCCCCTTTTCAAGTTTTCTGCCTCTACTCTTTATAATCAGCAAAAAACCTGATGAGTCCCTTAAAGTTCTCCTCCGAATATTCTCTCAAATGATCAAATCTCGAATCTCTTCAAAGGTCAACTTAGCAGTTTCAGATAAACTACTAACAGTTGTGACTGTTCCTGACCAACTCTCAAGCAATGAGGATAACAACAACAAAGCTTGCACTTCATTATCGAATTTAATATCTACTAAGACCAATCTAGTTAGGATAGATTCACATGATCTGTGGCATATGCACATTCCTTCATCCTTGTATTAACTAATTGACTAATGAGGAATACCTTGTTCAAAGCATATGGCTTTTCGTACATATTTGATAATGCTTTGAGTAAACCGTAAGCGGTCGTCTCCTTGGTAACATTGTATGCGATGTTCTTAGCCAATGCCAATTGGATCATGCCAAGAGCTTAGCGATCTAATAACTCCCAATCTTTTTTGCTCATCTGATCTAGCTTCTGTCTTGACAGAGGTTCATGTAGCTTTTACTGATATAGATAATCTTCGATCTATATTTTCCAAAATTTGAAGTCGCTGCCATTGAACTTGTCATCTTGACTTTTCCTTCATTGGCCATCGCTCCAACTTGCCTCACAACTTGTAGCTTTGGTACCACTTATTAAGGATGAAGCAATATGAGCAATGACAAGAAGAGAAAGCATACACACAAAAAGACATAAGAATTTTACGTAGTTCAATCTTGAAGACTTACGTCCACGGCCGCACTTATAGCAATATATTTCACTACAGCAAAATTAAGGTTTTACAATTATAGGATTATTTATATATAGGAAAAAGATAACAAGATATCTTTAAGATATTTATACGGAAAAGATAACTGAGATATTTATGAAGAAAAAATAAACTTTAATCAAAATTTTTATATGAGTTTTGGATTTGAAAAGATAAATACTAATCAAAATTCCTATATAGGTCTTGAACCTGAAAAGATAAGCGCTAATTAAAACTTTACATACCCAACAATACTATCATATACAGAGACAAAATATTATTCTATTACAAGAAAGTTCTCATATGAGGGTGTTATTAATGTTGTCAACCAAATCCCCAATTGGAGCATACATATGAATATTTTTGGATATTATATAATAAATATATGATAATTTGAAATCATGTGAGCAGGATCTATCACTCTTATGGTAGGAGAAAATGTTTTGAATTGTATTTATCTTAGTGATACTTTATAATTACACGATAGTTGATTAAATATCAATTAATTATTATCCCTAATTGGATTATGAAATTTTCTAATATTTTTCTTTTCTTTTCTTTTATTTTTTTCAGATGAGCTAAATGTATGTTTACTATTCTCACATTTTATTTTAGTATAGACACATGCAAAAGTCGGTAATAATCATGTTTTAATTTTTGGTATTTTGAGAGAACTAATTAAATTTAAAAATTAAAATTACTCGAGTTAAAATAATATCAAGGACTCAAATTAAATCTTTGAGTACTAGTTTCCAAAATAACTAGTAATAAAATAAGTCATTTTTTTAATTATTCTTAATTAAATTAGTAGCAAAATTAGAAATAATCGGTGATTAACTTATCTTAATAATATAATCAGGTAAAAAACTAAAATACACTTGTGTTTTTTTCCAACTAAAAAAAGTGTTTATAATTATTTATTTATTTTGATGAAATTTGAATAAATCATATTACGGTATGAATAAATATAAAATTATTATTTTAATATATTTGTGCTCTTATTTTACATAAGCTAAAATTTAAATTTTTTTTAAAAAAAAAACTCAATGCCAATTAAAAGTCATTGACATTTGGTGTTTATTATTAAAACCATATCCACCATAACTTATTTATTTTTTATATATGGGAAAAAGTGGAACCATAACTTTGGATTAAATAGGAACAATATAAAAAATATTTATTATTTTTAATTAAAGAAAAACCAAGAAAAAGGAAAAGAGGCCAACTTGATTCTTTCAGATAATCTGACAATCCTTATCAGCCGCCAGTCTTTTCACAGCCACAAAAATTTATAAAAAAAAAAAAGAAAAAGAATTATAAGATAGAAAAAATTCAAAAGGTGGCAATGAATGAAAAGTGACATATAAAAAAGTGATACATGTGACAGATATAATTGAAATGTATAAAGTAGTTTTACTAATATACATGTACTTATTTGAAGGATACATTTTAAAAATTTTTAAGTAATAATTAATGTTTTTTTTTAATAAAAGTGATAAATGTAATATATAGCCAGATCTGATTACTACCATTGTATTTAGCGCAATTTGAAGTCGGGACAATAAAATTGATACTTTTAAGTTATAAAATTTTTAACAAGTAAAATTATAATATGAGAGTTAAATAATTTAATGTAATAATCATGATAGACTCAGAATTTATATATTTAAAAATCTTGGCTTACTAGTAAAGTATATTTATTGTTTGTTGTTTCTCTTCCTAAGTTAATGAAATATGAAATAATAGAACTTTCATTTTTTTGAGTTTATTTTTATTATATATATATATATGAAACCCAAAAGCTTAAAAGTTTTTCAAATATAATATTTAAAACAAAAGGAAAAAGGTCAATGATTCTATAGGAAGAACCAAACAAAAAGAAAAGGTCCATACGGAGCATGAAGGGGACATCTCAATCCCTTTTTTGGGTTTGCTTTTCAATTGGAATTTTCAAGCACATTAATTTCAAAAATTTAATGATTATGTGTTGTTTGAATTGTTTTTTAAAAAAAATAGATAAATCTTCCAGAATGCACTAGAAAGAAAGCAAGTAAAAGGAGTTAAAACCAAAATTAAAAACATGTACAATTAAATAGTAATAGAGGAACTAAATATGTTTTTTTTTTTTTTTTTTTGACATTTTGTATGAAACCACTAATTTTATCCATACTGGATTTTATTTTTCTAAAATTTAAAAATCACAATTTAATATAATCAAAAAGGGTATTAAAGGAAAAAAAACTTTGCCTAGTTATGGTAAATTTAAGTTAATCCCTTTACTATCCAAACTGGTTTTTTTTACCAAATTTAAAAATAAAAATTCCATATAATTAAAAGGACATTAATGATGATAAATAAGCTTATTTATTTCAGTAATTTTTTAGTTGTTCCACTAATTTAATCCATATTATTCCCAAATTATTTCTCCATAATCAAATCGAATAAACAAATAACTAATTTGATTGTTTTTCTAAAAGATTTAAGATTATCTATTCTTTACCTTTCAAATTCAAATCCCGTATAAATATAATGAGTTACTAGAAGGGTATGACTGGAACTAAAATTTTAAATTATTTCTAAAAATCTAACAAATTTTAATATCCAAGTTGAAAATCAAAATTATATTAAATTAAAATAAAAGGGTATTATTGGAAAAGGAAGTGATAATAATTAGGAAAGAAGAAGACGTTGAGATCGAGATAAAAATAAAACAATAAAAGAAAAAGGAGCGTTTTTTTTTTTCTTGGACGTTGTCTTCTCGACGCTGTCGACCGCGAGGGATCGGAATCGCCGGCCGGAGCTCTGCCCGAAACCCTAACCCTAAACCTAGCTCTATACGTAGAGCTTTGGTGCGGTGGTGGACGCCGGCGATAAGGCCCCGCTTCTCTGGACAGAGGGAAATGAAAGGCCTCTTCAAGCCCAAGCCGCGCACGCCGGCTGAGCTTGTGCGTCAGGCGAGAGAGCTGCTTGTATATATCGATCTCGATGGCCCTTCCCGTGAGGGCAAGCGGGAGGAGAAGGTTCATCCTTATCTTAAATGGTTTTCGTTTGTTTTGATCTAATTTGTGTGTTTAGTTGAATTGATGTGGTGCATTATTATTTTCTTGTTGAAGAGTGGGGTTTTCGGTTTTGATTTGTTTTTATACGGTGAATTATGCGATTTTTTTTAAAAAATTTTTGGATTTTGGAGTTCGATTTTGTTAAGTTTTTAATGGATGTGAAAAAAAATTGTTTCTTCTTGTGTAGGATGTTCTTGTGATCTCTTGCTTGGTTAATCTTAGGATAAATGAAGAGTATTTTTATATATTTCTTCTCTTTGTTTTATGCTCTGGCGTCGATTGGTAGATCAATTTATACTTATAATATGACGAGGTTTTTGTGCGTTGACTGGGTTCATTCCTGGAAACACTCCTGTTGTTTGACCTATGAGGAAGGATTAGGTGGCATGAGAAGAGGAGACTTAAATTATCTTGATTCTGTGGATTATATTCAAGAAACTGTTGCTAGGTGTTTGATCAGATGTATTATTGCAAACCATTGGTTCTGTTGCATGAAATTAGTTGTGAAGGATTTGTGGATGTACTTCTTCCCTTAAAGAATTGATTAAATTGAGTTTCTCTGAATTGGTGAGATGCTTGTGGTGAAATCTACCGTTTCTTGAATGCTATGTAAATTTAATATAATGTCCATATTGATAAGTGTTTGTTCAGAGTCTTGGATGGAGCTAATAGTGACTAATGCTGATAAACCCTGTGAATGGAAATTTAACGATGAACCAGTGCCTTGGTCATTTGGCTATGTGCTTTTGGCGTGAATATATTAAAAATCTGTTCCTCTTTACTGTAGATGGTCTATTACCTTAGCTTGCTCTGATTAGGATAAAGGAAAGTTTGTGTATATTACCTATTTATTTTGTTGTCTGCTGTCAATTGTTAGATCGATTGATACTTATAATATAAGGCAATTTTTAAAAGTCACATGAAATTAGTACTGTTTTTTATCAATTTATTATTATTATTTTTATTTTTAGTAAAGAACAAACAAACAATTCAAAGTTACTCTTTGCAGAATGAGGGATTCCATTAGAAGAGAATTTATCAGTCCTTTCAACAAGTATTTATAATTCTATTGATTGTAGATTAAGTATGCATTTAACTTAAGACATAGGTTCTAATTTTTGGCACGTGAACTTGTTAGAGGGATACACATATGACACTGTATGGCTGTCAATTTATTGTGGACATATTCACTTGGTTCAAGGTAGTCAATTATGGCCATTTTTCGGGTAGAAAAAGATAATCAATCAAGAATTCTATTACCATGCTTCTAGTTGCCATGCAAATCATGCTCTAACACCAGTTGTAGAATAGTTTTGACTTCTTATTGGTCACATCATGATTGTGGACACGCTATCCTTTTATTCAACATCTGGATTCATGCTACTTTATTTTAGAAGTTTAGAGCTATCCTTCTCAAGGATCTGTATGGCCCTATCCAACGCATGCCTGTATGGGGTCTTTTTCTTTTGGGTTGGGTGAGTATTTTGTTTTGGGGGGGTTGGGTGGGGGGTGGGGAGCATTTTTTAAATGTCTCATTTTGTGATTTTGGCTTTGTTTGTTTCCTAGCCTTCTGTTGATATACAATATTTTATCATTGAACCAAGTTTCCTTGTTTAGGTGATCTTTACTACTTGGGCAAATCATTATCAATTGTTTTTTTTTTATTCTGACAGTTGTTTCCTTGGTGCAGATGGCAGAATTGAATAAAACTATCCGGGAGTTGAAATCAATTCTATATGGAAATAGTGAATCTGAGCCAGTTTCAGAAGCTTGCGTACAATTGACTCAGGAATTCTTCCGGGAGAACACTTTGCGCCTATTGATTATTTGTCTTCCTAAACTAAACTTAGAGGTAAACACATCAAGCATTTTTCTGTTTATGGAACCATTGTAGATGGCTCACCTTATCTATGAAAATGCAAGTTTTGTGCATGCTCCATTCCATCTATAATTCAGCCATTCTTATAGTCATTTGTTGCCTTATTGCACTCTGTTCTTATAAACTTATTCTCCTTGCTTTCAAGTGGTATGTGTTATCTGTCAAATATGGTTTTATATATGCAAGGAATTGGTTATGTTATCTTCTTTCTGTTGGAATATGCCGTTGCTGTGAATCATTTGTTGAGAATGTTCTTTTGTAGGCTCGTAAGGATGCCACTCAAGTTGTTGCCAATTTGCAAAGGCAACAAGTTCATTCACGGTTGATTGCTTCGGATTACCTGGAAGCAAATAAAGATCTTATGGATATTTTAGTTGCCGGGTGAGCTCAGCTATTTAAGCTTTTTTGATTTGGAAAGAGATAAATTCTTCCATCACATCTTGCTGGTCACTAAAAGTAAAATTACTGCTTGCAAATCGGTATAGTAGTGTAGCTGATGCTATATTGATCTCTAACTTCCATTTTCCTGAAGAAAAGAAACCTGTTGGATGTAATGATTATTTGGTATGTTTGAATTTAAGCATAATGTCTGTCACTGTTTCTTTTTGGCCCTTAGTGGGTGATGCTTCTGGTAATGTGTCAATTGTGGATAATAAAGGGAGCAACTGCCTGCTATCTACAAGTGATTTGTTGTTATATTAGCTCCAATTGAATAAGCTAAGCAATTAAAGATTCTGCAGAACAGAAATTGAGTGAAAGTTTTCTACATTTCTGTTTTGTGTTATATGATCAAACAATATTTTATGATTCATTTTAAAAATGGTAGGGAGGACTTAACTCTTGAATATGTTAATGGAATTGCACTGTGTGGTGCCAATTATATAAGCTTTTGTCTGGGGATAAGAAATATGGTGCTCCCATTTCAGCATTGCTAAGTGCTGGAGTATATGGTGTTCCTAAGATCTACTGCTTTACTGTCATTGTTCTCTTGGATTTTACTTTTCCTCTTCTTTTATGCACCCTTTCTACCTTGATTTAAGGTGTTGCAAATTTTTTTATCTTTGCTAGTGTCAAAGGAAAGAAAGCGATCACAGCTCAGATTATTGATCAAGCTGTATAATGTTATACTTGATTAAAATCGATCACTGCTATTTGTCATCTAGGCTCTTTCCCTTTTAAGACATAAGATGCAATCCTTTTTACATCATCTTATTTCACTTGAGTTTCTTTAAATCTCTATCATTGGCATGAACTGATGAGATTAAATTCTGCAGGTATGAGAACATGGACATTGCTTTACATTATGGGGCTATGTTGAGGGAGTGCATTCGTCATCAAAGTATAGCAAGGTGTCTTTGTTTTTTCAATGCCTTCTTTGGACAGCATTTCATGATTTTAAGTGTTATCCTTGTGTTCTTGAAAGTGAATCCTTGTTGGTCAAATCGATGCATGTAACTTCTCCATTGTCCAAACATATTGCTAGTGTCAACTCTCTTGAAGCCTTTTTTCACGACCTATTTTCAGAAGGCTTCTGAAGACTTTCATGATGGTTTGAATTTTAGACAGCTTAGTCGTGGAACTTGACTTAGTGTTATGTTAGGCATCATGAACCTGCTGACTGATGGATTTGATTGTACATATGGATTGGACATGTGATGTTGATTGAATCTATTTCCATTCCTCTTGCTGACAAGGTTTTCCCGAGGGAATGTCCTCTTGTTTGCATTTCATTCATTTTCCATTGGTTTAATCATCTTGTGATGGTATAATATCAACACCTTTTCTAGCTGAAATTATATCAACAATCTCTGTTCCATGTGATGGTATAATACTAAGATCTTCAATTGGGTGGTTATGTTCGTCTGCTGATGCATTTTGTAACATATTCCTGAGTTTGATTCAGTTGAGTTTGAATATAATAAATACATAAGATCTTCATCAAGATGAACTTTATTGTTGTAGTATGCTAAAAAGGACCATGTTTCTTGTGATTTTGATCATGATAACTGAATTTCTATCATGAGGGTTATCAGCACTTATTCAATAAACTGCAGATTCTCATTAACTGTTTTTGGCTGTTGACAGATATGTCTTAGAGTCGGAACACATAAAGAAGTTCTTTGATTATATACAGCTCCCCAATTTTGACATAGCATCAGATGCCTCTGCAACTTTCAAGGTCTGCTTTCTGTAGCCTTTTATTTGATTCAGTTTCTGTGTTTTTCTAGTTCAATTTTTGAAGTTTGACTTCGAAATCATTTGTCTGCACAGTCAAGATTCTGGTAAGAGGAGAGGCAATTTGCATCTTGCTACTTTTTAAAGCTCCAACATTATTCTCTGTAGGGCTTCTCCTGCTTGCATATCCTATCCTATGCCCCCTCTCTCATGCCACTCAGGCATTAACTTTTCACTTGTGGCCTCGCCCGCCATGGCTTTTCTCCCATGGCGTCTGTAGGCACTGGCCTACTCACACAAGTTTTGTGATGAAATCAGAAAATGTGATGGGCTGAGCTCTGGGTAGGAGTTTGCGTTCAGAATTTATGGATTCAAGTTTCCCTTGTTTGTATTTTGAGCCTAATTTACACAATCTAAAGCTAAGAAACAATAAGACAACACTTGAGCTGGTCAATCCCAGCTTGATTAGAACCCTGCAGTTCCCTTCAAACCTCAAATTATATACTTGTTGCTTGTTCCATGCTTTCTTGCCAAAAATGAAAGGTGCTAACAATTGGTGCAGTGGCATCACAGGCCACTATTTACCATTAACATGATGCCCTTTGTTTTTTTGCTTTTTTTTTTTTTGCGGTAATGATTTTTTAAAGAATTTTTTCTTTATAATGAGTTGGCCACATTTTGTAGTATTTTTCTTTTTTATGACTGCAATTACCAAAATTTTGTTGAGTTGTTGTCTCATTTGTAGTACTTATCTTGTTTATGGCTGGAATTACCATAATGTTTTTGAGTTGCTGTGTCATTCTACTACAGGAACTCCTAACAAGACATAAATCGACGGTGGCAGAATTTCTTTCGAAAAATTATGATTGGGTAAGTGATTCTTTTCTTTCTGAGGCCAATCAATACATAGATGAGTTTGTGAGACGCTCTCTGAATGAGGGTCAAGCGTTAACAGTGTTTGTACTGCATTTGTCAAAGACTTTTGTTTATGTTTTCCTAAAAGTGTTTCTTTTTGGTGCGTTTATACATTTTTCAGTGTTTTATACTGTCATATATCTACTTGGTGGGAGAATCAAGTCATGCCTGTTTATTCTATGTTTACTGTTTACAAATTTCATAACCAACACTCATGCTTCTGTCCTCATTTTTCTTGAAACTGCAGTTTTTTGCCGAATTCAACTCCAAGCTTTTATCTTCTCCCAATTATATAACTAGAAGGCAAGCAATCAAGGTACGAATTTGGTTCACTTTTATTGTCAGCTTCTCTAGGAAATCCCTTGAGAGTTTGTCCATTCTCTATGATTCTACTTCATTTTTGGAAGTTGAATGCTTATACTTTTGATTAGTGAACTAAAATCTAACTCCAAAATACATCCTATGCCATTTGTTGCTGTTATTTGGATTTGTGACTATTAGTTAATTTACTCCATTTGTGCTCAAAATATATTAATTTTCTTCAATATTACTTGAATGAGAATTCATTCTTTGGCTTCATCTGGGACATGCATCTGTTTATTAACTAGAAAGTTTATAAAGTGATTAATTCATTAAACTCCTTTGCATATTGTTTCAGCTTTTGGGAGATATCTTGCTGGAGCGGTCAAATTCTGGGGTTATGACTCGATACGTTAGCTCCAAGGATAACTTGATGATTCTAATGAATCTACTCAGAGTATGAATAGCTTCTTTGACATTTATCTTGATGAGGAATCTCTTTTTTAATTTATATTTAGGTTAAGGAGTAATCTATGAGATTTCAAACTACATATGCCCAATTGGAGTTTGTTTTGTTGTTGATATTATATTTTCCACTACTTGTTTACTGCCGAATGGCAATGCTATTGCTTAGGCACATTCTCAAATTTAAAAACAGAACCAAACAAAGAAACATGTTTAGAATACATGTATTGCCTGCAGATATTTTTATTGTCAGAATCTGATTGGTGTCATGTCTTTACATTCACAGGAATCAAGTAAGAATATCCAAATAGAGGCATTTCATGTGTTCAAGGTGCAATAGCTAACGACTTGTTTTGCTTTTGTCCTGAACCGTTGCTTTATTTCTTCATTATTATTTGTTTATAACCTCTCACAAGGCTTGCTTTTTCAATCCTATATGCAGTTATTTGCTGCAAATCAGAATAAGCCACCGGAGATTGTGAGCATATTAGTCACAAACAGGAGCAAACTACTTCGGTTCTTCAGTAGCTTCAAGTTGGATAAAGGTAAGAAAAATTGAAAATACTCTACTGGACAATTCTTAATGTCTATTTCCATTTTCTTCAGAAATTCGAGTATGTTCATAGAGTTTTTTTATGACTTCAAATTTGGTATCAATTAAATCGCATTTCCGTATAAATTCTCCGGTATTCACCTAAGTTGTGGAAAATTAATATCTGAGTTACAATGTTGATGGTTCTATTTTCTCAGAAGATGAACAGTTTGAAGCAGACAAAGCCCAAGTCGTCAAGGAGATCGCCGCACTATAATCAGGAGATTTTCGGGAGACTAGTCTGTTACTGCTTATATTATTGGTGTTTACATTATGATATTTGTAGATTATAAGGATGCTGTGGCATACACCTTTTATCTTTGATTTCTACTGTCACGCAGATCACTCTAATGTGCCGAAAATGTCAGTCCTAACGTATCCGACAATTCGAGGATGGAGGCGTTCCTTGCTCTATATTTATTTGATTCTGGTCTTTGCAGTTCAGCATGTGTAAATGCTTGTTCATTAGACAGAAGGAATAAAAAAAAATACAATGTTAAAAAATAAAGGATTCATCTGTGTGGAAATTGTATAATGAGATTATATTTGATGAGTTTTGCTTGTTATTTTCATCCCTTGTTGTGATGCAGCTTGGCTTTCCACCGTGTGTAAAAAATAAGTTTTTTTTTACATATGTGTTTTTAAATATTTACTTTTTCATCAATAACTTCATACAGTAAAATACAAAATATTGGAATAAAATCTACTTTGTGACTAATATATATATAGTCCTTTGACTATATAAAACATTGACAATAAAAATTAAAGGTTAATGAAACAATGTGAAGAGAGAGCAAATAACCTTTCTTTGTGTATCCCTGCAAATATTTGAATATTACATCAACCCATGGAATCTGCTTTTCATTGACAAGGGTAAAAAGAAATTAAAGGGATCAAATTTCATTGGTGGTGATGAAAATAGACAAGTTTAAAATCCAAAAAGCTTCACTACGCTAAAATATGATAAAATTTTAGAGAATTTTATAATTGTTATATCACAATTTTTATTAATCTTTATTTTTTCTTAGATAAGCAATAAAAAACCCACTCTTCTACATCCCTCTTAACCACAACCACCCAAATGCTATTTTTTTTTTCTAAGGCAGTCCACTTCAATGTTAGGTGACCAACAAACTTCTTCGTCTTTTGAAATTTCACCCAATCTTCGTCACTACAAGTGCATCTCCGATCAAGGGGTGACAGTTACATGTTATATTTCACTTTTATTAGATATCTAATATCTTTGTAAATTGGTAATAAAACCAGTGAGCAAGGGCATTTCAGTAAATTAACATCATATAAGGATGACAAAGAAGAAGCAACAAGTTGTATTCACCCTTGAGATCTCATAATGTTGAATTAAAGAGCGTATCATAAATGAGGCCATGATGACTTCATTACAGAGTGTCCATTCAAACTTTGTTAATTTCAGCAACTTGTTTATTAATTGCATACATCCAAAAGAGTTGGACAAAGTCCAAATGGAGCAGTTTGAACAAATGAATTAGTTTAATGTTTGGTCACAAGCATTTGAAAGCAAATGGCAAGTTGTTATTATACCAATTTTATAGTCATACAAAGCTTCATTTTTATTGTCTAGTTGTGCCAAAGTAGACCAGCTCATTGCATCTCTATTCAGCAGAAATCCAACACAAGCTATGACTGCTACTTGTTTGATTGGGTATTCAGACATAAGGTTAAAGTCCAAAGCAAGTTTTTCAACCAGTTTCAGGTGTTTGGTTAGCAATATTTCGGTCAAGAAAGACAATCGGAGCTAGATCATCGATAGTTTCATGGTTGTCGTATGGATGTACCCAAATAGATTACTAAAAATAAATCTAAATTTTAATACTTTCTGACAGAAATCCAACACAATATATAGCTTCTACTTGTTTCAGTCGAGAAAGACAATGAGAGGTACATTATCAAATAGCTTCATTGTTGTTGTATGGTTGCCCCAAAATAGATTACTGATACACCTAATTGCATTTCTTTTCAACAGAAAACCAGACATAACTGCTGCTTGTTTGATTGGGCATTCAGACATGAGGTTAAGTCCAAATCCTTGTTTTTCAACCAGTTTGGAATGTTTCATTTACAATATTTCGGTCGAGAAAAATAACTGACATTTAAACAAATTCAAGGTAACAGGCAAACCAAACAAGAAGAGTACCGTGTTAATCAACCAATAATGTCACAAACAAAGACAATATAAATCCAACGGAAATGCTCGACGTGCACGGGAAAATACAATGGATCAATCATACATGGCAAAAAGAGAAAGAAAAAAGATGTCTAATTCTACAGAAGAAGCAAGGCGGTACAAGCATATCTGCGGCTAATCCACAGTGAAACCAACTCTAACAAAGAATATAACCCATATCGGCAAGCAACAACATGTCTCTCCTCTAAAAGTAAAGGGTATAATCAAACACTGACCTGCAAACACACCGTATGTATCAACAAATGAGATTGTCATACTCTCGGCTGCTGCCTGGCTTCATAACCATTCAAACCATTAGTGCCATGGTGAGACTTATCTTCCCGGTTCTTCCTTTTTAGAACTATGATCCATGTGACAACCTCTAAGATCAACGCAATACCCCCCAGTGTTGCGATGATGATAATGTATGCGGTTTTCCAGCCACCACCCGGGTTTAGGATATCAAAGCCTTTGAAGATGTTGATGACGCTCAAGACTATGACACAGTATCCAACGGAATGGTGATATACATTCCAGTATAAGCGATATTTGTGGTCTTTCTTTGGTCTCAGGAGCAGAGCAAATAACTTCACAACCAAATAATAGATTAGCGTTACCACTTGCACTCAAATTAATAGAATTAAGTTAATGTTCTTAGAAAGTATGGTTTTAACTTGAACATGAAATATACCTGAAGGGTTGCAAGGCAGAAGAGAGCAATTCCAATGTTCCGATGTCCGTGGTATGTAATTCCAGGAGAGTCACTTCCAAGTTTAAGACCAGTTCCCCATCCAGCAACTCCAACAATGTATGCCGAGAGCTGGCAAGCAACATGGAGATAAAACCAGGCGGGATCGGCAAACACCTTCATGTATCTTGCCATGATGGCTCCAATAGGCATCAAGATACCCCAACTCACTGCGTTTAACACACCATGGGTCTGTGGTCCAGAAAACCCATGGAAAACAGAGGAGCAAGGTTAGAGGTTTGGCATGTCAATGAAGAATCAAAATCAGTACTATATTTACATCAAGAAAAAAGAATTAACAGAGTTAGAGCCTCGGCAATACAATCCAAGAGATAATATCAAACAACTTCAAAGTAATTTGTCACATAGACTTAAATTATATTGTTAGATATTTGCAAAACTAATTAATCTGTTATTCTTCAGAGGGAAAAAATAGAATTTTCAGCATGAAAATTTAGACATTAGAAGCATGGTCCTGCTCTTAGCAGGAAATCTCCATTTGTCAAAGAAAAAATAGTGTCATCAACTCTGACTCATGAAACTCTGAAAATTAGAATGGTAGTTGGAGCATGACAATGACTCTATACTGGAGATTGCAATGAAATTCCACACAAAACAGCCAATCGACATCAGAAAGATGCCAATATTTCCAACACATCAAAAAGGTGACGGTGATATTAGAAAATTATGAAAATGTGAACAGGAAATTAACCAAAAGCATTCAAATCATCAGATAAATCTCTGTATCCAAATCCATTCTTGTAAAAGTAAGCTAATCCAATAACAAAAAATCAGAGGCAAAACAACAAACACATAAGGATCATAAAATCACTTCCACAAAAACACAAGCTTAAATTCACTCGAAGATAGAAAAGCTTACATTCTTACGGTGCTGCCTGGAGTTGCTGCCACCGCCGCTGACGGAGCCGGAGAGAAAATCAATGCTCCCGAACGACTTAACATTATCACCGGTCGTCGAGTGCTGCGCCGGCACCCCATTGCTCAACGGTCCAGCCTGCCAAACTTGATTCACAGTGGTGCGATTCCCAGGCAACTGCAACGTTGCAAAGATGGTCATCATCCCATTGGACAACTCCCCTGACTTGCTATACACAGTGAAGCTCAATTTGCCATCTTTGACATCAGGGTTGAGGCTAGAGATGGCGGTGGCGTACACGCTCACGGCGCTATTGGATCCGGAGAAGGCGAAGAGAGCCTGAGCGCCGATCATGCCCTGGCCGGTGGGATTGAGAGCCCATGCGACCCAGCCGTCGGAGGAGATGGGGGCGCGGTAGGCGATGTCGATAGTGCCGTTGCTCGGGTGGTAAGTCCAGTGGACGTTGGCGCTGAGGTACTGAAGGGTGTTGCAGGAGGAGTAGGCGCGATTTCCAGAGAAGGTGTCGGAGAGGCAGGTCTGGGCAAGGGATGGAGAGAATCCGGCGAGAAGGAGGGAAAGGAGGAGGAGGAGGGGGAGGAAGGGGGTGGCCATGGATGGGGAAAAAGTGGGAGCTTGTGAAGGATTTAGGGATTAAAAATGGGAGTTTGGAGGGATTGGGAGAGGAGAAAGGTGGGAGTTTTATAGACGGAGGAGGGTTGAAGAAGTAGAAGACGAAGACAAAGGAATGGAGGATGGTCGTTTAGGAAGGTGATATTGTTTTTAAGTAGGGGGAGGGGTTGGGGGTTGTTGACTGGTTGTCATAGAAGCTTCTATTTTTTTATTTAAAAATAAAAAATAAATATAAATTAAAAAACAATATATATATATATATATATATATATATATATATATGGAAAATTAAATAAGTTTCAAAACTAACGGTAAATAGAAACATAAAAGTCATAATTATGTTAGCTAAACCTGTAAACTTTGCAAGTACTCTTTGTATTTTTGTTTTTTAGGTTTTGTTTACATATAAAAACTACATAATATACTTACATATACATGACTAAACTCATAAATGAACAAAGAATCAACTATAACCTAAATCTTTTTTTATTTATTAGATAATTTATAAAAAAAATCAGATCATACAAAACATATGAACCCTAAATATTTTGGGAATAAGGTTTCACGAGCGTACACACAAAACAAAAAACAAAATAAAAATTTTCAGTTTAGTCTTTACTTATTTATGTGGACCTTCATATTTTTTATTTGATTTTTTTTTCCGACATCTTTATAATGAGTTCTTTTTTACGATAAGATGTAGTTTATGATTGAAAACGATAACATAAAGCCTCCTTTGAGAAAAGGGGAGATTTAAGAAACGGAAAATATTAAATGCAAGGATTCAACAAATAAAAAAAAAATCAAACATAAATGTTCAAGAAACCAAGAAGAAATTTTTTTCATTTTGTTAAAAAAATATTGGAGAAGATGATGAATCCGATTAAAGAGTTTTTTTGGGCATGAAGCCATTTTTTCAATTGTTGACTTGATAATTGATGTGAATAGAGGGGTATTTTTGTGAAAATACATTAAAAAATAATGTCCTCAAGAAAAGAGAGATTTATAATAGATATTGAAATTTACAGGAATTTTTTGTAGATAACTGAATTTGAGAGGGATTTTTCGCTCATTTTCATATATATATATAAAAGATTCTGATCACATATTTTAACTAATATTATGTGAGACTCTTGAATAGTCTGAGATGATATATGAGATATTTGTATGGATTTTTATGAGTCACATACATTTAATCAGTTTGGAATGAGTTATGAGAACCATATAAAGGATTCCTGTGAGGTATAAATTCTAAACTAATTCAAGGTCAAGTACTCAGAGTCTTATTAAGAATGAGTTTTTTTTAGTAAAAATTAACTTAAATGTTAGAATGGATTATTGTTATTGCACAAAATTATTAGTAAAGCAGTTTATAAAAAAAATTAAAGGTTTTTATTATTAAATTTTAGATTAGGGACATTCCTCTCATTTAATTTCTGTTATTTTGAAGTTTCAACTTTGTGAATTCAACTCATGCTAATTTTCTCAATTATTAATTTGTACTATGAATCCTTTTTTTTTTTTTTTTTTTTTTGCCAAATACTTGTTGACATGTCACTAGGGCTGAGCACAAATAAAATTATCAGAAATAATAGTAATAATAATAAGCGGTAATTACTTATAAATCCCCCACAAGTTTGCAGTTTCCCGGGTGGTCCCTGACATGTTTCACTTTCCTATTTAGTCCTTCCTTTTCAATCTATTTCCCTTCAAACCCAAAAATGTAAAACGGCTGTTATAATGAAGCTAACGGGGAGGGGAAATGTCTTTTTTGCCCCTTGTTCAAGTTTCAAAAAAATGGCGTGGAAATGTTGAAAATAACCTCAACGACAGAGACATTCGTGAAGCTCCTCGTGGTATTCTTGATGAGCACCATCTTCTTCCCCAATACCTCTCTGAATGCGCCCATCTTCCTGGCCAGGTACGCCGACAACTTAGACACCCAGCTAGAAGTCTCATTCCTACGTCTTCAATACGTCGCGCGGATGTTGCTCGACTGTATTCACCAGAAGGCCAGTACAACGGACAAGGGACAGAAAGATGTTGAGTCAGGGCAGAACGACGATGCACAAGGACAAGGCACGGAGGACGACGGGCAAACTCGGGTGGACAACGAACCCACAAGGTTGCAAGCGGCCATCGCCCCAAAATTGAACAAGGACAAGGCACATAGAATTAACAATTTAACAATTCCCAATATTAAACAATTAAACATTTTAAAATTATACTTACATCATAACCTAACTAAAATGACGTATATTACACAGATAATGAATATATTACATAGTTAATGATGTATACTTTACAGATACCAGTATTTATTACACAGATAAAATGTATATTACACAGATAAGATGTATATTACACAGATAAGATATATATTACACAGGTAATAATGTATATTACACAGGAACGTACCAGGTTTACACGGTTAGATAAGGATAATACATAGCTAGTAGTACAATCTACACAATAGTTTTATCCGTTGCATTCGCACGAAAGGGGAAAAAACATTTAAAAAAAACTTTCGTCAACAAAAAAAGTAGGTCTTCAATAACTCGGTCCGCTATGACCGCGTTACACAAACGACGATTATGGTCGGGTTCGTGGCACCGACTACAATGTAAATCGCGGACTTCTAATCCCCTGTGACTCGATTCATTTCCTTCGGGTGGGCAGTTTTACGGGGGGTTGGTTTGGATTGATTGATTGGCTCGTCGGATGGTTTGTACGTGGTCGGGGATTGGATATATAGGTTCGAATAATACGCACGGCGGTAGCATTCCACCGTGAAGTAATCTACAATGTATCTGTGCACATTCGTGTATATTTGCATGATCGCCGCACATGCGTGCTTGTATGGGAGCCCATGGGTTTCCCATTTTACCGCAAGAACACTTTTTTTTTTTGTTTTTTTTTTTTTTTTTTTTTTTTTCTTTTTTTTTCCATCTTCGGCAACAACAACCTCCCACAGTGAATTGTAGTATTTATTTTTCGCATATATGAAGCGAGCAACACCACAAAATGTCTCTATGGTGACTAACACTGCGTAGACGTCGGTTTTACGGGTAAAAAAATAAAAAAAACCAACATGATGGAGACAAAATGCGACAGGTGCTTACTCGCAGGATTAATCTCTCGACGAGACAATAAGAACATGGGGAAAACGAAAAATGGAGATGAAGATGAAGTATAGTGAACATGATGGAGAAGAGCTTTCCAGAGAATGCTGATGTGATTGGGTGGGAATGAAAAGCAAGTGCACTTTCGCCATTTTAAAAAAAGTACACTCACGGTTCTCACAGTGTGAAAAGCAGGGACTGCAGAAGAAGTGTAAAAGTCAGAGGGACTACAGAGGAAAATGGAAACTATCCAGAGACTTATAAATAATTTTCCCTAATAATAATAATAAACATTATTATTTTAGATTTTTGTTAAATGAAAAACTGTTTCCTAATCTATATATTTTAATAAAATCAACTATATATATATAAAGCAATTTTGCTCTTCCTGCATCCACATGAGCTGCCATGTGCAAAGAATCTAATGCTGCCAACTAGAAATTGCTTGGGCTGAGAGTATATATTATTATAAAATGACAAGGGCAAATTTAAGCTTAATTAATATAAATGAATTAAATATTTTGAAATTAAAAAAAAGGAAGAAAATTCTAACTAATTTCATCAACATTTAGTTTAATGTTTTTTTTATTTTGGTCATTTCTCTTTCTATTAACTAAAATTGTGCGTTTAAAATAATAGTTGTGGTGAAGAATATGCTTTTCTATGTTCGTTTTTACATGGTTTTTTCTCTAGATTTTTTTAACATGTCTATTTAGAGAATCTATAAAGTATTAAATATTTTTTTTTTGTAAAAATGGACAGGCCACATGTTAGGGGCATGAGTACCACTAAAACTTGATCAACTTGTTTGTGTATACTCATCACGCAAACATGAGGTTTGGGCTGTTTTTGTGACATCACTATACATGACTCGTTTTAAACTCTAAGTAATGAAAGTCCTTATAAGACATTTTTCATTCGCAGTGGGGCAATACCATTAGATCAAAGGCCCTTTGGTGCATTAGATAATCTTTTTCCAAATTTATTTTTTATCTTTAATATATTTTTAATTATTTTCAATATTTTTTGAAAAATATCAAAGAGAAAATAAAAGATATAATTAAAATTGGAAAAAAATTAATGAACTCTTATTTAATTTTGAAAAGGAGGTAAATTCAGGAGTATTTAAATAGAATAGTAAGATAAAATTTAAAAATTAACACTGTAATTAGTTATGTCACTTATGTCAATAAATAATTTGGGACATGAAAAGATTTTAGAAATGAAAGAAGCAAAATGGGGAAAAAAAATTTTTCATTAATAATTCATTATTTTTAATGTCCAGATCTACAAGGGAAGAATATAATAAATGAAAAAGGGGCTTAGAAAGATCAAACATAAAGAATAGTGGCAGCTGTTAAGTGCCCTTGATAAAATTTTCCTTCTTGGAATCTTGGCTTTGCTTGCTTGCTCTTCATCAATTATTTTTAATAAGTAAATAAATAACTTTTTGTCTTGTTATCTATTTCCTTCTTCCTACTCACTAGGTTTTTTTTCCAAACCTAACTAGGTGAGCAAATCAAGGCTCTATTATCACATAGTCAAATACTGTCGTTTTGTTATTTTTAAAAATTTTAATTAAATCTTTTATAAATCATATATGTCTATTTTGTTTTAGTAAAAATCACTCTTTAATTTTTCACCTTTTTTTTTAATATAGATTTCAACATATGTGTTTTAGTGGATTTGATTAGTTTAGTTGTGTGTGTGTGTGTGTGTGTGTGTGTGTGTGTGTGTGTGTGTGTGTGTGTGTATTGTATAACTGAAAGAACTTTTGTTATAATTGATTGGTTTGCATTTATTTATTCATCATTTTTTAAAATAGATTGAAAAAATAGTTTTTACTGTTTTAGTTGGTTTATCTATTAAATTTATTAAAAATCATTAAAACATAAGTAACTCAAGCATCTTTATAAGAAGAGAAAGATATTTTTGGTTATATATAAAAAATTAAATCTAAGTCAGAACTCATTAATATATAAATATTATCTATTTATCATAAATCATAAAATGTAACACATATACGCACACTCAAATATTAAGATATAAAGTGCAATGCCTTTGGTGTAATTGTAATATCAATAAATCCAATGCGTTCGATTTTAATATATTTTTCTTCTTAATAAAATGCATAAATCACTAATTTAATAAATAGAAAACTTGTAAAAAAAACTAGATAGCATTAATAGAAAGCCAATTACTAGGGTACACTATACAAATAGAATAGACAAGTAAAGCAGACAAAAAATAGTAACTGAGTCAGTAGAGGCCAGAGTGAGGTGACAAGGACCTACTCGAGTAGGGCTAGTAACTGGGCCGGCCAGGGACGGGGATTCCCTGACTCCTCGACGGGGGGAATTATCTCCCCATTTCCATCCCCGCGGGGATCCCCATATACCTATAAGTTTTAATTTCTTTTAAAGAAATTTAATACAAATACACACTACCACACATGAAAAATATAAAAATCATTCAAAATAAAGATCAGCAAACCAACATATAAAATTTTTTGAATGGTTTATAATTATGATTATATGTGAGGATTTTTTATTTTTAAAACTGTAAATAATTAAAATTAAAAAATATATATCATTTTCAACCAGGGACGAAGATAGCAATCTCCGCCCCCACCCCATTTACTAAACTGGGACTGAGTTGGCCCTCATCCCCGCCCCCATAGGGGAAAGAATCGGAGAATCCCCGTCCCCATCCCCGTCGGGTCGGGTCCCGGCGGAACTAAGAAATTTCCCGCCCTGTTACCAGCCCTATACTAGAGCTGTCAACGGTGAAGTGAGTCACTCCTTAGGTGGCTCTATGGTCTACTAATCTGACGCTGATGAAATCTAGGGAGCTTCTAAAGCTCAAAGCACCAAGGAAGCGCTAGCATGGGTCTTGTGCTGCAAAGATTCAAGAGAGAAGCAAATGAGTGATTTTAAAGAATAACTGAATGCCTGGGAAGCACATGAAAATTAAAGACTCTTCTGTTTCTTTCTAACCAAACATTTCAAATGAAGACCAGATCTTGGTTAGAATTTGTGAGTGGGAATGCAAGTCTAGATTATGAGTGAACAAGTGCCGTATACTCTTTGTGAAACTATGTTTGACCAGTTTATTAATAAGAAGCTACTTAAAGGAACACACATAAAAAAATCCTGTTAAATTTTAGGATCCATGTCACTGTAACGTTTTGGTTAGTCAAACAACTGAGGACGAAGGATAAAAAAAGACAAAATACTAGCAATGGAAATTGTTTAAAAATAAAACTTAGGAAAAGAAAAAAAAAAAACATTAACTGTGCCATAATAGGGTAGAAGCTCCATTTTGATTATTTGCAAACATCCGATTCTAAATTCCAGGTTTTAATATCTTAAAAAACCAAACCAAAATAATATTAAAAATAACAGAAAAATCAATTAAGATGAATGAAGTATTTTCCCTAAGTAAATATTTTTGAAAATGTAATATTCTTAAGAATTTAAAAAGTCTTTAAAATATCACAAGGGACATGTGATGAAACCTAACCCACTTTGATTCTTTTGTTCTAAAAGTACGCGTTGTACGGCGGAAACACGCTCCATGCCTTTGAATGCTTCTCTATTTTTTTTTTTTTTTTTAAAAACAATTATCTTATTTTTTGGTGGGGTTCAAGTTCAAACTAATGTGAATCATTATCACAAATCCTTTTGATTAGCGGTGTCATATGAACTAATTTAGATGCATGAATTCAAATTTCTTAGCAAAACATTTGATTAGATTTTTTATTTCTTACTTTTATGGGTTAGGTTTGAATTCACTTTTAGTATTATATATATATAATAAGTTTTTTTAGTTGAGATTTATATTTCCCATGATACCAACTCCTCCATTCCATCACTATTATATTTATCATTTTATACAAAAGATTAAATTGATTATGTGAATTTATATGCATGACTTAGACCCAAACATATAATGTTTTTATAGGACAAAACAATCATATTAAAGTCAACTCTCATGCTGACCCAAATTAATATTAAAATTTTGGGTGACATTGAGAATTGATGTTAAAATAAATTTCAAGAATAAATTAATTAGAATATATCTTACTCTTACTGTATATGAAAAGTTAACATCATTATTATTATTATTATTATTATTTTTATTTTTATAATAGAGTGAAGGGATAAATTTGTCTTTCTATAGCGCTATTGCTCATGAATTTGTTCTTGTAATATTTTTATTTATAAATCTACTTTTGTTTTTTCTAATTGATGTATTTAGTCATCAAACTCTAATTTCTTTTGTTTAGTTGAGTTTATTTAATTGACATCATTGCTAGCTTCATGATAATGTAATTAATATATAAAATGAATGGTTGTTTGAAAAAAAGAATTTAGTGTGAGGTTTTAGATTTATTTTTAGTAACGTTTCATTGATTGAATTCAACTTCCAAATGGCAACGCTTGAACCTAATTTCACCTACTTAACGCCTAAACCAACCCACTAAATTTCTTTCTCTCCATTTCTTTTGCTAGGCTTCTCCAAATGCATGTACCAATTTTCTTTTATAATATATTATATATTTCAAACATGTTCTTTTAGTATATATATATATATATAGCATATATACATGACATAAATTTATTCTTTCATAAAGATATAATATTTTTCATATAGATTAAATTATTGTACATTAAAGAGTTAAACTAAGAATGAATAATAACTTTTTTTTTGTTTCTTTAACTTGTTTCATTTGTTTTGCTTCAAAGAAACCTTCAATTAAATTGAAAATTCACCATCGGTCCATCACCATGTTCTCTTTTGTCTTTGTGACAAGGTCTAGGCTTTGGGTTAGGTGAGTGACAAGGAGCATGATGTTTTCTAATTACACTAGACTAGGGCTCTTTTGAGGGTTGACTAGAAGATCAACTCAATGAAGTCTTTTTTTTTTTTTTTTTTTTTTTTCTTCTTCTCTTTTTTAATGTGTTGCTCTAGATGCCACTCCGTCTATGCAAATGGACAAATGTGGCTGTGTGTGTATATATATTTGTTGTATATCTTTAATCTAATCTAGGGTTTAAATGTGCCTTAGTGTTCATATTAGACTTAATTCAAATTCTTTTCTATTTTCCAAGAAACAAAAAAGGGAGACATTTATGTGTGTCTCCTTATAAAGAATGAGTAATGTTCCTCTTAAATAGGGATATAAATTTGGTTTTTTTTTTGCTTTTTTTTTAGATAATATGGATAAATCATCAGGCATACAACCGTTCACTGTCTCAATTCTCGATCTCTTGCATAGAAATTAAATATTTCACCTTTCGGCAATGCGGAACCAAGAGCAGAAATAAAAGTGTTGACTTTTATTTTAAAAACATATTGATATTAAAAAAAAATTATATCCATTCAAATTTAAAGTTATAATAATTAACACTTTAAAAAAAATAAAATATGCAAATTGCCAAGGACTATCACTACAACGTGGGAGTTGATTCCTTTGTCTTTGCATATTTTGAAATTACACCAAAATTGCTTCATCCTCAAATGTGCAACTTGGTTTTAGTAATGTTTATTGATTAAATTTTTTAGTAGAACATAAAACTATGTCTCATTCTTATTTTGGGTCCAAATTTTAATGTAAATCAAAATAGTCATCAAATTTTAATTTTGTTTCACTAAGTGATCAGGACTGATTTGATATTTAAAATTAAAATCTAAGCAAAATTGGGATGGGTTTGAGATTAAATTTTTGGGTACCCAAAATACCCTAAGTATCTGTTAGTGCTTGAAACCTGAAATATATAATTTGAAAACCAAATAACTTATCATTTGTAAATATATATGGTTGATTAAAATATTTATTTAATTATATTATTATTATTTGAAAATTTATCATAATTTTTAAATAGTGAAAACAGTTTCTCAATCAGCCACTTGATAGAAAATAGAAAAAATATATTAAATATATTCTCATAATCTTCTTCCTTTCTTTTTTTCCTTTTTAAGTAATAACATATAGCTTTTATATCAACCTATTTCACTTGTTTGTAATGATTTTTATTATAAAAAAAAAAGGCAAATGCATATATGTGAAGATTGGATATGAGTACCACACTTACAAAGTGTCGCGCCATGCGCCATGAAGAACCAAACACAGCGTGATATGGATCAAATATGTCCGCCATGATCAAGTATTACAGAGGTTTTCTCCCATATTTAAAAAAAAAATTCTAAGTGTTGTAATATAAGTAATTATGTAAACATGTAAGAATGTAAAAGAGTGAGTTTTTTTAGAGTCCTTTCCATTAGCCAAAAAAAAAAGTGAATAATTCCAGAACATGCATAAGAGTGATTTAATTATTTTTGTAAGAGCTTAGAGAAAAATATGAAGTATTTTAATGTAAGCTGTCTGGTAGGATTGATCTTCACGTCTATGAGAGAGGTCGAGGACTATAAATATCTGTCAGGCACAACCTCAAAGGGCATCCAAGGGTTATGAATAAATGAGTGACTGTAAAAAAATTCTTAATAATAAGGGGCTTTTCTTCAAGCTCCCTTAGTTTTCAATTCCCATATTTCATATTTTGAGTGATCAAGGTAAGTTTACTAAAGCAAAGAAGCCAAGGCAGACAAGGGAGGACTGACTTGATGAAAGAGGATTGATCAAGTACAAGTCTATGACAGAAGAATCCCTTTACCTTCAATTACTTTAATGTTATTATAATAAAATTAATATTTTTAATCTAAATTTTTTTATTTTTTAATTTCACAATTTTTTCAAAAATAAGTGCATAATAAACTCAATAAGAATTTTTTTTTTTTTTACTTAGATACCTTGCAAATAAAGATAAATGTTTCATATGCCGCTACAAATCATTTGTAATTTGCTCATATAATCTTCTCACTAAAAATTAATTAAAAATCTTTATACAAATGTTACAAAAGACATTCCCTAATATGCTTTTTGTAAATGATATTTATTTATTTATTTATATACTTTATAAATAATTCTTATTTCCTTATATTATGTATCCCTACCTTTCATTCACTTTAAAAAAAAAATAGCACCTATATACTTACTTTTTCATCAAACTTGTGAGTTGATTTTTAATAAAAAACATATATAAGTAGATAAAAAAAATATTCTTCTAAATGTGTATAACCAAATATGATTTATAGGTTGCATCACTAATTAGTAATTACCCTCTCTTGAGGGTTTGCCAAGAGAAAAAAAATTCTTTGTCTTGGATAATTATAATAAAGTGTATGGTACTAGCCCCACCCGAAAAGATGTCATATAAAAATATTCATTGTCTGGCATTTAAAACACAGTGGGGCCAAAAAAGATGACTAGCTATTAGAGCTAATTTGCAGTACAATTCCTTTGCTTTCAAGTAAATGTGTATAAATCGAACATTAATTTATGATGATGCATGTGACATGTAGTTCGTCTATTTTTATAAAAAATAAATAAATAAAAGTTGGCAAAGGTATATAAATAAATAAAACCTCATATGAGCCAAGTAGGACAAATGGGTCCTCCAAATAAACAAGTAGTTTTTAGGCATTCTCGCATTCACATTTAATGGTCATAGATGTAATGCTTCAGTATGACCCCAGAATAACAACAAAACTAACAAAAGCTTTGAGTTCTTTCTAGCTCTCTCTCACACCCACACCCACACCCACACCCACACCCACACCCACCTACCATGTTAGTCAAATTTGAAGGCTCTTCAAAGCTCTTTTTATTGTTAAAACTTAACACACTGTTCCAAAAGAGAAGAACAACTCTCCATGATTTTCTCATCTGTTTCTCTTTCATGATGCTAAAGAAAGGCTTTATAAGCGAGTGAAGAATACTCTACCAAGACTAAATATTTAAAAACACAATTCTAAATCCAAAATTTCACACGTAAAATTTGGCGAAAAAAAAAAAATACCGATCGCAAAAATATTCACTAGATTGATAGAGAGACAGATTGTTACAATCCCCTACAGAACATACTTATATAGATCTAAACTAAAAAAGAAATAAAAAATTTAAAAGTTCATGCTCAAAATCATGAAATGGTGAAGGGTCTTATTGTCATTGCATGTTGCTCTAATGTTTTGTGACTTTCCCATGTCTCACACATGAAAGAGGTCCTCTTTTTTTATTTTCCACAAAAGGGGGGGTTGGTTATGGAGTCATTAGCACGTTTTGGATAAAAACTAAAAATAACAATAAAAAAAAAAAATAGATAAAGACATGTAGAGTGAGTTGAAGGGAAGATGACATGCATTTTGTTTTCATGTCAAGATTTACTTTGTTTGAGGGGGTCTGAGTAGATGTTTCCACCAGTCAAGAACTTGTGGCACTTGCTATTTGACTAATTTGCTTGTATTTGATGACGTCTTTGTGAGGGATTCATTGCATCATTAATCTTTATTAATAAGAATGCTATATATTATAGACAAATAAATGTGAAATTACAATTGGAAAAAAATAATAGACATAATTAATATAAGTAGCATTACCCAAAATGAAGCACATCAGTAATAAGCAAATGATAGTACCATCAACTCCCATTATAAAAAATCAAGACCTTCAGAACATGGTTGATGATTTGGAATGTCAAAGGGATGATGATGACTTATCCACATTATTATTAAAAAAAAAAAAAAGAAAATTACATAAAGAACCCTAATGAAGGATCAGGCAAGATGAACACTGACTTTGCACAGGAAAGGTGTGAGTTAAGTGAAAAATGAACAAGCCAAAAAGTTTGACCATAAAGAGCTCAAAATGAGCATGCGGTTCACCTTTCATGAAACTTAGAAAGCAGGAGAACATCTAATTAAAAGTAGTGGTCGAAGTCAAGTAGCAATATACCCAACAATTTAGTGGACTCATTATTAATGATGTTCCTGATTATAGGTTGGAGCTAAGAAAGATCACACCATTCATCCAAGAAGACTCATTATAAAGACATTGGTCTACTATTAACTTTAATGAGATGAGAGAAATGACCATGTACTCTTTAATTTAAAAAAAAAAATCACATCATAATAATTTCTGATGGAAAATTGTTCTTGTCATAGAATAAAGATAATGCAAAAAATAAAAAAATAAACGCACGTCAAACTAACTCTGTGTGCAGGTTCAAAACAGCATGGTGATAACAATTCATACAAAATTCAACTTGGTCCCAAAGTGAACAAGAGAACCATAATGCTATATTAAATTAAAAAAATGACAGCACTAATTTAAAAGAAGGATTAAATTAGTATGCATGACAACTAAATAAGTATTCAAGCATATCCGATGAGGTGTTTCGATAAGGCGTAAGGTTATAGATAATTTCTCATTCAAAGATTAAGCTAATACTACTCTACATAGATATAGCTTATTCCTAAAAAAGACTAAAACATGACAAAAAGATGGTTTATTTCTCAAACTCAATCAACACAAGTTTCTTATCAAGACAGACAAAGGAAACTGCACAAACTTTAGATACAGAAAAGGGCTAGGTTGCTCCCAAGACCTGCTACAAAGAAAACCAGTATGATCTTCAACAATTGCGCAAGTATTCGGTTTAAAAAGCATAAGGGACTAACAATTAAAACAAATGGATCACATGCGTAATGGAACACTAGTGAAAGCATCAGTCTCATAATCAAAATCCAGCAGAAAAAACTATGACCACTCTCTAGCATTGAACATCGAGCAATGCCCTCTGAACAAGAGAAGATAACCTACTAATACTACCATATTTGTAGTCATTGGCAAGAAGCACCCTTGTGTTTCTGCAAGGATTTGCAGAAAGAAGTAAACCCCTCCTTGATGTCATGAGGAAGAGGGAGAGTGAAAGGGGGAAGAACACCTTGGGAGTCTCCAAAGCTAATTTTACGCATTGAGGTTGTTTGTGCGAGAGCAGTCTGCTGCTTATTCATACCATCCATGATGCATGAAAATACTCCTAAAGTCAGGCAGCTCTGCAGTAAAGTCTGGGGTGCACCTGGGCAAGAAAATAAGGTTAAATTGATGAGGCTTTTCAGATAACTGAAAACAAAAGAATGCCTAGTTTTTAAAAACAATGTCAATATGCAAAATATTGATTAAAGTGTTCAGAAAAGAAGTCAAATAGATACACATCTATGGTTCATATCGATTTCATCAAAACAAGTATAACAAAAACTTAGTACCAGATGGTCATTTAAGTTTATGTCTATGCATGGATCCAAAATAGAAATGCACCCTCAAATCACTGGTAAAACTACTACCACTGCAATTGGCAGCTAGCTAGCTGTTGTACTCTAATGATGATTATGTTAACATGGTGTAAGTGAAATAGTGAAAGCAGCGCAAATGCTCATCAGCATATAGCTCAGTTTTATAAAATTATACGCTGCTGATGACCGATTTTAAGATTGAGAGGCAGAGGCATCATGAGCCCATTTCTGTTATACATAGCAGCAATAAGATAACACATATTTGCTCTTCATTTATTCTCCGGTTAATATTGTGCATTGTAGCAAAAGTGATGGTTGTCATTTCTTAGTTCATGATTTAATTCCTTATAGATACTTACGAGGAACCAAAGTTCCAGCCATTTACAATGAATAAAGCACAAAAAAAGGTACAAGAAAAACATTTTCTTTCTAAGACCAAGTCTTGTTGTATCAAGAATGACATGTGGCATTTATATCAAATTGGGAAAAGCATGAGATGGAGCACCTGAAGAAGCAATAGTCATCATAGAAATTAAAATGAGAAAGCATGCAAAGTTGTGTGTTTAAAAGTACCCAACAAGAAAAGACATGCTAATTGAGTCTAAAGTTCAATCACAACGGCTGAGAATCTCACAGCATGTAAAATTCTGAGCTAGGCAGCCGAATAAACTTTGCTATATTTCAATCAATTGGTTGTGTCTCTAATATTGTAACACTGCTTCGACGAATTTTAAAGCAAGATTTCAATTGCAACTTACATATTGTCATTCTAAATAAATTGAGTTGAGTTAATATCTCTTGTTGATGTTTTCCCATATAAAGATTAGTTTCTATGACTTATGCCCTTTGAGTAACCAACATTATATCTCACAAATTGCATGGCTAAAAATTGAAATGTATCTATACAGTGAAGAAGCTACAAGCAAGAACAGAATTTTCTTCGAGTTGGGTTTTCAAATTCAAAATTCATCTAACTGTAATGGGTTCTTGAAATTATCATAGCTGTAAAAACCCTTCCAACACTGGACTTGGTCCATGACAATTTTGTGCCTAGGATTTTGCCTACCCTACTAAACACTGAACACAAACAAGGTACACTAAAGCAACTTTCTCAATCACTAATATGTATCAGATAATAATAACCTTAAATCTATGCTCAAATCAACTAGCCAGCTGTGCACACATTTGCCACAACTACACAAATGACAGGATTAGACTGTTCAAGTAACCATAGCAGGAAACAAAGTGTATAATATAGACTATACTAAAACCAACAGTTAGCATCTAAATGGATCTATCACATCATGCCACAACTGAACATAGCACCCTCACCTGGTAAAAGTTTCCAATCTACTTGCACAGCAGTTCATGCCACATGCTTGGTAATAATCTCATCATTTAGATAATGCAACAATTCTGTTCAGAAGAACTAAATGCAAGAAGTAACCATCCTGGTTCACATCAGGAGGTCTAGTAAATGGTGATCACCTGGAAAGCTCAAAGCAAGGCCAGTGCAGCAACCAGCCACACCTGCATTAATAACTATAACAAAAACACCAATAAGAACAAGTAGGCTTAAAGAAAAGAAAGCTCCAGAGGAAAACAATGTCATACCATCATCTTTCCCTCGAAGCCGCTTCAGGAAGCAGACAACAAGACTATGAACTCCAGAAAACACAGCAAAAGACTGATAATAGAAACGACAAATACCACATCATTAATAGGATTTGGTAACCAGAACAGAGAAGAATGGAAAAAATACAATTTATTATTTATTACAGTCAAATGTCAAGATCATATGAGAGGACTTATCCATGCAACATAAGACAACCTTAGCAGAAGATCCTGCCTCTGCAAATGATCCTTTAAAACCTTTTCTCTTCAACAAGCCAGAACCTGGTGAAACATACAAAGAACAGAACCACTAAGAGAGTCAGCGGTTTATAAATGAAGGATTGATGCTTGAGAGAAAAAAAATTTCCACTGTCCAGCCTTGTGAAACTGTAAATTTTTTTTTATTTTGTATTCAATAAATTCAGCAAAAAAAACATCTAATGCAAATTAACATTCTCAAAAGGATTTTGTGTGTCCAAACTAATGTAAGGTGAAACTCCATCATTATCTCCCAAAAATGTGATTAAATATAGTTTTACATATGCATATCAATATACCCTCATTTAAAGAAACCATAAACGGACTCCATCAGCTATTCTTTGCAAAGATAAGCATATATGGGATCATAGAAATACTGATCCATAACGTTCTCAAAAACATAATACCTCGATTCCTAACTATTTCAAAGGAATGTTAATCTCTATTTTACACATCAACCAAGCCAAGCATGAATTAACCAGACGATACCATTCAGACTTTAAATAAAATTATCACTCCAGCCTAAAAGAGAGAACAATCTTCAAGGACCAGCATAAATGTACGAAATTATCATTCCAGCCTAAAATTACCACATCAACATCAAAATAAGAGCCCAAAAGAGATGAAGCAACCAGCATGAATATAGGAAATTACAATCCAGAATACAACAAAACATGAAGATAGCAACAGTAAACAGTAACCAGCTACTAATTAAGCCAATCGTACGAAAATAGATAACCATCATTGGCAATGGAAATACATGACCCGCCAATCCCACACAAAAAAAAAAGTTTCAGTTTTCTCATCGCAATTATCAACTTTTCAAAGCAAAATTACAAAACCATAATTTAAATTACATTAGCAAATTGAATGCCAGAAAACCATCATTAACAGTGGAAATACATGAAGAACAAAAAAAACCCACTAAAAATCTCAACTTATTTTCAACAATCGTCAATACCTCGAAGCAGAATCACAAACAATTGCTAGGAACCCTAGACTACTTATAATTGAAAAAAAAGTTCAATTAATCGGCAAATGGAATGCCCGAATCACAGCAAAACAAATAGAAATCAAAACCAGATGCGACCAAGGAAAACAGAGCGAAAAAGAGAAGAGATAAGACCGTAGCCGAAGATGGAACCGAGGAAAGCGCCGGCCATGGAATCGCCGGCGAACCTAGCGAGACAGACAAGGGGAGGAGCGGGAGGAGCACCGGTAGGGTTAGGGTTAGGAGGCGGGAGAGCATCGGCAGGCTTTGGAGGAATGGCGGCGTCTTGCTCTTGGGTTTGAGGATTGGAAGAGGCCGCCATCGCCATCCTCTTTCCCTTCCGCCGTTGGCGTTGGATTCGAAGTGCAGAGACGTATTTGAGGGTGAGGGTATCGTTGTAATATTCTCTTGATTCGGAGGCAAAGCTGATCATTAGACTCCATTTTTAATTTTTAATTTTTAATTTTTTTAAAAATAATATTTATTATTATTATTATTTTTAAATTTTTGGCTAAAGAGGTATTTGTTAAAAAATACTAAAAATTAATAATTAAGCTGACATGATTCAGGGAAGTCACCTGAATAATGGATGAGTGTGTGGGATTAAAACCCTGCATTACAGTATTGTGTAGTATTGTACAAAATTATTGTAGAAATAATGTATAATACTATTCATTGATAGTATACTAGGTCTATACCGTCATTGCTTTATAAGTTAAATCTCTAGAATTCATTAAACTGCTATAACTGATACATACCCATACCTACTTTATCTCTTTAAGAATTTTTTTTATAGCAACACTTAGTTATTTTTGTAAACAAAATAATAAAAATAATACCGTTTAGGATATTTGTGTTTTTACAAAAGATACGGGTTCGAGTTTCAATCACACAAATAGTAACTTCACGTCTGTGCACGGTCTATGTTTTATAAAACAATTATTAAAATATTTATTAAAATGATTACGGGCTATTTTTATTAAAAAGCCATGTGTTATTGATTAGGTGTTGAACCGACTTGTAAAAGTAGAAATTTATTTTTATTTAGGAGGATAAATAGTCTTGACATTTTGGACTTTTTCAAACTATGTCCAAAATCCGTTGATAATATGGTCTGTGTAATTGAATATTAATTAATATTCTTTTAATTATGTAATATACGTGGTTTTTGTTTCGATTATTTTGTTGAGAGGAAAACATTTTTATTGGCTCAATATTATGTTAAAATGGTTTTTTTTTTCTTTGTGTATGTCAATGATCATGATGATTTCTGAATTTTAGTTGTTTTCTTTTGAGGGTTATAAGTTTTTAATAAAATCAACAATATTGTGAGATTAGTTTGAGATTAGTAAAATTATGAGACAATCTCATTTTATATGTTTATGTTGTGTTTTATTTTTTTTTATTTTGTTTTTTTTTGTACTAAATTAAGGAAACATAATCACTTGAGCAGGATCATGTGGCACAATTTATAGTGACACACTCCTTGCAGTTCATTTATTTATTTATTTATTGAAATACGGTAAATACGTGTCATGAAAGTGCACATGTGTGGAGGGTAATTGAAAATTTAACAGCATCTATGCTCTCACCTTGTACAGGTTTAAAATTCAATCCCAAGTCTTCTCAAAAAAAAAAAAAAATTTCCATAGGAACCCGATACCAATAGGCCAAGAGCCCGTTGATTGCACTTCATTTATTTTATTATTTTTTTTATAAATATCACCGTAAAAGACATGTGCATAGATTAATAATTGATTATCTGCTTTTTCTAGTCAACACGCAGTAACTCAAAGTTTGGGTTGCAAGGCCGTACTCATAATTGAAAACCTATTATTACCGGCAAAATCAGAATTGCGTGCCAACTTCAAATTAACACAAATTATAAATATTTGAAAATTTTATACAACATGTGTACTATGATTGAGAAATAAAAATTGTCTCAAACATGAGCTCCAAAAAAAAAAAAAAAAAAAAAAAGAAAATTAAAAAATATTTGGTCAAAGTAACCCTACGTTTAATAATTAAACTATAACTTAAAAGAAAAAACAAAGAAATTGCAAAATATGTCAAAATTAAAAATTCGTGAAATAAAGTTTAACCCATATTTTTTCCTTTTAACACAAAAAATTCCGAACATCAAAAGAAAATCTTATTCCATTTTTAATGGTCTTTGTTAATTATAAACAAGCCTAGCCCAACTTTCATCAACAATTCAATCACCAGTTTAAAATTCTATTCAAAATCCAATAAATACATAAATACATAAATTAATTAAATTTCTTCAACATTTTGATTCTCCTCATCCTCTCTTTTTTCCACTCAATCACCTGCATAATCGGTCTTGAATTTAGGTGACCCACAAGATTGAGGGCTTAAATAAAATTGGAGAGACAAAGTAAAAAGAAATTTTTCGTAAGAAACCTAAATTTAAAATCAAAGGGACCAAATACAGATTTTCTCAAATATTTTTATAAAAATTATATTTTTATAAAAATATAATTTTAAATATTTTTATACGGATTTGTAAAAAGAATATTGAAAATATATTTCTACAAATATTTTTCCAAATATAAATTTTATGTTATATATATAAATCTGTTAAAAACTAAAAGGATGAAATAATAGAATTTTGGAAATATCTTTCTTAAAAATATAATTTTTTAAATTGCATATATTAATCTATAAAATCACTTCACATTTTCAATACATATAATAAATGCGTCTAGGTTTTAAAGCCTTTATCTCTAAAAACATTATTCTACCTATCTAGTTTGGTTTAGTGTTTATATAAATATGAATAGTTCTACTGTTGAGTATAATTTAAACTTGTCTAAAATCATGTTGTAGTATATTTTTGCACCAAATTTTTGATACTTGAAAATTGGCTTGAAGACATTATTTTCATTCTTTTTTAGGGCTTGTTTGGATTGGCTTAAAAAACTATTTTTTTTTTTATTTTGGTAAAAGAACTTTTAAAAAATGTTCTATTCAGAGTAAGTAAAATGTTCGCTGTATTTTATGTTTGAATAAATTAATGCAGAAGTAATTTTATATGTGTGAAGTTATTTAGATATGCATTGTTCAAAAGACTTTTTTAATAGCAAATTACTAAAATGAGCATTTATTGAGTTATTATAATATTTAATCCCTCATGCATCCAAAGCATAGTAATTGTTATTAAAGATGATAATAACTACAATAACAATAATAATAATAATTATTATTATTATTATTGTTGTTGTTGTTGTTATTGTTGTTTAATAAGAATAAAAAACATAAGACAAAATTTTAAACACCAAACATGAGAACAAGAACAATAATATTTTCACATCACAACAACGAAAACAACATTGTCATTTAGTAATTTAATAATTTCATAAATCTAATTTAGTAATTTTATAAAAAAAATTATTAGGGCTGTGAAAAGATTGAGGGAAAAAATATAAAAACATAGTCAATTTTTTATTTTATAAGTATGAATGCAAGTGGGGCAGGGCGGAGCGGGGAATGGGATCCCCATCCCCATCCCCGCTTCCCATGGGGCGGGGATTCCCCGTCTCAAAATTTCCCATGGGGGAGAAATTCTCTCCATTCACTCCCTTGTGGGGATCTCCGCCAGGTCAGGGAATCCCTATCCCACCAAATTTTTTTTTCTATAACATATTTATATACGTATTATATATGAAATAAAAAATATACAAAATATTTCTCAAAATAAACATAATATAATGTATCATGTATGATGATAAAACTAATTATTATAAATAACATAAAGTTTGAAAGTAAATTAAAAGTTCAAATTCATTAATAAAATTCATAAAATAAAAACTAGTATAACAATTTTATATTTTTATTAATTTTTTTCATTTTTTAAAATATTTAGATTGGAATCCACTACTGCTAACATTTTGATATGATAGATCCGCCTTTAATAATAAATAAAATTGAGAAGAAGAAATTTGGGATGTAAGCCTTATCCTTCCATTGAGAAAACCAAACCATACATACACATATGATGAGCACTAATTTAGTGCTTCTAAACATAGCTGCCCAAATCTACGCCTTAATATACAACTAATCACACATTTACAACTAACAAAATATCCTCCATGATATTAGGAGATATGATTGAAGATTACACCAAGAAATTTGGCAACATGATTTGAGAGATATCAGCATAATTGAGAGATGTTCGCCTAATAACCCCCCTCAAGTTGGAGCATGCGGATTTCGAACGCCCAACTTGCAAAGAAAATATTCAAATTGTTTCTTGCCTAACGCCTTGGTGAAAATATCAGCTAATTGAACATGAGTGGGCACGTATTTGGTAGGGATGTTGCCATTGAGAATTTCATTGTGTATAAAATGACAGTTTACTTCGATGTGCTTTTTGCGCTCATGTAAAACTAGATTGGCAGCAATGTAAAGGGTTGCTTGATTATCACAATAGAGTTGCATAGGTTGTGGATGATCAACTCCAAGAATATAAGCAAAGCTTGTAGCCATTTTAGTTCACAAATGGTGGTAGCCATGGATTGATACTTAGCTTCAGCGGAAGAGCGTGAGACAGTTTGTTGTTTCTAGGGTTCCCAAGAGATTGGTGAATTACCAAGAAGCACAAACCAACCTGTAATCGAGCATCGAGTTAAAGAACAACTTACCCAGTCAGAGTCACACCATGCATATAGTTGGTGATCAATTAGCATGGAGCAAAATTCCTTGGCTTGGATTTCCTTTCAAATACCGAACAACACTAAGGGTTGTTTCCTAGTGTTCTTGACGTGGACACTGCATAAATTATGCAAGCATGTGCACACAATAGGAGTCCTCTGGTCTTGTACGAGATAAATAAATCAAACGCCCCACTAGACAACGATAGCATTCCGGGTCTGAAAGAGGTGGTCCATCAGCCAATTGAAGACGATGATTTTGATTCAAAGGTAAGGCAACATGTTTAACTCCCAGCATGCCAACTTCAAAGATGATGTCAAGTGCGTATTTCTTTTGACAAAGGAAAATGGAAGTCGAGTTGCAAGCTACTTCAATGCCCAAAAAATATTTCAAAGAGCCGAGATCCTTCATGTGGAGGCAGGTGCTCAAGTATTGTTTGAAGATGTGTATGGCATCACTATCATTTCCTAAAATAATCAAATCATCAACATATACTAGAACATTGAGTTGTTGTGTAAGTTTGTGTAGAGTAAACAAGGAATAATTGGAATGAGATTGCTTGAACCCATATTGTTTCAAAGCACCTGCCAATTTAGAAAACCAACATCTTGGAGCTTGTATCAAACCATACAGGGACTTTTGAAGACGACACACTTGGTTTGAATTTTGAGATCGAAAGTCGGGAGGTAGTTTCATGTACACTTCTTCCTCAAGATCCTCATGTAAGAAAACATTATGGACATCCATTTGGGGGAGTTCCCAGCTTTTGGCAAGAAGCAACCACAAGAAATGTACACACACTGACCATTTTAGCGACAGGAGGAAGGTTTCATTGTAGCCAAGACCCTCAACTTGATTATTTCCCAAGATCACGAGTCTTGCTTTGAATCAATCAATGGATCCATCAGAATTATATTTGATTCTATAAACCCATTTGCATCCTATTGCTTTCTTACTAAGGGGAGGATACTCCATAGCCCAAGTGTCATTATTTTCTAAAGCTTGTATCTATTGTGCCATGGCTTGTCTCCATCGTTTATCTTTCACGGCCTCCGTTAATGTTTGTGGTTCAGTTCCTGAGAATTGTGATGAGCAAGATGAACTCTTCGAGGGGCTTAACTTGCATATGGTGTGTGTAACAAAATCTTTCAAACGAGTGGAAGGTGTCTTGATGCGTTGGCCTCAACCCAAGGACTCCTCATTTACAACAATATCGGAACCCACCCTATCAGATAGAATCTCATGGTTGTTGTCATGTATTGTTGTTGTATTAGAGTGAAGGAGAGTCGAGGAAGCAAGTGTTGATGCATTGCTTTGTCCTTCATCTTCAACCATCCCATCTTAATTCGTCATAGAATTTGGTGTAGAATTAACATCCATAGACAATGGCCTTTGCTGGTCATCACTCAAGTAAGGAAAATTTTCCTCACAGAATACAACATCTCTTGAAATTAAAAATACTCCTAATTCAAGATCATATACTCGCCAACCTTCTTGCCATATGAATAACCCATGAAGACACATTTGCGACTAAGGCTAGCGAATTTATCTCCTTTATGTCCTTGCTTATGCACATAGCATAAACACCCGAACACATGCATATGTCCAAGTTGAGGTGTCTTACCATATAAAATTTCATATGGTGTTTTCCCATATGCAATATGAGTGATGGAGTCCAACTGATCAAATATACGGTAGTCAAAATGCATTTCCCCAAAATTCGATAGGAAGCTTTGCTTGAAACAGCAAAGAGCGGGCCACATTGAGTATATGCCTATGTTTGTGTTCCACATGTCCGTTTTGTTATGGAGTTCCTGCACAAGATGTTTCGTGCATAATACCATGCTTGCTATAGTAATTACCAAGGCATGTGAAGTCAATGCCGTTGTCGCTTCTTTTTGTTTTCACTTGTTTATTAAATTGACGTTCCACCATAGCTATGAAGTTACACAAATTCATTAAGACTTCTTTCTTGTCAATCAACAAGTATATCCAAGTTGCTCTTGAATGGTCATCAACAATTGTTAGAAAATATCTTGCCCCACAAAATGCAATAGTCCGATATGGTCCCCATGAATCACAATGAATTAACTGGAAACTTTTCAAAGTTTTATTATCACTAGCAATAAATTTATCTCTTGTTTGCTTTGCTCTAAGACAAACATCACACATTTGGTTAGTAAGTTTACTAGTACCAACATTTGGAACCAACTCTAACACCTTAGATGATGGATGCCCCAACCGCTTGTGCCACAAATTGAAAGATTTCTCCATATTAGTCTTTATTGTCCCCACAATTGCCTTTTTTTGCAAGTAGTAAAGCCCCTCTCGTAGTTCCCCCACACCAATCACCATCCTCAAAGTGCGGTCCTGTATAGCACAAAATTTATTAGTGAGCTAAGCAACACAATTGAATTCATCAACCAACTGAGATACCGAGATGAGATTGCATTGTAAACTTGGCATATATAGAACATTAGCTAATTTCAACTTATCATTCAGCATCACTATTCCTTCTTTTGTAGTAGTTATTTGTCTCCCGTTTGGAAGTCCAACGGGCCATTCAATTATGTCTCGGACATCAGACAAGCAATCTAGCCTCCCTGTCATGTGATGTGAAGCACCTGTATCTATAATCCATTGCATAGAGGAACACTTACCACCGAGTTTCTCAGTTACCCCTCTCTTGGCATTGTTTAGAATATTCAACAACGTTTGCCATTGCTCATCATTAAGGCCATTTGCATCACTTCTGTTTGTATATAAAATTGTAGTATTCATGCTTGTTCCTGGTGTGGAGACTTGCATTGCATTAGTCTTGACAAATCCACCACATCCTCTACCAGCAGGAGTCATGCCTTGATGTCTTTCCTTTCCATGACCATTACCTTTTACAGTTGCACGAGAGCGATCCCCCCACCAATTTGGATAGCCAATTAGCTAAAAGCAATTATCAGATTCATGTCCTATACGATTACAATGACTACATACGGTATTTTTGTCTCTTCCTTCATTTTTGCTGTATGGTTTGAACCTTGCTTGCACTGCAAAATTCATCACCTCACCGCACTCTTCCTTTCCACTAGATATGATTCTTACAAGTTCTTCTTGCACTAGAGTTGAGTAGATTCTGTTCAGATTTGGCAATGGGTCTTGAGCTAGTAGATTTGATCTTATAGTCCCATAGAGTGTTTCATCAAGTCCCATGAGTAATTGATGAGCCTTCTCTTCCTCACACTTCTTTTCTAATGCCACTCCAAGGTTGCAAGTACACAAGCCACACTTGCTCATTGGCATTTGTTCAAAGTTTGCCAATTCTTCCCACAATTTCTTCAGCTTTCCAAAATTGGTGATGATTGTCGATCCTCTTTGTTTGCATTTAGCAAGTTTAGCCCTTAGTTGTTGTATACATGGTCCATTCATCATAGAAAATCATTCTTTTATGTCTTCCCAAAGATCTTGTGCCACCTTCATATGTGACATGGTTGATCTCAAGGTTGGTTCAATGGTGTTCATTATTCATGACACCAATAAAGAGTTGTTGGTCCACCAATCTTCAAGGTCTGGTGATCCCTCATCTGGTGGCTTAATGGACCCATCCACAAAGCTGAACTTTTTCCTTGCTCTCAATGCTAAGAGCACGGACCCATTCATCGTAATTTTCTCCCTTCAGTTGAATTTGCGTCAACATACTTCCGGGGTTGGCATTGGAAGTTATGTCATAATTAGGAGAGATGGTTTTCCTCAAAGTCGCCATTTCACCACCTTTGCTTTTGCCTTCTTTGCTGGCCATGGCCACAAGTTGGAAATGATATTACACAAGGTAAAGCTCTAGTACCATGAGAAGAAGAAATTTGGGATGCAAGTCTTATCCTTCCATTGAGAAAACCAAACCATATATACACATATGATGAGCACTAATTTAGTGCTTCTAAACATAGCTACCCAAATCTACGTCTTAATTTACAACTAATCACACATTTACAGCTAACATAATATTCTCCATAATATTAGGAGATATGTTTGAAGATACACGAAGAAATTTGTCAACATGATTTGAGAGATATCCGCATAATTGAGAGATGTTCGCCTAATAAAAATTGCAAGTATAAAATAAAATTATAAATAATATTAAAGTTAACAATAAAAATATATGAAAACCATATTTATCTCATGATTCTAATATTGAATTTTTTAATAATTAAAATTAATCATATGAGTTATATATATATATATATATATATATATATATATATATTATTTAAAAAGTAAAAAAACCCCATGGGAAGCGGGGTGGGGAATATTCTCCTCGCCCCCGCCCCTCCCCGTTAGTCAGAGAAGGGTTTTCCCCCATTAAGGCCCTGCGGGAGAGCTATTTCAAGGAATCCCCACCCTGTATGGCATGTCCCCAAGGGGAACGGGATTCTCTGCCCTACTTGCATCCCTATTCATAAAGTTAATTTAGTAATTTCATAACCCCAAAACATTTTCTGAAAAGTGCTTTTCCCAGAAACACCATATGACTAACTTCTGAAAACAGTATTTCAGGTTTTTTTATTAGGTTCTATTTCTGCAGAAAAGCTAATATAAACAAAATTTTTCTGAACCCAGAAATGTTTAACCTATAAAAAAGCATTTATGGGCATTCCAGAAGCTATTCAAACAACCCTTTGTCCTAATAAAAAAATATTTTTTATTTATAATTACACAACTTCATAATAAAAAAAGCACAATGAAATCCAATCCATTTCAAAACTAAAATTTACATGCAAAATATCTAAACAAAATAATGAAAATAACAACAAGATGCAACTCAAAAGCTCCCTTTCCTAACATGTTGAAAGCCATTTCCCCCACTTTCCCTTCTCATCTTCTCCTCCTTAGCTTTCCTACAAAACACCACCCATGCATTTACTTCAAGTGCCACACAAACCCCTAACAAGGTAGACAAGGCCACACAATACCCCAATTTTCCATAGGACCTCCCAAGCCCCATTATTTCCATCCCTTGAAACACATTCACTACCCCAAGCACCACACACCCATACCCTACAAAGTGATGGTATGACTTCCAATACTTTCTACACCTATGAGTTGCACTTGGCCGGAAAAACAATGCTAGTGATTGTAGCCCTCCGGCCACCACCACTGCTACACCAAGTCCTCGGTGAAGATTGTAAGTCACACCCGGAGATGAGTTCCCCATCACTATGCCGATAAAAAACCCCGTTATTCCTAATATATATCTCGTTGTAAGAGACAAATAAAATATATGTTAGGGTTTTTATTTAGACTAGCCAAGTGCAATATAAATTAAAACTTTTACTTAATAGAAATGTTTAATATGCATAAAAATTTATTTTTGTATATATATATAGATTTTTTTAAACTTGATTATTAACTGAAGTTTTAAAATATTTTATTAGTTATCTTAAAAAAGAATTTTTAAATCAACAAAGTTGTATAATTTAGTACTATATAAGTTATTAGATCAATCCCTAGGTATTTAATTGATGTTGCTATCTAATCATTCACAATATTTTCATCATAAAACATAATTATTAGAAATCTAAGAATATTTCAATTTTAATTCTCTTAATTAATAATAAATACTAAAAGTACTATATTCATATATAGGATATATAAAGTGACCCCGTAACTCTTAAATATCAACAAAGGACCCACTAGGATTTAGACCCAAATCCCCTTTACAAAGTCGGTGTTTTATCATATTCATAAGAAAAAAATTATATAAATCCCTATATATATATGCACACACTGGTTTGAATGGTTCAAAAAACTATTAACTTTTAAAATTTTCATTATTAGTGCTTCATATCTCTCAACTATGTCAATTTATTTGTTTTAATCATTTTAAGTGAGAAGACACGTGGCAGAATCATATGTATCCACAAATATATATACACACACACATATGCATGCATGCATGCATGCATGTATAGTTATGAGGAGAGTACGTACCCGGTGGCTTGGACGGCGGCATGGGCGTAGAACCAGGTGGGGCCGGCGGACTCAAACTGGCGGACATAGCGAGCAATGACAACGCCGGCGGGGAGGAGAAAACCCCAGGACAGCGCATTGAGAACTCCATGCAAAGGCTTAGCCCAAGAAGGCAGCTCCGGGGAGAGGGTGGCGGCCGTGGAGACAACATCAATGGTGGCGCGGGAGGCAAGGTCCGACGAGGTCAAGGGATGGATGGTCGGAGAGTAGCCCTGCACATAAAGGCCCCGGTTCCAAACATGGTTGATGCGGGTGCGGTTAGGGACGAGTTTGAGGGTGGCGTGGATCTCGACGACAGCGCCGGCGCGGATGGAAGGGGAGTCGTGGCGGAGGAGGGCGGAGGAGGAGAGGAGAGGGATGTCTAGAGGGGTGGAGAGGAGAGGGGAGAGTTGGAGTTTGGTGGAAGGGGAGAGGATGAAGGGGAGGAGGATGAGGGAGCCGGAAGAAGGGTCGGAGAAGGCGATGAGAGAGCGAGTGCCGGACATTTGAGGGGAGGTGGGGTTGAGGCCCCAGGCGACCCAGCCGGAGGGGGAGAGGAAGGAGGAGGTGAAGGAGAGGTCTAGAGTGGAGTTGTGAGGGTGGTAAGTCCAGGCAAGAGTGGCGTCTTGGGAGGGAAGGGACATGCATTTTTGGTAGGTTTTTAGGGCTGTGGAAGTGGAGCAATGGGAGGAGGTGGTCAATGGAGGATGATGGAAGAGAAGGAGGAGGAGAAGGTGGAGCATTTTGGTGGCTTGGAGTTGGAGTTTGATGAAGAGGGTTAGGGTTTTATGGGAGGGTTTATTTGAGAGGAAATGATTGTTGTTGGTTGGTTGTGGGGGTTGTTGGATTTTATTTTATTTTATTTTATTTTATTTTTTGGGGTTTTGCTTAGCTTTGAAGAAGGGGAAGGTGGGGGGTTTATTATTGTGTGTGTTTTGAGTATTTTAGGCTCTTTTGAGATGGATATGGACTTGAGTATATATATATATATATGCACTTTGAACTTTGGAAGTAGTGATAGTGGTGTTTGGTTTGTTGGGAGAGTGATGTGGTGGTAGTGTAAGGTATAAGGTTCAGTGATGATGGTGATTAGCTCAAGTAAAGCCCATTGTCTCTTTTTTAGGGTACTTGACAGTCACCTCCTTTTTTTTTTTTTAAGAGGGAAGGTGGGTGTGTCTCTTTTTCACTTGGTTTAACCTTTTGTTTTATTTATATTTTTAAGGGTAGATTGATTTGCATGAATGATGATTTCATGAGTTTGAATTTAATTTGTGGATTTAGAATGGTTGATAACGAAAACTTGAAGTTTATTTCCAATGACCATAGATGAGAGAAGTCGTTGTTATCACCATAATGTTTAAAATGGTTCGATTGAAGTAAAAGGAAGAGGACGTAAAGAATTAATTTGTTTTTTTTTTTTTTTTTGATATAAATTCGATGTGACATGTTTGAAGTAGCAAAACTATCTGAATATAAATGGGCATCTAATTGCTTATTGTTAGTTGATTATAATCAACATATTTGGATTATATTGTTATTAACTTATTATAAAAGCTTTGTGTATAGAATTTACTTTGCTATATCGGAAAGGAAATACAAAAGGAATCGAGTTTATTAATTGTAAAATTTTTGTTATTGTATTAATATTTTTTTTTTTTCATCTTAGACTATGATGCTTTTATTCCTCTTGAAACTATGACTTTTTTTATGTTCTTTAACTGGTTGTCCCTCCATTCTTAATAAAATATAATCATTAAGTAAACTATGACTTCATTTTACCTTCCATTACCATACCTTACCTTACTTTATAAAACCTTCATATACCTCCATCCAAGCAAAGCCTAAGTCCTTTAATTCTTCAATTGCGGCAATGACATGGTCAAACTTAGGTGTTAGGCTTCTCGAATCTTCGCAACTACAATTTGAGTTGAAATATAGGACCTTCATATGTTTTCATTTGGTTGAAAATAGCCACCACTCTTGACATGAAGTCTTGTACTACTTCACCATTCTTTACTTGGAAAACCTCAAACTCATGCCACAATGTCTAAAGCTTCACAACTATAACTTTTGAAGACCCTTGAAACTCCGTCTGAAGGATGGTCTATGCCTACTTGGATGTGCTTGCCATTGCAACTCCAGAAAACACCGTTTCATGCACTACCCGTTGAATGAAAAATAGAGCCTCGAATCAAGCTTCTTGTTCTCATTCAACAAGTTCTCATTATCAAATTCTCCAAAACCATTTGCAACAAGTACTCAAGGTCTTGAGACTTAAATAAAGTTTTCATTTTGATTACCCAAAACTCATAGTTATCACCCTTGAAAATTGGCAAGCCATGGAATATATATGGTTGCTTTCTCCCAGCTTTGATACCACTATGATGGAGAATATGATAATATTAGATCCACACACCATTTAGCAGAAGAGAAACTAGATTACTCAATTCACAATGGAGGAGGACGCACACATTACAATAGAGTGCAACAACCTAATACAAAGCAACCATAATACATAAACTTGTGATAACTTCCATGTAACTGTTGGTTTAATTGAGACCAGAAGTTGAGGGTGAAGGCCAACGAGAACAAGAAGAAGAAGAGAAAAGGTGGGCTCTGGTTTCAAGCAAAGGATTTAGTTTGTATTCATATGCTGACTTGCTTGAAAGTTAACTCAATGCATGGCCTTCATATAGACCATGCACATAGTTTCATGTATCATTACAAGAGGATAAAGTAAAAACAAAACATGTCTTGCATGCACATGCTTCAACCGATCTTAATTACGATGATTATACAGTTCATTGACACAGTAATTGGGCTTCATCTTTATCATCTTGTCAAGCTCCATCACTAGGTCCTTGTTCTGAAGTTAGCAATCCTAGAGCTTGAGAACTTCATTGTCTACAAGCTCTAATCAACTTTAACACGCTCCCTTGATGGAGAGTTGCAGACTCCGAGCATGTTCCAACAATGGTGATACTTTCATACCGATAGGGGCTTTGGTGCATATGTTGGCAAGTTGCTCCTCCTCGATAGACAAAACTCCATTCCAATTTCTCTTTCAATGATTCGGTTTCTTAGGAAATGGAACCTAATGCCTATGTGTTTTATTTTGCCTATGAAGTGATGGATTTGTGGCGATGAAGATAGCTAATTTGTTATCGCATAGAATACGAATAGCTCCCTCTGTAATTACTCCCATATCAAATAGTAATTTTCGAAGCCAGGGAGCTTAGCACGCTACTACAGATGTTGTAATATACTCGGCTTCTGTCATGGAGAGAGCCACGATCTCCTGCTTCTTGGAGCACCAGGTTACAGCATTAGACCCTAGCATGAATATGCACCTTGAGGTGTTGCGCCTGTGATCGATTGAGCCAGCCCAGTCACTGTCTATGTATCCGATCAACTTGAATTCTTGTTCCATCATGTAGTAGATCCCATAATCCAATGTCCCGGCCACGTACCTCAGTATGTGTTTAACTACTGCAAGGTGTTGCACCATCGGGTGGCTCATGAAGCGTTAAACAACGCTTACAACAAACACTAGATCTGGGCAAGTGTGGGTGAGATAGATTAACCCTCCCATTATGCTTCTGTAACTTGATGCATCGGTGTCACCCGTCCCTCAAGCTATTGCAGTTTTTCATTCAAGTTCATAGGTGTTGATAGAGATAGACAACTTGCCATCCCATATTTCTATTATAAGTTTGTCTCATACCTTCTCTAAGTTATTGTAATTCCTTTCTTTGCTTGATGTATTTTTAATCCAATGAAGTAGTGCAAGACTACCAAATCAGTCATTTCGAGTTGCTTCATCATTTGGGTTTTGAAATCCTTTGTTATCTTAGCAGATGAGCCCATGTAGATTATATCATCTGCATATAAACAGACGAGTATCATATGATCCAATTGAGTTAGCTTGTACAACGTTGGCTCGTTCTCACTTCTTTGGAATCCCTGATAAAGAAAGTAGTTGTCAACCATGTTGTATCAAGTTCGTGGAGTTAGTCGAAGCCCATATAGAGCTTTGTTCAATTTGCGCACAAGCTTCTCTTGACCATTCGCAGTGAAGCCTTTTGGTTGTGGAATGAACACCATTTCCTTGAGCTCTCCTTTGAGGAATGCAGACTAGACGTATAGTTGGAACACTGTCCATCCTCGTTGAGCAGCAATGGCAAGAAACACTCGAATAGTTTCCATACGAAGCATAGGAGCGTAAGTTTCTTTAAAGTTTATGCCTTGTTATTGCATGTATTTCTTTGCAATGAGCCTTGCCTTGCGTCTATGAATGTTTCCATCATCAAAGTTGAGCTTCGTTATGTAAATCCATTTCAACTCCATTGCTTTCTGTCCCTCTGGATGTTCGGTTAACGTCAAGGTTTCATTTTTGAGAATTGAATTGATCTCTTCTCTCATTGCTTATTCCCATTCTAGCTGCATGACTGCTTCTTCATAGCTGGTAGGATCTGCAGCGATATACGCAAACGAACATGAATTATAAATATCATCTACAAACTTATACCTCTGTGTAGTGTCTCTTTATTCTTCGTGGGCCCTTGTGAGTTTGTAGAGGATTCAACTTCAGTTGCACTGTCACGCCTTGACCTGCGAGTCCCGGTATTATCGACACTAACGTCATGACAAACCAAGGGTGAGGTAGGGTTCACCCTAATCTCTGATCTCCGTAACGGCTATCCTATGGCTTTGTATGACCTGATAGCAACAATACTGCCAACTAATAATACAATAAAACAGGTTACACCCCTGAATAACACCTGGACAATCAGGAATATCTATCACAAGCCAAGGTACACACTAACACCTGGCGATCAACACGAACAAGAAACAAGTAAGCCAAAGACAATAGAGAATACAAGAGTATAATACAAGTGGATCCCACCTATATGCACAAATAACCAGGAGGTGTAACATACATAGAAAGATATGCAAATAAAAGTTTGGTACAGACCCTAGCCCAACTAGCCGCCCATACAGCTACTGAGCCCTAACACCTGAAAAAGGAGGAAGATGGGTGAGTAACTACATTACTAAGTGAGGGAACTGCATGAAATATATAACATATATACATACAAGATATACGCTACAAATCCACAGTTTATATAAGTGTGAAATATGAAATATAGAATTTACCATATCCCAGTATAACATGTCTAAATGATACGAAACACATATCATAACAAATAAGCGTTCTCCTAGAGTTTATATAAAATATAGAATACGGACTATGAAATATAGAATTTACAATATTCTAATGCCTGTGCTTGTACTAGAATCATTTCATGTTATCAACTAAAGTAACATATTCAACTAGTACGAAATGCATATAACAACCTATATTCAATACCACACAGGCTATACAAAGTGCGGAATACAAAATACCAAATGTAAATAGTGCTTAGGAAATAATAAGCACGAGTAAACATCCGTATTCAAAATACAATATGATAATAAAAATTTCAACCGAATATGGAAACATATGTCGGTTCACAACCTTGTTCTCGTAACATAGTAATTTATCAGAGTTTATTACAGTAAAACTGAGAACAAGTAACCAGCCTCAAAACCTTCCATTCTTAGCCGTAGCCGCGGCTAAGTGCAAAATCACCAAAGGTCGCACCCTCCGGCGTTGGTCACTGAGACCCAATATGGTGACGTCGGGCTCTCAGTCAACACCTCCAAAACAGGGATCTTTACGCGTCTCCCGCATGGCTGAATCAACTGCGTACAGGTTGCCATGCCCTTCTACACGCAGTTTGTGGGCCACTCTTACCAGTAAGTAGTCAGGACCGCAGCCCTATGTCACCAACAAAACCAATGCACTGATGGTACCACCTGAAGGCTTATGACCAGTGCACTGCCCGTAGGCAAAAACCATTTGCTGTCCAAAGACGAAAACCATAACATGTTGATTGGTTGAAATCCATATATCGCTAATAAGCGAATACAATATTTCGCTCGAAGCCTGTACACAATATAACCTTTTCAAAGATAGGACGAAATTAGATCAACATACTGCCTGAAGGCTAAAACCAATAATCCGTCCGAAGATCCAAAAAAAATATAAACACTTACTGGCCCATAGGCTATAAATCAACATAACAAATTCATTTTCTGCAGATACAATATATCGTTTCCCACACATTGTTTAGAAAACCTTCGGGAAACCTGATTCATAGCAATTGGTAGTTTTCCAAAACCAATAAATCGAGGAAAATACCAAAAAAGAAACAAATATTCAAAACATAGGATTTTTTCACAAGATAAATATAAGTATAAACAACATGTATAAAACAAGTAAACCATGCATATCAATTGTTCCCACTCACAAACATGGATAACCACAAGTCCAACGCTATCCCTTCTTCGGCTCCTTGCCCTTGCCTAAGGTCTCACCTCCTGGGACAAGTTAAACTAACAACCAATTGGAAATTAAAGGCATTCCAAAGAAATAATAAATAAACATTCTACCCAAGCATGCCATAAATCCCTTAGGTTTGCACAATGACCCCTAATTGAACCCAAACAAACCCACGAGCTAACCCCACTCATCTACTCCCCATAGGGGTAGATAGAAATAAGGGTTTTTCCAAGAACCTTTGGCCCTATACAAGCCCTAAAACACTAACGAAGGGTCGACTTCAAATTTTTCGCCAAAGCGGAAAAATAACAAGGGATTCAAGTCTCTTGTTATTCCTACCCTCGTCTAAGGATAAGATTCTCCATAAATTTTCTAATTTAATTTGAGAAATCCAACCCAAATGCTAAAAAAGGGCTTAACCTCAAATTTGAAGAAACGGGCTCTAATCGACGATTTTGACCCAATGAAACAGTAGATCGCTGTCTAAAGTTCTTCTCCTAATCTCCACAATGAAAAATATGGAGAAGTTTTAAGAGAAAATTGGTCGACCACCAAAGAAGAAGTGGAAGAAAATGAATTAATACACACACACACACACACACACACATATAGGTCAGAGTCTTCCACACGTCCTCCACAACATCCACGCGTCTGAGAAGCTAAAGTTCCACTGCCACTCAAATATATATATATATATATATATATATATATCCAAGTGGCTCAAATTTTAAAATATTTTCAGTCGACTAAAGAAAAGACAAACATGAAAATGAACCGATTCTGACATACACCTTCAACCTCGCCATTTGTTTGCTCTCTCTCAACGTACTGGGGTTGAATTTCTTCCAATTACTCTTCATTCAATTGTTCTACCATGACTTTCTCTATCTTGTCGCTGTTCCAGTCCCACCATGCTTCTTCATTAAACACCATGTTCCTACTTATCGGTATCTTGTTTGTGAGAGGGTTTACAAGCTTGTATGCTTTGAATTCCTAATAGTATCCTACAAAGATACACTTCTCTGATTTGGAATCCAGCTTCTTCCGGTGACGAGAGTTAATCATGACGTACGCTGTGCTCCTAAATATTTGGAGATGACAAGCACAAGGTTTAATCCTCGTCAAGGCTTGAATTGGTTGATGCTCTATTAAGCAAGTACATGGCCTTTACAACAGCCTCTTCCCATATCGAGTATGGAAGATCTTTGGCCTTTAACATGCTTCCGGCTATCTCCACAACGGTCCAATTTCTCCCTTTAGTGACATCATTCTATTCCGGCGTGTAGGGAGCAGTCAGCTCTCTTCGGATGCCATTAGTTCTGAACCTTTGTTAGTTCTCAAGGTATTGAGGGTGAATTTAGTCTTCTTCTCCACCATTGTTCTGAATTTTAGAAAGACTTTAAACACCTAAGATTTTAGCTTGACGAAGTACAGCCAGCTTAACCGAGTGTGATCATTAGTGAAAAGAAGAAAGTGCAGACTTCCTCCCAACAATTAGTCCCCATCAACCCACAGAGATCCGCATGAACAAGCTCGAGTGAAGAAGAGGCTCTCCACGCTTCTTCATGTGGGAATGAAACTTTCACAGTTTCCCGAGAACACAGTTTCGCATGCACTTTCTTGTGTTGATTCGTGGTAAGCCTTTAACCAAGCTTCTCTAATTTAGATTTTGCAAAGCTTGAAAGTGAAGGTTGCCCAACCTTACTGCCCAGTTGTCAGGGTCCTTTAACCCTTAAAACATAGCCTTTTCACCAGTCATGTGGTTTGAACACCCACTATCAAGTATCCGAACGTCTTTCTGATCCGGTTCCAAGCCTCCTCTGGCAATGAATAGTTCTTATTTCTCATCATCATCAGCAACAGTGGTTTTCTTCTCTTGAAGCAGGCTCTTCATCTTCACTCTCCACCATTCGTAGTCTACTTCGTTCAAGATTGGAAGGCCAGGGTGCGAGGCGTTGGGGAGAGATGTGTTTCTTGCCATTTTCCAGGCTCTGATACCAGTGTTGGTTTAATTGAGACCAAAGGTTGAGAGTGAAGTCCAATGAGAGAAAGAACAAGAGAAAAGGCGGGTTTTGGTTTGAAGCAAAGAATTAAGTTTGTATTCATATGCTAACTTGCTTAAAAGTTAACTCAATGCGTGGTCTTTATATAGACCATGCACATAGTTCCAAGCATCGTTACAAGAGGAAAAAGTAAAGACAGAACATAGCTTCCACGCATGTACTTTAACCGATTTTAATTAAAATGATTGTATTGTTCATTGACACAGTAATTGGGATTCACCTTCGTCATCTTCTCAAGCTTCATCACCGTGTCCTTGTTTAGAAGTTAGCCACATTAGAGCTTGAGAGATTCATTGTCTACAGACTCTAATCAGCTTCAATAGTAAGCCCATACCCATGAACAAACTTAAACTGACTTACTGACCACTAACTTAAACTAAACATCAACTAAAATTTTCTTCGTTGACTGCCACATAGACTGCGACGAGTACAACTTTCAATCTACTCCAACAAACTTGCCATACACTTTGAAGCTCAAGTTGCCATCTTTGACATTAGGATTGAAGCTAGAGGTGGCGGTAGAGTGAACATCCATATAGCCATCAGAGCTAAGGAATGTGAAAAGAGACTGAGCACCGATTATGCCTGAGACAATGGGATTAAGAGCCCCTGCAATCCGGCCAATGAAGGAGATGGAAGCACTGTAGGCAACATTGATAATGGTGTTGTCCAGGAGGTAGGTCCAATGGAGAATGAAGCCGAGTATTGAAGGCTGTTGCAAGAGGAGTGGTCGTGGTTTCCGGAGAAGGTGTCGTATAGGTTGGTCTAGGCAAGGGATAGAGAGATTTCGGCAAGGAGAAGGGGAATGAACGGGGTGGCCTTGGATAGGGAAGGGAATGGGAGTTTGGGGGGATTAGGTGATGAGAAATATAGGCCTTTTATGGAGGGGGAAGCATTGAAGAAGGAAAACAAAAGCGATGATCATGGCTAGGTCCAAGAGTTACCATGCGTCTTCAAACCCCAATGAAGAGTAATTTGTATTAGTGCAGTAGTACTATGTTCTTTGATGGATTTGGGTATTTGGGTTAACATGTGTGTGTGTGTGTGTGTGTGTGTGTGTGTGTGTGTGTGTGTGTGCTTGTGAGCACATTAACTATTATAAGGAAGAAGGCCGTGGAAGAATTACGGAGAGTTGTGTGGAGCGGGGTTCATGTCCTCTTCTTTTTGTTGTATATAATTGCACCAAGTATGGCAACTTGAAGGTGTTGTAAGAGGTTTTGAAGAAAGAAAACAGAGAACAAAGGAAGAAAAGCTTGTAAACTTTGTTGAAAAAGGAGTTTGAATTGCTTGACGTGAAAAACATATACAAGGGATGGTCACTATATAGATCATGCACACATATTCATGCACACGGAGACAATCTAAAATGTACATGAGTTACATGATAATACAATGCTTAACGCCCTTTGAGAGGTTTATATTAACTTGATTTCATTGTTCACAAACAGAGTGAGGTTTGATGAACTCTATTAAGCCAGTCTTCATCATGCTTTTGAGCTTTATTCATGCGGTCTTGGTTCTACCTCAAGCTGCCCTAGGATGTGAAGATTCAGAGCATCTACAACCTCTAATCAACTTCAACACGCCCCTTGATTGAGAGCTGTGAACTTCGAGTTCACTTTTGTGCTAACAAGTGACTTACCGCATACATATGCTAATCGTTGCTTTGATCTGCAAAATTCCAAATTGATAATTCCGTTTGTGACCAAATTTCTCAGGAAATGGAACTTAAGGTCTATGTGCTTTGTTCGGCTATAAAGTGCTAGATTTTTAGCTATGAAAATGGCTAACTTGTTGTCACACAGGATGTGGATTGCGCCATCCGTGGTTACTCCCATGTCATGCAGCAACCTCTGAAGCCAAAGAGCTTAACAAGCTGTTGTTGATGCCGTGATGTACTCCGCTTTGGTTGTGGAGACTGTGACGACCTCCTGCTTCTTTGAACACCATGTGATTGCACCAAAGCCCAGTATGAATACGCTCCCGGAGGTGCTACACCTATTGTCAACTAAACTAGCCCAATCATTGTCAGAGTATTTAGTCAGTGTAAATTGCTGCTTAGCTTTATATCAAACTCTGTAATCTATGGTTTCGGACACATATCTTAATATATGTTTTACGGCTCCGAGATGTTGCATTGTTGGTTGGCTCATAAATTGTGAGACAACACCTACAACAAACACCAAATCAGATTGAGTGTGAGTGAGATAGATTAATCCTCCTCCTATGCTTATGTATCTTGGAGCATCTGCATAGCCAAATCCATCGAGCTAATGAATTTTTTTCATTTGAGTTCATGGGAGTTGAGAGAGGTCGACAATTCTTCATCTCATGCTTCTTCACTAGATCATTGCATACTTCTTCTGTGTTGCTGTGATTCCCTTCACTCCATGCCTTATTTCCAATCCTAGGAAGTAGTGTAAAGCCCCTAGGTCTGTCATCTCAAATTGCTTCATCATCTAAACTTTGAAATCTTCTATTAGCTTTCCGCAAGAACCCATATAGATTATGTCGTCTACTTAAAGACGCACAAGCATCACCTGATCTGATTGAGTTCGTTTGTACAGTGTGGGGTTCATTTCCGCTTCTCTGGAAACCTTGGAGTAGAAAGTATTCATCCACCTTGCTGTACCAGACTCTTGGAGCTTGGCTTAGCCATACAGGGCCTTGTTTAGTTTGCATATAAGTTGTTCCTTTCCCGACACATTAAAATCTTCAAGTTGTTAAACAAATACAATCTCTCAGAGTTCTCCATTGAGGAAAGCAGGACTTTACATTGAGTTGGAATACAGTCCACTTGCGTTGAGCTGCTATAGTAAGGAATTGAATATGTGTATATTTAGAATTTTTCTAAAACAGTTTTTTTAATAAGTGTTTACATAACTATATTTTTATAAGTATGTGTATATATATACACACACGCATAGCATAAAGTGATTCTTACATTAAAAGAGTGTTAGCCTTCAGTTGGTATATTGGTATATATAGTCCAACAGTGAATAGTAATTTATCCATTTTATTATAAAATAAAATAAGATAGTCAAACTAAAAGTAAAATAATAAATTTGATGTGTAGAATAGTAATCACACAAGATAAACTTTGTCACATTTCTGTCAAGGATCTCTTTTCATTTGTTCTTCTTGAAAGTAACTTTCCATTCAATTGATGACATCGGTTAATCTTCGATATTCATGTGTTCATTTTTGTGACTAATCTTTGTGACAAAGTCAAGGTTTTTTGTCTAAATTTGGTGACATCTCTTTGTGACATTAATTTCATTCTTAAAGACTAGGATCATTTTAAGGGCGGCAAGAAGATCAACTCCATGATGTCCATTTCTCTCTCTCTCTTTTTTTTTTTTTTTTTTTTTTTTTCTTTTCACTTTTTATTCTAGATGCTCTCCTTTTATACAAGTGAACAAAAAATCATCTATATTTTGGATATAACATCCAATAATATTGTTTGTCCGCAAAAGGTTTTTTTATTATCTATTTTGAGAAAAATTTGTCAATCCTCCTAAAGGCCATTAGATTGTTCATTAAAGTCACTGATGTGGCATTAATTAATATAAAATATTATTAAAATATTATAAATAATAATTTTTTAAATTCTAACAAAATAAAAAAATAAAATATTATTAAAAATGTCAAATATTTTTTATTTTAATACTTATATATTTTATTTTATTAAATAATTTCTCTAATTCTACAATAATGGGTTATATACCACAAAAACAATTAATCTTCTAATTTATTTATCATAACTAAGCTTTGATGGATAGCTATAAAATTAATAAGATACATTAGAATTTAAATTCTATTGTGATATATAATCCATTGTTATATTATTAGAGAAATCATTTAATGAAATAAATAAATATAAATATAAACATAAAAATCACTCCTTTTAAATTATCATATATTATTATTTTATTTTAAATATTGTGAAATTTTTAATAACATTTAATTTTTTTATTTTTAATAAAATTTTAATAATGCTTTGTAATATTTAAATATTATTTAATACTAAATCAACAACTCTAATAGAAAACTTAACGGACGTTAAGGGGAGGAAGGAATTGTTTTCAAAATAGATAATAAAAAGATAAATTAAAGGTTTCACTATAATAGAGAGACTAAATAGAGTGGTATATCTATATTTGGTTTATCATTAGCTGATCAACATTTATACATAGCCCTTTAATTTAGAAGCTGAATACCTTTTAGTGCAGTATTTTTTTTAGAAAAAAACAAAAGTAATGGTGCAATATCTTGATAAAGGATTAAGATATCAAGGAATAATCCTTAAAACCATTGTCATATGTGTGCGTGTGAATGCTCATATGATATATTATAGAGAGTGGACGTCTATGATACACTCGTTAAAGGAATTAAATAAACAAATATTAAAAATGATTTGATCTCATATTTGGTTTTTTTATTTTTATTTAATATAGTTTATTGGGTTACGGAGAGGAAATGGTTCTTGTTGGTTGATTGTGGGGGTAGTTGATTTTTCTCATTGTTTTATTATTGCATATGTAATGTGGGGGTACTTGAATAGTAATTAGGTTTTAGACTTTATTTTATTTATTTATTTTTCTAGAACAGATTTTACCTGCATAAATCATTTTATTTGTTTAGAGAAAGCTACATCTTTCGTTTTTAAACAAGTGACGTTTTAAGAAGAAAACTTTATTTGTAGATAAATATTTTTTATGATATCAAGATGACATTTTAATTTTTTTTTTAATCTTATGGTTGTTTTAATAGATAGACTTTTATATTTATCTACTAATTTCTTCATTTATAAAGTGAGCAAAATGTGTTATAGAGTAATAACTAGAACTTTTTTAATAAAAAAGTATTTTAGTTAAATACTCACTACTATTAAATGGTTTTTTTTAATTAATCATAGTGCTACAACTTTAAATAGCACTTATTTAATAGCAGAGAAAACATCCCCTTCCAAAATTTAATTGTTAGAATGACATAAGTTATATGACTTTCTTTAAATTTAAGCATGAATGAAATAAATTTTTGTGAGAGTGCATTTAATATATTTTAGTATATCATGAGAGTTTATATCTAATATTATTATTCATCAACAATAAATAATGTTTTTACTAGAAAAAATAAATTATAACAGAAAGTAATTTAATTGAAAACACGTTCAAAGTAAATCATAGAGATAATAATAACACCAATATATATATATATATACAAAAGTCGGAAAACTAAAACAATTGATGAACTCTGGACACCCACAAACCTACGGATCATGATTTAAAGACGTTTCCAACATTATTCACTGAAAATCACTGCTACTGATCAACACCTCATGAGAGAAAATCAATGCTCCCGGCCGACTTAACATGATCACCGGTCGTCAGGTGCTGCGCCGGCAGTCCACTGCTCAACGGCCCCGCCTGCCAAACTTGATTCACAGTGGTGCGATTCCCGGGCAACTCCAAAGTCGCAAAGATGGTCATCGTCGCATTGAATAACTCTCCTGACTTGCTATACACCTTGAAGCTCAAGTTGCCATCTTTGACATCAGGATTGAGGCTAGAGATGGCGGTAGAGTAAACGCGCACGGCGCCATCGGAGCCGGGGAAGGCGATAAGAGACTGAGCACCGATCATGCCCGAGCCGGTGGGATTGAGAGCCCATGCGACCCAGCCGTCGGAGGAGATGGGAGCACGGTAGGCGACGTCGATAGTGGCGTTGTCCGGGTGGTAACTCCAGTGGATAGCGGCGCCGAGGTATGGAAGAGTGTTGCAGGAGGTGTAGTTGCGGTTTCCGGAGAAGGTGTCGGAGAGGCAAGTTTGGGTAAGGGATGGAGAGATTCCGGCAAGGAGGAGGAGCAGTAGGAGGAGGGGGATGAAGTGGGTTCCCATGGATGGAGGAAAGGTGGGAGCTTGGGAGAGATTTTAAGAATAAAAATGGGAGTTTGGATGGATTGGGGGTGGAGAAAGGTTGTATGGCTTTTATAGTAGGAGAAGCAGTCATGGACGGCAGCTACATATGTTTTTGTGCCTCCCACAAAATTTTTTTAAAGTTTTTTAATATATATATTTATATAATAATTAAAAAAAAAACTAAGCTTACTTCACAAAATTAAAAAGTTAGGGTCAACCAAGCTCCGTCTACAAAATTAAAATTAAAAAAAATAGTATCATTGAACTTCTGCAAATGAAAAAATGATGTATTTTTTATGTATTTTCAGGTAATATATATGGTTTATATTAATAACGTTTTTGTTTACTTGTACTTCGTATAATGGTTTAACTATGATTGTTATATATAGATAAACATGTTTGTATATAGTACAAATGATAATATTGTACTTATTGACCACACATCATAAATTTTCTAGCTCCGCCACTGCAGAAGCACTGATCAAAAAGAAGATGATGAAGAAGAAGAAGAAGAAGAAGATGGTGATGATCATGAGTTTTAGGTGTGTTGATGTGCTAATTTTATAGTTACCAATCTAAAATTGGATTGCTAAGAGATTTACTGTAGCTAATTTATAAATTCAACTTCAGCTATAACCAACTTTATTATAACGGAAAAGTATATATTATGAGATAAGGGATTGTTGACTAAGTGATTACATGGAGGCTTTTATTTTTTTAAAAGAATAAAAATAAAAATAAAAATTATTTTGATACTTGTTATTGCGTATAAGTTTAGAGAAAATTACTGATTAGTTCTCCATGAACTTTTAGACTCTTTCCAATCAATCCTATAAGTTTTCTAACTTTTCAATCACTTTGCTTTTAATTTTTTTTATCTACCGGTTATAGTTCCATCTAGATGTTATGGGGTAATTTTCACTCAAACTCATGTATGCATACACATACAAGCTAAACAATTAAGTGAAAGGACACATACGAAATTGGTAATCTAATTCAGCACACAACTTTCCTATGTTTTTGGGGGCCAAACCAGTAGATAAAATCCACTAAAACAGGATAATAAATATGAATACAAAGCTCTCACTCATCATCACAAAAGTAGACAAGAACCATCTCTAGATTGCTCAATGTCTATTTTCTCACACACATACTAGAGTCTCTCACTCTAGTGGCTCATCCTAACTCTCATAGCATGGTCTCTTATAGAGACGTTTTCACGTCTCAAATACAGCGTAATTCTTTTTTGAGTTTTCACGGTTTCCCAACTTGGACACATTTTAAACTTGGACGCCACACCTCCAATTGTAATTGAGCGTGCAACGCGGCCCACCTGCTGATCCTGATTGAGTTTTAGTTTCCGTTGTAACGTAACCTCACAACACTCCAACCATTTCGATTGTGCCAGTCCAAGTAGAATGCAATTGAATCCTCTTCATCTCAAAACCTGCTAACAACTAGCTTGCTTCCTTACATCATATCAGCAATGCCCTCTTCAAAGGTTGCGTCACTTGTGGCTTGTCTCAATCTCACTAAAGATAGTTTTCAAAAATTTTCAAATCTTCTTTCCAAATTTGATTTTTTTTTATCTAAGTTTGGTATTCACAATCTTCAAACTTGATCTTCATTCATCTAAGTTTGATTCTTCCATTGTTGTGTTACCAAACTTGATTTTTATTCATCCAAGTTTAGTTCTTCACAATCTTTCAAACTTGATTTTCATTTATCCAAACTTGGGTTTCAATTTTCTCTAAATATAATAGTGTTTCCAAACATATCCACCCATAAATAGCTTCAATCTTTCCTCAAATTTGAGCTTCAAATGGTTGTGCTAAATATGATACATTTCTTCATTTGGTTTGTCTTCATAGGGTCACGAGATTTTCTTTGTTTGCTCTTACCTCTAGTAGTTTGTGTCTTCATTTAGGTGCCGTTTGGTTCGGAAGTGAATTGTCGAAATAGTGAAAGTCTGGAAGTTGCCCTTTCATGCTTTTTATATTTATTTAATTAAATCATATGATTTAATTAAATGATTTAATTACTTTATTACGATGGTAATAAATAATTTATTTATTAAATTAAAATTTTTGCACATCACATAATTAATTTAATACCATGATATTAAATTAAATTAAATCGGTTAATATATTATGCTTAATTATTAATTAGTGAAAGTAATTATTTAATTATTTTATTACCATGGTAATAATTATTTTATTTATCATTGAAAAATATTGTAAAGTGGGATGAAGTGGGAGGCTGAAGTGGTGACTTCGGGACTTTTCCAGCTGAAGTCAGACACCGAAGTGGCCGAACTCAGAAGTTGTCACATCATCACTTCCGGGTTCAAATCAGTGAAACAAACATACTGAAATGGGCTGGAAGTGATCACTTCGGCCACTTCGGTGAAACAAACAGCCCCTTAACTTCACACAAAACAAGATTTTAAATTATCTTGCCATCCAAATAGTTGATCTTTCATGATTGATTTATTTACCAAAGATAGATTGTATCTTTATTTAATTTATTTTACCCTTCAAAAGAGATCTTCCAAATTGATTGCATTTGCTAAAAATAACTCCTCCAAAAAGTTTTTCATACCTTCATGTCTTCATGTGCCACATTATCAAAGTTGTCATGTTATCATTAAATGATACTAATTGTAGAGCCTAAACTCTAACACTACATAATCTTTATTATGTTGATAAATTTTTTTAAATATTAAAAACACCCTTTCATCGTCATCGGAGTTGCCATACCAAGCTCCAAGCACACTAGCATATTCGTTTCCTTGCATTAGTATGGTCCCCGGCCCACCGCTGAGTAAAGTTAGTGGTAATGTTATGATTTTCATTTAAGTTAAACTTAAAAATAAAACTATCCGTGTTTTAGAAATACAGTAAATTTGAAGGACTTTTTCAAAATAATTGAAATAGTTAATGGTTTTTTTATTTTTAAATGATTTAAATGATTTATTTATAAATTTAAAGTTAGAAAAATGAGAATAGGCTATATTTGTTGTCATTTGTATTGGTGGAAACTTCCAATTTTCCCTTACATGTCAAACAAAAGAAAAAATTTCTTGCTTCACACACCCATACTGTGAAGTTGGGCCGGCGGAGCCCACCGGCCACGCAGTCAAGGCAGGCTAGCCCGTGGCCGGCCGAAACCCATAATTTGGAGAGGCAACGTGGGCCAACCACCCAAAATGGTGGGCTCCCAAAATACCAACCCAACCCATTTGAATTGTGGGTTGGGAGGACCAGCCCAAGAGAAATATAAAAAAACTAAAAAAGTATTATATTTCATATTCTCATATATTAATATATTTAATATAACCTCCTATATAATAAAAAAAATAAACATACATAAAAAACATCCATTAAAATGTTTTTCATCTGGCTCTCCTTTTAAGACATGAGGTAATTAAATTAATTATAATTCATCAACCATCACATCATTAAAATCTTCTTCTTCTCCATTTGCTCCTTCCATTTTATCTTCATCAATAGCCTCAAGAATGTTGGATCAGATATAATTATTTTAATATTTGTTCAATCTTCATTATCTACATAAAAAATACACAAATATAAAAGTTAGTTAAAAATTAGAGTTAAAATAAACTATTATTTCAATATTCCAACTAAACAAATAATGTAAATAATTATTTGTAAGTGAACTTGCCATTATTATAACCATGCAAAATTGATGGTGAAAATTGAAAATAAGTATGGAGTAGTGGGTTATTTGGCCTTCTTTTCCATCCTTTTTAATTTTTTTTTTGTTTTTTAAATTTTTTGTTACTTTTGCATAGAAACCCCTCTATAAACATATATTTACTTTGCTTCAATTGCTTACCTTTTGTAATTAATTTTTTAAATTTTAAATTTTTTATAAATTAAAGGGCGGACTAGCCCTCCCAAAACAAACCCACCATTCCCAAACCCATGATAAAAACGGGCTGGCCCATTTAGGCCTGTCTTCAAACAGGCTTACAAAAGACTACCCCAATCCATTTATTTTAATTGGCGAAGCACGCTGGTATCGTGGGTGAAGCCCAAATTGACAGCTATATATATATGAAAAATTAAGAATGATCAATTTCATAAAATTATTGAAGTAAGAAGTTTGGGATAACTAGTGATGATTTTTTAAAATTTTCAAAGTTGTAAATTAAATTCTTAAAAGTTTTGAATTTATCAAAATGTAGAAAAATCGTGTAAAAAACCATAAGCATTACACCTTATAGTGCATATTAAAATATATATATATCTGGAAAAAGAAACTTTCTTTTTGGGGCGTTTGGTGCATTACCATGGGAATATTTTGTTGGAATTTGATTGATAGAAAAGTAATTGATGGGAAAATAGCATTTTTTTGTTTGGCATGCATTGGACAGTTTGATTAAATTGATGGGAAAGTAATATTTTCATGTTTGGTATTGAAAGATATTCTTGGGAATCTATTGGCATAATGACATAAATGCCCTTGTAGTTTACTAATATGTCTTATATAAAATATATTAAATATTAAATATTTAAATAATTATTTTAATAATAAATAATAATATGTTTTGAATATGAAAATAATAAATAATGTTATTAACCTCAATTAAGATTTTTTTTATGTTTTTATTTTTATATGTATTTTTCATGCAATGTGGTGATTACAATTCTTATTTTAGGTTAAATTAATTTTTAAGCATAATGTTAAATAATTAGTAAAAAAATATTTAATAAAAAATTATTTGTTTAAAAATCTTTATAATTTAAAATCCAAGGGGTCAAGGAGCCAACGATCGGATCGGAGAGGAGAAAGAGATGCACAGCCGTCACAAGGGTTTAGATAATGATCAAGATAAAGTCAAGGGTATAGTTGCCATTATACAATAAAACCACATTCTTTTACCAAAGGAAACTGATTTTCCATCCATAATTTGAGGGAATGAGTTTTCCATCGCAATCTAATTTTCCAATGAAAAAGACCAACCAAACATTGGAAAGTCTTTCCCTAGAAACAAATTCCCAAAAAAATAATCACTTTCCCACATACCAAACACATCCTTTTTGGGTAAAGTTCCTGCTGTCATGCAACCTCAAAAATAAATAAATAAATGAGTTTCCCACTTGTTATGAGTTAGTAATAAGTGAGAGGTTGAGTACTGATCAACTTCTTTTTCTAATATTAGTTAGAAGTGAATGGCTTTTTCACCTTATCTTAACAAAAAAAAAATTACATTAAATCTGAAAATAAAATGTATTTTTATAAATATTATAACAAAAATATTAAAATAATAATTTAAAAATAAGTAAATATACATTATATGGTTACATATTTAAAATGATAAATGCTTAGACTTGCACTTGTAAAAAAGTATAAAAGATATTTTACCCATTTTTCAATCTTTATTATATGATAATAATAGGCAGTTAACTGGTTTGAAAATTATTTGTTTCTGTCCGTATCAAAAATTAAAATTAAAATCAAAATTAATCAAAATATAAATTATTTACACAGGATGTGTCTTATCGCTATAATTATGTATTTGTCTTATTTCTCATATGCATGGGCGGAAGGAAGAGGGCCACGGGTGGGCTTGAGCACCTCTTTCCCCATATATAAATATTTATATTATGCATATATTCTTATAAAAAATAAATTATTTGGTTGTTCACTAAATGTTTTTTATATTCTTATTTTGGTTATTGAGTTATAAAAAACTTCAATTTGATCACTAACATTAGCGTTTTCCTCTAACTGCTTCACTCACATCAACAACGTTATCTTGATAATGCCATGGACTGCCATTTTACCTACAACATGTTAGCTTTTGATAACTTAATAAGTCTCCCACTTCAATTGTTGATGCGGCATTAATTCCAAGTCAGCCAATAACTCTTCACCACATTATCTTTTTCCTTGCAACTAGAGTGAGAAGAACTTATCAAGTCAGCAAAGATTGACATATGGCAAGTGAGGTGGCAATTCATGCTAGTATCAGGGTAATGCCATTAACATGAGTGACTCAATTGGAAAAAAAATTAATGTTAGTGACTCAATTTAAATTTTTATAGTTCAATAACCAAAATAGAAAAACACAAAAACATTTAATAACCAACCAAGTAGTTTACCCTAAAAAAATAAACTTTTTTGCATGAGTTAAAGTCATTTGGTTCAAGTGGTTGGTAAGTAATATTAACATAATTAAATCTCTTGTGTGGCATTTGAAGGGGTGGGTGAGTGTTTAAATTCTCTTGGTAGAAAATAATTCAAGTGTGACGCCGCACTCCCACTTATGTGTACCTCACATAATGAAGTTGCTCTTGATGCAATAACTCATGCATGTCAGTCCCTTGATGCAATAAGTGTGTTAGAGACACTAACAAAATGCTTATGGCTCTTGGAATAAGGGAAATGTATGGAAAAATTTATATTTAACTATTTTTAAAATGCTATTACGTTTATTTGAATCAGATTATTCATTTATTTTTAAGCGACTATTACATATATATAATGCTTTTTTTTTTGTTTTAAAGAGCCATTGATTTTTGCACAAAAAAGAAGCAAAATTAAAAAATACCAAAGAATTCATAGCCCACTACCATTGGCTTTATTGTGAAAAGCATATGTTGCTGAAGCTCACGGCCATGGATGCAGTAATGACAAAGCCCACAGTCCATACACCCCTCGCTTGCACTTACAACATTTGTTAAAAATAAAGAAAACTAAAGTCAAAATAAATAATAAACTTCATGGGTAGAATAGTAGTACGTGGCACAAGATGAGCTTTATGACATTTCCTTTCAATGATCTCTTTTATTTGTTTTTCTTCAAAGAAACCTTCAATTTAATTGCTGACATTGATTCATCATCTTCATATGTCTTCATTTTGGTGACTATTCATCTTTGTGACAAGTTCTATGGTTTGTGTTAGGTGACTAATCTTCGTGACATATCAATCACACAAGACTAGGATTATTAATTTGAGGGTGACAAGAAGATCAACTAAATAATCTCCATTTTTATCTTTATTTTTCTTTGACCTTTTGTTTTACATGCCTCTCCATTTTTACACATTGAGAAAAATGATTTTTTTAATGTTATATATATATAATATATATGCCAAAGGGCCAGTGGCATGGCTTAGTGAGAGCACATGGGTTGGCTTGCATTGTCTCTGTGAGTTTGGCGCATATATATATATCATGTGTATGTATAGATGCATTTATGATATATTATGGAAAGTGGACGTATGTGATATATATATCATTTTCACACGAAATACGTCTATACAAATGCCCAAAAGATAAAAATTTATTAATATAGCTAGGTGTCACATGGCGATAAAAATTTATCAAGTGTATGCCCAAAAGATTTTCAAAAACCAAACAGTCAACAATATTGTGAACATAATCAAGGTCAAAAAACAGTGATGAACAATGTTACTATGGTACCACAGCACTACTTCAACTTTACGGTTAGTCCATCACGGTTGTGATAATACCATTTTACTACTAATGGCCTGTTGAAGTCTAAAATATATTTTTATTTATATGCGTTTATTTTGGTTTTTTTTTTTTTTTTTTTTTATAGTTTATGAGGTTGTTATTGCCAGGAAATGGTAATTGTTGGTTGGTTAATGGGGAAGGTGAGCGGATTCTCTTTTGGTTTTATTATGTGTACTTGTATTTGAGTTTATTTGAGGTGAATGTGGATTTTGGCTAATTAGGTTATTTTATTTATTTATTTATTTATATTCATTTATTTATTTTTACATATAATATTTTTTATAAAAGTGAAAAGCATTAATTGCTCCATAAAAAGTTATTAAAGGACAAACATATACTAACCGCATTAATTGCGGTAGTTTTATAACACTCTACAAATTTATTATATGGGGTGGACAAACATCATAAATTTCGATTTACATAAATCATATGTTAATAAGTTTTTTGCATGGGAAATAGTTACTCCCTCGGTTTTCAAACAAATCATGTTTTAAGAAGAAAAGTTTTTTAATAAATATTGTTTTAGAAAAAAATGAAGTTTTTTATTTTTTCTTTTTAACGTTTTATCCTTATTTCAATAAAAAAATGCGTCATAATTATCAACAAATTTCATAATTCTTAAAGTGAGAGAAAAGTGTTGTGTTCGAGGAAATTAAAAGAGTAATAATTAGAAGTGCTCTTATATATATATATATATATATATATATATATATATGCTAGTGAAATACACTAATAATGTTCAAGAAGCTGTAGACGAAAAAAATAAAAGAGAGCTGGCACCCATAAGTTTTTGTCATTATGTATAAATTTGGAATGACATATTCCAAGGGTCAAAATGAAATGAATTATATATCTATATTTTAATATTTTCAAGTATGGAATGGAATATTATATGACTTTAATGTTTACAATTAGTTTCCTTCACGCAAACACAAGTGTCATACAGTAAATGCATAGAGTATTATTGTTTTCTGATCTTTTTCACCAGTAATTCCTTCATAATAGTGACCAGAATTTAATTTATTTTATTTTATTTTATTTTTGTTTAATTTAAAACTTGTGAGCTCATTAGTCCTGTTTCTATTAAATGGGTTATAAACATAAAGCCAGCACATGGTGCACTAACTTATAATTTCATATTAAAATAATTAAGTTTTGAAACATATACATCCATGCCAACATTAATTTAATCATCCACAAACATCCGTTTAATTATATATATATGATAAACAACATGAGAACCATCTAAACATGAAGAGGAAAATTAGATCATAACATAAGCCATAATATAAGTTTTACATAACTGAAAGGTCATAAAACAAAAACAATGATCTTTGAACATCCACAAACCTGTTCAGCATTTAGAGACCTTCTATTGTTCACTAGATTACTACTTGTTATTCATTCTCAATTCACCCCATTGCCATACAAATTCAGAAGAAAGCTCTGCTTCCATAGAACACCCTTGTGCCGGTCCTCATTGATGCCGGTATCTTCTGTTCCGTCGATGAATTGCCGCTTTCCTTACTATTATTGTTGTTGTTGTCGTCGTCGTTGTTGATGTTGTTGTTCTCAATGTCCATCGGAAGCTTCATGCTTGCCAAAGATTCTTGCATTGCTTTCATGTACAAGTCGACGATGTCGTTTGGCATGACTGACTGCTCTGGTTCGACCGAAACATTGATTAAAGGTTGCATGATGGTATCATCAGTTTCAGACTCTTTGTCCTTTTGGTTTTGATCAGAGATTGCAGGAGAGCCATTGACAGAAACACAACTCACAGGAGTGTCATTGCCGGAGACACTGATAATACTATTCTCCGTTGAGAAGCCCTCCACGAAACGAATGCCGGCTTCTTCATTAGTATGGCCTTCACCGTTCTCCGAATTAATTAAATTTTCAGTAGTTTGAGAATCCATTTCGGTACATGGAACTCCCAGTAGCTCTGACACCATTTGATTGTTTTCATTCATCACTTTCCAATCCACAAACTCAATCTTTGCAAACTTGCTAGTGATCAAATCCTCATTCTCTGAATCAGGCAATGCGGTATCAGTAAAGACATCGGCCGGGGGAGGCGCGGCCGCCATGACATCAGGGTAAGAGCCGACATACGAAATAGAAAGCTGAACAAAACCAGCAGCGGAATGAAACAGATCATTTGCCGAAAGTGCAAATTCTTTCTCTAGCTTCCCTTTGGCTACAATCACATCGGAAAGAGGTATTAACACAAATCCTAGCAATTGGTCTTCAAGATGACTCGGTGCAGCACTTCGCATCCATATCTCGCATCTAAGCGAAGATTCGATATTCTGAACACTGAGCTGGAGTTTCTCATTGAACACTGGATTGCCCCCGGCCGATCGAATAACTTTGCTCTCAACAGCGATCTCCAGGTTCCCCGTTAGTGAAAGCTTAGCATAGACATCCTGTTTATGGTAGATGCAGATGTTATGAATGTTGTGAGCTTGATGAATGAAAACATCGAGGTAGCCGATGATTCCCTCAGGAGTTACTACATTAGTTTCACTCTGTTTGTTGATTGATAGAGGGCTCAAACTTTTCCCACTGTGGTTCATGAGGTTTGATGCCGAATTCCTCGGCTCAATCATGTGAGTAGAGTTAGTGAAGGATTGAGAAAATGGTTTGCAAGACTCCATGACTAGTTACTTCCTGCATCACCAGGACAAATTAAATGTTTGGTTTGTTTAGAACTTCATATTCATCAAACTTTGGATTGTAGAGACTTCGCAAATCATCAAATAATTCACAATTAAGTATGAATTGCTGAAATGATTCATATAAGGAAAAAACAAATTGAGAGATTCAGATTCATCAAAATGAAAAAAAAAAAAAAAAAAAAGCAAGATTCCAGTTCAGTTGGGGATTCTGATCCTTATAAGTAAAAGGAAATAAGTTCTCAAAAGATTAAAATAAAATACAAAAACCAAAAAAGAAAAGATAGGGAAAGAAAGAAAGGATCTTGAGTTCTCACAAAAACTAAAGAGATTTACAAAAATGAAACCAGATCACCACAAAATTAGCAAAGTTAATACTTCAAATTGCTTCATAAAGAACATGTACACAACAACAAAAAAAAAGGAACAAGTAAATCAAAAGCAAACTCATGAAAAGAACTCAAAAGTTAGCAGAAATGTAATCAGATTAGCAAAATCAGCAAAGTTTAATACTTTAATTTGTTACAAAACCATGACAACATCACCAAATTAAATCAAAAAAAAAAAAAAAAGAGAAAAAAAAACCCACAGCACAGTTCAAAAAGAAGAGAAAAGGGCCAAACAACTCATCAATAAATGTGTAAAAATTTGCAGAAATGCAACCAAATAACCAAAATCAGCAAAGTTCAATACCTCAAATTGTTGCCTCAAGCATCCTAAACTTAAAATAAATAAACATATAAACAAAAATCCAAATAAAAGCCCATAAAAGAAAAAGGACAAAAGCCTCAAAAATTTTGCAGAAATGAAACCAAATAACCAAAATCAGCAAAGTTCAACACTTCACAATTGCTATCTAAGACACCATAGCCATCACAAACCTAAAAATAAAAGCACAAACAAGAAAATAAAATCCCAACTTACAGCAAAATAAAAAAAAAAAAAAAAAAAAAACATAAACAATAAACAATAAACAATAATCAAACAAAATCCACTAAAAAAACACAAAACCCAAAGCAAAAAAGAGAAGCAAGACATGTACCTGAAGGAAGAGAAGAAGCAAAGAGAAGGAACTGGATCCAAGAAGAAGGTGAAACACAGTGGAGACAGTGCTAGAAGAACAACATTGATATGATCCACATGAAAGCATTAAAAAAGGGTGAGAAAAGATAAAAGTTTGGAGAAATGGTCTACTACACTTTTTCAAAGGTCAAGAAATATCCCCTCTCCATTTTATTTTTTTAATTAATTGTTTTTATTATCCTGCAAAAAGAAAATTTCAAAAAACAAATATTATTCCACTAAGTTCGAAAGTTGCCTCAAGTCAATACTGATTGTCACATTTTCCCAAACATTTCTTTGTCTATTTTTTTAATGTTATTTTAATGAAAATATAAAGTAAAACAAGTTTTTTTTTTCGTCTTGCTTTGCAAATGTCGAAAAAAAATTTTCTTTCAATTATTCATTGTTTTTTTTTTTTTTGGGAAAAGAAGTAAAAATTAAATTATATAAGACTAGGGCATTCATATAAAGAACATTTTTTAGATGGTAAGATATTTAAAATTTTATTCAATAAAAATCTAACACCGAAATTATTGGTTCAAAAATTATATGAATTATTAAATTATGTATATATACCAATAGTTTTTTTATTAATATGATAAAAATATGATACTAAACTAAATATTTTGGTTTTTTAAAATATATCTAATTAGTTGAATAAATAAATTATTTAAAAACATATTTATTCATATTTTATTAATTAATAACCTTTTAATCCATTGGAATCGAATTTTTTTATATGTAAAATAAAAAAATAAATATTTATTGAGTTTGTTTACATCCGTGCACATTTTTTATTTTTTCTAAATAAAACATTTATCATTTATTTATTAAAAAAAATATTTTATTGAGAAAATATAGACATGACAAGTTTAGTAATGTTGAGTAAAATATATAATATTTATGTCAAATTCAAATCAATTCTGGAAGGTGAATATATCATTGGGTCATATTCGTATCAACCAAACTTTTGTAATTAAGCGAATTAAAAAAGAAAATAGCGAATATCTTTTTATTGTTTGTTTGTCTTATATAACAATTTTCTTTCATTTGATTAATCATGTAGTCCTTGCCAGTAACAACTAATCAAACGCCACAAAGTTTCATGTTTCATCATTTATTATCCAATTGAAAAGTTATTTGATTTTGTGGTTCATTCAATATTATTAAAAAAAATTATTTGGTTATATTTTTCGGTTTGAAAAAGCTTTTTTGAGTTAACGTCGAAATACAAGTGAAATTTAGGGGTCGTTTGGCTTGTGGTAATAAGATATTACCACGTAACGAGATTATCTCGGTAATAATGATGAGAATGTTATACGACTGAGAATATTGTAGTAATTTGATATTACTATATTTGGTTGATAACTCATATTAATGGGAATAGTTAATTACCGTATTTGATTGGTTCTGTTAATCAATTTGGTAAACTATAAAAATTCCTAAAATACCCTTTAATTTTAAAAAGAATCTACTCATTCAAATCACTCACACACACACATATATATATATATATATATATATATATATATATATATATATATTTGAATTAATATAGCAAAAACCTTGTGATATATTTAAAAAACAAAATGATTCAAATGGGTATATTAAGTTTTCATATCACTCCCTATGTTCTTTTGAAGTTATTATTTAAAAAAATGGGTACATTTGACCTAAAAAAAAATCACATTACCATCCTCTTGGTAATCGAAGATACTCACCTATTTTGGTTGTAATGAGATTACCAAGTTCTCTAGTAATATTTCAAAGATGATAATCTCATAACATTACCATTGGCCCCAATCCAAACATAGTAATCTTTTCACATTACCATGTATGGTAATGCTCTCACAATACCTCAAACCAAAAGGCCCCTTATAGTAATATGTATAAATACTTGAATTTATATTTTGATACCTCGAACCAAAATGCCCCTTACAGTATTATAGTAATATGTATAAATACTTGAATTTATGTTTTGATCTGCTTTGTATTGCGGAAGGTATTTTTAATTTTTATTTTAGTCTTCACTATAATCTCCGGGTTTTCTTTAAATAAGGGTAAATACAACCCTCAACCATTAATATGAGAAAGAGTTACTCCTCAAATTCTTATTTGGGAGATAAATGAGTTACATTTTATTATAATAAAAAATAGTATAATATTTAATTTTTTATAAACTTGTTAAGGATGTTTCAACTTGAACAATAACAAAAAAAGGAAAGTCCACACAAAAAAACAAAAGAATTACCTTAATTCTAAAATAAAAATTTTCTTCCCGAGGCGCTGCTCTAGAGAACAACGCAAGGGATGTTGCTCCCTTGACCCCTTCGAAGCGCTCGCGCTCTCTGACTCCCGCAAATGATGTAGTCATATATCTTTAAGACATATATCAGACTCCACATAGAAATAATCCCATAGTTAATCCAATAGTAACAACAGAATCAGTAGTAATTAATGGATTCATGGTTATTCGCTCTATATATATATATATATATATATATATATATATAATTTCAATGGTATTTTAAAAAATATATTTTACTTTTCAAGGGCTCTAAAACTAATTTGGCAAAGGTATTAGAGGCTTTATAATAATATAGGTCTTTTTTAGTGGATTACAAACTACTTGTTTAAGTGATTTAAATCATTTTTACTTGGATCAAGGCCCATATATAGTTTTTCTATAAACTTTATACAAATTATGTCTATATATATATAGAACAAAACGGTAAACATTTAACCAAACATAAACAAAACTATGAAGTAGGAAACAGATAAACCTGTTTCCAAAAATTAAACAAAAAGTTCAAAGAGAAAGAAGATAACATAATTATGATGACAATGAGTTGTTCCAACGTTTGAAAAGTAATTTCATATTTATATGGATTATTGTTTTAATAACAAAAACTACCTATCAAACACACACACACACATATATATTATATATATCAAACAGTGGTTATAATAGATATTATTGTTTTAATCTAAGAACTAGGTTTAATATCTAACAATATTTATAATAATTATTAAATTTACATCGAAATGATAATAATAAATAGTATCAGACAATACTGAATAATACAAAAATAAAATATATATAATATTTTATATATTTTTAAAATAAATTATAACTATTTTATCATGTTCGAATCGCTTTCAATGCATACTTAATTTTAATAAATAACGATCAGTGAACTAAGATATATATATATATATATATATATATATATATATATATATATATATATATATATATATATATATATCAAACAGTTTTTATAATAGATATTATTGTTTTAATCTAAGAACTAGGTTAATATCTAACAATATTTATAATAATTATTAAATTTACATCTAGATGATAATAATCAATAGTATCAGACAATGCTGAATAATACAAAAATAAAATATATATAATATTGTATATATTTTTAAAATAAATTATAACTATTTTATCATGTTCGAATCACTTTCGATGCATACTTATAATAAATAACGATCAGTGAACATATATATATATATATATATATATATATATATATAATATGTGAAAGTAAAAAAAAAAAAAAAAAAGTTGAGTTTGATTTGAGTTGTTGGATGAATAATGACAATGATAATGACAAAGGGCATCTTCCAAATGTGAGTGTTGGTGTATTAGTTGAGCTGTGAAGAATAATAGGTGAGGTAGGGCCCATACTTTTTGTGCCACATTAAACCCTAAAATGAAATATCATGTAGGAATTCAAACACCTATCTGTCTTCATGGCCTCTAGATCCCTAATTTCTTGGAATTTTCCTAAATCTTATTGTGCGTGGGCCCAACAAATATTGATATTTTGCATCTTTTAGGGCGTTTATTTCGCCGAAATTATTCTTTGTTAAAATGATATCAAAATATTATTTTATTTTGAAATAAATATTAAACCCGTTGTCTTGACTATATAATTTATTTCATAAATTTATATTGGTATCGTTAAAATTCTTTAATAAAACCAACCAAAGTTAGTTCAAATCATAGAGGCATCCATCATTTAAGCATGTAGTTTCAAATTTGAATATATGTATATATATATATATATATAACACTCATGGGAATATATCTTTATTTTTATATGGGTTTCAGGTGGCGTTCGGTTTCAAGGAATGACAAGAAGAGGAGAAAAGTGAGGAAAACTATGTTTTGTTGAAACGATTGAAGAGGTAGTTTATTGGGAATGAGAAAAGTGAAAAGAAGAAAATATGATAAAATAACTATTATGTCTTTTATATAAATAAATATTATTAAATATAATAATGAGGTGTGACAATTATATTTTTAAAAATATTTAAAATTATTTAAATATTAAAATAATTAAAGTTATAAAATAATTAACTTTAATAGTATTAAAATGACAGTTATATTTAAGTATTAAAATAAATTAATAGTTATAAATATATATTTAACTTTAATAGGCCACCAAATCTCAAAAAAATTATTATTTTTTATTATTTGAATTAATTATTGCACTTAAATTATTAAGTATTATTAAAATTATCTATTTACTTATTATTTGAATTAGATTATTATTTTAATTATTAGTTATTATTATTTTATTATTAAAATTATATATTTAATTATTATGTTAATTAATTATAATTTTAATTATTAAATAAGGTCGGTAAATTTAACATTTAAAATGGGAGGATTGCTCATTCCTTGCTCACTCCTTACTCACTCCCATTAACTGCTTTCTCACTCCCATTACTCCACACCCAAACAAGAGGTTACCCAATATAAGTAATGACTCCCATTCCAATCCTTTAAACCAAACACCACCTCAGTACCTCATCTCAGACTTATGTAAAGTTTATACCTTCTAGAAAATTAGTAGGGCATAGATAACTTGAAATAGTGGCAAGCATTAATAAATTTAATAACTTATTGTAGCATGAGAATTTTTTGGTTACTTTATATTAATTCTAAATAAATTTAATGTTTTTAAATTTTCTAGAATAAAAATAAAACTGAAAAATTATATAAAATCTATATGGTACTATTGGAAAGGGAAAAAATCGTCATTCAATTTTAATGTAGGCAAATTTAAAACATTAGAAAAAAATCATATAACCATATAAACATAAAAATGATGCAAATATACTTAAATATATATATATATATATATATATATATATATATATATATATATATATATATATAGAGAGAGAGAGAGAGAGAGAGAGAGAGAGAGAGAGAGAGAGAGAGAGTTGAATGGTGAAATTATAAATAGTGATGGGTAATTCACTTGATTTTTGGTGTATTTTCAGATAAAAATAAAATTTTATGTATTTATGTAAAAATAATGTCTTGTAATTTTAATAAATTCACTGACGAACAATATTGTTAGTAATTTTTAATTTTTCCAAAATAACATAAAATGAAAAATAAAAAGATTAAAATGGAAGAAAAAAAATACTCTATGGACGTCCTTGCAGTACCGGACCTCATTTATATTATATTGTATGCTATAATTATATTATAAATGCACTTTTATAAATTATTATATTATATAAGTTATGTCATACACATGCGGTTTCAATTTATTTATCCGCCGCGTTTAGAGTTACATTGTTATACATATTAAAAAAATAAAAATGAGAAATGCATTACATTTAAGCATCAAATCTCCAATGATCTTTTTATTTATTGGCATAAGATATCTTGTGTAGGATGCTCGTATTTATTTTAAAAAGATGGGTTTTAATTTTATTTCAAAATAAAAACATAGTTACATTGAAGAATTCCCTCCATACCTCATCACATTTTTTTATGAATAGCTTAATAATAATAATAATAATAATAATAATAATAATAATAATAATAATAATAATAATAATAATAAACAAGCAAATCCAATGTAAACTCTAGAAGCTAATCATTTATAGTAGTAATTTAATACTTATTCAATTTTATATAGTAATTTAAATAATGAAAGGAACATTTTAGAAGGCTTAAAATGGAAGTAAAATGCAAGTATGAATGCAAAAGCTAGTTAGTCATTTTTAGTGGGTTGGGATTATTTTGTAGCTTTTTTCAAAAGTGGGTTTGAATGTTCAATTTTAGCTTTAGTTAACATCAAAGATATGAATTCTATTTGGCAACATGTGTCAAGATGGTGACTAGTTGCCATCAGACAAGTGGAGGATGAAAAGGACTGATTCTCTAAAAACCAAAGCACTGAGTTGAGAAATTTGTTTTTAATATTAAAATAGCATAAAAAATTATTATTAAAAAATAATAATAATAATAATGATAAAAACAAATTATGATAAAATAACTATAAAAAATGATAAATGGATAGTTTCAAATCGAATTTTTTCGTATGCAAAATTTCCATTTGAAAAGATAACCTTCAGTAGGGGTGTTCATTTCAAAGTGGGTGCCTCTACTATGATGTTTTTTTTTTTAAATTTTATCTTGAACAAAAATAATATGAAATAGAAATTCTTTAAAATCACCTTTTGAATAATTTTCCTGTTTTTCTTGAAAAAAAACAAAAAAGAATGAACTTTGTGGATTATTTAGTTTTGGGTTTGATAAATAGATAAATTTTTGGAAAATTATAAAGGTATTGTAAAACCCATCTTTTAATCTCAGCTATTGGATTAGTTTTTTTTAATTTTTTTTTAATTTCAAAAGTTAGGTTCGCTAACATCCGGACCTTATTCCTAATAACAATTAGATCAATGGTGGGGAGAAAACCTTCGAGACCTAGCCTCGCTTTCTTCTTTGGTTTCGTGAAGTGCTGGCGATGACGAGGAGGAGAGGATCTCAGCAAATTTTCGTCACGACTAGATAAGATAAGCACCCTCTTCCTCGAATCTAGGTCTATTTCACCATAATTGTGAGATCTCCTTTTTTTCTCCCTTTCTTTCCTTGTATCTCATTGAAATTGTCGAACAATTAGGGTTCTATATGGATTTGATTAACAAATCTGTTTATATTACATGGAAAGTGTTTTAGATTCATTGGGTTGTATCATTCGTGACTTTTACCATTTCCTCTGGTTTGACGGGCTTCTGAAGAAGCTTGATCACTACAAATAGAGGGGGAAAACGGGCCACTGGTGTTTGTATTCTTAAAACCCATCATGATTTAGGTTGGAAAAATTTAGCTTGTGTCTTTAAGATTGGCGAAAATCAAACCATGCCTAAGGAAGCACCTCGGTTTGATTACCAATGTTACTCTGATTTAGTGTGCATTTATTTGATGTTATTGTTTACTTTGTACGTTTCCTTTTGTTATTGATAGGATTGGGAGCAATAATTGCAAACCGAGTTGATAATCATCAGGGATTCTCCGCAAGATTAGTGTTTTGTTCTATGAGTGTTTCAGTCTTAATATTGTGTTTTTAATCTGATGCTCTTTTCAATGTATTTCTTACTGGTCGTTAATGTCATCTCAAGTGTTTATGGTTATTGTTAAAGCTTTATTATAATTGCAAATGTTAAGAAAATTGTTGCTCTCAAATCTAGTGCACAATTTCCTGATTCTCTGCAGCAATTTCTATGCATCAAAAGTTAACGTTCAAGCACTAACAAACGATTATATGACTGACATTGTTATTTGTTCATTTATTACATTTGGTGATTGTGACAAGTAGCTGGTTTAAAAGCTACACGTCTTTGGGCATGCTCATGGAGGCTGTGGAAATTTGATAAGATTCATAATATGTGCTATATCTAGTGTAAAAGTTTACTGAGGTAATTAAATTGCTTTCAGAGACCACATTCTTTCTCAATCATATTATATTATAGTGTAGGTTGGAAGAAACTCGAACCTTTCCCTGTAGGTTAGTAATCCAATGTTCATTTGGGCATATTTATGTCTACAAGAATATTCCTTGTTAATTGATTGTGTGATTGTGTGTTCTAGTGTTCGTTAGTATAGTTAGTGTTTAAAGCTTCGATCATGATTAATGTTTGTATTTAAGTTTGGAATCTAAGGCAAGTGTAATATTCATGTTTAGGGTCTTTGCTCGAATCCTGATATTGAGTGTCTGAAGAGGGTCCTATAGCTTGGGAATATTTTTTTCAGGTAAATAAACCACGTATAAACCCGTATATATCTATATATAAAATTTCTGATTACCGAAAATAATTTATGTAATTATTTAATTATTTTGGGTTTTATTGTAAATAAAATTTTATGATATTGTATTTGTATGTTTTGGGTTTTGAGATATTATGCATATCATTATTTTCAAAACTTATTGATTATTTATTTATTTATTTATTTAATTGTGGGCAAATTGAATGGTTTACTAGAAAGCATGATATACAAACTTATGTATTTATCCAGTTATTGATTCCTGTATTTTAAATTTTATTGTCATATATTAGTTTTATTATATTTTGAAATAATCTAAGTTATGTTTATTAGAAAAATGGGATCACTGAATTTCTCTATTTGTATTGACAATGATTTTGGACCCGATATATTTTGACATAGTAACTTGTAATCCCCAATTAACTTTGCAATAACTCTGTCATTGGGGGTTAAACACTGACCATGTTGACATGAACTTCTGATTCCTATAAGAAACTATAGTTTCGCATCATTCCGTCGGTGTAGAATAATGGTATCTGATAATCTAGCTCGGGTCACCGAGGGTAAATAAATGAACTCTGACAATCTGACTCTGGTCACCGAGTTTAAATATATGAATTCTGTTGTTTTGTTTTTGCATTAGTTATATGGGGGACATATATACTTGTTCATTTGAAAATTATCTTTGCCTGAAATGTTATGATGTCTGGGTTTTATTTTTTATATTTATTATATAACGTTACTTTTAAGTACGTTTTTGAATTTATTGAATTTTTGTGATCCCGATAGTGGTTGTTTACTGTGCTATTAAGCTCATAAATAGTTGCTCTATCATTTCAGATAAAGAGTAGGTGTGTGGTGACTAGCTTAACGGGACCATTGAGTGATCATCAGGTAGTTTGCATGAGGATAGTCTTTCCGTTGTGTTTAATAAATTTGTTATTTGTTTAAGACTTCGAGTCTTGCACTCTTAATTTTTCTTGGACCATAGCTGTAAACCTGATTATTTTATTCATTGAATTCTTTTGTTTTGTTTGAAGTTAATGCATTATATTTAAGAGACGGGTATTGAGGCCTTGTGTGCCCACTTGGTCTCAGCCTTATAGTTATAAAGTTATTTGTCGACGCATCGAGTCCGGTGAGTCGGGTTCAGGATATAACAGGTATATATATCTATACAGACAGGTATATCTGTATACATACTTCTAAGCGTGTTTGAAAACAAGGTTGTCAGGTTTATCAACATTTTAGCATATATATACACACATTTGTATTTGTGCATGTATGTGTATGATAGGTATGATTTAAAAAAAAAACAAATGTTTAGTAACAATTTTACCATATTATCCATTGAAAATTCTAACATAAAATCGTAATTACCATCAATCTAATTTTAACTGTGACGTCCAATGAATGTGAAGAATCAGAGATTTATGTGTAAGTATTGACAAATAACAAAATTTAATTAAATAAATAAATTTTATTAGAAGCTTTAAAATAAATATCACCAAAGCATGTATTTTGGCAAGTACCACCGATACAGGCCAGCACTATTATTTTAGACAAATACAACAATAAAAAATAATTTTGTATTTTGGCATTTTTTACTATAAAATTTATTTTTAAAACTAAAGTGTCTGATAACCTTGGTTTGAAATGAAAAAAAAATGAATAGAAGAAAGTGGAAAATGATAAGTAGGAGAAGATTTAATTATAATTTTTATTAGTGTGCTCTTTATATTTTCTTGAATCCTAAAATAAGCTTGGAGCTGATAAGAACATAAGGAAGATAATTTTAAATAGATTTTTTTGATAAACTATAATTAAAAAGTGGTGCCATAGTTTAGTCAGACTTATGAAATATTAACATAGTGTTCTAAATGCACATGTGTCTATCTGGTTCATCCTCATTAAGTGGTTTTAAATTTAAATTTTTATATATGTAAAATAGATGTCTATTTTTTTTCTAGAGCTTTTAATATATATTTAATTGACACTAGTTTAGAACTAATGTATTAATAAAGATTAAAACATAAAATAAAAAAATCCATGGTAGAATGTTATATGAAATTTTCTTTCATTTTCAATTTTATTATTTAATTTTTTATAATTAATAAAAATTATTAGTTCACAATTTCATTCTTCAAATCTTAATAATTAGCAATTAATTACAAAAATATTTGAATTAAAAAATAGATTTTCATAAATAATGCAATAAAATTATTTATATAAAAGCTATAACTACAAATGTCAGTTCATAATTATTTGATAACAATTATTGGTCAAACTACATAAAAATTATTAGCCAAAGTTAGGTAATGCCGGTATGATGATCGATTTAATTTTTAATTTTAAATATTTTTACATATACATTATTAGACATTAAATTAAAAAAAAAACTTTTATTTTATAAGAAAAATGATTTTTTATTAAAATTAACAATATATGGAATAATTAATTATATATATTATATATAAAAGCGATTTACCAGTAAAGAGGTCAAAATATCATTTCAATACTTGAAATGTCAATTGGGTGGTTACAACTTCAAAAAAATTTTATTTACTTTTTGTTGAGATCAGACATGCTAAAAGTAATCAAGTTTTTTCTTATTTTAATTAAGAACAACTTTGTTCTTTGACAAAATTATGAGGGCCTTAATTTTTTTTTATGAATGTTCGTGGATTATCATCCAAGGATCGTAAATAACATTGATACTATGCTTATGAATTATGGAAAATGAGATGGACATTTTATAATCATTAGCTACTATCCGTGTGAATAGTATGAAATGGGATTAATCTCACATGTTCGATCAAAGATGGCACCGTCCCCGTCCCCGCCAAAGTCGGGGATGGGGAATCCCCGTCTAAGACTCCCCGACGGGGGGAGTTATCTCCCCGTCCCCGTTCATGTAGGGATCCCCATATACCTATAAGGTTTAATTGTTTTTAAAAAAATTTAATACTAACACACATGAAAAATATAATATTCATTCAAAATAAAACTCAACAAACCAACATATAAAAATTTACAAAAAATAAAATATTTCAAATGTTTATCATTATAGGCTACAGAGCAAAACATGAAATTTAGAATTCATACAAGTACAATACTACAATCAAATACAAGTCCGTAACTCCAAATGTTGAATATAAAGCCTCCTTGTCCTAGGATTTCATGAGAAGAGGAATAGGATATATATATATATATATATATATATATATATATATATATATATATATATATGGACAAAAAAACCGGGGACCGGGATCCCCGCCCCCGCCCTGTTTACTAAACGGGGACGGTTTGGCCCCCGTCCCCGCCTCCACGGGGGGAAGAATCGGAGAATCCCTTTCCCCGTCGGGTCAGATCCCCAAGGGAATTGGAGATTTCCCACCCTGTTACCACCCCTAAATACACTCTACATGACATTGTTCACACACTTGTTCACACTCTCTCTCTCTCTCTCGTCCTTGTTTCTTTCTGTATCTTTCTTCCTTTTTCATTTCTACCGGCGTTAGACAATCAATGTTTATATGCATTAATTTTGAAGCACCTAGGAAAACAGAAAAAAAAAAATTAAAATCATTATAAATGTCGGTTCGTTTTCTTTCAACAATAAAATTATAACCATACATTTTTGTTTTCTTATTTTGTTGTCCAAAATTATAATGGTGTTTTCTCGCATTTATATCCGTTTGAAATATTTGCTTGAAGTTTATTTTCATGTACTCTTTAAGTTTGGTTCAATGTCTCATCAGTAGTTTGCAATTTTTTTTTAGTATTTGACTAAAAATAAATAATAAAATTTTATTTTAATAAAATTTTAATTATGTTGTTATTAATACTAATTTTTTTCTTTTAGAATGGCAAATTTTAGGTCTTTTAAATTTTTTTTTATAGTTTTTCATTAAAAGACAAGATTTTTGTTATTCACAGAGCAAGTGAAGAACTTGAAATTGAACATAGGGAAGTTTCTAAAATATGTGTTTGTTGTGTACTTCTTTATTCCAATCCATATTTTATTTGTTTAATTCTTTTAATTATAGCTTAACTTATTTAAAATTGAAAATGACCCAATTTCATAAATTCATTGGCTTCTAATTTTTATTTATCATTTATTAAAAGTGATAAATTTATTTTTAAAATTTATTATTCACAGAGCAAGTCCATATATATTAAAATAGCCACGAATAGTGAACTTTATTTTTAAAATTTTCAAATTAATTTGACTAAAAGTCTATTATTTGCATTAAACAATGATTTTAATGCTTCGATTTAAGCTATAGTTGCTACGAATAATTCTTTATTTTCACAATAATAAAAAAGCAAAGGTTAATAAAATGTTTGTCAAGAATGGGATTTGAACTACTTTTTTTTTTAAGAAAACATATTTCGAGTTAAAAATAAATAAAATAATCACATATTTTTATGCTTGGTAAGTGATAGCTAAAATCACTTTATATATATTGACAAAATATGTATAAGCCATATAGGAACGTGTAGGAATGTGAAATTAACCTCTTCACATACCAATGCCCTCACCATGCGTATGATAAAATTCAAACATGTCCCCTCACCAAGTGTGGAGTTTTGGTTTTTCAGTAATTGTGTTGTGGTTATTTACGTTGCCCTATTTTAGTTGTGTTTTAAGTTTTGACTCAGTTTTGATCATTTTAGACTGAAAACTAGTCAAAACATGGGTTTTGAGAAAGTACACGAGCTAGGTTTGAAGTATACGCCTGTGTACTCGCCCATGTAGTTCTCTGCACACATTCAGAAGAAGTACACGGGCCAAACTGAAAGTACACACCCGTGTACTTACCCATGTATCTTTCAGGTTGAGTGCACAAGTGTTTTACACCCCCGTGTACCTGCCCATGTAACTCCCTGAGTGATTACATAGGTTGGGGTTGAAATACACGGCCGTGTAACTCCCCGAATATGCGATTTTCACTCCATCTAGAGAGTTACACGGCCAGAATGAGATTTACAAGGCCGTGTACTTGGCCGTGTACCTCCGTGGGTATATAAATCCTGAAAACTAAACCCTAATTCTCCCGATTTCTCTTCTCATTCCTCTTCCTTCCTTGGTTTCCATTGTGTTGGATGAGAAGGAGGAGCCGTTCCTAGACCATTCCTTTCTCTTGGATTGAAGAATCATTGAAGGTAAGCTCCTCTCTTTCTTCTTTCTCCTTGTTCTTTTTTGGTTTTAGATTGTTGAATCTTTGCTTGATGTGGTTGATTTCTGGAGTGATTTGTTGAATTTCTTTCACCCTTTATTGTATTCATAAGTTGAATGTGAAGATACATTCTTTTCTCTTGTTGAAATTTGTCTCCTAATCATGAAACTCGGGGTTACTGTAGCACTCAGGATTTCATGGTTAAACTTTGTATTCTTATTTGTTTGGGGGAGTTGATCCCCATAGAAACTCCTTGAAACCTTTACGGTCAAGTTCCAGGCATGTTCAAGTCTAGTTAGGGTTTTAGGGTTTGTAGCATGAAGAGATTCATGCTTGTTCTTCCTTTGTGTTTTCTTTTAGTTTGAGCCCTTGTGGCTGGTATTAGTGTAGGTGGTGAGAGCTCGGCCAAAGGCAAGGAGCCAGCAGAGGAGTAGGGTCGTACAAGAGTCGATCTCTTAAGTTTGTGAGTGGTTGAAGTTTAAGTATATCCTTATTTTCCGTATCGTAATATTTATTTATTATGTTTTATGCCTAATTACGAGCATTAAATCATATTTCAAGCTTCTCTAACATGACTAAATTTTATAGGACTAGCTTGGAAACATCTATCTCTATATATATACATATATATATATATATATATGTATATATATATATATATATACACATATGTGTGTGTGTGTATGTATTTGGCTACTTGCACGTTATTTATATCTAGCAATCATCTGAAATGTTCATGTGTTTTGGATGGAATGAGGTATGTTAATTTGCCTATCCCAATGTTACATTTTCAATGCATATGGATTGGTAATTATCTGTTAGATTTGTTGTGTATGCTAGATTTATTGAGGGTTAAAGAACGTAAACGTTTATGTTTATGATTTTGATTTTGATTTTGATGGTGACAACGGGCCACGGCCCAACACCGGACTTTGGTTCGACAGTACAGTGTGAGATTTCACGGTCCGACCTGATGGGAGGTGTCGTGGTTAACCCTGATACGTGTATTCCTGTATTTGGCTTTGATGGTGACTGCGGATATTAGTCCGACACTGCAGTGTGGGGTCTCCACTGGCCGACCTGGTGAGAGGTGGCGTGGCTGACCCTGTGTTCGCCCTTGTCGAGAGATGCGTGGGGCCATTGACAGGGTTTAGGAGAGATTATCCCTATTTTCATATTGAGAGACCCGGGGTCACCACACAGGAATCTCAGTGTCCAACGCCAAGGAAATTTTGTGTTTTTATTCGATTCTTAGGTTTTGAATACTACTTGGCGGTTCTGTATCTAGTCGCGATCAGAACTAGATCAGGAATGATTTCAGGCCTATATATGTGGATTTTCGTTTCTTTTATAAAAACGTATTTAAATTCCTATATAAAACACGTTGATTTATGATATTGCATTTGATTCATTATTATATTGTTAAAGATAAATCTGGTTATCTAGAATATTTGTCCTCAGGTGTTATGCTTATTCATATATTTGTTACATTACTTGGATTGAGGTCGTGTTGCTAACTCTCACTGAATAACATATATGTATGTTACTCACCACTCTTCCTCTCTTTTCCTTCTCAGGGTGCGACGTTAGTGCGGATTGTGCTGGGTAATCTCCAGTCTAGGTCTTCACTTGTTTCAGATGTTGGTGTTTCACTGTTCTGTTTCATTTAACAAATGTAGGACCAGTGGATCCATTAGATTGAATTATTTATATTCCTATGTCTAGGTGGTTGGAATCAAGAATATGTGTGTATGACGGAGGTTATTTTCTTACCTTGAGTTGTTATATATATATATTATTTTATTGGTGGTATGTTTATTAGATTTTGTAAAGTTTTGTGGCAACTCAGGTGTAGAGTGGTGTGTAACCCTCCCCTAGTTGTCGCGGCGATTGCCACATGCTCGAGTAGGGTCGGGGCGTGACACCAAGAGTTTGTTTTTTTTAATATACATATTTCATGTTTTATTGTGAAAAGAAAAATCTTGTAAGAGTTTTTTTTTTAAATCAAATATTTTAAATATTTTGAATATATATAATATTGGATTACTCTTTCTAAATTGACTATAAAAGTTTTGGAGGGCTTTTATAGAATTTTACACTGTCTACACACTTGTACTAAGGGATGGAAAAAAACAAATCGCTATGTGGTTTCCGACCCAATCTACCCCAAATGAGATGATTTTTTTTTTGTTGGAGATCGGCAACGGAGCAGGGTGGGAGGATTTTTTGTGAGGGCGGCGAGGTGGGGCTGTTCAAGTTTTACGTTGCCCCGCCCCGTCCGGTCCCGCTGCATTAAAAATTTGCATATATTCCTCTATATTGACTTAACTGCTCTAATATGTTTTTAGAATTTTAGGTGAATTATGATGTTGTTGTGTTGTTATATAAATTATATTATTTTTCCTTTAATGTAGTATTATATATTTTATAATTATTAATATAATGAACTAAAAATAGTGAAAATTTTTCCCATTGCTTTCCCTACTTGTACTATGACTATCCCCAATTTCGGAGCTTACAAGTTATTTTAGGAAAAGAAAATTACTTACTTTTGAACTTTTTAAAATACCATTTTTAACAAAAATAATTACTAAATTGGAATTGGTTTAAATCACCTTGTCGATAATCTTATTATAGGTTTGACAAATAGATAAATTTTTGGAAAATGACTCAAGAACTTTATCTTATGATCTTCAACTCTAACTATATAATATATCATCTAGTTGTTATAAAGAAAAGTGAGGTTTAATTAATCCCTGGTTTTGTATCATTTACGGAAATTTTAAATAAAAGTAATTAATCAACTAAGATTAATTATCAATACATTTTGTTAAACACTGAATCCTAAAAAATCACACACAATCAGTTAATTGAAACCATGCACATACCTTTGAACGTTGATTATTAGAAATTTTTATCTAGTTTTTGTAGAAATTTTATTTTATTCTAATTTATACATATATTTGGAGCCAAGTAGCTTAAGCAATCAAACTCTATTTATCTTTTAAGTAATCTCATGCTGAAAGGGAAGCTTCTACAAAATATTATGCATTGTAAAAGAAAGCAAGGCATTATATTAAAAGAAAAATCAAGCTTTACAAATACTTCTAATCTTCCTAAAGATTATAAGACTTAGAATTAGAATTAACAATATATTTGAATTCAAAAAAAAAAAAAAAAGATAAGATGCCATTAAAACAAGGACAATGCTTGTTGTCATAAATTAGACCAAAGTTTGAGTGCAATGGAGGAAGAACTTGAGATTATTTATTTATTCCTTAATGGGATTATAGAAATCCTAGTCAATTATGGGCATGAACTTCTACAACATAAATTGAGGATGTATGAAAATTTTAATGTTGGTAGGGAGGCATATAATTATCCATCCAATCAGGTTCAGAGAGACAAGGAGAGCAGAAAGGGTGGGCGATCCCCTTGTCGCCGGCAGGGTCAATAGACCCTGTTACCCAAAAATTATAAAAATTAAAGTTTTTAAAAACATTTAAATAAATTTAGAAATATTATTAATTTGCACCACCCCCATTATTAGAGTTTCAAAGTGAACTAATCAACCTCCACTTTCTAAACAATATCATATAATTAATAAATATCTATGCAAGTTTATTGATTTGTGTATTGAGATAGGCTGGTTGAGGAAGCCATTAATAATGTTGATATGTTATCGCATGAATCAGTAATGCATGCCATTCTTTTCCTTATGTTTCAATTTTAATTTTTCCATAATTATTTGGTTAAGAGAATATTTATTAATTATTTTGGAAAGAGAAAAACATTTTTATCTAATTTGGAATGTTTTCATTTAATTAATAATGATCAAAACTAAATAGTATTTAGCAACACTTGAATTTTCTGAAAACAAGGAAAGCTTCAAAAATACAGCTTCTACAGTAAAAGTTTCTCCAACCAACAACTCTATTTTTAACTCCAAAACAGAATATTCTAAAAATATTCTTTACACTTTACAATCTATATATTTGTTATCTTCAATTCTTTTTTTTTATTTTTTTATCTTCTGGATTTGTTATGAATATTTATTAAATATAAAATAAAAATATTTGTGATAATTTCAATAAAAATTGAAACATAATAATAAAAATTTTAATGTTGGAAGTGGCGATAACATACCAGACTATTAGCCCATCTACTGTCAATTTCATTAGTTGTATTTTGTGTGTTGTGGTTTTTTTATTGTTGTCAATGTCAATCTATGTTATTTTCTGTGTTTTTATTTTATTGTTCACGTAATTTGTGTTAATTTTAATGAATTTATATTTTTGGTATTATTTTTCTAATTTTTATTTTTATTAATTAAAAATATAAACTTAAATTGTAATTTATTAATTTTATTAAAATATGAAATTATAAATACAAATTTTATAATGATATATATTTTATGGGGTTAAAATTAGACCAAAATTATAAATTAATAACTCAAAATATATTAAATAACCATTAAACTAATAAATATAAAAATTAAAAAATAAAAATAATTTAAAGCTGGCTACAGTGCCACGCAATTTCTTGCGTGCCACTGTAGCCAAATCAAATAATGGCGCTCCATTGGAGGCCATTCTTCTCTATTAATGGCGTTTAACGCCATTAATGCAGATTGTCACGCCCGCCGTGACAATCCCGCATGTCACCAAACTAAGGGTTAGTCTCTCACACTTAGAATATTTTTCGAGTAGATACAAAATACGGAAAATACTAGAATAGTCATGAAGATTCATGATTAGTATGAAGCCTTCATGAAGTATGTAGAAGTATCTAGAAAGTCCTCAAAGTATCATGAGAATTCATGAAGAATGTAAGAGTTCTCATGAAGAGTGTGGAAGTATCTAGAATGCCCTCATGAGATCTTGTAACCTAGTAGAAGAATGAGGAAAATTATGGAAGCCTCTAGAAGGCTAATGGGGGCCGTAGGATCAAGTAGATCTCAACCGTCCATTGAGGAGGTTGGGGGCTATAAAAGGGCAAGAGGTCTTACCATTGTAATCAAGCAACCAAGGAAGCAAGAAAACATTCAAGCTCTCTTGTAAGCTTAAGGCCTTCAATAAAATACGAAGCTTGGGAAGTCTCCAAGTCCCTCAGGTACGAGCTCTCCCTAAGCCTCTTATTTTCATAAGTCCTTAGCCAATTTGGTAGGAACACCAAGGCAAGGGAAGGAGTAGGCTGACTTGGTCGAAGGGGAACGATCAAGTGCCGCACACGACATCGGTAGGAAGTCCGAGTGTGTGACAAGATGCATTAGAGATGCCCTGACAATGTTCAAACTCCATATCTTGCAGTTTTGTAAGAAAAATGAATGAAATTAACTATTCAAGATTTTGGTAAGTATATATATATATATATATATATATATATATATAAAGAAGACTATGGATGAAGTCAGTTTTAGCCTTTAAATTGATTAATATAATTAACATATAATAAAAAAATGTAGTTATTTTTATTGATTTTTTTTTAATTAATACAAAATATAGAAAAAAAAATAAACAGTGATATTGCTACCAACAGAGACGGAACCAAAGGAGGACTAGCATAGGCTTCAGGCCTGCCTCGGCACCAACCATTTTTAAATTAAGAATGCTAAGCCTCAACCACTTTTTTGTACACCAACTTATAATTATTATTTCATCTCGGACAAGAGTGCAGTGAGGTGGCTATTCTCGCTCTTCTCAACCTCGCTGTCAAGGATGAAAGGTGAGATTTGTTTTCTTCATTTTTTCGGTGTTTTCATGTGAAATTGGTTTAACTTATCATTTCTGATGGATTTTTATTGGAAGAAAGTGAAGAAAATAGGTTTTGTGGGAGAATTCTTTTGAATTAATTTGGATGAGTTGCTTTAGAACGTTTCATTGGAGGATTTCAAAATAAAAAATCTAGTAATTTTTTTCTCCTGGTTGATGAGAGTTTGATATTTTGCCCTCAGGCCTCCCCCCCCCCCACAATTAATAAGTTCTGATTGTGTCCCTGGCTACCAAGCTTTTCAATTTTTACTGGGTTAAACAAATATAAAGATATATTTTAAATATAGTTTATAGTAAACATATATGCCTTTTATTTTACTTGAAATAACTAAAATTAAAAGAACCAAGAATCATATTCTGCGATTTGAAATTATGTTGTTTAGCCATTTCACTAAAGGTTTCAAAAGAGCTAAGAGTAATTATAAAATAAAGTTCATGTAAAAGTTTTTATATTTGATAATTAGAAAATGTTTTTATACATATATATATTATATAACTTAAATTAGACCTATACTTTAATCTTATTTACTTAAATGAGGCATTAATCCATCAGAAAATTCAAATATATTTCAAAAAAAGAAAATTTTATCTGGTTTTGTCAAATTTAATAAAAAATTTTAGTGTTAAAATTATATTTTTGATTAATAATGAGTTTGTATTTATATTATATTTTTTTTATAATAACTTATATATATATATAGTTGTGTAAATAATAAAGTGTTTTTTTGAAAGTGTAAATAATAATAAATAATAAAGTGTTGGTGGCTATGGGATATTCAATGGTATACAATCAACCAAAAATTAAAAAAATTAAAAAAATTAAAAAAGAGATAAAGAGAGAGAGAAACCTAATTGCTGCCATTACACATGAATCAAATATAGTGAAGATTAGAACCCTTCACATCAACAGATAAGTAATATATATATAGGTTAAGATTAAACTCAAAAATGATTTTTTGGTGGCAAATATTAACTAGTATGAATTAATTTGAATTTCATCTTAAATTGACTTCACACTTCTTGCATTGTGACTGAAAATAATGACTCAATCAGTAATTTTTTAAAATATTATTTAGAACAAAAATGATTATTTAATTAGGAATTATTTTAGATCTCCCCAAGTGTGTGTTAGTGTTTGGTTGATAATTGCATAAACCTTTGATAATTGAAAAAAAAGTTTCAAAAATATAACCCATTCAAGTTCAAATTATTAAATTTAATCCACGAATCATTTTGTTTATTTTTCAATAATAATTTGCCATAATAAAACCATGAGTGATCAACATCTTATTGGCATCAGGTCTTTTGGGTAGGTTGTTTTTATCTTTGGTGAAAAAGCAAATTAATTCGAAGTTCAGCTCACATAAAGTGATGGTACAGGTGGATTAAAATTTTAACTGATCACCTATACATAATGATGGCAATCGACCCAAACCCAGTGGGTACCCATAAAAAATACCCATGATGGGTAGGTAAATACCCGCTTGATGAGTTTTATACGGGTATGGATATGGGCAATGGTACTGCAGTACTTATACTCATTTAACTGCACGCTATATATATTTTTAAAATTTTGAATGACTTGAATGAATTATTTGTTTAATTACAATAAACATATTAGATTCGCACTCTAAATAAACCTTCTGGATTTGTGAGCAAAATAAGCCAAACCTTTTTTTAGTGTTTTTACTTTTAATAAATATTCTTTATTTTATAATAGTATTTATATTTGATTAGTTCATATGAAGAAAGTATATGAAAAAAAATAATAGGAACGCGTATAGGAATATGGGTACCCAATAATTATGACTGAGTAAGCTGTTTGTTCTAACAATTTTCAATAATAATAATAATAATAATAATGCAATAAATATGATCCCAATTAAGTAGTTATTCAGTAGCATCCATTCTTGATCTCGTCCATAATAAAACAAAAACCAGGAAATGTTTTCTTGAAACAAAAAAACAATTTTGATGCATATATTTAGGATTAATTTCCAATTAATGTCATGCATTCTTGGCCTTGATACTCAACTGGCAGAAGCCGTTCTTAATGCAACGAATCATTATATTTGCAGAATCAATACCTACAAATATTTATATACAAATATTTATAAATTAGAAAATTAAAAATTAATACATACATATATATAAATTATCGAGATAAATACGTAGATGACTGTTTAATAGAAATGTTGATTCAGGATCGTTGAATAATGATTAAACTGCTATTATTTATATAAATACTGTCTAAATTTTGTGTTGTTCAGTAATGTTAAACATTGTTTATTATTATATATAACCATTTAACATCTTTAGATTTTAAATTTAAAACACTTACGTGCTCATATATATATATATATATATATATATATATATATATATATATTTTGACAAACCTGCAAGGTATGCGCCATGAACATAACCATTATAGTGCTCGCTTGTGTGTTCTCCAGTGAAGTAAACCCTTCCTATGGGTGCCTATTAAAAATAATGACTCCATATCAGTTAATCAAGAAAAAAAAACCTTTTTTAATTAAATACTTTTGTGAAAACATGAAATTAAATATACACTTTAATAAAATTTCTCATTTCACATATATCTTAAAATTAATAAATTCTTAGATAATATATATATATATATATATATATATATATCTTTCGATTAAACATACATTATTATATCTTAAAATTTGTATTATCTCAAGCATCATAGTTTTAAGTCCATAAATAATTATAAACCTATAAATTTTAAAATATAAATTATATATACATATTTATATACTATATATTAATGAAACATTACATGTTCAGAGATTTTCATGTAAAGCTAAATATACATATATATATATATATTTCATCTATTTTTTCTGTGAATTACTTATTATTAATTAAATTTTAGAGCACAGATATAAGAATATCAACTTTTCATGGATGTTCACATGAAATGAGGAACTTGACAAAGATATATTTGGGCTTTTATAGTCTATATATATATATTAAATGCTTACCCTCATTTGATCAAACTCATGTCGATTAACTCCAATCGGCCAGTTAGAGAATGAGCCTTTGTAAAACCTATCAGACCACCATTTTGGCACAAGTATCTCAGTGGCTTCCGGTATATTTTTTCCAAACATTTTTCTCAATACCTCCATAGCTTCCTTTTTTGTGTCAATATCTGATTGTTGTTCTATTCTTCTAGATTCTTCATCTGTCACTGTGACTAGTAAAACATGAGACCCGGGGAATTCCTTCTCAAGGTGCTACAAAGTGTAGTTTAAAAAAAAAAAAGAAAAACAATTATAAAATTAGAGACTCACATAATTGTAAATTATTTTAAAATTTAATAATCAAACTTTTGTTTACCTGCCATATCGGATAGTAACCTCTTCTTTCGTTGGCATATAAGAAAAATTCAGTCCCATCTCCAGTAGGCCAAAAGGTTGAATTAAATTTGAGGAAAATCTTTGTATAAACGGACATATCGAATTGATAAATTGCAATGATTTTTTTATCCTATTTGAACGTTGAAAACGATAACAAGTTAATAACATGCAAATTAAACATATTCAAATTAAAAAGGGTTTGTTTAGAAAATATACGAGGCCAATAATGAGTTTATAGCTAGTGCAGGATTTTTTTCATTCTAAAATAAAAATAATATTATTCTCTACCAATAATTTGTCTAGATTAAGACCATTTTATTTAATTTATTCATTCATTTTTGAGCAAATAGACAAATAACTTATATATTCCTAAGAATCGCTTATTTCTATGATATTTGCCTTTTAACTCGAATTATATATATATATATATATATATATATATATATATATATATATAACAATAATTAGAAATTACTTTTACTTGTATATGCAAAGGAAAGATAATATTTTGTTTAGTTGTAGAAAAATATATCTTATATTTTAAAATGAATACCATGTTTATATTTAAAGCATAGAAAAAAATTGAGATTATACATACTAAGTCATATATACTTTTATTTCGACATTTCATTTCTAGCTAAAGGATCCTACCTAGTCCAACACTTTTTATATATAAATAAAGTGATATTTAAAAAAAAATAAAAATAAAATTCAAAGCTACATATTATAGTATATAAACATCTATTTAAAAAATATAAAAAAATATTGAATTTAAAGAACTTACAGGCAAGGGTGGAACAAATTTGATAAGATTGGTTTGAAGAACACCAATGCTGACAGAAACCATCACATAGTCTGCCTTATAAACCTTGCCATCTTCTGTGGTCACAGTTGCTTCCTTTGCTGAATAACTTATATGCCTCACTACCTACATTATTAATTTCATAAATTCAAGTCCTATCAAAACACAATTTTTAAATTTAATTATGATCATGTTAAATGTATATAATAGAAGTTCACATGCATCCATTAATTGACTGGAATTTCTATTTTGCAATTTATGAGCAAGTTGGTTCTTCATTGCATTCTAATTTTTTTTAGGGAATGGACAATAAACGGTTTCTGTTTATGAAATTATTAAAAAAACAGACAAATATGAAAGTTCACCAGTGTTTTTTCATGAAACTACTGTATCTCTCACAGGGGCTCTGTAGCTGTGCTCATAAATAATATTGATAAACAGTATTTTTATCCAAGTGTATAATGCATAAACAATATAATAAACAACATTATAGGGTGAAGAATTCAAACCCTTGACCTCCCCCTTGCACTCTTATGCCATAGTTTTATAGGCTATCTAATAGTTGATTAATTTGTCCTTAATTAATTTTGTCTCTTGTCCTACTTTTTGAAAATAAGAAAAGATATATATTTTTTAATTTCCAAGTGCATATATATTTAACATATACATATCTTTCTTTATTTCATTCTATTATTTCCAAGAACAAGAACAGCAACAAAGGCAACTAAATTAAACCACAGACAAAAAGATTGATCATATCGCCAAGTCCTCAAACAAAATTTAATTCCCATATTTAATATTTTAATTAGAACAAGTGCAAGCTAAATATATTCAAGACTTCCTCTTCTTCCAAAAAATAAATAAATAAGATATTAATTAATATATATACTTTTCACTCAACTTAATTAATTCTCTAACACTTGCAAAAAAAAAAAATAATTACCCAAACAAATTAATATACACATACTAAATTAGCATGCACGTATAGCTAGCTTGTTAATTAATTAAAAAAAATTTATATTAATTAATTACCTGATTAAGGATAAGACGAGGATCAACAAAGTCTCCATGTTCATCTGACTTCAAGAACTGGTGTGCCAAATGATATACCAAGCTCTCATAGCCTCTCTGATCGGCGACGAAATGCACGTTGTTGCCGAAGTTGGCGAATGTCGGCAATGGCACAGTGTTCTGCATGCTTGTCACTCTTGGTGGCTCGGCAAACTCATAGTCATATGTGTAGTAGTCTGTCAGCATGCTCACTGGATCAGTTGGTACACTGCATTCATGCATAATATATACATAACCCTAATTAAGCTCTATATATAGTCATAATTAATGATAACATATATATATATATATATATATATATATATATATATATATACAAAGTGATACTAATTAGTTCAGTACTCTAGATTTCCATTAGTTACCTTGTTCATGTTTTTGAGAATGGAGAAGATAAAAGAAAATTAAAGTTAAGGAGCCATTAATTAATTAATCCAACATAAACTTGAACAAATTAACCTTTATGCATCCAAAGCCTTTCCTAATGGCCTGTAAGTCACTTAGTTTCAAAAAGTTTTCTTTTCTTTTCAATCCATTTTCTTATTTTTAATTTTATGTTAGTAAATTTTTTTTTTATCTTCATTTATTCTATATATTTTTTATATTTGCATATGGTTAATTGACTAAAGCTGGGACAAGCTTGAGGGGAATATGAAGTAAAAAAAACATTAAAATGGTACAGTAATAATCTATTAAGTAAACATGCCAGTTTGGCCAGTAATGGTTGCGTGTATACATTGCTTACAAAACAACAACAACAACAAGAGCCATCCAATGTTATATTTTTTTTTTTTAAAAAAAAAAAAACTTAGATATGATGTAATTTCTTTCATTTTTTTTGACAATGCTAGATATAGAAATTAAGTTTTTCTTTTAAATAGACATCTAAAGTAATTTGCTATTCAATTTTTTGACAACCTTAAAATCAATATCATGTCATAAAAAATGAATGATTTAATTAATTCTTTATATATATATACAAAAAAAAAAAGGAAGAGAGAGGGGAGATCTATTACTGTTTCATTAGGCGTTGCATTGTTAGCAAAGAGATATCTTCAAAGCCACTAGAAGGTAGAGTTGAAGAAAGCTTCTCTCCTAACTTCTCAACCTTCTCCACAACTTCAAGTGCATCATTCACCACCTTCTCTTCATACAAACCTCCACTACAAATTAATTAACAACAATTAAAAACAAACATAAATTGACAACACAATGATATATATAAACCAAGAATTAATTAATTAAACCTCACTTTTCTCTATAGCAATTAGCTGATATATTATCATAGTCAGAGTTGAAGTTCCTAAGCTCAAGTTCTTGAGCCATTTTCCAAATAGGGTTTAACTCTTTGCCACCCACTCCTTCAACCCAATTAGCTCCCTTCTCCACCTGCAACCCTGCAAAGGGAACTTTATGCATCCGGCCACCGATCCTTCCGGTTGCCTCGAGGATTGTCAAGTCTGTTATTCCGGCATCTGATAACGTCTTCGCCGCCGATATCCCTATAGGAAAAGAAAATGATATCATCTTGTTTAGTGAGTCTTTGTTCTTAGTTTTCCTAACCTGTGATTTATCGTCACCTCACCAGACATCCCTGCGCCGACGATGATCACGGAAGGTGATTTAGTTGTAGCCATTACTCCTCCTACCATCACCATTAGCATTATAGCTTCAATGGCCATGGCCTTCATGATCTCCATCTCTCGTTGTTCTCTATCTGTTTCTATCTATCTTCTTGTTGATATTTATAAAAGAGATGGGAGAAGAGTTTGTGTTTAATTGCTTGTAAGCTGAGTTATTTTTTTTTTTAAGAGGAGCAAAATCACATAGTGAAGGTGTACGTTTGAGAACTGTGAATATAAACTTGTGGTGATCCCAGCACTCATGAAGAGTTACTCTCTAGGATAAATTGCATGTGTATTGAATATACTCACAAGGTAATTTATCGATACCTATGTATTGTTTTTATATTAGATGCGTAATGCGTATATATTATATATTTTTTAAACAAAATAATTCACCTTTTTCCAATGTGTATCTGATTGATTTAGGATGAAATTTATATGCTTGATATTAATATTATAGTAAATTTTACAATTTACATCAACTAATTACTAACATCTATGTGGATGAGAATGCGGCCGCCACTCTTCAACATTAATTATAGTGCAATATGTTTTTTGAACTCTTTTCTTGTTTAGTTTAAAAAAAATATATTTGATTAATTACTATCAAAACAAAATATGGTAATATTTATATTTTTTTTTTTAGTGCATTATTTAGTAACATGTAACAATTTATCCATCTTGGACAAATAAAAATAATTTGATAATTAATATTGCCATGTTTTTGTCAATAAATATTATAAATGTGCGTGATATTAAACAACTTTAACTCTTTAACACGGTTATTTCTTTAGTTATTTATTTATTTTTCCTTAAATATATTAAAAATGACAAAAGATGTCAAATTAACATCAAAGACAAAGTCGCTTTTGGAGTTATCAAAATTTATTAATTAATCTAACAAGACTTGAATTGGACAAATAGTTTTAATCAATATTAAACAAACAGCAATTTCAAAGATTTATTACAATCTATCCTAACTCTTTTCACTATAAAAACAAATCATTACATATATATACTTAAGAAAATCTTCATTACATCTCAAATGAAAATATATATATATATGAGGAATATCTTCTTTTATATTACTTTTGAAAGTAATTGATTCAGCTTGAGCACATGAATATACGCTTCTAAAACTATAAATAATAATAAAATAAATTTAAAATGAGGAAAAGAAATAACAAACATGTTATTTAAAACAAAATTACATTTCCTCGAATCGATTTTATCGTATAACTATAACTATTATATAATTTTTTTGAAGATTATTTATGTGATCTCATTTTTTGCAACATAGACAAGGAATTCATCAAAGACATTAAAATGTATCCTGATGTTTTTGTGAGTAAGTAATATACATGTGTTCCTCGCTAATTATTTTAATTCTTCATCAAGGTTTTATTTTCTCCAATTATTTATTTTAAAAGGTTTATTGGAGTTGTCTAAATTCTTTAATTAGTTCAATCCAACTTGAATTGGACAAATGCTTTATTTTTTCAGTCAATATTAAAGAAGCATGTTTTTTTTTTTCAATCCAACTTGAATTGGATATGTTATTTAAAATAAAATTACATTGCCTTCGGTCAATTTCGGAGCACAAATTTAATTTTAATAATTTTTTTTCAAAAATATATAATGTGATCTCTTGTTTTTGAAGGGTATGCAAGTAATTTACGCATAAAATTATAGATGGTGCTGATAATTGCTTGAGATTAGAAACTTCACCATCATTGATAAAAATGTGAATCCACATTTGTGAAACTTTATAATTGAATATTTGTGGTTGAATAATTCCAAGATTGGATTGATTCCTTAAATGCAATAAATATTGCTTGAGTATAGAAAGCATCTTTGACTCTGAGTTCTTCTATAAAGTAGTCATTGATAAAATCATTAAATTAGTATAATACTTCATTAGACCTAATATCTAGGTGGTAAAGATTACTTTATATATTTGGCAATGATGTATTTATTTAAATAAATAAGACTAGAGGATATGATGCTTCAATGCCAATATATGTTGGGAATTTTTTCATTCAAAACTCATCAATTAATATTTAAACTTTTAACATTTTTAATGAATTTCATTAGGGATTATAATTCTTCTTGCACATGCTTACATACCTACATTGAAACTTGAATGGTCTTCCTTCTATGTATATATATATATATATATATATATAATGAAAATCTTTTACTATGTATTTTTTGCAATATTTATACAATACCAACCTTTTGAAAAGAATGAGTAGAAAAATTAATTTAAAAATTTATATAAATTTTATATGGGAGAAGTCTTTTTAATATACATTTCATTGATTGCATTAGATTTTTATTAAAAATTTAAAAGAATAAAAATTGATAGGTAAAATTTCAAGTTAATGTCCCCTTACAAGCATACATACAAATATGAAAAATTGAGTAACTGAAAGCACTCCAATGTGCAATGAAGAACACATTAACCAAGGCAAATAAGTTAAATAAATTAAAAATTAAAAAAAGTAGTTTTGGGGAAACTAATTCAACAATCAACTTGCATCTCCTTCAATGGACAAAGATAAACTATGACCATTTTTTTTAATCACAAATTAATTTAAAAAAATGATCAATCTTGACCGATAAAGCCCGGGGATCTTCCGTTGCTGTTATAATATAAAATAGAGATTTTAATTTAAATATCTATATTTTCTCGGTTTTATTTATTTAATTATGTTGACTCCATAAAATACAGATGATATAAATCATATCAACAAAAGCAAGTAATTTAACAACCACTGCAATAGATTACTACTTGAATGGTGGACAAGCGGACCGACCCAGAGTCAAATCCCTAAGTTGGCAGTACTATTGCAGCACGGTGTAAATTAAACACTCTAGAAATACTATAAAAAAATTACTGACGTTGATTCTTTGCCATCCAAAATTATATGACAAGGAAATTTATGAGCTCGATTTAATTTTTAAAAATTTTTTGGGTGTGCATGTGAAAAGACTAATTAATTGCCCAATGTGATGTTTGGCAGAATTAATAAAGATAATTGATTATTCCAGCGTAACTGATGCACCACCATACTTGTCTGTCCTTTGACAAGTCCTTTCTCAAATTGTTGATTTGTTAAAAAATAATAAATAATTTATAAAATTTATAGTTATAAATACAATAACCATATTAACGTATATAGTTTACCAAACACCTCAACATATAACCATATCATGTTTTCTAGTTGAGAGGCAATATTTAGCTTTGGAAAACTAACAACAACCAACAAAATGTATATATTGCCAAACAAGAGAGAAAAGACAAATAAGCCAAAAAATATATTTTATATATATATATAATTTAGTATGTAACATAAGATATTGACATTATTAATTTCTCTAGTCAAAATATAATACTTCCATTTTTCTATTTTTATAAATCAAAACTATCATTGAATAACAGAAATAATTGAAAAGCCAAATAAAATTCAATGTTTTTTTTTACTAAAATAGAATTACATCATTTCTCCATTTGAACTACAAACAGGAATTGGTTATTGGTTAAGTGCTAGTGGTAGAGCTAGAATATTTGAGTCATTTAGGTAAATGATTTTGAGTTCAATTTTTTTTTTATAAAATAAAAAAAAGTTAATTATCTTAACCAATGTTATAAAAAAAAAATTAATTCTTCAGCCTCTCAAGCAAGGAAAAGAGTAATTATCTATCTGATGTGAATGTGAAGACGGTTGGATTCAGATGTTTATATATATATATATATATAATATCCACTGATGTTTTAAAAGAAGCTTAAAAAAATTATCAAATGGTCAAAATAAAAATAATTAAGGCCACTATGCCGTAAACACCAATAAATAATAAAACTTTATTAAAAGATTGACAAGCATGTTCACAGCGTATGATATCCCAACTTCATTCCCTCGGTATTTTTGTTTTGTTCTTCTCACGTGACTTTGCACGTGAGAATAATCACTCATATTTTTTTTCTTAAACCGCATACATTTGAAAAAATTGATTATAGAGACATTATTCACTGATGGTAAAAAATGACAAGGTACAACTACAATAGAGAAAAAAAAAAATTAAAACGTAACACAAAAGGAACAGTAAAGATACTCCTATCATATCCCCTAAAAAACTGGAGTTGTTATGAACTAACTACTGACTACTCTACAAGATCTTTTTCGTCTGATATTAATTGATCTAAAATACTCTATGTTGTGCCTTGCAGAGGTAGCTGGTTCTTCTAATTTTATTTTTTCCGTCTCTCGAGCTGAATTAATCCCCAAAAAAACATAGGAATAATTTTAAAAAATCCTGATGAAAATGCTGAATAATACATTAGCTTGAAATCATATTTATCTTATTTACCAAAGAAAGTCCAAAATATGTCTAGATCCACCAGCCATCCCCGGCGGCATGGGCATCAAAAGCCAAATAATATAGTGAGTTTTTTTAATAATAACTGAAATATAGTAATTTTGTATTATTGGCTCTTGCGGAAGCATGGGTAGATCCTGAGTTGGCTCTTGCGGAAGCATGGGTTGCTTTAAATAGTCTATGCACACAATAATGGCAATAGAGTGGACTATCACAAAAGGTATACCCATGATTAACGCTTTGGGGGGTAATTTTTTGGGTAGGTTATCAAATTTTGATCGTTTTTCACTTTGGTTACCGAACTTCAATTTGTATCTTTTCAATCACCATAGATTGATTTGGTTACTCCGGGAGGTCACTGGTGGGTTTTTCAGTGTTATTTGTCCACGTGGCTGCCGGAAACTCCACGTCACTGCCTATTTCAAAGGTGACAACACTGCCACGTAGGATACTTGCCACGTCAGCTGATAATCCCTTCAACTTAGACACTCATTTGGCTTTCCCCTTGCCACCTCAGACTTTCACGTGGCTATGTTGTCAGCTAAAGTGGCAAGTATCCTACGTGGATGTATTGTCACATTTGAAATAAGCAGTGACGTGGAGTTTCCGGCGGCCACGTGTACAAATAACACCAGAAAACCCACCAGTTATCTTCTGGAGTAACCAAATTAATCTATGGTGATTGAAAAGATACAAATTGAAGTTCGGTAACCAAAATGAAAAACGACCAAAGTTCGGTAACCCACTCAAAAAATTACCCTTAGTGAGATAAAAATTCAGGCTTTTTTCCACTATACCCATACACAAAATATATTAGATTTTTTTTTATTTTTTAAATTATCAAAATAATTACACACAAAATATATTCAATAAAAAACCATCATATCAACACCTATCTCATCAACCATATGTTTTAAAATATAAAATATTAGATTTTTTTTTCAAAAACACCATTTATTTTTAAAAAATACAAATAAAAACTATTTTTTATTTTTTAAACTATTTTCTTAAAAATAAATAAAAAATTTTTAACGGGATTTATTTTAAAATATATATTATTTTAAAAATATATTATTATTTTTTAAAAACACTCTATTTAAGTTGTTATTTATTAAAAGCCTTGTTAACTGCATTTATTTTAAAAATATATTATTATTATTATTATTATTATTTGTTTAAACATTTTTTTATTTTTTAAGTAATTATTACTAAAAACTTATTTTTTTTAAACCACATTTTTTAGATAAAAATATTATTATTATTTGGATAACTAAATATTATGATTATTATTATTATTATTATTATTATTATTATTATTATTATTATTATTATTAAAAATGATATGCATTGAGGCACACCATGTAATGACATGCATTAACTGCACATCAAATAGGCTTCAGATGTAGAAAGAATCTAATTTTTCCTATAAAGCTGGTTGTGCATGCCAACTTGATAAAAAATAGTATGCATTAATTACACACTAGATAGCTTCAACTATAACAAAAATAAGATTCCCCCTATAAAGCTGGTTGTACATGCCTACTTGGCAAGAAATGACATGCATTGATTGCACATCATGTAGCCTTCATATGTAGAGAGAATCCAATTATCCCTACATGATAAGAAATGACAATTACACACCAAATATATTTCAAATATAGGGGAATCTTATTCCTCCACAAGGTAGTCAAAACTCCATGTATAAATATCTCTCCCTCCTTTTCCATCTTCATAAACTATTAAAGCTTTATCTTCCTCTTTCACAAAAGGTTAGTTGACATTTGTTAGATATACATATGATACATAGTTTATAATAATTATCTTATATATTTTTTTCCCCTAACCTGCCTTCTCTCACTTTGCTTTCAGGATGAGTAATACAGACGTAGCATCGATTGTTTATTGGGGTGGTTATTTACTAGAAACAAATGAAAGACCTTCATATTGCGGGGGCTATAAAACACCAATTGGGGTTGACACCAACTGTACTTTGAGTGCATTACAAGAAACGATTGCTACTATTATTAACGTCAACTTGAGTAGTAACTATATGAACATCAAGTGTAGATGACCTATAAATCACGGTACTAGTACTATCATTAATATTGATAGTGATAGAGCAACATCATTAATATTGAGGTTGTATACCCTAATATTATACCTCATAAAAATATATATGTCATTTTAAGTCATTTTCTAGGATTACACGTGGTCCTCCTTCATTCACGTATAATATTGGGGTACACAACCTCAACATTAATGATGTTGCTCTATCGCTATCAATATTAATGATAGTACTAGTACCGTGATTTATAGACCATCTACACTTGATGTTCATATAATTATTACTCAAGTTGAAGTTAATAACTGTAGTAATCGTTTCTTGTCATGCACTCAAAGTGCAGTTGGTGTCAACCCCAATTGGTGTTTTATAGCCCTCGGAATATGAAGGTCTTTCATTTGTTTCTAGTAAATAACCACCCCAATAAACAATCACTGCTACGTCTATATTACTCATCCTGAAAGCAAAGTGAGAGAAGGCAGGTTTAGGGGAAAAAACCATATAAGATAATTATTATGAACTATGTATCATATGTATATCTAACAAATGTCTACTAACCTTTTGTGAAAGAGAAAGATGAAGCTTAAGAGTTTATGAAGATGGAAAAGTAGGGAGAGACATTTATACATGGAGTATTGCCTACCATATGGAGGAATAAGATTCCCCCTATATTTGAAATATACTTGGTGTGTCATTGTCATTTTTTATCATGTTTAGGGGTAATCTGATTCTCTCTACATCTGAAGGCTACCTGATGTGCAATCAATGCATGTCATTTCTTGCCAAGTAGGCATGCACAACTAGCTTTATAGGGGGAATCTTATTTTTGTTACAGCCGAAGCCTACCTAGTGTGTAATCAATGCATGATGTTTCTTATCAAGTAAACATGCACAACCAGCTTTATAGGAGGAATCAGATTCTTTCTACATCTGAAACCTACTTGGTGTGCAGTCAATGCATGTTATTTCTTATCCTGAAGCCTACCTGGTATGTAATCAACGCATGGTGTTTCTTGTCAAGTAAGCATGCACAACCAACTTTATAGAAGAAATCGGATTATTTCTACATTTGAAGCTTATTTGATGTGCAGTCAATGCATGTCATTTTTAATAATAATAATAATAATATTTAGTTATCCAAATAATAATAATATTTTTTTCTAAAAAATGTGGTTTAAAATAATAAGTTTTTAATAATAATTACTTAAAAAATTAAAAAAAAAAGTATAAACCAATAATAATAATAATAATATATTTTTAAAATAAATGAAGTTAAAAAAGCTTTTAATAAATAACAACTTAAATTGAGTATATTTAAAAAATAATAATATATTTTTAAAATAATATATCTTTTAAAATAAATCCCGTTAAAAAATATTTTTATTTTTTTTGGTTTTTTATAAAAATAATAATAAATATTTAATAATAATAACTTAAGAAAATGGTTTAAAAAATAAAATTATTTTTTTATTGGTATTTTTTTAAAAAATAAAGGGTATTTTTGAAAAAAAAATCTAATATTTTATATTTTAAAAACACATGGATGATAAGATAAGGGTTGATGTGATGGTTTCATGGTTAGTTTGGTGAATATATTTTGTGTATAGTTATTTTGACAATTTAAAAAAAAAAAAAAGGAATGGCTATAGTGGAAAAAAAGCCTTGAAATTTCTATATCTTGTGGTAAGTCATTCAAATGGTGCAAATTTAAATTTTTTGTGTTATATTAGTGTTTAATACTATACAAATACTATTAAAAACTATCATTAAAATATTATAATAATACATTCATTTCACTATGTCTTTTATGAGAGGAGCTATATTCTCCATCTCTCTAAGGTTGCGTTTGAATTACCATAATAAAATGTGGGAGAATGAAGTAATGAAAAAAGAGGAAAGCAATGGATAGGGGAATATATTTTGCTTCTTTTATTTTATTTGATATGTTTTGAGTTTTTTAATTAATAACACCTTCATTTTGACGCTTTTAGATTTTTCCTGTTTTTCATAAAAATTAGAGTTTTTTATATTTTTTGGCTTAAAATAAAAAAAATACTTAAAATTTAATCGGATCGGGCCACTTATCGGGCTGTGCCGGTCCGGTTGACACTACTAAATGGAGCCTTTGAGTATCAGGTCAAAAACTAGTTGTGCAAATAAACTCGTAATTAAATATAATCTAAGAGCTAGGGAAATGGTATATGGTGGCAATTTTAGGTAGTGGATTTTCTTTTCTTTTTTTTTTTTTTTAAGTAATATAGCGACAACATTCACATAGGCCAAAAATGGATCGTTTAGCCTATATCTTTATATTTGGTGATACAAAACTTGGATAACAAATTTACACCTACAACCAAAGACTTATTACCACTATTATGTTTAGTGAGATTTGAACTCGAGACATCTTAAATGTCTTATACTTATTTTTCATAATAGAGTCAATACCTTCAAGGTACAAGTCTCTTGGAAGTGTTTTTTTCAATCTTTTTTCTTTCTCTTCCATAGTTGATATTTTTAATAGTCTTGGTCTTGGAGCCCGTTTATTTTTACTAGCCCACCAAATGGTCGAACCCAACAAAAATTTTATTCTATATCCACTTACAATTATATAACTGATTTTACTATTATTAATGGATGAAACCGATGCTAGCATTTACGCTCATCCAAGAGAAATATTGAAATATCATACTTTATCTATTTTTATTTTTACATATTTATATTTTAACAATTTTTGTTTATCTATCTTTTTAACATAATAATATACAAGTTAATTTAATAAAGAGAAAATGAATTTAAGAAACTTCTCATGCATAGTTGAGGATTGATTAAAAGACTCCTGCATGTCACATGAAGGACATAAAACAAAGACAATTAAGTTCAAGTACAGACAAACAAGAGATGAGATAAACATAGTCTACTGCCGTTGGTGCAAGGGGTGGTGATGGAGAACACAACAACCTATGCATCTGCAAGAAAACCAACATATATTTGAATTATTATATTATATATATATATATATATATATATATATATATATATATATATATATATATATATATATATATGATCATGTATGTTTGAGCATTTATTAGTTGATACCTTATATATATCTACGTGAACTTGGCAGGGATAAGGAACTTGCACATCCCCTTTTTGATGCACTTGATCATCATGTTTGCAGAATCAATCCCTAGATAATAAAGAAAATAAAAAAATAATGTCAAACTCAAACCTCAACATGATCTATATATGATCATATTTTTGAAATAAATAATTTAAAAAAAAAAATTGAACCTGCTAAGTAGGCACCATGAACATAACCATTGTAATGCTCACTTGTGTGTTCACCTGTAAAGTAAACCCTACCCACAGGCGCCTTCATTTCAATTGTAATAACAGTAGTAATAGTTGTTAGTATGGAAACAGTATCAATAACTAATAAAAAAAAACACAAACTCATAATACAGAAAAAAAAAAAGAGAGAAAGGTTGGATAAATTAATTACTCTGATTTGATCATATTCATATCGGTTAACACCGATTGGCCAATTAGAGAATGAGCCTCTATAAAACCTGTCAGACCACCATCTTGGCACAAAAATGTCTGTTGCCTCTGGTATGTTTTTTCCAAACATTTCTCTCAAAACTTCCATAATTTCCATCTTTGTCTTTTCATCTGATTGTTGCTCAATTCTTCTAGATTCCTCATCTGTGACTGTAACCAGTAGAACATTGGCTCCTGGATATTGTTTCTCAAATTGCTACATGCAATAGATTCAAGTTATTTCACATTAATTATAAGCTTTAGAACGAGAAAAAAAAATTTATATATAAAAAAAAACTTGCCTGCCATATAGGATAATAACCTCTTCGTTCATTTGCATATAAGAAGAACTCGGTTCCATTTCCAGTAGGCCAAAAGGTTTTAGGGAACTTAACAAAAATCTTGGTGTAGACCGCCATATCAAATTGATATAGTGCAAGAATTTTCCAATGCTGATAAAGTGCAAAATGAACATCAATTTAATTATAATCCAAATATATCGATGGTATATTTTATTATCTAAAAATAGGAAAGGGTAGTTGTCGATAAAATCAATGGATAAAAATAATAAAATTATTTTTAAAAATATAAAGAAAAATAGTAATGACAGATATTTCAATCATCTTCAAGTTCATGTTAGAGAAACTATATATTAAGAAAATTAACAAATATAGGAGAACAATGTATAATACTGAAACTGTCATAAGTTTGATATTGGAATAAATTTTTTTTCAAATAATTATTCTGTGATTTTATAATTTTATTATAGGAATCAAAATAAAATTATGTAAATAGTTTATATGTTTATATTTTTATGCATTATATGAACCAAATTGATTTCACCGTAATAAAAATAAATATACAAATAAAACGGCATATAATCTACTTTTGCAAATAATATATATATATAAAAGAGAAAAGTGAGAAGAAGATAATTAAACATACAGGAAGGTCAGGTTTGAATCTGATGAGAGGAGTTTGGAGAACACCAATACTGACAGAAACCATAACATAATCTGCTTCATATTTCTTGCCATCTTCAGTCATCACAGTGACACCACTCTTTGAATAACTTATTTCTCTCACAACCTGCATAAACATTTAATATCCATTCATTACTTTTAATCATAATTAGTATCTTGAAATAAATACTTTGTCTTGAAATTAAAACCACAGAAAATTTGAAAACTACAAAAATAATAATAATAATAATAATAATAATAATAATAATAATAGATATTATATAGGTAACAGGACCTTATTAAAACTACAAAAGAAATCCAAAGAAAAGAAAAGATAGACAATAATTTTAAAGGCATGATTATTTTATTCTTATCAATTGATTTTGATTTGCATGTTTTTTTTTTTTTTTTTTTTTTTTTTTTTGAGATAGGGCGCCGGGGCGTACGCGTGGCGGGGGGATACAACGTCCTCACCCTCTTGGAACGGGGGAGAGCGGTTCGGGGGGATTGAACTCCCGTCTCCTCCCACGAGGGGACCCGAGGTACCGCTGAGCTACAAGCCCTTTGGTTTTGATTTGCATCTTCGACAATGATTGCCATTCCCAAAAAAAGTCACTTTTTTATGCTTTTATTTTTCTTTTTTTCTTTTAGGGGTGACTATATATCCTATTCATAATTCACCAAAAACAAAAACAAATATTAATAATATTTATTAAAAACATATGACAACAATTACTTCCAAACATTTGTATTTCCCACACACCTGAAAAAATTACTAAATTATGTGCGACCTGCCCTTTAAGAAGTCAATATGGTTTTAATTTTATTTTATTTGTTAACTCAGTTCAAACTACGCCCCTCGAGCGGGATTCGAACTCTCGCCAGCTTTGAATATAGTAATTACTTTAGAACCGGTTTTATTGGGTCAGCACTCATAAATGTTAGGGACCTCCGAATTAAAGCTACAATAAATAAAGAATCCAGAAAAAAAACAAAAAATTAAAGTCAAATTAATTCCACTTGTCAGGTGAGAACAATTTTCTTACAAAATTGCCCTTTCTCTCCCCATGGGGCCAATTGCTTCACTGTCCTGTCTTTAAAGGAAACAAAAAAACACTAGCATTTATATATTTTTCCCATTTACTAGATACCGACAACATAATTTATAATAACACAATTTTAAAAATAAAATTTGATTATAATAATGGTAAAAACACTTTTCCCCCATGAAACTAATCACCAAAATAAATTCTAATAAATCATTATATAAATAATGCATATGCAAAAAATTTAGATAAACAGGGAAAACAAATAATTAAAAAAAAAAAAAAACAAAAATACCTTATTAAGTGTAAGCTTTGGATCAACAATGCTGCCTTTTTTATCTGTCTTGAGGAACTGATGAGCCAAATGTTCTACAATGCTACAGTAACCGCGTTGATCCGCCACAAAATAAACACTTTCACCAAAATTATTAAACGTCGCCAATGGCACCGTATTTTGCATGCTAGTCACTCTTGGTGGCTCAGCAAACTCATAATCAGATGTGTAGTAGTCCACCACCATCCCAACAGGATCATTAGGCACACTACATATATATAGTTAAATATAAATATAAATATATATGTGTGTATATATATATATATATATATATATATATATATATTTGGGTAATTTTTTTGAGTAGGACACTAAATTATAAGTCATTTTCGTTTTGTAGACCAAACTTTAATTTGAATCAAAATGATCACTCAATTTCAGTTGTGTTTTATTAAGTACTCACCAGAGATATTTTTACCTATTTTTGATGATGTGGATGACGGCAATTCTTTGTCAGCAGCTGACATAGATTTACCAGCTAGAGGATAATGTGTCATGTATGTATTAATAGAGAAACTTCGGGATTTACATCATCAAAAATATGTCAAAATGTCTATGGTAACCACTTAGTGAAACAAAATTGAAGTTGGCTAACTATTTTGATTTAAATTGAAATTTGAACCCCAAAATAAAAGAAAACTATAGTTTATAGTGCTCTATCAAAAAATTTACTCATATATATTTAGTATAAGGGTTAAGAGGTATTGTTTTTACTGATTCATTAATCGTTGCATCGTGAGCACAGAAATATCATCTTTGCTACTCGGATGCAATGTAGCTCCAAGTTTCTCACCGAAACCGTTCACTTTATCCACTGTTTCTATTGCCGTCTCTACCTTTGAGCTCGGATGCAATCCTCCCCTTCACACAAGGAAAAAAAAAGAAAACAGTAAAATTAAGAACAAATAAAAAGGCAATTTATTTATTTATTTTATAAATAGATGACAGAAAATTCCTGTTTAGGGGAAGTCAGGGATATGCACAAGCGTGGAGCAAGCTCAATAAGCACTTATGCTATCACTTTACGTGAGTTTTAGGATTCGATCTTGGGTTTTTCTTGAAATGAATACTCTATGTAAAAGACCCAGTATCAATAGACTAAGAAGCTGTTGTTTAAAAACAATTTATTTACTTCTGATATTATCTGTATTTTATATATTTAAAAACTATCCGTAGTTTTTTTTTACTGTGTTAAAAATGTAAGCTTTATGGAAATGGTTTTTTGGTCTATTGGTACTAAATTTTGTATACAGTGTGTTCTTTTGAAAGATGATTCAAGGTCAAATCCCAAAACTTATATAAGATGAGGCCATAGATATCTTGAGATATCAACTATATATTTGTGTAGACCCTGATCTTCATTAAAAGGAAAGCATTTTTCACCTATTTGTTACATAAAGAAGCCAAGCCACATTCTTTGTTTGATTTTCTAAGCATGAATGAATTTATTGATCTTTAGATTAATTTTGTTTGCTTTATCTTTTTTTTTTTCAACAAAAGCCAACTCATGCATAACACATCAATTAAAATCAGTCAAGTATAATAAACATATTTTTATTAAAGTAACATATTAAATATTTTTAAAATGAATAAATGACATTTTCAATTAAAAATAACATATTTATTAAAAATCAAATTTTTATTAGACATTTTCCAAAAACAAGAGGAAAGTTTTAAGCACACATAACTTTGACAACAACTTTGAGGTTAATAAAACTCATACCCTTGTTTGTAACAATTGGAGGAGAGGTTACCATAGTCAGAATAGAAGTTCCTAAGTTTGAGCTCATTAGCAAGAGTCCAAATAGGGTTAACCTCTTTGCCATCAACACCTTCAACCCAGTTAGCACCTGCTTCTACATTGACTCCGGCAAAGGACACCTTGTGCATGCGGCCGCCGATGTGGTCGGTGGCCTCCAAGATCTGTATGTTTGTTATGCCGGCGTCCCACAAAGTCTTAGCCGCCATTATTCCTAAAGTTATATATATAAATATATATAAATATTTGTGTGTATTAATTATAAGAAGGAGTTGAAGACGTAGATGCATATATATATTGGTAGGACTTTTTAGGACTCACCGGACATTCCGGCGCCGACGATGATCACTGAAGGGTTGGTTGGGGTGGCTGTTGTTGGTGTTGGAGAGAGGATTAATAGTAACAGAGGTAGAAGTACTACAATGGCTACTCTTCTCTCCATTACTTCTTTCTTCATCTCTGACACTCTCTTTGAGCTTGGTTTATGGTGCAATCGAGGAGGAATAGAGCATGTGATTATATAGGACAAGTTGTGGCCCACCTCAGAGAAAAGATCAGTCGGATGCTTTTGCTATATGTGGCCTTGGAAATTTGGGATTTTTTTTCTTTTTTCTTTTTCTTTTTTTTTAATTTGGTGACAGAGTGAACACTCATCTGTGACTTGTTTGGCACGTGTATGGATTTAATTATCATAGTATAGTAGATGTATATATATATGTATATTTTATATATATATATATAGGAGACATGCACATATAGTAGAACATAGATAACACTTGTATATATTTTTATCAAGGAGCGAAACTCTTAATGAGTCATGCTACAAAAAATATATAAATAAATAAATAAATCAGACAATCAGTTTACATGTACATATTGCTCGACATTGAGTAATTTTTATGAATTTTAAACTTTTTTTACTTGTGCATACTTATCCTCAAAATGATTTTATTAATGACATATTAATTTATTGACACCAAATCTTTTTTGTAGAATGTGAAGTGTACATATTTCACCAAAAATATTTATAAAAGAAATTTTTTATTTATATGTAGTTTTTTGAAAATCAAATGTCTAAAGTAAATCTTAATCTTTTGCGTGTATACTTGTGTTGTTAAATACAGATATTTGACAACCGAATTCAATTTTGATTAAGTGAGAAAATAAATGACAAAAATAATTTTAGGCACAAAAGAAAAAAAGAAATTTGTGATTTCCAAAGGCAAAACAATGAGAGAATCATGGATAACAAGCAAGAGAAATCAGTCTTATATTTTCATTGAATAATACCTTATAATTTCTTAAGAAATATATTTTATAAGATTTTCTTTTTTTTCTTTTTTTTCTTTTAATTAAGAATATTATTTCAAACTTGTGGGGAATAATTCCTTGTTAGATGGCACTAAAAAAAAAACCAATTTAGTGGTGAGTGAAATCTATTGATGCTGATATTCCCAGATGATGTCTCTTGGTTAGCACACTGCTATGAATAGGCATTATTAGAATATTTAAAACATGTGTTTTTGAATTATTTGTTGTTTATAATTGACCTTTTTGTTTTTGTTATTTTTTTATTCTCAGTTGTGTATTTTCAAAATTTTGTCCTTTATCACTCAATTGATGGACAAAATCATCATTATCTTTCTCATTCAACATGGTCCATGCGTCTTTTACTTTTTCCTTTTTCTTGGTTTTGTGCAGTACTTTTAAAATATGTAATATGATTTCATTTTATTTGTTTTATTTCTTTTAAGATATATGAAATATAAATGAAAATGATTGATGATCCAGATAGTTTATCTAAGTGATCAAATATTATCTTATTAATAAATAGATAAAAAAACCGGGAACGGAGATAGCAATCCCCAGCCCCGCCCCGCCCCGTTTACTAAATGGGGACTGTTTGGCTCCCGTCCTCGTGGGCCCGAGGAGGGATCTTGGAATCCCCATCCCCACGGGGCTCGGGGATTCCCCGCCTCATTACCACCCCTACACTCTTCTCTCCATTACTTCTTTCTTCATCTCTGATAGTCTTTTTGTGGTGCATTGGGCATGCATTCATAGAACAAAGATGTGAGGAGTAGGGTGTGAAATTTTAATTATATTATTATAAAATTTCCAATATGAAAATTTAATTCTATTCAACTAGGAATTAATAATCTCATAATTACTCTAACTTTAACATATATAGCTTCATAGATATCTCTGTTAAAGAGTTGAACTTTCACATGAGGTTTTTCACATGTCTAAATATTTGAATTTGAAACCACTTAATCGAGTAATTCAAGAATTTACCGTTTAGACCAACATAAATCAATAGAATTAATAATATGTTAATTATTAAATAAGTATTCATTGAGGCCTTGTTTGGTTACAAAATAAAAAAATTTGGCATAATTTTATTACGTAAAAAATGAAAATGATTATTATAGAAATTGTGGCATATTTTATTTTTACAGAATAAGTGTTTGGTTAAAAAAATAAAAAAATATTACATAAATATTTCACACATTTTATAATAAAAAAAGCCACATACTTCAAAATAAAAAAATATTCCACTCCGAGTAGAATATTTTTTTATGCCATAATTTCCACATTATGATATAATTTTATAGTTTAAATTAGACACCCAAACAGTCATTATGGCATAATTATGTGAAAATATTATATTATGTCATAATGTACGAATTATGACATAATATTGGACTATTCAAACAGAGCCTGAGAGAAATTTTTGTATATCGTAATAAATTAATGAAATTTTTATAATTTTTGTCACAACTCACTACACTCAAATCCTATATAAAAGATCCTCTATATTAAACAATAAATCATTTAAATCAGGTTAAACTAAAAACTCAAATTGATAATTTTACTCAAACTCATCTCTACCTCAAAATAAATGATTTATTTAATAAAATAAATAAAAATCTACATATGCCAAGGGTAAAAAACAATCTAAATCATCAAAGACTGAACTGATACGTAATAGAAAACAAATAGAAACAAGGGATAGCTACACTCAAATTCTCAAATTATAATTATATTTTTAAATTCAAAATTAATATGTAAAAAACTAGATAAATATAAGTTTGCGTTTGTCGAAACTCTGTCATCTATGCCGGGGGTATACATGTAATATTATCAAAAATAATTGAATGCCGTAGGGTGTCGCATTGATGGGTCCCTATCTTTGCTATAATTCACCTCAGATGGTATGGCTATGTTTTGACCGGCTGCTTGAGATTCTTTGTGTTTATGAGAGTGACAGGGAGATATTTGGAAAAATGATTCAATTTTGATAAAAAAATATCTATATTTAGTATGATCACTAACATTATGTATAGATATTTTGGGTATAATTTTTATATTTTAACAAAAAAGGGTAATTAATTTGAGTGCTCATAATAATTATAATTCATAAATTAATAAATAAAAAAGATTATAACTTGGGAAATTTTGAACTTATTCCCGGAATGGATGTTGTTACTGCTTCATAATATAATAAAAAACAATAATTTGAATTAAAAAAGAGTAAAATTTTTATTAACTTATAAATTACTAAATTTTTATATTTTAATATTACAAAACCAATTGGAAGTTACCCACAAAAAATCCCTCCAATTTGTAAATCCCTCCAATTTGTATATCCCTAATAACTCCATCCTTTTTCATGGCATGTACTTTTCAGTCCAAATTTCCATTAGCGTTTCTCCTTTAGCGTGTCTCTCTGTCGCTCTTTTTATAAACTCTCATTTCTCGGTTTCTCTTCTATCAGTCCCTATATTCATTCATCTTGCTGAGTTGGTGATCAGATATGGAGCATCCGATCATCTTCAGTTCTTTGAGTCTTCAACACTCCTCCACCAGTGAGCATGTTGACGATGACGCGACGCTGGCGAGTTCTTGTTCTTAGAATCTCATTCTTTGGTAAGGCTAAAGTGGAGTTCTTTCAAATTTTTTATTTTTTTATTTTTTGAGTCTATTTTGTTACTTTAGATTGAAAGTTGATTGTGATCGGTTGTTGTTGTTTTTTGTGTTGAATATTGACTGTTACACTAGAATGAATGTATTTTCAAATATTTGTTTTAAAAATAAAAAAAATCAAAGATATATATTTTCAATCACAAAATAAAATTATTCGCTCTTTCCATAAATTCTAAATTTGGGGAAAAAAATTCAATATGAAACTTTGAACATTTATTCAGTGTTTCCGCTAAAGTTGTTTAGTGTTCTTCTATCTTTTTGAATGAGAATGCAAGAAAGTTTTAACTTGTTAAAGACCATTAAGTGTTAATTTAATAATTCAATTTTATTTCATAATGCCCAATAATTAAATAATTAATTTTTTATAGAAAAATAAAAGGATAATCTATTTTTAATTGGAGCAACCATTGATTTAGTTATAACATGCATTTTGAAAGGATAATCCATTTAAATTAGGAAAACAGAGAAGGTCGGGGAAGAAGAGAATAAGAGAGAGAGACTAACCTCAAACTCTCAGACTGCCTCCGAGTTCTTCCGACTCTCCTGTGTACTCAGAGTAGCAGAGATGTTTTAGAAGCGAGAAGAGAAAAGCCAAAGGATCAACTCGGGTTTAATTCTTTTGTAGTAATCCAAAAAAGTAGTGGTAAAGGGTAAATTTGGGGAAAACACAAACCATTGGTCAAACATAGGTCACATGGTATGTATGTGAGTAAGGTGCTGTTTGATTGATAGTAAATAGGTGTAAGTAGATGTATTGTAAGTGTTTTTACATGTAAATAGGTGTTTGGTTTGCTATAAAATGTAATTGACATGTAAAATGTTTCTAAGCAAAGTACAATTTTAATGTATTTTCACTTACAGCCAAATTGGTTGTAAGTGGAAATACAGCAAAACTGAAGTGTTAAAATCATCAGCCCTCTCTCTTTGCGTGCTCTATTCTTCTTCTTTGCCATTCTAATTCAGAGCTTGTAATTCAAAGCTCATCGGAGAAGAAGCCAGGTTCCAGGGTTACCTTCTCAGATCTCTGATCGACGATCCCGTCTTATCGCTGGTTACTTTCTCTGCTCTCTCGTCTCATTTTTTTTCGAATTGGTTCCGAAATTTGTGATTTTTTTTTTCTTTCATCTTCTTGCTGGTGCTTTTGGTGATAGTCCTGGCGGATCTAGATGCTTTCTTTGGTTTTTTGTGGTCGTTAATCATTGCCTGTGCTTTGGAAATATCTCCATTTTGTTACTTGTTTGGTTGTCTTCTTCCCGTTCTCATTGAGGCTTTCGTTTATGCTATCCTCTTTTTTTGATTCATTTACTTGTTTCTGTGGGAGAAAGCATAGTTTTTTTTGTTGCTCTTGATGTCAATTTATTTGTTCATTCATTGTTGAAAGTTTGATGATTTCCATTTTGTGTTTCTTGTTGGGTATGTTTAGATTGATGGTGTATGAAGAATGGGTGAAGCAATGAAAGTATCCTAGGATTGAAGGATTATCTGATATATCTGTACGCGAGAGGTGGATTCCGATAAAATTTTCTATTATCATTATTACTATTATTATATTTCATTTACCAAACTCATGCACATTGGCCTAAAAATTGAGAATTTTTGCTTGATTTGGACATCAAATGCGTGGTATGTGCTATTTCTCATGCTATTGTGGTTTAATAGGGTATTAAGCGTGATGAAAGTGGATGTTAATTATGCTGCTGAAACATTTCATTCTAGGGCTATTTCTCAATAAGAGAATGCTTTATTCATGTCAGTTTATAGCAAAGGCTTCAGAAACACCTACAGGTTATTTTCAACAAGTGATTATTTCATATTCTTGTTGCCTTTTCTTTTAACTCTCAATGGTCTATTAATGTCTTATAATTTTTCTCAACCAACATAAAGTGTATTTTTTATAACTAGATGTTGTTTGAAGTGATAGCATTTTTTCCTTCTTTCATGCCAACATTGTCATAAATGTTTGTGGAATACAGATATTATTAGAAGCTAACGATGCTGGTTAAGGTTGGCTGCAACCAACCTTTAGTCAAGGTTGATTGCCACCAACCTTGTTAAGTTTATTAACCTTTCATTAAGCCACCTAATCCTTCACTTAATCACCCATGAGTTTCCTATAAATAGAGGCCTTCATATCAACTCAATGCACAACCTCAAATTTGAAGAGAAGAGTGAGAGTGAGGGTGAGGGTGAGAAAGTGGGAAAAATATTTTTGAGAGTTTGTGTTGCTTTTGTTACAGGAGAAAATTAGTTGGTATTTTCCCTGTTAACAGAAAGCTTGTAGCTCCTCTTTTTACCACTATAGTAAATTCTTCTATCTTGCCCGTTGTTTTTTACCTTGATTTGTTTAGGGGTTTTCCACGTAAAATCTGTGTCTATCATCTTTATTATTCATCTTCAACTACTTATGCTGCGACCCTGCTCCACTCAGTTCCCCTTATTTCCCAACAAGTGGTATCAAAGCTAGATTTGGGTGTATATATATATCTACTTATTGTATGCTCTGTGGCTGCCACTAATAGTGGATCCTCCACATCAGAAAATAAGTTAGATTATTATTCACCCTTTGAAAGAACTGATTACTGCCCGTCAAGCAGTTTATTACAGAAGCAATGGCAGCAAAGTTTGAAATCGAGAAATTCAACGGGAGTAATTTCTCGTTATGGAAGCTGAAGATGAAAGCTATCCTGAGGAAGGATAATTGCTTAGCGGCTATCAGTGAAAATCCAGCTGAGGTTAAATATGATAAGTGGAACGAGATCGACGGGAACGCCATAGCAAATCTTTATCTCGCACTTGCTGATGGAGTTCTATCAAGCATAGAAGAGAAGAAAACGGCGAAGGAGATCTGGGATCACCTCACTAAACTCTATGAGGCCAAGTCACTCCACAACAAGATTTTTCTTAAAAGGAAACTCTATACTTTATGTATGGTGGAATCCACTTCAGTGACGGAGCACCTGAACACCCTAAATACCCTATTCTCCCAACTCACATCATTGGGACATAAAATAGAGGTAGATGAACGTGCAGAGCTTCTACTCCAAAGCTTGCCAGATTCTTATGATCAACTCATCATCAACTTGACAAACAATGTCCCCACGGACATTCTAGTCTTCGACGACATTGCAGCTGCTATTCTGGAGGAAGAGAGTCGGCGCAAGAACAAGGAAGACAGGTTGGCAAATTCGCATCAAGCGGAGGCCTTGGTGGTGATGAGAGGAAGATCAATGGAATGTGGCCCCAATGGGAGCTACAATAATGGCAGATCAAAGTCAAGGAGTAAGAAAACTTTCAAGTACTACAATTGTGGCAAGAAAGGCCACTTGAAGAAGGATTGTTGGAGTCTAAATAAGAAAGACTCCAATCCTCAAGGAAATCTTGCAAGCATCTCAAATGATGGAGAAGCCATGGTATGTGAAGAAGCAACACACACAGGGAAAATGTTTGCTGATGTTTGGCTTCTAGACTCAGCGGCAACATTTCATATGACTTCCGGAAAAGAATGGTTTTATCACTATGAACCTATTTCTGGAGGTTCTGTGTATAGTTGCAACGATCAAGCTCTGAAGATCGTTGGTATTGGCACCATCAAGTTGAAGATGTATGATGGCATGATCCGGACTATACAAGAAGTCCGACATGTGGAGGGGCTGACGAAGAACTTGTTGTCCATTGGACAACTTGATGATCTTGGCTGCAAGATTGAAGTTCAGAACAAGATTATGAAAATAATTCGAGGTGCGCTTGTATTAATGAAAGGAGACAAGATAGCTGCAAACTTGTATATGTTGAAAGGAGAGACTTTGCAAGAAGGAGAAGCTTCAGTTGCTGCAAGTAGTCCAAGTGAAAAGCGTGCAATAACATGGCACAAGAAACTTGGACATATGAGTGAGCAAGGAATGAAGATTCTTGCAAAGAGAAGTGTACTTCAAGGACTCACAAAGGTAACACTACCCTTTTGTGAGCATTGCATTGTCAGCAAGCAGCATCGACTAAAGTTCAACACATCTAATTCTAGAAGCAAAGCCATTCTAGAATTGATTCACTCTGATGTGTGGCAAGCACCAGTTACATCCCTAGGAATAGCAAATTATTTTGTATCATTTATTGATGATTACTCCAGGAGATGTTGGGTGTATCCTATCAAGAGGAAGGCAGATGTGTTTCAAGTCTTCAAAGCTTACAAAGCGCGAGTAGAGCTTGAATCTGGCGAGAAGATCAAATGTTTGAGGACAGATAATGGAGGAGAATACACTGGTAAAGAATTTGATGAATTTTGCAAGCAAGAAGGCATCAAAAGGCAGTTCACTACAGCATACACTCCTCAACAAAATGGAGTGGCAGAGCGGATGAATAGAACCCTGTTGGAGAGAACAAGGGCAATGATGGGAGCTACAGGCCTAGACAAGAAGTTTTGGGCAGAAGCAGTCAGCACCGCCTGCTATGTGGTGAATCGGTCTCCATCAACTGCAATAGAGTTGAAGACACCGATGGAGATGTGGACTGGTAAGCCAGTGGACTATTCAAACCTTCATATATTTGGAAGTCCTGTATATGTGATGTATAATGCCCTAGAAACTACAAAACTAGATCCAAAATCCAGAAAATGTATGTTCTTGGGATATGCTGATGGAGTAAAGGGGTATCGCCTGTGGGATCCCACTGCCTACAAGGTCGTGATCAGCAGAGATGTTGTCTTCATAGAAGACAAAGTACAAGAGAAAGCAAATGATGAAAGCACGGAGACTACTACTCTACAGGTAGAAAAGGAAGCTGAAGCTATACTAGAGCATGAAGAACAAGAACCAGCTGAATCTGAAGTACCAGAAGTTTGGCGGTCAACTCGTTCAAGAAAAATACCAGGTTGGCACTCTGGCTATATTATGGAAGGGAATATTGCATATTGCTTTCTAACTGAGGATGGAGAACCATCAACTCTTCAAGAAGCACTGAGTAGTTCAGATGCATCTCAATGGATGACAGCAATGCAAGAAGAAATTGAAGCCCTTCATAAAAATAGGACATGGGAGCTGGTATTATTACCATTAGGAAGGAAAGCTATTGGCAACAAATGGGTCTACAAGATCAAGCGCAATGGTGATGATCAAGTAGACCGCTATCGTGCCAGATTGGCGGTCAAAGGATATGCTCAGAAAGAAGGTATTGACTTCAATGAAATATTTTCACCTGTGGTTCGACTTACAACAGTCCGAGTAGTATTGGCGTTATGTGCTACTTTCGACTTGCATCTTGAGCAGTTGGATGTCAAGACTGCATTTCTTCATGGAGATCTTGAAGAAGAAATTTACATGCTCAAACCAGAAGGATTAGAAGAACAAGGTAAAGAGAACTTGGTTTGCAGGTTGAACAAATCTCTGTACGGGCTAAAGCAGGCACCAAGATGTTGGTACAAGAGATTTGATTCCTTCATCATGAGCCTTGGATACAACAGACTTAATGCAGACCCTTGTGCATATGTCAAAAGGTTTGGAGAAGAAGATTTTGTCTTCTTGTTGTTGTATGTTGACGACATGTTGGTTGCAGGCCCCAACAAAGATCGTATCAAGGAGTTGAAGGCACAGTTGGCTAGGGAATTTGAAATGAAGGACTTGGGACCAGCAAACAAAATCCTAGGGATGCAAATTCACCGAAACAGAAATAATAAGAAGATTTGGCTTTCGCAGAAGAATTATCTGAAGAAAATCTTGCGACGCTTTAACATGTAAGACTGTAAGCCAATTTCTACCCCACTTCTTATTAATTTCAAGTTATCCTCTAGTATGAGTCCTAGCAATGAAGAAGAGAGGATAGAGATGTCTCGAGTACCGTATGCATCAGCAGTGGGAAGCCTAATGTTTGCCATGATCTGTACATGACCAGACATTGCACATGCAGTGGGAGTGGTAAGTCGGTACATGGCGAATCCTGGTCGAGAGCATTGGAGTACTGTTAAGAGGATTCTCAGATATGTAAAGGGAACCTCAGATGTTGCATTATGTTATGGGGGATCAGATTTTACTATGAATGGGTATGTTGATGCTGACTATGCAGGTGATCTTGACAAAAGCAAATCCACTTCAGGATATGTGTTCACACTAGCTGGAGGAGCTGTGAGATGGATTTCGAAACTGCAGTCACTCGTTGCTACATCAACGACAGAAGCAGAATATATAGCAGCTACACAAGCTAGTAAAGAAGCAGTGTGGTTAAAGATGGTGCTGGAAGAACTCGGGTACAAACAAGAAAACATTTCTTTATTTTGTGATAATCAGAGTGCTTTGCATCTTGCAAGGAACCCAGCATTTCATTCAAAAACAAAAGATATCAGAGTTCAGTACCACTTCGTTCGTGAGAAAGTGGAAGAAGGAACAGTGGATATGCAGAAGATTAATACAAGTGACAACCTAGCAGATTTTTTGACGAAAGCAATCAACACCGACAAGTTCAAGTGGTGTCGATCCTCTTGTGGTCTGACAGAGACATAAGCAACATCAAGTGGAAAGATAGAAAGAATGGTGTGAAGATCTGATTAACTATCAATCATGTCTTCAAGTGGGAGAATGCTGGTCAAGGTTGGCTGCAACCAACCTTTAGTCAAGGTTGGCTGCCACCAACCTTGTTAAGTTTATTAACCTTTCATTAAGCCACCTAATCCTTCACTTAATCACCCATGAGTTTCCTATAAATAGAGGCCTTCATATCAACTCAATGCACAACCTCAAATTTGAAGAGAAGAGTGAGAGTGAGGGTAAGGGTGAGAAAGTGGGAAAAATATTTTTGAGAGTTTGTGTTGCTTTTGTTACAGGAGAAAATTAGTTGGTATTTTCCCTGTTAACAGAAAGCTTGTAGCTCATCTTTTTACCACTATAGTAAATTCTTCTATCTTGCATGTTGTTTTTTACCCTGATTTGTTTAGGGGTTTTCCACGTAAAATCTGTGTCTATCATCTTTATTATTCATCTTCAACTATTTATGCTGCGACCCTGCTCCACTCAGTTCCCTTATTTCGCAACAAACGAGTAAGCACACTAATATATCCTATCATCCTCCTGGTTTTGCTCTATGTTAAGTATCATCAATTACCTCTCAATTTTGTATCTTGTCAAGTCTGCAAGTATTCATTTTCTCCCCCTTGAATTAGCTCCATGGCTCAGTGCTCCTGGAACTGTTGCACATCATTACTCATATATGTACACATACACACACGCTATTTCTATCATCCCATGCCTACCCATCCATGAGTCATTGAAAGCTCCCAAATATAAATAGCACTACTGATTTATGATCCAAATGACCACGATTATAATTTGGACATCAAATTCTCTGTGACCGACTAACCTTATCTAGAAAAGACTCATTTTACTCACCATTTGAACCCATTGTTTCACAACATACAATCGACCCTTGTGCTCATTATCATTGAATGATATTTTAGGAACTGCAAATATACCCATTTTAATTGTACCATGTAAACTTGAGAAATTCTAGCTTGAAAGGTGCACAAAATTTTTAATTGACATTCTATAAGTTGGGATCATGTTGAAGGAGCAGGTTTTGTTCACCATGTGACATTTAGACCTACTCATATTGAAGGATCATATGACAGTTGACATTCTATAAATACGTCCTATTTTGCTGTTAAAGTATATTGCTAGTGAAATTCCACTCCTTAGTTAGTAACAGTATACTACTACAATTATTCTGTCCCTTAGTAACAGTATGTTGCTATAGTTTAGGATCCTTCGGAACTGAACACATTCTAGATATTTTTGGTCTTAAAAGCATAAATTACCAGAAATACCTATATATATACTCTTAACACCTAACCGAACACAGCTTAAAAGCACAGATGGTTTAATGTTCATGGTTAATTCATGTTGCCATTTGGGGTGCAGTGGTTTCTTTTAGTAATAAATTGTTATTTTGGTATTGAATTTTTTTAAGATCTTTCTATATGTATTGAATTGCTTTAACAAGCTTGTTTCCAAAATCCATGTTATGGAGTCATATTTTTATTCAATTAACGTTTTATTTTTCATTTAATAATAAATACAACATGACTTATAGATGGATTCAAATTGTGAGAGGGTGCATGTTGCGGTCGCAACGGTCTTGTTTATCACTATTTTCACCTTAATGTGGTATAAGAAAAGAAGAGAACTTTAGTTCCTATTGGAGCCTTATTATAATTGAGATGAACAACGCACAAATTACATTGCAAGAATATTACATGGATCGGATGAGATTAGTATATCTATGTTAAGGATGAGTAGAGCATCATTTTTTGGATTATGTGATACTCTGAAATCAAAAGGACTACTATACAACACTTTACATGTAAGTGTTGAAGAACAAGTAGCTATGTTTCTTCATATTGTCGGGCACAATGTGAGAAATAGGGTTATTGGAGTTAATTTTTTGCGGTCTAGAGAAACTGTTAGCCGATATTTCAACCATGTTTTACATGCTGTTGGAGAACTTCGAGGTGAACTAATTCAGCAACCTAGCACAACTACTAGTCCACTAATCACACAAGATCCAAGATTCATGCCATATTTTAAGGTAATTAATTGACGATTAATTTTAGTTTAAGGTAAATATTATTAAATAGTTTGTTACTTACATAGGATTGCATTGGAGCGCTTGACGGTACACACATCCATGCATCGGTTCTGAATGATATTGTAGCCCGTTTTCGTGGAAGAAAACCTTATCACATCCAAAATGTATTGGCCGCGGTTGATTTTGAATTAAAGTTTACATATGTACTAGCGGGTTGGGAAGGTTCTGCACACGATGCATTTGTCATTCGAAATGCTTTGAAAAGAGAAAATGGACTTGTAGTATCTGAAGATATTATATCAATCTAATAAATGGTAAAATATTAAATTTATTGTAGTTATGTAAAACCTTGTTATAATTTTTCTGATAGGGAAATACTATCTCGTAGACGCTGGGTACTCTACAAGGCCGGGTTTTATTTCACCGTTTTGTGCGCGTTCGATACCATCTGAAGGAATTTAGTGCACGTACACCGTCAAACATGAAAGAATTATTCAATTATAGGCATTCTTCATTGCGCACTTCTGTGGAACGAGCTTTTGGGGCTTTGAAAAATCGTTTCAAAATTTTAACATCAATACCATTTTTTCCTTTTAACACCCAAGTTGATATTGTCATTGCGTGTTGTGTTCTACATAATTATATTTTACGAAGAGGTAAAGACATATATATACCAAACCTTGAAGAATGAGAACCAAATGTGTGTGAAGTAAGAACACAATCTCAAGTTCGAGAAGAAGCAAGAGAATGGCTAGCAGTTCGGGAAGCAATCATGAATGACATGTGGAGTAACATATAACATGTTTTTTAGGTTTTGTGTGCTTTTGTAAACTATATTTTGTTGTGTTATTTAAACGTATCTTACGATTTTGTAATTATAACTTTGTTTTCATTAGTGGGAATATTGCATATTTTACAATTTTCGGAATACCCTTATGTGTGAAATAATTGTTATAATGTTGGTTATGTTACTTAGCAGATGGAGTTTGAAGATATGACACCGGAAAACTACAATTTTATTGGAAGGAAGACATCAACTAGTTTCCGATGGACACCCACCATGACCTCGTTTATGTTGTCATCTCTGGTTGAGCAAGCAAACCTTGGGCTTAAATCTGATAAAGAATTTAAAGGTAATGCTATCAATGCTGTTGCTAGGGCCGTTGGCACAAGATTCAACTTGGTGGTAAGTAACACACATGTCAATAATCGTTTGGGGCATGTGAGAAAGATATGGTTAATAATAAAGAAAATCAAAGGTTTAAGTGGTGTGTCGTGGGATGATGCGAAAAAAAAAATAATTATGAGGGAGGAAGAATACCGAACATACATACAAGTAAGAAGCAAGTTGTATTTTATGATTAATATATAGTTTTACGTAATACTTGTGCATTGATCTAAATTACAAAAATGTTTATTTTTTGTTTGTAGGCACATCCTGGGGAGGAAATCTACATTAACAAACCAAGCCAAGACTATGAAGAGATGGCAATTGTATGTGGAAATGATCAAGCAACGGGATCGTTTGCAAGAACAGGTTCTCAAAGCTCAAGAAGCTTAGGTGTGCGTATGGAACCACAACCGCCATCACCAGTAATTGATCTTGACAATCAAACCCAAGGGTTTAATGATTTTGATGAGGTTGCACAAACGCAATCTCCTATTAGCGACGCACCAACAAGTTCTACTTCAAATGCTAGGAAAGGTAAAAAACGAGCAAAACGTGCTAAGCCGGATGAAGAAATCATGCGAGATGTTAAGTTTGAATTGGGTAAGATTGCAAATGTACTGGAGGCTGATAAGAGTAAATTTATTAGCAAAGACTTGTTTGTTGAGATCATGACTTTGAGTGATCGTTATACTAAACATGATATTGAACAAGCCCATGACTATTTGCTACAGAATCTCCCTTTAGCAAATGGGTTCATGAACAAAACCCGTACCTTTCGGTGCATTTGGATGGATGGTTTTCTTGAGCAACTAAGGGGTGGTCGTCGAGTTTGAGTTATTATAACAATGTGGTATTTTCTTTTGTTGTTTGGACAAGTTTGATGTTGTAATATTTTTTTTGTTTGGACAATGTCATGTTTGGACAAGTGTGACTTTGTATTTTAATATTGTGTTTGGACAAGTATCATGTTGTTATAACAATGTGTTATTTTCTTTTGTTGTTTGGATAGGTGTGATGTTATAATATTTTTCTTGTTTAAATAATGTGATATTTGGACAGGTGTGATTTTGTATTTTAGTACTGTGTTTGGACAAGTATATGTTACCTTTTTTTGTGGAAAGTGACTATGAATGCTAAATGTTATATTTTGGATAGTAATAGATGAATATTAAACATGAAGGTTAACTCTTTCTTTTGAATAGATGTTGTAATATTGAATGGTACTAATGTATGTGGAAACAAATTTAATAGTGAATGTTGAATGTTGAATGTTTTATATGAAAACATCTCGATGTTATTTTAATTATTTTTAATTTAATAATATGGTATGAAATATATTAATCATTATTTAAATTGTAAAAAGAAATATTTTTAATGATAAAAAAAAATTAGTATTTTTAATTTTAATGAATTTGTAATTAAATTTGTTAATTAATTTAAATTAATTTTAATAAGGAGTACTAAATAATTAGGGGTAATAATATATAATGGGGGTAATCTCACCATTACACTTACATGGTGAGTATACCCTTTCACTTACATCAAACCAAACAAACGTAAAATAGTTACAATATTTCTAATTACAGCAAATCAAACAACAATGATATAAGTTAAATTACAGTATTTTCACTTACATGTAATTGAACTTACATGTAATTCAAATTACAGACAACCAAACAACCCCTAAGTAAAGAACAATAAATTTGATTTACGACAGTAAAACCAAATTATTTATTAAATGCAATATGAGGTATATGAGCTTTTACATTCTGTGAAATAAATACTGAATTTTTAAAAATTCAGTAATTTAAATTACATATAACTCGAAAACCCTTCAGATAGACACTACTTTAAAGTAATTGAAAAAAAAAATGAATTGAAAACCTTTTAAAAATAAAAAAAAGGACAAATCTGGGAAAAAAATAACAAAAGAAAAACACAAATGAGAACAATGGTTAACAAAATCAACTGGTTTTAGGTTACCAAACTATGTCTGCTTCATCAACATGGAAGAAAGGCAAACCAGAGCTAGATTGATTTAATAAAATTTGAGAGAAAGGAGAGAACTTTGAATTGGAGACATGAAAACTCAGAGAAAAAATTGATAGAAAGAGGGGACCGAAAACAAGATAGATTAGGCTGCTGTGGTGTTTCCTCTCTTTCTATAAAAGCCGCTGGAGACGCCGGAGTCGAGGAGAGGAACTATCGGCCTGTGGAGACGCCGAGGTGGAGGAGCCAAGCTGGGTACCGGAGAGGGCTGAAGAAATCAGGGCCCGGGTTTTGCCATCACGGGGAGAAGGGTCTTTTTAACACCCTCACGTGACCGGCGGAGACACAGGAGTGAAGGAGAGGAGACGATCGGCCTGTGGAGACGCCAGGGTAAAGGAACTACGATGGCGGCCGTGAACCCTAGAAGAGGTGAGGAGACGAAGAAAGGGCAAGTCACGGGCTTGTTTTGGGATCACGAGGGAGAAGGGGGGTGTTTACAACACCCAACGTGATGCTGCTCTTTCGAAGTGTGGACTTCGGCCACGTCATAAAAAAACACCGAAGTCCGATTTCGGCAAAAATTCCACCGAAGTCAAAATGGGCAAGTGAGTACTGTTTGAAGTGTCACATCAACACTTCAGCAACACAAATCAGCGAAACAAACAGTCAGAAGTCACTCCGAAGTCAGCATTTCAGTCACTTCGGCCTCAAAAACGGTGAATCAAACACGCCCTTAGTCTAATAAATCATGATGACCTATTGCTTGTGTATATATATATATATATATATATATAAGATTTGGAGTTTTTATATTGAGGGTCTAAGTGTAATTTGGAGTTTTCTAGGGTTACATATATAAAAGATGAAAAAACCCCGGGAAAGTCTGAAATTTGAATTTCTTCAATTTCCCGCGCCATCAAATTTCCCGCCAAATTTGAAAGCCTTTTCCCTCCAATTCCAAGCATCAAGAGAGAGAGAGAGAGAGAGATCACCAACCCATTGTTCTCCTTCCCTCCACCTTCTCCTCTTTTCCTCATGGACGCCGCCGGTCGATTCCGACCTTCGCTTCATGGTGAGGTTCATGTTATTATCGGTCCAATGTTCGCCGGGAAGACCACCGCTCTCCTCCGCCGCATTCAATCCGAGCGCGACAATGGAAGGTCGATTGCCGCTTCTTTGATGTTTTTCCTCATTCTAGGATTTCAGATCTCATTTAAATTTAGAAGTAACTGCTGTAGGATTGCAAGTGGTGCTTATGTTTGTTATCAATTTTGATTTTTGTTACTGTGGATTCGTACGCTTGAGTATGTGTTGTTGGGATTGTGTGTGTGTGTGTGTGTAAATAATAAATGACAGTTAATGGTGGCTTGAAGCAGGAGGTTTTTATAAATGTTGGCATAAATTTTGCAATCTTTGTTCATTCTAGGGTTTCAGATCTCACTTAAATTTAGAGATAACCGCAATAGGATTGCGATTCGTGCTTGTTTTGGTTATAAAGTTTGGATTTTTCTCACTGTAGATTCGTATATCTGAGCATGTGTTATGAGGATTGTGTTTGTATTAGGGACCATCAAGGAATGCTGGTATAAAGTTGCAATTTTTGTTCAAATTTGTGAGAAATATCAATGTGATTGCAAATTCTTGATAATGTTGTAATTATTGTTTGCTGTATATTTTTATTTTTTGAAATAGATTGATCAATTTGTAAAATACAACCTAAGTACTTGAGATCATATGAAATTTTTACGAATTTTAATAAATGGATTTATTGTATTAATTATGATATTCATTATAGATGTATTGAAGTTCTTTTGTTTCATTCTTTTTTTCTTTTTTTTTTAAGGGTTTACTTTTCTTGTCGCCCATGGTAACAAATTTTTTCAGTAAATTCTAAATTGCTAGCTCTATCGAAATGCTGTTGAGATGTAGGAATTTAAAGAAGTGATTTTTATCAATATTTTTATCCTTTTGGAAACAGAAATGTTGTCATGGTGAAGTCCAGTAAGGACACTAGGTATGGTTTGGATTGTGTTGTGACTCATGATGGTACAAAGATGCCTTGTTTTGCTGTGCCAAATCTCTCAAGTTTTCGTGCCCAGATAGGACCTGAGGCCTATAATAAGGTATATGTTTTTCTTAAGAAGCAAGCTTATTTTTACATTATTAAACATGCATTTTGTATGTGAACATTAGTGTTAATTTCCGACTAAAATCCACTCTTCAAGCACTAGATTAACATCCTTATAGGATGCAATAACTATTTTTTTAAATTCTTGTGAAGATGGTTGAATTCTAGCGATGCTTATGATCTTTATGAATTTTACATTTTAAGTTTGTCCTCTACCGTAGTATACAGTGAAGATGATTGCTTTACTTTAAAGAGATGCTATAACAGTGAACCCACTTTGAATAATACTAATTTCATTACAGTTATAATTCCAAGGCTATGGTTTTCAAGACAAAGACTTCGTGTGGAAATGGGGTTTTATTCAAGCTATTCAAACTATCATATAAGCAACTCTTTGTTGTATGAAGAATTTTTCTTGGGGGCCAATGCTTTTCTTATTTATTCTAGCACATCTTATTGGTAGTTTTCTGAGACTTACACGCTTTGGAATGTTAATTTGGATTCTTCGTTGATGGTTCTGCAGAATGATGAGTAAGTTTTGTTTATTCTTTGTATTATTTTGTCAAGCTGCTTGGAATTGTATACTATTGAACATGCTAAATTTCAGCCATTATCCATAGGTTCTTGTTATATTTATCAATTACTGTTCAGTTATTGATATATTAGAAATCTCCAATGAGCACACAATTTTCAATCCTGTTACAACGGAGAAATGAAATCAGTTTCTGCTGAATCATCGTCCAAATTTATTTTTGCAGCATTTTTAAGAAACCCTCATTAATGGTAAAAAGTATTTCCAGTTTGATGTGATAGGTATTGATGAAGGCCAGTTCTTTGAAGACCTTTATGACTTCTGCTGTGAAGCAGCTGATTTAGATAAGAAGACCATTATCATTGCAGGGTTAGATGGTGACTATATGAGGTATTATTCCTTGAAATCAAAACATAACCTTTATGCTTTATCAAAATTCATTAAATTCTGTTGAGCAGGAGAAGCTTTGGTTCAGTGCTTGATGTTATTCCTCTTGCTGATACTGTAACCAAGTTAACAGCACGCTGTGAACTCTGCGGCCGCCGTGCATTCTTTACCTTCAGAAAGACAGCGGAAACTCAAACCGAACTCATTGGTGGTGCTGATGTTTACATGCCTGTTTGCAGGCAGCATTATGTTAATGGCCAACCTGCTACTGATTCTGCAAGAATTGTCTCAGACTGTTCAATGAATTAGTGTTATGTATGTTCTGGTCTCATGTCTTTATAGTAGTTTTAATTGTATGAATTGGCAACCTATTACTGAGACTAATCAATTGTCTCAGAATGTAGAAAAAACTGTGATAATTTCTATAGCTCTGGAATTGTTTGGTTGTATTTCAATTTGAATCAATTGTGTGTATTTTCAAGCATATGTATCTCATCTTTCAAGGAATCAATTAAAGCAAAGACCAAGATGAATAATGCTCAATCAATCAAAAAGGTTTGTCTTTTGACTGTTTATTCCAAACAAATATGTTTATAAAGTTTGCTTTTTATATTCCCTGAAAATGGAGTTTTTTACATATATATATATATATATATATCTATGATTTTGTTTTAACTATTATCATTTAATTGTCAATGAAAAATAAATAAAGTATCTTATATCCCTTGATTCATTTCAATGCATATCTCTAAATAAATTTATATTCATTTCATAGCTACTGTTAGAATTGAGCACAAAATGCACATTGTTGACAGGTTAAAATTATCAAGATTTATAAATATGGAGCAATTTTTTTTTTAAGTTTATTATTATATATGTAATATTATTATCTCTCTCACTCATATGAGTGCTATCCAATTAAAACAAATCTCAGGGTTACACTTACAAAATTCCTCACTATAAACACAAAAAATCTTTCAAAGGTTTCACCTTGCTACTCTTTCTCAATTCCCTCCCAAATTCCAAATCTCATGCTCACAAACACAAATTGGGTCAAGTTATGCCTCAAGATTTGATCTTTCCATACAGGTTCGATCATTTGCGAAAATGCCTTCGTTCTCTCTCGTGTTTGTTGAAAGATAGGATCTTTGATTCTCGGAAGCAAGTTGTTTGAAGTTATGCCTCAAAGACTCCATCTTGCCACCCGTTGTGCGATAAAGCTTCGATCTTTGCGAAAATGCCTTCATTCTATCTCGTGTTTGTTGAAAGAGAGCAACTTGGATACTCAGAAATCTAGTTCAGAGAATGAATGGGTGAGGCTTCTCAAACCATTTGATCTTGCTGAACTTCGGCAATCTCTTGTTGGAATTACTCCTCGTCAGGTTTGCAGATTGCTTGAGCTCCCACTTGATGTTTCTATTTGCTTGGATATCTTCAATTGGGCAGGTGCTCAGAAAGTTTATTCGCATTCTTTTGATGTTTATTTTGTTCTTATAAGAAAATTGGGTGAAGCTAGAGAGTTTAAGATGATAGAATTGTTGTTGAGGAAGTCTAGAGAGGAAGGCATTGTCCTTAGAGAGTGTTTGTTCATGGTGATAATGAAGTGCTATGGTTGTTCGGGATTGCCGGGTAATGCACTTCGGGTGCTTGATGAAATGCGAGTGGTGTTTGGTTGTGAGCCAACTTTTAAATCGTATAATGTTGCTTTGAGTATTTTGGTTGGAGCGGGTTGTCACCGTATGGCAGCAAATTTGTTCTATAAAATGCTGCACGGAGGAGTCCGGCTGACCACTTTCTCATTCTCTATTGTGATGAAGGCGCTTTGTTTGATGAACGAGGTAGAGTCTGCATGCTCACTTCTTCCAGGTATGACAAAGCATGGTTGCGTCCCTGATGCTATTGTGTATCAGACTTTGATACATGCCTTGTGTAAGCATAACAGGGTGAAAGAGGCATTGAAGCTCTTGGAGGAGATGCTTCTCATTGGTTGTTCAGCTGATGTCGATACTTTTAATGATGTGATTCATGGGCTCTGTAAGTTTGGCCATATGCATGATGCAGGCAAGTTGATTAATAGGATGCAACTTCGTGGATGCAAACCAAATGCCTTGACATATGGAGTCTTCTTGCAAGGTTTGTGTAAAAATGGTCAAGTGGATGAAGCGAGAACATGTTTGAGTCGAGTGCCAAACTCTAATGTCGTCTTATTTAATACTGTGATTGGTGGATACTTGAACGAAGGAAGGTTTGAGGAAGCAAAGTATCTGTGTGATAATATGATAAGGAATGGTTGTTGCCCTGATTTTTACACTTATAGCATCATAATCAATGGCCTTTGCAAGGCCGGAAGATTGGGATCAGCCAGACAGGTATTAAGCAAGATGGAGAGTCAGTTCTGCAAGCCAAATATTGTCACTTATACGATATTGATAGATGCTTTCTGTAAGGTCGGTAGGTGGGAGGAAATTGAAGTGATTTTGGAGGAAATGTCTTTGAAGGGTTTAAATTTGAATACTGTAACATATAATTGCCTTGTTTCTGGGTTGTGTAAGGATGGGAATATCAAAGAGGCAATGAAACTTATTAAAAGGATGGAGATGGAGGGCTGCAAACCTGACATATTCACGTACAATTCTCTTTTGTATGGATTATGTAAAAATGACCAAATAAAGGAGGCATTTCAGTTATATGAAGGTTTATTAACAGAAGGTGTCATTGCTAATAATGTAACATACAACACCATGATTCATGCATTGCTGAATAAGGGACAGTGGCAAGAAGCTATGGACCTTGCTAAGGAGATGGTATTTCATGGTTGCTCCCTTGATGTTGTAAGCTATAATGGACTAATAAAAGCTCTTTGCAAAGACGGAGAAGTTGAGAAGGCTATGGAAATGTTCGAGAGGATGACTGAAAAGGGTATCAAGCCGAGTAATTTTTCTTACAACATTTTGATAAACGGGCTCTGCAAATTAAGAAGAGTACAACATGCTCTTAGGCTCTCACAAGAAATGCTTCAACAAGGTTTGACACCTGACATTGTTACTTATAATAGTATTATAAATGGTATGTGTAAAATGGGATGGATGCATGCAGCACTGAACCTCTTAGAGAAACTACATCACGAAGATGTTGTTCCTGATACAGTAACGTACAATATTCTAATTAGCTGGCACTGCAAGGCTAGTATGCTTGATGATGCCAATGGGCTTCTAAATAGAGCAATTAACAGTGGAATTTTGCCTAATGCTCACACTTGGAACATAATGGTTAATAATTTTGTCAGAGAAGCGGGTTTTTGGGTACCAGAGTGGCAAGAAAGTTAGAATCAGCTGTTATTTGGCGTCAGTCTCAATGGTTATTTTATCTTGTACTCTCTACACAACAGTGAAGACATGATACATTAGTCATCCAATGGGTGTGCATTTTCAAAGGCATCATTTGATGAAGTAAGTCTTAGAGGAATAGTACAAAGTTATTGTTTGAAATTTCAGGTACATAGTTTCTGTATGTTATATGAAAGTTGTTCTTGCAGTTGTGGCTTCTTACCTAGAGAGGATTGTGTAGGTGAGTAAGTGCTAATGGGATGTCAATTTGTTAATATGCCTGATGCTTTGACAACATTACATTTGGTTGAGATGTGAGGCTGAAGATCAATGAAACTTGGGTTTTGTATTACATGACATGTTGGTTATAATAATGTGTTTCCAGGATGAGTTTTTAAATGTCTTCTCATTATGAAGAAAAAGGGAATAAAACTTTTACGATGCAAAGTAAAAAAATGGTGGCTCTAATATTAAGAAACAATGATTTTAGTGATAATTGACAGATATTTTCATGTAATTGAAAATCATGAATGTATGACTGCCATGGACCGGTCATACGGAACAAGTTGGTTTTGGAAGTATGTTACAAATGTGAAGTGATTGGTGATAAATGTTTGTATACTGGAAGGCATTGGCTGTATGTTGCATGAGATGCTTAGTCGGTTTGAGGTCTACTTCATCACGAAAATCTTATATTTAATTTCTCAAGAAGATTAATGTATATATAGCATAAAGCATCTTACGGCACTCTTATGCATTTCAAAGGCACTACTAGCATAATTGCAACTGTTGTTTTTGCTCTCATGTTTAGCTTCTTAACAGTCATAAACGTCATGCAGGGTCTTGCTTCTACAAGCATTTGCGCCATTTGAAAAGCCAGAAACAGCTTGTTTTATCTTTGATTTGCCTTTCCCGAGCATGGCTATTCTCCGGATGACCTTCAGTACCCGACGGGCACACTTCCGTTGAGAAGTCCAGCTTACTGAACTAATGCAGCTGCCTACTTGGTAGATGGGGCTCCTTTTCTTGACTGTTGTTCCATTCTCTGAATCAGACATTCTGAAAGTCAGTGGTTCTGAAGTTATTTGATCTGGTTCTTTTGGTGTGTTTTGCCACTGAAGGATCTGTTTCAAGGATGTAAGCTCCTCTTCGAGGACCTGAATTCTAAAACTTGTTGACTCATATTCTGCCTTTGCAAGTTCAGACCTGTGCACAGCTATATCATGCCGCAGCAGGGAGCAAAGAGACATTCCTGGAGTTTCTCCATTTTCGGTTGTAGGTTTATATGGCCCGTCTTCAACAGTTGGACTTTTCTGCAGTTGGCATCTGTAGCTTGAGATGCTGCCGGAGAAGTCTCTGCTCTGGATGTACCTGAAAGAATCTGAACATTCTCTGAAGGCCTGGTGTGTTTGCAATTGTTGAATAAACAGTGCTTGGACTATCAAGCGAAGTGGCATCTGCTCATTTTGAACTGCTTGGATGCATGCTTCCTGTGACAGTTTCTGGCAATTGAGGTACTTGCACACCAATGACTTCTCTTCGATGGATAAATCGCTGTGTTTCTGATAAAATGCATCATCAAACAACAGTTGTCAGATACATACAAAATTCAATGTGAATAAAGGTATAAAATGGGAGGCAGATAGAGGTCTCCAAAACTTACAGATAAGAAAGTGTCCATCGCATAGTATAAATGATCATGTGTTTCTCTATCTTCAATCGGTACTGTTTCAATGAGCTCCATGAATCTGATCGGTCCTAGCTTTGGATCAACAGCGACTTTCACAAGATAGGCATCCCATAATTCAGCAACACCAGCATTATTAATCAAAGGAGTGCATCCACTGCAGTTGGTCTCTTCCTTTGATGATACATATCTCGATATGATTCTCTCCATTGTTTTCACTTCTGCGGATGATACAACATTCTCTACATTCTTTTCAGGCAGGAGAAAATGTTGGACTTGTGCAAATTGCAGTAGAGCCAAAACTTGATCCTCCAACTTCATCCTACTTTCGATGCTTAAAATGAGAGCAAGTGACCGAGAAAGCAAGGCGAAGTAAAATGCTGCGGGAAGTACTCTACAAGCCTCGTCTCCAACCGGAAGCAACTCAATAATGCCTTCTAAGATCATTGAAACCTTATTATCTGCATTATCACTGCCGTCTTCCTCCGCTGTGTTCTCCCAAAACTTATGCGTCTTCTTGGAAAGCACCCATTTGTTGGCGTAGAACATAATCACTGGGCTCACGTACTTCTCCCTCATGCCTTGCCGTCTCATGGACCCAATTATCCTTTTGAAAACCTCAAAAGGCAAGGCCATTAGATCTTTGATCCAAAGGTCTTGACCAGCTATTGCCTTCACTTTCTCACAGTCCCAACCGGCTAAGGCATCGAGGGTGGTGACTATTGGCCGGTCTCGTTTATCCTCTGGATCAAGTATCTCCATGCAAGCCATGAAAGCTAGAGATTCCACGCATCGACTGACAATCAGAAGCTCTTCAGACCAAGGAAGCAGTGGCTGGCATTTCTGAAGAACGATGAGAGTATCATCCCAATTCTGCAACACCACTTGATTGAGGTACAAATCTGACCTCTCGCAAAGATTCACAGAACAATAGACTTCTGTCATCTCAAGGAACTCTGCGGCGCATCGAAGAGCAGCGACATTGAATGGATCAAACGGAAGCGGGGACTCATAGGTAAATAAGGCTACCATCTCAAAGCTCTCCGAACCTCCCGGGAACTGCTCTGGCAGCTCAATGTCAAAGCTTTCAATCATCGCCTTCTGGAAGTATCCGGACTTCGATCGCAAAGGTGACTATCAACAAACCAAAATAAGATCAATGAAAATTCAGTAACTCTGATTGTTGCTAAATTCTTCTACCTCATGTAGATTGAACACTCTGCCGTCTACTCGAACGCGAGCTCTTGTCGGCGAGCCAGTCTCTTTACTCCTGCCAAAAAAGAAAGAAAAGCAATGAAACAGTTGCATTGAAGAAGGAACAAAAACGAACAATGGAAACGCTGATTGTTTATACCAAGCAAGTACTCTGTTTTTTAGTAGAACTCCTGCGTTTGGACTTGAGAAAGGACTTGTCTTTGCACTATCAGACTTCATTGTTGAACTGAATGCATGAAGTGAGATTTGGCAAGCATAAAAACTATGAGAAGTGATTGAATAAGAGATAAATAGTATGATGTGGTGCACTTGTTACAAGGGAGCAAGTCAAAGGCCTTCGGAGGGAATAGTAAATGAGAGTGCACGAATGGAAGTTGAATCCTAGTTTTCAGCCTTGGATTTTGGGATTTTTTTTCTTTTTCTTTTGTGTTTATATATATATATATATATATATATATATATATATATATGTTTGTGGATATGTTCACCTTCTTCTTTGTAATGTGCTCACTTTGCTTCAGTTCTTGATCACTTGTGCTTTGCTTGCTTCTTGGTCTTCCTTGAATCAAGCCTTGGTTTTTGTGAGTTGCTTGAGATGTTGACTAAATTGCTGAGCTTTTATTTTAATTTGTTTTTCTTTTTAGCCTTGGATTTGGTTTGATTTTTATTTTATTATCAGTGCCATTTATGTTTGATGAGCAACTTTTCCTAATCGTTTGAAGAGTTTTTACACAGCGAATTTCCAAGCAAAATTTTCTTGGGTTTGTTAAAAATTACAACTTTGTTTTTTTTTTTTTCTGTTTTTTGAGAAATTTTTATACTAATTTGATTTGGTTTGAAAAAAAAACAGAAAGAGGTAATTAGAAGTTCAACTCTATTTCTCGGAAGTAATGATGAATTTACGAGGTTTATAAATGTTCTTTTCATAGAATTAAACACATTCTAATAAAAAAAAGAAATGAAATAAATCCAACTCAGTTACATATAATCAAAAAAAAATAAAATTGAGTAATTAATTAAGTATAATTTAAAAATACTGCCCTAAGTTTATGATTTCGGAGAAATTAAGTGCAATTAATGGTGGTGGTGAGTATTTCCTCATTTTCACCGGAAGAGTAGTTCAATGGTGGTGGGGGTGTCAAAACTAACGTAACGCCGCAGACGGCACGGAGTCGGTAAAAATGGTGGGAATTTTGTGTGCACTCGTTCCTTGTCGGCTAACACCCAACCATTTTCAATCCCTATAATAAACCCCTCTAATTTTTTTATTTTATATATATATATATATATATATATATATAATTCAAATTGTTTGTTCTCTTTTGTCATTAGTGCTTAAAATCTCAAGTTTTTACATTAAATCTTGTCTTAGTCACGATAGTGGACACATATATATATATATATATAGGATTTTATTATAAAATATATAAATTTTAAAATATATAATTTTATGATTTTATCTCCTGATTTATAAAAAAAACTAAGATTGCTCATTATAATTTGTTTTTGAGAATTGGAAGAGAAATAAAATATAGCTCGCTTATTATATTATTATAAGGTAGTTTCTTTCTACCATTTTTACAAATTTTATATTTTTAACATAATTATATTTAAATAGTCTCCTCCACTGTTCTATGTTTGTCAAAAATTCAAAAAAAAAAAAAAAAAAAAAAAAACTTCACACTTTTAACCTTCACTTTTTTTGGTTCTTTAAACTTTTATAGAGATTTATAAGTTTTTTAACATGCAAAATAATCCTTAAATTAACAGCGGCATATTATGTAAATAAAGAAGCCATCTGAGGGTAATTATATAAAATCAAGTTTTTATTTGGTTCTACTCATTTATACATAGCGACACAGCAATTATTTGATGTATTTTTCTTTAACACAAAACAAAATCACAATCAGGCAACCAAAAGAAATTATCTTTGATTGTTTTCCAATTGGAATGTAGTCATTATCTTCATGTAAATTGATTACGATAATAATTGATTCGAAACTGATGGATTCTACATATATTGAAATAATTCAATGAATAATGGCAACGATCACAAGGAATGTAACTATGACTATAACAAAAGTCAAAAAAGTAAAATACAAACCGGTAAAAGATAAAGCACAAGGCCGAAACAAGGACATGAACATGTTATAATTAAACGATAAAGTCGATTTCTAAGGCACGTTATTACATCTAATTTTTAAATAATACTTTGAAAAACAAATGCCACACAAGCAACAGCAAACCCAAGATCCATCAACTAAAGGACTAAGTTTTCCAAATTTTAAAAATTAAAGGATTTAAAGATATCGAACAATTTTAGAGGTACTAAAATGATGAAAACTGTACTTCTTTAAGTACTAAAAAAGTATTTTCACCATATATATGAAACACAAATATCAAACAAAAAGTGATAGTTACCAATTTTGGGAAAAAAAATAAATATCAAACAAATGAGTTTTCTAATCAGGACAGAGACTTGGAAGAAAGAATTCATTGAGGAATGCAAGCTTTTGATCCTCAATTTTGGTGCCATTTATGAACATCAGCATTAGTTTAATTGAAGCTTGCATTTGTTTATTTGGACAGATGGGAATTTCAACATCTCAGATCCAGATTTTTAGACATTCTGTTTCTCAGATGTTTCCATTCCTTTCAGAACAAATGCATCAATCTATGCCAAAACATATTATATTAATGCTATCCTTTTGCATACATAACTTTCTGAATCCGAATTGTAAAAATATATGTGCAGAAATGAGATTTTATGGGGGTATATATGCAAAAGAAAAAAGTCTTTGACTTGACAAAGCTTTACTCTCATTCATGAGTCATCGGATCAAACTCTCAAACTAACCTTGTGACCAAAACATCCTGAAGGCATAAATTCAAATTTTATGATTTTACAGATTTATATCAGAAACAACACTTGATTTTCTTGTCATAAAATCTGGTGGTACTAATCACACAACAGCAGAAGAAAAATGCAGATTGAACCAAACTGATTGTAAAAAAAATGGTACCTCTCTCCTGCAATCAGTTTAAGCCTGCAAAAGAAATCCCAGCCAAAATGTTTGACATCTTTTGTACAGTTCGATTGCAAGAATCATGGCAATTATTTCTACTTACCTTATCATGAATTTATAAGAATGTGCCGAATCTGAATACTGGATTAGTGCTCACTTCCATGAGGTTAAGGTCTGACAAAATTTCCAGCTGGCATTTATCTACAAAACTTGCACTTCTTGATTGAAGAACTATGGCAATTGTTTGGCTAATTTTGTCATGGCTGCGCAAGTGCAAGCCTCAATCTTGCATCTTGCTAGTCCTTTAAGAATAAATTTATCTATGTCTGTATGCCTATGAACTCTTTTGTCAATCTGTCCCAAGTGAAGATAATAGAGGAGATGGCGCACAGAGAAGACAACTTCTCTATTAGCATTGCATGTACAAAAAGGCATAGTGGACATTTCACATTTGATGGACTCAAGAAGCACACAACTTCTTAGATGACTTAATGGTTGGAAATAAACTTTGATTAGAATGCAATTAATCAGCAAAAATATTAATTATAATCAGAAAATAGTGTTAGAATGATGTAGCCTGGAATTAGGCATGCTAAGCACTGCCCTAACTCTAAATTGGTCCCCTTCATGGAGGTACAATGGTCTCACTCCAGATGCTAGGATACACTAACCCGCAAGGTCAAGAAACTCCTCGCCGAGCACGTTCAGCGATGAGATATACATGTTCAGATTTTCACAGCAAAAGAAAGTATAGGAGAAGAGATGCGAATGAAGGAGAATCAATGAGTAGAGGAGGCTAGGGTTTTCCAGCTGGGGTTTTTATAGAGTGGGAGATGATCAACAGTTATAAAAAGATCCGTTGAAAGAAGACCAACGGTTCAAGCAAATGTGATCTTGAGAGCAAACAATAAGGTTGTGTTTGATTGCCCTTTTTTTCCCTGAAAAAATTTTCCACGAGTCATTTTCCAGCTAAATAGGTTGTTTGTTTGCCAAAATTTTCCATGGAAAATTTTTCCACAAACTCTATCACATGACCCTATTTTCCCTCAAATCAGTGGAAAATTTTTCCATGGAAAAATATTCCATGGGAAAAAAAATTTTTCCACCCATTTTTCAGGTTGCCAATCAAACACAGCCTAAATGGACAAACGGCAAAAATGAGCAGTCAGCCAGCTAGTCTGGCACATGTGGTGTAAAGCCAGGCCTAATCACTCCCAAAACACTTTACACAATAAAAATGACAAGGAATATATATATATAGTGGTGGAAAATTTTCTTAATATCCGATGTGAGACTAAACTTTTCTATAATACTTACATGTGCTAGGTTTAGGTGTATAGGTTGTGGCTTGGGCCGGTCCATATCCAATGAACCCCAGCTACACTCACAACCTAGACATATGAAGGATGGGATGAACTCTTGATGTTGCAAGTAGTTCCAACTCTAAGCCAAAGGTTTTACTCAAGTAACAATATGATAAGGACTGAAATAATGTAGGGAAGTTGTTCATACCTTCTCTTGGCCAAGGAACGTTGTTGGAAAGGCTATATTGTTAGAAAGCTATATCACACCTCAAAAGATAACTAGCATCTTTTAGAGTCAGTGTGTGCCTTCATTCAACTATGAAATTATCATGCAACAGCATTAGCATTTTATCACGTGCAATGAGTTGCTCCTCTAGGTCACCAAGTTGGGTTTCTCAATTTAACATAAGGTCGTAGAGTAAGAGGTTCTCCGCCATAACGAATTTTAGATAGTGTGGTATCTCTATTGAAGCGTGAAACTCGGTGTTGAAAGAGTATCCAACCCAAGTTGAAAACTTGATCCAAGAAGAGGGTCGATCATAAGTAAAACATCTGAAATAAGCCTCAAGGCAACAATTAACTACTTCAATTTGGCCATTAGATTGAGGATGGTAAGAGATTTCATGCATAGGCAAGTTTGGCTAAGGTAAAATAATTCTTTCCAAAAGGCATTGAGAAAAACAACATCATGATCACAGAGAATAGAGCGTGGCAAACTATGTAACATGACAATCTTCTTACAAAAAAAGGCAGTTACTACTTTAGCTGTAAAACAATGAGTAGGTCAAAGGAAATGGCTATATTTGTTGAAGCTGTCCACTACAACTAAAATAGTTTCAAAGCCTCCCGAGTTAGGCAGCTTGCTGATAAAATTAAGACAAATATCTGCCCAAACACTGTCAGGAATTAAGCATAGCTAAAGGAGACTTGCAGGAGCAAAAGTTTGGTATTTGTTTTGCTGGCATGTTAAGAAATTTGGACATGGAGCTTGACATCCCAATTCATATATGGCCAAAAAACAATTGCAATGAGGGCACTTGAGCATTTTTATATAACCTCCATGACTGCTGCCAATAAATCATGGCATTCAAACAATTTACTTTCACAATGCACGATCGTCAGGAGTTACTAAACGATCATGATAGAAGAGCTTATTTTCTGCCGCATGAAACTCATGATAACTTGTTGGGTCTTGCTTCAAAGAAGTGATGATTTCTTTACTATAGAGATCCTGTAACAAGGATTTCTTTTCAAGAAATCCATATTGATAGGCAGGGCAAGTGCCAAAAAATCAGTATGCTAGGACCTCCTTGACAAAGCATTAGGTCCTTAATTCTCCTTACCCGCCTTATAAATTACGGTAAAGTCAACAGGAAATAGCTTTACTATGAGTAGTTGCTGTTCATTTCTGGTGGCACGCTGGCTCAAGAGGTGCTTAAGACTACAGTGGTTGATCTTGACCAAGAAATGCCACCTAAGCAAATAACCTTTTTACAATGCAAGAACTAGAACCGACAATTGTCTATAATATAGAGATTTTAAACAATGAGAGAAGGATTAGCTCTTACTAACTAGGCGATGGGATGTTTTAATTGCAGTAGAATAGCTCTTACACAGTCTGAAGAAGCATCGCACTGAAATGACTATTAAAGTTTGCTAGCCATAGAATAGGAACTGTTGTTAGAGCTACCTTGAGTATATGAAAGGCTGAGTCTGCTAGATGACTACGTTGGAAGCAATTCTTCTTGGTTAAATCAATTAAAAGTCTTACAATCAACCCATACTCTTTGCAAATGGCGGTGATAACCAATTAGATAGAAAACCCCGTAGCTCTTTGAGCTCCTATAGAAGGGTGAAGAAAATTAGAACTGGAAACCCTAACACACATACTTATAGAAGAGAGTGAGAATCATCCAATGGTCATAAACTGATCCATTGAATGGAGATCAACGGTTAAAAAAAAGCCATAAGAGATGATTGGAGTGTAGAAACAAGCCCATTAATATCCCAAAACACTAATCCAATGAAACAAGAGAGAAAACATATGTGAGTGGATGTAAAGCTTTCTTCTTTTCCAAATGTAGTGACTTCAAAAAGCTTAAGTTTGGGTGTAAAAGTGGATTCTAGGTTTGGTCCAATTTCTGCACTAGGCTTGGGCCGACCTAAATCCAACGATAACAAGAGAGTTGTGTTCAGAGGTTCCCAGTAAGAAACCATACGAATGGTGTACACTAAGTCACTTACGAAAGCCTTATCACTTCACGTTCAATTGCATGAAGCTTAATTGTGCTCAATTAGTCAAAAAGAACGCTGACACAGAATCGAATGGTTTTGGCAGTGCTTGATTATTTTTCCTCAAAACTCTATATGTACCCCTCAAACTTAAATATTTTTCCTCACAGTAAATCTTCTCATCCTCTATAATTTTCATGAGCTCTCATTTTCTTGAATTATTAATTTCAAACAATATTTACAGATTTATTATTCACCGGTTAATAATTGGGATATGTAATAACACTCGATCCAACTTTTTACAAAGAGACACATCTTGCTAATGTAAAGTTCTTAGGTCTTAATTATTTCGTTTAACACAACCATTGCTTTTTCTCTTTATATGTCCATTTTTTTAATAAAGGAAAATACAACCAGATTCATCAATTTATACACAAGATAATGTTTGCCTCCCATTCTAAAGATATCTCTACGAATTATCCAAAATAGCCCAGATCTATTTCATATTCGAGGTTTGATCAAGATGGAATTTCAAAACTACATATTAACATGCAGCAAAAGTGGCTCAAGAGCAAAATAATACAAATGTGCCTAAAAACCAATCAATGCCAATGTCTTATACCAAATAATTAATAAGAGTTATTTTAAAAATTTAGCAAAGCTTTAATGACATTAAACCGTAGATTGGTAATTAATTTGAAGAATAATGTCAAAAAACAAGGTGAATCAGTAAGGTTTACATAAAAAAAAAAAAAATGCATAAGAGTTGGTTTCAAATTATCTGCCAAATAAATAGGGTTTCACATGAAGCTTTTTGAATTTTTTTTTTTAGGTCCACAGAACATCCTACCCGAATCAACTTCCAAATACAATCCATTTAGGAATTTCGAAATAGGAATAAATTTGGCTAAGCTGGCCTACATTTATAAGCACTCAAGAGTTTGAATTATTCTAATTTTAATCGCTTAAATCAGAGAAATTGGCTCATAATTTTGCTTTAATGTCCCCAATCACACACAAGAAAGACTAAATTCTTCTTCTTTGATCAACAACAACAATCAAAACATCAATGTAAAGGCAAAACCTGAAAAAATCATTCTCTTCAATAATAAAAAAAGACTTACATTGATGAAATAAGCCATGCCGGCCGGAGAGCCTGAGATCGATCAATCAAGACATCACCACCCAGCGGCTGCACACCAAACTCCGCTCTGGGAGTACCTCGACCATCGGAAACCCATTGAGGAAACAACCTCGAAAATCCTTCAATCAGCTCTTGAAATCTCGCGAACAGGAGAAAAATAAGATCGAAGTAGGAGAAGAGATCGAGATCCTTTGAAGCCGAAAGCAAAGGCAAGACATCACCACACAGTTGCCTTCGGATCGTGGTTTAAGCCCTGTCTCGAGGCATTTGTGCGGTGGATAACCGAGGACAGGGGGCGGGTCGACAAAATTTCGTTTTAGTCCTTGGGTTTTCATAAATTAGCAGAAATAGTATTGTTATTCATTGTTTTTCTTTCCCATATACCCCGTAAAATATCCAAATTGCACTGTGGAAACATGCCTCGAAAATTTTGAGACTCTTGTGACACGTGAGTCACGAGGAGGACGGAGCCTGTATTTTATGTTTTAGTCCTTGGACTTTTGTAATTGGCCTAAAAAAAATAAAAAAAGAAAATTTGTTCAATTACTAATATAAAAATAATTTGTGTTTTTAAAAGACAAAGATGAAGAATTCTTTGCATGGTTTAAGACCAAAATCAACACTTCACACATCAACAGTGGTCTCATTGGAAAAAATAAACATAAAATAAGTTACAAGAAAATATAAAATGACCCAAATTCATGATTTATTATTTAAAATAAATAATTAAATAAAATATGTATATTTAGGAAAGTAGAAAAAAAAATCATGGTCACATCAGAGCCCTTCATTTTAAGCATCTCAGACAAATTCTCAAACCGAAACCGACCCCCCGATCTCCACTCCCTCCACACTCCACTCCCACTCCTCCCTCGTTCTCTCTCCAAATGATCGAAGATCTCGCCTCCAGCGTCGGAGATCCCTCCGATGGAGCTCCGCAATCGATATTCTCGTCGCTGGAGCTGCGATTCGACGGTCTTGCTGCCGGAAATGGTGCCTCTTTGATGGAGGACCAGACGAGGAGGGAAGGCCATCTTGATCCTAGGGTTCCAGCTGGTTCTGGTGTTGGAGGGGCGAAATACAAGTCCATGTCTCCGGCGCAGCTCCCGATCTCGCGGTCCATTCGCCTCACCATCCCCTCCGGCTTCAGCCCCTCCGCGCTCCTCGAGTCCCCGGTTCTACTCACCAACATGAAGGTTGGGGTTTTATCTAATCGCTAATTATGATTATATCCTGAGTTCTTGTTTCAGGTTTTATCATCTATTGACATGCTTTTTGGAATGTTCAGCCGAGTGTTTACAGATTTGTGCATTTTCTCTTGATTTGGAATCTGTGCAATGTGATACGTTGGTGAAATACTAATTCTTGAGCTTCTATTTGATATTAGGGTTATTGCAAGTGCGGAGTTAAAGTTGCTAAATGTAACTGTTTTACAATTCAAAGCTTGAATTTTAATGGATAGTGCATGGGGTCTAGGCGTATTTTCTATTTGCCTTATATAAGGAGTGATCATTGCGTATAGATTTCTTTTTTGGTGCTTGAAAAAGTTTAGGTTTGTGAATTTTGTATTGAAGAATTTGGTGGTTTGGCGTAGCTATGGCTGGTAGTCAGATTCCATTACCTACTTTACTCATTTCGGGTCTGAACTTTATTGAGGCAAATATGATTGCGGGTTCTACTAAAGCCTACTTTTTTTTATTGAACCGTCAGAATATGCCTTCCTTTGTAAACCTTCCATTTTGTTTTATTTTGTTTTGATTGAAATGCATGTTCGCAATGCCTTGTCTTTTTTTTTGTGGGTTCTTACCTTATTCTTCAGTGGCCTATCTTGTTATGACATTTGGGAGACGCTACACGGTGTGTTTAGAGAGGTTTTGTTGTTTCTGTGGTTGGAGTGCTGGTTTATTCGGTGAATCTTTAGGCTTGTTTTTTAAAGGTGCAGAAAGAAACCAGTGCTTTGTGTTTCTCTTCTTGAGGTTTGGTGGGTATTTCACTTTTAGTTTTAGTGCTTTATGGGACTGAGTTTTAGGCATATGTAGCAATTTGTTAAGGATGCCATACCGCATGCAAAGAACTTGCCAAATAAGATCAAGATATGGAGATTGGAACTTGTTAACAGGTAAAAAGCTAAACATAATTCTTATTTATATGATTTTGTTTGTTTTTCCAGATCACGACACAGTAATCAAGTGATCTCTTGTTGCTTTAGTTGCGTATCTTATTCTAATGGCGTCATTGATGTCGTCATATCATAGTGGCCTATCACTGTAATTTTACTTTCTAGGAGATTCAAAGAGAAATTATATACTGATAATGGTGTATTTAGCAGGTCAAAGTTTGGGTTTCTTCATTATGGTAGTCTGCATAAATCCTCCATCTTTATTTCTGCAATTTTGGTTTGGTGTTATGATATGATAGTCATCAGTGTCAATTTTGCAGTGTAAGGCAGTAGTTAGGCTGGTAAGGTGGTTTGTCCTTAGTAACACCCAACTGTTTTTATTCTTCACAAGTTATACTATTCTTTTTTAAAAAAAAAATTACTAAACCATCTTTCTCGCTACTCTCATCCCTAATTGTGATGTACACTGAAAATCTAGAGACCTTGAAGTCTTTTGCTGCATGTTGCCTATTGCCTCCTGGTTTCTTTCAATACCCTTTTGGCCAGGATTAAATTTCTGAAGTTTCTGTTTTCTTTTGTGAACAGGCAGAGCCTTCTCCAACCACAGGGACTTTCTTCATGCCTTCTATGGTAAGGGGTCCTGCTAATTCTGCTATATTATCATCTCCAAGGGATAGATCTGAAGGTGACAGACACTTTGGAGGTTTTGAATTCAGACCCAATACCAAATCAAACCTTTCCTGTTTGGCACCATCGGTAATCCTCTTTTATCTTGTATAATACTTAGAGATAAATGATATATTAGCACTCTACAGTCCTTTGATAATAGATGCTGATTGGCCAAACGGTTGCAGAATGATCTCATTTTTCACTCCCTAAGTAAGAGTTATGATTTTCAAATTCTTGAGGTTGCATTAAATGTAAATCTCAAAAATTGAAGACACTATTCCGGTGTTGTATATAAAAATAGTCTTTGGATACAAATTTATTTATCTTTTACATATAAACCAATGACATTTTAACTATTTATCTCTTACCACTAACTTTTTAATAGTTATGTGTGCCCATTGATCGTTGTTTAGCGTATTGTTGCCACTTATGCATGATACAAAAATAATAATATTTGTTTACAATTTGACTTAATAACAATAGTAACAGCATTTTATTTTGTTTGATCCAAACGATAATGATATTATCTTTTAATTAGGAGTTTATACTTGGGAACTAAGTGTTTGATTGGCAACATGGAAAATGGGTGAAAAAAAAAATTTTTCCATGGAAAATATTTCCATGGAAAACGAACAAATAGACGTTTGATTGGCATTATTTTCTAGCTAGAAAATCAGAAATTTTCTATGAAAAATTCTAATTTTGTTATTTGATTGCTTGTATTTTCATATAACCCCTTTTATTTTCCCTGGAAAATTTTTCATAGAATTGAGGCTGGAAAAATTTTTCCTTATTTTGAGAGAAAATAGGGTCACATGACAACATCCATGGAAAAAATTTTTATGGAAAATTTGGGCAAACAAACAGCCTATTTGGTTAGAAAATGACCCATAAAAAATTTTTCCATGGAAAATTTGTGCAATCAAACACAGAATATTATTGAATAGAAAATGAGGAGGATCCTTGGAAATGATGGAAAGTTAATGATACATGAAAAGTTTATCATGAGAATGTTCTATTCATTTTGAGCTGAATATATGTCACAAGCTCATTAGGAAAGTAGAATACGATATAGTGTTTACAGTCCACTCTTATAATTCAAGACAACCCTAAACATGTCTGAATCCAACTCCTGCACCCATTCCTGTGCAATATTCACTTATTAGTTCAATGGGTTAAACTACTTTAGAAACTATTTGATTTTGTTACTCATGCTCGTGCAGGATCTCTATATATAACAGAGGCCATGCTAATCCATGAATCAGTGTATCTGTTTTCTGCATGTGCTATGAGAAATAGATTTTCCATGGCCATCCTTGCTAGTTTGGAAATGCTAATCAATCTCTAGTGGAGGATGCTAGGGGTACAGTGTCTGGTTTGGAGTTTTTCTCTATGAAAACCGATCAATTACAGTCAGGACCAATTCATGCAATAATTTGCTTAGTCTGGTTGGTTGTTTGGTCTTTTATAAGCCAAACTCACATTGATGAAAAATTACTGCAGAATTTAGCAATTTATTTTATAAATAATTTCAATCTGATGTGACATGATAATTAATTAATATTGTATATACAATGCAATTGCCTGGACACTCTTTTGGAGCATGGGCTAATCTAGCTTTGATTTGTGTCATTCGGGATTTTTTTTGTCTTTCTTTCTTTTCTTTTGCATTGTAATCACTATTAATTCAATGTTTTGCAATTTTTGATCATTTGCCATGACATTTGGTTGGTGCGGGCATCTTTCTTGCAGAGTTCTGCCTGTTTGAAGCAACAAGGAAATGAAACTAACGTAAAAGATCAAAGTCAATCCCTATCACAACAGTGGTCAGGCTCCCAATTAGTGAAAGCTGAGAACACAGCTTTCTCTTCGAATGACGTGATGTTAACAGCTCCAGATCCATCTATTGAAATAGTTGCAGTGAAAGTAAATGTATCATCTGCTGAAGCTGTCAGTGCTGGCTTGCAAGAGGCTAGGGATTTAGATAATGGGGAGTTGATTGCCTTAATGCCTGATAGCACTGGTTCTATGTCGTCTACTTTAGCAGATAAGCTATCTGATGATGGATATAACTGGCGAAAATACGGCCAAAAACATGTTAAAGGAAGTGAATTTCCCAGGAGCTATTACAAGTGCACACATCCTAACTGTCAAATGAAGAAGCAATTAGAGCGCTCTCATGATGGACAGATTACAGAAGTTATCTATAAAGGTCATCATGATCATCCTAAACCTCAACCTAATCGTAGAATAACCATTGGTTCAGTTCTCTCAAACCAAGGAGAAGAAAAAACTGATGGATTTTCTTTCGTGAATGATGAAGGTATGTATCCTTCCAATGCATTTGTGCCATCTAGTAAATTATCCATGTGTACTTGTTTGTTCATAACTTAGTCATATTTTAACCATGCTGTTCCAACATATGCAGAAAAGTTGCCAAATGCACGTGGGCAAGCATCTCATCATGCCGATGCCAATGGCAACCCCGAGCTTTCTCCTGTCTCAGCAAGCGATGAAGATGCGGAAATTGGTGGTTCTCGTCCAAGCCATGTTGGCGAAGATGGTGTTGATGGCGATGATCCAGAATCTAAGCGCAGGTGATGTAAAAGAAAGGAAAAAAAAGCAGAAAGCCACACATATGAGGGGCCACTCTTGTATATGTGAATTGATGTTTTCTCTCTTATCACCATCTTCAGGAAGAAAGACATGGGCATTATTGATGCAACACAAGTTGGTAAAGTTAACCGTGAACCACGTGTGGTTGTGCAAACAGTGAGTGAAGTTGATATTTTAGATGATGGTTACAGGTGGCGTAAGTATGGGCAGAAAGTGGTGAAAGGGAACCCAAATCCAAGGTACGTGTCTTCCTCGAATGCTATTAGGATTTATTGTTTATTTAGAATTAAGTACATTCCTCTTCTTCCATTTGATGCTATTGCCTAGGCAGCACACTTCCTAGACAAATTTATACTTTTCTTCTTCACCTTTTTTAATGAATTTATCCTAGGGATAATTGATAGTTGCTGCCCTTTTTAGGAAATTTAGTGGCTGGGCTTTGATTTCTGTTAGTATCTATTAACTTAGGATATAACTGAATGTCCACAAAAGCAATCGAAACTCTTTTGGTGTGACCATGATGTAAAGTAATTTTTTTAGCCTGCACATTGCATTAAGTTGCTCGGTGCTTGAAATAACTTTGAAATGGTGAAATGAGAGTAAATGGACGAAACCTGTCTTTTCCTAACAGGAGTTACTACAAGTGCACGAATGCCGGGTGCCCTGTAAGGAAACATGTGGAAAGAGCCTCGCATGATCCTAAAGCAGTCATAACCACATATGAGGGTAAACACAACCATGATGTACCTGCATCAAGGAATAGCTGCCATGAAACTACTGCCCCACCACTGATTGGAGCCAGTGTGAACAATCTGAACAGTCACATGCCTGTTTCTTTGAACGGGATATTAAGGACCTGTGACATGAGGTCCATCTCCCAGCACTACAACCAATCTGATGAAGGAGACACATTAAGCCTTGACCTCGGTGTTGGCATCAGCCCGAGACAGAACTCATCCAATGAGAAACTACATGCACCAGATACTGAACAAACCCAGAATCAAATGCATCTCACCGTGTCAGATTACAACAAATCAGTCGCTCATGCAACTCCAATGCCGATGTTGTACGGAAGCTCAAGTCATAACTTGTATCGGTCTAGAGAAGACAAGGATGATGGTTTCACTTTCAATACCCCAGCTATCAACCATGCAGCAAACCAGTATTTCCCGAACTCAGGAAATCTAGTTATGGGTCCATAAAATGTTCGTCTTTTGTGATTCAACTGGTTTGATTAAAGTTCATCACAAATCGGTGTTGTTTCTTGCAAGTTGTATAACTATGTAACATAATTTTTCCTCGTGATTTCTGCTGATGGATGGATGGTTAGCTCCTTCAAAATCAACAGCAGGAATCATGTTTTTGGAAAGTCAGGGAATTTGCCTTGTATGTTGAAATACAAGATTATATTGGCCACAGTGTTAGCTGTATATTAATCAATTATCAACTGTTGTAATTGTTTCTGGATTAAGATAGTGGTTTTATGTACAAGAATTACCGAGTTGGCAAACTCGTTGAACAGCTCATGTTGATGATCTACTAATAAAGAGGATATTTTGTTCACAGAAATAGATGCTGATTGGGGTTTAGTGGAAATCACTGTTTTTTCTTTGTCTTTTAATTCTGAAATAAACTATTTATAAGATGTTTAGCTTTTTATATGATAACTATGACTTATTATAAAGATTAGCAATGTACAACAATGTTTAATATGCATATATATAAATCAATGAATAATGTTGGTTAGTGCCAAAGAAAAATTAGTTCTTTAAAAATGCAGCATAATCATTAGAAGATAACTTAGCAAGATAATGACAATCATTGTGGCTTGACTTTCAAGCAATAAACAAAGAATGCAGGATGGAGAGTAGAGACAACTTGAATAATTTAATTGATCCAATAGAGATTTAAGTTGCAAATGATGATGTAATTAAGAAAATTTTAAATCACTAGAGTGGTCTTTGGACAGGATTGTTTTAAATCACTAAATTTAATTAATCCGGCGAACTTCGATATTAACTTAACCCTTATATTATCTGAATTGGTGTTGTAACTATCCTTTATTTGGATGGAATGATAATCATTATGCACACTATTATCATCCCAAACAATATTGTCATGTTAGCATAAGAGAATAGTTTATGATAAACAATTTCATAATCTTTGATTGGTTAATATTTCATCATTTTTAACTCAATCAACATTAAAAATTAAAATACAAAATTGTACAATTTAAAATAATCCTCTGATCTCAATTGCTTCTTCTCAATTGCTTCTTCTCAATTGCTTCTTTCAATTCAAACAGGTAATTTAAAAATTTCAGCTATACAATATCTTCAGAAAACGAAACTTCATCATGGCATTCAATCTATAAATACTTCATAAATCACAAAGAATTGAAATATTCTCATAAACATACAGAAATATTAAAATACAGAAAGCATAAATTAATGGGACTAGATTACCAGCAGAAATTAGATTACACTGACAATGTATGCGTGATGCATCTCAAGCTTTCAGCTTTACAACTTCAGTTTCTTCAGCTGAAGTAGTTACAATCATACCAAGATTAAGAGTTCTCCTCTCTACTTTTTAATCATTTTTAGTAAACTATTAGAGATGCAAAAGCATATATAATAACTACTCATACAATACAACAATCAAGGGAGAGTTCAGAATTCACTATTAACCTGAAACTTGGGTGAAAGTTCATCTTCATCTCCAAGCGCAAGACACAACTAAAGCTCTGTTTTTCCAACCAAGATAGAGGCAACCATCAACTTCTTCTAGCCTATAGTTCTCACAGTAGCTCTCGAGCAATGTTTTAATGGTAGCATTCACCAATGGACTCAGTGGATAAGGGGTGAACCCTGCCATGGTGAACCGGGACTTCCATTTGCCGAGAAGTTCATGTCGCTCCACTCGTTCTGCACCTTCACAAGCGATGATGTTAACTATGTCTCTTGCAAGACAGTGTTGCTCCACCTGAATACGGTCACTGTTCTCCCTTGGAAGAGCTACATCGATTGATTCAAAGATGGCAGTGTAGTAATCAAGAGTCTCTGCAAAGCGTGGGAAGAATGGAGCTGTGTTAGTGTTGGATTCTTGCTCTACCAGTGTCACCACCTTTGGAGAAAGGCTCTTGACAAGACGAAGAAGCCTGTCGCGGTGATTCTCCGTGCTCACACTCTCGTCTGGCATGTGGTGCAACTGGAATGGGAAGTTCACGGCCAGTGCCTCACCTGACCGGATGTCGAGATTCTTGAGCTCTACCTCACAACCAGATATTGCAGCAGCATTGAACTCAAATGGCACATTGCATGACTCTGCTAGCCGGGATAACCTCTTCCCGACAAGGTGCAAACCACCTCCCCTGGCATAAGATGATACAGGGTCATCGACTCCAGTAATCCTCAAACAAGGAGGGCCACCAGGTCTTGCAGCAAGAGCTTGGATTAGTGTCACCCATTGGCTACCCATCGCAATCTGGAAATCGATAATGTGAACTCTTTCTTCACCCTTGACAGCCTCAGCAATGGCACCATTTGCAGACATGTAACCAAACTTGAAGAAAGGACAGACTTCATAAAGAATGTGCATGTAAGAAAGCAGTTCGGAGCTCGCAGGTTCTTTGCACTTCAATGCTTTGTAGATTGAGCTACCAGATGAGGCCAACCTCGCAACAAGGCCTTCCAACAAGTAAGCACCCAACCTCTGTAGTGGCTCACCAGAAACTGATACCATTGGCCTTAATTCTGTCATCAACAAGTCAACCACCAGCATATCATTCTCCGCTAAGGCTCTCGCACAAGCAATAAGCCCTTGTCTCAGGTCTCCTCCGGGAATTTCCAGCACCTGCTTCCACTTCTCAGGCTCTAATATAACCTGAGAACCGAATATGTTTTCAAAGCTATCGATTATATCCGAGTCAGGCCCCAGCATCGCAGTTTCCAGTTGCCTTAGTTTGTGTTTTATATCAATCGGATCTTCAGTTATACACGAAACACTTATCGGAGATCCATAGTTGTCTGATAGGCAATCTTGCTGTGATACAGGGCTCTCAGTGGACGGAGAGTAACTAAGAGTCGATGGAGAGGTATGAACTGTATAGCCTGCAGATGTGAAGGACTCTAATGTGCAGTATTGCTCTTGAGATGTCTGAGGGGCAGTGCTTTTTAATTGCGAGCAATTGCCAGAGTAATTGTTCTGCAAGGATTGGTAGTTTTGAGGAAGCAATTGGGAGTGTACTTCTCTCAAAGACATTGAGTTTTGCTGATAGTATGATTGCTGAGCCTTTTTCAAGTTTTTGTTCTTGTCTGATGCTTGCATAGATTTGAAACCAGCTGAGTCCTTTATATGAGATGCTGTCATGTCAAGCTTCCATGAATAGCAAGATTTATTGATGACCGACTAAATCTTCTGGTCTTTTTCCTGCTCTTAACTAGTAAATTCTTGCCACAGAGAACACAATCGCCTTCTAGTTTCTTCTTTTAAATATGTTTATAACTTCAGACAGGAGTGTTTTCTTCAATCTGTAAGAGATATTGTGTGCATGATGAGGAAGCAGCAAAGCAATGAAATCAGATGAGCAATGGCATCAGTGGGAATTCCAGATTTTTTTTCTTAAATGAATACAAGTTATAATTCAATTCCGCAAATATACTCCATCTGTAGCGTGCACAGATTAGTTCCAAATATTATCAGACTAATCTTCATACAGTGCATGAATTAATAATGAATACAGAATAATAATTTAGTTAAGTAAATGGCCAAGTTCTGACATTATGACCTAGGTTTTATGCTCTAGTGAGCATAACAAGCAATTCAATGTAAGTAATGCTAGAAAGAATAAGGAAATTTATGACGATCATGCAACTAACATCATGCTGATCTCACATAAAGCAGGTAGATAAACATCTTTTCTTTCCAAAAAATCAACATCAAGGATGCAATAAGGCTAAACTTTCAACATATGCAAGGATTTGACAACTAAACTGGTTTTATATAATTGTAAGAGACAAGATTGTTCTTTTCTGAATTTTTGTAACAAATAAACATGAACGTATGAGGAACTTAACACAAACGAGAAAGAGCTTGATAAACTTCAACTGACGAAATCCTTTTTCAAAACCAAATGTTACTTCAAGAGGACGGTGACAATTCCCGATCGAACATGGAGTAATTTAGTAGAACCAAAGATGGAAAGGCACCTCAGTGGAAACTAGGGAACTTGATGAACAAAGATCTGATGATAATAAATGCACACCTCAATTCATTGAAGAAAGATCTATGAATGAGAGTAAAGTAGTAATTTTTGAAACAATGGTATCATTGGAACACCAATAAACAATTCCCTATCAATGATCAGTGAAACACTCACAAATTGGATGAACTATTGCAATGTCGTAGATGCCGAACAAATGCTCGTGATGCATCTCAGCTCATTCAACAAAGATCTATGCATGAATTAGGTGATAAAATCAAGCACATAGATTCACGATAACCGAAAAAACACATATTTACTTAATATTCCAATACACCATGAACTTCAAGATAAAGCTACTCGGATTCACAGACCAAAATTAAAGGAAATACAAAACAAAAGGCAAAATCAACTCATCCTACTTCCTGGGAAAGACTTGAATCCATCAAACATCAAACAAATACCCCTATTTACAATCACACACACACACACACACCCACCCACCCCTATTAACAATCATGAAACGTAAAGCACACCAAAAATATTAAAAAAATTTAACTAAAAAAGCAAACCATAAATTGATAAACCTAATTTCCACTCCAAACTCACTGTTCAACGGACTAAAGCAAAAAAAAAATCAAGAAACACAAACAATCCTTAAGAAAAGCTCAAATTTTGACAACAATTTCACAAAATATTCTCTAAATCCACCCTCAAACACAAACAAAACAACTTTTTTTTTTATTTAAAAAGAAACTTACAAGAATATAAGAAACTGTAACATTGAAGCAATCCTATATGATTCAAAAACAAACACCAATTCCAGTGAACCAAAAACCACAACAGTGAAAAAGAGAAGAATCAAGATAACAACTTGAGGATCAAAACTCCAGCTTAACATACCTCTGCTTGGATCTCAAGTGATAGAGCCCTAGGAAAAGCAAGAGCACAACTTCTCCACCCCAACCTTCTGAAGATTAAGAGCTTTGGCCTAACATTTTATTGCCCTTAGTCTTACACTTTAATTACAAAAATACCACTAGTTCTTCACATGATATCATTTCACCCTCTCATTGGCATGATTCCCCCCCAACCATATGTCACATTATTTTGAAGTGTAAAATGACATAATGACCCTTGTTGAAACAACACTCATTGTTATGACCTTGCACCTAAACCACCTTTAATTTTCATAAATTATAAGAGTAGTCTAACTTTGTCAAATTGACCATTGGTAAGCCAATTCTTTATCTGATTGCTATTATTATTTATTATTTTTTAAATAATTAATTAAGATAATGCTTGATATAAAACTAAATTAAATGGATTTAGGTTCAAAGGTCAAAGTTTTCATTTTGTTGATTTATTTAAAGTACCTAACCCATTTATCACACTAAAATCATAAAAAATATAAAAATAATCCTATGGTATATACATGATGTTTAGACATAGTATATATATATATATATATATATATATATATATATATATAATATGCCATGCAATATGAATTTGTTTTTTATTAATTGTGTTATGAGTATATAGTTTTGTCCCATTGTTGTGCTTTTTAATTTTGTCATGATCTCACAATTAGAAAATCCTAGTCCTAGGAAAAAAAATATATATATATAGGCCTAATTAAAAAAACTCATTTAGGGTTCTTGCTCAAAAGAAACTGAAATTACAAGTGATGATAGTTACATGAAAGGCAAAAATAATAAGGATTGATGATGATTTGATGGTGAGGCAAGAAAAGGATGGGAGATTGTAAATAAGTCGGGAAAAGAAGGGTAGTTTAGGAAATATGCATCTCGGAAACCGGGGGTGGAATTCTGTGGAAACCAAGGGGGTATGTTGTAAAGTTGCCTCTGAAGAATCAAAGGGTTGAGAGATATTGTTTGGTCAATAATTTGAACTTGGTTTGACCCACGCGGTTCCGCGGATTTTTTTAGTAAATGAGTAAACGAAATTAAATATATATATATATATATATATATTGCAATAAATTATTTAGATAAGTATGTTATTAATTAGAAATATTGATTGAGAGTGGTTGGATCATGATCAAATAGTTATTATGTATATAAATACTACAGTATGGTTTGACAATGTGTCTAAATAAATTATAACATATATATATATATATATATATATATATATATATATATGAGGGCATCCCTAAATAAGTGTGCATATTATTGTTCATTATAAATGTTGATTGAGAGTTGCTAAATCATAATCAAGTGGTTATTATTTATATGAATACTACATTAAATACTATTTATTTTTTTATTATTTGTATTATTCAATACCATTTGACACCATTTGTCAATGTACCTAAATGAATAGTAACTGTTGGATGAAAATCAAATGGCTATTATAAATGTCCATAGATTTTATATCTAAGGACATCCTTAGATGATAGGTCCCCTATATTTATATATATATGGCCATCTCTAGATAGTATACAGATTACTATTCACTAGAATTATTGATTAAAAGTTGTTGGATCATGATTAAATGGTTATTCTTTATATTAATATTGCATAAAGTATTTTATATTTTTTTATTGTATGTATTGTTCAGTACTGTTTGACACTGTGCCTAAATGAATTGTAACCATTTGATATAAATCCAATGGCTATTGTAAACATCTCTATATTTTATATCTAGGGATATCCCTATATATATATATATATGAGAAATCAAAATTATTTAAAAAATATATAATTAAAAAAAATCTTGTGAAAAAAGTATTTGCGGTGTCATAATTATTACCACTACTTTGTGTCTTATGCTTGTTTTTGGAAAAAAAAAATTATTATCGAATTTTGATAGTATTTAAAAATTTTCCATTATGTATTTTAACATTGTTTACTCATATCATTAAACAAGTTAGTTTTTTGAAAGAATTTAAAAGATAAGTTATTTTCATGATTTACGAAAAATAAAAAAGAAGAAATATCAACCTTTAATGTGAAGATGAAAAAGATTAATACAAGGAATCTTTCTTAATCACTTTATTATTAGTCTTTGAATTATGTTTATAGACAAATACAAAAGCATTATAATTTTAATGGAGGCAAGATGGAAAGCAAGAAGAAACAAAGATTAAAGTGGGAATCTCTCTTTAGGTCACCATTAGGTCCCACAAACCTTATCATCTTGAGTGTAAAGGGATCAATGATCTCACAACACTTGTGAGTGCCTCTTTCTTTATTGCCCTTCATTATCACTAATCAAATTCTCTAATTAAAGTTCCTCATATAATGATAATTTTAAGTATTTAAAAATAATCCATCCATAATATGATATAAATTATTATAATTTTATTGTTTTTTTTTTCAATGCTTTTTATGAGAATAATACCAAAAAATGTGAACAACTAAATATCTGTTGTCTAGTTATATAATTACTATATTTCTATTATAATACAGTCTAGTCAAAATTAATTTTGCACCTATGAATATATAATAAAAATTACTGTTTAATAAATTTTTTTTATAAAACCTAGAATAACATTAAAAAGAAAAATAAAGAATAATCATACTTTAATTTAAGGCCATTTATTTCCCCTCAATCCATTTATATAACCTTATCACAAAGATTAAAAAGAGTCATGTAAAGACTAATGAAAGCTTTATCTTAAAGGATTGAAAGGTTGTGGCATTAAAGCATGACTTCTAACTTAAAGTGCAAAAATGGCATATATGTTCATGAGCTTGCAAAAAGTGAAAAAAGAGTCCAATATTTATTTATTTATTTTATATAAGTATATGTACAACTTGAGATCATTAATAAACCAACTTGAAAAGATACTAGGGATAAGATACCATGTGCTCTAGTGTTTATGGTTTACTAATAGTATACAATGAGCCAAAGAAATATGGGCACATTACCTAATTAATCCCTTTCTCTTTATCTCTATTTTTTTAATAATAATAATAATAATAATAATAATAATAATAATAATAATATTTAGTGATTTATTTTCCAAAAGAAAGATTTGGAAGACTTTGATGTTTGACATTGACATTAATAAAATGAAAAAGAAATAATTATATTCTCAAATATATGTCGATAAAAAGGAAAATTGGAATTTAGCAATTTTTTTTTCATTTTTTATTGCAAGAAGTATTTATCTATTATTATTGGTAATATTAGTAGTAGTTATTCTCATAAAATTTAATATTGAATTAGGGCATTTGGATGCCATTTGGGTTATATTTTGCTTTATTTCTTGGTTTATACTAAAGTACCAAAATTAAATCCTTTAAAAGATAATTGAAAGCATGACTACTAAAGCAGTGTGAATAAATTGGAACATGAAAAAAGAAATTTTAATACATATCTCAACTAAATTATATATTATGTTTTTATGTACACATCTGTGACATGATAAATAATATCAATCACTTATTTTTTTTTATAATATATAAAATACTATTTCTTTGACAGATGCTCACATTTTTAAATTAAATTTAATTTAATAATTTTGATTTTCAAAATAAACTCAATTTGCACCAAAACAAAAATGATCCCACTTCTCAAACTCAAAATTAAATTCAAGTTTCAAACCCAACAATCATCTTTCACATCAACTATGCTTTCAAATATTATTATACTCACTATTTTGCATTTATATATAAAAATATATATCTTTTTCTAACACTCATATTAAAATGCAAAAATAACTTCACAATTTGTTTATTGAAGATTGTATGACTTAAAGAAGATCATGGCACCATTTTCTCAACAAGGCCAAAAATAAAATGAATAAATAAGTAAAACTCAAAAGCATGCAAGTACTTTTTTTGCCCCTCTCTAGAAGATGTTTTGGAAGGGGGTAAGAAAGTCAAATGAGAATGTCCTCTTTGTGGACCACGTGTGTTGGCTTGTTTTCCATGCAAAAGGGCACTATCTAGAAGACATGAAGGGCATTGAAGTCAATGGCACTCACATTTAGGTCTAGTGTTTCCCAAACTATTAGCAATCCATATGAAGTTTGATCTCCATGCCCTCATTGTGGAAAATCATTGGAGTGAACTGTTTTTTTTTTTTTTTTAATTTAAAGATTTATTTATCTTATTATTATTGTTGAATTAAGTTTATTTTAAAATATTTTTTATTGAAATGGTAAAATACCCATTCCCTTGCTTATCCACTCCATGCCACTTTTCTCCAAGTGAATGCTCCTCATTGGTGCAAATTTTGGCTAAGGTTTCTATGTATATATATATATATATATAAAAGAAGATTTATACCAAACAATTAACATTTGAGTCATATTAATTAGTGTAACATTATACTCATCTAAAACAATATTTACACGAAAATCATCAAGCACGTGCACAATATAAGATTGAAATAATATATCAATAGTTTGAATATGTTATCACATAGTACATATTTATTTATTAGATATAATGTACTCATAAGGACATGACACCAATTAGGGTCAAAGTGAAATTCCCGGGTTTGACTTTGATGCCATGGAATGGCATTATTGTCTAGGGTTTCAGAGTTTTAATTTTCAAGCGCATTTATTAAAAAAAGATAAAAATAAAAAATTGGCATTTCAAAGAGAGCAGCCTTTTTGGTCATATATCTTGACTCAATGAAAATCACATTTTTTGGGGTGAGATTGAATTCTCAATTGACTTGTCGGTACACTCGTGTATCAATCAAATATATATACACCAAATAATTAAACACATAAATCATTTAAACTAATTTAAAATTTATTTTTAGCAAATGTAAATTCAAATTTGAAAACTTTTTTTTGTGTGTGTGAAATATCGACAAACTGCATATCAAAGATGTGCACAGAGTTAATATATCAACATATTTGTGTTCTCATCATGCAAAAACTAAGGTTTGAAACTCATCTCTTTGGTAGAACATAAACAGGTTATTTTTGTAAGAGTCTCGGTGCCGATAAATAATATGGACAAATTAACCACATATCAAGAATGTGCATAGAGTTAATTTCAACGCACTTGTGTTCTCACCATACATAAGCTTAGGTTTGAACCCCATCTCCTTGATAGAACATAAACATACCATCTTTATAAGAGTGTTGGTGCCGATAAACAATATGGATAAACCATGTTTTAAGGATGTGCACAGAATTAATACTTTAACACACCTGTGTTTTCACCATGCAAAAGCTAAGATTTGAGGACCATCTCTTTGATAAAATATAAACAGGCTATCTTTATAAGAGTCTCCATGCTAATAGACAATATAGATAAACCACCTATCGAAAATATGCGCAGAGTTAATACCTTAATACATTTGTGTTTCTCATTATGGAAAAACTAAGATATATATATATATATATATATATATATATATATATATATATATATGGGGATACGTCTTCTAGGGACGTCCCCATAATCCATATCTGGAGATGTCCCTAGTAGCCGTTTTGATCTAATGGCTCCTATTATAAGATTCAAAATAAAAAGAAAAACAAAAAAGAATATGTGTACCTTAATTATTATAAACACAAACAACTCCATCAGAAACTTGTAAAAGTTGATCAAGTGTGAGAACGGCGAACCCTACATTGTTCTGAAATCCCGAGTTGAAGGTGATGGAGGCGTTGGTGGAGATGATAGGCAATGTTGGTGGTGGCGTTGGTGGAGACGACCGGTGGCATTGGTGGAGACGACGGGCAGCGTTTGAAGGAGTTGGTGGAGACGAGTGGTGAGGATCCAGTAGCGAGTTTGGAGCATCGGAGAAGGCTAGTGGAATCCCAGCTTGGATCCTCGGGAGTTATTGTGATTTTGGGGCCCATGATAGGAGCCTTTAGATCAAATGATCTAACGGCTACTAGGGGCATTTCCAGATATGGATTATGGGGACGTTTCTAGAAGACGTATATATATATATATATATATATATATATATATATATATATATATATATATATATATATTGCATGGGTAGATGGTTTGTGAGTGTTATCTATGTAATAAATTGAAGGATTTTTATTTAAGCTTGAAAGAGACATGAAGAAATAAATTAAAAAATTCTTTGATTTTCTTGTCATCATGACATATTCTCATCGTCACAATTTGGCCGGAATTTTTAATTGATTTTCATCTTGATAAATTCGTGGGGGTTTGGTTTAATGTCTTAATTCATTGATTTTTTTTCCTTTCTTTTATTGCTATTTTTTAAAATTATAATTAATCGTTGGATTGTCCCCAAATTTGCTTTTCAAATATTAACAATGGATGTTAACAAATAACAAATATTTTGAATTACATAACTTATTATTACTTGCAAGACATGAAGGGCCTTTTCAAGAATGGTTGAGGTTTAATAAATAATAATAATAATAATAATTTATTTTAAAAAATCCAAGTATTATGTGAATTTTTTCTATTAATTTTTAAAAAATAAAATTAATAAAAAAAAGGAGTCTTGACTTTGACTACAAGAATGAATTCTTTTTTCTAACATTTTGTATATTGAAATTACATTGATAACTTATGTAGACCAACTAGTGTATGTTTTTGGTTCTCATATATTTTTCTTTTATCGCTTTTTTGTTTTAATCTTATATATTTTTGGTTCTAAAAATAATTTTTGTATTAATTGAAAATGAAAATGTATCTATTATAGAGCTATATTTATTCTTCTAAACATGTGTTTATGGATTAAAAATCGGTAAAAAAATTGCATAATTTCTCCGTTATAATGTATTCATACTAATATGTAGATTTGAAAATAATTAGTATCTTTTAATTTATATGTTTCTGAAAATATGTTTAATTTATATTTTATTTTAATAAAAAAATTAGTTAAAATGTTAAAAAACCAAAATTTACTTATTAATTAACATATTTTAATTGGAAAATCAGTATTGTTTTGAGGTTTTTTTAAGGTGGGTTTGGAATTTAAAATATAAACATTATTTCCTCAATTTTAATTGTTTATTTATATTTGATTGTATATCGGGAAGGTATAAATACAAATTTGTTGGATTTTGGTTTATACGAAAATTATTATTTTTCTACTATTGTTTAGAGGTACATTCAAGAAACCCTCAAGAGTATTACTAAAGATGAACTTAATATTTTAATTAAATGAAACATAAAACTAAAACTAAATGGTTTGCATTTAGGAACCGTTTGATTCACAGAATCTTATATTACCATTCAGAATAAAATTAGTAGAAATATAATTCCCAAGTTATGTTGACAAGAATATGTGCAAGTTTTATTTTGGTTGATAAGACAATAATGTAATAGTGATATAACATTATTATGTTTACTTAGGTAGGTATATTTTATTACAAATTATTTTTTACTAAAATAATTTTATCTAATAAATACCAAATATATCAAATTTCATTGTATTTTGAATTAATTATTAAAACAGTTTAATATTAAAGATTTGTTGTTATTAAGAAAATGAAATTTTAATTTAAATATAGTTAATTTATATTAATATTAATTAAAGCAAACTTAGTAATGTTAAATAAATATAAATTTTTCCTTTAATTTTATATTTAAAAAACAATTACAAAAATATATTTTTTTATATTTATCTAAATATTTGGATAACTATATTTTCGTATAAAAGATATATCGCTTCACAAGGAACTCCTAAAACATAACTAATTAAATATTGGAATTTGAAACGTATAAAGAGAAAAAAAATTACATTACAGATATTATCATCTATTGAGTGATAATTACATTTCCAATAATATTGGTTAAGCTATTGCATTCCAGAAATATGATATTCCTAGGGCCTGTTTGGGGAGGTTTTTGGAGGTTTTTGGGGGTAGAATTATTGAGTAACCCTATTTGGATTCATGGTAAGGGGCTGTTTGGTTCGGAAGTGAATTACCGAAGTGGTGGAAGTCTAGAAGTGGCACTTCGGTAGAAATGAACAGTTCAGCTAGAACTATCCACTTCAGTGTGTTTGGTTCAAGCTGAAAACTGGACTTCGGAAACAACTTCCTATGTTTGGATGGTTGAAGTAAGTATCTGAAAAATCATACTTCATCACTTTTGGGTGAGAGGTAAAGTTACCCCTTCATGCTTTTTACACTTGTTTAATTACATTATATGATTTAATTAAATGATTTAATTGCTTTATTACGATGATAATAAATAATTTATTTATTAAATTAAAAACTTTGCACACCACATAATTAATTTAATACCATGCTATTAAATTAAATTAAATTAAATCGGTTAATATATTATGCTTAATTATTAATTAGTGAGAGTAGTGATTTAATTATTTCATTACCATGGTAACAATTATTTTATTTATCATTGAAAAATATTGCAAAGTGGGCTGAAGTGGGGGGTTGAAGTCATGACTTCGGGATTTTTTCAGCTGTAGTCAGACACCGAAGTGGCCGAACTCAGAAGTTGTTACATCATCACTTCCGGGTCTAAATCAGTGAAACAAACACACCAAAGTGGGCTCGAAGTGGCCGAGGTGGCCACTTCGGTGAAACAAACGGTCCCTAAATGGAGGGTAAGGTATTTGTGGTTAAATGGAGGGTTGAAAAACCTCCATTTACCCCCATTTTTCAACCCTCCAAATCCCGGGGTTTTGGAGGGTTAAAAATTTTCTTTGACCAAAATACCCATGCTACATTTATATTATTACAAACATGTCCCTTAGCATAAATTAGGTTTCGGTTGAATATTTTTTTTTGACCAAAATACCTTTTTTGAATTTATATTATTACAAATATGTCCCTTAGCATAAATTAGCGTAAATAGTATTATATGTGTAAAATTAGCATAAAATATAATTTATAGTTTCAAAGGCATTTTAGTAGTATTCATATATAACCTTACTTTTTATTACCTTCGATTCAAACACTACAAAGTTTGATAACTTCCATTTACCTTACCTTCTATCTAAACAAGATATAACTTAAAACTTCTTTTACCTTACTTTACTCTACTTTACAAAACCTTTTTTCACCTCATCCAAACAAACAAGGTAAGATTACATGGTTCATATTTCAAGAGTAATATGATAGTACTTCCAACAAAAAGATCTCTTAATGTGACATTAAAAATGAAATAATTAATTTCTTCTTTATATAAAAGTACACAGAGTAATTAAGATATTTTGGATTGAATCAAAGAACACAAATAACGTACAAAAATAAAGCATTAATTTGGAAATCTTATTCTTATCATATTTGCATGAAGCGGAAGTCATGATATATATAAGAAGGAGAAGCACTATAGTTTTACTTTAAGAAGGCCCAAATTTAATTTATAATATTAAATAAATGTAAGTATCAATATTTTCATATATTCTCCTGCTAGGGAGTAGGGATGTCAACACAGGGATTCACCGGGGAATACAATTCCGGTTTTGACGCTGAATTTCTACTCCCATCTCCGACCCCATCCCTAGCACTGAACCTGAATACAGAAAAAAAATTTCCCGTCCCTGTCCCAGCGGGGATTTTTCTGGTTGGGGGATTCACTGACGCAGATTATTAAATTAAAATATTAATTTATTAATAAATTAAAAATGCAATATAGTTAATATAAGTTTAGGATTTTATTCAATTTTTATACTCATGTTCATTTAATTATTAATAATTTATAAATTAAATAAATAAATGAGCTTTTGTTCTATTTTTATTTAGATATTTATAACATTAAATATAATATATATAATAATATTTAAATTAAATATTTAATATTTTGGGGCAGGGAAGGGGAAGATATTCCCTGGCCCTGGCCCCGACGCGACGGCGAATTTTTTTCTGCCCTGGCCTCGACGGGGCCGGGAATGGGGTTCCCAGTCGGAGCCGGGACTCATTGACATCTCTACTAGGGAGTGTGTGTGTATATATATAGAGTTCTTAGATTCTATTTTTGTATTTTTATATAATATATAATTATTTAATGATATTTTTACAAAAACTTCAATTCTCTCTTTCTTCTTAAAAAAAACTTGAATTGTGTTTATAATCTAAATTCTAAGTATAAATTTTTAATCATAAATGAACTTCAACCTTAAATCCTAAATTGTAAATCCTAAATCCTTTAGGGGGTTTGCGATTTACTATTTAAAATTTAGGCCTTAAGATTTAAGATTTAGGGCATGTTTGTGTACCACTAAATTCCATAGGAATTGTAGTAATTCCTATGAAATTTAATATTACGTAGGAATTTATAATATGGGTTGTTTGGACATTTTTTTTACCGTATAAAATTACTATGGAATCATATGATTCCATTGTAATTTTATAAAGAGGTGGGGACTAAATTTTTTTTTCTTTTGTTTTTCAGGCTGAGAATTTAGGGCCATTGAAGAAGGGAAAGAGCACTACGATCGGGGTAAATTCCACATATTTCGTAGTAATTTCATGTGCATATTCAAACACCATTCCTTAGGAATCTTTCATGTAGTAAATTTCATAAAAATCATCTTCGAATCTTATGAAATAAATTTTCTATGAAAAAATTTATTATGCATCAAAACAGGACTTTAGTGTTTAGAGTTTATTGTTTAGTTTTAAGAGTTCAATAGTTAGAATTTAGGTATTTAGAATTTTGGATATATGATTTATAGTATTCGGTTTTAAGATTTTAGAATTTTGGACAGGGATTTATAATTTTTACAATTTAAATATTTATAAAATTTGAATTAAATGATGTAAATGATACCAAGTTGTCCTCCATGTAATTCAAAAACTCTACCCGCCTATAATGTGAAACAAAACAAACACCCCCTAAATATAGCATCTCTCATTATAAATACCATTGTGTATAAAAATAAAAAAAAAAACATTTAAATATTGTTTAATCCAATCTAAAATGTCAAATTTTCACTTTATAATTTTTTTTAATTTATTCCAAAAAATATTGTTTTCAAATGTATATGCATGCACAAATATATATTGAAAAAAGACTATAAATAATGGCCCAATACTGTTTAACATAGGGCCACATTCTATCATGTGACCATATGAACATGCATTCAGTTAATTTTGTTTTAAGTTTTTTAATGAAAATTAAATATAAAATATTTTGATTTTTTAATAAATGGCCTATTAAAGAGTTTGTTAAAAAAACAACTTGGTGCAAGGACATAATTTAAAAAAAAAAATTCAGAAATAATTATACAAATTTAAACAAATAAATTAAAAAAGTCAACAAATAAAAAAATGATATTGTTATCATAATTATTTGTTCATCATTGGAAATATCATAGGGACCTTCAAGCTATTTGTAAATGCCTAGGGACCTTAAATTATTTCTCAAAAAAAAAAAAAGATTAAAAATTTACTCACACTACAAAAAAGTGATTAATTATATAAAAATACAAATTAATTTCTCTTTTTCTTCAAAATGAATGAAGAGAGTGTCTAGTTTAGATTCTCATTTATTTTCCACATAGTAACATTAAAAATAATGAGACTTTGTTAACAAAGTTTAATAAAGTGACTCAAAAACTAATAATTAAATTCAAGTAATGACAAGGTGATTCTATTTAGATAAGCACTAAATTTCATTGTCATTTAGGTGGCTAGTCTTTGTTATCTTATTTGAGGGGATTTATATTTCCCTTTTTTTTAATTTTATATTCTTAATTTGTTTTCTTGTAGAGTTCTATGCCAATCCAAAACTTTGATGATTGAAGTTGTTATGATAAGAATCAGGCTTTCATTTCATGTCATAAATATTTCCTTTCTTATTTTTTAATGTGTAATTTTTTTATATAAAAATAAAGGATTGGTATTTTGAAATGTTATCAAATTTGATTTTTTTTAGTTTTATAAAGTATAAATTTTTAGTACTTTAATAATTTTTAATCTTAAATTTCCATTATAAATATATTTTATAAAAGGATTAAAACTTGAAAATAAAAAATCATGTAAAAACAATAATATGTATTTTTTTTTTCATGTACTTTCAAGATTTTAAAGGACTAAATACAAAACATAAAATTAGAATATAAAAAAGATTAAAGTACTGCTTAGAATTTAAAAAAAAAAATTAAATTTATAATCACCTCATTTATTATCTCTCAAAATCTTTTCACATAAAACTACTCCTATCTCTAGCACTCAAAATTTTAAATTATTTTTGTTAATTTTATGATCTAATCACACAAATAGTTATGTTTTCTAACTGACTTCATTCCCATCACTCATTATGACATTATAATTCATTTTTTTAAGGAGAGTTTTATGAGAAGCCCAAAAAATAGTGGATTTCAAGTTGGGAGAAAGGAGAAGAAAGCTTGGATTATTATTGTAAAGTAATGATTTCTACCTCTTTTTGTCTTTGAATATTTTAGTTTATTCCAAATATTTTAATTCATTTTATGTTAAAAATATGAAATTAAATATCTTAAGATCATAAAAAACAAAAAATTATTAACAATATGTATCATTTGATGGAAAACTACAATGGAAAAGCTTCTTGTGTGTGTGTGTATATATATATATATATATGATTCCAAAAATGTGCAAACTATTTGAGGCATTCATAGAAATAAATATTTATATATTCTCTTTAATTTATTTTACTATTTTAGGAAATGATTAGGTTTCATGTACATAAAAAATACTTTTTTTTAATTTTTATGACCAAAACACAGGCTTGATAGATGGGTATATAATGATATATCTCAATTTTAGAGAGTTATATACAAAGGAGAAACTCCACAAAATAATTCTTTTATTAATTAAATATAGTTGAAAAAAATTTAGGTTTTTTTTAATATTGAAAATATCTATATAAAAGAACAGTTTGAAAACTTGTTTTTCTTTTAAACTTATTAGTTTTCAAAATTTTGTTTCTAGATTATGTTAAACATCATATGAAAATATCCCTATTTGTTTTTTCTTTTCATTTTTTATATAGTTTTTGTTATTTTCTCTTTATACAAAAAAATAAAATTCACTTCTTTTGGCCATGTTCTCTTTTTATAGTAATATATTTCTGTCAATTAAATTCCACATTATTTATAGGTTGATATTATGCAAATTAATTTTTTTAAATAATAAAACTTGAATACTAATATTCAAATTTGTACCATATATATGTATATAAATCATGCCATATTGGGGCCTCTCCTAGTTTCCTTTTCACCATGTTTTTAACACAAATAATAAGTGTTTTAATGGCCTCTTTGTGTTGGCTTTGTCCCTTTGAACAAATGAGGAAGCTCCTGTAAATGTTTAGGATTTCAAAAATCCTTTGATTTGCAGTGGTTTTTATTCTTCAATCCAACAAAGGTAAGGTAAAGTTTTGTTCTTGATCAGTTGTTCATCTGGACTTTGTTTCTGCAGATTTATTTCTTTTTCTGTTTTTTATTTTTTTAAAGTTGGATGTGTTTTCATTGCAAAAGATGAAGTTTTGAGTGTTAAAAATTGGATTTTTGTGGGGTTTTTTTCTTGGTGTTTGAAAAGATGAGAGATTGAGACTTTATGAGAGGTATTCTTGAGGGAAAAGAGTTATTTTATTTTGTTTTTTTGCTCTTTGTGTTTTTGGAAAAGAAGGTGAGAAGAGAAGTTATGATCTTTTTTGTTTTGAAAATGGGCGAGTTTGGTTGTAGAAAATTAGTGATAGTTGATATGCTTCCCCATTTGTTACAACTAAAGAGGAGAAATTTTCTTTTATTTTCAAGTATATGGAATTATCTGACGCTAATTTTAGTGTACATTCTGCTTTGTGACTGTCTCTGTTCAGTGTTCTGTTTTTTGGTACTAAATGTGTTTCTCACCATTTACAATCTTTGAATGAAAAGCTAAAGCTCATGAGAATGATGCATGGTAGCATAAAAAGCCCTTTTTTATGGATCTATTGTTGTCCAATCCGTTGTTTGAGATGGCACCACTTTAGTTCATTGATTTCTCTGTAATTGGTTGTTTTAGAAGGGCAATTGTTATTTGTTTTTTAAAAAATTCTTGTTTACAACCTTGTTTTTTTTTTCAATTGTGATTTCTGGGTGCTTTGTGGTTTGGGGGAATAGTTTTGTTTGTGCTTCTACTTGATCTTCTCTTCATGTTCTTTGTAATTTCATGGTTTTGTATAAACATCTACTTGATCTTAGGGTCATGTTTATTGAAATTTCAGACTAGAATGGAAATCTCCAATTGTACCAAGATTATTCTTGGTAGGCTGCAAAAGCTCGAGCCGGAGAATGCTCAGAGGATTATGGGTTACTTGCTTCTAAGCCATACACAAGAAGAAATGATCGGTTTTGCGATTGGCCCCGATAGCCAAATTCATGAACTTATAAATGAGGCCAAGACATGCCTTGCGTCCTCCATCAATGTTGCTGCTTCAAGTCCTACTCGACCTCATGATCACTCGATCCCTGGTCAATATGTGCCTTTTTCATCTACTGCCTCCAGACCATTCTCTTCCTCATCAAGGTTACGAGTTGCTGCTCCAAGTCCACTTTGGGATGCTTATGTTGCTTCTGAGCAACAACAAGAAGTGGTCATGCCAAACTTGGTTCTTGCACATCCTTCATTTGTTGATTTTAGCGTAGACGATCAACCTGAATTTCCTAGCAATTTTCGTTACCAGGATGCGGCATTGGCATGTAGTTTGGGTCCGAGAAGTGGCCTGAGATTGGCCTCTGGGCTTCATGAATATCCTCTGAAACCTTGCCATTACTACTACAAAGGATACTGTAGGAATGGGAACAATTGTAGCTACTTTCATGGCCGAGAAATTTCTGATGGATTCTCACAAAGTAATAGCCTCGATATTAATGAGACGGTTAATGAAGATCATGCTTTTGGTTCTGAATCGCTTGAGAAGTTAGAAATGGAGATCAGAGAACTATTGATATCGAGGAACGGGGTACCTATTCCTATGGCTTCATTGCCACTATTGTATCAGGAAAAATACGGCAGACCTCTTCAGGCGGACGGGTATCTCACTGAGAGCCAGCGACATGGGAAGGCTGGCTCTAGCTTGACAAAGTTGCTTGATCGATTAAAGAATGGTGTTCGTCTTGTTGATAGGTACTTGAATTCTCTACAAAGCAAATGATGGAATTTTGTTTCTGCTTAGATTCATGATCTTTGAATTCTGCTGTTTCTTTTTATCGGATTGTTTAGACCACATGGACAACACTCAGTAGTGCTATCGGAAGATGCTTTGAGATATATGGATTTGAGAAATGAGAGGAGTGAACTTCTGGAAGCAGCTGCGTCGTCCTGTCAGATTTATCTTACCTTCCCTGCGGACAGTACATTCAGCGAGCAAGATGTTTTGAAATATTTCAAGTAAACATTTCAGCCAAAAATTCAAGTGACCGACCTTTTTTTCCTTATTGTTTTTTATCAACATAATTATAAGTTATTTATGCTTTTTTTTAGTAAATTTGGACCTGTTCGTGATGTGAGGATTCCCCGTCAGGAGAAGAGAATGTTCGGTTTTGTGAGCTTCATATACCCTGAGACCGTGAAACTTATTTTGTCAAAGGGATTCCCGCATTTTATTTGCGGGTCACGCATTCTCGTTAAGCCTTACAAGGAAAAACTAAAGCTAAATGACAGGCAGAGTATATGTTCCTCTTTTAATCCGCTTTTGCCCATTGTTCATCCTCTGTTTCTAGCAGCAACTACGTTGTGTTTTTAGCATAGTTCATCTGCCGATATGATTCGTATTTTGAATAGGAAGTTTCGTTGGAATCTGAAAATTGAAGAACCATGCATGTTTCACTGAAATTAATAATTTGCTCACAATTGCATCTATGTTTTCTTCCTCATTTCTCTTACGAGTTTCTTGTTGATTTTTTGTTTATGCTGTAGGAGGGTTGCGGAGAGAATGGAGCATCATCCAATGTACAATCCTTCTCATTACTTTGACACTGATGTCGAATCTCCCAACTCTAATTCTAGTGAGTAGCATTTGTTTGATGACTTGTATTAATCTATTCTTGTGTCGATAGCTTAACAAAACAATACGACTACAAGATTTTTCTCTCCTTTTTGCAGTACCAATGTTATTGGATAGATCAAGATCCCGTTCATGGCAGCGCATCAAAGAACATGAACATACAATAGAGGAAGAGAGCAGACGCCTACTCAACCTGCAGCTAAACCCTGCGACGCATACACCAAATTCGCTCTTTAGTCATAGTGTGCAAGACTTCAAAATTTCCGATGGTAAAATATATGTTTTAGTGTGGGCCGATATTTTTGCATAGTTTAATTCGGAACTTATTGCTGTTGTTTGCAGATAATTTAAGCGGTTCAGGCACAGCAACTGATTTTAGAGCAGCATCTGCCGGACATAACCGCATCGATCAAGATTTGTAAGTGAATAGATATTATTAGTAGTATTATAAACTAATTCACTGAATTATGCTCCTGAGAGAGGGATGTCTTTATCTCGATTTCGTGTTACATTTGTTCAGAATCCACTAAAACTCAATCATATCTAGTTGTTTATGAATTAATTTAATTTCCACTTTAGATTGTGGCATTGAAGATATCATTTCTTTTCACTGTCACTTTCTGCAACCATCGTATTTTCTTATGTTCGAAAGTTAACATTTCGTATTTTCTTTTCGCTTCTGCAGTGATCACATTGAACTCCCCGACAGTCCCTTCGCATCTCCACATTAGAAGACGAAGAAATAATACTTCTTTTCAGATACACATCAATACAAACATCGACATTTCGGCTCCTTATACTCAAATGATTCAACGAAACTCACAAATCTCAGTCAAGATTTCGCCGATTTCATACTGAAAAATTACAAGCTACCATAGGTACAATTTTTACTGCAGTAACTTAGAATTGATAGTGAATGAACATCGAATTGAGTTTATTTAGACTTTTATGGCAAATGAACATGGTTGATGCCAATGCAAAATTAAGGCATAGCAAATGAATCTGTACATTTATATATTCAGAAAAAGAAAATGGCACTGAATGAATTATTCAATGTTGATGATTCTGATTAATTTATTAATGTTTGGCTTCTTTACTTTTGTTTCTTCTTTTTTTTCTTTGTTTATTGCTTTGGTTCATAATTTTTCAAAAGATAAAGACTTTTGGATTCCCCCTTATCCAATTATTTTTATTGGAGAGCAATCTAATCCTTGTGTGCTTTTTTGTAGAATTTGTAATTCCAAACTAACTTCAGACCATTGTAATATTCTCTTTATTTCTGGTTATTATAAATTATCCATACTTTTTTTTTATTTGTGAAATTATTTGGATTGTATAATGTCACTTTTTGTCCCTCCACTTCACAAAATGTTATATTTATTTATTTTTTGTGATTGTCGTGTATTTTGATTAATACGAATGACCCTTGGTCAATGTAAAGGGTTGCGTCTTATCCACTTTGTGGGACCCAAATTTGATAAGATGGGGCCCACACATGATGTTTATTATTTGATTATCATACTAAATATAAGCAATCATTGGATGGATATTTTTTATAATAATATTGAAACTTAATTATTAGTCAAATTTTTTAAAACAACAAACTTAACCTAAATTTTGAAACATTAAATGATCTTTCAATTTTTTAAAAGACTTTTTTAAATGCAAATTAAAAGTTTTGAAAATAAAAAATTATTCCTAATTTAGGAACATATTTAAATGATATAATTAATGAAGTAATTGATGATGTGTATAGATGATACATGGTTAATCAGTTCAATGATTTTTGACTCTCCAATTAAAAGTAATATAACCAAACACTATTCTTTTTATCAAAACTAAAGAGTAATTTAGACTTAAATGAAGTTAAAATAATAAAAAAATATTTTTCTTTTAATAAAAAACTTTAGTACAAAAACATCATAATAGAATTATACATAAAAAATGAATAAATAGTCTTGTATTACATATTATTTATAATTTACTTTATCACTAAATCAAAATTAATTTAGGCTTAAAGCGCAAACACTTTTGTGGTTTATTTTGAAACTATCAATATTTTTTTAAATTATAAATATTTTTAAAATTATAATTTCCTTTTATGTTTGATTTTTATTAGCTACATAATAGTACAATTTGTTAAAAACAAAAGGCTTTCATTTACCATACATATATTAACCTGTTTTCATGATTAATTAACCTTTTTTTATATATTTTAAAAGCTATTTTAGAAATATTAATCCAATAATTTGAAAGGTAAGATATGATATTTATCATTATTAATTTTATAATGTAATAAATAATAATTCAATTTGATAGATAAAATAATTTAATTTATTCTTAAAAAAATCCACTTGTAATTTTAAAAGTTATATAATTTAATTGAGTTTAAATTATCTAAATAAGCACGTGAATTATTTTTTATTAATAATATTAATTAAAAATAATTGAATCAAATGATTATTATTTATATAGATATTATATAAAATATATAATTTTTTACTTCATACTATTTGATACTGCTAGCTTTCAACTCTAGCGACTTTCTCATCACAACCACTGGATCTTTATCCAAGGGCTGTGATCTTTTTGACGTTGCGAGCCCCTCCTCCGCACCTCCATGTTTCCCTGACGTCCCTCATTGCCGGCCCCGTCCTCCGCCCCTCACTGCCAGGGCAGCCCCTCGTTGCCGGTCTTGTCCTCCCCCATCCACGTGTTTCCCCTTTTAATTTGTTGGTGAATTGAGTTAGTATTTTCAATGTTTGGTTGATGTATGAACTGATGTGGAGTCTTTCAATAAATCAACTTTCAATGTTTGTTAATGATAGTGACTGCCAAAGATGTATCTATGAATTGAGGAAAACCTTTATTTGAATATAAGATGTTAATCATATTCCAATTCTTGAATACTGATGATATGCATAGTTTGAATAAAATACAACATTTGTTTTGTGTTTTTTTAATGAACATTTTATTCCCTCGGATTTGATTTTTAATTAATTAGATGTGATTTTTTTTTTTGTCTATGTTAAATCATAGGTGGCCTGCAAGAGAAGCATGGTTTGTTAATGTTGAGTATTTGCTTTTCAATCATGATAATCTATGTTAATCTATGATAAGCATAGTTTGAATAATGTACTTTCCTCTCATTGTTTTAGATTTATTATCAATGGCCAAATTAGACTTTTGAAAAGTTTTAGGACTTGTGAAAGAAATATTCTTTCAGTTATATGCTTTGGTATATTCTAATTAGTTGTATTTTTCTTGATAGAATATCATGGAGGATATCAATGATGATGGGTATTCCATATTTGAGGATATTGAAATTGATTTGAATGAATTCAATCCATGCAGGTTAAATGAAGAAGGTTGTGGTGTGTCGCAAGAGATTGAGAGCCAACTACTCGAAGATGGGCATGAATTGGCAACACAAGATGAACAAGAATTAGCAATGAGTCCACAATCTCAAGAACCCCATTTGTTCGTATGGAGTTCCAAGATGAAGATGAAGCATTTCGATATTATTTGGATTATGCAATGTCTATAGGCTTTGGGGTAATTAGAAGAGGTCAAGTGGATAGTTCATCTTGTTCTCAATTAATTACATGTCAGCATTTTATTTGTGATAAGGAAGAAACTAAGTGTATGACATACAAAAGTCAAATAGGAAAAACTATTCAAAGACGTAGAGATACAAGAACAAATCGCCATGCTCGGATGGTAATGTCAAGAATGAAGAGTGGAAAGACCTTTGATGACGTACATAACCATCATTTACTATGTACTCCTTCTAAGATGAAGAAGATGCAGTCTCACCGCCACATTAGTGAGACATGTAGAAATTTGATGGACACATTACATAAGAGTAGAGTGGAACCAAGCCAAATGTGTTGAATATTGAATGAAGCACTTTCGAATATGGGATGCATTAATTACTCGAGATGACTGTGCAAAACATTTGAAGGGAGTTTGGAATAATAATATTGGACAAGAATGCATGGCAATTGTTAAGTTTTTCAAGGAGAAAAAACTTCATGATGATTTTTTCTTCTTTGATATGGACCTCGATGAGTGTGGTCAAACTAGATGTGTTTTTTGGGCAGATGGAAGATCTAGAGTGGCATATTCAGAATTTGGAGATGTTGTGTTTGACACAACTTATCAAACTAATAGATTTTGTTTTTTCTTCGCTCTTTTTGTTGGAATCAACGATCATAAGAAGCCTATTTTATTTGGTTGTGCTCTAATCAATGGATTTTTTTTCTCAGCCAAACTTTGTCTCTAAACGGGGTATCACATTGTGGTTATGAATGCCCATTGATGTTAATGTTTGCAGGTACAGAGTTCATGTTGTCATTTTAGAGTTGGTATTGTTTAGATTTCCACATTTCTCCATTGTAATTCAATTCTTATGCAAATTTTTTTTCTTAACCATGTGAATAATTACTTTTCTGGGATTCAAGTCCAATGGTTTTGGCAATGATTGTTCTGTAACGAAGAACAGAAAAGGTACTGAATCAGGTAGTTGGTGAGCTGAAGCCATTAGAAAGGATTAGGTTGACCAAGATTGGCTTCATTTAACTGGTCTTATTCATGGTACGAAAATTTTTTAACTGCATCTTCTTTTTCATTTTCGTATTTTTTTTACTGTGTTTTTGTTTGTTTTCTTATGTCAAGAATAATTATATGTTTAACAGATTTGGGAAGTTCTTTTGCATAAAAGAATTTGGAGAACTTCATCAGTGGGCAGCAGTTGGTAATACATTCCTTGTTGGTTGTGCATTTGATGAATCAAATGTTCATCTAAAGGTCTGATTTCATTCAATTCAATTAATTAATTCACTCATTTATAGAACATAATCTCTGAATATTTGTTTGTTTGGTTGATGAATTGCGGTATTTTAATGAACTTGACAATTACTGCAGGTGGCTAAAGAGAACCCAAAAAAAAAAAAATTCTGCTGTGCTTTTCATCATCAGATATCATTCATCTTACAGTAATTTTTTCTGCAAACTCACTCACATCATTAAAAAAAAATGATAAAATTACGTGAATTTTGTTACTGATTTTGCTTAATTTTTCTAGTTCATGTGTGTTTCAGCATTGTACAAACATGGGGCTTACAGTTATTTAATGAATGAAGAGGACACGGAAAATTTGAAATGGCTGCATATTTTTAAGTGAGAACAATGTTGTCTTTTTCTAGCACTGGCTGATAACACATCGGCATTGGCATCTGTGTCTTATAATTTACATGTAATTAATTGTTTCTTTATAAAAAAAATAAATAAATCTTGTAAGCAATAGTTGCCATTTTAATTGCAGTAAATATGATCTGTACAGCAAGAGTAAGCTTAAAATTGATGTGGAGAAGGTGAAGCCATAGTACTTATCTTTGATTGAAAAATATTACATTGTTGTACAAAATTGCCTCAGATTTCTTGAAGTCCATGATATTGCATGAACACCGGAGAATTCGTTACCGACAGTGTGAGTTTCCATTCAGTTTGAATACATTAAGCGATTTGTTTGCAAATTGAAGCAGTCGGTTTAATCATAGTACTGAAATTTCAGATTTTTTGGTATTTTCAGATTTACGAAGAACCACAGCAGCAAAATAAAATTTTGGTTTAAATCCATATTTGGTCCCTCTAGTTAGGTTCGGGTGCCCTTTTAGTCCCTCTATTTCAATTTGACCGCTAGGAGTCCCTTTATTTTTCAGATTGGGAAATGTTGGTCCCCCTTACGGACGGCGTAAATTTTCCGTCAAATGCCTCCCTCTGATTCAACACAGCCTTGCTAAAATCAGCTTCTGCCACACCATTCCGCCTCTTCGCACGGCCACGCTCCCCAACACCACCCTCTTCCTCCACCTCCGCCTCTCGCTCCTCCAGCAATGACATCGGCGTCATCCCTCTCCGCTTCAACTACTTCATGAACAGCAATTCCAGCCTATCCTCCCCTACAACCAACAAAAAAAAAAATCAAATAACAAATCAAACATCTCAAAAGCAGATAAAAACCCAGTACTATTCGATTCACCATCAGAATCCTGAAGCCGAGAACGAAGGACAAGCGAAGAAGCCCGCCGCCAAGGAGGTGCAGGGCGGAGGCGGAGGAGCGCTGGAGATGAGATGCCCGATCGAGAGATCTGGAAGCAAGCCATGGGAGTTCTAGGGTTTGGGAATAGTGGTGGCTAAGAGCAGAAGATGAAGGCTCCGGTGAGAAGCATCTCTTTGGATATGCTGACTATAATAAAAATTAATAAATTCATAAATCCATTTACTTATGAACTAAATTTCTTGGGAACGGAGTGGATGGGAATGGTAGACGGGTGGAGAAAGAGATGAATTATGTTAGCGGATTCAGATCCGTTAACAACCGAAACCCGATAAACTAAACCATTTACTTATGAACTTAATGGGTTGTTAGCTCCTGATAATGTTCGGTTAAGATAGTTAAATATTAAAATATGCCACGTAGATAGGGCATTTGACGGAAAATTTAACGAGGGTACCAACATTTCCCAATCTGAAAAATAAAAGGACTCCTAGCAGTCAAATTGAAATAGAGGGACTAAAAGGGCACCCGAACCTAACTAGAGGGACCAAATATAGATTTAAACCTAAAATTTTCTAACTCAGAGAGGAAGAGACTGGGGATGAGAAAAAGGCTGGGCAAAACCATTTCTTTTCTTCCATTAAGATTCATCACTATATTGTAGCAATTTTTTCAGACAAGTGTACAACTTTTGCCATTTAGCCATTGTATTAAGGGACCGTTTGGTTCGGAAGTGAATTACCGAAGTGGTGGAAATCTGGAAGTGACACTTCGGTGGAAGTGAACAGTTCAACTGGAGCTATCCACTTCAGTGTATTTGGTTCAAGCTGAAAACAGGACTTCATAGACCGCTTCCTGTGTTTGGATAGTTGAAGTAGGTATCTGAAAAATCCCACTTCATCACTTTTCAGTGGGGGAGTAAAGTTACCAATTCATGTTTTTTACACTTATTTAATTACATCATATGATTTAATTAAATGATTTAATTACTTTATTACGATGATAATAAATAATTTATTTATTAAATTAAAAACTTTTCACACCACATAATTAATTTAATACCATGCTATTAAATTAAATTAAATTAAATTGGTTAATATATTATACTTAATTATTAATTAGTGAGAGTAGTGATTTAATTATTTCATTACCATGGTAACGATTATTTTATTTATCATTGAAAAATATTGCAAAGTGGGCTGAAGTGGGAGGCTGAAGTCAGAGACCGAAGTGGCCGAACTCAAAAGTTGTCACATCATCACTTCCGGGTCCAAATCAATGAAACAAACACACCGAAGTGGACTGGAAGTAGCCACTTCGGCCACTTCGGTGCCCACTTCGGTGAAACAAACGGCCCCTAAATATATGGTGAGCCAGGACAACCATACTCAAAATAACAGGATTTCTAATAGTCTTGTTTCTCCTAATTGCATCCTTTCCATGCTAATCACTAAATAGAATTGTTTGCAGTGTATAGAGAAGGGGAAAATCTCGCAGCCCTTAGATGATGATCTAACGGTTGCTGCGGGGGCATCCCTAGATTATTGGCTCTGATTATAACATATTATAAGATAAAAGAACTTATGGTAAATTATGGAAAAGTTATTTTATTAAATTTGAAATAATAATAATTATAATAACAATAGAATTTAACTATAATAATTTGTCAAAACAATATGTTGAGGATTGTAACCCAACTGATACACCATTGGTTATGAAGGGAAGCCTGAAGAAAGAAGATGGAGGAAAGAAGGTTGATGTTAGTAACTATAGGAGCATGGTTGGTAATTTACTTTACATCACTAGCACAAGACCAGATAAAATGTTTCCAGCCAGCTTACTTTCACAAATCATGAATGAACCTAGTCATATCCATTTGAGAGCAGCTGAAAGAGTGCTGAGCTATGTTCAAGGCACATTGGACTATGGAATCAAAAATAAAAAGCAAGATTGAACTAAAGTTAGTTGAATTTAATGCCATTGGTTGGTCTAATTGTATGGATGATATGAAAACCACATCAGAATATGCTTTCTTATTATTATTATTATTATTATTATTATTATTATTATTATTATTATTATTATTATTATTATTATTATTGGTCGAGAGGAGCAAACCTCCTAATGGATCTACTAAATTAAGAAAAAGGTGTGCGCACATCTCGACTGCAGTCTGTGGGACCCGAGCACATGTAGGCGCTGGGACTACCCACAGTTCGTGTTCAAAGTTCTCAGACATATATCCTCACTCCGTGGATTTGAACTCTCGCCACTTGAGAGGCGTCCTCACGAGAGACCCAAGTGCCAATTGACCTGAAGGCCGTTAACAGGATATGCTTTTTCATTAGGATGAAGTGTATTTTAATAGTGCTCAAAGGAGCAGCGGCTTATGGCCCAATCCTCTGCCAAAGCTACATGTACATTTCATCTGGTCTAGCAATGCTATAAGCTACATGGTTGAAGAGAATTCTTGAAGACATTGGTGACTTAAAAACAAGAAGTTATTGTTAAGTATGTGGAGTTTGATGTATACCCTAACGATGCATAATCGTGTCACTCCTTTGTAGGGTTTTCCAGAAGTAGTGTCCCTTGAAGAATATTTTTATTTAAGACATAGAGTCATATGGGAATTTTGACTTGTTTTACTCTTCTCTCTATATATACCCATTGTAAACCCAGATTTTGGAGTGAAAACATTGATACTAGTGCAGTCGTGGGTGTAGGTCTTTTTAACTGAACCATGTAATATCTCTTATCTCTTTGTGTGCGATTGCTTGTCCTCTGATTCTTGTTGTTGCTCATATTCACTCTTTCGATCCTAACAGCTAGAAAATTTAATGTGATAATAAGTTAGTATCTCTGTAGCAAAGAATCCGATCTTCCATTCCATAGGAGGACAAAGTAAATAGTCAGTAAGCATTATTTTATTCAAGAAGCAATTGAAGAAGAACTAGTGCAATTGAAGTTCCATAAATCCAACAATCATATGGCAGATATTTTTACAAAGGCTTTAGCAAGAGACAAGTTCAAGCAAATAAGAGAAGCATTTAGAGTGACAACACAGCACAATAAAAGGGAGAATCTCCAAAAATGTGCAAATAACTTAGTAGTAATGAGAATCTTGATATTGGATATATGTTCATGTACTTGAGAAACAGGAGTTCATGACTATATCAGTAATAGTGATTTTGATATTCGACTTATTTAGACAATCATGAATCTATATATGTATTAGTTAGTTAATGCATATTCTAGGATGTTTTACCAACTTACTATAAATATGTAAACCATTTCAAGTATCAGATAATACAGAGAAAAAATCCAGTTTCACAAAAAAGAAAAAAAAAAAAGAATTTTTACTCTTCCATCTCTATTCACCTATTTCTCTTGTTACAAATATCCTTTATGCCAACACAATTTTACTGTGATTAGGAAATAATAGTTGAGAGGAATGCATCATATGGGTAGGTCCACAACAAGCTTTTCATCCATCAGTTTTGGTTAGATGAAACACATGTTGCAGTTGCAGCTAGAGTTGTTAGCCAATCTCTTCTATGATAGCTGTCTCTTTGTCTCTCTGCTCATTGTTTTCTTTCTCTTATCTTATCCCTTCTTTCCCTTTCTTCTTCTTCTTCTTCTTCTTCTTCTCCACCTCCTTCTTTTCCTAATTTCAACACTCAAAATTCATGTCCAACTTTCAGTTCATCAATGCAAGCATTGATGAGTTTGATGTGCAGATTGTATGGACTTAATTGTCTCACTTTTTGCTTCAGAGTTGATGAATGATTGAATCTGTACTTTCACAGGACCAGCCTCTTGTTATTTGTGAATGGCAAATCAGAAAAGAAATTATACATTTCTGTTTTTATGTGGATTCCTTTTATTCTTCTTGCCTCTAATTACATGAGAATTTATGCAAATTTTAATCTCTATATTTGTTATCTATACTTTATTGAATTCCAACCAAACATATATTAGTCATACTTAATTGAGTTTAATATCTGATACTAATTCATAGAAAATACAGCTTTGTAAAAAGCCACATATTACAAACTAGTTTTGAACAAAGTACTTATGGGTAAATTTTTGAGCTGATTTTTTGACATATATGAATATTTGAATTCAAAACCATCTACTGAAGTGATTCAAGTCAACCACCTTGTTTGGAAGAAAAACAACTTTTATAAAAGCATATTACCAAGTGAATATTTTTCTTATGTGTATTTGGATAAGTAAGGTCTTTTAAAATGATACAGTAATAAATAAGATTTATCTATTTAGTAATAATATTGATTTATGTAAATATGTCGTATGTGTAATGATATCAACATGTTTGTATAGTTCAAAAAATTAAAAGAAAAACATTATTTTAGCTTTAGTAGCAAATGTTTATTTATTTATTTATTTAAGAAAAATCAAGAGTATCAAGTTTGGTATGAATTGATATATTGTTCAAAGTTAATAAATATAAATATAAATATAAAATGTGAGATTCCCCTCTTCACACTTCCAAGAAAGAATGTGATTTGAAAAGGATAAAAAAAAAAAAAAAAAAAACATATGGGGTCCACCATGCTCATGATCAAGAGAATAATGTAGGAGAATAGGTTGGGTAAGGCCAAGTACTACTTCAATGGAATTCTATGCTTCTTCTCATTATATATCCTTATAATTTATTAATTATGCCTTTTCTTGAAATTTTTATTACTACTTATTTTTGTTGATTTAATTTTATATGTTTTTTTAAATATAATAATTTATAAAATTATTACTCAAATATTATTTATATTTTTGTATGCCATGTATTTCACTTCTAACATAAATATATTTTTGGTAATATTAATGATCAAATATTTTAATATTAATGCATTGTTAACAATGTGTGTGTGTATATATATATATATAGTTTTTGCAAAATTATATATAATTCTATTACTATGATAAAATACTCATTCGATTTGGATATTGTACAATGTTGTTTTGGAATTAAGATTTGATAGATGAAATAGTAAAATTCTAATGGATTATTTATCTTAGCTCATGGGATTTTTTAATTGATGCTATTAATTAGATCATTAAATTATGTTTTTTTTTTATAAAAGAGACAAACACATGTTAGTATTTCTATCTCGCATGAGTTATTTGTTTTGAATACGTCCATAAAAAAATATGCCCACGTGAGTGGGGGTGCAACATCACACATGAATTATTTTTTTCAATAAAAAACCCAATGTTAGTGACTCTAATCATTTGAATCAAGTGGTTTTGGCATTGTAATTTTTGTCTCATTTGATTTTTGTTTTTTTGTTAGATTAATTTTTTTACTTTTAGCTGTATTTTAAATATATAATAGATACATAGAGGCATTTTAGATATGTAATTTACTCAATAACTCTATATATATATATATATATATATATATATATATATATATAGAGATAAAACAAATTTTAGACTTCTCTATAAACATTTTTATTAATTGCCTAACAAACTATTCATCAAAAATCAAATTCAACAAACAAAACATAACCATATAGATTACAAAGAGTTATTCTTCCGATTATTAGCTTAATATCTTGATACCTATAATTATGTTTTTTTAAAAAAAAATTTTTTACTATACAAGTGTTCATAAGAGATATATACAACTATACAACTATGAAGCAAGCTCAACAAATACCTCTATTTTAATTTTGTATAAATTTTAAAATTTAATTTCGGATTTTTTTAGTTGAACATTTTATACAAGAGATTTAATAGCAATCAGCCAAGAGATTGAGATTGTTGGTGGCTCTTATGTTCGTTAAGAGGAGAGAAAGCATTTAAAGAAATTAATTCTCATAAAAAATTTAAAAAATTGCCCAAACTCACATGGACCTTACATTTTGGATATGTTTTCTTAATAATAATATTAATTTTATTCATAATAATAATAATAATAATAATAATAATAATATTATTATTATTATTATTATTATTATTATTATTATTATTAAATACTGAAAAAAAACAGTGAATAGCTAGTTGCTAAAGAAAACCACTGCCTACTTTTTCGTTCTTCTTTTATCTCTCTCTCGCTTTTATTGTGGAAATGTGAAGAGATCTCCTGAGAATTCCCGAGAGTGACGTAGTTCCGTTGCGGGATTAGGGCCGGAAGTTCACTTACGGAGTTTTCACAACGGTAGTCACAGCGGGCTGTTGATGAGTTCCTGGTTTTCTGGTTTTCTTTGTTTGATCTTGTGAATGGGTTGGGATTTTTAGGGTTCGAGGAAGAGGAAGGGGGAGATGAGCAAGGGGCGGCCCCCGGAACCTTTGGATTTCTTTATTTGGACTGTGGAGGTATGAATTTTGATTATTTTAGCGATTTGATCTGGTGTTCCTTGGCTCATTTTGGAGTTTTCTCAGTTAAAGATTTGATTTTTAGGGCCTTCTAAGGTGGAAATATGTGAAAATTTGATTTTTGTGGTTTTTGCGACTGTGGAGTTGGTGTTGGTTGTGTATTCTCTTGGAATTTTGTTTTGATCTTTGGAAGGGAGTTCGAGCTATGGGTATTGTATATGGTTGCGGTGGTGATGCTCATTGGTTGATGTTTTTGATGCTTGTGATCTCCTTGAAGTTTGTAGCTTGAATTTCTGTTGGGTAGCCTTTCTTTTATTGAATTTTTGCAGGATAGCCTTTCTCTAATTTGATTTCAAGCGAATTTTTCCTTAAGAGGATTCGTAAATGTTATTCTAATATATTTAATGTTCAACATTCATTGAATTGCTGGAAGATCTTTTTTTGGTGTTTGATTATGTTCAATGAGCGAAGTGATACAATTAAATTGGTCAGCTGTGGGAGGTGGGTAGGCTATTTGCTTTCTTTTTTTCTTCTTTTGTTTTTACTATCGAATATTGTGCAATTAGTCTGGAGGTTGAGGTGTTGTATATGTTTTGGAATTCTCTGGATGGCCGGTCCAACTGTTGTAGGATCTAGCCTTTGAAAGATAATTTGTGTTAAGAATTTGGAGTACCTTCCTCTATTAGAAATGATTTTGAAACTAGGTGCTTGGGAAATTTTTTTATTGTGAATTGCTTGCGAATATATGGGAACCTGAGCTAATTTTTGCTGACACTCTTTTACTCCCTCTTACTCATATGGTTGCTTGGAAAGTTTGTTAATTTGTTCAGGATATCTCTTCAATGGCTATAATTCAAGAGAAAGGTGTTATTCTATGTGCAGATGTTAACTTTTGTTTGGAAAGATTGCTGAGATTTTTTCTAAGTTATTTAATTGTTTCCAGTTTTATTGCCTATGGCAGTTGTTCATCCAAAATAGATTTACTTCAGCACACTCCTGTTGGTTTGATTATCGACTTGGGAGCTATTTCTGACTGTCCTTTATACAACATTTTTCCTTTTTAGATTTCCCTTGTTTCTGATCAACGTAAGCTGTTGATTTTCCTGCTATATATTGTTTAAACTGTTTACTTGTTTAAGAAGGAAATTACTGATGGTTAAAATTAACTTAAGGTGCAGTTATAATAAATTTGGATAGTTGGTTTGAATGAGGAAATCTGATTGCAGGAATTACTGATAGTTAAAATTAACTTAAGGTGCACTTATAATAAATTTGGCTGGTTGGTTTGAATGAGGAAATTTGATTGCAGGATGTTGGTCTATGGCTGGAGGAGATAAACCTTGGTGGCTATCGACAGGTTTTTGAAGATAATGGAGTCAATGGAGAGTACTTAGAGAGCTTATCCATGTTCACTACAGAGCAGATTCTTCGATTTATCAGGCGATGCCACATGAAATGGGGAGATTTTATAACTCTTTGTAAAGAGCTTAGGCGCATCAAAGGTTCTTTATTTTTCTCTCCTTCCTCATGGTTCCTATGCCTGTGCTTTCACATCTAGCATCATATTCCTAACATCTATGGGGAGGTAGGCTAGAGGATCTTGAGATTTTTCTATCAGGTGTTCCAGTTTATGGGGCAACTTATTTCTTTTGAGCTTGATTTATATGTGGAGTATAATGTAAGTTAGAAGCATATCAGTGAAAGCATTAACAGCACTTGGTGAGGCTGATCTGTGCAGCATGAGCCTGCTATCAGGCATTGATGGTTTAAACTTTTGAATGTTATTTATTGATGGGTATGCGTAATAGATACTTATATCAGCTGTAAACTAACTTAGTACAAAGATAGCTCCTTTATATTAGCAATTAGTTCTGTCTTTTCCCGGAAATAAAAATGCTGGGACAAGAGGACATGTGGATTTTATAGCTTTTGTTTTTACTATCGAATATTGTGCAATTAGTTCTGCCTGTAATCTTCCTAGATTGTGTTCATAGCTTCATATATTCTTTTCCAGACATAATTAGTACTGCAGAGATGTTTGTTGGCTTCTGATTGTATTTAATATTGCACCACACTCGAGGGATTGCTATGCGGGAATAATGGAAAACCATCACTCAGCTTTAATTTGCATTATAGTTGCATTTCTTAAGCACGACTAAGATCAGGTTGCTTCAATAACTTAGGCTGGCACCTTCTCTGTTTATGTATGATTGCTTCCCTTCATATACGAAAAGGATTACACATGTCCATGTTAATCCAAGTTGATCATATCAGCAATATATTCTATGCACATGACTGTCATCTCAGATCCACATTTGCCCGCACAACACAAGAAGTCAAATCTAACTTACTGGATTATAGAAACTATTCAACTTAAACGCTGTTAAGAAACTTCAACTAAATCTGGTAGAAGGTGACTCAGTACAAGATTGGAAGATGATCTTCCAGAGAATAATCTTAGGCTGTTCTACTTAAATTTCATTCTTGTGGAGATTTCTTCTGGATAAATCCAATTATAAGTTTACAACCGTATGTGTTCAGCTTTAGGGATTGTTCTGTATACATTTTAGAGATAAGACTTCACTACTCAATGAGTTCCAATTAGTCATTGTTGCATAAGTAATTTCTGCAGATAGTTTGGTGAGTTCAATTGTTTTGGACTTGTTTTGTTCTTTTCTCTTCTCTGCTTCTAACATATGTGAAAGCTCCTCTACGTAATAGAGTATGGCAATTTTCATTTCTAGTTCATAGACTTTAATTTTCTATATTTAATTTTTTTTTGTCAATGCTCCTTTTCATGCACTAACATTTAAAATTTGACATATTGTCCTCTCTTTACTTTTCACAAATCTGCCTTAAAATTTTATACTCTGTTAAATTCAATCTCTCCAGTAACCCCTGCATAATAATTACAGGTATCGCCTCGGGAAAAATTGCGGCATATTTTGCTGTAGTATATCATCTGAATATAACATCGACAAGTTCATTTATGAGTTTTCTATTTTTGTGTTTGATCTGCCTTTTTGTAATGAATTATATCTTCACTAGATTTACCTCATGGCTATTTTGTTCTTGTAAACTTTTTCCATCAAATATGACTTTCAAATTCTAATTGAGCATCTGACTTTCATGTAATCTCGATAGTATATCATCCAAATATAACATAGACAAATACATTTATGTGTTTTCTACTCTTGAGTGTTGATCAAACAAATTCCAACCGTCACGATGCAATAACTGGCTTGCTCTTGTCTACGCATGCAGTTGCGTGTCTGAAAGGGGAGCAAGAAGTCCGCCGGCCATGGTGGGCGCCGTCATGCCTATCAGTGGTGTTTGTGAAGGTGGCAAGGCGCAACAGACAGTCTCGCGTCGTCTCCCTGAAACTTGAACCATGACAATCCTTCCGACCAAACTATCCTTCTCCACCGTATCCTCTATGTATCTATATGTCCATTCACCACTACTCCCTCAGAATGACCCTGTTCTTCTTGTAGCAAATGGTTTTAATTTGTTGTTGTTTTGAATGTAGAAAGATTGGTTTCCAACTTCAACTGCTTCTGTGATGTTTCTTTTACACTTTGCTTTGTAATATGCATTTTTTTAATTTATTTTTCCATAGTTAGGTTTTGAATGTGACTGGACATCAAAAACACTACTTATTGTGTGAAAATAGATACAGTTTACTCAAGGATGATTAATGGTGCTGAGTATTGTTTTTCTGTTTGGAGTTGTGATGATATTTTTTAATGTATTTTTTTGTGCTGTAGGTTTTGTTATGTAATATATTGGTATGTATTACAAGAAAGAGATTTTTTATATATAAATGGGATAAAGAATTCAACATATGTGAAATTAACCCATGCACATCATAATATATGATGATTAATGTACTTTAACAAAATAGGTTTCCGAACTGCTTTCTTCAATATGCCAAGTTGGTGTTCATTAATTCATATAATTTTTTTTTTAATAATTTAATTTTTAATCATTTAAATTCTAAATGTAAATCATCATCATAAAAGATAAATAAAAGACCTCCTCCTTTCCCTAAATCCTAAATTGCAAATCACAAATCCCTACTGTTCTAGGATTTAGGATTTAAAATTTCGTATTTAGTGTTTAGTGTGTTTATTTAGTATTTAGGGGTTAGATTTTAGAATTTTGGGTATAAAGGTTCTATAGTATTTAGGTTTATGATTTTAGGGTTTTAGACTGAGTTTTATGATGTTTTATAAATTTTAGAGTTTAGAGATTTATACGGTTTAAATTTGAAGCTTATGAAATAAAAAATGATATGGATGATGACGGAGTCGCCAAGTTGCTATAAATCATTCAGGAAGTGTATTATGTAAATATAGAATGTAAACATAACAACACTCATTCTGTGACAGTAAATATTATAACCAAATATGGCCAATTTAACCTAATCCATTTAACATACTTAATTAACATAATTTTTTTTTCATAAAGTAGAACATTAATCTTCTATAAAAGATAATTTGATAAACAAGAAATATATTGAAATTAATGCAAATTACACATCTTAGATAAATTATAGTCATTTGTATCATATTTGTAATCCTTAATCATATTAATTCATTATTTACTATGTAAAACACAAATCCATTTATACTCAATTTGTTGGGGAGAAGAATGGCAAACGATGACAATCAAGAAAAACCAACGTTCTTAATAAGGTATAGCAACAATAGGTATGATACTGTAGCATATGTGGAAAAATCAAGAACTTCATAAGCACATGGCTTCTGCAAGGGCGTATGGTTATCCATGCAGCTTCCAGGAATTCTCTGTGGTTGTAGTACTAATGTTGTAACAATAGTATTGTACTAACCGTGTAAAAATCAGATCAGAAGCAACCGTATAGAATTCTGACTTGTAAACAACATGACCTTGTAAGGGATACCATTGCAGTCGTGGCAAAATCTAGAGTTCCTAAGAACTTCTCAATCTTTCTCCTTTTTGTGTACTAAATGGGATCTCAATCTATCACTATAAAATAAAACAAACAACAAAACAACAAAACCGATCAAACACACAAATGCAAAAATGATTTAGAGTGAAAAGCCACAAGATTGTAAAACCACTTCAAATCTTTTCACCAGGTCAACAATGGGATAACAAAGTCTTCTTTAGATTCAACTATAGATATACAACTACAATGACATCAACAGTCACCAAAAAAGGCTCACCATAACATATACATTACCATCGTAGGAGCTTGGATAACAAAAGACACCAAAAAAGATCAAATGAGAGATCAAACCAGAGCTACAAAAAGAGCTTCTTGCAAAAATCTTCCTCTACTCAAAGTTTAAATGAAATCCCGTGCTACATCGCCATCAGATCCTCTTTCCCATCTATTAACTCTCTCTCATCTCTCTTCTTACCTCATATGTCTCACTTTTCCTCCGTCTTCCACAGTAACTCCAAAATATTGACATAATTTCATTTTTTTATTAATTGTGTTAAGTGAGGCCATACTTATTCATAGGCCCTCTAAATAGGGTTGTCCCAATGTATTTAACTCATGTAACTTGCGTCAATTTGTGAGTTTGGTTCAAATCATGTTATTTTATGTTTCCTACATTTTTTTTTCTATAAATCAATGTTTTTAAAAATTATTATAATAGATTTTTTTTGTGTGATTAACAATATATATAAATATATAATAAAATTATAAAAACGAAACACCAATCTCCTTGTCTAGTTGCTAAAGCAAGTGTGCGTTTCAATTAGGTCAAGGCTTCTAAAATTGGCTAGAGGGTTAATATGATAATTAGTATTTTCATTTTTTATGTTGCAATATGTTCAACAGACTAGATACACATAGTCAGCATTTTCAATGAATTTAGGGTTAATATGAATGTTTGTATAAGATTTCTTTTGTTTTAATATATTTAGGAAAGATATGTGAATTATATATATATATATTCCCTGTTAGATTCACAGAAGGACAAAAAAATAAATATTTTTAATAAATTTAGATAATTTTACAAATAGTCATCTAGATAATTTAGAAAAGATATGTGGATTATATATGTATATATATATATATATATATATATAGGAGAGATATGTGTATTTTCTTTTGTTTTATTTGCTCATAAACCTTTTAGCAAAATAGTCATCCAGATACTTTTACACTTGTAGCCATAAAAAATTTTACAATTACAAAAGCACCAAATTCACACTATTGTAAAAGCATATCTCAACAAGTATTTTGAAAATGCCCTATAAATTTGAAGATTTTTTAACAAATCCAATCTTTTTTAAGGTAAGTTATACTGTTCTAGAAATATTATATCCAACCAAAGCCAATTAGCATAACCTTTGTACAATAAAACTAACCAAACTAAATAACTAAGATTTAATATTGACAATATAAAATAATTCAAAAAATTAAAAAAAAAAAAAAAGAAAGATTAAACCATTAACTCTACCACCTCCAAATGTATATTAATTATTGAATCCGATGAAAGAAAAAGACGCCTGGGGTGCAGTATTGAAGTTTAGATCCAATAACGAAAGCTTAATTAATGAAAAAAAAATTAGCAAATATGATAGTGTTATGTATAATGTGACTATTTCAGGCACCAATTTTATTAGCTACAAAAGCCTTAAAGAAATTTAGATTACTTGTAATTTACTCTAAAGAATATATATATATAAATATTTATATATATATATATATATATATATAAACCAAGAAGATTTTAAATACTGACTTGGAAATTGTAGGACATCCCAAAGGAACAAGAGCCACAAACTCTATTGAGTACCACGTGAGCAATGGGCCACCAACAAGAGATATCTCTGCCACATGGCATCACCTGATTTGTCCCAAATTGGCTAGATAAATCAGCATAGATATCTGGTTCACAAGAGTAACCTATAAATTTCAGCCACGTGGCACCCTCCATATCCACCATCCTCCTCCCTCCCTCTCTTTATATTCCGCTCTTCTTCTTCTATTCTAAAATATTCAGAAGAAGAGCTTGACTAGAAAGACCATAAAAAAGAAAAAACTCTCAATCATCTGAATCAATGGCAGCCTCCGCAATTCAACAATCTGCGTTCATTGGCCAAACAGTTTTGAAGTCACAAAATGAACTCGTCCGAAGGGCTGGGACCTCTGGTGGACGTTTCACTATGCGTCGTACTGTTAAAAGTACTCCGCCAAGCATATGGTATTTTTATTATTTCATTCATTTTATATTGATGGTTAGTTTTAATATTTTAATTGTAAATAGTTAATTGCAATAAAGTCTTAAGATTTTTCAATTTAAACTTTTTCTTAAAAAAATGGATGTTTGATATTTTAAAATATATTATAAAATAATTACGTAATATCTCTAAAACAGAGCTTTTTTTTTAAATAGTTATTGTTAAGAAAATGAAATTATTAACATGATGCATGTATATAATTTAGATTCAGTTATATTATGTACATTTCTTGAAGTTATTATTATGTGGTATTTCCCACTTTATTATCATATTTTCCACTTAGCTTGTTTATTATTAGGTTCCATTTATCCATTTTATTATAACATTTTTTTTTTTACAATGAAAAAACAATATTTTTTTAATTGTTTTAAGGATATAATAGCTAGTGAATACCAGTTGCAAATCTTAAACGAAACATATATAAATATATATTAAATAATATTCAATGTTTTAAATGAAAGTTACTACCCCTTCCCTAGACTAATTAGAAACTAATTCGCATGTCCTAATTAATGGAACAGGTATGGGCCAGACCGCCCTAAGTATTTAGGCCCATTCTCCGAACAGACCCCGTCATACCTCACCGGAGAGTTCCCCGGAGACTATGGTTGGGACACCGCCGGTCTCTCCGCGGACCCAGAGACCTTTGCAAAGAACCGGGAATTGGAAGTGATCCACAGCAGATGGGCCATGTTAGGTGCATTGGGCTGTGTCTTCCCCGAAATTTTGTCGAAAAATGGAGTCAAGTTTGGTGAAGCAGTTTGGTTCAAGGCAGGCTCACAAATCTTCTCTGAGGGTGGTTTGGACTACTTGGGCAACCCTAACTTGATTCATGCTCAAAGCATCCTCGCCATTTGGGCATGCCAGGTTGTACTCATGGGTTTCGTCGAGGGCTATCGGATCGGCGGAGGTCCACTGGGTGAGGGCCTTGACGCCATCTACCCAGGCGGGGCCTTCGATCCATTGGGCTTGGCTGATGACCCGGAGGCATTTGCCGAGCTCAAGGTGAAAGAGCTCAAGAATGGCCGGCTGGCTATGTTCTCCATGTTCGGTTTCTTCGTTCAAGCTATTGTCACCGGGAAGGGCCCGATCGAGAACTTGTACGATCATCTTGCTGACCCTGTGGCAAACAATGCATGGGCCTATGCTACCAACTTTGTTCCCGGAAAATGAAAGGCGTAAATGTAAAGGTTTGCCAGGTGGTGTAACAGTATGATTGTCCAGAGTTCGGTCCATATTGTACTACATGCTTTGTATCTGTTCATCTGTGAGAGCATAAAATTCTACTGTTGTAGTTCTATAAAATTCTACTCTCTAGATAGTGAATGCTGAACAAGATAATAAAACTTAAATTCATAAACCATATAGCTGGTCATAAATTCTTAAATTCAGGCCAAATCTGGACCAAATGATCGAAATCGTTTTTCGTTTTTCTAAAATGCCTAAGTTCTTAATGGGAAGATGATGGTAAAGACTAGCTCTACCATGGCTTTGCTCACTTGTAGAATTGTTTCAGTCTCCTGCAAGCTTCGAGAACGTTTTCCCTGTGACCGAAGGCACTAACCCTAATAAAGCCTTCGCCTCCAGGACCAAACCCACTGCCAGGGGTTGTAACCAAGTGGGTCTTCTCAAGAATCTCCGCGAACACATCCCATGAGCTTCGGCCTGGGAAATGCACCCACACGTAGGGAGCATTCTTCCCTCCAAACACATTAAAACCAAGACTTGTAAATGTATCAACAATAAGTGCGGTATTCTCCTTGTAGAAGTTGATCACATCGCCCATGGCCTGCAAAAACACTAGTTTATGAGGTACAAGGGTAAGGTGTATTTCTAATTGCTATACGAACTGATTTACTGACCTTCAGACCATCAGCAGAAAGGCAAGTAAGACCACCAGCTTGAGAGATGTTGGATGCGCCATTGAAGCAAGTGCAGACTATGCGATTAAAATCTTTGGCCACAGGGAATCCATCAGAGAAATGGAGCTCCTTGGGAATCACTGTCCAACCAAGACGAACACCGGTGAAACCGGCATATTTTGAAAAGGATGATATTTCAATGGAAACCTGAAGACAGTTCACTGACCGTCAAGTCTAATGAAGACTTGTTCCAAGCAATAATTCTTAACTTAAAACTCACCTCTTTTGCCCCGGGAATTTCAAATATGGACCGAGGACTGTCATCTGATATGTACATTCCATAAGCAGAGTCATAAACTATAATAGATCCGTTGTCTCGCGCAAACTGCACTAATTGAGTTAGCTGATCTCTGGATGCTGCAGCCCCAGTTGGGTTGTTTGGAGAACAGAAGAAAATGATATCTGCCTTCGAAGTGGTTGACAAGTCAGGGAAGAAACCATTTTCTGGAGTGCATCTCATGTACTCGATGTCTCCAAACTTCTCAATATCCTTCTGATATTGGCCCGTTTGGCCCATAATAACACTTGAATCGACATACGCCTGTGAAAGACAAAGGTATTATTTCATCCAAGACATTCACCGGCCAATAAAACTTCAGAGCATGATAGCTCAAAAATGAGGCCGAGTACATCCACTCACACTAAAAGATGCCAACCCAAGCGCAACCCAAGACAAGCAACAGATAGTTACCATATATTATGCAACTAGCTCCTAAAATGACAATCTAAGAATTAAAAAGCAGCACAACATAAAAGCAGACTTACAGGATAAGATGGATCTTGGACTGCTATCTTCACATTAGACCCAAAGAGCATCTAGAAGAAAAGGAAAGAGAAAGTGTTGCTGTGATGCACATAAGTAAACCCTCTAAATTGTATAAAGTTGGAAAAAAGAAAAGTCAACCTAGGGGTGCCACGAAGATTGCACCATGAAAAATAACAGTCTAAAGGCTGCAGAAGTAATTTGCAGGGTTTGCAACATCCTGATTTGAGATGCCCAAGCAATGAAAGAAAAGAGTAAGGTAAATAAAGGGATTGATGCAAACCTGCAGACGAGAAATATCACACTTGGCACCATCTGAAACAAAAACATCAGTCTCTCCTATACCAAGGTCTCCATAATAGGCTGATGTTATAGCTGCCCGCAGTTGCTATGTAAGAACTCAAGTACCCATGGTTAGGATAGCATTTGAATGGATACATTCCACAAACTTGATGAATTCAAATCCAAAAATAGTAAATATTGCCTAAAATGTAAGAAGACAAAAAGAAGGCCATCTCCCATTGGCAAACAAACAATACATCATCAGGACAGAGTACATAAAAGAGGGGGATAACCGATGCCTCTCCAGTACTAAATCATAAAAATAACTTCAATTATAGAAAAGGTCTTTTTATCAGAGAATTCCAGTTAAGAACAACATTACAAAACTACAACAATTAATTTCAAACTAGGATTAGTTGTTAGGACTTATGGTTAAATAAAATAATAAAAAAAAAGAAACACACGTCCCAAAAAAATGTAACAAGTTCTGAAACACTGAATTCTTATTCTCTTCCATACTGAATAGACATTATTGGCAGGCTCATAAGCAAACACCTGGGCACAAAAAGATAAGGAAAAATCTCCATGACAATATTTAAATTCTAGACTCCAGGGTTTCCTATAGTGTCATAACTATTAAAAGGATCTGACCAAGTGCCCTCAGGTCCTTCATCTAGTTATGCTCTGTAATAAAACAAAGTCCACAGATCTGACCATTATCAGAAAGGGCAATTACTTTTGAACTACAATATTAATTAAACTGGAAAAAACATAAGAAATGGGAGGCACACCAACTCTTCTTCAGTGAAGCAATAAATAAAAAATTAAAAAAAAAAGATGGATATGATACAAATTCTAACGATGAAGTACACAAACAACGTAGCCGATAGCTCGTAATCTACCGCCTATCAAAACAAAACACAACTGATAGTTTTTAAGTTTTACTACTTATAGAGGATAAGTAATAATCCAAACTAGAACAACCTCTGGCCCAGTTTTTGGGTTTTTCAATGAAACATGTACACAGAAATATTTTCATACATAAAAATCTTGCCTTGAGTGGCCAAATAAATTTAAGTGCATTATCAACATCTCAAAATAGTTTCACTTAAACAAGAACCAATAGAAACAGATATCTGCTTTATGAAGACATGATCGAAAAGCAAGAGAATACAAAAAGTTTAATTACCTTTTCGCCTTGTTCAGCACCATAACCACTATAACCCTCAATTGTTGATAGTGCATGTGACTTCTGCAAAAATTTGTAAGTTCTCATTTCACCAGCACAAGATACAAATAGAATGACAAGAAATGTAATATCCTGCATAGAGCAGAATTTTCGACAGTTCGTATTGCAAGTTAACTTTAAGAATAAAAGAAGATTTTTGAAACAATGAAGAAAAGTACAGTAAAAGCTTTTTCGAATTAGAGCAAACAGGACTGCAAGATTGTGGTTTAAATCACAAATTAAGACGACAGACAAAAATTCACAGATAACAATGAAACTGACAGAGAAGCCTCAGATTATGAAACATTAAATCCTTCTCCATGCATTAAATTCCGTTAGTTCTTTTCCAATATCCTCCATAAGAAGCTTGACAACAGGCTACAGTTCTCCAATGGCTTCATGGCATGAAAACATAAGCATCTAAGCATCTTCAAAGAAGAGAATGATATGGATCAGTGCCAATTAGAGCATGATAAATAGCTGACCAAGGAAAATGCACTTAGAAAAGATGATAAATAGGATGAACTTGCATATTACGCATAACCTTATAAATTTTCTCATCAAATTTGGGATTGAAAAATCAGAACAACATAAAAAAATAAATGCTGAAACCTGAAGCAAAAAAACTCATGTTTAGCTAGATAGTTTCTACCACACAACATAATTCACAATTGTCAAATAAGTAATGTTTGTTAACATCACTATCAAGAAAGTTATGAATTAGAAATGAATTACCTTAGCCATGGCAGAAGTTATAACATCAGGAATGGGTTCTGTAGTGTCACCAATCCCCAGGCTTATGACCTTCGCATCAGGATACTTTAACATGTGGGCTGATCTTCTCCTGGCAATCTAGTGTCAAACATGCTTTAGTAGCAAATATAAGTATCAAAATATGGTGCAAATAACTAACATCAGCTGGCCACATCTTAAAAATGTGGTCTGAACAAATATGGAAGTATTACAAACAAAAGAATATTGTAGCACCATCATAAACAGAGATGAAAAAAAATCCAATGGAATAATCTCTTGAAAAAGAAAGGATACCTGCTCAAAATTCCAAATGATCTTGTCACTTTTAATCTCCAAGTCAAAATATAGAGAATGAAGCAAAATTGAAATTAGACTTGTTCATGTGTAAGCACAGGAATAACACTTATAGGTTGGTTTTTACTTCAAGGCATTCCCATCCATGTGCTTATAACTTGCTTGATCCCGTTGGTAGGTAGTTTCTGCACAAATCCTCTACTGGTGAGTGATGTAGCCTCTATTTAATCGCTAATAGTTTTCAATCTAAAAATAAACTTGGGATCGTTAGCAACTTTTCTCTGTAACTTTCTTAGTCGAATTACTTGTGTTCAGTGCTCCGTAATTTTTTCCTAACTAGGTTGTGTTAAGGATATTTCAACTAGGGTTACTTTCATAGTTTCAAATCTTATATTTTTATGCACAGGTTGAAAGCTGTCTCCTCTCCCATAAGTGATATTGAGTGTGAAGGCTGCTTGAGCAGGCCACACTAACACCACCCAACAATAGTATAACACATAAATAGATGATCCGTAATCTCAAGTTCAAGCCCTAGCTGAAATTGTTGTCCTCAATAATCAGATTAGTAACCCCTTCGGCTTGAGAATGGAAAGGAAGCTGACCTGACCCTCCTGTGCAAATGACCCAACTTCCAATGCAGGTTCTTACAAACATGTAGAAATTCAAGCAAGCATGGAACAAAACATGACCGAAACCTTACATAGTCAAGGTCCCTTTTGCCAAAAGGCTAAAATGGGTACCCGAACATATACAGACTGCCCTGTTTGGTTAATAAAGGTAAATCAGATGAACTATTCCGCCATGGAGTCATGCAGCCAAACCAGATTAACAAACTCAGTTGAGTTTCACCCGATTTCAATAAATAAAATGACAATTTTACCCTCACATGGATCCATGTACAAATATATTACAAAGTTGAAAGCAAATCAAGTTCCCTTCCAATGACCCATCTATTCAATTTGTCCCCCTGCAGCAACCAAATATGTTACAATTCTTAAGACTAACAACTCAATCAATTGTGCCACTAATCAATTTCATCCAAAGAAGCATAGCAATAAACCAAATACTCTTGGGATAGTAATTCCCTGCTAAAATAATTGAAAAATGAAAATTTAGTTATTCCATATCCAAATGCACTCATAAGGTCCTTAAATGAATTTCAAAATTTAAAACCCATCGCCCCTAGAAGTAATATTCCTGGCAGGGAGAAATCTTAAGAACAACAAATGGAGATCAGAAATGTCCTTTCAAATGTCAACTCAAAATTGTTTTTTCAGAAGTTATCTGAATTACCATCTAAATAATCACAGTCATATGTTTTCACAACTAGCTTGTGATGGCAAACAATTCGCTCATTCCAAAATGAACTACACATGCCAGAGATTAACCTAGTTCTAGCCAATAAAATAAGAAGCGGTTTAATAATACTTTCCCGGAAAATTTTTCTGAAATCGATGGAACAGTTAATAGCGAACACATCCCAGTCATTGTAATACTAAAGAAAAAAGAATTGGGAACTACTAACCTCTGGGAACAGATAGCCAGCTTGAAGCTTTGCCATATTTGCATTGCGAGAAACCTGTGTCTTGTGGGCTACAAAAGACAATGAATTTCAGCACTACATACATAACCACACATTATCCATGGTATCGACGCATAGCAAGAAGCAATCAAGCCAAACTCCATTAATGACCAAGTGCAACCCACTAAAGCAAACAAACTTTTCTAATTGCAACAACACCATTCAAAAGAAAGCATCACACACAATGCTGAACTGAAACTCACGGTGACAAAGGCATACAACACAAAGAACTCTTTGCCAAATGAACACCATCTTAAAGACAAAAAGAAAAAGTTCACAGCTTTTCATTCTTCAAGCAAAATCCAGAAAATCACAAACATCAATACACAAGCAGATCAATAAGACAACAAATTACCCGTCTTCGCCGGCGGCGCCGAAGCGCATTTCAAAACACGGGATTTTCTCCGAGGAGGGCATAGCTTAGACGAACTACAAGAAAAAAGCAACGCGCAAGAGATCAAACACCGATTCTCGGAACAAAAGAAAACAAGATGGATCGAACCTCAAGCTGAAGCTATTGTGAGCTAAGAAAGCAGAAGAGCTCGAAGAGATTGAAAGCGGAGCTTGGAATGCCGCCATTGTCGGAGGTTTGAAGCACCGCCGCCGAAGAGTTGCCAAAGAACACGCGATTACGGAACTGACAGTAAGCTGGGGGTTTAATCATAGCCGTCCGATTTCAGTTGGAATCGTAAGGGCATGATCGGAATTTAACTTTCAGAATTAGTCTATTATTTAGATATTATTTAGATAATGAACATCTTAATCATAATTATTAACACTCAAATTTTTTTAAAGAATATTATGTGAAATTTATTTATTTAAAAATTGAAGAAAAAAAAGAGTCAAATTATTATTTATATTTCTTAAAAAACATTTTCTCGTAAGAACTTTTAATTTTGTTTAACAAACAAAATTATCAAGTGGATGTGGGCTCCCAAATATAGAAGGATTTTTCATCAATTATATTACTAAAAATATCAAGAGTGAAAATTTTGCTTAAATTTCTTGGTAATTTTTAATTGGTTTAATATATTTCACAAATAAAATTTAATACATAAATGAAATAAACAAACTTTGCCGCCAATGTGATGAAAATAGTTTTAACAAGCCCAAAAGCATCATAATAAAAATGTTTTTACTAAAATTGAAAAATAACATTAAAACAGTTTATTTTAAATTTTTAAGAATAAATATTTTGTGGTAAAAATAAGCAAGTTTGGACAAATAAAAACATTATCATCATACATCTAAATATCAACTAATGCTTCTTGCTGCTGTTATGTAAGGTTATTTTCGGTATTTTATTAAAATATTGATAATATGTGACCGTATAAAAAATTCCAAAATAAAGATTAAATATAACGATGCAAAGGATTGTATGAATCCAATAAGAAGATATATGTTGAGTTTTTAAATAATTTTCCTTATTTTAAATTATTAAAAATAAATTAATTAATTAAAAAGAAAACAAGTATCCAAGAGCAACAAAAGCAATAAAGCTCCACCTCATTATCATCCAAATAACTTAAGACCAAAAGAGAAAAGTTAAGACAAATGAGAAGCAAAAGAAAGAGATTAAATGTATTCAAACAAAAATAAAACATATCACCTACTTGTTCCCCTAAATAAACAAATAAATAAATGAACACATCTCCATCAATTATAATAATTTTATCTCTATCCCCCACCTTCCCTTATAATCCCAAACTTTTGTCTTTCCCCTTACTTTCATAATACAACCAATTGAAATAAGACATATATTCACTGTTTGACAAAATAAGAGGATATATAGATTAAAACAAGAGCATAACATTGGACATATAATTGCAAAAAAGAAAAAAAAAAAAAAAAAATTAACTCTAGCTACCAAATAATTTGTTTGGCATTGTTTTCCAATATATATTTATCTATATATAATATAATGCATCTTTTGTGAGCATTAGCTTCACCTCCATTGCTATTCTCTCCAATCTTCTCATTTTCTGAATGTCATCATTTATTTTCACTTAAAGATTTCAGAACAAAATAATCAATGAGAATAAACTATAATAATAATAATAATTATTATTATTATTATTATTATTATTATTATTATATAATTTATATTGGAAACTTTAATTTGAAAGAAAAAAGAAAAACTTTACAAAAAAAAAAGAGAATATAATTTCACTATATTAAAAAATGAGTACAGTGGCAGTCCAAAGTCTGGAGATTAAGTTTGCCAAAGTTATTTCATTGTAAGAAACCTTTAAAATGTTTTTAAATAAACCCTAATTACAAGTCAGATTGATCTGGATTTAACCCAGTTCTCAAACCTATGACTTTACTCTTATATGCAATTTAATCATGTAAATTCTGTCGACAAATTCATACCAACAAATCAGTCATGGTAGCAGAGAGATCAAACTGATCAAAATTAAAAAAATCACAAAAATCTTGTCATAAAATATTTAAGCTACGGAAAACAAAATTTAAGCTGCAAACCATTTAAAAAAAAACCAAAATTTTTGAAAGAACTAGGTTAAAATTATTTACAACTATACACACAACTATATTATTTATAACCAATTATTATTATTATTATTATTTATTTTAATTTTATTTTTTTAAAATTATTTGAAGTGTTGCAAATAATCAAAGAAAAGACCCCTGACCAACCAGACTGATTTGAAGACAGTCCAACATGAGAAATCATTCACTAATTTGAATTGTGTGTGATTTGATTGAGTGCAAAAATGTCCTCATCTCTCATGAGCCATTTGAATTATTTGTACTCTAATTAATCATATTATTATGAAAAGTAATATGTTTGCTTTTACTCTTTAAATTTTTAAATAAATTTTGATTGTGTTTTGGTCCACAAGATTTTCATTATTAGGCTAATTTTGTCCTATATAAATATAACCTTCTTATTTATTTCACACACTATTATAAACTATCCTTTGTTTATAACAAGTTTCTTTTCTAAAACAAAACTTTTTTTATTTAATTTTTGAAAAATTAAAAGCCTCCCACACCATTAAAGGAAAAAGTATGAAAAAAATATAAAGAAGACAGTCTAGTAAAAATCTTCATAAGACTTTTTTTTTCCTTTTTTGCAAAATTAACGAATCAAATATAAAATATTAAAATAGAAATGAATGATTGTACAATAAAGAAATAATATATTTTATATACTTTTTCATTTCACAATTTCTCCTTTCTTTATAAAAATTTTTAATAAAATCTCTAAAAAAAACCGCACTATCATTAAATAAAAATAAAAATAAATGAAAAAATATTTTTTTTCAAAAAAAAAAAAAAACACATGAAGTGATTGAGGGTTAAAATAAATAGAAACATTTTTATAAAATTCATTCTTATTTAAAACAAAACACTTATACTTAACAATAAATCTTAATTTTTTTTAAAAAAAAAATATGAACAAACTATCAGTCAAGGATGCACATATGGGTGAAGTTAATCTTTTAACACACATCTATGCCCTTACTCTATGTATATTAAATTTTAAAAATGGCTACTCAGCAAAGACGATATCAATAGATGAAAAGGTCGTTTAATCTTAATTTTCATAATAAATCATTATTAGAGGCTAAAAAATAATTAAAAAAAAAAAAAACCAAACAACATCCATATTCAAACAACATCAAAAAATAAATCAAAACAATCACATAATCACACTTGTCTTTGAGCCGGCAATTCATTACTTTCTTAACAAATAATAATTTCAAAATAATAACATTTAAAAAAAAAAAAAAAAAGAAAAAGAAAAGGGGAATGTCTCCTCCAAAGAGAAGTTGATAGGCTGACATCCCCCATCAATCCAACCTACATTATTCCCCATCCAAATGCAACCCTCCAACTCCTCCTTGGCCTCTAACACCCACTTCCTTTTTAAAGCCTCTTTCCCTCTCATGCTCCACATCCATCAACACCCCCCTAACCCTAACCCCCTTATGCAACTCCTCCAACCTTTTCCCTCTTGGCCTTTCCCACCCTTTCTTTGATTCCCTCACATCATCTTGGACCCAATCCAATCCCTCCTTTCCATTCCCTATAAATACCCCTCCAAACTTCACCTTAAACCCACTCACACTCACTCACTCACTCTCAATGGCTACACATGATCATGAGCTAACTTGTGAGCCAAGTAGCACCACTCTACTTCAATGTTCCTCCATTGCACTCTTGCAAGAGAGATTTAGACAACTTCAAAAGGTTAAGAAGATGAGGGAGGAGAAGGAGCTCTTGCGAACGATGCCTGAACCCGACTTCTCGAGCTCGAACTCGAGCTTGAGCTCGCTTCTTGATCATCGGTCGACTCCTAAGTGGTCGTTGTCCCATCCGGACTTGATTCATTTTCGCTCGCGGCCCTCTTTCAAGTTTCAGCCTACTGACTGCTCGGAATTTAAGAATTATGATACGCAGTTATCGATTGGATTCCACGGCGGTGATTATAAATCTAGTGGTTTTGTGCAAAATAGTGGGAGTCGAGAAATGGATGTGGATACTTCCCTTCATTTATGAGTTTTATTTTTATTTTTTATTTTTTTGGTTTTTTTTAGCTTTGTGTGTGAGTGTTGATGAGAGTTGGAGATGTACTATAATTAGTAATTATTATTAGTGTGTAATATTTATTGTTATGATTATGATCATCTTTCCTTTTTTGCCGTATTAACTCTTTTGATCATATATATATATATATATATATATATATATATATAAACAAGATGAAGATAGTATGTTTTTATGCCCATGCATACTGCTTTGTTGTGAAAAAAGCAATAATTCAAAATATTTACAATTACATATGCACCCCTTCAAAGTCTTAGAGGGGCATATGAGAAATTAAATATACATCTTGCATTGATAAATTATTCATACACGTAAAGTAAATTATAATTACTATCTCTCAACATCATTTGCGGCAAATGAAAGCTATTTTTTATCAAACATGTTTAAAAAGCACAAAAGAACAACTTCTAGCAAGTAGTGCACTCAACCGCAAAAACAACTAAGTCTTAATCACACTAAGGCTATCACTAATTGATGATAAACATGATTTTAATTAATAAATTGATATATAAATAAAAGGCAATGTTGTTATCAATCTGTCCAAAACACAAAATAACTAAATTTAATTAATCAATCAAATGTTATTATCTAATAAATGACCATCTATATATATATATATATATATATATATATATATATATATATATATATCAAATCTTGAAACAGTAGTATGGATGAGTGAACAGAGGAATTCATGAATAATTCTATTTGGAAGCCAACATATACTGAAAACATGTCTCCCAAATAATTGTTGATAATTGATTGATGAGATTTTAAAAAAGGGGTCACAAGTTTTGAATTCATAACTTTGATTTGTTTACAAACAGTATATGTTCATGTATCATTCTAAACAATGACAAACAATAGCATCACAAGCACTACTCACAAACTTCTATATCACTTCCAAAGGAAACCAGTGAAACAACTAGACTCCACTTTCTGTTATACTTGTTTGGTTTTATTTACTATATATATATATATATATATCATTTTCTTACTCATTTATTTTTTAATATGTAAAATTAGTTAATTATTTTTGACATCTTTGACACAGTAGTTTTCTAAAAATTACAAGTTATAAACTAATTCAAAACGATGTACAAAGAGTCTTATAAAAAAAAACCGCTCTATAGTAATATCGGTAGTTTGGAAACAAATAAGTTTTATTTAATTTTTTTTATTAAAATAAAAATTATTTAACCGGCTTAGAATAAGTGTTAAACTTGTCTTCGAAGTAAATTTATCTTAAATTAACAAAAAAAAATTTCAATAATAATTTCTAACAGAAATTAAACATATGATCTTGATATGGGATCTTAATGAAACCATGATCCATGCTTTGAATTCAAAATAAATAAATTATTGAATAACTAATTTTTTATAAAATAGATAAATCACACAATTTACATTAATCACCATAGATGAATTGAGATTTGAACACCCGATCTCTTATCGGGAACTCTCTTATTTTACCATTGGATCCCACTAATGTTGGAAATTACTTAATATTGCATTTGACTAACAATACATTTAAAAATCATCTTATTCTATATTAAAACATGATCTTATAAATTAACAAAATGATATAACATTCACAAACCTTTATATATATATATATATATATATATATAAAAGTTTTGTGATGGAGAAAGAGTTGGATAGAGGAAGAGAACAAAAGGCAAGGGCCATGCATGCAATTGAAGCAGAAAGGCTCAGATTGGGAAAGAAAGAGCTTTCAATTATGAACAATGTTAAATGGTCATGTCTATTCATCTGCCAAGAGGATCAATCTGACCACAAACTGTTCATACTTCAATACTGTAGTTTAACTGACACTTTTCAGAGTCTCACATGATAATTAAATAATTACAAAATAAATTAAATATATAAAAACATGCTTTATGAAAAAGAAGGAGCCAAAGAGAATAGCAACAAACAACAAGAAACAAATGCATGGGGAAAAAAATCAGAATAGTGTTTCTGCAGAAGAAACAGTAAAAGGGGGAAGAAGAGAATATGTATGTGAACAAAGTACTGGAATTCACATTCACAGAATGAAACAGAAATTCAAAGTTGTTTAGTGTGTATGGCATGTCTTTGTTGCATGATGATTAAGGCAAGAAGATGAGGACAGAATTAATTTTTTAATATAATTAAAAAGCAAGTATTTAATAAATAAGGTGGAAATAATTAATATTGGGATGAAGAAAAATATGTCTTTTGCTTTAAATTTTATTACCATATTTATAGATAAATTTTGAGTGTGAAATTTACTAAACCTAAATGGTTAGAGTATGTGGTTTTCCATATTTTAAAACAAATCAATTTAGTTGTTTATATGAAATGAAGTTTTGAACTATGTGCGATAACATTAGCTTCACTCTAAGGTTGGGTTTGGTTGCAAGGAGTGGAAAGGAGAGGAGTGGAAGAGTAATGAAAATGAAGAGGATTGGAAAAGGCATGGGAATGAAAACTATGTTTGGTTGGAAGGATTGGAGAAGTAGTTTATTGGGAATGAGAAAAGTGGAAAAAGAAAAATATGATAAAATGACTATTATGCACTTTATGTAAATAAATATTGTTATATATATAATAATGAGATTTGCCAATTATATTTTTAAAAATATTTAAATATTAAAATAAATTAATAGTTATAAATATATATTTCACTTTAGTCTATCAAATCTAAAAAAAATATTATTTTTTATTATTATAATTAATTATTTGAATTAAATATTGTGCTTAAATTATTAAGTATTATTAAAATTATCTATTTACTTATTATTTGAATTAGATTATTATTTTTAATTATTAGTTAATGTAATTCAATTATTAGTTAGCATTATTTTCAATTTAAATATTTTCATTATTTATTTAATTATTATGTAAATTAATTATAATTTAAATTATGAAATAATATTATTTGAATTAAATTATTATTTTAATTATTAGTTATTATTATTTTCATTATTTATTTAATTATTATGTTAATTAATTATGACTTAAATTATTAAATAAGAGGGGTATAATTGGTATTTCACCCCAAATAGTGAGGAGGAATGAGCAATCCTCCCATTTTTGAGAGGATTGCTCACTCCTCTCTCACTCCCCCTTCACTTCTTACTCACTCTCACCCACTCCTCTCTCACTCCCATTACTCCACATCCAAACAAGGTAATGCCCAATGTAAGTAATGACCCTCATTCCATTATTTGCAACCAAACACCACCTAAAAAGCTTATTGCATGACTTCACTCTATGGATTCGAAATAACCCGGTAAAGAGATACTAAGGGTCCGCTTGGGAGAGGGTTTTGGAGGGTAGGGTATTTGGGGGTAAATGGAGGGTTGAAAACACTCCATTTACCTCCACTTTTCAACTCTCCAAAATGGGGGTTTTGGAGAGTTGAACAAATTTTCGGACCAAAATACCCCTCTTAAAATTGGTTTATTATATATATGTCCTAGTATTATATGTGTATAATTTTAATTCACACAAAAATTTTATTCTATTTTGGAATGAAATATCAAATGTTGTAAATTAATGAATAAAAAATATTTAATTTATAATAATAGTATTATAGGTGTAAAATTTTAATTCACACAAAGATTTTATTCTATTTTTGAATAAAATATCAAATATTGTAAATTAATAAATTAAAAATATTTAATTTACAATAATAGTATTATATGTGTACAATTAGCATGAAATACAAATTATAGCTTCAAGGTCATTTTAGTAATATTTATATATAACCTTACTTTCTATTACCTTCACTCCAAACACAAGTTTTGATAACCTCCATTTACTTTACCTCCAATCCAAAAAAGGTATAACTTAAATCCTCCTTCTACCTTACTTTACTTTACTCTACTTTACCCTATTTTATAAAACCACTTCAACACCACTCCAAACACAAGGTTTGATAACCTCCATTTACCTTACCTCCAATCCAAACAAAGTATAACTTAAAACCTCCTTCTACCTTACTTTACTTTACTCTACTTTACCCTATTTTATAAAACCACTTCAACACCTCTCCCAAGCAGGGCCTAAGGGTGTGTTATATAAAAAATCGATGTGGTTGGCTATATAAAAAAAAATATATTTTCCATTGATTTGCATGAATAAAAAAAACCATTTAAAAAAGAAAAATATACCTACATGCCTTTGAAACTCAGAGAAATGTGTGGATTAAGGATGACACACACCCTTGTGAGCATGATGCAATAAAACACTCCAACCAAGAGAAGCACTTCAATGGCAATCCAACACTTGCCAATAAGCACAAAGATAACTTGAAGCACTTAGTGTTTTTCACTTTATTTGTTTTATTTTTAAGTTATCATCATACACTGAAGCCCCACAAGCCACTCACACTCTCCAAAGCCATTGAATTGCATCTATTCATTCACACACAACTCTAGAAGCACCCATGCTCCATTTCACTATATAAAAGATAAAAGAAAGATCAAGAAGCTCCTTGTGTTTTTTTTTTTTAGTATTGAGAGAATGAGTTCAAGAGAGAATAAGTTGAGAATTGCAGAGGTGGCATTGAGAGGTGTTGGATTTGTTTTTGGGCTTGTTTCAGTTTTTCTAGTTGCAACTGATGTACAAGTGAGGACCATCTTCTCTGTGGAGAAGAAGGCAAGGTTCACTGACATGAAGGCCTTGGTGTAAGATTTTGAGCTTCATTAATTCATTATAAAAGTTACTTATATGTTGATAAAGCATGCATGATATCTAGACAAGAGTAGTTAAATTACTTGTTAATTTTTTTCCTGTTTTTAATGATTATTTTTTTTATGAAGTTTTAAAATGGTGAAGATCTCACTCATAGAGTCTGAAAGTAGTAATTATTTTGTATGGTTTTTATCAATATGAAACTTTTTTTTTTTAAAAACAACTTATTGAATTCTAAAAATAAAAGAAATATGTTTCTTCATTTAAAAAAAAATTGTAGATAAACTGCAAAATCAAACTCTTAGATTGTGTTTAGTTTTCAGAATGAGGGGTAAGTATCACTGGTGGCCACATAAGTTTTTAGATGTAACACTATGGCCATAAATCTTTTTTTATAACACGGTGGTCACATTAGTTTGTTCCGATCGCACGTAAAACCATAGGGACCTGTTTGATGGGGTTTCTGGTGAGAACGCTGACGTGATTGCCAGCGAACCATTATAAAATTTGGGACATGATGAGCTTGCTGTCACATCAACGCCAGGTGTTGTTTGCAAAACTAACATATAAACATAGAACGAATTTCTAAAATTGGAGCAAACAAAAGTGTACCTTTAGTCTAAGGGATTAAGTAAGAATGCAGAGTGTTAAATGTTGCCATAGAAAAAAAAAACAAAAAACACTGCCATTTTGCCTATACTTCCTAGAGAAGATCACTACTTAACAACAATCATTCACAATAGCTAAAATCAAGTACCCCTCCATTAAGGAAGACTTTACCAAACAAACCAAAATTTTTTAGAATTCCCAATCAAACATGATCACAGAACAGAGTAAACCCCTAAATTCAATCCAAAGAGGAACATCACACAAACTATGCCCACAATAATTTCAATTCGATCAAGAACCCAATTCTGGAAAACCCATCACTAATAGGAATCACAACCAGCAGATCCAACACCGAATCAAGAAACTGAACTTCAGATAAACCACTTCATCCAAAAGAAATAAAAAAAGACTATAATATCTCTATCTAATAGAATGAGATCATCCAAGAAGATTTATGAAGACATATGGAACTCAATGGAAAGGAAAAAAATCAGAAAAAAGATACCCAAAAAGCAAGCTTCACCTCTTTCCCTTGAGCCCAACCCTAATATCCAAAATCCCCAAATAAAGGAAGGCCCACAGATTTCAAAGAATAGAGTAAAACCCTAATTCAATCTAAGAGGAGCAAATAACTAGGTCTATCATGAGTGAAGATGAGGTGTTGGTGTGGTAGCCAGCTCATCATGTCCCAACTTTTATAATAATTAGCTGGCAGTCACGTCAGCGTTCTCGCCGGAAACCACTATCAAACAGGTCACTGTAGCTTTACGTGCGACTAGAATAAACTTATGTGGCCACCATGTTACAAAAAAAAAGATTTGTGACTATAGTGTTTTAATTAAAAACTTATGTAAGCCACTAGTGATACTTACTCGCAGAATGAGAATGAAGTGGGAATTTGAATAAAAATAAAAATTGTGTTTGTTCGGAAGATATGTCATTAAAAATGAAAAGAAGTAGAACAAAGAGATGGAGTAAACTTACCTTTCTGCCTTAAATACAAATAAATAATTTATATATATATAATAATGAGTAATATTGAATGCCAGTTTTTTATTTATAAAATATTTTAAATATCATTATTCAAAAAAATTATTATGTTAATTATTTAAATTAAAATATCCCTTTCATCTTTATTAGGTTTAATTATTTTAGTTAATTAATGTTTTATTTACACTAATTAAAAATTTAAAATCACTCAATTTATGTTAATTATTATTTACTTTAATTGTTATAATTAATTACTTAAATTTATGGTTTATATTTAACCAAATATTAATCATAGGTAAAAGTGTCATTTTATTGTCAATAATGTTCCTTGCTCTCCATTCCCCTCAATTTTGGGAAAAATAAAACTCTTTAACTGTAGATATTCCTTTTATCCACCATACTCATTCATATTGTAATAGTTGTGCATCCAAACATGAGAATGTATTATTATAAGAAATGAATCCGATCTAGGGGGCTTTTGGATGGGAGCAATGATTACCCCAGCATTACCTTGTTTGGGATGTATTTTGTGGAAGTAATGATTTCCACCACAGTGAAAATCATTACCTCCCCTGGGATACTGACTTATTCCCCTCAAATTGAGGGGAATGACCCATTCCCCTCTGTATAATTACATTTTTACCCTCAACAATGTATCAAATGCCTACTATATTAACTCAAACCCCAATCATTAGTTATGCAACAAAATTGACATTTAAAAATAAAAACTAATTTAATTGAATTATTAATCAAAATTAAAAATATTAACTAATTTAAGTAATTCATAATGTGAATATCATTTTATACATTTGATTATTTATGTAAAGTTATGAAATTGACATTTAAAAATAAAAAATAATTTAATTGAATTATTAATCAAATTTAAAAATATTAACTAATTTAAGTAATTCATAATGTGAATATCATTTTATAAATTTTATTATTTATGTAAATGTATTTAATCATTAGTTATGCAACAAAATTGACATTTAAAAATAAAAAAATAATTTAATTGAATTATTAATAAAATTTAAAAATATTAATTAATTTAAGTAATTCATAATGTGAAGGGTAAAAGGGTAATTGACACTCATCTCTCTTACTTACTTTTTACATTCCCAATAACCAATCCTTTCAACCAAACACAATTTTCATTACAATTCCCCTCCTCATTACTCTCATTCCTATTACGCTCTCCGTTACCCTCATTCCCATCTCCATTCCTATTCCGTGAACCAAACGCCCATCATTCCTTCAATACAATGTTTTAATAACCGGACCGGTTATTGACCCGGTTGGGCAACTGGTTCACGGTTCAACCGGTTCAATAATATTTAATATTTTTTAAATAAATAAATTTTTAAAATTTACAAAAATTAAAAAAATAAGAAAAAATAATTTAAAAAAAAATAAGAAAAATTAAAAAATACACAATTACATATTGCAAAGTTATAAAGATCACAAAGTGTTAACTCTACATAAAATTGTATTTTTCAAAGTACAAATATACAAGGATACAACAATACAACAAATATATTCAAAAATAAAGAATTAAATAAAATATAAGTTTATACTATACTACAACAACAATAATAAAATAGAAGCATACAACAACAACACAACTACCATCACCAACAACACCAAATCAACAAAATCATTCAAAATGAGGAATGAAATTAAATACAAGTATACTACATCAACAACAATAAAATACAAGCATATAAATAAATAAACCGGGTTTTTTTTTTGTTAGGTTTGTTTAATTTTAATCAATGTTTTCGCATACAAATAAATAAACCGAGTTTTTTTGTTAGGTTTGTTTAACTTTAATGATTTAATTTTAATTAATGTTTTCTTAAATCAGATTTAATTTTTTAATTAAAAAAAACCCGGTCCGGTCCAACCGGTTCACCGGTTGAACCGGCCGGTCCGGTGTTTTCCTATTTGGTGTGACTAACCGAACCGGTTTACCACCCGGTTCCCGGTTGAACCGGCCGATCCGGTCCGGTTTTTAAAACCATGCTTCAATGCAAACACCCTATGTTGGACTTTGAGGGATATCCTATTGTAATGGTTGTTATATTATATACTTTGTAAATACAAATGGCGCTATATACAAATGAGTATGTATTGATTAGGGTATGACTTCTAATAACAAAGTGCATTCCTTTTACATTCACAATTTATAAATATAGATACAAGATTACATGAAAGGATATCTTAAAAAAAAAAACTTACTTATTTACTTCTTACCAATTTATCCATTTATCATTTTAATACTAGTTTACTATTAATAAATAACATGTAAGCATAGTCTTTATACATCTACTATGATAACTGAACTTAAATTGATAAAATGAGAGAGAGTTATTATTAATGCTGATCTCGTACTTATATATTGAGACTAAAGTAGATTGATGGTTTTTTTTTAAAAGGTAAGGGTTCATTGTTTTTTTCAAATATAGACAACTGGAGTCAAACTTTTAATCCCCTATATGAGAATCAAATGTTTTAACTGTTAAATTATTACTATTGTGGGCAATTGTTTGAATCTTACCGGTGATTTCTCTATCATTCTCTCAAAAAACAAAAATTAAATCAAAATGATAAGAAATTTATGGAAACAGGTTTCTGGTGGTGGCTAATGGATTGGCAGTGGTGTATAGTTTGATGCAAGGATTTAGGTGTATTATAAACATGGTCAAAGGGAGCCTGTTATTAAGCAAGCCATTGGCTTGGGCAATCTTCTCTTGTGATCAGGTAAGCACTTTTCTTTTTCTTTTTCTTTTTCTTTTTCTTTTTCTTTTTTTATAAAAAAAATATCCTCTCACCCAAATTATATCTTCCAATTATATGGTAATTTTTTTTATTATTATATATTTTTTTTCATATATAGTATATAAAGTGGCATCTAGTAGTATAACATAGGTTTACAAAATAGCATTCTAACAAAACTAATAAAATTAATTTTAAAACTTATTATTATTTTCTTTTGTAACTAAAATAGATAAATTATAACCTTGTTAAATGAAAAAAAAATATGGTTACAGATAAACTGCATAATTAATATTGTCAAATAAAATAAGATAAAAAAATAATAATTAAATAGAGGTATTATAAAAAAAAAGATAGCATATGATCAAATAGTGGTTCATACGTCTGGTATGGTTTCAACTTTCACCAAATTGACAAGGGAAAACACCCAAAAATAATAATAATAATAATAATAATAATAATAATAATAATAAACAAGACTCCTTTTGGTTGTTGATGCACATTCTTCTAACTTAGATTCTTTTGACATCGGTTTCTTATTTTAAAAAACATAGAATTATATATTTTGATAACAATATTTGTTTAATTTGTTACTATGAAATTATTGATTTTATAAAGGTAAAGACACATGCACTTGTACAGAATATATACATAGAGTGAGTAGAATGAAAAAAATATATTAGTACAACTCACATAAAAACCAAATGTAAAATTTATACAACACTTACATAAATATAACATGTTGAGTAAACACACAAGCACAGATCATGGCGTATGTGACGGTGGCGGCTGTGGCGGCGGCGGTGCAGACGGCGGTGCTGGGAGAACTTGGGCAGAGAGAGCTGCAATGGATGAAGACATGTAATTTGTATGGAAAGTTTTGCAACAAAGTTGGTGAAGGTATTGTGAGTGCATTTCTTGTAAGTTTAAGCATGCAATGCTTGTCTTGCAACTCTGCCTTCAAACTATTCAGACTCTATAATAGCATCAACAAATAAAAGAATTATGTCAATGGGTTTAGGGTAAATTTGTATTTCGGTCTCCATGAGGATGTCTCACAAGTAGTAAGAGTTTAAATTCACCGGTTGAGAGTGCACGTCTGAAAACTGTAAACACGTACTATAAATGGTCCCAGCGCTTATGTATGCACAATAACAACATTTATGTATCATGTATATTAGGTAATATGCATGTATTAAAACTCTATAAAAGTACATGATGATACTTAAAGAGTAAAAAAAAAAAAAAAATTTATTTTGATTTTTCTTTATTAGGCCTTATGGGGATCCGTCTTTCTATGAAATCTTTATATTTCCTTCAATATAACGGTATAAGAAAGACAAAAATCTCTAGACTCTGTGGTACTGTAAGGTTACACTTCCCACATCGTGGGATGCTAACTTTAATGAAAATTAAATTTACTAATAAATATAAAATTAATAAAGAGTTTAAAAAATAACTCATTAATAAATATGAATATATTTGATAGTGAGCACCTTGATCAAGAAGGTTTTTATTTTTAATTTTTATGTATATGTTTGGTTAAAGTTTATATTTTAATTGTGTTTTATTTAAGGGAAAATTACTGTTCACTCCTCGGGAATTTCAAAACTGGCCAAAAACCCCCTCCTATTTTTGCACACCCCGGACAGCCCCTCCGTTATAGTTTGGTTCCCTTCTACCCCCCGTCCGTCACATGAAATGGGTCCGTGTTACGAAAATCCATTTTTGCCCCTGCAAATGGTGGGAAAAAAACCCGCCCGATCACATCATGTCATGTCTGGCTTTTATGCATACATATGTGAGTTTTTTCCCCCTTTATGGTTTCTTGTTCGCTTAGAGAGCTTAGAAGGCGAATTACATAATTTTGTTCTTGTTCTCCTTTTCCTTCTGCTAAGTCGATATTATGGACAGTTTTTGTGCCATTGCTAGATACAACGGGGAGGGGCGAGTGCCGACGTTCACCGCGTCAACCGAATGGGCGTCGGTGTTAGGTGAGATTTGTGAGCGCCCGGGGTCTCGATGTTTGTCGCGCGAGGGTGAAGTTCATCACACCCGATGGACATAATACGGTTTGCCCAATAGATAACGAGGTGGACTTCCAACGCATGTGTCATGTGTTCTCCATCCTCAAAGGCGGTGTAGTCGATATGGTTGTCGAGACGGATGACGTGCCACGGCAGCCTTCCGAAAACGAGTTATTGTCGTGGTAATGCGTTGCTCTAAAACAATTATGCGGTTGTATGTCGGTTAGTGTTTAACACTACCATTATCTCGTATTAAAGAATGAATTATCCGTTTAAATTGGGAGTCTCCGATTAATTTATCATGTTTCGTGTAAACTATCATACACCGTTTGCATTATTACATTTATGTTTAACTATGCCTCGTTAACGTGTAAATATTAACTTAGGCGTTTAAATAAGTGGACTTTATGCTTAAATTCGATCGTTTGCGTTTGAACCGAAGTGCCGGGCAGGAATTCGGAATCCGGGAGCGCTTCGTCCCACCACATGGCGACCCGGATGGTGTCGCATGCCCGCCATCGTCGTCGATCGACATGAAGTGTTGTCGTTGGACGTCGGACAACGTTTTGATGGCGTTGAACATTTCCGAGATACACTTCGCAATTTTGCTATCAGTCGGAATTTTGATTTCAAATTCGTGAAGAACGAAAAATACCGGGTCACTGTGGAATGCGCGGCCGGTGGATGTCAATGGCGCGTTCACGCATCAAAGGAATATAATAGAAATACCTTCAGAATCAAGACAACGGACCCGACGCACACCTGCGGTGGTGGAATTGGGTCGGGGTCACACCCGAAAGCGTCCAAAAAATGGGTCGGCGCACGAGTGATTCGAAGGCGAAGGACCGGCCCTTGTACAAGGCCATCGACATTCGAAGGACATGTTGCGGGAGCATGGTGTCCACATTCCATACAAGCGAGCTTGGGCCGGGAAAAGAGCATGCCCGGTGATCCTCGACGGCGCGACATCTCCAGCCTACGATCCGTTGCTTTGGTACGTCCATAAGGTGGCCGAGACAAACCCCGGCGGCGTCGCGTTTGTGGAAAGAGACAAGTGAGCGTTTTAAACGTGCGTTCTTCTCTTTCGGCGCGTGCATTTTGGGGTTCAAGCGGGCATGCAGGCCGCTGCTGTTTGTGGATGGTACTCACCTCCTCGGAAAGTATCGGGGTACTCTCTTGGGTGCCACAGGGAAGGATGGGAACAATGGCTTCTTCCACGTCGCCTTCGCTATTGTCGACAACGAGACCGACGCCAATTGGACGTGGTTCATTTCCAAGTTAGGTGATGCTTTATACGACGAAGGAGACTACCAAGAGACAATTACATTCGTTTCGGATAGGTCAAAGGGCCTTGTGAACGCCGTTGCGAGAGTTTTCCCTTCATCCCCGCACGCGTACTGCCTTCGGCACTTGGAGGCCAATTTTATGAAAGCCAATGGCGAGACTTGGGAAGGCATTGAGGGAGGAGTGCTGGTCCATATGCTTTCGTATCGCGTGGGCAACGACGGCTAAAGAATTCGATGACACCGTCAATGAACTGCGGGCCGTATCGCCCGAAGCGTTTCGGTGGTTGATTGACAAATCCGACATGTCACACCGGTCGAATTATCTGTTCAAAGGTGACCGATGGGGCGAGATGTATTCGAATGTAGCCGAGTCGTTCAATGCGTGGATCAAAGAAGCTCGACACCTACCGGTGACGAAAATAGTCGACGCTATAAGGTACTCGAAGGTTAAATACATGTAACGCTTAAGCTTACCCGTTACACTTTAATGTTCGTTATCGGTGTTTAACATGCACTGTCCGCAGCTTTGATATCGTCGTCGGTGTTTAACATTCACATTAACCCTTTAGTCCGGTAGAATCCTCGTGTAAGATAACAAATGTTAATATCATTGTCTCGGTTTAAATAGCGTCGTATATGTTTTTCTTCTTCGATCTTTAGTTTATTACTGTTCGTTTACTCCGATGTAGTGGTGTTTAAATATTCATATATTCGCGTAAATTTCTTTAAGATTTCCGATATTCGTTGTGCGGTACAAGCTAATGCGCATGTTATGCACTCGCCGTGAGCAAGCGAACAAATGGGATACTTTCTTATGCCCGGACATACGTTCAAAGGTTGAGACGCTTGTGCAGGATAGCCGAAGTCTTCACGTTGCTCGCCGTCTCCGCCGATCGTTACGAAGTGATTGACCGAGTGCGGTAACTCTGTAGACCTTGCTAGTAGAACTTGCTCATGTCGCAGATGGCAAGTTTATGGCATCCCGTGCAAACACGCTTGCGCTGCGATATTGGTGACGGACGAAGCAATGTTCATCGTTTTATTAGCGATCACTTCACCGTCGACACTTACAAGTTGGCGTATAAGGAAGCTATATTTCCCATACCCGACAATGAGAGGCCCACGGACAACAATCGAGATCCGCTTTTGCGGCCGCCCGTGACGAGAAGGCAACCCGGTCGTCCTAGACGAAGGAGGATCGAGTCGCAAGCGTTTGATGTCCGCGAGTTACATTGCGGCCGCCGCCACGCGTCCGGTCACAATCGTAGAACTTGCAATGAAAGTGTCGCCGATTAGGCTTCGTAAAAGGATAATCTTTAAAGAGCACACATTTATTTCGTTATGACGCCCGATATTTAAACATAGAATAAACGAATTTCGTTGTACGCACCGAAGTTTTAATTGAATAAACCTAATGTTAAATGGTGACACATTTAAAGAGTCACACACAAATAGAAGCGTACGCATTGGATGTTAAACGGGAAATATCGGTAATAAACGGTAACCAATAACGCTAAACAGGCACATCGCTTGTTGTCATTCTTTTGTATTTGAACTTCCGGAAGGAATGTCAGATAGTGACGCATAAACAGAGACGTCATATTTAAACGGATACGGCGGCGAGTTTTACACATCTTCGGCGGAATGTTTAACGGAGACGTTGTATGGTAACACAAATTGAAGCGTACGCAGTGAATGTTAAACGGGAAATATCGGTAATAAACGGTAACCAATAACGCTAAACAGGCACATCGCTTGTTGTCATTATTTTGTATTTGAACTTCCGGAAGGAATGTAAGATAGTGACGCATAAACAGAGACGTCATATTTAAACAGATACGGCGGCGAGTTTTACACATCTTCGGCGGAATGTTTAACGGAGACGTTGTATGGTAACACAAATAGAAGCGTACGCAGTGGATGTTAAACGGGAAATATCGGTAATAAACGGTAACCAATAACGCTAAACAGGCACATCGCTTGTTGTCATTCTTTTGTATTTGAACTTCCGGAAGGAATGTCAGATAGTGACGCATAAACAGAGACGTCATATTTAAACAGATACGGCGGCGAGTTTTACACATCTTCGGCGGAATGTTTAACGGAGACGTTGTATGGTAACACAAATTGAAGCGTACGCAGTGAATGTTAAACGGGAAATATCGGTAATAAACGGTAACCAATAACGCTAAACAGGCACATCGCTTGTTGTCATTATTTTGTATTTGAACTTCCGAAGGAATGTAAGATAGTGACGCATAAACAGAGACGTCATATTTAAACGGATACGGCGGCGAGTTTTACACATCTTCGGCGGAATGTTTAACGGAGACGTTATATGGTAACACAAATAGAAGCGTACGCAGTGGATGTTAAACGGGAAATATCGGTAATAAACGGTAACCAATAACGCTAAACAGGCACATCGCTTGTTGTCATTCTTTTGTATTTGAACTTCCGGAAGGAATGTCAGATAGTGACGCATAAACAGAGACGTCATATTTAAACAGATACGGTGGCGAGTTTTACACATCTTCGGCGGAATGTTTAACGGAGACGTTGTATGGTAACACAAATTGAAGCGTACGCAGTGGATGTTAAACGGGAAATATCGGTAATAAACGGTAACCAATAACGCTAAACAGGCACGTCGCTTGTTGTCATTCTTTTGTATTTGAACTTCCGGAATGTAAGATAGTCCGAATTAATGACACGGGAATTTGATACGGCGGTGAAATCCCAGTACGAATGCTAATTCATTACCATCTCTTTCCCAATTACATTTGAATTCAAAATCCACACGTAAGCATCAATGCACGGAGTACGTTAGGCGAACTTGCGACCCCTAAACTTCTATTTAAACAATAAACGGAAATCAAAGGCACATCCACATATTACACACAGAGAAAGAAGTATGTACAAGTCCCTCCTCAACGAGCTCTGCCAGAGAACCCGTAGGCCGTCGCCGGAGTACTCAACCGTTAGGGAGGGCCCCGACCACATCCCCGCCTTCTTGGGCACGGTGTCGGTTGATGGGACCACTTACTACAGCCCTTACCCCGCGAAAACATCGAAGGACGCCCGTAACACTGCGGCCGAGGTGGCGTACAATGACCTCCGTATTCCATACCCCGGGAGGATGAATACGCGTCCCAAGCTACCGCCGATCGACTATGTGGAGGTAAGTCATACCGTAAGACTTCTGCGTCCATGTTACGGGAAATTTATTTATTTTCTAAATTGTTAAAAGCCTTCATTGCGGGGCCTCGCACCGCAACGCCTTCGATGCGGCGCCTTCACTCACCGCGAGCACTCCAACAGCCAAGAGTTGGAGTGCTTTCTCGGAGGACATGCTCGTCGAGCTTGCGGAGAAGGAAGTCGTCCTCTCCGAAAAACTCGACCGACTAAGAACCCGCACGGCCCAAGTGAAGAAGCTCATCCAGGGACTGAAGGGGATATGATAATGTTTTTTCGGTTTTTAGATGTATAAATTAGTATGCCTACGCTGGTTGTAATAGAACTCCGTTTCATCTAAAAATTTTGTCAAGGAAAGAAATTTGTTCCCCTGTTACGTTTTGATCTTTACACCGATACGTGTATATTTCAACATCGGCACTAAATTATAAACGTCGACGCCTGTAAAAGGGTGGGCCACAATATTTGAAAAGCGAGAGTGTTTGTAAATAGCGAGAATAGTTTTCACACAGAGTCCTCGATGTGTGAGGAAGACAATTCAAACATAAACATCGAATGTTAAGTGAAGACGCACGCTAATAAGCGGTGTCATGCAATATTCAACGGGGAGAACCCTCGTTCTCGTTCGTCGATAGTTAACCGCAGATATCGATATTTAAACGGTAAAGTGTAAGGGTAAGTGATGACGGTTATATTTAAACAATGATGGCGAGTTTCATAGATTAAATACCTCATTGATGTTTACAAAATAGGTTCAAAACCAGAAAATTTGCATTGGAAAATGCTGAAACGTCGCATGCATAAATGGAGTTGAATTTAGGCTAGTTACGGTATAACGTAATCAACTAAACTATGCAATGTGAATTTATTATTAATTACTCCAATTTAATGTTGAAATGGGAGTCAGTAAAGCGTGAACGTAACCGATGCCATTTACTATATTCCATTTATTTCACCGAAAACCAATGCCTTTTTTTTACAAATAGTTATGATTGTATGTAAGCATCAAGCAGAAACAAGATACAGACGCAGATATTATCCACATCCCACAACAATGTTTAAGTCACGTCTAGCAGACTTTTGCCAGATGACACGCCGGCCCTCGCCGGAGTACACCACTCTCCGTGAAGGCCCCGACACCAACCCCGTCTTCCTGGCCACGGTGACGGTCGACGGGACCCCTTTCTCCGGTTCTTCATCTGCGGAAAGCGCCGAGGAGGCGCAGAACATTGCTGCCGAGGTGGCGTTCAAGCACTGTGCCCTTCGGGCGGCGTGGAGATTACCAAGGCCCCGGTTGCCGACGATGACGTATCCGACGCAGGTAATGCATACCGTAAGACTTGTCGGTTGAGTGTAAAAACAAAAAAAAGAGCCACCTTCCATACGTAAACCTTCAACTCTTCATTGCAGGGCCTTCACGAGCCGTCGGGGATTACACCAGTGGTGAAGAGTTGGATTGGGTTTTCGAACACCTGGTCCGTGCACTAAACGCAAAACTTGAAGGAATAAAAGATCGAAAGGCACGTGTGGAAAAGCTGCTCCAAGATTTGAATGACAACAAAAGGGGGGAGTGAGATTATGTTCGAGTTAATGTCGTTTGTAAATTGCGCCATCTAAATGGAGTTCTCTATATTTAAACGGCAGTCGTCGAATCCAAACGTAGTCATTAATATTTAAACAGATTAATCTATATTTAAACATACAAACCTAAACGGTCATTTTTATTACTCACGGCGTGACTCATTAGCCAATATTAATTACTTTCACCATTAATTATGAAAACTAAAATCGAGTCGCACATCTATTTCAAATTCATGTAATTTCCGTTGCGAGAAGCGTAAGTTGCGGATATTTGTGAAGCAATTATTGTCACATCGAATCGAATAGCAAACGGAGACTCCTATAATTATAAGGGAACTCTAAAGAGTGAACATCACGAACTATAATTGAACAGAGCCAACGAAGTTTAAACGGAGAGCAAATCATTTTGGCAGGCCTTTATATTTGAAAGTTAACACCGACTGCTAACCAGATACTATTACCTTTAGCGCACAACTAATATGTTTATGTTAGGATGATGAATTACATGATAATGAATTACGCAAACTTATTTTATTGTCGATGACTGATATGTGCCAATAACGACATGAAATGTTTTTTACCGCAACGTTAAACGTTAACAATAGCGACAAGTTAAACGACGGATTCGAAAGTTAAACGTTATTCTTAATGTGAATGTTAAGTCTTAAAGTTAAACAGATACGTAAACGGGGGATATACATTCTGAGTAATGCATGCATTCGACGAAGTGTTGTGAGATAGCATTGGGAAAGTGTGCATTGGTTAACCCGGCGGTGGACGTTATCGTTATCCGTTACGATTAAATTCGTTGTTTTGGAATTCAAACGTCGCATAGTTATTGGCATCGGACTCGAGAAATAGTGCAAACGTCCGTTGAATACATTTGTATTTAAAGAAGAATCGGAAACAAGAAACGCACCCGGATATTACTCGCAGATCTAGCGGTATGTATGTGCCAATTCTCAACGCGTCTTGCCGAAGACGCACCGCTCCACGCCGGCGTACTCCACAACCAGGGAAGGCTCCCCGGGCGCCTCCGCTTTCGTGGCAACGGTCACGGTGGATGGGACCACGTTTTCCAGCCGCAGAACCGAGAGAACAGAAGAGGCAGCCCAGAACGTTGCTGCCCTGGTGGCGTTCTACGAGCTATGTCCCGCGCAGCTCAGGACGAGCGGTGCGTCCCCCGCTGATGTCTATGCGTCTTTAGAAATATTTATCTAAATCGTTCATATCTTCTTTGCAGGGGCGATGACCTATCCCCGGGAGCGGTTCCTCGAAGATTTGGTCGGGGATTTGACGGAAAAAGCAGCATCTCTCTCCGCAGAACTCGAGCGAGTGGTATCCCATAAGAGGGATGTGGAGAGGCTGCTCCGGTACGCGAAAATGTATAAAACGGAATGACAGACGCGAGTAAACCCTATCATGAAACGTTTAAATGGTAATATTCAACGGGAACGGTGATATTAAACCAGTAACGGCGAATGATAAACACAGATTGCCTTCTTGGCCTGATAATTATAAATTTTAAACGGTTACAACAACACGTAATTGGTGACACACTGAAAAAAATAAAAATTCCGTACTTGAGGACCCATAGCGCGGTTCATGAAGACAATTAAAAAGTTACATATAATAGGGACTCTCACCTTTAAAAACAAACAGCGCAAGTAGAATAGGGCCTCACCCGTCGAAGAATAGCAGTGAATATTAAACAGGGACTGTAATATTAAACATGTAACGACAAAAGCTAAACAGAGAATACCTTGTTTAACTGCTAGCTCTGCATTTTAAACGTAGACAACAACACGTAATGGGCGACATACATTGAGAAAAGAATTCCGTGCTTACGGACCCATAGCGCAGTTGATGTAGACATTTATAAGTTATGTATAATAGGGTCGCTCACCTTTAAAAGCAGACAACGGAAGTAGATTACGGTCTCTTTCATTTAACGACAACCTCCATGTTTTAAACAGGGACATAGGGAGTTAAACGCTTACCACTAATATCTAAACAAGGAGTACGTGATCAACCCGGTCCCCCTGGTGTTAAACGGTAACGGTGTATATTGCACGGAGATCCGTATTGTTAAAGTGTAACACAATGTTTTAATAGTGACAACGTCATTTTTTTACAGAAGTACTTAATTTTATAAAGCAGCGACGACCCTCAATCGGTACCATGGAATTTTAAGCAAAAAATGATTGAATATGAAAGAATAACGAACATTATTAGATGTACATTGAAATTTCTGCCATGTCGTTGGCAAAGAATGAATTGAATCAATTGAAATGAATTTCGACAAAACTGTTTTACTTCCCCACAGCTGGACCCTACCCGCGTTGCTTGATGCCGGATGCTCGTCCTTCCTTAAGTATGTGGGCAGCGTACTTCAATCGCAGATAGGGGACGTCCGTGTGCGCTATCCGGAGCTTTTCACCGCGGAGCAATTGCTCGATAAACCGCATCACGTAGACGGCGCCGATCGGTGCCTTTCTTTTGACGCGGTGTGTCGTCATCGTGAACAAGCGGGTACTGTGCCGTCGCCGTCGTGCCGTACTCCATTTCGAGACAGTGTCGAATAGTTCCCGCTGTCGCATTATACAAACCGATGTTAGAATAGAAAGCATCTATGTCACTCGATAATCGAAATCTATATCGCAGAGCTTACCATTGCTACCGCGTCTCTGTTGTACTCTTCACTTGGGCATGAGGTGTAATGCCCGTACTCTTTCTTGTTATTGTCGAGCACCACGACATGGAAGTGGCCATTCAAGATTATGGGAAGGATGATGATGTCAACGTCATTGACGACCTTGGTGGCATCTCCGATCATAGCCAAAGTCGTCTCATGTGCGTCTTCCACCTTCGACATAAACAACGCCAAGTGGTCGAGTGATGGAGGCGCGCTTCTTATGAGGATATGGCTTTCGTTAAGTGTGTCTTGTACGATGCACACGAAGGCGTCCAACACATCATCTGTCACCATCTCTTTCCCGTCGATCGAACGAATAGGTTGGCCCGGGTGGTGCCGACATAATCATTCCTCCGCACGACGGAACTGCGGTTAAACGGCAACACATGCGATTGATTAATAACACGTAGACGTTAAGTGGAAACAACACATACGTAAATGATAATGTATAGGGGTAAACAAGTAATATCGTTAGTTAAACGATATATTACTATGTTATATGGTAACGACCGTAATTAAACGGAAACGCAACAACGTAAATGGGATGATCTCTATATAAACATTAACATCTACACTATCATACTTACTCGTCCATGGGGAAGTTGAGGAAAATCTTGATCGCCCTCCTTCTCGAATACGTCGAGGCGCGATTGACCGGCGTATTTTTCTTCGCCGGAACGAAGTCTTTCCGCACTTCTTCATACTGCTGGTTGGCGAAGGTGACCGATTTCTTTTTTTTTTTGGCGACGTTCCCTTCGCCCCGGCAACACTTTATTGAGATCATCCGTAGATGCTTCTTCTTTGCATTGCGGGATCGCGCCCACACCGGATGTGGCAATGTGGGTCGGCCGTTCCTCCGTGGGAAGGAGCTCCTCCACAATAGAGGCAACGGTCTTCTCAACCGCGGCCAAGGCAGTCTCATCAAGGGGAAGCACACCCTCGGGTGGTTCTTCATCTTCAAAATTAGTGGCCACCACCCCCGGATGCGCCGTTGTCGGCCGCCGCTGCCGGCTCCACCGCGACGGGGATTTCGGAGTCTTCCGCAGACGCGGCATTGCCAACGGGGTCTACAATCTCCGCCACCGGGCGGTGAAGTCATCAACCGCAACGGTCTCAACAACCGCATCGGCCGCCGGTGGTGCTGCCATTGTTTCATCCTCGGCCGGGTGGTGGACACACGGGCGGTATACTTTTCGTCGCCTTTTGTGCAAGCCTCTTCATACGTGGCCTCGTCATACGTGGCCGTCTTGGAATGGCCTTCACGACGAAGTCGTCGTCCTCAATTTCCAACGGCTCATCCGTCCCGGGCAAAGTCACGTATTTGTCCCGACGGTGCGGCCCTTTCAAACGAATCAAACCTTGCCTCCAATGCCTCAACCCGAGCGACAATCCGGGTGAAAGCGTTCATCATCACTCGGCATGCTTGCATAAAGGATGTAGTCACGTCGTCACTGATGACGTCGGTTGGGCTACCGCGGTCGGGGGACTCGGGGATCCGGGTGACTCTCGTTGTCGCGGCCGGTGCGGGTGTTGCCAATTGGCGGGGTAGGTGAGGGCCTATCCGACGCCGAGGGTTGCGTGTTGGGCTGGAAGGGGGGAACCACGTCGGCGCGAACGGGCGGAAGGGGCTGGCATCTTCGCTTGCGGTCGTGCAAGTGGTTCCCGCGCAACAAAGATCCATCCGCCAATTGGCCCCAACAAAAGTCTCCTCCACGAGCATTCGCCGGGACCAGCTCAGAAACTAACATATATAAAGAAAACAATCTCGCACAAATCATTCAATTTGATCCAAAACAAACGTATTTAAACATTTGACATATATACGTAAACGATATGGCACACATTTAAACGGAGTATAACAAGGTTAAGCGAAGACACCAAGCGTTAAACACAAACTACATTTCCTACATGGATAAGCCTATCGTTAAACATTAACTCGCTCTTTGTAAACACATTAACACCGATTTATTACCTCTTTTCCTTCGAGAGCCGACCAACCTGGTTTCTATCGTCGCGTGCTTCCGGTAAGTACTTTCGCAGTAGCACAAAGCACCCTTGGGGTCTTGCCGAAACGGGCTTTCTTGCCGGTTCCGGTCACCTCGTAAAACCGGATGGTTAGCGCGATCGAGCAACCCTTAATGTACCCCGTGTTTACCTTCCCCCCTCGCATCCGGCTTGCACTCGAGCGGCGGCTTGTGGAACGTCCTCCATAAGCCATTTGTGCGTCGCTCGCGCCCATGCGTACCGCCCCATGCCGGGTAGATCGTCGACATAATCAACGATCCAAGTGGGCACCGAGCATGAGGTATTCGGGAAGAGGATTGTCCCAATGAGGTACGCCATCAAGAGTTTCACAAAATCCTCCTCTCCCCCTCTCGTCCAACAAGACGCTCAAGAGTGCGCCTAATGGCGTCCCTCGTGTCTGTCGAAGCTTTTCGAAAAGTATCTCCCTTCGAAAGGCGACGGTGTCTTCTTCTTCTTAAACAGGACCGCGTCTCCGTCGCAGCCGCAGACCCATAACGAGAGCCACATCCTCGGGCCTGAAGCCGAGCGGGCTCGCCCGATCCCGAATTTATTGGTGCGGCCATCGTACCTCCTGCAAGCGAATCGAGAAGGGCCCTCTCTTGGAATACAGCCTTCCACCTCGGTGAATGCCGCAAACGGTGTCCTTTGGATGATCTCCCAATGTCGAGAGGTCATGTGGACTTTCAATTCGGCCAAGGTCTCCACCACCGGTGTCAAGTAGCATCTCCCGTTGACTAGGTTTACCGCCATAATCACAACACCGCAAAAATGACAACACTTGTTAAACGAGATACATCAAACGCTACACGAGACAAATGTTTTACACGAAAAGCTCAACACTTAAATAGAGAGATGCACCGTTAAACGGAGACAAACTCTTTTAAACACGAACTCATTTCATCAAACGGAAATCTCTTTTACAAACCGTAACCATATCAAATGGAAGGGGAAACGCACATTGTAAGCATTACACAAACAACAACAACCGATATCTCTTTCAATGATCGTGTGCACAACCGAAAACCCTAAACCCTAACCCTAAACCCTAAAACCCTAACCCTAAACCAAAACCCAAAACCCTATCAACCCCAAAAGAAATTCCCCCGCACACTAGAACCACGCAAAACAAAACCGACGAATATCTCTCGTGTAACGAGTACTTCATATAAAAGCCTTGCTTTAGACACGCCTTCCGCCATACCTTGAGCCGCAAACCGATGGAAGTGCAGGATACTTGCGCACGGTGGACTGAAGTTACAGAGGATGTCGAAGCCGAGAGAGCTTCGGAGAGGGAAAAGCTGAAGAAAGTTAAGCAAAGAAGAAAAACGAACACTGCTCTCTGCCTCTCTTGGGATTCCCATTACGAAAAACCCTCCACTTCCTCTCTAACCGGCTTAATGATTGCACCACGATTTCCCATGCAAGGTAGGGGCAATTCCGTCCGTGAATTTGAAAAGTAACTCCGTTAACCACCGTTTCATACTTTGGGGGTTTGAAAATCATTGTCTTTAAAAGGAAGGGGTTTTTATGGATTTGGAAATTAACGGGGTGTTTTTGGCCATTTCCCAAACTTTGGGGGTGTTTTTCGCCATTACCAGTTTATTTAATCTTACATTGTTATTATTATTATATTAGTTTTTATTTTTATTATCATTACTATTTGTGAAGCAATGTCTTTATTTTATTAATTTCTATATTTATTGTTATATTATTTTTCCATATAAAGATGTCCGCGGGTGGAAAATGAGGGTTTTCTCCCTACTTGGAACAGGAGATCGAGTGAGTGAAAAAAAAAAAATTGTTTTGAAAAATCAATTTTATATGTATAATAAATTAATTTTGAATTCTGTACATGTATTTATACATATAATACCTTTGAATTCACTCTCTGTCCCACTCTCTATACATACATAGAAATATATATCTTTTGAGACGACTAAAGATTATATACATACACCGTCATGGGTGAAATTGCAAAATTTTACTACTCGGAGGTCAAGTTCATATAAAAATTATATTGGAAGCCTAGATTAATAAGCGACTCAATGAAGACATAATTTATCTATGGCAACGTAATTTAGGTAATTTAAAACTCAAAATATTTGGAGCTATGACTACATAGGGTTCAGATTGAAGACATGATTATGAAAAATTAAACTTAGATGAATAAAAAATCAAGTTTAGCAACTATAAAATTATGAAGAACCAAATATAGATGAAGAAGATATTAAGTTTGGGATCTACAAGATTGTGAAGATCAAATTTGGATGGCTTGGAGATCAAATTCAGTAGAAAATCTTTGAGATTATTCAGCTTAGACACAACCAGAAGGGTCGAAAGCGAGTTGAGGCCATGTTGCAATTAAAGCTAGAACTTTGTTAATGTTAGCAGGAGGCTCCTGCTGAAAGTTCGGCTTCTGCTGGAGTTGTAACAACTAAATTTGAAAGGTATAAAACTTAGTAACCATGGAACTTCTAATAGAGAAAGGTTATATTTTTGAGAAATAAAGACGTCTATATAAAATTCTGCTGTGAAGATTTAAAATGTCCTATGAGAAGAGAGACCCAAGTGTATGTATGAGAGAATGTACATTAGGCAATAAACAAAGCGGAGGCTTGCAATTCGTGGTAAAGATAAAATAAGCGACTTATATCCATATTAATGTGTTTTGAGTGAGGAGTGATTTCCCAAAATGTGTTGTTTTGTGATAGTGTGTTTTTATAATTTATCAAAAATACTAGTTTATCGTATTAATGTGCTTTTATTCTATGCGTTTAAATTCATACAAAAAATTAGCTTTTTATTTCATTAATTTCTTCAATTTTGGCGGCATTAATAATAATAATAATAATAACAACAACAACAAATAGTCTATGCATTTTTTTAATAATCATGAATTCGGTAATGTTTGAAATTCTGATTTTTTCGGTAACGTTTGAAATTCTGATTTTTCACACCCCCCCAATATTTGCTATTAGTAAATTATATAAATTGAATTAAAAAATCAAGTTTATTATGGTTAACATATAAGCAAAGTATGTATTCCATTTGCTTTAAATTTTTTTTAAAAAAATATGAACACGTCATAATGTTACATGTTCAAGACAAGCACAACCGAGAAGCTAAACTTTATAATTCATATGGTCTCTAGAAATGTAAGCTAAGATTCACATTTGCCTTTTCAGCAAAATGAATATTTTATGTAAAAAACTTGATATCAAAATATTTTCGATTTATCATAGGGAGAACTATTACATTTGTTCTAAGTTGGACTAAATTCATACATAGGCATCTACCAAGGACATTGATGAACTCTATAATTTTTCAAGTTTTCTTATTCTTGAACGGTGAAAGAGATAATGTTATTATTAGTGCAAAAATTACTATTAATAACTGAATGAGTCCTTATATAAAAGTGGTTTTAAAGAAAGTGAAGATTTGGCTTGACACTTGAACACTGTTTTCGTTCTTGTTAATTAAAAAAAAAAAACTCAATTTAATTTTATAGTAAATGATTAAGTTGATCTCATCAAAACCATAAATCCTTTTGATTCCATTTATTTTTGGTGGTAAATTTTTACTATTTTTTTATATTGTCTTCTCTTTTTATGCAATTGCAAGGGAAGAATATATATGCCTCACAAAAACAAATAATTATTTCTTCCTATAAATAATTGTGAAAAATAATTCTAGAAAAAAAATTTTAATTGGATTTTGCTATAAATATATAAAAATTTCAATTTTGCAATTATATATTTTTTTGTTATTGTCATATATTCATATTATAATTACTACTCCATGTTGAACCCTTGTAAATAATTAATATATATAGTGTAATTAATTTTCAAAAAAATAAAAATAATCTTGTGTAAGCCACTGGTTTCTACTTGTACCTTTTTCCAGTTTTCATGCAACATAATGTATCCACTTCTTCAAAAAAAAAAATAAATAATAATAATAATAAAATAAAATTGTCATATATACATATATAACAAATAATCATTAAAATTCAACAAAACTCTACTCCCCCGCCACAAAAAAAGAAAAAGAAAAAGAAAATAAAAAGACATCAACAATCCACAAAACTAACCCAAAAATTATTCAAACATAATTATTATAAAATTAAAGAATATAATAAAAGGAAAACATATATATATTTATATATATTTATAATAATTATATAATATATATATATATCCGACGGCTAGGATACATCCACAGTGTTCCTCAAAAACAGCAACGATGATCTCTGCCTCCCACCCAACCTCTCATAACAATCAATAGAGAACAGCGAGAGCGAGAGCGAAAGAGATAGTGACACGTGTCCCGCTTCGTCTCTCCGCGCCGGCGGGAGCCGCTCCAGCACCGGCCCCATGCAAAGCCGATAGAGCCGACGGTAGCCGCCGAGCGCCGCCACCACGGCTCGAGCCGTAGCTGCGCCTCCGGACACGTGGCGCGTGCACAGAGCCTCCCATACGGTGTCCCTACGGCACACCCCGCTCCATAGCCTGCACACGCAAGCCGCCACCCCCAGCGACCGGCCGTCCAGCCGGCTCAAGATCTCCGCTAGCAGGTCGGCGTTGTCATTAATGGAGAACCCCTTGGTCTTATCCTGCTCCGGCGGGACACCACACCCTTCCATTGTGTTCTCTTTTCCCGACTTCCCTCTTTTTTTCTCTGGTGTTTCCGGTTTTCCAAGGGAAGTGGCGGAGGTGGTGTTGCTTATATAGGAAAGGTGTAGGGAGGAGGAGGGGTAGTTTGGGAAGAGTAGGGGTAGAGTGGGAAGGATTTGACTTGAGAGGGTGGGAAATGGGAATAGAATATGGGGGGCATCTTGGGGACGAGGAGATGGGGCCAACCATGAAGGGCCAAGAGCTTGGTGATGCGGAGAAACAATTGCTTGGGATTTGTTATACTTCTATATTATATTATTATTATTATTATTATTATCATTATTATTATTATTATCATTATTATTATTATTATTATCATGTGTTTTTTTAAATAATATTATATGAACAAAATAATAAAATCTAAATTTTATTAGTTCTTTTGTTTGTAAATCATCTCACTAACAACTATTTGTTAGTCCAGCGTATCGTTATCGAGCGGTGTGTGCCGAAGTGGAGATCGAAATAACCGAAGTAAAAGTCGATATGACACTTCCACTTATTTGGTTTACCGAATTAAAAGCCAAAGTGGGAAAGTAATTACTTCCAAAACCTTTCACTCTATTTTTTTATTTTAGAATTTTTTTTTTTTTTGAAGTGGGACTTTGCCAACCAACTCTATCTATTTTGTATATTTTTATTGTTTATTGTTTATTGTTTTATTTTTAATTATTTTTAATTTTTTAGTTTTTACAACAAAATTAACATTTTAATTTAAAAAAAATTACATTACATCAAATATAATAAATAATTTATTTATAAACCATATTTTTATTTTTTCACTCTTAGAAAAGACGAAAACAATTTTCATAAATTAACACTTCCCTCAACCAAACACATGGAACTAAAGACTTCTAAATAAAAAATTCACTTTAATCAAAATCACACTTCTAGACTTCTATCATTTCGGAGGACCACTCCTGAACCAAACACATCTTTAGGGGTTGAATCTTTGTGTCAAAGTACGGCACCAATATTGTAGTTGTTGCAAAACAGTATATTCACATATTACTCTGGGCTCAAGTACTGTTTACTGGTGTCTTATGAGAAGTGATGTATCCCTCCCCATGAGAGACTCACGCTGGAGGCTCGAATTAGGTGGAGATATAACTAGTGCTAAATTTGAAAATAATAGTTAGTGAAAGTGTTTGATAAAGTTTGTCTTTTTCTTTATTAAAATAATAATAATTTTTTAATATCTTAAATAGATTTTATGATTTATTTTTATGTTTAAACTTAGTGTTGTTGTGAGATTGAATATTAGTACTACCAATCTCTTTATCTATATTGGTACTAGATATTTTGCAAATGGTGTAAGTATCCTTGTCGTGAAGGCAGGATTGAACCTCAGTTCAAATAGGATGCGGTGACAAATCTGTTAAGATAATAACTCTATATTTGTGTATATCTCCATATATAGTAGATTGTCCATATTTCATAAAATAAATAAACAAATAAACAAATGATAAATAATAAAAATAAAAAACTAAACACTAGTTCATCTTAGATTCTCAAAGAGACTACAATTTTGGATTGTATGATTTTGATTTATGCCTCAATATCCAAAAAGATGCTTAATTGGATCTTTCTCATTTGCTTCTTCTGTTTTTTTAATGTTTTTTTATATATGTATATATATTGTATATAAGTTGCTTTCAATATTACTCTCATTCTTGTAGTTTATTCAAGAGACCAAGACATGTAATATAACTTAAAAAAGACATGCCTCCTATTTCTGTTTTTTAATGATTTGTTTCTTCTGTAATAATTTATTCAATTGTATGATAATGTCCGATTAAGAGATCATACATTGCACTTCATAAATGGCACATTGAATTTTTATTGGCGGGAAATATTTCTATTTGATTCTTTAGATTAATTGTTTTTTTTTTTTTAATTAAGATGATAGTGAAACATTGGCTTATTTATATTAATTAGACATCCTTTTGACAATGACGTGGTCTATTTTCAAAGTACAATAATTTATTATTGTTGAACAACAAAATTAAATATATCTTCTTATTTTTAGACAAATTACTTGTTTTCCAAGATTTTTTAATTATTTTTTTTTCATTGAGAAAAATAAAAACCTTAAATCATGTTAAATATTAAATTTTAGAAAAACATGCAAATTATTGGGTGGAAACCTTTTTACTTTTTTTTTTCCCAACATCTTCTTTCCCCCTCAAAAGTTATGTGCACCCACTTTACTTTATATGATTGTGAAAATAATTTTCTTTTTTTAATATATATACACTAATTTAAAAAAAAATAAACACACATATGCATTTCATTAATTAGAAGATTTTCATCCACTATATAAATTATGAAATAAAATATAACTGCATATAGCCTCATGATCCATTAACAAAAGATTGAATTCCTTCAAACATTGATATAATTAAAAAACAAATCCATATATCCATTAACAAAAGATTGAATTCCTTCAAACATTGGTATTCCTTCAAACATTTAAATAAATGCATAAATATAAATGATAATAAATTTTATTATTATTATTATTATTATTAAAAGAGAAACTTTTTCACCTCAAAAGGACATTGTTCATGAAATGAGAAGCGACTTTAAAAGAGTGGTAGTCCTCTTTTACATGATGGTCCAATGCAATGAAAGTGATCTATTAGTGTTAGCCAGTCCCATTCCCAAAATACCCACCAATCATCTAAAGAAAGAGGAAAAAAAAAGAGCTTCAAGATTCCCAAAATGTCCCCTTTCCTTTTGGTCTCTTTTGAAACTCAGTTAGCCGTTGTCACCGTGCCCAAGGGCCAAAACTTCAAATCCTTTTATAAAATAAATAAAAAAAATATCCCACTATTCCCAAAATGCCCCTGTTCCCATTACTCACCTAATAAGTTATTATTTTATTCCATGAAATTTTCAATTATTTTACATTTTAAAAAAACAAGAACATGTTTTTAGAAAAGAATATGTTTTCATGTTGTATAAAAAAAAATAGATTGTAAACAAAAAATGATGTATTTAGAAATATTAATCTTGTGAGGGGGTATGTTAGAAAATGACACCTCGGATCCAAAAGAAACAAAGAAAAAGAACAGTGGTGGGGGCTCACGGGGACCAACTCGGAAATCGAGGCTCGAACGTCGGGCTCGGTGAGGGTGAAGGACTAACCCGCTTCGAAACGGACGCGGATTCTTCGCGTGGGTCCGCGCCCGCTACCACCAAACCCGCTTGGCTCTTAGCGGGTTTCGAACGTTGCACAGGCCTAGATCCGATACCAATGCTCATTTATATATATATATACATATTATATATATATGTATATATTGGTTTTTTTAATAATTTTTTTTTATTTTTTATTATAATTTATTTGTGCATTTTTAAAACTCAAATATTTATTTCTATATATACTTTTTACATGGTAGACAAACCACTGTGGGTCAAGGTGCCAGGCATTGACATTACGGAGTTAGTCGCCTCAACACTCGGTTGGATGACCACACTGTTTGGACACTTACTGGGCAGCTTAGCCAAAGAGGATGGGTATGGGAAAGAGAATCGGTGAGTCGATGGCCTTTGGGTCAATTGGCACTTGGGTCCCCTATAAGAACGTCTCGCAAGTGGCGAGAGTTCGAATCATTGGGGTGAGGGGTGCATGTCTGAGAGCTGTGAGCACGAACTGTGGGTGGTCCCAGCGCCCATGTGTGCACGCCCCTGTCTTAGTTTAGCGGGTCCATTAAGGGGGGATATTAAAATTAACAAAATAATCTTAAATATAAATTTAATGTTGGTCAAAGTTTTAAGAAAATTTTTTTAGGAGTAATGGCCTCTTGCCCTATTGACATATGGGTTTTCTAGGCTATAAGTAAAATCATGAGTTCAACTCTCTACCATTTCAAGATAAGTTTGCATGCCATAATTAAAAAACTCACCCATATGCACTTGGTAACAAAAAAAAAATGGGTGAAATTTACATGTTATTATTTTATTTGATTATTAATAAATCATGATAATTTTAGAGTTAAATGCACTTCTTCTGTAGGTTATATCAAAATATATTTCAATGAGGTGTTTATTTAATGATTAACGAATAAAAATTAAGTTGACATGTTAGACATATCTCAAGAATTTGAATATCATTAATTTCGGTTAAGGAGAGTTAATGCAACATATTACACAATAAGGGGGGTGTAAGTACAATTTTTTTTTAGAATTTTATTAATAACATTGTTATGATAAATATAAAATATTATTATATATTTTTAATTTCAACAAGATTATCAATATTGAATTGTATTACAAGATTATCAATATGAAATATCAAGAATTTGGATTCTTTAATTCCCTCAATAAACACTAATTAAAATTACAATAAAGATAACTAAAAAACCAATATGGTTTAATTATTGGTTTTTTCCTGTAAATTGTTTTTAATTATTTATTGGGATCTAATATCCACCTTATCATCGTTTCATAAAAGCATCTTCTATAATAAATATTAATTAATAAGGCATGATGTGGCCTCTAACATGGCAAATTAGTTATGCCATAAGCACCAGAAAAACAAATCTAAATAAAAATTATAACAAATAAAATGAAAAAAATAAAATTACTTGAAAACCCTTTTATGAAATTAAACAAGAAAAAAAAAATGACTTAAAATAAAAATATTAATATCATTATGATATATGATAATTTACAAGAGAAAAGAAGCTAAGCTTACTCTCTTAATAACAAACTAAATTACTAAATGTTTTTGTTTTAAAAGAAAAATATTTCGATTTTTTCCATTTGGAGGATTTCAAATTATTCTTATTAATTTATTTAGTCATATTTTCTACAAAAACAAAATGCTACATGACTCTCTGGTGAGGCTTTCAATTATATTGTAAAGGGTTCATCGAACCAGCATTATTGTGTTTATGAATAGTAAAAATATGATAAACACTAATATCATACTATTCATATTTATTTCTATACTTATAAATAATTGTAAATAATATAAAGTGAATGAATATCAGCTGTTTAGATCACAGATCGTATGGTGATCCAATTGATCACATTCATTGGAGGTGAGTTGCACCTCCAAAAATCAAGTTTTAAAATCAATAGATATCCTCCCTAACATACACCCTTTTGTAACTAAACACCTTTGATTCAACCAATATAAGTCCAATGTAACTGTTGCCCACTCTAGCTCTCTTTCTTCCATCTTCTCTCTTAACCTTTTTCTTTATTGGGTACATTCTACACATGTATCCAGATGATATATTATCTTTCTATATATATTTGATAACTGACGACAAATGCCCCTTACTTAAGGGTTTATCAAGAGATAGGCAAGTATAAAAGTGCATCGGTTATGATAGCTTATCGACCATCTATAGATTTATTAACTCACTAAATGAACACTACATGGGGTAATGAAAGTTCACCACATCCATATTCAAAAAAATTTACAAAAACTATACCAAGTTAATAAATACCTCCGTCATGCAACTCTAGAAGGGAGGGATACAACTCCTCCCATAAAAAATCTACTAGCTATATTCAAAACAAAGCATAATCAGTACTTAGCCCGGAAAACAGTGGATGAATAGTTTTGTTTACAGTACTACATAGCAAAAAACTTCAACCTTGCGTTTAGATGGTGGTTATAAAAAATCTTATATTAAGTTAGCATTCAATATTTAGAAAATTTATAATGATAAAATAAATGTTATGGTTAAATCAAATGATAAAAAAGAAGAACATTAAAACTTGGATAATTCTTTAAGTAAAACAAGAATCAATATTCACAACTCACCAAGCAATTTTTTTTCAACTTGGGATTTAAAGTTTGTTCATGGTCAAGTCACATCTCAATGAAGACAGATGTTAAGGACTCACTACACAGACATATATGGTCTGCTTAAAACAAGAAGACTCATCTACATACAAAAAAACAACATTATTAAATGCCCCAAAAACCAAACCATTTGATTTATTCCATAAATTATAATTTCATACACAAGAAAAATATATATCATAAAAAATAAAATAAAAAAATTAATAAGTAAATAAAGATTCTTTGAGATGAGAAGAAGAGAAAAAGAGGGATCCAAAAAACTGAATGACAACTTTGTACTTGTCATGGACACATTCACTGCCAAGCAATTAATTCTTTGAAGCACAAGTCAACAAGATTGCTCCTAAATTGGCACAAAAATTAAGTCAATCAGATCCAAATGGCTAAATTACAAAGACTGCAAATGGCTCAAGCTCTTGTCTCTTTTTCCATGATTTTATCTTTTTTTTTCTTTTTAATTATATTATAATATTACTGTTATATTAATTTTATTTTATTTCTCTCCCTGATTGCATGTTTGGTTTGGCTTTCCACAATGTCATAATCTCAAGCACATTAGGACAGAAGCAAAGGAACAAAGATACACACATGGGGAAGAGAGTTTTGTTAGTTTATCATTGTAATTATTTATGAGATTGCTGATTGCTGTGTATTTTTTCATAGTCTTGCATCATATCATTCATATCTGTGTTTTATGATAATTTTTGGGGTTGAAAACAAGAAAAGCAAACCATCATCATAATAATATTATTTAGATAAACAAAATTTAGCATCTCCTTCATCCATAGTGTCATGGATTTGTTTTTCGTTTTGTTTTACAAGAGAAGAAAAATTGCTTTAAGTGATATAAGTTTTGGAGAAATAACTTAGGCCGTGTTTGATTGTCAACATGAAATATTGGTGGAAAAAAAAAATTTTCTATAAAAAAGTTTTCCATGGAAAACGAACAAATGCACGTTTGATTGGTATTATTTTTTAGCTAGAAAATCAAAAATTCTCTATGGAAAATTTTGATTTTAGAGAATTTTTGATTTTATTGTTTGATTGCTTGTCCATGGAAAAAACCACATTTGTTGTTTGATTGCATCAATTTGCCCGGGAAAAAGTCATACTTTCCATGAAAAATTTTCTCCATGAAAATATTTTTGCCAACCTAAAATGCTATTTAATCCCAATAAATCATTGTTTAAGATTTTGTAATAGATATTTTTTGTGTACACAAGAATTCAATCCCAAAATTGATTCAAATTTTTTTCGAGTGTTTAACTCTGATTAATTTATTACTACATTACATTTTTTAAAAAATTATTAAATTGTTTAATGGATAGCAAAGTATTTAAGATGTAGTATATATATTAATTTGACCGAGATTTATATACTAAAAAAAGATTTTTATTTTTTTATTCAGATTCCAAATGAAGCTTTGAGCCATTGTTACAACTCTACACGTGCATATTTTTTTATTTTTTACGAAGATATTGTATGTTAAATATAAACTCAAATTTAAAAATAAAAATGCTAAGCGTTGTACTTTTGGCTACCTAAAATGCTATTTAATATAAAATCAATAATTTTTATAAAGTGATTAATAAAAAAAAAATTCCTACTATAAAAACCCAATTATATATATTAGACCATTCAAACAACGTAATATATACCTAAAAACGTTGATTTAGTAAACCACAAACTTCAAAATCATCCTTACAAACATGTCTATCGCTTCAAATACAACTAAAAAATTCCTAGTAAAGTAAACATATGTCTTTTGTTTAATCATAACATAATTCAAAACATAGATCATTTGCCGAGCTATTTACAAATCCCCCCCCCCCACCCACCCAAATTAATCAAAATCCTTGCTTTCTAATTTTTCAAATTTGGAAAATTTTTCCTATGGTTGAGGCTAGAAAAAGTTTTCCTTGTTTTGAGGGAAAATAGAGTCACGTAACCACATTCATGGAAAATTTTTTCATGAAAAATTTAGACAAGTAAACCGTCTATTTAGTTGAAAAATAGCTCATTAAAAATTTTTCCATAAAAAATTTGGGCAATCAAACACAGCATTAGAGTATATTAATATAATTCTTACAATACTTCTTGCGTGTTTTATAAGTGAATAATGAAATGGAAGGCCATGATCAATTTAATCCAATGACTCATATTAAGGAGGTTGGTGTGGCATCTATCCACTAATATTTCTTCTCATCTACCACATCTGCAATTATATTAAAGATGAAATGTCATGTTTATCGATGTTTGTTGGTAAGAAAAATCCAAAGTGTCATAATAGTCATTATTATTTGCTGCTCTCAATAAATTAATTTATATATATATATATAATCTTAGGCTTTTCTTTAAAAGCATTATTATTTCGATAATGATATATTCTTAATAGGCTTAGATTATATCTGTTTTATAATACATTCACAATAAAAACTAATGATAATACCAGAGTAATGTTATTTATACAAACGAAAATTATCAACTGCTTCATTTATATTTATTAATATCCTTCACACTAATATTATTATTATTATTATTATTATTATTATTATTATTATTATTATTATTATTATTACTATTACTATTGTTGTTGCTTCAACATTGGTGTGTTTTTCATAATATTAGATCATTTCTATTTTATAATACATCTTTAGGTTTAAAATAATAAAAAATTAACCACAATACAAGCAATATTACTTATACAAATTAAATCTTTTGAATAATATATTCATTCGCATTAATTAATATCTTCCTAGTTAATAAACTTATAGTTGCTACAAATGATGTTTTATTCTTTACAGGTTTACTAATTTCTTCTTTATATTATTTATATTTTTATATATTATTGTTTATTAATTAAAATAAATTATAACTAAAATAAATAAGACCATTCATGATATCACTTGCATCTTATGAAAAATGTAAGTTAATAATAAAAGAGCTAATTTTTTTTGTTTTTATTTTTGTTGAAAGACAACTTTCATAAAATTAATCTAAATATGAGTTGATTTAAGAATTATTTTATGAGTTTTGTGAGTAATGTACTTGGTAATTTAAAGTACACAATTAAATGAGTTTATATTTATTATTAATGTTGTTTAGAATTAATCTATATGTATGAAATTTTATAAGTATTATTTATTTACTTTGACACTTTTTTTCAAATTTGATAATACTTATTAAGCCATAACATTACAATGAGTTTTGATCTATATTTAGCTTTGGATCTCATATATTTGGAAAACAAAGAAAAGAATAAAATAAAATAAGTTTAAAAAAACTGGTAATGGCGAAAAACACCCCCAAAGTTTGGGAAATGGCCAAAAACACCCCGTTAATTTCCAAATCCATAAAAACCCCTTCCTTTTAAAGACAATGATTTTCAAACCCCCAAAGTATGAAACGGTGGTTAACGGAGTTACTTTTCAAATTCACGGACGGAATTGCCCCTACCTTGCATGGGAAATCGTGGTGCAATCATTAAGCCGGTTAGAGAGGAAGTGGAGGGTTTTTCGTAATGGGAATCCCAAGAGAGGCGAGAGCAGCGTGTTCGTTTTTCTTCTTTGCTTAACTTTCTTCACTTTTCCCTCTCCGAAGCTCTCTCGGCTTCGACATCCTCTCGTAACTTCAGTCCACCGTGCGCAAGTATCCCGCACTTCCATCAGTTTGCAGCTCAAGGTATGGCGAAGCTGTGTCTAAAGCAAGGCTTTTATATGAAGTACTGCTACGTTACACGAGATATTCGTCGGTTTTGTTTTGCGTGGTTCTAGTGTGCGGGGGAATTTCTCGGCTGGGGTTGATAGGGTTTTGGGTTTTGGTTTAGGGTTAGGGTTTTAGGGTTTAGGGTTAGGGTTTAGGGTTTTCGGTTGTGCACACGATCATTGAAAGAGATATCGGTTGTTGTTGTTTGTGTAATGCTTACAATGTGCGTTTCCCCTTCCATTTGATATGGTTACAGTTTGTAAAAGAGATTTCCGTTTGATGAAATGAGTTCGTGTTTAAAAGAGTTTGTCTCCGTTTAACGGTGCATCTCTCTATTTAAGTGTTGAGCTTTTCGTGTAAAACATTTGTCTCGTGTAGCGTTTGATGTATCTCGTTTAACAAGTGTTGTCATTTTTGCGAGTGTTGTGATTATGGCGGTAAACCTAGTCAACGGGAGATGCTACTTGACACCGGTAGTGGAGACCTTGGCCGAATTGAAAGTCCACATGACCTCTCGACATTGGGAGATCATCCAAAGGACACCGTTTGCGGCATTCACCGAGGTGGAAGCCGTATTCCAAGAGAGGGCCCTTCTCGATTCGCTTCGCGAGAGGTACGATGGCCGCACCAATAAATTCGGGATCGGGCGAGCCTGCTCGGCTTCGAGCCCGAGGATGTGGCTCTCGTTATGGGTCTGCGGCTGCGACGGAGACGCGGTCCTTTTTAAGAAGAAGAAGACACCGTCGGCTTTCGAAGGGAGATACTTTTCGAAAAGCTTCGACAGACACGAGGGACGCCATTAGGCGCACTCTTGAGCGTCTTGTTGGACAGAGGGGGGGAGAGGAGGATTTTGTGAAACTCTTGATGGCGTACCTCATTGGGATAATCCTCTTCCCGAATACCTCATGCTCGGTGCCCACTTGGATCGTTGATTATGTCGACGATCTACCTGGCATGGGGCGGTACGCATGGGCGCAGGCGACGCACAAATGGCTTATGGAGGACGTTCCACAAGCTGCCGCTCGAGTGCAAGCCAGATGCGAGGGGGGGAAGGTAAACACGGGGTACATTAAGGGTTGCTCGATCGCGCTGACCATCTGGTTTTACGAGGTGACCGAACCGGCAAGAAAGCCCGTTTCGGCAAGACCCCAAGGGTGCTGTGCTGCTCGCGAAAGTACTTACCGGAAGCACGCGACGATAGAAACCAGTTGGTCGGCTCTCGAAGGAAAAGAGGTAATAAATCGGTGTTAATGTGTTTACAAAGAGCGGTTAATGTTTAACGATAGGCTTATCCGTGTAGGAAATGTAGTTTGTGTTTAACGCTTGGTGTCTTCGCTTAACCTTGTTATACTCCGTTTAAATGTGTGCCATATCGTTTACGTATATATGTCAAATGTTTAAATACGTTTGTTTTGGATCAAATTGAATGATTTGTCTGAGATTGTTTTCTTTATATATGTTAGTTTCCCGAGCTGGTCCCGGCGAATGCTGTGGAGGAGACTTTTGTTGGGGCCAATTGGCGGATGGATGCTTGTTGCGCGGGAACCACTTGCACGACCGCAAGCGGAGATGCCGGCCCCTTCCGCCCGTTCGCGCCGACGTGGTTCCCCCCCTTCCAGCCCAACACGCAACCCTCGGCGTCGGATAGGCCCTCACCTACCCCGCCAATTGGCAACACCCGCACCGGCCGCGACAATGAGAGTCACCCGGATCCCCGAGTCCCCCGACCGCGGTAGCCCAACCGACGTCATCGGCGACGACGTGACTACATCCTTTATGCGGGCATGCCGGGTGATGATGAACGCTTTCCCCCAGTTGTCGCTCGGGTTGAGGCATTGGAGGCAAGGTTTGATTCGTTTGAAAGGGCCGCACCGTCGGGACAAATACGTGACCTGCCCGGGACGGATGAGCCGTTGGAAATTGAGGACGACGACTTCGTCGTGAAGGCCATTCCAAGACGGCCACGTATGACGAGGCCACGTATGAAGAGGCTTGCACAAAAGGCGACGAAAAGTATACCGCCCGTGTGTCCACCACCGGCCGAGGATGAAACAATGGCAAGCACCACCGGCGGGCGATGCGGTTGTTGAGACCGTTGCGGTTGATGACTTCACCGCCCCGTTGGCGGAGATTGTAGACCCCGTTGGCAATGCCGCGTCTGCGGAAGACTCCGAAATCCCCGTCGCGGTGGAGCCGGGCAGCGGCGGCCGACAACGGCGCATCCGGGGTGGTGGCCACTAATTTTGAAGATGAAGAACCACCCGAGGGTGTGCTTCCCCTTGATGAGACTGCCTTGGCCGCGGTTGAGAAGACCGTTGCCTCTATTGTGGAGGAGCTCCTTCCCACGGAGGAACGGCCGACCCACATTGCCACATCCGGTGTGGGCGCGATCCCGCAACAAAGAAGAAGCATCTACGGATGATCTCAATAAAGTCGTTGCCGGGGCGAAGGGAACGTCGCCGAGAAAAAAAGAAATCGGTCACCTTCGCCAACCAGCGGTATGAAGAAGTGCGGAAAGACTTCGTTCCGAGCAAAGAAAAAATACGCCGGTCAATCGCGCCTCGACGTATTCGAGAAGGAGCCGATCAAGATTTTCCTCAACTTCCCCATGGACGAGTAAGTATGATAGTGTAGATGTTAATGTTTATATAGAGATCATCCCATTTACGTTGTTGCGTTTCCGTTTAATTACGGTCGTTACCATATAACATAGCAATATATCGTTTAACTAACGATATTACTGTTTACCCCTATACATTATCATTTACGTATGTGTTGTTTCCACTTAACGTCTACGTGTTATTAATCAATCGCATGTGTTGCCGTTTAACCGCAGCTCCGTCGTGCCTGGAGGAATGATTATGTCGGCACCACCCGGCCAACCTATTCGTTCGATCGACGGGAAAGAGATGGTGACAGATGATGTGTTGGACGCCTTCGTGTGCATCGTACAAGACACACTTAACGAAAGCCATATCCTCATAAGAAGCGCGCCTCCATCACTCGACCACTGGCGTTGTTTATGTCGAAGGTGGAAGACGCACATGAGACGACTTTGGCTATGATCGGAGATGCCACCAAGGTCGTCAATGACGTTGACATCATCATCCTTCCCATAATCTTGAATGGCCACTTCCATGTCGTGGTGCTCGACAATAACAAGAAAGAGTACGGGCATTACACCTCATGCCCAAGTGAAGAGTACAACAGAGACGCGGTAGCAATGGTAAGCTCTCTCGCGATATAGATTTCGATTATCGAGTGACATAGATGCTTTCTATTCTAACATCGGTTTGTATAATGCGACAGCGGGAACTATTCGACACTCGTCTCGAAATGGAGTACGGCACGACGGCGACGGCACGGTACCCGCTTGTTCACGATGACGACACACCGCGTCAAAAGAAAGGCACTTGTCGATCGCGCCGTCTACGTGATGCGGTTTATCGAGCAATTGCTCCGCGGTGAAAAGCTCCCGGATAGCGCACACGGACGTCCCCTATCTGCGATTGAAGTACGCCGCCCACATACTTAAGGAAGGACGAGCATCCGGCATCAAGCAACGCGGGTAGGGTCCAATGTGGGGAAGTAAAACAGTTTTGTCGAAATTCATTTCAATTGATTCAATTCATTCTTTGCCAACGACATGGCGAAAATTTCAATGTACATCTAATAATGTTCGTTATTCTTTCATATTCAATCATTTTTTGCTTAAAATTCCATGGTACCGATTGAGGGTCGTCGCTTGCTTTATAAAATTAAGTACTTCAGAAAAAAATGACGTTGTCACTATTAAAACATTGTGTTACACTTTAACAATACGGATCTCCGTGCAATATACACCGTTACCGTTTAACACCGGGGGGGACCGGGTTGATCACGTACTCCTTGTTTAGATATTAGTGGTAAGCGTTTAACTCCCTATGTCCCTGTTTAAAACATGGAGGCCGTCGTTAAATGAAAGAGACCGTAATCTACTTCCGTTGTCTCCGCTTTTAAAGGTGAGCGACCCTATTATACATAACTTATAAATGTCTACATCAAGCTGCGCTATGGGTCCGTAAGCACGGAATTCTTTTCTCAATGTATGTCGCCCATTACGTGTTGTTGTCTACGTTTAAAATGCGAGCTAGCGATTAAACAAGGTATTCTCTCGTTTAGCTTTTGTCGTTACATGTTTAATATTACAGTCCCTCGTTTAATATTCACTGCTATTCTTCGACGGGTGAGGCCCTATTCCACTTGCGCTGTTTTGTTTTTAAAGGTGAGAGTCCCTATTATATGTAACTTTTTAATTGTCTTCATGAACCGCGCTATGGGTCCTCAAGTACGGAATTTTTATTTTTTTCGGTGTGTCACCAATTACGTGTTGTTGTAACCGTTTAAAATTTATAATTATCGGGCCAAGAAGGCAATACGTGTTTATCATTCGCCGTTCTTGGTTTAATATCACCGTTCCCGTTGAATATTACCATTTAAACGTTTCATGATAGGGTTTACTCGCGTCCGTCTCTATTTAAACCGTGCTTGTCATGCGCACGAATGGTTAGAATTTGCTTAAGGAACATTGTTCTCCATTTAAAATTCATGCGTGGTTGTTTAACATGCGTCCGCAACGGTTAACATTTCGAGAGAGTAAGAACGAAGTTAAAATATCACACTAAGCAAAAAGTTCTTATTTGATGGATGAAAACTACACTAGGCGGGTCAAAAACCGTCATTCCGTTTTATACATTTTCGCGTACGGAGCAGCCCTCTCCACATCCCTCTTATGGGATACCACTCGCTCGAGTTCTGCGGAGAGAGATGCTTGCTTTTTCCGTCAAATCCCCGACCAAATCTTCGAGGAACCGCTCCCGGGGATAGGTCATCGCCCCCGCAAAGAAGATATGAACGATTTAGATAAATATTTCTAAAGACGCATAGACATCGGCGGGGACGCACCGCTCGTCCCGAGCTGCGCGGGACATAGCTCGTAGAACGCCACCGGGCGGCAACGTTACGGGCCGCCTCTTCTCGTTCTCTCGGTTCGCGGCCGGAAAACGTGGTCCCATCCACCGTGACCGTTGCCACGAAAGCGGAGGCGCCCGGGAGCCTTCCCCGGTTGTGGAGTACGCCGGCGTGGAGCGGTGCGTCTTACGCGTGCGCGTTGAGAATTGGCACATACATACTGCTAGATCTGCGAGTAATATCTGGGTGCGTTTCTTGTTTCCGATTCTTCTTTAAATACAAATGTATTCAACGGACGTTTGCACTATTTCTCGAGTCTGATGCCAATAACTATGCGACGTTTGAATTCCAAAACAACGAATTTAATCGTAACAGATAACAGTAACGTCCACCGCCGGGTTAACCAATGCACACTTTCCCAATGCTATCTCACAACACTTCGTCGAATGCATGCATTACTCAGAATGTATATCCCCCGTTTACGTATCTGTTTAACTTTAAGACTTAACATTCACATTAAGAATAACGTTTAACTTTCGAATCCGTCGTTTAACTTGTCGCTATTGTTAACGTTTAACGTTGCGGTAAAAAAAAATTTCATGTCGTTATTGTCACATATCAGTCATCGACAATAAAATAAGTTTGCGTAATTCATTATCATGTAATTCATCATCCTAACATAAACATATTAGTTGTGCGCTAAAGGTAATAGTATCTGGTTAGCAGTCGGTGTTAACTTTCAAATATAAAGGCCTGCCAAAATGATTTGCTCTCCGTTTAAACTTCGTTGGCTCTGTTCAATTATAGTTCGTGATGTTCACTCTTTAGAGTTCCCTTATAATTATAGGAGTCTCCGTTTGCTATTCGATTCGATGTGACAATAATTGCTTCACAAATATCCGCAACTTACGCTTCTCGCAACGGAAATTACATGAATTTGAAATAGATGTGCGACTGATTTTAGTTTTCATAATTAATGGTGAAAGTAATTAATATTGGCTAATGAGTCACGCCGTGAGTAATAAAAATGACCGTTTAGGTTTGTATGTTTAAATATAGATTAATCTGTTTAAATATTAATGACTACGTTTGGATTCAGACGACTGCCGTTTAAATATAGAGAACTCCATTTAGATGGCGCAATTTACAAACGACATTAACTCGAACATAATCTCACTCCCCCCTTTTGTTGTCATTCAAATCTTGGAGCAGCTTTTCCACACGTGCCTTTCGATCTTTTATTCCTTCAAGTTTTGCGTTTAGTGCACGGACCAGGTGTTCGAAAACCCAATCCAACTCTTCACCACTGGTGTAATCCCCGACGGCTCGTGAAGGCCCTGCAATGAAGAGTTGAAGGTTTACGTATGGAAGGTGGCTCTTTTTTTGTTTTTACACTCAACCGACAAGTCTTACGGTATGCATTACTGCGTCGGATACGTCATCGTCGGCAACCGGGGCCTTGGTAATCTCCACGCTGCCCGAAGGGCACAAGCTTGAACGCCACCTCGGCAGCAATGTTCTGCGCCTCCTCGGCGCTTTCCGCGAATGAAGAACCGGAGAAAGGGGTCCCGTCGACCGTCACCGTGGCCAGGAAGACGGGGTTGGTGTCGGGGCCTTCACGGAGAGTGGTGTACTCCGGCGAGGGCCGGCGTGTCATCTGGCAAAAGTCTGTTAGACGTGACTTAAACATTGTTGTGGGATGTGGATAATATCTGCGTCTGTATCTTGTTTCTGCTTGATGCTTACATACAATCATAACTATTTGTAAAAAAAAGGCATTGGTTTTCGGTGAAATAAATGGAATATAGTAAATGGCATCGGTTACGTTCACGCTTTACTGACTCCCATTTCAACATTAAATTGGAGTAATTAATAATAAATTCACATTGCATAGTTTAGTTGATTACGTTATACCGTAACTAGCCTAAATTCAACTCCATTTATGCATGCGACGTTTCAGCATTTTCAATTGTAAATTTTCTGGTTTTGAACCTATTTTGTAAACATCAATGAGGTATTTAATCTATGAAACTCGCCATCATTGTTTAAATATAACCGTCATCACTTACCCTTACACTTTACCGTTTAACTATCGATATCTGCGGTTAACTATCGACGAACGAGAACGAGGGTTCTCCCCGTTGAATATTGCATGACACCGCTTATTAGCGTGCGTCTTCACTTAACATTCGATGTTTATGTTTGAATTGTCTTCCTCACACATCGAGGACTCTGTGTGAAAACTATTCTCGCTATTTACAAACACTCTCGCTTTTCAAATATTGTGGCCCACCCTTTTACAGGCGTCGACGTTTATAATTTAGTGCCGATGTTGAAATATACACGTATCGGTGTAAAGATCAAAACGTAACAGGGGAACAAATTTCTTTCCTTGACAAAATTTTTAGATGAAACGGAGTTCTATTACAACCAGCGTAGGCATACTAATTTATACATCTAAAAACTGAAAAAACATTATCATATCCCCTTCAGTCCCTGGATGAGCTTCTTCACTTTTGCCGTGCGGGTTCTTAGTCGGTCGAGTTTTTCGGAGAGGACGACTTCCTTCTCCGCAAGCTCGACGAGCATGTCCTCCAGAAAGCACTCCAACTCTTCGCTGTTGGAGTGCTCACGGTTGAGTGAAGGCGCTGCATCTGAAGGCGTTGCGGTGCGAGGCCCTGCAATGAATGCTTTTAACAATTTAGAAAATAAATAAATTTCCCGTAACATGGACGCAGAAGTCTTACGGTATGACTTACCTCCACATAGTCGATCGGCGGTAGCAGCGGGACGCGTATTCATCCTCCCAGGGTATGGAATACGGAGGTCATTGTACGCCACCTCGGCCGCAGTGTTCTGGGCGTCCTTCGATGTTTTCACGGGGTAAGGGCTGTAGTAAGTGGTCCCATCAACCGACACCGTGCCCAAGAAGGCGGGGATGTGGTCGGGGCCCTCCCTAACGGTTGAGTACTCCGGCGACGGCCTACGGGTTCTCTGGCAGAGCTCGTTGAGGAGGGACTTGTACATACTTCTTTCTCTGTGTGTAATATGTGGATGTGCCTTTGATTTCCGTTTATTGTTTAAATAGAAGTTTAGGGGTCGCAAGTTCGCCTAACGTACTCCGTGCATTGATGCTTACGTGTGGATTTTGAATTCAAATGTAATTGGGAAAGAGATGGTAATGAATTAGCATTCGTATTGGGATTTCACCGCCGTATCAAATTCCCGTGTCATTAATTCGGACTATCTTACATTCCGGAAGTTCAAATACAAAAGAATGACAACAAGCGATGTGCCTGTTTAGCGTTATTGGTTACCGTTTATTACCGATATTTCCCGTTTAACATCCACTGCGTACGCTTCAATTTGTGTTACCATACAACGTCTCCGTTAAACATTCCGCCGAAGATGTGTAAAACTCGCCGCCGTATCTGTTTAAATATGACGTCTCTGTTTATGCGTCACTATCCGACATTCCTTCCGGAAGTTCAAATACAAAAGAATGACAACAAGCGATGTGCCTGTTTAGCGTTATTGGTTACCGTTTATTACCGATATTTCCCGTTTAACATCCACTGCGTACGCTTCAATTTGTGTTACCATACAACGTCTCCGTTAAACATTCCGCCGAAGATGTGTAAAACTCGCCACCGTATCTGTTTAAATATGACGTCTCTGTTTATGCGTCACTATCTGACATTCCTTCCGGAAGTTCAAATACAAAATAATGACAACAAGCGATGTGCCTGTTTAGCGTTATTGGTTACCGTTTATTACCGATATTTCCCGTTTAACATCCACTGCGTACGCTTCAATTTGTGTTACCATACAACGTCTCCGTTAAACATTCCGCCGAAGATGTGTAAAACTCGCCGCCGTATCTGTTTAAATATGACGTCTCTGTTTATGCGTCACTATCTTACATTCCTTCCGGAAGTTCAAATACAAAATAATGACAACAAGCGATGTGCCTGTTTAGCGTTATTGGTTACCGTTTATTACCGATATTTCCCGTTTAACATCCACTGCGTACGCTTCAATTTGTGTTACCATACAACGTCTCCGTTAAACATTCCGCCGAAGATGTGTAAAACTCGCCGCCGTATCTGTTTAAATATGACGTCTCTGTTTATGCGTCACTATCTTACATTCCTTCCGGAAGTTCAAATACAAAATAATGACAACAAGCGATGTGCCTCGTTTAGCGTTATTGGTTACCGTTTATTACCGATATTTCCCGTTTAACATTCACTGCGTACGCTTCAATTTGTGTTACCATACAACGTCTCCGTTAAACATTCCGCCGAAGATGTGTAAAACTCGCCGCCGTATCTGTTTAAATATGACGTCTCTGTTTATGCATCACTATCTGACATTCCTTCCGGAAGTTCAAATACAAAAGAATGACAACAAGCGATGTGCCTGTTTAGCGTTATTGGTTACCGTTTATTACCGATATTTCCCGTTTAACATCCACTGCGTACGCTTCTATTTGTGTTACCATACAACGTCTCCGTTAAACATTCCGCCGAAGATGTGTAAAACTCGCCGCCGTATCTGTTTAAATATGACGTCTCTGTTTATGCGTCACTATCTTACATTCCTTCCGGAAGTTCAAATACAAAATAATGACAACAAGCGATGTGCCCGTTTAGCGTTATTGGTTACCGTTTATTACCGATATTTCCCGTTTAACATTCACTGCGTACGCTTCAATTTGTGTTACCATACAACGTCTCCGTTAAACATTCCGCCGAAGATGTGTAAAACTCGCCGCCGTATCTCGTTTAAATATGACGTCTCTGTTTATGCGTCACTATCCGACATTCCTTCCGAAGTTCAAATACAAAAGAATGACAACAAGCGATGTGCCCGTTTAGCGTTATTGGTTACCGTTTATTACCGATATTTCCCGTTTAACATCCAATGCGTACGCTTCTATTTGTGTGTGACTCTTTAAATGTGTCACCATTTAACATTAGGTTTATTCAATTAAAACTTCGGTGCGTACAACGAAATTCGTTTATTCTATGTTTAAATATCGGGCGTCATAACGAAATAAATGTGTGCTCTTTAAAGATTATCCTTTTACGAAGCCTAATCGGCGACACTTTCATTGCAAGTTCTACGATTGTGACCGGACGCGTGGCGGCGGCGGCCGCAATGTAACTCGCGGACATCAAACGCTTGCGACTCGATCCTCCTTCGTCTAGGACGACCAGGTTGCCTTCTCGTCACGGGCGGCCGCAAAAGCGGATCTCGATTGTTGTCCGTGGGCCTCTCATTGTCGGCTATGGGAAATATAGCTTCCTTATACGCCAACTTGTAAGTGTCGACGGTGAAGTGATCGCTAATAAAACGATGAACATTGCTTGTCCGTCACCAATATCGCAGCGCAAGCGTGTTTGCACGGGATGCCATAAACTTGCCATCTCGCGACATGAGCAAGTTCTACTAGCAAGGTCTACGGAGTTACTGCACCTGGTCAATCACTTCGTAACGATCGGCGAGACAACGAGCAACGTGAAGACTTCGGCTATCCCGCACAAGCGTCTCAACCTTTGAACGTATGTCCGGGCATAAGAAAGTATCCCATTTGTTCGCTTGCTCACGGCGAGTGCATAACATGCGCATTAGCTTGTACCGCACAACGAATATCGGAAATCTTAAAGAAATTTACGCGAATATATGAATATTTAAACACCACTACATCGGAGTAAACGAAAGAACGGTAATAAACTAAAGATCGAAGAAGAAAAACATATACGACGCTATTTAAACCGAGACAATGATATTAACATTTGTTATCTTACACAGGATTCTACCGGACTAAAGGGTTAATGTGAATGTTAAACACCGACGACGATATCAAACTCGCGGACGGTGCATGTTAAACACCGATAACGAACATTAAAGTGTAACGGGTAAGCTTAAGCGTTACATGTATTTAACCTTCGAGTACCTTATAGCGTCGACCATTTTCGTCACCGGTAGGTGTCGAGCTTCTTTGATCCACGCATTGAACGACTCGGCTACATTCGAATACATCTCGCCCCATCGGTCACCTTTGAACAGATAATTCGACCGGTGTGACATGTCGGATTTGTCAATCAACCACCGAAACGCTTCGGGCGATACGGCCCGCAGTTCATTGACGGTGTCATCGAATTCTTTAGCCGTCGTTGCCCACGCGATACGAAAGCATATGGACCAAGACTCCTCCCTCAATGCCTTCCCAAGTCCGCCATTGGCTTTCATAAAATTGGCCTCCAAGTGCCGAAGGCAAGACGCATGCGGGGATGAAGGGAAAACTCTCGCAACGGCGTTCACAAGGCCCTTTGACCTATCCGAAACGAATGTAATTGTCTCTTGGTAGTCTCCTTCGTCGTATAAAGCATCACCTAACTTGGAAATGAACCACGTCCAATTGGTGTCGGTCTCGTTGTCGACAATAGCGAAGGCGACGTGGAAGAAGCCATTGTTCCCATCCTTCCCCGTGGCACCCAAGAGAGTACCCCGATACTTTCCGAGGGGGTGAGTACCATCCACAAACAAGAGCGGCCGCTGCATGCCCGCTTGAACCCCAAAATGCACGCGCCGAAAGAGAAGAACGCACGTTTAAAACGCTCACCGTCTCTTTCCACAAACGCGACGCCGGGGGGTTTGTCTCGGCCCACCTTATGGACGTACCAAAGCAACGGATCGTAGCCGGAGATGTCACTGCCGTCGAGGATCACCCGGGCATGCTCTTTTCCCAGCCCAAGCCTCGCTTGTATGGAATGTGGACACCATGCTCCCGCAACATGTCTTTCCGAATGTCGATGGCCTTGTACAAGGGCCGGTCCTTCGCCTTCGAATCACTCGTGCGCCGACCCATTTTTTGGACGCTTTCGGGTGTGACCCCGACCCAATTCCACCACCGCAGGTGTGCGTCGGGTCCGTTGTCTTGATTCCCAAGGTATTTCTATTATATTCCTTTGATGCGTGAACGCGCCATTGACATCCACCGGCCGCGCATTCCACGAAGTGACCCGGTATTTTTCGTTCTTCACGAATTTGAAATCAAAATTCCGACCGATAGCAAAATTGCGAAGTGTATCTCGGAAATGTTCAACGCCATCAAAACGTTGTCCGACGTCCAACGACAACACTTCATGTCGATCCGACGACGATGGCGGGCATGCGACACCATCCGGGTCGCCATGTGGTGGGACGAAAGCGCTCCCAGATTCCGAATTCCTGCCAAGACTTCGGTTCAAACGCAAACGATCGAATTTAAGCATAAAGTCCACTTATTTAAACGCCTAAGTTAATATTTACACGTTAACGAGGCATAGTTAAACATAGATGTAATAATGCAAACGGTGTATGATAGTTTACACAGAAACATGATAAATTAATCGGAGACTCCCAATTTAAACGGATAATTCATTCTTTAATACAGATAATGGTAGTGTTAAACACTAACTGACATACAACTGCATAATTGTTTTAGAGCAACGCATTACCACGACAATAACTCGTTTTCAGAAGGCTGCCGTGGCACGTCATCCGTCTCGACAACCATATCGACTACACCGCTTTTGAGGATGGAGAACACATGACACATGCGCTGGAAGTCCACCTCGTTATCTATTGGGCAAACCGTATTATGTCCATCGGGTGTGATGAACTTCACCCTCGCGCGACAAACATTGAGACCCCAGCGCTCACAAATCTCATCTAACACTGACGCCCATTCAGTTGACGCGGTGAACGTCAGCACTCGTCCCTCCCCGTTGTATCTAGCAATGGCACAAAAACTGTCCATAATATCGACTTAGCAGAAGGAAAAGGAGAACAAGAACAAAATTATGTAATTCGCCTTCTAAGCTCTCTAAGCGAACAAGAAACCATAAAGGGGGAAAAAACTCACATATGTATGCATAAAAGCCAGACATGACATGATGTGATCGGGCGGGTTTTTTTCCCACCATTTGCAGGGGCAAAAATGGATTTTCGTAACACGGACCCATTTCATGTGACGGACGGGGGGTAGAAGGGAACCAAACTATAACGGAGGGGCTGTCCGGGGTGTGCAAAAATAGGAGGGGGTTTTTGGCCAGTTTTGAAATTCCCGAGGGGTGAACAGTAATTTTCCCTTAAAAAAAAGGGTGTAACCATATCACCTTGGATTTTTTTGGGGAGTTCTTGTGTTTATATTATTATTATTATTATTATTATTATTATTATATGGTGTACTAAGTTTATGGCCCATTAAATGCCATGCTGGGCTGGCCCGGCCCATGGAAAAAACTAGTAATTTTTTCAATAATAAATAATAATAATAATAATAATATTATTATTATTATTATTATTATTATTATTATTATAAATATTACATAGTACATAATTATAGGTTTTGAGAGCTTAAAATGTTAAATAGAGAGAGAAAAATTATTTAAAAAAAACAAGTAATATTAAATTTGATTACTATTCTTAACAAAACCCGATAATTCCAACAACTGCATAATTACAACGACTCTTTTTGTCTTATTATAAGTGTCAATCTTAATCATTCCACAGACAATATTGAAATACTTTGAATTAAAAAATTTTATGAACATTTCGCATAATTTTTTTTCTCATTTTTCTTTGCTTTCACTGAAATCATGCATTTGAGATAATAGTAGTGAAAAGCAATGCATTTAATTAAATTGATAAGATTAAATTTGAAATTTAACACTACGAGAATCACAAAAAATTTAGTGATATCTCATTAAAACGGTGAATAGGCAGTTTAGGTATCAAAACTCCTCTGTCTCAGTAATGTGTAGGTTTTGTATAATACTTTAGAAATATTATACATTATTGTTAATTCATTGGGTCTCTTGTGGGAGACACCATATTCTCTCAAAGTTGTATGGCAGGAAAATTTACTATTGTGAGGTTATAGTACATGATATATTATTTTGGATACATGTGACATGCCATTATTGCCCCGTATATTAGTTCGTCCCATATAGTAAATTTCTAAGGCTCATTAAGCCATTGTAACCGGTGTATCTCCATACTTGTCTATTTTTTTGTTGATACTTGTTGTCTTTGTAAAAAAAATATATATATGTAAAATTAATTATACAATTAGATAATTTCGGATATCTAAAGTTTCAATAGGACTAAGGGAGTAACTTACGATGTACTAGAGGGCCGTTTGGTCCCCGGATTGGGAATGGAAAGGAGTGAGGGGGTAATGGAAATGAGAGGGAGTGGAGAAAGATTGGGAATAAAGAATGTGTTTGGTTGGTAAGGTATGAGAGAGTAGTCCCTTGGGAATGGGAAAAGTAAAATAAAAAAATATTGTATATTGACTTTTATACCCTTAAAACAAATATATCATATTATATATAAAATAAAATATTAATTTAAATAATGACTATTAATTATTATAAAATATTTTGAATATTATTATATTTAATTTTATAATTAAATATTTTCACTTTAATTATTACTTATTATTAAAATAATCTATTTAATTATTATTTGATTTATATTATTATTTTAATTATTAATTATTATTATTTGAATAAAATTATTCTTTTAATGGTTAGTTATTATTATTTTACTTTAATTATTATTTATTATTAAAATTATATATTTAATTATTATTTGAGTTATATTATTATTTTAATTATTAGTTATTATTATTTGAGTAAAATTGTTATTTTGATGGTTAGTTGTTATTATCTACTTAATTTTTATTTAGTATTAAAATTATCAATTTATTAATTATATTAATTAATTATAATTTTTTATTAAACAAGAGGGTAAAATTGTAAAATTACCCTCAATGAGTGGAGGAGGAATGACAATCCTCCCAATTTTGGGAGGATTCCCACTCCCCACTCACTCCCCACTCAATCCTCACCCATTCCCATTGATGTACATCCAAACAAAGGAGTGGAATGGGAAAGTAATGACTCCCATTCCACTCCTTACATTCAAACACCCCCTTGAATGTTTGAATTGTCCTTATTTTTCACCCAAAGAGATGAACTTTATTGAATATAAGTATTTTTTGATGGGAAATTGATAAATAAAAATAAAGTATATCAGATATATAGTATTCAATTTCAAGAGTAACATTGCTGATCACGTGGTTCACCGTGTACATAAGAAACTCAAGATTTAACCTCAGACTATTTAGGTATACTATATAAATGGGCTTACCACATAATATAAGTAATAAAGAGAAATTCAGAAACTTAAGCTGAAAGAACTAATAAAATATGAAAAAAAAAAATATAAGAGAGACAACAACATACGAAAGGGGAGGGAAAAAAATTAAAAAAAAAAATTGAAAATACATCCATCACTGAAGTTGGGCTAGCCAATGGATAACTATGCAACAAACAAGTAAAGCATAAATATAATGACTCTCAAATCTTCTCTACCCATACAGAATAAGAAGGTCATTTGCATATGGAGTAATGTTATACATTCCTAACAGAATTCCCGAATTCTTCATTGGAATGACGTGGCGGCTGACATGGTGTCCACATCACCAACACTCTCTCTCCTAGTTAGCATGGTTAAAAAATCAAAAAATAAAAAATAGTTAAAAGGATAATGAAACCCTAAATAAAATAAAACCTTTCTCCATACTCGAGAGGTCCCCCTCTCGTCGTCGCCTTCCAATCTATCATCGAAGTCATGACAGAAGATCTCCCGAAAGGGATAACAGTTGTAGATCCGGAAGCCATGGTCAGTCCCGGTGGCGAAGCAGCCGTGGTCATGGTTGAAGGAGAGGTGGAGAAGCATCGGTGCCGACGGTGTGGAGACAGGGTAGAGGCCAGAGTTAGGGTTGGGGTTTTTGGATTCGATAAAGGGTTGATTATCAGCGCCTCCACGATCGGTGCCATCGTCACCATCGTCTTGAACCGATTGTTCTGGAGATTGGGGCTGGTGCTTGTCATTAGGAGGAGAGAGGAATTAAGGAGGAATTTTAGGGTTTTATCATCTTTTTATTTTTTTTTATTTTTTGATTTTTCAACCAGGCTAACTAGGAAAGAGAGTGTTGGTGACGTGGACGCCACATCAGCCGCCACGTCATTCGGGTGAGGAATTCGGGGACTCTGTTAGAAATGTATAGCATTACTCTCTGTATATTGTAGATGATACATCTTGCCTGGTGTTTTAAATGATATACAATATAAGACCCTTGACAAAAATATGATTGATCATTTTGCTTAGCACATCAATCACTGAGACAAAAAGTAGAGGAGATAGGGATCCTCTTGTCATAATCCACAATGGTATTATACATAATGTCACGGTCTCAACCGATCACCTTCGGCCGTGCGGCACCTGATATGCATCATAGCGACAGGTCAGTCTTCCTTGTAAGAACAGTTAGTGAATTCTTGTTTGCAGTACAAGCACAGCGAAAATAAAGTAAAGCGAGCAAAATCGGAAAACATCCGCGGTACGAGAAACACGACACATGAAACCCCATTTAGAGAGAGAAAAACATAAAATCTCTTAGATTGAGAAATGTTTACAACCATGGCCAAAACCAACACCAAGTGGCATTGTCTCCTCTCAATGACACATTAGACCCTATTACAAGAGCTACCCCAAATCCAAGGTTAATTGAGCCCCATGCCCAATACAGGTCTGGCGTGAATTCCCTGACTTCACTTAGCTTGCAGTGTCAATTGACGCAACTGTAGCTTAAACAGCCACCCTTGGTCACAGTGCGCAGCAGTACCGGTCACGCGCGGTAATACCACGTGCCATCCTCGCCCCTGCTCGGCAACGCTCCCGACCACGTGCCCACTTGCATACGCCTGCGTAAAACCTTATCAAATCCGGAATCAGCTCTCGGTCTCCCAGCTTGATCAAGTGTCCCGCCCCGCCTAGACTTGCTAGAGATCTAACACTCTACATGATGAAGTCTTACAACACTTGACTCTTGGTATGGGCGCGCCTGCCCCACGTTCTCATCGGTCGCGCGTACGCCCACTGTCTCAGCGCGCACGCGCCTCAAGGTCTCAGCACATGATCGTGCGGGATATTTCACCCGCTCTTGGTCAAGACACAACACACACTTCACGCTAGTCGCGCGCTACCCAATTCATGCAGCTGTGTGCTCTCGTGGCTTGGTTTATGTAATAATGTATGTCCGCTGACCAAGTGTAAGGTCATCAACCTTTACACATAACCACTTTGAGATCTATTGACTAAGATGATTGCTTTGGATGATTGTAGGATGCACTTGTTTCACCTATAATCTAAAGCGGACTAAAGCCACAGGCACTTAAGAGGGTCAAGGAAGTCCCAGTGTACAGGTTAGAAAAACCCACTTTCAAAGTGACAACTAATTTATGATACATCAAATACTAAAGATTGAAAGAATAGTTTTCATTAAATTTAGGTAAATCTAATTCCTATGCAACAAGTACCACTTTACCACTTTTGTAACAGAGTCGTTGGTATTTTATCCTTCTCTAATTCAAAAGTTGAGGTTTGGATGGGGTATTGCCCACATTTTTCCTAATATATATATATATATATATATATATATATATATATATATATATTATTATTATTATTATTATTATTAGATGCAAGTATTGATGATGAGTAGTTGATAAATAAAAAGAAAGTCTAATAGATATATAAGGCTCAACTTCAAGAGTTTGCATGATCATCTGCCTCCCTATGCACCTAAGAAACTCAACTTTTAGCCACAAAGTATTTAAATATACTATAAAATGGGCTTACCGTAGAAAACTAGAATATTAACCGGAAAAACTAATAAATTTGAAAAAGTATTTGAAAAACAACAACAACAAATGAAAAGGGGGAAAAAATATACATGGGAGTTCATTTTCAACCCAAGTACAAAGTGGAGGTCTCCAATCAAAAGAACAGAAATTAATGTTACAAAATATAATTGCAGATTTTGTTTTTGCTGGTACTCAATAAAAAAAATCAAATCTTTACAAAATTCCATATATCTTCATAAAAGATTTAAATAATAAAGAAGAATGTTTTTATATTTTGCTTTTTTAATTTAAAAATAATTAAAAAATTAAAATCAACTGGTGTACCGTGTGTGAGCCTCACCGAGAGAGTATCAAAAGGATTAAATTACGCCACCTCAGAATTGGGCCCCTTGACGTAGTTAAACATTTAGTAGGCGAAAAAATTGCCACTATGGCAGAAACATAATGCATAGAAATCACTTAACCATATTCTATTAAGCACTTTTTTTTGAAAATAAAATTACCATAAAAGACACATTTTTTTAAATAGAAAAAAAAAACGCTTCCTCCTGTGTAGTGGAAAAGTGAAATTCTATAAGAATGAAATGTAAAGTTATTTATTTTTCCCAAAATATCTTTTATCTTTTATCATATTCACTCCTCAACCGAGTGTATGTATTTTAAATATGTATGCAAATTAATTCACTATTCTTGTATATACAAATTAAATATGTATGTCTATAAATATAGTGTATGCATTTTTAATATGTATAAAAGTTAATTCATTGTTATTGTGTATGCAAGGCTAATTATTTAAATATTGCAAGTTTGTGTTCAAAAAAATTTGGATTTAATGTATATAAATGTAATATATGTATTTTTAATATACATAAAAAGTTAATTAACTATTATTTTAATATTAAAATTTTTTAACACCTTATTGATAAATGTAACAATTTATGGGTAATTTTGTTAATATGTGAAAATTTTGATTTTTAATTATAAATCAAATAAAAAATATTACTTTTTTCAACCATTTTTTTCATCAATTAAATTTCATTCCACAATCCCAACTTTTTTTATTCTAAATATCATTATCATTGTTATTATTATTATTATTATTATTCCTCCCACGACGCCGAGGCTCGCTTCGTAGCTCTCGCGACCGTTGCTTCGTGCTGGCGGCTTCCGGGCGGAACCATTCCAAAACCCTAATCCTAACCCTAACCGAAAATCGAGGCGAGGAAGAGATCGAAAAAGTATGGCCGACGTTTCTGAGAAGAGGAAGGGCTTACCGAAGCTCCCAATCCCCGGGCGCCGCAACATCCTTATCACCAGCGCGCTTCCATATGTCAACAACGTTCCCCATCTCGGCAACATCATCGGATGTGATTCTCATCGAGTTTTCTCTGTTTTTTGTTGATTGTTTTTGGTTATTTGTGTTTTTTTAACCTGAATCTGTGTGGATTGTGGTTTTGAAGGTGTTCTTAGTGCGGACGTGTTTGCTCGTTACTGCCGATTGAGGGGATACAATGCGATATACATCTGTGGGACGGACGAGTATGGGACGGCGACGGAGACGAAGGCCATGGAGGAGAACTGTAGCCCTAAGGAGATTTGTGATAAGTTAGTAATCTGAATCTTTTTGGTCTCTTTTTCCATGCGTTGTCATATATATCTTTTATGGGTTTTTGCTGAATTAAGTGTTAAAAAAAATTAGTATTTTTTTAGATTGAATCTAGAACCTTAATTGTTTTATTGGTTTTTAAGGCCTTCACTGCTGGAATTCAATTAATTGGGGTTTGAAATTTTACTTTTTTTTAATGAAATTTTATCGGTGTTTGCTGAATTAGGTGTTGAAATTTTACTACTTTTGTTTATATTGGTTCCAGCGCTTTTAACTTAGTAATAGATTTCTAAGGCCTTCATCATTGAGATTCAATGACTTCGAGTTTGAAATTTGTTTGCCACAGGACTTTAATGTGCTTCTTGTTCAAGCTATGTGCACTTTTTGTTGAAACCTTACCTAATTACTAGAATTAATTCATGCTTCTCGTTGGGCATACAAGATATGGTGTGCATCACCCGTTTGGGTTGGAATATTCTCACTGCATAATATCTCCTGATCTCTGGTTGCATGTGTTTTGCATAATATGTCCTGATTTTTAATTGAATTTGTTTTATTGCGTATGCTTTTTTAAAGTAGACTTACATTAGCATCATTATTTGCATGGATAGATATCATGCAATTCACAAGGAAGTGTACAAATGGTTTGACATAAGCTTTGATGAGTTTGGTCGCACATCTTCTCCGCAACAGACAGAAGTTTGCCAAATAATTTTTCACAAACTGATGGAAAACGGATGGCTTTCTGAAAATACAATGCAGCAGGTATGTGGGTAGCGTTGGTTTTCGTTATAGATTCTATTTCAGGATAATCCCCTGCTTGCTGCATGGTACGCAAGTGTGTGCACCCACACATTTGTATATGTGTGCGTTATTTATGTCATTCTACTTGTCTACATAATGCCTACATTAAAATTGTGATGCAGCTTTTTTGTGATACATGCAAACGATTCTTGGCTGATCGGCTTGTTGAGGGGGCATGTCCTACATTGAATTGCAATTATGAATCTGCACGGGGTGACCAGTGCGAAAAATGTGGAAAATTGTTGAACCCGACTGAACTGCTAGACCCTAAGTGCAAGGCAAGTCATATTTAAAGCTTTGGATCCCTCTAATCCACTTGCAGGAATGATGCTGGAATGCGCTTCAGTTGATTGAAATTGTCTTATTTTGTTTATCATTTTTGGGCATTTTGTAATTTAGGTATGTAAAAATACTCCACAAATTCGTGATACGGACCACTTGTTTCTGGAGCTCCCCTTGCTGAGGGAGAAGTTGGAGAGTTATATCAACTGTATGTCAGTGGCTGGATCTTGGAGTCAAAATGCTGTCCAAGCTACAAAAGCATGGCTAAAGGAAGGATTGAAACCTCGCTGTATAACAAGGGATCTTAAATGGGGAGTTCCTGTCCCTCATGAGAAGTATAAAGATAAGGTAGTACATTCAGATTGATTTTGTTGTAGAATTAGATTGCATCATAGAAATTATTGTCGCAAGTTGTTCCATAAATATGTTGGTATATGAAAATTAATCTTAACGAATGATATTTTCATTCAGGTGTTTTATGTTTGGTTTGATGCCCCAATTGGTTATGTCTCGATCACTGCTTGTTACAGTGCTGATTGGGAAAGATGGTGGAAGGATCCCAAAAATGTGGAGCTGTATCAATTTATGGGCAAGGATAATGTTCCCTTCCATACTGTAAGAATAGTTTCCTGTGCTCTGTTTGTAACTTATTTTGTCATAATTATTTCTAAGCTTTCACTTATGACGTGGTGAAAGTATCAAATCTTGTTTGTTAAGTTCTTCCTCATAACCCCTTAATGCTGTGATTATTTATGTTCCATCTTAAAATTTTTATTTTTGAATCTATAATACTCACTGGTTGATATCCTCTTATGTTCGTTTTATTCTTTGTTTCCTATTATGCTATTTGTCACAAGGGATATGTTATGTTTGCTGTTATTGACATGTTTTTATGCACCACTTAGATTCCTAGTATTATATTCAGGTTATGTTTCCTTCTACGCTTCTTGGAACTGGTGAAAATTGGACCATGATGAAGACCATAAGTGTAACTGAGTATCTAAACTATGAATCAGGTATGACAAACCATAGCCATTTGTTTCTTATTATTTGTTTTCTTGACAGTATTGATTCTTGATAAGAACACTGTACAGTATATGGATTTGGCAGAAGATTGTTGTTTAATTATCAACTAGATGAAGGCAAAATAATTCTTGTAATTATAATGATATTAGGAATAATAAAATTCCTAGTCTAGAGCAGGCCTGAAACTTTAGAATGTACTTATCAGCATTTTCTATATCTTAGTTAATTTCTGTTTATCTTGTTCCCTGACCAGAATTACAAAGTATGACTATAATTATCAGAATATATTTTTCCACCTGGCTTTGTGTTTCTTGACTACTTGGGAATATATTTTTCAGAAGCATCACAATTTATGCCAAGGTAAGGAGCTTGTTAGAGTTGGCCATGTAATCCTTCACCATGAAAGCACTGACAAAAATCATAGAACGAATGGAAGATGTGTAAATGCATCTTACTTCTAGCAGCTTCACTATGTGTTTTATTCTACGCATCTTGGTTTTGCATTCTGATCCTATCTCCATAAATTCTTAAAAAGATCGTAAAATATTCGTAGTTTCGGGGCCTTCATGAAATTTTGATGGAGATGTAGTTTTGAAAAATTGTCTGTATACCATTTACATGTATTGGAAATTTTTAATGGTGTAATTTTTGCAATTGTTGCTCCAGGACTATTATTTTTTTACTATTTAAGGGAATCCTTTCCCCTATGAATCACTGTTAATCATTCTTGAGATGGTTCTCTTATCAAAGTTTTGTTTCAATACTTTTTTTTGTCTTGAAATTTTATTTTTCCCTCCTTGGCCTTGGCAAAGTTGGAATGAAAAGAATTTCGGTTAGAGATGAATGCCACTTCATCTGTGTAAAGGTATTTGTGGATTAAGTTTTGCGTATCCAGCCCAAGACTGACCACATAAAGCAGTGTGGATTGGCTGTTGACTTGTTTAGATGTTGAATGGTGTCAAGACAATTATGTACCTAAATTCAATCTTTTAACAAGGACTTTAGTTTGACAACTATAGCTATAGCTGTGAGTGATGCTTGTGTGTTAAGATCTTTGTCTTGAGTGGAGCACCTGTTGTCAATGCTGAAAAAGCCTTAGTGTTTTTGTATATTATAAGTTATTTTAGAAATCTATTTTTCATGTTTTATAAAACCTAAAGAAAATGACTTATCCTTGTCAAAGGTTTGGCAATGGCTATGAGTTATTCTTCATTCATCATCTTGAATTTTACTTATTCCATCTGTGTTTTTGGTATTTGCCTAAATTTGATGATTGATGCTGATATTTGACTAAGTTATGTGATCCTGATTGTGTAGTGCTAGTGTGACGTCTTGGCTAAGATTTTTCTAATGCATTCTTTTCCAAAAAATCGTTCAGAGTGTTGATATCAAATGGATAAGTATTTTGGTTTTTGATCGTTTCTATCTGAAAAACAAATTCAGGAAAATTTTCTAAAAGCAAAGGCATTGGAGTTTTTGGTAATGACGCAAAGGATACAAATATTCCTACAGAAGTTTGGCGGTACTATTTGTTGACTAACAGACCTGAGGTGAGTCTTATAGCAAACTCTGGGTGTACTTTAAACAACCGCCCATGTTTCTTTCTCTTCTCCCTATGGTCAGCTAATTGTGGATCTTATCTAAACCAGGTATCAGATACATTGTTCACATGGTCAGATTTGCAAGCTAAGCTAAATAGCGAGCTACTTAATAATTTAGGGAATTTTATCAATCGTGTATTGAGCTTCATTGCCAAACCATCAGGTTAGACAACAAATCTGTCCTATATTTTATATCTGCAGTAAAATATGGATGATGTAATGAAAATTGGATAAAATGGATACCTTTTAATCTAATTTTATTATTATTATTATTATTATTATTATTATTATTATTATTTTCTTTTGATTATTTCTGCAGGATCAGGATATGACTCTACCATTCCTGAAGCGCTTGATGCAGACACTCATCTTCTAACAAAAAATTTAGCAGAGAAAGTCAGCAAATATATTGAACAGTATCTTGATGCCATGGAAAAGGTAATTATCTGCATTGGGTTTACATCGATTTTTCACTTTTGAGTTTAAATTTTTTGACTATCCATGGCATCATGTCATAACCATTTGCTGGCTGTAGTCTAAAATGTATGGTTTGTACCTGATGCTAGGTCAAACTGAAAGAAGGGCTGAAAACTGCTATGAGCATTTCTGGAGAGGGGAATGCATATCTACAGGTGAGATCTTATATAAAATTAGCTTCTGCTTGGATGAAGCGTAGTTATGTCCTCTCTTAAAACTTCTATTTAAAATGTCTTATGTAGGAAAGCCAGTTTTGGAAACTTTACAAGGAAGATCCAGCATCATGTGCTATTGTGATGAAGACCGCTGCTGGGCTTGTTTTTCTTCTTGCGTCTTTATTGGAACCTTTTATGCCCTCCTTCTCTGTTGAAGTGAGTCATATTAGCGAATTTGTCCCCTTCTCTCTTCCTTTTTTTTGAACATGTTATTTGGAGCTCTAATCTTTTCTTGGCATGCTATACAAGGTACTAAAGCAGCTTAATATATCACCTGAAGAGAAGTTGACATTCTGTGATGAGAAAGGGGAAACAGATAAGGCAAAAAGGCCATGGGACTTATTACCTTCTGGCCATGTAATAGGACAACCAGAGCCACTATTCAAGGAACTTGTAAGTGTACATTTGATATTGTCATTTGTCATGGTTCATTGTGACTTAAAGACTTTGCATGGTTTCCATTTTTGTGTTGCATTTGCTTCTGAGACCTTTGTTCGCTTATCTAACCAACGGTCTTATTTTGCAGAAAGATGATGAAGTAGAACTTTTCAGGCAGAGATTTTCTGGAAGTCAAGCTGACCGAAAAGAGAAAGCTGAAGCTGATGCAAAAAAGATTGCTGGACAGCTGAAGGCCACAAAAATATCAGGTTCAGTAGAATTTCTCTGCTAAACGAATCAGAGCTCCTTGTATGACTTCATTAAGAATAAAAAGCACTTATTCAGAGAAATTTGTAATAGTATAATTAGACTTGAAATCAAATTCTATTTTGATTAATGTTGGATTAGATCATGTAAAGAACATAATATCCAGTAGGGAATTGAATGCTAGAAGCTACAGATAAAATTAAAAATAAGTTAAGGAACTTGCCAAAGCACTAGCAATTTGATGAGGCTTAGATAGAAAAACAGGGCTGCAAACTGATTCTAGAGCTTTTCTCACAATGGAAAAACTTAGATAATACTGCAATGATGAGATTCAAGGTGGCATGCCCTTGTTTGTTACTTCGCTATTTATTCATGGTTCTATTTATGCCACTTGTATGATGCCGAGTATTCCGCTGTCCTGTGCTTGCAGAGGGAAATTCAAAGAAAAAATCTACAACTGATGCCAAAGCAAAGGCCACTGTTGCAGATATTTCTGTTTCCCGGCTTGACATTCGTGTTGGTGTCATTAAGAAAGTTCAGAAACACCCAGATGCTGATTCTCTTTACGTGGAAGAGATTGATGTGGGAGAAGAATCTACGAGAACAGTGGTTAGTGGGTTAGTTAAATACATTCCTCTTCAGGAAATGCAGGTTATACATCCATTCTTGGCTCTTCTGTCTTTTACTATATACCGTATCTCTTATTCTTTTGATGATTACTCTGCCAGGATCGAAAAGTCTTGGTTCTTTGCAATCTAAAACCAGCCAGCATGAGAGGTATCAAGTCACATGCGATGGTATTAGCTGCATCGAATGAAGACCACACAAAAGTAAGCCTTGATGTCTCTTGACACTCACTTCTTTAATCTAATGTTAATCAATGAATGTGTTCTGTTGTTTCTGTAATGCTTTGGTTTTGAATGTCTCCTGTTGTTGTTTCTATATTGTGTTGGCTGTTGTCCATTACCAGATGGGATGTGAGCAACATGCATGAATTGCTTGCGCAATGTTTGAACTTAATCCTGTACTCAAGACACTAAGTATTAAATGAACTTTCTAATCTTAGGTGGAACTTGTAGAGCCACCGACATCTGCGGTGGTTGGTGAACGGGTGACCTTTCCTGGATATTCCGGTGAGCCTGATGGTGTGTTAAACCCAAAGCACAAGGTCTGGGAGATGGTCCAACCGGACTTGCACACTGATGCGCAGTTGGTGGCATGTTATAAAGATGTGCCCTTCACGACATCGGCCGGCAGATGCAAGGTCTCATCCATTGCTAGTGGGGCTATAAGGTAGGCCATGTTCTTCCCAACTCATGTGGGAAATCTTATTGTGACTGTTTTGCAGCTTTAGAGCTTTCCTTTGATTAGGAGATTTGGACTGTCAATCCTATGATCTCAATTATTTGCAATTTCATACGGCAATATTTGCTCAAGAAACCTTGTGTTGTGTAATCTCTGTTTGCTACAGCTCTGTTTTTCTATTGAAAATAAAACCTCTGCTATCAGTGTAACGCTGATTATGTAACTTTGTGCATTTCATTTAAGCTATCTAGAAATAAAACCTCTGCTATCAGTGTAACCTCTGCTATTTATGTCTGAAGATTGTTCTACAGCCCTGACAATAAACATTCTTTATTTGTAGATATAAATATATCTTGATACAAATAAACTGGTTAACCAAGTTATCATGCAAGTCAGACATATATACTTCGATCAATATTTAGAAGCTTTAACAATTTAAGATTGTTTGCCAAACTTGGATATTTAAACCCAAAATCACTAAGTTATCAAGCAAGTAGATACACACACTCAGATCTGTATTTACAAGCTAAACAATATACCTGATTATTTGACCAAATTTACATATTCAAACCCAAAATCACTGATTTAACCAATTCGGACCTTGCATTAGAATTTATACAAGAACCCATTCTGGATCATAGCTAAATTGATCAAATACATAGGCATATCTTTAGTTTTATTCATCACGACTGGCATATCTCCAATTGTTAAAAGGAATCACCAGTTTTAAATTAACTAGGTTTATCTGTTTTGAGAATGAAGTACTGTGTGTTGAATATGTGTTTTGCACCATTGAACCTCGCCAAAGTTACAAGCTATGCTCTGCACAATGTCATTGCTCTGCATAAGTGAACTCTCCCAAGTACCAATTACATTTATTTGATGCTTCGGAAAACCTGCCTAGGTTACTTTCTCAATAAAAAGCTTTGGCAAGGATTATCTAATGCGAATGTGACAGTGGTGAAACACAAGCAGCTTCAGCTCAAATGAGTACAGTCCAGCCTTTAGGGTTGATAATTCTGCATGACATGAAGTTTGAGTAGGAACTGTTACACAGATTGAACTTTTCAGGCATCAAACACTAACTATATATGTAGGTCAGTGTAAATAAGTAATATATCATCCCACATTTTCTGTATTCTGCTGATGAGTGGAATTTACAAACCCTTTTCTCCAAATTGTCCAGCATTCTTTTGTAGTTCTGGGAAAATATTTCTGGTTTTCATTTTCTGATTAAATCATCCTTCCTAAGCACAACCGAGCTCTCCATTGTGCACCTTCCACTTCTCAAGAACAATAATGTGAACACCATTTGTACCAGCAGTAGCACGGCCCTAGGTAGAAGAGGCAGTTTCTACAATAAGATGTATGGCAGCCCTGCAACTCAAGAAAAAGAAAAAAAAAAAGTTTTATCTTAGCTCAAATATGGAACTAGCAGAAAAAACCTAGCTAGATCTAAATTTCTGGTGCAATCCTCCGAAGAAGAGCTCATCACCTTAGAAAATAAAACATCTATCAGGTGCCATATTAGAAGCTCACAATTTGGGAAGCAATAATAGTTAAGTGCAGACCTTGTGAAGCTAAGTTTATCATCAGCTCTGATCACACATGCATAGTAAATCAGACCATCCCGAACCTCTTTGTTCAAGCATTCACCTCCAATCTTTTTTTAGTAGTTTAGGCATTACTCAGACAAAACTCGTGAAACAAACCTTCCTCCATTGACATCTGAAAGCAGCTCGTTAGCCAAGTGGCTCTTGCCTGACAAATAAAGCCCATCAAAAAGTTCGGTTAACAAAATCTTCCCGGGGACCATCCATCTATCGAACATTTCCTTCAACACTTCGGCCGCACCTTCAAAGTCCTTATTCTTAACAAAAGTCGATATCAACAGATTGAAAGTCTCCGCATTCGGATGACAACCGCTCGTCTTCATCACATTATAAATCTCCAACGCCCGCTCAGAGTTCTGCTTCTTGCACTGCCCGCTTATAAGAGCAAAATACGTCGATGCATTCGGGACTAGATTCCCTCTATCAAGTTCTCTAACCAAGTGCACAGCTTTCCTCGTCTTCCCTTCATTGCAAAGTCCCAAGATCAACGAATTATACGTCAAGATATCAACCTCCACCCCATTCTTCGCCATCTCCTCATAAACCCTAAACCCCATCTCCCTATTGTTTTCCCGGATATAACCAGCAATCAAAGTATTGAAAGTAACCGTATTCGGGCTCACCTCGGCAACCTTCATCTCACTATAAATTCGATTCGCTTCGTGCATCTTCCCTTCCATGCAAAACTGGTGAATTAAAGTGTTGTAAGTGATCACATTTGGCTCTGAACCTTTGCCACGCATCTCATTCTTGAGCTTCAAAGCAGAGCTCAAAAGCCCATTCTTGCAATATCCGGCGATCATCGTATTGAAAGACGCTACATTGGGGCCAATCCCCATGATCTCCATCTTCTTGAACACATCCATGGCGTTCTCCAACTTCCCCAATCCACACAGAGCACACATAACCATATTCAAAGTGAAAACATTGGGGGAAATCCGACACCTTCTCATCTCCCTGTAGAACGAAACCACAATGTCATTCCGGCCATGATTGAGAAGCGAGCTGAGAAAAGCATTGCAAGATCGCACGGCGGGAAGGAAGCCGTGATCCCTCATCCTGCGGAAAGTCTCCGTGGCGTTGCGGAACTTCTTCAAGTGCGCGTAGGTCTTGAAGAGCGAGTCGAAGACGTTGGGCGTGGAGTCGCAGAGGCGATAGGAGTGGAGGATGGCGTCGAACAGATCGGAACTGGAGGTTAGGGTTTTGCGCAGGAGGGACTCGGCGGAGATAAATTTGCGGGATTTGGTGAGTATGTGGAGGATGATGGCGTGGGTGTCGAGGGACTGTGAGCTAGGGTTTTGGAGAAGAATCCGATTGTAGAGCTCGACGGAGAGGATGGGATCGCGGTGGACCTTAAGGAGGAGGTGCTTGGCGCGGAGAGGCGTGAGGGCGGGGGCTAGGGCGGCGAGGCGGGCCCAGTCGGAATGGAGGAGGTGGCTGTGGGCAATAGCGACGAAGTCGAGGTCCTGGGGGCGGAGATCGGGGAGAGAGCAATGGGGAATGGGGATCGCCACCGGCGAGGGGATGGAGCTTCTGGCCGTGGAGGTTGAAGAGGAGAAGAGACGATGAAGAAGACGACGGTTCATCTCGGTTTGGTTTTCGGTTTTTCAGGGTTCAGTGATTTAAGAGATTTTCTTCATGGTTTTAAATATGAATTTTTATAGGGGTATATGTATAAAGTTTTGAACATTTTTACAAAATTATTTATTAAAATACATTTTATAAAAAAAATGTATTTATATAATGAATCAGCATTATCAGTTAAAAAAAAAAAAAGTTAGGTTAAGTGGTATTGGCGGCCCCATTACGAAGGCACACGGCTGGTGGATTAATTCTTAATCTATGTATATGTCTCATTTTATCAAAAAAATTAAAAATAAAAAATACTTTTTTTTTAAATAGGAACGCTAAAATATTGGGTCTTACCCTTATTATTACAATGTAAGATTAAATATTTTGTTGTTTAGATAATTATTTAAAAATAAGCTTATATGAATAGTCATTGATCATTAAGATAACAATGCACATAACTTATTTTTGCGTATGCACATTCTTTTTCTTTTCACTTAAATTTCAAAATTGATAATTTGATTGGAGTGGGTATATATATATATATATATATATATATATATATATATATATATATATAATGGTTTCTAAACATGTGCTTTCATTGATTATTCATAATTTGTAACGTTTAGAAAAAAGAAAAAGGTAATATTGATGCACGGTTGTAATTGTGATAAAAGTTGGGGTTAAAATTGTAATCGAAAGTTGGGACCCAAGAAATTGTACCGGTTTATAAGAGATATATAAATTTTTGTTAAGAACATCTCACCAATAGGGAAATGAAGTGGTAGGATACTGTGGCGAATTAGAAGAAAAATGAAGGGGGGATGACTTAAAAAACTAAAGACAAGTTTTGATGTTTGTCTTAAAAGATTTAAATTTTTTTTATAATATATAAATTAATTTATAAAATAGTGACATATAAAATAGAAAGCTTTGTAAGTATTTATTTTACACTAAGGGCATTAATTTGTAAAAAAGATGAATCTTTAAAAAACAAAAATAAATAACACAGAGAGAAGAAAGTGTTGGTGGTGGTGATGGTTCTATAAAATGTAGAGAAGAAAGAATAAAGAAGAATATAGTGCACAAGTCTTCAAGGCGTGGGCAACACTTTATTTTAGGTTTAATTTGCCTCCACCAAATTCAAACTTTGGATGCAAAATGGATTGAGTGGCGAATTTCCTTTAGGATACAATGAAGACCCTTGAGTATGGTTTGCACTTCCAAGTACCCAAGCAACGACATCAACGGCTTTTACAAAGTGAAAGTTTGCTTCTATTTTTTGTGCACTCAAAAAACAAAGCAAGAGAATTTGTTTGTCATATCATCTTTGAATGATGGTAGGAGATTATTTTATAAGAATTAAGTGGTGTTTAGTTTAGAGACACAACACTTCAATAATGAGTGTCATTTAAATAGACACACTACTTCACAACACCATTTCATTAAAGAGACACATTTCATTAATAATACACACCACTTCATTAATGAGATACATCACTTCATTAATGAGACACACCAATCCATTAGATCTTTTCAAATAAAACAACCTTTCATTAATTAATAAAATAATTCTTTCATTTGTTCCTTCAATAAGGAGCATGAAGAAATCTGGACCATATGTTTTTGCCCTCCTAACCCTCTTACTCATTCTAGGTTCTACTTCTTCTAATGTATCATTAGAAGAAATATTATCCCCTAGATTGAATTTCTTATTTGAATGTAACATGTCTTTTGGTCTAGGAATTGAATTAAATCTATTTTCTTGGAAAATAGCATCTCTTGACTCAATAACTGTATTTATAGGATAAGAATCATTTGGTTCAATTACCAAAAACCGATATGCTTTACTATTTTAGCATATCCCAAGAAAATACATTTAATTCCTTTTTCACCAATTTTCTTTCTTTTGGGTTTCGGAGTTTTAACTATTGCCCTGCAACCCCAAATTTTAAAATAGTTAAGATTGGGTTTTCTTTTCTTCCAAAGTTCATATGGGGTTATCTTGTTCCTTTTATTAGGAACCCTATTTAAAATATAGCATGCAGTTAGCAATGCTTCACCCCAATATCCATTTGCTAAACCAGAGTAAGATAACAAAGCATTAGCCATTTCTTTTAACACCCTATTTTTTCTTTCAGCTATACCATTTTGTTGTGGGGAATAAGGAGCTGTTACTTGATGAATTATGCCAATGGACTCAAAATATTTTGGATCATAGTATTCTTCTCCTCTATCCGACCTCAAACATTTAATAAGAGTTTCACATTGAAGTTCTACTTCAGGTTTAAAAATCTTAAATTTTTTAAAACTTCATTTTTTGAATGCATTAAATAAATATAACAATATCTAGTGTAATAATCAATAAAGGTCACAAAATATTTTTTGCCACCTATAGTTGGCCAACCATGTAAATCACAAACATCAAAATGAATTAACTCTAATATTTTAGAATTTCTTTCTACTCTAAGGAAAAGTTGTCTGGTTATCTTAGTTAACATACAAGTAGTGCAAGTTTCATATTATGTAGAAGTCATTGGAATTAAATCAAGATTCATCATATCATTTAATTTGCGAAAATTAACATGACCCAAACGATAATGCCATAAATCACAAGAGTCAACAAACTAAACAGAATTATAACTATTATTATTAATTTTAGCAATGTTCATCATGAACATGTTCTCACAACAATAACCTTTGCCTACAAACATCCCACCCTTAGAGAGAATAAACTTATCTCCCTCAAAGGCAGACTTAAACCCAAACTTATTAAGTAAATGTACAGAAATTAAATTCTTCCTAACTTCTGGTACATAATATACATCTTTTAAAGTAAGAACTTTTCCAGAAGTAAACTCAATTTCCACTGTCCCTTTGCCCTTGACTTGGACACTTGAAGCATTTCCCAGTAAAGCACATTCTCATTTTGTTCATTGAGTGTCTTGAAGAGATCTTTGTTTTTGCATACATGACGAGTTGCACCGGAGTCCGCCCACCATGATTCATTATCTTCAACCATGTTGATTTATGATATTACGGCGACAAGATTGTCCTTTGAGGAGGAACTCTTCTCTTGCATATTTTTGAAGAAGCGACACTCTTTCTTGTAATGGCCAACTTTCTTACAAAAGAAACAACTTCCTTTCTTTTTCTTGTTATTGCGACCATCTTGTGCATATAATTCTGTGTTGTACTTTTTCCTTTTCTTGGAGTTTTTGTTGGACTCCCCTTCTTCCAATACATGTACTTTCTCATGAGCTTTGATATCTTTAGTATCATCTTGTTTTCTATACTCCTCTTCTAAGCGAAGATGATTTATCAATTACTCAAGAGATATATCTTCCTTTTTATGTTTGAGATTCTTTTTAAAATCTCTCCATGATGGTGGAAGCTTGTCTATGATTGAAGAGACAATAATAGATTCATCCATATGCATATTATGTTGTTTGAAGTTATTCAAAATATATTCAATTTCATGCATTTGTTCCATGATAGAATTACCATCAACCATCTTAAAATTATTAAAACGACTCACAAGAAATTTCTTACTTGTTGTATCCTCTTGTATGTACCCTGCCTCTAGTTTCTCCCAAAGTTCTTTTGTCGATATTGAGTCTTGATAAACATCAAAAAGTGCATCATTAAGCCCATTGAGAATATGTTCAATGCAAATAAAATCATCATTTTCCCATTTTTGCCTTTCTCTAATTTCCGCAACAGTCTCTCCTTCTTTTCTTCGGGTTTGGAAGTAGTGAGGACATACGCCACTTTCAATGTAATGAGGAGAAACTTCATCTTCTTTTGCCATCTTAGAAAGTTTCCGCCTTCAAACCTCTCCAACTTCACAAAATTCATAGTTAAATCCTTCAAAGAAGCCATTTGAGGAATTAAGCCTAAAGTTTGTTGGTGGTGGTGATGGTTCTTTAAAGTGTAGAGAAGAAAAAATAAAGAAGAATATAGTGCACAAGTCTTCAAGGCGTGTGCAACACTTTCCTTTAGGTTTAATTCGCCTCCACCAAATTCAAACTTTGGATGCAAAATGGATTGAGTGGCGAATTTCCTTTAGGATACAATGAAGACCCTTGAGTATGGTTTGCACTTCCAAGTACCCAAGCAACGACATCAACGGCTTTTACAAAGTAAAAGTTTGCTTCTATCTTTTGTGCATTCAAAGAACAAAGCAAGAGAATTTGTTTGTCATATCATCTTTGAATGATGGTAGGAAATTATTTTATAGGAATTAAGTGGTGTTTAGTTAAGAGACACACCACTTCAATAATGAGTGTCATTTAAAGATACACACTACTTCACAATACCATTTCATTAAAGAGACACACCTCATTAATAATACACATCACTTCATTAATGAGACACACCAATCCATTAGATTTTTTCAAATAAAACAACCTTTCATTAATTAATGAAATTACAAATGACAATTTCTCATTAGTTGTATTACAAGTGATGTTTGTTATATTAGTGTCTAACTTTAATGAAGTGTTACACTTTAATGAAAAGGCATAGATAATACCTATTCATTTTTAAAATTCCTTCACAGAAAAGGGGGTTGTTCTGCACCCTCTACTCATGACTGATGTTTTTCCCATCTACTTGATTGATTTTTCTCACTCAACATAATTATTTGTTTTGAAGCGGGTAATGGCACGTCCTCTACTTAAGTGTTTTTTAAATTTTGAATTAAGTCTATTCTAACATTTTTTTTACTAGAGTAGGAGAAGTACGACCACTTCATCTCATTTTTTATGTTTAAAGGTTTTTTCACTTCATGTAAAATGAATATCAAAACTTTTGAAAGTGTTATTAACTTCCTTTAATTTCATATAAATCATAATACTCTTCACTCCTTCACTTCGATCACTTTGCCCTAAGGGGGCGTTTGGTGCATTACCATTGGAATATTTTGATGGAATTTGATTGATAGAAAAGTAATTGATGTGAAAGTAACTGATGGGAAAATAACATTTCTTTGTTTGGCATGCATTGGAAAGTTTGATTAAATTGATGAGAAAGTAATATTTTCATGTTTGGTATTGAAAGATATTCTTAGGAATCTATTGGCATAGTGACAAAAATGCCCTTGTAGTTTACTAATATGACTTATATAAAATATACTAAATATTAAATATTTAAATAATTATTTTAATAATAAATAATAATATGTTTTGAAATTGAAAATAATAAATAATGTTTTTGCTGCAAGTTTGCCGCTTATGCAGAAATTGGAATGATATGTTTGTATGGTTTTCATGCCAACAATTTGAAACTCAAACTTATTTATGTTTGAGACAAGGCACATGGCTTGGAGGTTGAGATTTTAGAAGCTATGTTTCTTATCTGTAACCTCAAATCATACATTAATGATCATATATATAGTTTGTCTCATGGTTGTAACAACCACCTCAAATCATACATTACTGACAGTGTGTTACTCATGCTGTCACGCCCCGAACCCGGCTCACCGGACTCGATGCGTCGACAAACGGTTGTATGCCCACAAGGCCGAGACCAAGTGGGCACACAAGGCCTCAATACTTGTCTCTCAAATATAAATTAAAACAACACTAATTTCCAAACAAAGCCGAATAAATAGGGAAACGAAAAATAATCAGTTTACAACCCAAATTCAAAGAACACTAAAGGTCTTGACATATGGCAGATCTATTAAACAGAAACTAATCTCCTGCTAGGCACCTGGTGCTCACTCAACAGTCCCTGCTAAGCTAGCCATCACACACCTACTCTTGATCTAAAAAGGAATAGAACAACAATTTATGAGCTAAATAGCCCAGTAAGCAACCACTAAAAGCCAATAGTAGTATAGGGATCACAAAAACTCGATGGTTTCAAAAACGTACTTAAAGTAACGTTATACAATAAATATCAACAAAATGAAACCCAGACATCAGAACATTTCAGGCAAACAAAGTTTTCAATTAACAGGTATATATGTCCTCCAAATAACTAATGCCAAAAACAAAACACAGAATTCATTTATTTACCCTCGGTGACCCGAGCCAGATTATCAGATGCCGCTATTCTCCACCGACGGAACGGTGCGAAACTATAGTTTCTTATCAGAATCAGAAATACATGTCGACATGGTCAGTGTTTAACCCCCCAATGACAGGGTTGTTGCAAAGTTAGTTGGGGACTATAATTTACTATGTCAAAATATATCGGTTCTAAAATCATTGTCAACAATAATTATTCAATAATTGAATAAATACATAATTGAATAAAATATTCAAATCAATTGAATAAATAATAAATAAATAAATAAATAAGTGCATAAATAATCAATAATTTGAAAATAATAATATGCATAACATATTAACCCAAAACAATTAAATATAATATCGTGAAAATTTATTTCACAATAAAACCCAAAATAATTAAATAATTATGTAAATAATTTCATAAATAAAAAATTTTATATAAATATAAATATAAGGTATATACGTGGTTTACTTACTTGGAAATTATCCCCAAGCTATAGGACCCCCCTCGGACACTCAAAATCAAGATTCGAGCGAAGACCCTAAAACATGAACACAATACTTGCCTTAAATTCAAAACTTTAAGTACAAATATTAACCATTGGTTAATCCTGATCAAAGCTTTAAACATTAACTATGCAAGCAAACCCCGGGGACACAATGTATTTATCTTCTTTTATAGGACCCACTTGATCCACACAAAGAATATCTGTTCTATTATGAAAATACTACTTTAAAGAAAATCATTACGGCAAAGCAATGCTAAGACTAATACAAAATGGTGCTTTGTAAAATGTTTAGGAAAACTATAAGCTTCAATTGATCAACATTGGGGCAACTATTGACAAGTTTAACTAATGAAGAAGAAAGCATAGGATACACCACCAAAGCAAATATAATTTTAGTTCCTAACACCTACCAAACTGCATATATGGCAGCCAATATCTTGATCCTCAGATTGAAATTTGAAAGCACTAGATAGCTAAACTGGTGCAAAAGTAATATATTACCACATATATAGAAATATTTGGTATTCTTTTCAATATCTCTGAAACCCCCTATAACTATATAAAATAGGAAATTTTGGTTTTAATATTTCGTTTGACAGAAAGTTTGGGCACCAAGCAGGTTTCATTAATTCAGAATGCTATTTGCTCTATTTGATTCACTATCCCGTTGTTGCGCACAAAACAAATGAGCCTTCGTCACCCCTGTGAGATGGCCATCAAATTTTTTTTTTCACATAGATGTTTAAACTTCCTTTTTAATGTTAGATTGATCTCAAATCGGATAACAGCACAGGACACATTAGGTTAACAAAGAGTATTAAACAGACCTTTTGAAGGTGACATGTCAACGTTTTCCAACCCAAATTTATAAATTGTACTAGTAAGCAATAGACAAATAATAATTATTGAATCTTTCTAAAACAGAGAGAATCCAGTCCTGCTAGAACGGATGAATTTAGAGCATGCTCGGTCAATTGATTTTTCCAATTTGCTCAGTAAAAGTCCAGTTCCCAAAAGAAGAGTATAGGGATTTTTCAAGAATAAAACCACTAACACTACATCACACAAGCATAACAGATCTATTCGGAAACCATGCCTTTCCGATCAAACAACAAATAATCAAACCCTAGATCCGAGAAAGATGCCTACTTCCAAGAAACAGTTGATGGTGAAATCTTTCCCCGCTGTCGGCACCTCCCGAAAACAAGAGGAAGAAGCGAGGCAGGCTGAGATTGAAAGAATGGATTTCACACATGCAGATTTTATTTTCAACGTACTCCAAAAGATCAAAGCGTTTAGCTTACTAACAGAACACAACCAGTCAACACCATCAACCATATATCACAACAACAAAACAAATCAAATCTTACTAACAAAATCATAACAACCACCAATCATTCATCGACACAACCATAAAACAAAATCTAGGTAGTTGAGACAAAATCACATACAATTTCTAGAGAGAGGCCGAGATCCGCAGTGACAGCCAAGGGGTCAAGGAGGCAACGATCGGATCGGAGAGGAGAAAGAGATGCACAGCCAAGGGTTTAGATAATGATCAAGATAAAGTCAAGGGTATAGTTGTCATTATACAATAAAACCACATTCATTTGACAAGCGAAACTGATTTTCCATCCATAATTTGATGGAATTATTTTCCATTGGTTTGAGGGAATGAGTTTCCCATCTTTCCCTAGAAACAAATTCCAAGAAAAATAATTACTTTCCCATCTACCAAACACACCCTAAGTGAATATCTCTCATGAAAGATCAAGGATTTGATTGTTTTCGTAATTTGATTATTCTCTTTAATATGCATTTAACTTTTAAAACTATTTATATTAAGTTTTTTATTTAATTATTTAATTTTATTTAATATTAATTAAGTCAGAATATTATTAGTTTGAAAACAAAATTTCTCTTTAAGTTAATATTGAATTAATATATTAATAAAACTTATGAAGCAGGTAACGATTTTGACAAAAAATAACAGCAAGTTGACTCTTTCACATGAGGATGGAAAACGTTTGAAATCCATATTATGGAGTGAGACATTGTTTTTGCTAATTCAAATCGGGAGAATGACATTAAATTGGAATGAATCTTAGTTGCGTGAATTTGTATTTTTTAATTCAAATGATATAATTTAATTTTTGTTTTTTTATAAAACAGTAATCCTTTATTAATATCTCCATCATGTGAGTCATTGACTCATGTTTAAAATTAATATTAAAAAAAATTACAACTGAATATTAAAGAATAAAATAATTAATTTCTATCCAAAGATATCAAACAAATTCCAACACCAACAATGTGGGTGAAAATAATGACTGATTTGCATCTAATTTAGTTTTCAAACTCCAAAAGGGTTTGGACCATTAAATCAACATAAATATTATACACCCAAAAACAATTTCAAATTTAACACTTATATATCAAAAAAATATCATGAGACTCCTGATGGATTTATATTTACTGTTTACTTGTTTATTTTATTTACTTTTACAATTTGTCTCTTAATTTCGTAAATTTCGCTGTCGTCCATTATGTATTATATTACATTATTTTTTTTGTTTTATAAATATAGTTCATTTATTTATTTATTTTCTATAAAAAGCCTGAGACTAATTCTTGAGCTAAAGAAATAATTTACAATAAATTGATTTAGTAAATATATATTCATTTTTCTTAACATATAAAAAGATAAAATTAAATTAAAATGAAACAACACGCCGGTTTGATAACTTTTCAGAACATATAAATTTAAAAAAAAAAAAAAGCAAAAAATCATTTACCCGACATAATAATAAGCTTACATGAAACCAGAAATAATTAAAGTTTAAAACTCATCCAAATAACTCGTTAAAAAAAAGTAATATTACAACGGCTACTATCCGGGTTAAATGAGTCTCATCCATCATCAACGGTGAATTAACGGTCTAGATTGAATTAGATCCAACCGTAAAGGTGTTCCTGCGGAACACCACACCGGTCTCGAATTTCAAATCCTGAACACCGCCAAAGCGCTTTTCCAAAGCCTTCTAATATATTTCTCTTCGTCTCCATCTTCTCCCCACCTCCCCGTTCTTCTCTAAACCCTAGAAATCCCGTCTCATTGTTCCCGAATTCGAGATTTTCTCATTCGGAGTCCCTCCGGTAATGGCATCTCGCTACTCCTCCCGCCGCTCTGATCCCTCCCCCTCCTCCTCGAAGGCTCGCCGCGTCCCCTCCGACCTCGCCGTCGTTGCCAAAACTAATAACAACTCTGCTTACCTTGGAACCATGCTCAAGAAGCTCATTGACAGCAAGAAGTCCAATCCTAAGCCGGGATATTCAGATCGGATGGCTCTCCCTATCCCTCTGGATCCAATTGCTGGAGATCTTAAGAAGGCCAGCGGCTCCAAGGGCTCCAACTTAACGGCGCTGCACCGTAAGCTGTTCCAGAAGGGCGGATCGGCTGATCGGAAAGCGTTGACTGAAGTTAAGGCGAATACGCGGACGCTCGCCATGGTGTTACGGAGTGAGAGGGAGCTCATGGACCGGAACCAGGAGTATGAGGCCGAGGTTTCAGAGCTTCGATCGTTGCTGGAAGAGAAGGAACGCGAAGTAGATTTCTATTATTTTCCTTCTCTCTCTTTTTTTTTTTCTCAGTTTATTTCCATACTTGGATTTGTGAATGATTTGCTTCTGGACTTTGTTTTTGGTAGGTGGAGAAGTTGAGAGATTTATGTCTGAAGCAACGAAAAGAGATCAAAGTGTTAAAAGATGCAATTTTGTTCCCCGATGAGATGAACTCACAGCTTCAGGTGATGCTTGAAGAGCGGGGTTCTGAACTAAAGCAAGCCAAGAAACTCATCCCTAGTCTTCAGAAGCAAGTTTCTTCACTCACTGGACAGCTACAATGCCTTGCTGAGGATCTTGCCGAGGTACTACTTGTTGGGGCTGCAGAACTTTTGATTTCTATATAATGCAGTACTGGTTGAATGGTTCTGTCGCTGTGGTTAAATTTTTCCTGCACGAAATTATTTATAGTTGGTGTTTTTCTTAAAATAGACTTTTTTTTTCTTAATAAATGCACATATCTGAATCGTATATTGCTTATTGGATCCTAAAGCATGGCACATGCAATTTATTTCCTGCTGCTTGATTTTCTGCAAAGAAATTGGGAACTATTAGGACTGTAACAGATTTGGAATTGCGGACAGCTCAATAGTGCTTACAATATGTAATTCATTTTATTGTTCCCGCTTTCCTAAATTAATTCATGGTAAGAATTGAGTATGGCAATTTGGATGAAGTTCTTCATATCTTCATATCACCTAGTAACTTATTCCTAGATGATGAAAACACCATTATCCATGAACAAATTATCTGTAAACTTGTTCATCATTCTGGCATTAAACAAGTATTTCACATGCATAAAAACACTCAGGTAAACTCTGTGGCCGTTTTACCTCTCTGTGCATTCTATTGTCTATGTGTAAGAAGTCATTTGCTCATTTGAAATTTTATATGATCCATCAATTTATTACTATAACTTGAGATGCATATTCAGTTTAATTAATATCTTAAATTTAATATTAGATTGGAAGGTTGTCAATTTGCCATTTGTTTTGCTGATGCATTACCTTATGGCCAGTTCAAGGCAGATAAATATGCTGTTAGCTCATGTTTTGATGGACGGTCCAGTTCTCCAAGGACACCAATACTGTTTAAAGAGGCTGCAAACTCTTTGGTAAGTGTTTCAAATTTAAATTAAAGGAGAATCTCATCACTCAGCCAGAAGACAGACAGTAAAAATTTTATTTGGTCAGTAAATAAAATGGGCTGAATTAGAATGTGGTGGGAATTCAAAGTTAAAACAAATGGCCACACACACACACACACACACATATATATATATCAAACATTCATGGTCATCTTTAGATTGCCATATCACAACAGTCATGAGTGGAACCTCACAATTGATATACTGTTTCTCATGCCAACAATTGATCCACCTGGGATTTCCTTGACTTTAAAGGGAGCAATTTTCACGTTTTACTTTGTGCCAAACCTTTATGCTATCCCTCAATTTTATTTTTATGTTTTTACTCTAAATTGTACCAAGCAGGAATACAGTTCTGGAGAACCATTGAGCACTCAACATGACCCTGCTGATGACTTCTTATTTGAAGATCTGAATCCTTGTTTGACACCAAGCTTTTCAAAGACAAAATCAAAGGTAATGGCATTTTACCCTTTGATATATAGTTTGTTAAATGCGTTCCGCCATTTCTGGTCCATCTGCTTCATTGTGTGTGTTTGGATTGATTCTGATTATTTCCATATAACATTAAAGAAACTAAACTGTTTTTCCACCACTGGTTTAAGCACATAATTTGTGCATTAGGAAATGAGTGTTAGTGTTAAACCTTTTATTAAGTCCAGCTTTTTAATGTGTTAGGTTAGTTTTGATTCCGCAAAAGAGGACGGTTCATTCCTGAGCACTGCATCACTAAGTCCAGTTGCATCTATTAATTCATCCAGTGGAATGTTGTCAAAAAGTTCAGAACATCGACAGAGGGCAAGATTGTTCAGTGCTACACAGAGGATTCACAGATCAGATGAAACAAAGTTGTCTGCTGTTAAAGCAAAGAACCACAAAATTTTCTGAGTAAAGTTCTCCTGCAGCGTAATTTTATTGTTTTCGTTTTGTTGTGAATGTTTGCAGCTTTGGTTGTGCCTGTTGTTGTTCTCTTGGCAACTTCTAGTGTTTGCATGTATTGCCATAGGCTGTCTGATTACTGCATTGTTTTCCATGTCTTCTGGAATACATTGCATGATCCCGCTTGTATTAGCTAATGTATAAGTTGAATGCAGTATCCACTTGAAATCGAGTTGCGTCCTTCCTGGTTTATAAATTCTGTGTTAATGACTCCAAATGAACCACTGTCAGAGGTCATTTGCATTTTTGCTTACAGTAAGTTATTTGCATATCTGACTTGGATGGACCTCAAACACATTCTGATTCAGTCAAATGATTTCTTCAAACAAAGTGAGACAACTTTAGTGTAATTATACATGTAGTGAATCTGAACTCCGGTAAAAGATGATGTGGAGTATTTTTGTCATTTACTTAAGTTACTGTTGCATTTTGATAGCTAAGTTGATTTTGACCTTGTGTGAAGATGCTTCGAGTTTAAATTAGACGAATTAAACAGACTAATATTTGGATACAGAAGAGTTGCTATCTTACTCCGCATTTACATTGATTTCAGTGATATATTGAGCACTAGTCTACATCTCACTTGCCCTACAAGACTTTGAATTCTTCAAATTTACATTGATTTCAGTGATGTAATTGGCACTTGTAGTAACTTGTTGATTTTGTGTTCAAATTGGGCCAATTCATCTGACTTTCATTGCCTAATGACTTCAGTCTCTGAGCATTAAAGAGTTTGCAATACTTAATAATTTGTACATTGATTTCAGTGATATATTAAGCACCTATTGTTTGTCTTAGTCTTTTAACATAAAAGAATTTGAATTCTTCAAGTTTACATTGATTTCAGTGATATATTTGGCACTTGAAATAACTTGATTTTGAGGTCAAATTGCACCAAGTCAAGCAAGCTTTCATTGTCCAATGACTTTAGTCACTGAACATTAAAGAGCTTGCAACCCTTAATTTTAATTGTACATTGATTTCTGTGATATATTGAGAACTTGTCAATAGTTTTTTCTTCACTCAACTGCTGCATCATGAAAAATGGGCTAGGTGATTGAGTGTAATAATTAAACACTCTTTCTCATTTTGAATGTTTACTTGTAAAAGTTTTTTATATCCATCTGTCTATTTAATTAATTCAAGTATAAATTTTAAATTTAACTTTATCTATATTTTTTGGTTATTATGTTTTTAAATACACAATCCCAGTGGAGGGAAAACAATAAAACGAGAAAAATAAACTAAAATATTTTATAAAATTTAAAAAATCAAAAAAAATTTTATTTTTGTGGAATGACAAAAATAAGCATTTGAAATGGGATCAAAGAGTATTTTCATTACCTAATAGTCTGAATTATAAAATTTTAAAATCGAACTTGACATTTATGTTGATTTCAGTGATATATTGAGCACTTGCCTATATATCTTTTTAGACTATTGTCATTCGGCATTGAAAATGCAATCTTTTTTTTCTATTTAATCACCCTCTTTAATTCATTTATGAATATGTGTTATCTTTTTAGTTCGCACTTGTTCTCTCACTAATATAATTAAGATATGACCTCACTCCTATCAGACTCCTTTCTTTCTCATTTGTTTTATTTAATATATACTTCCAAACGGATAGCTTGTTCTTCCACTTTAGATAGGGCAGCAGCCCCAACATGTCAATCAAACCAAATCTAACAAACTAAACGGCAACCGGACATGATAATAATATTATATTCTCTCAATCATTACCCAATACTTAAAAAACAATTTAAAAGGAAAATAAAAAACAAAGGGCATCAAGCATTAGTTTATTAATATTATACTGTCCTAAAAAGCTTGAAATATCAACTTTAATTCTCTCCATAGTTTAATTTTCTCATCCAACCAAATATATATATATATATATATATATATAAATCTTTTTAATATTCTCCATCAAATTTAGATAAACATAGAGGCAACCCCTAACGTCTCCCAAGAGTTATTAAGGTCTTCAATCATGCTTGGGAAAGAGTGAAGTAGCATAGCATCTCTTTCGGCATAAAGCATATATTCCTTTCTTGTCAACAAAACGTCAAAACCCTAGTTTTTGAGGTCTATATAAACCCCAACATAGCAATCAGAGATGGAGAAGTATGTGGTTTACTTGTAGGCATGGCATTCTCTTTTTTATGCAAAAAGAGAGCGTTTTTATATTTTAAGTGTGGAAGAATAACATGCCCAAAATATTCAAATTTGAAATTCATTAATATCATCGTCTTGCACAATGTGTTTGGTTTTATAGTGGCTTACGACTCTCTTCGAAAAAGCTAAACCATATATATATATACATTCTTTTTATAAAATTTAATTATCTGAAAAAATATATTCAATATATGTTTTCCAAAATATAGTAATATTGATAATTGAGATGTTTTAATTTTTACGAAGCGAAAATGCAACTCCACGTAAATAATTTCTCACCAAACATATTTCGTTTTATATTTTTAGAAATCCAATAAAAATAATTTGAATTAAACTAACCTTAAAGGGAGTATTAAGTATTATTCCATCACACACACACACACACTCAATTTCCATTCACTTAATGCATTAATCTAAAAAATAAAACCAAAGAAAATAAATATAAAAAATATAAAAAAAAAAAGTAAAAACCCCTCTTTCTTTATTTCATTCAGAAAACTTCGATTCTCTGATGAAACTAGTACATACATAAATATATATATATATATATATATAGCGTACCTAAATGACGTAGTCTGACCAAGAGCTGTGGTCCATACTAATTCCCGGCATCTCCTCCTCCTTGCCCTTCTTCGCCTTGCCGCCGACCACCCTCGACGGATTCCCCACCGCGGTCGCCCTCGCTGGCACCTCCTTCAACACGACCGATCCGGCCCCTATCTTAGCCCCATCCCCAATCCTCACATTCCCCAGAATTTGCGTCCCCGCCCCAACCAAAACCCCATCCCCAATCTTCGGATGCCGATCTCCTCCCACCTTCCCCGTCCCCCCCAGCGTCACGTTGTGCAAGATCGATACGTTCTCCCCCACCACCGCCGTCTCCCCGATCACCACCCCCGTCGCGTGATCCAGCAGCACACCCTCCCCGATCCTCGCCGCCGGATGTATGTCCACCGCGAACACCTCCGCCACCCTACTCTGGATGAACAGCGCCATCGCCACCCTCCCCTTCATCCACAGCCGATGCGAGATCCGGTGCGCCTGGCACGCCTGAAACCCTTTGTAGTACAACAAGCATCTCGCCATGCTCGTGCACGCCGGATCTCGATCCCTCGCCGCCTTGAGATCCGCCCTAACGGCCCTCCCCACCTCCGGCGCCGACTCCAGCACCTCCCTGAATACCTTCTCCATCACATCGCTCCCGATCTCGCTCCCGAGCTTCGCCGCTAGATGCCTCGCCAGCGCCGATTCCAGCGATCCATGCGATAGGATCGCGTCCTCGTAGTATTTCCTCAAAACTGGCTCCATCTCCGCGTCCTCTCTCGCTTCCTCCCGGATCCTCCCCCAGGTTTCGTCCCCGGCGGGGGTTGCCGGAGGGGAGAAGACGAGGTCCTGCAGGGCGGGGCGAGAGAGCCCAACGTACCTATAGAGTGAGTCTTCGATCTTGGATCGGGTTGAATTCATGCATAGATGGTTCATCGCCGGCTTTGGCTGAGGGTTGTCGACGCAGGTGGCCATGATGGATCTCAGGTGGGTCGTCGGCGGCCGGTGAACTTCGCGGATGATCGGAGAGGAGAGAAGAGAAGCGGACATATGAGGGAGAGCTTGGGCTTTGAGCAAAAGCTATGGATGGCTGGTATTTATAGAGAGAGAGATGGAGAAGAGAAGAGAAAGCGAGCTTCTTGTGAAAACGAAAGCCGGCATGGCGCTTGATGAAATGCTTCCAAGAATATGGAAGTTTTTGCGAATACAACCCCAAACATGTAAGTAATTATTTCTTTCTTTGTTTTTTTCCCTTGGTTTTATTATTATTACTATTATTATTATTTTTTATTATTCTCTAATATATACTTATAAAAATTTCTTAGAAATAGGCAACAGAATCGGAATAATTAATTATTTATTTTAGACTTTTTATATGACATATTCTAACCTTTTGTTATTTTAGCTATTATATAATTTTTTTTTTATGTAAATTTATAATTTAATAAAATAATTAATTGTTAATTGTAAAAAAAAGATACTTGTTGAAATTTCAGTACTTGAGAGGCACATTTAAAAAGAAATTGATCACTGAAAAAAAACAAGCGTGGTGATATATATATAGCATTGTTTATTTTATAGAAATTTCGCATGTAATACTAATATTTTAGTAATAAATGTTCCTTGAGTTTTATTTTTCATAAATTTTAATTAAATGAAAAATTAACATTTTTGATATAATTGGGAAGCAATTGTGGGTTGGTACCCGTTAATAAACAAAGTTAACTCTGGAAGGAGGCTTTTGAGTAATTATGTTTCATTTTTGAATTTCAGTATTTTTGAGGGTGTGGATGCAAATGATCGGTCAAACAGCGGAGAAAATGTGAAGAAAGTTTTGATGTAACACCTTACGTTACACCCCACTATCTCCTCAGGTGTAAGTTCCGTTTTGCCCTTGGATTTTTTATTTTTGAGTATCAATTAATTAATTAATTCTTATTTTAATTTTGTCTTTAGCAAAAGAAGATTTTTTTTCTCTGCTTTTAATTTTGAAATTGCATTTAGAAAGAGACATATTTTATCTGTGTTTTTAGCATAAGATTTTTTTTTCTGTTTTTAATTTTAAAATTGCATTTACAAAAATACATATTTTATCTTTATTTTTAGCATATTATAGAGAAAAATATTATTTGCATAGAATGTTTGTGTTTTTACTGAAAATTATAAAATGGGATATAAATTATTAACTTTATTTCTGTGCATATCTAACATGGTTTGTCCACATCTTGTAAACAACTTTTAAATAATATTTATGAAAAATCAAAGTATTTATTAAGTTTTGATTATAAAAATAACAATGAAAAAATATAAAATATGCCATTTTTTTCAAAAAAAAAAAAAAAGGGAATTTGAGGAAATTTTATTAAAATTATGTGAATCACTTGTTGGTTTATTAATACGGAATTCTTTGTATAGGAAGTTTATATTCTACTAAGAAGACAAATTTGAATCTTAGCTCATGCATGATGATGAGAGTAAAAATATATTGAAAAATTAACTTCATAATCTCCATTTTGATTTGTCCATATTTAATTAAGAAAAGTATAATGAGTTCATTGTTGCTTTTCATTGATGCTTAATCTAATTAATTATTATATTAAAAATAAATTGGAAAAAATAACTTTGGTTTTCCTTTTTTTCTTTTTGTTCTAGTTTAAATTAAAGAGTTCTATCTGAATGAATTAAATTTATAACTCATTCAATCTTGGATAGAAAACATTTTATTTGTTAATATGATTTCATTATTAAAAAAGTAGAAAAAAATTTAAATTTGATTTTTTTTTGTTTTCTCCTTATACAAGATAGTAGAGATTTTTTTTACAGAAATGTTTTTTAGTTAACTCATGATAATAATATACATAAAAATTGTAATAGCTTGTAGGGGCTTAAAAGTAAATATACATTTCTTAATACTCACATTACACAGTAACATTGATTTTAAAAGAAGAATGGAGGGTATATTTGTCAATTGCTACGTGAACGCTAGCCTAAGTGATGGTAGCAGCCTTTGTGAAAAGACGGTTATATCCCTAAGCAAGATCATATGGACAGTTATCAAATAGACTTGGACTTGAAGGGCATTGAGGCAGTCAAGATGGGCATAATGGGAAATGAGAAAGCAGTTGGCAGTTATAATTTGGATAGTTATTTGTTTGAGTGACGTTTGTGATTACGCGTTCAAACATTTGACTACGCTTCTTAATATTTTTATTAATTAAGTGTTACTTAAGCCTTCTTTGAAGAGGATTAGATTCCAAAGACTTATTGGATTTTTGGTTTTTTTAATTATTTGTTTCCAATTTTATTTTTTTTCCTTTGTTTTTGTCTCCGATATATTATTTTTATATTTCATGTGTTACATCATTTAATAGCGTGAATTTTTAAATAAAAATATATTTATAACAGTTGTTATGTGTGTTTATGTGTCAAAATGTAATATGTTTTCATAAATTAATTGGAGTTAGTTGAAAGTGAGAAGAGAATATCAGTGATTTAAAAAAAAATGGAGGAAATAAGAATGTTAGAATTACTCTTTGTGAATAATTATTAAAATTTACAATACTTTTAGACTGTAATTTTTTTGAGATATTTTTTTTAATGAAATATGAAGAAATCACATGAGAGACATGCACAGATATAGAACTAATCCTTTAACCAATTTTATGTCATGTCTTATGTTTTTATTTTATGTTAGTTGAGATTCGAACCTATTTCTTCAGAAAGACAGCAAACACTCTACATAGAGATATGATGATAATAGACTAAAAGACCGTTGTCAGCTCAAATTTTGAAATTTATTTTATTTATTTACTTAAAAAAATTAAAAAATAATTTTTTATTTATTGTTATTATTATTTTTCAGAACCCTAGAAAAAGCAGATTTTTTAGTGAGTGTTTATTCATGTACACAAAAATTCAATTTTTTTTTTATGAAAAATTAATCCTATCAAAAGATCTAAAAGCCCTCAATTTATTTTGCAATTTAAATAAGATGGTAATTTGATTCTATTTATTGCTGACGTGGTTATCCCGAATTACAGGGCTTATTAGATTTTTTTTTTTAAGAAAATTGATAAAATTTAGGGATTTAAAAACTTAACACATGTTGTTTGACTCACTCTGACGGCCAATATTATGACCAAATCTTTCATCACTATAATAAATGTAGATAATTTTTAAAATAAGCACATTGCTGTTGGTTTTCACAGAATACTCCTGATAATGAGTTAATGGCAATAATAGTGACATTAAAATAGATGGATTTTTGTTGTTTTGTGAATAGAAGGAAGGGATAAGGTGGCAAATAAAAACTAAAAATTAAATGTTTGCAATTATCTTGATGAAAAGCAAGTAAGAGTTTATTATTCATTTCATGTCATGTAGTGTGTATATTATTTTCACAAAATATTATTACTATTAACAATATTATTATATTAAATGGTCACTAGGTGATTGGTAAATAAATAAATAAATAAATAAAGAGGTGGTAAATTAGAATTAAAAATTAAATTTTTGTAGATATCCTACCATACAAGATTCTCTTTGCATAGAGATATTAACTCCACATCTGTGCACGCCCCTGACTTCCCATATATAAATATATATAAAAATTTTAACAATAAGAGTATACAAACAAATGCAAATGTTGTTGTTGAGGGTTAAATAAAAAAGTATGGTTAAATAAAAATATATTGGTGTTAACTCTGCCATAAATAAAGCAACATTTAAAAAAATTGCATTGTTCTTCTATTACTAAAGTATAGCCCAAAAAGGGTATTTTATGGGGGTATATAAATTAGCTAGCTTAAGATCTTATAATGGCACATACATATACTTCCACAATCTCTTGCAAAACATAGCCTCGATAAGGATATAAATGCAAAAACTAATGAAGGAATTCATTCAGCATATGTAAAAAGGATGGGGGATACTAATGCAATAATCATGGTTTTGAAATATAAAAGCAATTACAACTTTTATATGTAATTATGAAGTTCTGTAAGGGTATGCATGTCAAGACGAAATAAAAAAGAGGAAAAAAAACCTGATCAATAGTCAACCATCTTCGATCACTGTATAAAGGAATGTACATTCTGTTATATTCAGTATATCTGTATAATACTTCAATCATTGTTCCCATATAATTAACTAATCTTGTCAGTAATCCACTAATTAAACAACATAATCACTACCTGAGCATCTGTCACTTTGCATATATGAACAATTATCAATCCTATATAAATAATAGTTAGACATAAATCAACAAACTTGAACTTCATAGGCTTTCTCTATGCTATGTTTCGATGATGTTATTATTGAGATAAAATAATTGATACAAAGTTAAAATGAATACATAACAACATTTAAACACAACATGTTAACCAGCGAAACTAGATCGAAATGTGAAGCAACTCTGTATCATTTGAAATGTATGGTTTTTGGCACAACAAAAATGAAATGATAAAGAGGCATAGATATCTTCATGGAAGATGCCTCTATCTACCACACTGTTATTATTTGTCCAATACACTTGGTATAGTATAAATGCCCAAAATACGAAGATGATTTATACTAATGGAATAAAAATGCCGGTCCTTTTTTTTCGGAGTGAGGTCTTTGAACATGCCAAAAACTAGCGTCAGCTACTGACAGAATACAAGTGACATAGCAAAAGCAGGTGGAAAAATACAGTAAAGATTTAACTGATAATTTAAGATTAGAGCTTAACCTCCACATCGACTCCGGCGGGAAGGTCGAGTTGCATTAGAGAGTCGATTGTCTGGGCTGTTGGATGCAAAATATCAATCAAGCGCTGATGTGTTCGGATCTCAAAGTGGAACCGCGCATCCTTGTGTACGTGAGGTGACTTGAGGACACAGTACACCCTCCTCTTGGTTGGCAAGGGCACGGGGCCCATGGTTTTGGCGTTGGTGGTCCGGGCAGCATCCATGATCTGCTTGCATGAATCCTCGATCAGAGGCACCCAGTAGGACCTCAGCTTTATCCTAATCTTCTGCTTCGGGGCCAGCTGGTAAGATAAACACCATAGTCAATTGTTGAATTAAAGAATAAACAATAGAACCCTTTGTATCTAATTCCTGTTAAGAAAACTGTCAACATTTTTTAAGCTAATTGGTTCTAGTTGGTACAGCTACATATCTAGTGGCAGATGCATAGAGTCCGAACTGGCGGTGAAAGGATCAGGGTAACTGTTGTTCCGAACAAACTTACCTACTCAAAACTGAATGACCACTGACAAATGTGAAACAGAATATAAAGAGCAAGTAAAATTAAAGCACATTCTTGAAATGGACAATCATGAATTTACATAAGCAATGAATAATAGACTCCATAAATCTGGCAGGTGAATAAGCAGCATTAAGTGTTTATCACTGAAATCTGAGTGAAAAACATCCTCACAGTTTTGGGTTGATGCCTTTAATGTAATACAAATGCAGTTAGAAGCATGCAAGAAATAACGGTGGCTATACAAATTTTGCACAAACATGATATTTAATTATTGCATTGCCCTTTAAGTTGCAGCAAAATAGCAAAATTTCCTTTGTTATGGTTCCTTTCTGACAAAAACATACAAGCTCATTATGGACTCCACATGTTGCACAGGTCATTCTTACACAACGGCATGCTACACAAAAGGGAATGAAACAGCAAAATATACATATATATATAGCTGGTCCCAACTGTAGTATGACCAGCTAGATGATTATCAAACTCATAGGCAGAACTTCTTCCAAATATACAATTTTATGATCCAAAACATCAACTGTCAAGAGAATCAAAATAATTTTAGTGTGGCTACATACAGTTGCATATCTGCGCTTATTGTGAATCAAGCCTTTCACAGGGAAAAAGATTTGTCAGACAAAGAAACAGCCACTGAAATAAAATGCCTCGTATTTTCACAATCAAGTGGTGAAGAAGGAATTGCATGTGAAACACGTACATAGGCATGAAAGTACAACTAATGCCAAGCATGGAGAAAATGCATATATTGATTAAAGGAAAAAAATGTTTCACTACAAGTATAATTAGGGATGTCAATGAGACCAATGGGGAACCCGATTCCTACCCCGTCGGGGCCTGGTTTGGGAATTGTTTTGGGGGATTGGGGTCGGGGCTGAGGCCGGAAAAAAAATTCCCGTCGGAGTCTAGGCAGGGGTTGGGGAATATCCTCCCTAACCCAGCCCCGAATATTAAATATTTAATTTAAATATTATATATATATATATATATATATATATATATATATATATATATGTTATATTTTATATTATAAATATCTAAATAAAAATGGAACAAAAGCCCATTTATTTATTTCATCAGCAAATTATTAATAATTAAATGAACATTAGTATAAAACACATTAATTTCATAATCAGGGCCAGGGATGGAGAAAAAAAATTCCCCGTATTCGGGTTTGGGGCCGGGGTCGGAGATGGGAGTAGAAATTCGGGGCCGAGGCCGGGAATGATATCCCCCGATGAATCCCCGCATTGTTGAAATCCCTAAGTATAATATGAAATTAAAGCACTGGCAGAGGTGGCAATAAAAGAATAGAGAGCATGTGGGTATTGTTATGGTAGATGCAAAAGCTTCTGCAAAACTCTAACTACAGCCATTCAACTCCTCTATTTACTAAATATTTTAAAAAACACACACATTTGAGTGTTGTTAACAGAAGCAGAGATTCAAACAAACTGTCCGCATTCATTGTTTCCGGTTTAAAGAGCAAAACAGAAGTTTGATCAGAAGTTTTGAGACATGGTCATCAGTGTTGTCCATATATTAAATACAGGAAATACTGCTCCCAAAATATTAAGGAACAAACCCTTGGTTCTATTAGACATGCTCAACATAAAGGAACCTCTGATATACTGAATATGGACATTCGCTCGGAGCTCTGTGAAAACAATTACCATATCATTTTACAGTCATAAATAGTGAGAACTTACATAGAGAACTACAAGGTGCATATTATGCTTTTAAGACCACAAATATCTATAATGTGTTCAGTTCCAAAGGATCCTGAACTATAGCAGCATACTGTTACTAAGGGACAGAATAATTGTGGTAGTATACTGTTACTAACTAAGGAGTGGAATTTCACTCGCAATATTCTTTAACAGCAAAATAGGATGTATATATAGCAAATGTCAAATGATCCTTCAATATAAGTAGGTCTAAATGTTACACGGTGAACAAAACCTGCTCCTTCAATATGATCCCAATTTACACAATGTCAATTAATAATTTTGTGCACCTTTCAAGCTAGCATTTCTCAAGTTTACATGTGCACAATTAAAATGAGTAAATTTGCAGTTCCTAAAATTTCATTCAATGATAATGTGCACAAGGGTAGGTCATATGTTGTTCACAATGGGTTCAAATGGTGAGTAAAATGAGTCTTTTCTAGATAAGATTAGTTGGTCACAGAGAATTTGTTTACAAAATTATAATCATGGTCATTAGGATCATAAATCAGTAGTGCCATTTATATTTGGGAGCTTTCAATGACTCATGGCTGGCTAGGCATGGAATGACAGAATTAGTGTGTGTGTGTGTGTGTGTGCATATATGAGTAATGATGTGCTACAGTTCCAGGAGCACTCAGATATGGAGCTAATTGAAGGGGGAGAAAATGAATACTTACAAACTTGACAAGACACAAAATTCAGAGGTAATTGATGATATCAAACATAGAGCAGAAACAGGAGGATGATAGGGTATATCAGTGTGTTTACTTGTTAGCTTTTTATGATATCTGTATTCCACAATCCTTTATGACAATGTTGGCATGAAAGAAGGAAAAAATGCCATCACTTCAAACAACATCTAGTTATAAAAATTACACTTTATGTTGTTTGAGAAAAATTATAAGACATTAATAGACCATTAAGAGTTAAAAGAAAAGGCAATAAGAATACGAAATAATCACTTGTTGAAAATAACCTGTAGGTGTTTCTGAAGCCCTTGCTATAAACTGACATGAATAAAGCATTCTCTTATTGAGAAATAGCCCTAGAATGAAATGTCTCAGCAGTATAACTAACAAAGCCAAGGGATATGACCTGAAGACCTAAATGGACTAGAGGTGGAATTGAGATGGAGAAAGTAGATGTTACCAGCACCGCCAAGTTCAACTTAGTATAGCCAATCCAGTAACCAAAAATAAGCATTCAAGATCAAAGCAAAACACTGAATTGAATTGCAAGGCAAGAATAAAATAATGAAGAGGTATAATGCTACAGAAAAAAATACAACAAAAAATACAAACAAAATCAAATTTATAGATAAAACAGAAGAAAAGAAACATCAAATTCAGACTACTACTTACAGGGATTCCGCCTAAATCTAACAAAGAACATGCAACCGCTACCACCTCAACAGAGCTAAAGTTGCAAATGTCATTTGGCAAAGAAAAAAAGGGAAAATTGCAGCAAAAAATCACTAAATTACTTAAATAAACGTAGAGAATCAACATTAATAAAATAGAAAGAGCACAAAACCAGAGCAAATGAGAACTACCTAAAAATAGCATTTTGAAGAATTAGAGTCACGCATCGTACTCAAAGTAACAAGCGATTAGGACAAAAATACCTTATCAGCATCACTGATAATAACAGATGGCTCCGGAACCTCATCTCCCGCAACCTACTCACATGAAAAACACTCAATTCAACCCCATTTTCCGCAAAAACCAAGACTAAACGAGGAAACAAAAATCACAACAAAACACCAAACCTCAAATTCAGTGGATCCTTCTAGGGCATCCAAGGTTTCCTGGGACTCAACAACTTCCGGGGCAGAGAGGACGCGGAAAGAAGAGAAGGGCGCGCGGGAGCGGATGCTAGGGAGAGACCTGGGGCTGGGAGCGTAGAGAGGGAGCTGAAGCGCGAGCTTGGGGTTAGGCGAGACGGAAGACGAGTGGCGAAGAGGAAGGAGGGCCAGAGTAGCCGAGAGAGATGAAGAAGCGGCCATGGCGATGCGCGCAGCTCTCGCACTATCCGGAGTGGAGTGGTGGCCAAATAGAAGGATAACGAGTTATTGGAATTTGTTGTTTTTTTTAAATAATTTATAAATAAATAAATTAAAAAAAATTAAAAAAAATTAAAAAAAATTTAAAAAAAAATTGACATTTAAGATTTCTTTTACCTATATATATACAAAATCTGGGATTTAGGGTTTTATAGTGTTTTATATGTATATAAACATTCAGATTCAGAGTGAAAACTATTATATGAATATAGCATTTATAAATCATAATTATTTATAAAATCTATTTAATTAAAAGTAAAATTTTAATATAACTAAGTTTAAAAAAAATTCAAGGCACTTAATTCAGGGAAGAAACATTCTTTATAAAATAATTTAATGATTTAGTAGAATAATTATGGTTTTAATTAAAATAAATTTTCAAAATAATTATGGTTTTCTTCCTAGGTCTCATAAAAATATTGTTCTAATGGAAAAGGAGTGATATATGAGAATATAGATAAATTGTTTATTTCTTAATGAAAATCCAAACTAACACTTCTTTGCAAAAACTCCCCTTCAAAAACTACATATCCTCATTAAACCCCTAAAAAACCCACTAAACCAAAACCACCTTCTTTTTCATCTTCTACTTCAGAGATTGCTCCGAGATGTGGACGGTGCGGTGCCCCTACTGCCCCGGCGGCCACGGCCGATGCGCCACTGCGGCCTCCGGACGGAGCATCACCGAGTGCTGCTCCTGCGGTCGCGTCGTCGAGGAGCGCCAGTCCCACTCCCATCCTCTCTTCCACCTCCGCGCCACCGACTCCCCTCTCCCTCTTGTCCTCCCAGACCTCCCCGTTCTCCATGAATCCATCCATAGAGGCGATGGTGATGGTGATGGTGACGATGACCCTTTCCACCCAACCGGATTCATCACCGCTTTCTCCGCTTTCTCGCTTGAGCCCCACCCGGTGAATGCCCGCTCCTCCTCCTCCTTCTCCGGCGCTCTCGCTGAGCTCGAAAGAGCGCTTGCTGCTGATCCCTCTGATCCCTCTCCTGATCCCCTTGTTTCTCTCGATCACCTCCGCGCGTACCTCCAGATCGTCGACGTCTCGTCCATTCTCGCCCTCGATCGCGATATTGCCGACCACGCCTTCCAGCTCTTCCGCGACTGCTCGTCCGCTACTTGTTTGAGGAATCGCAGCGTCGAGGCTCTCGCCACCGCCGCCCTCGTCCAGGCCATTCGCGAGGCCCAGGAGCCCCGCACCTTGCAGGTACTGCCGAATTTAGCTTCTTTTTCATCCAAATTAGAAGTTAAAACCTTTAGTTTGGTGCGTGGATCGAGATTGATTTTCCATTTATACGAAGCATTTGATTCTGTGCCCTTTCTTCACCATTAAAGTTAGCTTCTTTTCATAGAAATGAGATATTGAAATAAATCTTTTGTTTGATATTTGGTTTAAAATTTTCGATTGATGTATGGGATGTCTCTTCTTCATTGAAATGAGAAATTTAATCTATCTTTGGATGGTGATTAGTTTAATGTTCCGCTGATGCAAGGCTTTGATTCTTTTGCCCTTACTTCAGTGTGGAATTCAGCTTCTTTTTCCAGTGAAATGAGGGATTGAAATTTATCTTCTGGTTGGTATGTAGTTTAGATATTCCATTGCTGTGTGGGATTTGATTATCATCTGATAGACTGTGGAGAGCACGCCATTGTGGTTTTATCACAAATTCACAATGCTGATAGTTCGTCCAAGGAATTCTGGCGGTTTAATCACAAATTCACAATGCTAATAGTTCGTTCAAGGAATTCTTGTCTGTTCACAAAAGAGAGCATTTATTTGAGACTGAATTTGATTTCTGTTGGTGACTAGAGCGTTTTCCACTATGTGGACAGTTGGAAGGCATTTAACCTAGTGTTTAAAGATAAAAAAAATTATCCTTGTCGTCAATCTCAGACAAAGAATGTATGTCTAAATGCTGTTCTTTTTCTTTTTTCTTTTTTGGAATGAGAACTAGGATTAGCCTTTCTGGTGTTCAGGAGTGGGAGATGATGTGCTACTGGGGATCAGAGGCAAAACATGAATGTGTGTTTTGGCAAATTACATCCGCTGTCGATTTTCTTGAATTATTATTTTTTTTCCAATTATGTGGGATGCAATATGAGACTGTGGATTCAAGGGAAACCATTACTCTTTTTTGGCAGATTATCTCTGTTGCTGACGTTTATGAATTTTTTTTTTTGTGTTTTTTTTTTCAAATTATGTGGAATATAATTTGATACTGTGGATTAGGGGGCAACCCTTGATGTATTCTTTGGTAGAGTACCTCTGTCATTGATGTTCTAGAATTGTGTTTGTTTTTGTTTTATTTTGTTTGAATTATGTTGGATAGAATGTGATACTGGGGACTGGAGGAAAATAATTAGTGTGTTTTGGCATATTACCTCTACCGCTGATGTTCTTGGATCTTTGTTTTGTTTTGTTTTTTATTGATGACCTGTTATGCTTGAATCAGTTGGAATATCTAGATGTTCATGAGATTGAATACCATGTATTATTCATACCATTTTGCTCTCTGGGCTGTTAGTGGCCTACTTTAGCTAAAGGAAATTCACTTAATCCAGATTGGCATGGAACTAGATATTGATTGACCGATTGAAGATGTTAATATAAAGTTTATTGTGGTTGTGAAGCACACTGGTGGTTGCTTTTTTTGGTTATTGAACGTATGTTGTCATGATTTCACAAATTTTATTCAGTGAGAACTTTCTGTAATGAACTAGTGGATTGGAAAATTTTTCTGAAGTTCAAATGTCCAAAAATATTGTCTGGCAGAACCGATAGAAACCTGAGAAATGGTTTTCCTGCTTTTATTTTTGAATTTCTTACAACCACATGCTATCAAAACATAGGTTATTTTATTTCTGAATTTCTAACAACCACATGCTACCAAAACATAGTTTGTATTAGGAAATCTCTATAATTTTCCATCCCGACCCTAAGAATAGTGATGCGCATGGACTATTGTCTGTGTTAAATTTTGACTAACAAGATCCTTCAAGTTTGGAATATTTTCCCTGATGACTTTAATATGTTCTGTTCATTCCCTTGCAGGAAATTTCTGCTGCAAGCAACCTCCCACAGAAGGAAATTGGGAAGTACATTAAAATCTTGGGTGAAGCTTTAAAACTAAGCCAGCCAATCAACAGCAATTCTATAGCAGTTCACATGCCACGGTTTTGCACACTCCTTCAGCTTAACAAATCCGCTCAGGTATCACTCACCCTTGTGAACCCCATGAATGTCATGAGTGAGCTTCTCTCATCAGCTATGTAATCGTCACAGGAACTTGCAGCACATATCGGAGAAGTTGTCGTCAATAAATGTTTCTGCACTCGTAGGAACCCAATCAGCATATCAGCTGCTGCTATATACCTAGCATGCCAACTAGAAGATAAACGCAAAACACAAGCTGAGATTTGTAAGGTTACTGGTCTCACAGAGGTCACTCTTCGCAAAGTCTACAAGGAACTGTTAGAGAATTGGGATGATCTGCTTCCACCTAATTACACACCAGCTGTTCCTCCTGAGAAGGCTTTTCCGATGACTGCCATCAGCTCAGGTCGATCCACTTCTAAATCAGATATTGTTGAGATACCTCACCCGATTGCACATCAAGATAAAGACAAGCAACCAGAAATTCCGAAATCAAGTAAAGTTGCAGATGCTATGGAGAGTGATCATCAGGTGAAAGTCAAAGAGGAAATGGAAAACCAAAATAACCCTCATGGACGCCTTCCTTCATCCTCAAGGGACTTGAATCCGGTAGCATTCTGGCAGACGCAGGCTCCATTTACTGCTCAGAAGAATGGAGGTGAGAACAAGTCAATGTTGTCTGAATGTGATCAGAAAATTGATAGAGATTCGAAGACTGGTAGCAATTCTCGAGCAATATCCCAGAATGCGGCTCTATCATCTTCAAAGAGATTCATCCATCCATGGCAATTCAATGTGCAGAATGTTGCACCTGGATCTTCTGTTCGGTTTGGGGAACAACAAGTAAGCTCCGATGTTGTATCCAATGTTCCTGGAATCAAGAATCAGAGAGGAGGTACTGATGCTGATCGGGCAACCGATAAACATCAACACTAGAGCTGTATTTTATTTGTAACAGGTGGTTCAAGCAATGAGAAGAAGACGATAAATGCTTACAAGAACCCCTCATTCCTTCGTTATTGTGACTGCTTCATTGGTCTTGATCCGGTCCTCTTGGGAGAACATTGAAGTTTATATGTTGAGAAAAGTATAGTGTGTGTGTATAATCATCTCAAGAGCATGCACTTTTAAAGTTTTATTATTATGCTTCAAGCATTGAGGGGAGAGTCCGAGTTCTTTAATCGCTTAGCTATTTCCATGTGACAGGTTCCTTAAATTTTGAATAACTGATTTTTCCATCAAAAACTGTAAATTAACTCTTGAACCCAGGCTAACAGAAAATGGGGGAAATTAAAAAAAGAAAAATTGTGATTTCACAGAGTCGTGAAATAAGGGTAAAGAAATTTTTTTCATTTAAAAATACCATGTAGTTTCTCTAACTAATAAAAAAATTGTTAATGGCAAAAACAAAATTTTTTGGTAAGGGTAAAATCATTGCATAAAAAAACATGATTAAAAACATGATTTTGTTTGATTTTTGAGATTTAAATTTTCTTTTGTTTATTTAAATTTTGAGAAATATTAATATATATATATATAAAAGTTGGTTTTTAAGTGAAATGACAATTTTTACTCCTGTGAGTTGACACATTAATAACTATTAACAGTTAATTAACGGTTTTTATTCTTTTGTTAGCTGGATAAACTACACGGTATAAAAACGAAATAAAAATTTATGTCCCTATTTTGCAAATCTATGAAACCATGAGGAGTTTTTTTTTTTAAATTTCCCTAAAAATAGAGATGTTAGATGGTGGGGTGGGACAGGGGTGAAGCAAACCACATCCACCCCTTCCTTGCCTATCACATATGATATAACCATGCCATCTATCACACACTGGATTTTTCTTCATCAAGAAATGAGGGTAAACATGACAACTATTTCTCATGGTGGTAGGTGGATAGAATTATTGGTGTTAGATGGGAAAATTATTGTGGGTAGGTGCCATCAACATCTTTAATTTGAACCTTTGGATCAAAATGATCATATTCTTCCATTTGTTAGGTGGACTTATAAACATCCTCCCAACCCACACTTGAAAACACACAAAAAAAAAAAAATACTAGATGAAGAGTTAGTAAAATATTCGATTTCTCTTAAAATTCTTAAAAATCTTAAAATAAAAAGGTTGTCTTGCAAAATTCTTAAAATATTCTTAAAAATACCATTTGTTAGTGTCCTTTGTATTCTTTATTTTATTCTTGCAAAATTCTTAAAATTCAAACTAGCAAAACTCATATTTTGACTAACAAAATAAAGAGATTGTCTTGGCTGAGTGGAGCATTGATTATGGGCCGCACGGATCCTCAACTAAAAATCATGCATGTGACAAGTAGTATCAAAGCTTTGCCTTCTAATGTTTTGTTAGTTGACATATCAGAATTTCAAAGTGAGATGACCCAAGCTCCCAAAGAGACAAAGCAACCCTGAAAGGAGAGGCTCTCAAAGGTGGAGCTTGTGGTGGCTGAAGAGCCAAAGAAGTTCAAGGAATTTGGCCATCTCATCAAGTAAAGTAAAAAACACAAAGAAAACCGAAAGGATGAGAAGAACTCGAATATTTTACTAACTTTTCATATAATATTTTTTTGTGTTTTTCAAGGTATTTATATGCCCTCACCTAACAAATGGAATATTATGATCATTTTGATCTACAGGCTCATATTAAGAGAGTTGGTGACACCTGCTCATCAATTATTTTTCTCACTTAGCACCAATAATTCTCTTCACCTACCATCATGACAAGAAATTGTTATATTTGTTGTCATTTATTGATAAAGAGAAATTCAATGTGCGACACACCCCATCCTGCATGAATAGTGATTTTTAATACTATAGTCGCTCTACTCTAATTTGCTCCATCCCTCTCCCCTACATACACACAGTACATTAATTGTTACTGTAACAATATACATTAACATATAGAGAAATACATTCATGGGCCAAATTAAATTTACAATACTAAGCAAGGTAGGTAAGACGGATTCAATATCTACCATACCTGCCCCTTCCTCACTCCCTAAAGAAAAAAAAAAAAAACTCACTCTAATTGGGGCGAAAACTACAAGTCTAGGTGGGTTTGGCCATCTCTATGTAAAGAGTTCTTTTTTTTTTATATTTTGGGTTTTATATAGTTTATGTGCTGATATATACATAAGATGGAAAGGTAAGAATTATTTGGAAAAGAGGTATTAAGGAGTAAAGAGGACAAAAAAGAAAGAAAAGAAACATGCAAAATTTGATAAGAATGAAATTTCACCAAGGACTAAAGGAATTTAACCTTGTATATCCGACTGTCATTGAGTTCTTTGGCTTAATTATACTTAAAAGACCAATCAATATGAACTTTTATCATCATATAATTACAAGTTAAAACAAGCTATTTTCAACGGGTTGGTTGGTTTACTGTTTTGATCAAAGCGAAAACAGAACATTATCATTCTTGGTCTCAAATTGCCTTGTACACAAAACTTGTGTACATCTTTGATTTTGTAGTTTCGATAAATAACATAAGTTGAAATATCATAAATTGATAATTTCCTGTGAGAGATTCACTATTTGTAAAAATAACAGTCATATAAATGAAAAAAGAAACATAAGTTAAATTAATCTTTGATCTCGAGTTCAATGAAAGGGTGCTCGACAAATGAACCCTATTGCTCCCATCTGTTCCATTTGATTACCGTATCTTTTATCCAGCAAAGTATGGTATCATCTCTATCATGTGCCTGATAAACAAACAGAGAGGAAATGCGTTGCATTATATTCATAATCTAATGATCAATAGAATTTTGTATTTATGCTGCCTACCATAGTTCTGAAGTTTCATTGAAAAGTCATAAATGGCCTTCAAAATGGCACCATATTTCATGGCTTTCAGTGAACCCATATGTCTGCAAAATAGAGCACCACAATCACATTAGGTTACCAGAAATTGAGCAATATCGGAAAAGAGCAAAATAGACACTCCTTTTACGTGTAGATAACCCAGAGAAACATTTAAAAAAAAAAAAGGGTAAATTACTGATTAGTCTGAATATTTTCATTGTGAGTGACTAATTTATGTTTGCCCAATAGTTCCTCTTTCTAGGTCGAGCTACCTTTTAATTCTCATTTGTGCCCTCAAAGTCGCCCTTTTCTGCTTAAAATCCCATGAGCAACCTTGTCTTTTATGAGGATTAGTTATCAAAGCAGTGACAAAGCTGGATCATAACAGACAGTTTTATGGATTTGAAAGAAATGTAGAGCTCATCTTCAGAAATCGAAAATATTCAGGGAGATGAACTTACTTTCCTCAATACAAAAAGAAAAATATCACCCAGGGCACCGCCTATGGACAGAATTTCATTGGGTTGAGTTCCTCACCAAGATTTTTTCCAAGTGAATTTATTATTAGTTTGGAAACCACGGCCTCCTTAAGATGACACCACATAACTGTAGCTTCTATTGGCGAAAGATTTATCCTATGCTATGTGAAAGTGTCATGCATCAGATAAGTGACCTAGTCCTTGGAAACAGATATAAAAAAGAATAATGATGTCATCATACAATACTCACACAATCTCAGTATATCGCATTCTCCATGCAGGAAATCCTAAGTGGCATCTAGCAGGTCCATAAACAAGAAGGAGATCAGGTTCTGGTCCTCCACAACCTAAAATATGGAGGATATAAGTTCAGGAAATCATGTCACAAAATGTGAAAAATCAGTTAGGTTAGAATAACTACATACCCACTGCCATTAAAGCATCATCCATGTCAGCTTCGGTGAAAACTGGCTCAACCCTATCTGAAACTGCAGGATTGCTTTTCAGGTATTTAGAGCACAGGAAACTGGCTGCTCTAGCAACACCTTCTTTATTATCAGAAAAAGAAAGCAATTCTATCGCCATTCCTTCCTGATCAAGAAATACAATTAGAACCCTTAATGTAAAGTGATGCTTGATTTCCAAATGATGGGAATATTATTCTAGAATTGCAATAAACAATGTCACAAAATGCAATGCCCCCAGTTTTAACGTGGACAGAAAAGGCAAAACAAAAATTCTAGGTCAAAGACTCACAAAATGTGTGTTCTTTGAATCACTGGAACTCTGGTCAGATCCAATTGACTTCTTCAGCACACCTAAGCAAAAAAATGTGACAGTGTATGATAAAAAACATCAATATAGATCAAGATCACACAAGAATAGCCAACCTATTTTCCATCATAACAAAATATAACATTCAGTCTATATGAATGGCATAAGAAAAGTGCCGACATATAACAACGAACAAGAAGTGTCTGACATGTATCTGTTACATAAAACCAATTCTGTATTAACTTCATCATCATAATCATTGACAATGGTTGTAGCAACTAGGAAATTAATTACGATGTTCACTGACAGCACAGGCTTTTTGTCGCTAGGTGGACACAAAACAAATAAGCATTTCTTGAATATTACTACTGCAAACTCTTCAGGGAACACTTTTTGTCTAAAATGAGCTGCCTCAAGCTAAATATCCAACCCAACTTCTTGATACCTTAGTCTTGGGAACTCAATTGAACTACAACATCTCTACGACTAGCCATAAGGAGCCAACAGGGGAGCAACTGATGAACATTTTAGAGTTCACAACTGAAAACCTATGACCAAATCAAAGGAAAGCAACTATGCATCCACTGTGCTCGTAAACTAAATGCTTTTATTAGGGAGTAAGTGGCTGCACAATTTACTGGTAAACATCAATTTAAATAATTACCTAAAAGGTTTGAGATTGATTTTGATTTATGCTGAGAGCCATGTAATATACAGCTACCCATCTCATGACAATTATCAGCCAGGATGATAGAGATTTCACAACCATGAACACTAAAAATGTGGATAAATAGCTACTATTACTTCATGTCAACTTTTGATAATCAAACAACCATGGCTTAAACTCTGCATCATGCTCACCATCCATGTCATACAAGATGACATTCTTCACTCCAATACTTGACAACCAACGCAAAAGCTGCCTAATTTTCATAGTATTCTTCGCTTGGCCACTGTCCACAACAATGCCAAGATACTTAAGGTTACTCAAGTCCAGATTCCAGTACTTCTTTAGCAACCCACTCGAGATGCTATAACACACAAGTACATGAATCAGAGCTGACCCAGCATGCACAAGAGCAACGAATAGATGGAGCAAACACCAGCACAGTCCAAGTGTGAATCTCCAAATAATTGACGTTTGGAATCCCTGCTTGCAAGAAAATCAGAGATACATCAACTCACAACCTTCAACAGAACAAACAAGAAGGAATCAATCAAATAATCTCTGACCTAATTCACCATAAAATTCTTTAAAATACCACAAAGAATAGGTTTCCCCCAGAAGTTAAAGATGCCAAACTTTACCACGAACTCAATTAAAATCAAACGGCCTCGAGTTAACACAAAATCAATTCAACTTCTGCCCTAAACCATTCCAAAGTCAACTAAGGGATGGAGAGAGGGAAACGAGTTTTCTTCTTCTCCTCCTCCTTTTTCCCTCTCCCAAAGTACAAATTCAATCTTGAATCACCAACTCATTCCAAATCAAGCAAAGAAAGGTCATTTCCAAAACCTCAGATGCCAAATCTCGAATCACAAACACATTCAAAATCAAGAACACCACCAAATCCACACAAAACCACTCAGAAACACATCACAATCACTAAAATCAACATCAGCAATGATAAAATCGATTGGATGAGAAACAAATATCAAACCCAAAAATTGGGGAAGTCAGTCCTGAAGAAGTCATCCCCAAGGTTCACGGAAGCGAGGGCCATGCGACAGCGGAGAAGAAGGAGAGGAGAAGGATGGAGATGGAGGCCTGAAGCGAAGCAAAGAGTAGGTCTTTCTCATGGGGAATGCTGCAAGCGTGAGAGCACGCATGCTCTTGTTGTGCTTCTTGCGAGCCGACGAGGCGAAGACTACAAACCGCGGATTCGGTCCGGTTCACACAGCCAAATACCGAACCGTCTTTGAACCGACTCCACTTCGAACCGAAATTTGGAGAATAACATTATAGAGCATTACATATATTTACGGCTTTTTTCTATCATTGTTTTCCAAATTGTCAAAATAACCGTACATAAAATATATTGACCAAATTAACCATGAAACCATCACATCAATCCCTATCTCATCACTCATGTATTTTTAAAATATAAAATATTATGTCTTTTTCAAAAACACCCTTTATTTTTTAAAAAAATACAAATATAAAATATTTTTATTTTTTAAACCATTTTCTTAATTTATTATTATTAAATATTTATTATTATTTTTATAAAAAAACCAAAAAATAAAAATATTTTTTAACAGGATTTATTTTAAAAGATATATTATTTTAAAAATATATTATTATTTTTTTAAAAACTCTATTTAAGTTGTTATTTATTAAAAACTTTTTTAACTGCATTTATTTTAAAAATATATTATTATTACTATTATTATTATTATTATTGGTTTTTTTAAGTAATTATTACTAAAAACTTTTTTTTTTAAAACCACATTTTTTAGAAAAAAATTTTATTATTATTTGGATAACTAAATATTATTATTATTATTATTATTATTATTATTATTATTATTAAAAATGATATAAATTGACACACCATGTAATGACATGCATTGATTGCACATCAAGTAGGGCTTCAGATGTAAAAAAAATCTAATTCCTCTTATAAAGCTGGTTGTGCATGCCTACTTGACAAGAAACACCATGCGTTGATTACACACCACTGCACACCAAGTAGTTTTCAGATGTAGAAAGAATCTGATTCCTCCTATAAAGCTGCTTGTGTATGCCTACTTGATAATAAACAGTATGCATTAATTACACACCAGGTAGGCTTCAACAATAACAAAAATTAGATTCCCCCTATAAACCTGGTTGTACATGCCTAATTGGCAAGAAATGGCATGCATTAATTGCACATCAGGTAGCCTTCAGATGTAGAGATAATCCGATTACACCTACATGACAAGAAATGACAATAACACACCAAGTATATTTCAAATATATGTGAATCTTATTCCTCCACGAGGTAGTCAAAACTCCATGTATAAATATCTCTATCTCTTTTTCCATCTTGAACAGTAACTATATGAACATCAAGTGTAGATGGCCTATAAATCGCAGTACCAGTACTATCATTAATAATGATAGCGATAGAGCAACATCATTAATGTTGAGGTTGTATACCCTAATATTATACCTCATAAAAATATATATGTCATTTTCAGTCATTTTCTGGGATTACACGCGGTCCTCCTTCATTCACGTATAATATTGGGGTACGCAACTTCAACATTAATTATATTGCTCTGTCGCTATCAATATTAATGATAGTACTAGCACCGCGATTTATAGGACATCTACATTTGATGTTCATATAATTATTACTCAAGTTGAAGTTAATACAGTAGCAATCGTTTCTTGTAATGCACTCAAAGTGCAGTTGGTGTCAACCCCAATTGCTGTTTTATAGTCCCTGGAATATGAAGGTCTTTTATTTGTTTCTAGTAAACAACCACCCCAATAAACAATCACTGCTACCTCTGTATTACTCATCCTGAAAGCAAAATGAGAGAAATCATATAAAATAATTATTATGAACTATGTATCATATGTATATCTAACAAATGTCAACTAACATTTTGTGAAAGAGAAAGATAAGGTTTAAGAGTTTATGAAAATGGAAAAGGAGGGAGAGATATTTATACATGGAGTTTTACCTACCTTGTGGAGCAATAAGATTCCCCTTATATTTGAAATATATTTGGTGTGTCATTGTCATTTCTTATCATGTAGGGGTAATCGGATTCTTTCTACATCTGAAGGCTACCTAATGTGCAATCAATGCATGTCATTTCTTGCCAAGTAGGCATGCACAATTAGCTTTATAGGGGGAATCATATTTTTGTTATAGCTAAAGCCTACCTTGTGTGTAATCAATGCATGTTATTTCTTATCAAATAGGCATGCACAACCAGCTTATAGGAGGAATCATATCCTTTCTACATCTGAAACCGACTTGGTGTGTAGTCAATGGATGTTATTTCTTATCCTGAAACCTACCTGGTGTGTAATCAATGCATGGTGTTTCTTGTCAAGTAGGCATGCACAACCAGCTTTATAGGAGGAATCAGATTATTTATACATCTGAAGCCTACTTGATATGCAGTCAATGCATGTCATTACATGACGTGCCCCAATGCATATCATTTTTAATAATAATAATATTTATTTATCCAAATAATTATAATATTTTTTTCTAAAAAATGTGGTTTAAAAAATTAAGTTTTTAATAACTATTACTTAAAAAATAAAAAATGTATAAACCAATATTAATAATAATAATAATAATAATATATTTTTAAAATAAATGAAGTTAAAAAAGCTTTTAATAAATAACAATTTAAATAGAGTGTTTTTAAAAAATAATAATATATTTTTAAATTAATATATATTTTAAAAGAAATCTCTTTAAAAAATATTTTTATTTTATTGGTTTTTTATAAAAAAATAATAAATATTTAATAATAAAAACTTAAGAAAATGGTTTAAAAAATAAAAATATTTTTTATTTGTATTGTTTTAAAAAATAAAGGGTGTTCTTGAAAAAGAAACATAATATTTTATATTTTAAAAACACATGGATGATAAGATAGGGGTTGATGTGATGGTTTGTATGGTTATTTTAATAATTAAAAAAAATTACTATAGTGAAAAAAACCCCTATATTTACCATTTATGAAATATATTTTTCCCTTATGCAATATATTTTTTATTTATTAAGTATATTTTTTTTATTTATTATTATATTTTTATACATAAATACATAGATTTTTAATTAATATGTTATTTTTTATTTAATAATTTTTAATAATATTTACTATTTAATAGTTACATTTAATAGTGCTTAAAAACCAATATATGTTCAAAGTATTTTTATTACTTCATTATTATTAGATAAACAGTGTGGATTTTTTTTTTTGAGAATAACAAAACTTAAAAGTAGCGTTTTGGCAATTACTTCTTGATGAAAAAACACATCATTCATGTGCATTTTTTATTGAAGTAAACAAACAACCCATTAACTCAATCATCACACACCCATGTCTGTTACTAAATGTTTTGCTTTCATTATTTTAATTATTATTACAATGTTAAATAATTACTAGATAAATTCTATAACAAATTTTATTAGTGAGTGAATATTAAATCCACATACACCCCCATAATAACCCATTCTCAGACCCACACAACTCATTCTTTCTATCTCTTTTCTCTCTTTTCTCTCTTAGCGTTCTCTCTTGAGATGGATTGAACCGTTCTCTTCCTTTCCCTTCCCTTCCTTTACGAAACTTTGCCACACTTCACCCAACTTCACCAAGCAACACCCAACTTCACCAAGCAAAGCCTTATTATTTACAATTATATATATATATATATATATATATATATACAGTAATTTTTTGGATGAATTACCGAACTTTTGTCATTTTTCACTCTGGTTACTAAACTTTAATTTGTATATTTTCAGTCCATAAATTAATTTGGTTATTCCGAAAGGTCATTGGTGAGTTTCGGTGATATTTGTCTATGTGACTACCGAAAATTTTACGTCACTACCTTTTTCAAAAATAACAATACACCCACGTAAGATACTTACCACGTCAACTGACAACACAACCACGTAGAAGTCTAAAGTGGTAAAAAACAAAGCAAAAATGTGTCTGAGTTGGAAGAATAATCAACTGACATGACAAATATCCACTGTGTTGTCATTTTTGAAATAGGCTGAAATTTCCAGCGGTCATGTTGACAAACAACACTGAAAACCCCACCAGTGACCTCTCGAAGTACGGTAACCAAAATAAAAAACAACCAAAGTTCGGTAACACACAAAAAATTACCACATCTTCCGGGGAAATGCACAAATATTGACTTCTACCAGATCCTCTGAAGGCCTTTGGATCAACATCTGGCAATTCCCCTCCTCCCGCTTTCTCCTCCAGATATTGTATACTTAGAAATTAATCATCTAATCATGCACTCTAAAAATGACAATATAGGAATTACGTTATATATCTACTTATATGGAGGATCTTTTTTGGCATCTAGTGCAAAGAAAACCCCCCCACCCATCGTGTATGATATTTCAAACAATGCGGTAAAACCCGGCTCATATTAGAAAAATTAAAAATCAATTGTGAAATCAACTTGATTAAGTTCCAATGGGTGATTGAGATAGGAGATACATAGAGGAATGGTTATTAGATTCTTTAAACAACGATATCAAAAGAGTAAAGCAGGCAATGAGGGAGAGGTTTTGTGAGCTCCTAGAGACTTGTGAAAAGTATAGAATAACATGAGGTATTTATTTATTTTATTTATATTTTTTTTGAAAATTAAAACTTCAAATATTAAATTTACTTACATTTTACATATTTAGAAAATTAAAAGATGATGTTTCAAATTAAACTGCTTGTGTTTCTTGCTTATTAAAAATAGAGATTATATAGTATATTTTTATAAATATCAATTATTATAATATATTTATTATATTCTACCATGACCTTGGGGCTTCATACCCAAGCTGTCTTACAACATTGATTTCAACCCACCAACCTTACATTACATGAACAATAATATAGTTTCAATATCTCTTAAATCTCACAATTTTGAGATTATAATAATTTGATTCATAAGGCATTTTTCATTTTTAAAAAATAATTTTAAAAATTTTCAATCATAATTGCAAAGTTTTACAACCCATATAGAAACCAACAAGCAGAGAATTAGAATTTAATATAATGCTAACACAAATTTTATCCCCCTCAAACGATAAACTATTACATTAAACTTTTTTTAAAAAATACTTTTTTTTGTTAAAACAGTAAACCTAAACTCATAAATAACAAACTTGAAACCCTCCCCTATAATACTCAAATACTCTAGCACTATTTACTTATCCATTTTAACTAATAAACATGAATTAAAAAAAGTAAAATTAATTGATAAAATAAATTTTATAAAAAACTGTCCTTAATAAAAAGAGAAACTAAACATGATTTATAAAAAATTATAAAAATATATTAACATAAAAACTAAATTTAGTAAAATTATTTACTACTTTCATATATTTTGAAAATTAACATGTAAACAAGACATATTCTGAAATGTGAATAGTAAAAAAGACTGCAATGGAGTGATAACCTCTAATAGAACCATTTACTAGTTAATGAATTCCTGAATCCATTTCCAATTTAATAGTTTTTTTATCTTAAAAACAATTAAATAATATACCTTTTACCCTCTTTTGACATTGCAAGTTTACTTCGTGCAACGGATATCAGCCCCCAATCAAAAACTTTCCTATGAAACAATAAACAGAAAATCTTCCATCATCTTTACAATGGCAATATTTCAGAATAAAGTAATGGCTTGCACCCCTTCTGTGTAAGTACCATACGTTTATATACCTTAGCACAGCTGTGAATACAGACCATTCCAAAGAGCTGTTAAAACTATAACACAAGCTTTACAAAAAGCAACTCTTGCAATGGGACTTCTAAGCATCCTGAAGCAGTAGACCCTTAAGAATTGGAAGCACATAAAAAGCATAGTGACCTTCAAGTGACACAAATTTAAAATATTTTGCATGTTGAGCTTTGAAGTTTGAACCATCAATCAACCAGAAAATTTTCAAAATAACTTCGTGAAGTATAAACAAAAGAACAATGAGTAGACAAAAGGACAAATGCCATCATCACTTTGTGAAGGAGAAAAAAACAAAACATCTAAGAAACAGGTAATAAAAACTCCAGAAACAAAAGAAATGAAATCCTTAGAGGTAAAATTAGCCCTGAATTTAATGCAAGGATACTAAAAAGAACACATTGAGAAGAGATAGAAGCATTTCTCTAGCAATTTAGTAAATATATATTAAGTAAAAATATCGTATAAATGGAGTACTCAGAAGAACCTGTAGAGACACGAGTATTAGCAACTTCAGCATGGCAAGTGAAGAGGATTGTGAATTTCTCAAAAACAATCATCTTAGCAAGAAAATTAATGAGCTCATCATCTGTTTCTGGGTTATCTAATTATCATTGCAAAACATTCCAAGGAGAGAAAGCAGAACCTATCTTATGATACAAACAAGCATATCTCAGAGAACAATGGTTTTGAATAGCTAACATCAAAATTGCAGTACATTTCCCCAAGTTGGAGGCAATATAATCTGAAAGATGCAAAATATCTAAACAGAAGATGGCATCAGATAATAAGCGGAGAATATTGTCCACACTTATTTTCAGAGTGTAGGATAATAAATGATGCATCATTTGCCATCACAAAATAAAAAAAATAAAAAAACGTCCAATATAAAACCAAAGCTCGTATCCAACTTTCATATGCACAATCATCCTCCGCAACAGGGACTATCATTGTACAATATACTCACTTAGATGCATTACTAAGTAAAACTCACCAATCATTATAAACGTTATAAGCTAAATACAACTTCTAAGAAACCAATTGAACTCAATCAATGTTCCACAACTGCAATGGTAAAAATAAGAAACAAAATCACTTATTTATCCTGCTGCTAATACAAGCCAAGAAGGCAAGAATGGCAAGAAACAGAAGCAGCTTCATCAGAACAATAAAACTCAATTAAACTACTCCAACAATATACTGTTAGGTTATTCTCATAACACCATCTTTCATTGATTCTAATCCTTCATAAGCTTTAGCAAGGACGACATCATGGAGTTCAATAGAAACAAACGCATGGTCACACAGCAAAAGTCAATCAAAACAAAAGGAAATTTTTCAAATCCAGTCCTTTAGATTTCTCGCCAAAAATTACACATAGCAATGCATCTAAAAATGAATTCAAGGACACACCTTTTCAAACACAAATCCCTTTAAATCCATTCTCGAACAATGCTTACCAAACAATACACCTGCCATGAAACAAACGCAAATCTAGACAGAAATTACATCCGAGGAAAAAACAACGTTCTTTTCAAACATCAAAAGAAAATTGAAGTGAAGAACGCGAAAGAGAAGTGGCATCAGATAATAAGCGGAGTTGAGTCCACACAAAAGATTCAGTGTGTAGGATAAGATGATATTCATCATTTGCCAGAAGATACAATTTTTATCACCCAAAGATGAAAAAAAGACAACAAACTAAAGAACATCGACGTTAAATCTATATCTCGGTAACAATAAATCTAGGTCGATTCATTTGACACCATAGCAAAGGAAATGGTGCGATGGGCTGGTAAGACGACCAAACCGATCTCCGCACCAGTTATATCTCCACGGGCACCATAAAAGAGCCCGAGAAGAGGGCAACGAGCGCGAAAACCCTAAAAAATCTACAGATCAACGCTCAGAAGAAGCTTTGCAAAATCATGGATATGAGAATCTCATACGTCCAGACATAGAAATTTCAGCAACTTCATCACAGCGAGAAAATCAACAACCAAACGAAAAGACAAAAAGAAAAACATCAAACACAAAATACCCTCTCGGATGCTGTAGAGAAGCTACGATTGCAGACATTCAACACGGCATCAGGTTCTGACCGCCCGTCTGCTTAGATTCTCGTCATCGAGGGATTCCATAGAAAGGGAAAGAGGTACAGGCGACAGTGCCTTGAGAGAGAGCGAGCGCGGTGTTGAAGATGGAGATGGGAACGGCGATGAAGGGTTTATATAAGATTTTCTTTTTTTAATAAACCCTAGGGTTTCTGAGAATCCATGGGCTCAATTTATTACTGGGCCTTTTATGATATGGGCCATTCGAGTTGCAAAGGTAAGGGAGAAGGGAGCCTTTTATACACGTGAGTTGGGTTTGAACTAAGATTTCAAGCTCCGTAACCAGTTTGGGCTGACTCATTTGATGTGGTCAATCATGAACATTATAATCTTTATTATTATTATTATTATTATTAATTGATACATTAGAAGTTAAACACAATATGACATCACAACATTGAGAAAAGCAAAGCTACTAATATCCTCTTGCAACAATTGAGTCACTTTGACATCAAGTCTTGTGGTTCCTTAAACCTTAGTTCCTCTAACAAAGTCCAGTTTCGGAGATAATTAGCAACTCTATTACCTTTCCTGTATGTGTGTTGGATAGTCACTTGTCACTAAAGCTTGACCTCATGCATTTGAACACCGAGTTCACATCAAACTAATAGAGAGGGAACAGTCCTTGCAGAGGAGGAGATGAATGCTGGCAACTGGGGTAGCGACAGAAAGAAGAGAGGTGTCCCTGGCGCCAAGTTTGGTGACTTCTTGCTGGATTAGCAACACTCAAGATTTCGCAAAGCATTTTTAATTCATTAAGTAGGTGATTAGTGATTGGAATGATGTAATTAAAAAAAAGAATTGGTTAGACAATCAGTTAGAAGAATTAAGGTGTATGATTGCACATGATTGTTAATTTGTTAGAATGCCAGAGTAGCAATCTGTTGCAATGATTGTAATCTCAATATATGACCCTGAAATGAAAGGGAAAAGCAAGGGATATTTACTCAATCTTCTATTCTTCTTCCTTTCTCTTCTTAAATTCCTTTGTTTTTCTTGCCTTTGCTCTCTTCTTTCCCCTCTTCCCAGAATCCTTCAAACTAGCATCACACACACATTTATTAGAAAAATATAGATGAATCAGGTTCCCCGTCGAGCCAAGGGCCCATTGACATCCCTATTGACCCTACCAAGCTCAGGGTCAGGGATTGATATGTTTGACCAGTTTATCAATTTGTATTATTTCGGTTACTCAATTTCAATTTTGTTTCAGTCAAAGGGTACTTAAGAATTTCTATCCCCAGCCAGCCAGTGCCCCACTCCCGCGCCGGGCCAGCTAGCACTGAGAGTGGCTCTGCCCAGGGAGAGCTGCACGCCCTTCCCTACCTCCTACTTTTTCTTCTTCTTAAATTTATATGGGATTTGCAGATCTTGGACTTTGGAGAATACATATATATATACAACCATGTCATTTCATGATGGCTTTTCACTTCTGCCTAAGATGTGTGAGCATCTTTCATTGTCAGTGTTAACCATCCTTCTTGAAAAGGCAACTTTTCTCTTCTTTTCTTCATGTCTTCGTCTTCTTTTTGTTCTTTTATGCTCTTTTCTGTGGAAGTTCGGCCCTCTTTACTTCTTTTGTACTTTGTTTCTTGTGTAGAAGTTGTGTGTTTAAATTTTTGACAAAATTTATTTTTTTGTTGGGATCTTAGTTAAGGTCTTTTTTAGAGGTTAAAAGATGGGGAAAAGTGTTTTAAAAGGTGTAAGCAAGGAAGGGACCTTGCCGGCGCAAGGGAGCCCGCAAGGACCAACGGCCAGAAGACCATGCGGGCTCCCATGTGGGCGCATGGGAGGCCGCATGGCTTCCAGGTTTGAGGCCTCGTGGCCTCCCTTGCACCCGCAAGGGAGCCCGCGAGCCCTCCCGCGCTTTGTGGCTTATATATACCGATTTGAAACTCAAATGGCCTTCATAAGACCCCATTTCTCTTTTTCTCCCCATCTTGAATCCTCATTCCCTCCACTATTAGATCTTCAATCTTGAGCTCCAAGAAAGAAGAAATGTGTTGATCTCCCCCTCTCCTCCATTGGTGTTGATTCCCCTCTAGATTTAGTAAGGTTTAAGGTGAGTTTTCTTCTCTTCTTCAATTTCTTGCTCTTTTATTCAATTCTCTATAGATCCATGAAAGAATAGTGTGGATCTAGTATGGATCTAATGTTCAATTGAAATTAAGCCATAGATATAATGTTTGGATGGTTTAGGAGTCTTGATCTCATGTTTTGGTGAAGAATAAAGGAGATCCTTCATCTCTAAACCCTTGATTCTTGTAGATCCGAACCCAAGTAGGATTTCTTGATTTTATTGTGATCTTGAGGGTTTGAGGATACTATTATTGTTAATTGTTGAATCTAGAATATCTAGTGAATCCTAGAAGCCATGAGATCTAATTTTGATAATTCTTTTCTCCCTTGTTTATTGTTTGGGTTATGTGATTGATTCTTGTTTTTCTTGGATGGTTAATGGCTTCAAGGAGGTGGATCTAAAGGCAAGAGTAAAGAGCAAGTAGGCGAGTGATCCAAGAGTTCTATCTCGCCAAGTTTGTGAGTGGGAATTGTTTAATTAAAGAGTTATGATCATGCTTGTTTGAATGTCCAATACATGCTTTGAAATGTGAATTTCTTAATTCTTGAAACCTGAAATTATGATTCTATATGACTTGAATTATTTTTTGATTATGATCAAAGATCTTTCATATATCTAGTGGGTTGGAAACCCAATGATTTCAATTTCATGTTTTCAAAGAAAATTGTTGAAGGTTGAATGTTCTTGATAAAAAGACCCTAGAAGGGCTGATGTGAATCAAAATGAAATTCTCTATGGTGATGTTGCATTTAAAACATTTTTCCGAAGAATTCTAAAGGTTTTCATATTTCTTGTGAGGGTTGAAAACCCTATGGCTTGAGCTACATGTTTCCAAGATTTGTGATTTTAAGAACTCGATGTTGTTGTTATTTTGACCCAACAAGGGCCTATATGAACCAAATTAAAATTTCTTACGATGATATCGTATTTGAAATGAGTTTTCAAAAGAATACTCTTGTGATGATGTTCTTGATGAAAATTACATCACTGACGATGTTTTGCACAAGTATTTACTCTTGGATTAAGAGTTTCATTTATGTGAATTTATGATCTCTCGAGGAAATATGTGATTTTATAATGATACGTTTTGATGATCCTACGGGTAGAATATGTGTGATCTCTTGATGAGATATATGATATCATATTGATGTATTCATGTTGAGCCTACGGGCAGGATGGATATCCCAAATGTTGATGGTGAGGGGGAAGGATCCTCAGTATCTTCTGCAGAAGCGACTCTCCATGGACCGACCTAGTTGGGGTGACATGGAGTGCTCGGTTGACTCGCTCATTCACGAAGTGCGTAGAGATCCTGAAGAGCCGTGTTGGGTTCTCGGTGTCACCAACAGGGATTCCCAACGGCCAACGCCAAGATATGCGCATCGTTGTGGCTCCTGACCTAACCGCCGCCGCGGATTAGTGACGGAGGGTTTTCATAGGCTGGTGATACTAACGATACGGGATTTATTGTGATTATCTTATAAATCCCTAGTTCGTTGAGTAAAAAAAGAGTATTTTTAGAATTCGGTTTTTGTGATACGAGATTTATTACATTGATTACTTTATGAAACCTTGAAAAGTTGAGCATTCTGAAAAGAAGTATTTTAAAAATGATTTTTCAAGGTTTTATTGATGCATTTCCTTGAGAAAGTTGATAAACACCTTTTATTGAATTGAGTGCCGACACTTGAATTATTACATTGGTTTCTTTATAAATCCTTGAGTTGTTGAGTATTTTAAAAAGGAGTTTTAAAACTTGAATTTTCATATTTGTATCATTTTAAGAATGGCTTTCAAGGATTTTATGAATGCATTTCATTGAGTAAGTTTAAAAATTTCTTATATTAAATTGTGTGTATATATATATATATATATATTGAAAGTAAGTATTTTACTTGATGTCGAATATTGAAGATTTGTAATTGGGCTTGCTTATAGACTCTTGCTTGTGTGAAGTGTAGCTCCATGTCCAACCCCTCACTGAGTAACTTAGTTACTCACCCATTCTTCTTCTCTTCTTTACAAGTGTTAGCACGGCAGCAGGGCGTAAGACGTGATAGTGCTTGGCAAAGCTATTTCTGCATTTACCTTTGAGTAGTGTATGATTCATAAACGTTGTTGTCATACATAAGATGGATCCACTAGGACCTATGTTTTCGTATTTTCATTTTGGTCTTAAATAATCTTGATTGGTTTAGTCATGACCTTAGGTTGTATAAACTTTACACCTAGTGTTTGGGGGAGACTATGAAAGTGTTCATGATCATTACTGATGTGATTTCCAGGGATATATACCTGGTATGAGTATGTTGATTTTGCATAGGGTTGTGGTTGAATACCTTTAAATTTAGAGTATTATTGTTGTGATGTTAATATTGTACAGGTAACAAGTCAGCCTTACGGCAATCTAGGGTTGAGGCAGGCATCTGACCTCCCCTGGGCTGCCGTGGCGGTAGTGTCATGGGCCGGGACCTGAGGGTCGGGGCGTGACTTTCTCTCTCAGTATGTGTATGTGTCTGACTTACAGTAGATCCAAACTCTACTCTTTATTTCCGTAAATTACTAAACAATGAAAAACAAACTCCGAAGACTAGGTATTTGGGGGGGCAGGCAGGCTGTGCGCGCCAAGCGCTGGTGAGACAAGCGGGCAGTGGTGGGCAAGGTGCAGGAGTGTGGCTCCAGGGCGCCATGAACTTGTGTAATTTCCATAATGTACAATTATCATAATATCATTGTTAAGATTTGATAAATAAATTTGTGTTTACTTTATAAAACAAACTTTGCTCAGGAATATCAATATTTATAACTTTAAATAAAAAATTTTAGTAGGAAAAATTTTATAAGTATTTTATAAATTTTAGTCGAAAGCCGGGAATGCTTTTTAAAGTTTTGGAGCGCTATTTCCCACCAAAACCCAAAAAGTAGTAAGTGAGGGCAATTCCGTCAATGCAGTTGATAACATACAATAAAAAATCTTTTATTTAGGGAAAAACTAAAAAAATAGATCCTCTATTGTTTTTAAATTTTATAAATTTAAAAAAAAAACTGTAGAACCTAGTCCCGGCTATGTGATACACTAAGCACGCAGACGTGGTATGTGGGGGATAAAAATATTAAAAAAATAAATACTCCACGTCTTGTGTGTAAAGTAACCCGGTGGAGCGGATAAAATAACCACATAGACAGAAGCCATGTTATGTGGGGGTAAAAATATTTTAAAAAGATTTTTGGTTTTTATTATTAAAAAACTAAAAAACTTTATTTAAACAAGTTTGTTAAAATAATTGTTTAAAAAGTTTTAATTAATAATTTCGTCTTCTTGATTTTTTTTGTGTTTTTTTTAGTGTAATCTTCTCAGAATTTTTTTATTTTATAGTATACTTATTCATTGATCACTTGTATTTACAATATCTTTTTGTCTTCTTTTTCTACTCTTTTCTTTCACTGTGTGACTATTGATGCGAATTGCTTCAAAAAATCCACAAAGTCTCCGCTTGCATGGTTAAAAAAACATTTAACTCCAGGATAGTGAATTGCTTTGTATTTTTTAATTTTTTTACCCTAAACGCCTAGGATGCGTAGTTTTTTTTCATTGTTTAATATTTTACGAAAATAAAAAGTAGGGTTTGGATTTACTGTAAGTCAGACACAGACACACACTGAGAGAGAAGAGCAAAAGAAGAAGAAGATGGATACATGAAGAAAAGAAGAGAAAAGTTGTAGTTTCAAGAAGGATGGTTAACACTAACAATGAAAGATGCTCACACATCTTAAGAAAACGTGAAACCCTCGTGAAATTGCATGATTAAAAAAAGATAAATAAATATGTTTTATTCTCCAAAGTTCCATATTTGCAAACCCCATATATGCCGCACTATAGCATACTCCTCTGGATTTTCCAATTATATTATTTTTTTTTTTTAATTTGTCATGTTTGTGAGGTGACATTTGTATATGTTAGTCACCTTTTCTCTTCTTCTTTTTCTTCTTTTCGTTTTTCTTTTTCACTTTTGGAGTAAAAGTACTAAAGGTTTTTTTTTGTTTTGTTTTTATTTTTATGTAAATCCAAACTTTACTCTTAAACTTTCTTTTTTCTTTCTTAAAGTTTATAATTTTTCTTTCTTATTTTAGAACCATAAATAGGCAACTGCAACCCTTTTTGTGCGGTTATTTGTGTTGGTGTTGATTGTTATATTTACAGTTTTTCTGCACTGTGTTGTTCTAAAAGACGAAGAACAAGGATTGCATGTCCGTCTCGTCCCTCTCTCCCTTCCGCCTACATTTTCTTCTTCTTAAATTTATATGGGATTTGCAGATGTTGGACTTTGGAGAATAACACACACACACACACACACACACACACACACATATATATATATATATATGTATTCTTTTTTTCAACCATGTCATTTCATGATGGCTTTTCACTTCTTCTTAAGATGTGTGATACCTTAGTATCCTTCTCCAAGATGACTTGCCTATTACCATGATTAAAAATTAACTTTAGGGAATGATACACAACCCACAATTCCACTAAAATAGATACAATACCCTACATTAAACAAAAATCCCCCTAACAATCTCCCATATTGGTCTCTCATGACTCCACAATTACCTTTGGGACCATGTTCTCATTGCAAGTACCATCAATATTAACCTTGACCCATCCACTTTATGGTACCTCCGAAAATATTAATCTAATCTTTATGGCTTTCTGTGGATATACCACCTTGTTACTTTTGCACCTCAAAACCTTATTTATTTGCCTCCGGTAACAAACAATTGTTGCAATCTTCCCATCATCAAACAAGTAATGATGCTTAAATACTCTTTTATTCCTCCAAATCAATCGTAGCCAAACTAATATTGCAAATTTACTTGGCCAAGAGCCATCCATCCCTTTTAAGTGTCCAACAACATATTTTGAGAAACCCATTCCTCCGAGGGAAAAGATCTTACTATTTGGTGCATCCTTGCATCTAGCAATCTTTGCCAAATGATCCAAACTCTTGGGCAATCTCTCATCACATGAATAGTTGTCTATACTAATCACACATCAACTTTGTTGTGAATCCGCTTCTCATTCTCTAAAAGTTTTTTATCATTATGCAAGACCAACCATTACTTTACAATGCATTACTGAGGAGACTTCATTTTCCAAATGATGCTCTAAATTTTATCCTCGTTCTCTTCAGTGTCATGACAAAGCATTTTCATATGATGATTTTAAAAAAAAAAATCCAAACTTTGTTGTATTCTAGCCCCATCTATCATATGGATCCCTGCCCCCACGGAGACATACAGCCTGTATCTTGCAAACTATAAAACATGGTAGCCATTGCCTAAGTTGAGTGATGTCCCAAATGATCCTTTTTCCCAATAATCAATGACGTTTTTTTACATTTTCATCTAATGGGAGTTCCAACATAGCTAGTGTGATCAAAGAGGCAACCATACACCTAGCAACCCAACTAGAAGAAAGTCCAATTCCATTCTCCACTCTAACCTCGAAACCCTTTACAAAAAGTGGATTTGCCACCACCATACCTTACCACAACATGGTTGAATGAGCCTTTTTGTCAATCAAGGTCACTCGAGCACCATGAATACCGCAGTTAACCTAAATGCACCTGAATCCACAAGCAATCTACCTCTGAAATGTACCCACATCCAACCTTAGTCATAACCAAAATGTTCATGAAATGCATTGGCTTGATTTTAAGGCCTCCGAACTTCAATGGCTTTTTTACAATCCTCCAACCAACTACATGCAATTTGCGTCAATCATTTTTATTCCCCGGATAAAATTCCTACACAATCTATCCAATTCATTGCACACAGATAAAGGAAATTTCATAGCTTACATGAAATAAATAGGCGCCATATTAACAACCGAACTTGCAAAAGTAATCCTCCCTAAGTGATAATGTTTTTGCAGTATATCTTGCTAGTTTCCCCTTGACCATATCTATAATAATATGGAATTCCCCATGTCATTCCTTCCATTATGCATGGAAAAGCCCAAAATAAGACCCCAAATTTTTAGAATGCCCTATATTTGCCACCTTTCAGATTCTGGTTCTAATTTTAGTGCTACATTTTTGGAGAATATCTCCATAGACTAGTCAAATATCACATTTTATCTAGACACGCTACAAAATTTATCCAACACAGTATTAACCATCTTTATTTGGCCGATTTTAGTTTTCGTCAGTTATAGAGCCAAACAATTTATTAAATTGAGCAATATATAAGTAAAAATATTATTACCTATAATGCAAAAATCCAATCATACATGTATATATACAAATATATAACACTCATAGTTAAAACAGTATAAAAATACAAATAACCAAAGAAAAAAAATAAAAAAAATTCATTAAAAAACTTATATGTAAAAAATAAACTTAAACCTTTGAAAATTAAAACTGATATTAGAGCTAAATGTAGCTTGAAAAATGAAAAAAAAGAAAACTTGCTTACTTAAGAGTTCATTTTTAAATTAAACAATAGATTGAGCTTTCATGGTGCTCTTTTTTATTTAATTGGACAAAATGTTAAAAAAGTAATTGAAAAATATTGAAAATGAAAAAGATAAAAGAGGGTTTTATGTTATCTAAAATTGTTGAAAAAAAAAGTAAACAAAAACAAAAAACAAAAATACAACGCTAGCAAAATATAGGTCTGGGAACATGGTTTCTTTTTAAAATTTTTAATATTGATATACCAACCCACATGTTCCTCACAAAAAAGTTTTTTGACTCCCAATTTTCTAATTTAATGGGAATAATTTAACAATTTATTCAAATATATATATATATTACAAGCATGTACATGTAGCTCGCTACAACGCAATATTTAAAACTGTTAACATGAAAATATTTATTAAATTTGAGAAGCTCATTTAAATTTTTTTAATCTAGAACTAAAATAAAAAATTATAAAACCTTAAGGGAAGTGTTATGTTTCGAATAACTCTGCATTATTTTTTTTATTTTTTTGATAATGTGGATGAGTCACCACACATAGATTTCATTTAATTCATGCACTGAGTGTGAGTCAAACCTTAAACATTTCACATGAGAGTCAAATGTTTTTCCGCTCAACCATTTTAACAACAGCTTTCATAATTTTTTCCCCCAAATTTTTTAAAATTATTTAAAAAATTACGGAAAAAGAAAAAGAATAAAAGAAAAAAAAATGAAGCAAATTATCCTAACGCAACCCACCCAACCCAACAATCCCATCACAAAGTGGGTCTGCATTTCTGTTATAACGGGCTCACCTTCCATTCTGGACGGGGCCGACATGCCTTGATTACGGACGGGCCCTGTCAGTATTGGGCCGGGCTAGCCCAACAACCAACACTACAACTGAACACTTGGAAATAACATGCCAGGCAATGCCAAAACGCCAATACTAACCTATTAAACATTTATTGTATTAAAATAAATTTAATTCTAATGAAATGACAACTCATAAGGATTTAGAATAAACTCCACATAATATTTTATTCTATAAAAATTAAAACCAAATATTTTTATTACAACTTGGCAAAATATATTTGATACTTTATTACGCCAATACATGGAATGTCCAAACAATGTTCATTTTTTATATATATTAAAAATTTCATGCTTAGTTTTATTATTAGTTAGCAATAATTTCAATATTTAATATATATATATATAATGTTGCCCACAAGAGTGGGTTCACACTGCAAAAAATGACCTGATAAAAAGGATGCCCATCACTTATATGTATACAAACTCTATCAATTTGTCGATGTGGAATTATAGCCCGTCAAATCCAATTCTATCTATAACCCCATGTCTTTACCATGCATGGGGTAGAGAAGCCCAATACAAAGTCAACCAGTCTCTCAGCCCTAAGGGCCGTTTGTTTTACCGAAGTGGGCACCAAAGTGACCGAAGTGGCCACTTTCAGACCACTTCAGTGTGTTTGTTTCACTGATTTGAACCCGGAAGTGATGATGTGACAACTTCTGAATTCGACCACTTCGGTGTCTGACTTCAGCTGGAAAAGTCCCGAAGTCACCACTTCAGCCTTCCACTTCAGCCCACTTTGCAATATTTTTCAATGATAAATAAAATAATTATTACCATGGTAATAAAATAATTAAATAACTACTCTCACTAATTAATAATTACGCATAATATATTAACCGATTTAATTTAATTTAATAACATGGTATTAAATTAATTATGTGATGTGCAAAGTTTTAATTTAATAAATAAATTATTCATTACCATCGTAATAAAGTAATTAAATCATATGATTTAATTAAATAAATGTAAAAAATATGAAAGGGCAACTATATCCCCTCACCGAAGTGGTGATCATATCCCCACTTCAACCATCCAAACACAGGAAGTGGTATCCGAAGTCTAGTTTTCAACTTGAACCAAACACACTGAAGTGGATAGTTCCAGCTGAACTGTTCACTTCCACCGAAGTGCCACTTCCAGACTTCCACCACTTCTACAATTCACTTCCGAACCAAACAGCCACCACGGTGAACATCAATATTATACACTACACAATGGTGAATCCTAATGCAAAAGGAGAAGTGGATGCAGAGGAGGGAATGCTCGTTTAGCATCTCAAGCAACCGAACGAGCAACCATAAGAACAGAGATATCCCTGGCATCAAATTTGATAATTTTCTATTGGATTAGCAGCAGAGAAGATGAGGTGGAGCATTAATATTTTGTTAATTAGAGTATTAGTGTTGGAATGATTGTAATTAGGGAATTGAGTTTGTTAAACAGTCATTTAGAAGAATTAGATGCATGATTGCACATAAATTGTTTGTTAGTGTGGCAATAAGTTACAATCATTATAATCCTCAATATATGCTAGTGAAATAGAACCCGAAAAAATAAGGAATATTTGCTCAAATCTTTTTTCTCCTCTCCTCTTCCCATGTTTGCCTCACATTTATTTTTTTTTCCTTTGCTCACTTCCAAAATTCTGTGCTCGATCCACACCCTAAAAAACTAGCTTAGTAAAAATAAATAGCCACTATATATAAATACATCGACTGTATATCTAGTAGCTGATATGGGACTAATTCTGAATTGGGTAGGTATGCACATCCGGTTCATGGTAAAGAGATCTCATTTAATAATGTATTTTCATTTCCGATCTTCTGTCGGCCACCATGATTATCATTTCTTTTCATTTTGTTAATCAATTTATCAAACACGTGTTGCTCACAATTAAAATACCCTGGTTTTAGTCAAAGAGGATTGATTACTAATAATAGAAAATTTGAAAAATATTGATCATTACGATATCTCTTGTAAAGTAGGACAAACTTCTCACCGTCTACGTGATCATTATGATATGGTTGGTGGAAATTTGGTGGTATTATAATAATTAATGGAATCCTGCACTGGTGGAATTGTGGGAGTTTTACTCATCTACTGATTTTGAAATAATATATTATTTATAATATTTATAAATAGGTCCACAGGAAATCCCTCACATAAATATTATCTAATATGAAAAAAAATCTAATATTTCAACTACAGTGTTACATGGATACTATTTCATATAAAAAAAATCTAATACCTCCCCTCCAGAATTACATAGCAAAAGGATTTATACAAATTTTCGAGAGACGTAAGTGATAGATTTTTATTGTTTTATATGATGCGTGATCAAAGTAATAAATTTTTAAAGAGTTAATAGATTGGTGTAATTAATACATTTTTATGTTTATCTATTCTTTGATAAACTCTTAAATGAAGAATATTTATTATCCAAAAAAAAAAAAACAGAATCTTGAAATAATTAATTAGCATGTTAGCATCTTGTTCTTCTCTTAGTCATGCCTTCTTCTCAATTCTTAGATATTTCAAAAATAAATGTTGGGTGGTCTATTTGCATATAAATGATCAATTTTTTTTATTATTATTCTTGTACATTTGTTTTGATTTTTGTTTGGTATCAATATTAATTTTCACCGGTTTTTGGATGTACAATATCCAAAGGACTATAATTTCATGTGCTTGTTTTCTACCATAAATCTTTTCAGTTAAATAATTTTTATATTTGATAATATTACATATCTTTACAAAAAGTTCAATTTATATAGATGTAAGTCCTGCAAGATATTATGATGACAATCTATTGTTACATTTTATGCTATTATAATATTTTACCTTTTTATTTTGTTAAGCAAACTTATTCAAAACCACAACTATCAAACTTTAACATCTATTTTGTACTAATTAAAACTCCTACATTTTCATCTGTTAAGATTGAAAGCAGAAAAATGAGGTCAAATTCTAGCTAAAAATAAAAGCCAAAATAAATGTTATGTTTTGCATTATCAATTTTTAAAAGTCAAAATAATTATTATATTTAAATATAAACCTGACATAATTAGTCAACATAACTCACAATACATCCCAATGTTGTATTCCGTCCGAATGCATCAATTTATGATCATGAACTTTGGTTTCTTACAAGACAATCAAATTGGAAATGGTGACCTTAGCAGTGATAAATTTAGTCATATAATTTGTAAATGAAAATTAAAACTGAAAATAAATGAAATAAAATAATAAAAAATGTTATTTTCCTCATCAAAATATTTTGTCCATATAGAATATTATTAATAATCTCACAAAACAATAAAACATATTATTTATTTTGAGTATTCATAATTTGATATTGAAACCACAACATCATTAGTTGTCATCATCATGGATTTTCTTGACCATCTTTAGAGGGGCGTTTAATTAGGTATAAGTGAGGGAAAATGGGGAAAGTGGACCGACTTTCTCCACTTTTTAAGTTTTTTTCTTCTAAAGTGAGAGAAATGGCCACTTCATCTACATCGGTATCTTTTACACCGAAATAGAAAAGATAAGCTCCCTATAAAAACTCATTTTCAAAGATTCATTTAAAATCCTTAAAATAGAAAAAAAAAAAAACACCGAAAATGAGAAAATAATACTTCATGCAAAATGAACATATGAATGGTGGAAGTCATATCATTTCCACCACTTCAGGGAAATGGTATTTCCCTCATTTCCTGACTTCCTCCACTTCCACGAAAATAAATGCCCCCTAAAAACTATGGTTCTGAATTGGCATACGAGGAGGCCGGTTCAGCACTAATGCCAACCCCTTCTCCTGGCCTATGCCTAGCGCCCCTCAATATGCTAGAGCCCCTAGATTTTTTAAAAAATATATATATATATTTAAAATTATTATTATCTTATCTTATGAAATTTTAACTGTTTTTAAATTATAAAAAATTTAATTTATAATTAATATCCAATAACTTTATTGTTATAATAGGTCCCCCTCAATTTTTTTAAATATATTTAAAACTTTTATTTATTATTATCTACTTGAAATTTAAATTATTTGAAAATATAAATTTTATCTTAATTAATTCATGATATATCAATATTTGGTGGCATTATAATTTAGTAATGGATTAATGAAGTTAATATTGGGACTTGAACCACTTGATTTTAAATTTAAGTTTTTTTAAACTATAAATTTTATAATATATTTGGTTTTATAATATTTATGATAGCTCATGGCTCTCTAATAAATGTTACCGTTGTATTTTAAAAAAAAAAAAACAATGAAACAAAGACTCTACACTTATATTTAAGGGGTTAAACATATCATTGTTTTAAAAAAAAAATCCTTTATTTGCTCTTTGTGTCGACATTCTTATATTCTAGTAGTGTTATCAATCTCAATAAAATATTTTCATCGGCTGTAATCAATATCAATTTCTACAAAGAAAAGAAGTATTGTTTCGATTTTATTTAATCTTAATATTTACTATATTTTATATGCATGTTTTTTTACTATGTCAAATAGTTGATTTGTTTTATTTTTATTTTATGATTTTGCCTAGGGCCCTATTTTCTCTTAGACCGGCCTTGCCCCTCTCTCGAGCATAACCTTTTCACACCTAGCTTCAACATTTCTGAATCAAAAAACTCCACCGGCATGTGGTGCAACTGAACCCACGTTACTGCTAACTTCAACTTCTCAAACGCTGGTTGGAAATTTCCTCTACATGGTGAGAGTTGGAGAACCATACCACCAATTGTCCTCCACGATTGGCAACGAATAAGATAGTGGTTGTTAGGCATATTGGCGATTGTAAATGAGCCAAACAAGCTCCATAAGCAAGCAAGGGTTTCTCTGAAGAGGACCTTGCCCAAAAAAACTTGCAAAGAGGGTTTTTTTTTTTCAAGAAGAACGAAACCCCTAATGGACCCGCTAAACTAAGACATGGGTGTGCGTATGCCTCGACTGCGGTCTGTGGGGCCGCGCACAGATGGGCGCTGGTACCACCCACAGTTCGTGCTCATAATTCTCAGACATGCACCCTCACCCCGAGGATTCGAACTCTCGCCACTTGCAAAGCGTCCTCACGGGGGACCCAAATGCCAATTGACCCAAAGACCGTTGGCAACTTGCAAAGAGGGTTGAGTGCATTTGGATTTTCATTCTTGAACAGTTATGTGGGTCTACAAAGAGAGAGTCTTTCACCACATCACGCAGTTTCTCCATATTCACCTCAAGCTTCACATGCGCATGAGCTCATAAGTTGGAAGTAGATTAAGTAACGTTCCAAATTTTATCTATCCAATAGAATCTGAGTATGCTTGATCTCATAAGTTGAAGTAGATTAAGTACTGTTTTTAGTATATATAGATTAAGATGTAAATGTCTTTTCCCTTTTTTTAAAAATAAAAATAAAAATATGATAAGACAACATATGAAACTCATTCAATTTTATTCATCATTAATATATATATATATATATATATAGTTTACATCTATGTCATCGACCATTGAATCATCACAAGTCACAACATCCATACACTAAACCTAATAATTACCTAATAATTAGACAATTACAACATTGTTTTTGCACTCTAACCCAACATTAAACTTTGTGTTTGCAAAAAACCCCCTTGAAAAGTCAATTATTCTCATTCTTCACCAACTCCACTTCGTTTCCCTCCTTTCCCTCCATTTTCAATCTGTTCCTCTTAGCCCCAAACAACTCCTCCGTATCCTCCAGAGTCCTCCCTCTCGTCTCCGGCAACAACGTGAAAAAGAAAACCCACGCCACCGCCGCAACTCCGGCATACAAAAAGAAGCTCCCGCCGATCGTGATCGCATTATAAAGCGATATAAACGTCATCGTTATAACTCCACTGGTGACTCTATTCACCGCCACACAAACACTCGCTCCCTGAGCTCTCAATCTCAACGGCAAAATTTCCGAGCTATAGACCCAAGTTATCGGCCCCGGTCCGATCGAAAAGAAGGCGACATAAGCGAGTGTGCAAGTTATAGACAACGTGATCCATGGAATGTTGTTGCTTTCATGGTGGTCGACCATAGTGAGGCCGAGACCGAGGCCGGAGAGTGATAAGATCATCCCTGCCACCCCGGCCAGCAGCAACGGTCTCCGGCCCATCTTGTCGATCAAGAATGTGGCCACGAGAATGAAAATTGTTTTGACGAAGCCGACGGCAATGGTAGTCCCGAGCAGAGTTGTTTTTTTGTGGATTCCGGCTTTTTCGAAGATTCGAGGGCTGTAAAGCACGACGGAGTCGATGCCGGAGGCTTGCTGGAAGAAGTGGATGCCGACGGCGCAGATGAAGATCCGGCGTACGGATTTGGTGGGGTGGATTAAGAGTTCTCGCCACACGCCTTCGGCGGCGGACCGGCGAGGGCATTTGGGGACGGCGACGACGTCGGAGGTGCAGTCTAGAGGGATTCCGGCGGCTTCTTTGATTTCTTGGAGGCGGAGTTGGGCTTCTTGTTGGGAGGAGGAGGTTTTGGAGAGGACTTTGGAGGCGTCGGCGAGACGGCCTTGCATGACGAGCCAGCGAGGGGATTCCGGCATGGCGAGGACGCCGGCGGCGAGGAAGATGGAAGGGATGGCGCCGACGCCGAGCATGAAACGCCAGCCGAGGTGGAGGGGGAGACGGGCGAAGGCGTAGTTGGAGATGTAGCCGAGGAGGATGCCGGAGTTGATGAAGACTTCCGGGAAGGAGGTGAGGAAGCCGCGGGAGGAGGCCGGAGAGACCTCGGCGGTGTAGACGGGGGCGATCATGAGGGCGTAGCCGACGCCGATGCCGGCGACGAAGCGGCCGATCATGAGGAAGAGGTAGTTGGTGGAGAAGCCCATGAGGAGGGCGCCGGCGAAGAAGATGAAGGCGGCGAGGACGAGGGTGCGTCGGCGGCCGATCCAGTCGGAGGTGTAGCCGGCGGCGATGGAGCCAACGAGGGAGTAGAGGTTGAGGATCCCGAGGAGGATCTCCACTTGTGTGTCGTTGATATCCAGATCGTCTTTTATGTACAGCGCTGCCCCACTCATCACTCCTATATCTTTTTTTTTCAAGTAAAAAATAATTAATATAACAAAAAGCAGTAACTAATTTACTCAAAAATAAAAATTTAATTTAATTGACTTTAATTTAATTAAAAAATAATAAATATTATATATTTTTATTTTACAGAAACTACATGCTCTATAACCGGTGAGTGTCAGTTAATATATATGATTTTTAAAGTATTAAATCTGTGTTGATAGTTTATATTTATTGATTTTTATGAAGAAATTATATTTTATTAAGTCTTATATATATTTATAAAAATTTATGCATATGTTGGGCATACAAGCAAATATTATTTCTTGAAAGCATAGATGAATTTCTTGGAGAGATCTACTTTTCTCTGGGGCTCTCAGCCTTTCAAAGAATCTTGTGAGCCAATGATCAAATAAATAAATATTTTTTTAAAAAAAAGTAAATAAAATTTTTCTAAAATATATTTATATTTTTAACATTATTCTTCAAGATAATTAGATGCATAAAATTGTGTGGTTGGAAAGAAGAAAAAAAAAGAAAAGAGGATAAAGCTCCTATTGCCTACTGACAAAATCAGGTTCTTTTTTTCCTTTTCAAATATCAGAAAATAGTTTCTTTTTCAAAAAATAAGAAAACAACCATGACCTCTGATTCGTCAAAACTACACAAGAAAATTTCCACTAAAAAGAAGAGATTCTTTTCTTCAAAATAATTTAAAAGAAGAAACAACAATAAAAACTTTCTCAAGATATATTACAACACCAAGAGAGAAAATATAAACAATTAAACAAACAAATAAATAAATGAAACAAGGTTCACAACCTTACAAAACCAACAATAAGAAAAACATAGCTAAATGTTAATAAGGAACTCAAAAGAAAGAGAAAGAGCTTTACCATAACCTAGGAGAATGGAAGCCATGGAAGCAAGCATGGCACAAGCAAAGGCATACTTATTGTGAAGAGGACTAGCTCCTTGAACTTCAACCTCAACCATCTTTTGGAGTGGTTCATTAGTGACCACTTTAGCTTCTACTTGTTGCTCTACTCCCATCTCTCTTTGCTTGAGAGAGAGAGAGAGAGAGAGTTTGTGACAAAGAAAAGGAAAAAAAACAAAACAAAACAAAACTCTTATGATGAAGAGACAGAGAGGAACAGGGAAGAAGACATGTGAGAGTATAGTGTGGAGGGTTGGTGATTATATAGAGAAAGAAGGAGAGAGTTTATTATTAAACTAGTTGGCATGATTAATAGAGATGCATGGATATGTCTTATTTTTATTTTTTATTTATGTGTATATAAAAAGTGGGAGGAAAATGACAGCTATGTGTTTTTGTGAGGAGTCTTACGCCAACCTCTTGACTGGTGAGATTGCTCGGTGTATTTGGTTAGAAAGTGGTACACTCAAATAATAGAAGTTTGAAAGTGTGATTTCAAACTTCGATTAAAGTGAAATTTTTATTTATAGCTCTTGAGTTTCTTGTTTGGTGGAATAAATTTAAATTATAAATTTTTTTTAAGAATAAAAAAATGAAAATAGAGTTTATAAATAAATTATTTATTATATTTGATGTAATGTAAAATTTTTAAATTAAAATCTTAATTTTGTTGCAAAAATTAAAAATTTAAAAAATTTAAAAAAAATAAAAAATAAAACAAATTATTAAAACAATAATAAAATATTTATAAAAACATATAAAATGAGTGGAGTGGAATGTCGAAGTGTCACTTCGGGAAAAAAAATTCTTGAAGTCAAAAAGTAAAGTGAAAGGCTTTGGAAGTGACCACTTCTCTATTTCGGTGAACCAAACAAATAGAAGTGTCATATCAGCTCCCATTTTAATCACTTCGGTCTCTATTTTGGTGAACCAAACACGGCCGTCCTTTAGCTATGAGGTGTTGGGTTAGTAAGGGGTCTATTAAAGTGATAAAAATCAAAAAATCACTTCTCATGAAATAAAAAGTTCAGCTGGAAATTTATATTTTTCGGTATTTGGTTGGAGAGGAAGTATCAAATCATAATTTATTTTTCTGTTTAATTGATTGGAGTGAAAATGGAAAAACAAACAAGATGGCCTCAACAGTTCATAATGTTTGCTAAAATGAAAGTGGGTTCCAATCACCACTTCAAGCACATGGTGAGGTTACCCTTTAGACATGGCAGAGATTAGATTAGAGTTCATCGTATGTTAATCTTTCATGTAATTTCTCTACAAAAACTTTAATAAAAATCTATTTTAACTTAAATGTTCTTAAAATAGCAATTAAGATATTATATTAAAGTTGGTATGGTAGAATACTCTAATTAATCCTTTTATTTGTCACAATCAGTCATTTTAGTCCTTTTACTTTAATTTGGCCCCGATTAGTCCCTCTACTGTCAATTTGAGGCAAATCAAGTTCAACAATTGACCGACGTTAGTTTGTCCGTCTGAGTTTGCTAACGTGGTTTTATAATGGAGGGACTAATCGGGGCCAAATTAAAATAAATGGACTAAAAGGGCATATTGTGACAAATAAAGGGATCAATTAGGGTAGATTATGACACATAAAGGGACCAATTAGGGTATTCTACCAATCCATTATAAAGCCACATCAACAAACTCAGACAAACAACCTAACGTCGGGCAGCTGTTGGACTTGATTTACCTCAAATTGATAGTAGAGAGACTAATCGGAGTCAAATTAAAGTAAAGGGACTAAAAATGCAGATTGTGACAAATAAAGGAACCAATTAGGGTATTCTACCTATTAAAGTTTACAACATCCCTCCTGAAGTTGGTCAACCGAAGTGCAACTTCAGCCATGTCAGTAAAAATCACTGAAGTCACACTTCGACCGAATTATTGCCGAAGTCAAAACAGGAAAGTGAAAGATTTGGAAGTGTTAGATCTTCACTTTAACCTCACTATAACAAAACAAAGAACCAAAAATCAGACCAATCTCAGCAGTTAAGCCATTCCAGCCACATAAACAGTGAACCAAGCACGCCCTTGTTGTTTATTTTTGGAGAATTATTGAGGTTGCTGTGTTATTTTTTTCATTTGGTTGATTTTTTTATTAGTCAATAGTATATGCAATTTAAAAATTAGGTGATTATTTTTTTTCATTATCAATCATTTTTATTTCTTTGGCTGCTTTATTGAGCCAAATGTTTTATTGAGTAGAATGCCAATTGGAAGGCTTTTAATTTTAATATGATTTTAACAAAAAAAATGATAGAATACCCTATTAATCCCTTATATTTGACTCAATTTGCTCTTTTAGTCCTCCTATTGTAATTTAACCCCAATTAGTTCCTCTATTGATGATTTAAGACAAATTAAGTCCGGCCATGATGGACATTCTCTTCTCTATCATGTATAATGATCTAATTGTTTAAGAATATCCTATTTAGTCAATGTGTTTGACTCAATCTGCCCGTTTAGTCCCCTTATTATAATTTGACTTTAATTGGTTCTTCTATTGATGATTTAAGGCAAATTAAATACAATCTATGAAGGACATTCTCTTATCTGTCATGGATGATAATCTAATTGTTTAATAATATTTAAAATTTTCATAATACCACATCAACAATATCAAAAGGAGAAGAGAACGACCGTCACGGGCTGGGGTCAAATTACAATGGGAGGACTAAATGGGTAGATTGAGTTAGATACATGACTAAATAGAGTATTCTATAAAATTTTCATAATGCCACATCAGCAACATCAGACGGAGAAAAGAGAACGTCCATCACGGGGTGGACCTATTTTGCCTCAAATTATCAATAGAGTGATTAATTGGGGTTAAATTATAATGGGAGGACTAAAGCGGTAGATTGAGTCAAATATAAGGACTAATTAGGGTATTCTACTAAATAAATCATAATTTAGTTAAATAAAAGAAACAAGTATAATTAGATGGAGAAATACTAGATAATTAATTGATACATGGCCACATGAGACAATTAATAATCTTGGAAATAATTACAAAAATTAATGCACACATTAGAAAAATGAGAAGCTGGACGAGTGGAGTTGTAGAAGTAGTAGTGACACCCAAAAGTTAAGCACCAGTTATCGATTTGAGTTAGAATTAATTTTTCACAAATTGATTTGAAATTGATATACTGTGAAAATAATTTTTTAATAAACATTTTTTTTTAAATATTTGATTTACTAGTTTTAAAGAACCACAACAGTTTTATATTTTTGAATATACAACATTTTAATTTCAAACCATTTACTTATGTAGATCAAGCTTTTATCATATAAATTTAGGGGGCATTTATTTCAATATAAATGGGGAAAATAGGATGATTTTTTTCATTTATGATGATTTGTTTTTCTAAAAGCTACTTTTTTTTTTTTCAAATTGAAACTGGTTTTAACCAAAACCCTATTCAGTATTTTTTACATTGAAATAGGAAAGATAAGTCTGTTATAAAACTTACTTTCTCTCACTTTTAAATACCTCTTAGAAATCCATGAAATCAGAAAATTAATGTTTATTGCAAAATGAACACATAACATATATAACTCTAAATCACAAGAATTAATTTAATTTGATTCTCTTATCATATATATATATATATATATATATATATATATATATATATTAAGCGGTGGCACTAGTCAATCAATGTTATCATCTTGGATGGAGTGCTTACACTGAGAAATTAATATAATCTAAAAAAAATTAAATTGAATACTTTTTAATAGTCTTCGTATACTTATTCAATTTGTTATCAACAATGTTCCGTCTCTTTCTTGAAAAATGATGGTGTCATGATGTCAACAAATTGAAAATTAAACATAATTAATCATGCACCTAAACAAATAATATATATATTCCAATAAATTTTTGCTTATTTGCACTAAGTTTATTATCATATCCTGCTATAAAGAGAAATTTAAATCTCAATTTATAAATAATAAAAACACAAATATTTTGAAAGTTTAATTTCACATATTTACATATTACTAACACACGATTTATTCCTATATATATTATGGGATTTCCGCAAGCATAAATATGACAAATTAAAGAACACCATGCTTGTGTTGAAAGTAATTCAAGCTTAAAAAACCATGTCTTTTAATCAAATTTTCACCTATGGCTAAAATTTAAATAAAAATTACATAATATTTTACATGAATGATATATTACAGATGTTATGAAAATGAATAAGATATATGTCAATTTAGAGACGGTACTATCCAAAACAAACACATGTTTGCAGCGGGTGCATGTGCCTTGTAATCAGAATGACGTCTTCCCTCAGATTCAGATTATATATAATATTTTTATAATCCTCTCAATTTTATTTTTTTTTAACAAATCAAATTTATATTTCAACAAAAATGAAAGCAAAAGGAATACATGAGATAAGTTGTAGCCTGTAAATTTCATAATAATAAGGGGGCGTTTGGATCACGGAATGGGGATGGGGGAGTGGGAATAGGGGGAATGAGAAGGAAGGAATGAGAAAACAGTGTTTGGTTTGAAGGAATGTGTATTGGGAGTGGGAAAAAGTATGAGAGAGAAATTGTGTAAATTACTCATATGCCCTTTAATTGATTAATGGTTGTAAGTATTGTATAAGATAATGAATTAATAAAAAACTACAAATAAATATCGTATAAGTATAATTATAAATAAGAATAATTATTAATTCATTATCATTTAAATAATTCAATTATAAATAATTTTAAATAACAATTATTATTAATTTAAATTATTATAACTATTAAGTTAAAGCAAACAATTAACTTTAATAATCCTTGTATACATAATGAATTAATAAGTAACCATACATAATTATTGTATAAGTATAATAAAAAATAAGGATAACTATTACTTCGTTATAATTTATATAATTGAATTATAAATAATTTTTAATAATAATAATGACTAATTTAAATTATTATAACTATCAAGTTAAATTAAACAATTAACAATTAAAAATAATTGCATAAGATAATGAATTAATAGTGAAAAATATCAAAGGCTTTTAAGTTTTTAAAGAAGGGCATATGAGTCATTTCACAACACATGAATGGGATTACCCCCAATTTTGGGGTGATTGGCATTACTCTACTATTGGGATTACTAATACTTGATCATGTTCATTACCCCCAAACAAACATGGGGTAACAGTGGCATAAGATATCCCATTACCACTCCTTGGTAATCAATACCCCATCCAAACGCCCCCTAAGTCTTTAAATTTTGCAATATATTTTTTTTATACTATTTAAATTTGATTGGATGATTCAATTAGTAAATTTGAATTGTTCCATGCATAATTTGAATCAGAATTATAAAATGAGTTGCATATACTAATTAAATTTTTTTTTAATTCATTTTTTTTTATTTTTTGGTAATATAAATAAGATATCATATGCATATATTTTTTACTATTATATTTTAATTATGCATTGGAGGAGAGCTGAACTTTTGATCTCTCATGCGGCTAATTAATAAAAAACTGCAAACTATAAACCGGTAGAAGCAAAGTACCGAAAGTTTTATGTAATGGAAAAATTTTGCTAATAATTTTTTTGATTCACATGTGCTTAATATGAAAAATGACAAAAACATTACCAGAGTCTAGAGTTAATGAGGGCGCACAGAAAAATATGTCACTTTTCCAAGGGTGTTCCTGAAATCTAAAATAAAACAATAATATTTTTTAAAAAATTTTAATTCATTGAGAAACAAAAAATAAATATTATAAGTCAGTCATACGGTAAGTGGCACATTTATATACATATATGCATTAAAAACATGAAATTTATGAAAACATTCATGTAAATAATATTGTTAGAAGGATCAATATGCAAAATAAAACAAAAAACGGCCAAAGATACAATGCAATGAGCCCCCACCGTTAATTTGACACGAAGAAAAGGGTGGTCCATGAAATGAACGGCTATTAATGCTCAAAACCTTGAGGTGCGGCTCAATCCAACGGTTATATTCAATTGGTAACTAGTGGCCGACAACCTATGGGTGTGATTGTGGGTGGGCCTAATAATCCATATTTAGTTTGATCCTCTTTTGACTTTATTCATACCATTGGACCATTGGTCCCCTTTCAATTTTTTTTACCACAAACAACTTCTTCCGTTTGATTTTTTGCATAAAGGGTGTTTGATTAGCTGTAACTAGCTGTAAGTAGCTGTGATGTAAATAATTTTACATGTAATTGACTGTTTGGTTTGATGTAAAAACTCTATTTACAGGTAAGTGCACTTACATCTCACTCACTTTTACAGTATTTCAACTTACATCAAAATTTGCTGTAAGTTGAAATACAGTAAAGTAAGTGGTATCCACTCACTACCATTTTATCTTAAATATAATTATAAAAATATTCAATAAATTAAATTATCATTAAAAGTAACTATAAAAATGTTTTTAAGTATTAAAATTTTAAAAATATTAAACTTAAAATATTTAATATTTTTAAAAAATATTTTTATCATTAAAATATTTTAAATAAATAAATAATTAATTATTATAAAAAGTATTAAATAATTAGAACTAATACTAACATGATGATTAGTAGTATTAACATGATTAAAAAATAGTTATTTATGTTTTATTTAATTTAATATTGTATTTTAAAATACCAATTCTTATTTAATTTATATAGAAAAAATATTTTAATGGCATATAATTAAATTACATTAAAAAATTTAAATTTAATAAATCACAACTGAATTAATTAACATTTTAAATTAGTATTAATCCTAAATAATGAGAGTTAGTATAATTAATAGTTTTTAGGGATAAAATTTAAGCATATTATATAAATTAAAAACTTTTATAAATAATATTAAATAATTAATATTAATGATAGGGGTAATCTTACCATTTCACTTACATGGTAATCATACTCTTTAACTTACATCAAACCAAACAAAGAAAAAGCAAATACAACATTTCAAATTACAACAAACCAAACAGCTGTGATGTAAATTAAAATACAATATTTTCACTCACACTGTAATTTTACTTACATGTAAATTCAATTACAGACAACCAAATAACCCTTAATGTTAGTTTTTTTTAATAATTCCTAAATTATGGGGATATCACTAGCTTTCAAGTTTTTTTTGCATATATTGATTTCATTAAATAATTTTGTAAAAATAAGAATATTATTTATTTTGATGGCACATATTAAAAATAAATATAATATTTATCATTTGTTGTTGTGATGCTATCCAAGCCCGGTCCTACGCATAGGCGACCAAGGCCTATGCCTAGAGCCGCTAGATTTTTTTTTGTAAAAAAAATATATATTTAAAATTATTATTATCTTATCTCATGAAATTTTAACTGTTTTTAAATTATAAAATTTAATTTATGATTAATATCCAATAAATTTATTGTTATAATAGGGCCCCACAATTTTCTAGAGCCCCAAAAAATTTTTTTAATTATTTGAAATTTAAATTTTTTTAAACTATAAAATTATCTTAATTAATTTATGATATATCAAAATCTAATAAATTTGGTGGCATTATAATCTATCATTGGATTAATGAAGTTAATATTGGGATTTGGAACACTTGGTTTTAAATTTAAGTTTTTTTTAAACTATAAATTTTATAATAAATTTGGTTTTATAATATTTATGATGGCTCATGGCTCTATAATCTATTACATGGATTAATAAAGTTAATATTGGGACTTGAATCTGAAGTTACTGTCTAAGTTAATAGATGAACTTGAATATAATAAATGTTACCGTTGTTTAAAAAAAAAAATCAAACTCATTTCCAAATGCTTGGATTGCTTATAGAATATTATTAACTATACCGATTATTGTTGCTTCAACAAAACTAAGTTTTTCAAAATTAAAGTTAATAAAATCATTTTTTACGGTCAACTATGTATGGATCAGCCATTAATCTATTGAAAAAATTTGGTATCACAACTGGAATATCAAAATTTAATTGATAATTTTGTACCTCAAAAGGAAAGAAAAATGAACTTTAATTGATTTTCTCTTGTTTTTTATGCGTTGCATGTAATTAAATTAAGAACTAGAAGGATATCTCTAGATTTTTTCCATGTTAATATTTTATTTATCATAATTATTAATAGTAATTTATTTTTATTTTTTTTATTATGTAATTTATTATTTAATAAAAATGATTAATTTATTTTTATGATTTTGTCAGAGGCCCTATTTTCTCTAAGACCCTATTGAAAATAGAATTGAATCAAATTTATGAAAACATAAGTGTCTTCTATGCATTATTTCTGATGTGATTTATCCATTATATCAAAAATAATAATAGTGTAAAACTATCATTTGAAAAATAAATGAGTCAAACTCAAGCTTACGTTGCTTGATTTTAATCTCAAGATGATTATTTAATCGACCTTGATTAGAGATATAATTAACTAAAGTTTTTGTTGTTTAACTTATATGTTTTTTACTCTTTGGTTGGTCTTTGTTGTACAAGAGAACATAAAGAGGTGGCGTTTTGGATTAATTGAATAACATAAACGAACTCAATGAAGTCCAAGATTTCCTTAGATTATTTATAATCAATGAACTCAATATTGGACTTACTTGTTGTGTCAAATTGGAATATTATTACTGTAACCATTATCTCATTTTTATTTATTTTTTAATGTTATAGTTTTGTTTAGTTGTACATATTATTCGATTCTATATTTATAATAATATATTATTTGGTATCTATATTACAACTTTTTGTTATCACCTTTCTTTTGTAAATAGGGCAAGAATATAACACAAAAAAAATAAAATAAAATAACTACAACGCAACCTATAAACATTTTTTATTCCAAAAATCATGTTAGAAAAATTTTGCTAAGTTTCAACACTACCAGAAAAGTCAAAACTATATTTAATTAAAAATAAAAAGTTCGAGGATTAACCATGGTTAATACAGCAAATTTTAGTAAAACTCAATAATAATTTTATGTTGTTCATTAAACATCAAACATAAAATGTAACAAGTATTTATGTTATCAAATTGGCCATTAATCAAATAATAGCAAAATTTGCCCCTACATGCACTTTATTTATATTTCAACAATGTATCAAGAAGCAATCGAAATTTCGATCTCCCATGAAAAATTAAAAAGTGTTTATTTCAGTGTAAGTGGGAAAAGTGACACTTTTTTAAATTGGTGAAAGAGATATAATTTCCACAGCTTCCTATTTTTATTTTACTGTTTATTTTCTCATTTTCAGTATTTATTTTGGTGTTCAAAGGATTTTTAGATGTGCGGGAAGTGAGTTTTTACAGGGGTTTATTTCTCCTAAATTCACCATAAAAAATATTAAAGTGAATTTTAACTAAATTCTATTAAAAAAATTAAAAATTGAGAAAATCAGGCTATTTTCCCTCACTCCCTTCTATTTATAATGAAATAAACGGCCTCTCAATTGTTTATCACTCGGTTATGACAGTGACATAAATAATATAAATAAAATAAATTAATATTAAACTTTAGTTAATTTGAAAATTTTCAAGGATGCTCCTCCACTTAAAAAAAAGAGAGATTTAAACAAGAGGACAATAAAATGCCAAGTTGCTACCTATTATTTGGTAGCCTCAATCAAAATAATGACACCCAACTTTCCAAGATTCCTTGAACTTTCTCTAAATATTATATGTTTTTTATGGATTATTAATTAATTAATTAATTTTTAATTTTTGGAAAGGATAACTTGTGGGATTTCCTACATATCATCTGTGGAAAAATATTGTTCCTCATGGGAAAGTTGGAAAAAGTTGTTTTATTTGTGGAACTTTATATTTTAATTCTCTCCATAACTTTAGAAAAAAAATCAATTTTATACGTCTTTTCTAGTGAGTTCATTGAAAAAATGAACCAAAAAAGTAATTAATATCTTTTAAAATTCATACTTTGTTTATCCGAAACGTTGAAAATTAAAAATCTAATTGTAGTCAAATTTGTTGTGAAATTTTTGTTTTTTGTGATTGAGAACAATTTGTATTTTGAGTATTAATATTTAAACTTAAATTGTCAACAGCTAAGTTTCCTTTCATTGAAAATGATATTATTCATTAAATTTTAATATATATATATATATATATATATATATATATATATATATAAGAAAATAATTTTTCTGTATAATATATACTATCAAACAAATATTCTAATTGGTCAATAATTAAAGTAAACAGACATATTATTTTTTAATTGTCTTTATGGAAATTTAGGAACCTTATTATATTTTGATGAAAATTGGGAGTGGAATTTTAAAGATAGATAAAAAAAATAAATATTTTTCAAAAAGTAACCATTTTTTATTTTTTATGAAAATTTTAAATAATTATAAACTTTGCCTTTTTGAAAACAAATGAACATGCAAGACAAGTAGCAGGGGACAACGTTTTCTATATCTCAATACAAGTAGAGGTCAATGAGGTGTTTATTAATATTTATAAAAAATGAATAAAAATTTGAAAAAAAAAGAAAAGAAAATGACATTTTTGTTGTGTTTGATTTTTTTTAGATTTTTCATTTTAAAAAAAGGGATCATTTAAGACTCTGATACAAGTAGTCTGTAGGCCAATTATTGGTTATAATTAAATATATATTGTGAAATTTATCTATAAAAATAGCGCTATTCTAAATAAGTTTTTATATATTTGTGTATATATATAATTAAATAAATAAATAATTTATTTAAAATTTCAAATGGTTATTTGTGGAATATGAAGACTCAATGTGACATGATAACATATTGAAATTGTATTTGAGGTTTATATTTAAAGAGCCACTATGTCCTAGAAAAAAGGGAATATTTATCTGAATTATTGTTCTGAATTTGGTATATTTCTTTTTCATTGTTGATAATAATAATAATAATAATAAGAATAGAAAGAAGTTACACTAAAAGATATATGCTTAGTTTTCTTTTTATATAATTACATGTGACATCAAAGAATATATCACTAACTTTTTTTTTACTAAATTAGAATAAACCACATGTTAAAATGGATACAAATGTGGGGTTATTATTGGCATTTGCGTTTTTACATGCATAAGCTGAGATTTGAATTTTTTTTTTCGGTAAAACATAAACACCCTACATAAAAAGATAAGATATCAAAAAACCAAAAAACTTTAGCTATATATATATATATATATATATCAATATTTTCTCATTAAATCAATGGTTTTAATGTTTTGACTAGTTTATTATCCAAATAAATATTATAAGAATGTTCAATATGTGAAAAAACATAAAGAAAAATTGTGATAAATAAAGAATGCCATTTGATTTCTTGTAAACAACAAAGATAATCTCTTTTTATCTATTCAATTATTCATCAAATAAACAAAAAAGGGTTCACATGGTGGGGCTTCCAAACATTTATATAAATAAAAATAACAAATAATAACTAATTCATGCCCTAGTTCCAAAGTTTATGATTGTTATATTCTAACGTGTCTTCTAATTAAACAATAATGCCCCATAATTAATGAGACTTCATTTGTTCTTATCACTTGGTTTGGCTTTTGATGTATAGAAATTAAAGATGAGGATTCCTCCACATAAACACCATCAAAATGATTATAAGTTCTAGAGTTTTGTGAGATATCAATTAAATAATTTTGACTTAAATAATATTAGATCGACTCAAGTTTAACTTTGCGTGGAAAATAACTTACTTTCCGTGGAAAGGGAAACAATGGAATGACTTTGCCATGTTTAGTAGAATATTTTCTTTCGAAAATAATATTACCATGAGAGAATGATTCCATTAGGTTGAGGAAAAGTGATTCCCTCAACACCTTGTTGGAAAATTGGGTTACCATGGGAATGTAAACTGAAATGTATTTTTTGACCAAACTACCCTCACTTTTTTTTAAATACTATATTAGTTGTATTTTGGGTATTATATACTATATGTACGTCGTATATAAATATTTCAATTTAGTATTCATAAATTTTTGCTTAATGTTAATTAATATTAGTTTTATTGCTAGTGACGTTGTTAGTATGTATGAAAGGTTAGTTCATTATTATTTAATATTAAAAACAATGACAAGTTGTTTATAACTAAAATAATATGAGGCATTTAAGTCATTCTATAAAAAATTCCAAAGAATGTGTTCTCGTACCAAACACCAAAATTTACTTTCCCATCAATTTAATCAAATTTTCTAATACATATCAAACAAAAAAATATTAGTTTCGCAGGAATTACTTTCCCATCAATTATATTCCATCACAACATTCTCGTGGCAAACTATCAAAAACCACCTTAGTAAATATTGAGTTAGTTTAGTATCGAAAAAAGTTGTTTTCATTTTCTATTTTTTTATATATTAAAAAAAAAAAAACACTTACAAACTATATAAAACTTGAGAAAACATTTTAACTTAGTATATTGCAACTAGTAACATAATCAAACATTTTAAAATCTATCTTTAAGCTAATCACTTCTGAATTCGAAAAAACTATATATTAATTTCGTTGATAAAATTTTTTAAATTTTTATTTGAAAATGATATTTTTAATCAATTTTCTACTTTATGCTACTTCCCACTACCAAACAAACAAACCCTAATAATAAATCTCATCCCACAATGCAGAAATTTGTTTTGTAATTGAAGTCCATGACAAAGAAGTTGGAATTTTCAAGCGCGTGTAATTGACTATCAAACTTCCTTATCTTGATGTATGATGAGTCATTGTCCAACTCTTTGTCATATATACATTTATTTTTGTCTTTAATAAATGATAAAAAAAACAAATATTTTCATCTTATTTCAACACTATAGACAAATATTTGATTTAATTTTTTTTAAAAAAACATCTCAACTAAATTAAAAACTATAATCACCTTTTCCCTCTCTAATCCAAAGTTAATATTTTTTTTCTTGAATTCATTTCATTAAATATAAACTTTTTACTCTAAAGTTACCGCATCCAATGAACTACTCCAAATCTGTTTTATAATACGAACATATCATTCGGAATATATATATTATTATGTTTCAACCATGTATATATGCATATATTGAGAAATAATCAAAATTTTCACCTCCCGTATAACATCGATATTCAAATGTTTTAACTGTTTGATTATTGCTATTGTGGCAAATATCATATTTCTCATTTTATCACTATCCACAATGAGCACTATAAAGTGTTGGATGACAAGCAAGACAAGGTAACCTCATTCATCTTGTTTTGTGGTCAATGCATTCACATAGCAATCTTTGAATGTCAATAAGTATATAAATATACATGATATATATATAAAGAGTCTTAATTTTCAAAAAGAGAAACATGACATGTGGAGATGGTTCTCAAAACAAGCTCAATAAAATATCTAGATCTAGTGTTCATGACATCCAAGATGCACACCTTATTTATTTATTTATATATATTTATTATTATTAATTTCCTCTTAAATGTCAGAGACTCAGAGAGGAAGTCTTTTAGTGCAAGTTGGTGGTCTATGTTGTTGCCTTCATCTTTGAAAGTATTTTGTTTTAATGGCCTGTTGTTCATTGTTTCCTCTTCATTGGACTTTTCTCCAACAAGAGCAATCATCTTATATCATCTTATAATTAAGATATTTTCCAAAGTTAGGAAATTGTTGTTTGTTTTGTTAATTCATGTGGAATTTTCTTTTATATCGTACCAAGAGTATTTTGGTTTATTAGTATTGATCTCTTACGTAGGTTGCGTTAGCATATTAGGTTTATTTATTAGTTTGTCTAATGTTGTAAGGGTATTATGGTCCTTTTGTGTTCTTTTTTTGTTTTAGTTTTTCTATAACTCTTTATTTTATACTCATCTGTATCTTTTTCTTGCAAAAACTCTTATTTCTATTCTCTTATTCTATTTGTCTCTGCTTTATATTTTTATATATTTGCACAAATCCTTCATATTTATCAATTGGTTTAAAGGAAGGCTCGATATCGAATCTTATAGCCCACGCAAAGTAAGTGCACATATGCTTGTTGAGCTTGTTTTATATCTATGCAGATATTTGATTTTTCTTAAATAAGAAACGCTTGTCGTCTATTCATAATATATATATATATATACACACACACACATTGTTTTTTACCATCTCATTGCATGTGGAAAATAACTCTTATTACCCTTTGAGAGGATAAAACAGTCAAATTAATGAGGATACATCAAATGCTAGAAAAGCCGACATGCTCACTAATGTAAATGCTTGGCTTATCATTATCTAATGACTTTTATTTAAAAAAAGAAAAGATATTCAAAAAATAAAGGATGGAGTAATTCTCACACCTAGTTGTGAGGATAACTTATTAAGGCTTATAAATGATTTTTTTTTAATTTTGTTTAAATTAAACAAGAGTTAATGTTAAGGGAAAACCTAAAAATATATATATGCAATCTAATAATTCATGAAATGATTTCCATTTTCACTTATTTACCATTTTATGTAGAAAGTTAGCTATAATTATGTGCAACTAATGAAAAATAGTAAATCAAAGAGGTTGGTTTTTCTGCAAACACTAGTTGAAGTTAGAATCAAATAAACAAGATTTACATGTCATTAATTTATAATTACCCATTTTCAAAATAAAATCTACTGAATTAGAATGAAGCCCAATAGAAATGGGCCAAGTATTCAGGCCACTTGACATAAAAAATTCATAATTTTTGAAAAGAAAATCACTATGATCAATTGCATCTCACTATTTAACTTTATGAGTGCACAAATTATTTAAGAAAAACAAAATCCATGATGCATTCACTTAAAATTTATAAATTTTGAAATAAAAAGTTTTACAAAAATTGTTATTAGTCAACAGCCTCTTGAGCTATTATTACCTGAGTTTTCAGTACATGAGTGAGATCACAAGTTCGACTACTCATTGCCTTTGAGTGAACATACGATTAAATTCATATTTATGGAACAAAATTAATACTGAATAGATAGAACTTCAATTATGATATAGTTGATATTCATAAAAAATAAAATCCAATATTCCAATATTAAAATCATCTACTGATAGTTATTAAGTATGTTTGTTTAAATAATCACACCTATAAAAAAAAAAGGTAGATAATGTGCTTAAAATGAATAAATTTTTATTAATAGAGTCCCTTCACAAATTTAAAAAATAAATATTATTAAGATAGATGATAATGTTAAAGTTTTTAGAATATTAATTAATTTTTCAAATGTTAAATTTTGAGCAGAGTTTTGAAAACAGTCGGAGTTTGTTTTGCATTGGATTGAAGCATAGATTGAATCTAAAAGCTCTTTTTTGGCATATTAAAAATAAATAATGATTATCACATGTTGTAAATTTGCAATCATTCTTTAAATATTATTAGAAAATTTGCAAAAACAACTACAATTATTTTTTAAATAATAAACTATATAATTAAAAAAGATGTCCGTACAAAAAACCTTCAGTAAAAAAAAAGAAAGAAGAGTAAACGGAGAGACAGAGAGACAGTAAAAAGTGATGGGATTGATGGATGGATGAAAAAGTAAAAAAAAGACAAAAAAAAAAAAGCAAAAGGTCAACCATCACTTCAAATCAATTTAATGAATGAGCCCCTTGATATTTTTTTACTTAATTTTATTTTAATAAATAATAATATCTTTAATAGTAACAATAATAATAATAATAAACCTAAAAAAATGCCATAAAATGAGGGCAGTTCCGTCATTCACGGGCTGCTCTTTCACTTCCCATGTTCTGAGATTTATTGAGACGTGGAAGACAAGTTACTTATCATCGCTTGCTCCGACACACTCAATCCATGAAATTGAAAAGTGAATTGTGAAATGATTTTTATTTTTAAATTTGAATAGAAATATTTTGGACTTATATATATTATTTTAAAAAAATTATATAATTTTAATTTTTGGTAAAATAAGCAACTAACTTGTTATCTAAAAAATATAACAAAACTTAAACAAACATTAATGTATTCATTTTATATAAATTTATAAAAATTCGATATTAACGGAGTTAGAAGGGGGGGTTTTGAAATGTTCGTACTTTTTGCATGTGATGTGCATGGTTCTATTCTACTTACGTATGTCCGATTAATTTGGATTTAATTAATATTGATAAAATAATTATGTTTCCGATTAAAGCTAGTATTTATTAATCTCCATAAAATTTCTAATATTGATAAAATAATGTGCATGGTTCTACTTACTCATCTCCCAAGAATGATGAATAATTCTTTTACTTAAATTCAAATTTAATTAAAAAAAGAAATTGTTTGAATTTGAGAACGATGGCGGGAATTATTATCCGGATAAGGATTCAAATGTAGGCCCGGTCTCCGCCGAGCTAATAAGCGTGCACAGCAACATTATTTGGATTTTTTTCTCATTCAAATTAATTTTTTTAATAAATACTTTTTAAATCGTTACTCAAAAATAAATCCATAAACAAATAAAATACACATACAAACTGTAAAAAGCCACACCTAAAAAAAGAAAAATACAAATACAAATAAATATACACGCTTATATACATATATACTCTCAATAAAAAAGTATTTATTTATTTATAAACCCCCCATTAAAACACTAATATTAACATAAATACGCCTTTGTGCTCCGACACAAAGCGAAATTTTTGCTGATTTTTTCAAACTAATATTAATATAAGAGCGCTTGAAGGGTTAATGAGATAAATATAATTTTTTAGGAGGATATATGGGAAAATATATTATTATTGTTTTTATTATTATACCCTTTTAAAAACCCATAATATATTTATAAGAATTATAAGGAGTATATAAACAAAGACGAGGGGGAAGAAGGAGAACAGTGAACCTCAATGTTGTTCACTGTTCGCCGGCGGAGGTGGCCGGAAAGAGAGCGTCCCAGATCTCGGAGAAGGCGGAGATGATGGCGCGGTGGTGATGGTGAGAGTTGAGAGATAGAAGGCAATGCAAGAGCTCTTTCAGATCGCGGGGCTCGTACAGCTCCTTCTCGACAATCATCTCCGTCATGGATCTCCGGAAGTCGGAGTACGGATCCTCCGATCTCTTCACCACGGCGAAGCTCTCCTTGACCGTCAATTTCTCCACCTCCTTCCCGAGATTAAGGGCGTCCGATGAGTCGGTGAAGGAGGAAATTAGGGTTTCGGTCTCATCATCGTCATCGTCTTCATCTTCGCAATTGTTAAGGGTGAGAGAAGAGGTTTGGTTGAAGAGATTGGTGTAGATCTCATCATCGCTGGAGAACCAGCCGCTGTCGCCGGAGGAGGAGCTGGGTCGGGGATTTGGGTTAGGGTTTCGGCGAGAGTCGATCTTGCGGCGAGGAGGGGGAGGGGGAGGGGAGAGGGAGTCGTGGCGCCAGAGATAGGCAGGGGTTCCACGGGCGCGGGAGAGTTCGGCATCGGCATCAGCGTCGATGGCGACGAAGGGGTTGCGGCGAGAGGGGGAAGGGCGGCAGCCGCAGCCGACAGAGACGATGGCCGGGGCTCTGCCGGAGGTGATGGCCATGGGATAGTCATCGTCGTTGCGGCATGTCTGGAAGGATGGGAGAATCTTCGAGAGCTTTTCCTTCAAACGCTTTGCCATTTTCTTCTTCTTGTTGTCAGTGAAAGAGACCACAAGCGCCTTCATTGGGGTTTATATAGGGGGTGTAAGCGCGGAGATTTTTTTTAATACAAATAAATAAATAATTAACTTTTTATTTTTATTTTTATTTATTGAGAAATATATACAGTAATCCATAGCTCTATAATACCTATTATAGAGTTTGTAAATAATTCAAATTTTTTAATGATAAATATTTTTGAGAAATGGATTGTTTCGTGGTTAAAAAGAAAAATTATTTTACAAGTTTAGTATTTCTTAAAAGAAATTTAAATGAACTTTGAATTTTTAACTTGTAGAAAATAATATTAACTTACTTTATTGGGTTGGTTAAAATATTTGTGTATGTATGAAATAAAACACCTGCTAGAAAAGGTTTATTTTTTAGAATACTCTCCGTATTTTTCAGACCTTCAAGTTTGGATTTATCACAGTTTAATATATATATATATATATATTAAACTTATTTATTTTCCTTTATAAATATTTTTAAAATTACAAATAAACATCTACATTATAATTTAAACATTTTTGGGAAAACATAGAATATTTAATTCTTCGGTTGTCATAAAATTTCAATTTCACTAATTAAACAATATTTTGTACTCGGACATAACAAAGTATAAAAATAATTTTATGTCTCTAATTTTAAAATATAGATAAATAGATTTGAGGATGAAAACATGAAAGAGAATGAGAGAAGTAGCAGTTTTTTTAAAATCAAATCTTGACTTAAAACATTAAAAAATATATATAAATATTTATTTTTAATCATTGCAACTTACTCACTCACTGCCAAGTTCATTTTTGAATTAAAGAAATTGGAATCCGTAGGTATGCAACAATAATATCTAAACAAATATTACAAACTAGAAAAATTCAACTACTTTTCAAGTTATTTTCAAATAAAAACACCCAATTAATGTTTAGCTGGATTAATTTCTTATTATTAAAAATATGCCTTTAAAAAACGGTTGGTTATGTGCCAGATGAAAGCTTTGAAGGTAGTCATTTGGGGGTTTGCTAGTTATTGTCCTCTAGCTTTTGATTTTTAAGAAACTGTTATTATTGGATTGGAACAACATTTGTCTTTATTTTGTTGAATTAATTGGAGAAATATGAGACATGTGAGGTTCTTGGAATGTAGATTGAATGGATTTGCATGTTTGTAATATGCTTATTAGATGCATTAGAATTTTAATACTAGTTTTTTTTAAATAAAAAATTAGCAATAAAATTGTGAGTTTCACACCATGTGACATTCTTAAAAGCATGTCTATTTACATCATCACATGACACATATTTTTAATTTCTAATGCATTATATTTGGTGTAAATAGAAATGATAAAAATTAATAAAAAATTTGCCTAAATTTGGATTGACTAACTTCAATAGTAATTCATTCCCGGTGATTCATGACTTATTTATTATTCCAATTATATATATTTTCAGTTTTTTAAATCTATAAATATAATTCGACTATAAGTCAGCATCCACTATCGGAGATCCGCACTAATATTTTTCACATAGACTAATGTTATTAGATCAAAAGACTATTGATTCAATTTTTTTTTTTAATGCTTGCTGAATGCTCAAATGGTTATTTATTCAATAATGTGATCCCCAAATAATGAAATAAATTAATATTACTTCTGGACAAACCAACATTGTTTTTCTTTTCTTTTCACTTTATAACAAAACATGGACACAAGCACTGGGTCTTTAAATAGTAGCATCAACAAGCACCCAAACATTCTTTGTTCTTCAAATCAAGCTTTGCACTATAGATTCAGACAAAAGCAAAAAAACAATGTCCGCTAAAAGCCATCCATCATCATATACAAACATGATGAAACCCTTTAGTATATATAGAATCATTATTTGGTCAAACGTTTGTCCAAAATATTATATCCATTTTGAGAGGTTCAAATGAGAGAAAAAAAAAAAAAACATACAATTCTTGATAATTTCTCCTTTAGTCCCCATTTGGCATCACCATGTGATCAGACTCAAATAATAAGGCACATCACAAGGACAAATTATGTAGAGGAAAAATAATAAGAATGACAATGTAATACTCCACGAATTTAATAACAAGAATCAAATTAAAAAAAAATTAAAAAAATTCATTCATTAATCAATTAGATGATTCCCTCCAGTTATTTATGCGTTGGCATCACTCATGGCCATGCATGTAGCTAACAAATAACTTTTTTTAAAACCATAACTTTATTATAAAAAAAAACAGAGTACAAAGATAGCGCATAAGGAAAACAGATCCATTGAAAATTAAAACAAAATAAAACAAACTGTCTACTAGAAATGAAAACTGACATACAAAGACAAGTGCAGAAATTAAAAAACAAAAAAGAACAAACAAAAACACAGACAAACACAGAGGTCCCGGATGAAGATAGGATCTCCTCTGAAGGGGAGCTATAACATAAAAAATATATAGTTTTTGGAAAATGGTAAATGCTTCATTGAAATTTTTCATAAGTTTTAGTGCAATTAGTTACAACAGCAGCAAACCTTATGAGTTATGTATAAACACTCAAGCTACACAAGTTACAGAGGACACAATCAAAGACAAAGGCAGTGGAATACCTGTTTCAATTCTACATGATCGTATGTCGATGAAAAAAGGGCATTCAAGATTCCTTCATCTGCCAACCGATCAAAAATCGAATGCTTAATCATTTGATGCATATCGTTAAAGCCTTTAAAGGAGATATAGCAAATGGCAGTTACTCGAAAACCTTCACATGGCATAGCAAACCTCCAGCTTCATCAGCGAAGCTTATTTTCTTTCCCTCCTTGCGAATTCCATTAACAGGAGAAGCCTCCTTCTTGTCCCCTTGCTAATGATTGCCAAAGGAGAAAAACAGATAAATACGTGTGATATTGATAATTGATAATTAAGTGATAAGGAACTGAATTAATTTGATAATCAAGGCTAACCATTATTTTGCAGAACCGGTTACAATCTCTGGCCATTATAGTCAGCCATCTTTTTGTGTACCCTTCAAGAGTTGATGCATTGTCAAGAGCTGCTCTGATCTGCATCAGAAAATCCACAAGAAAATTTTAATAAAAACAACTAATAGTCAAAAGAATGTAGTAAACTTTTTTTTTAAAAAAAAAGGAAAAAGAGAAAACAATGTAGTAAAAATGACAAAAGGTCAGCCAAATTCATCAAGAGTTGAATACTGGTTTGAGCATATTCTGGAATAAGTAATACATGAGCTGGACGATCACACAGTCCTAACAAAATCAAATTCATAACAAATGAGAAAAAAAACTAACGATGTGCATGAACTGTGTCAATTGTTGACAGAAATCAAACTTGAAGCAGCAAGGGCATTAGCAATGCAAAGATTCCAGTAGAAAAAGAATTTCACCACTGTCTAATAAATTCAAATTGGCAATTCACAGATGGTGGTGCACTGATTGCCATAGGGTGCATTTCATTAGATAGTGGCAAAGGTGAAGTCATCCATTGATATAGGTTCAGTAAGTATTGTTGGAGTTCATTGTAAACCACATTTAATTAGGAGGATCCATGTACCCACCTCATCAGAAGTTAAGTTTGAAGTCATCGGTAAAGAGTCTTCTGAAAGCATATTTCTTTGAACAATGCTCTTCATGGATTTCAACCCCTTTAGAAGCTTCATAGCTACCCCTTCTATATCGTGCATTTGTTGCTGTGAGAATTCAATGGCCTTCTGGGTTTGCTTCTTGGCTAGTGAGCTCTCCATGCAAGAACAAGGAGATCTGTTAGATGCATCTGGTGACTTAAGAATCCCTTTGACTGCTGAAGGAAGAGAATCATTTCTGCTTTTTGGTTTATTCGTCATTCTATCAGAGCATGATAATGGTTTAGTTTCCTTTGAGACTGACAATATTGAAGGGATCTCATTTCCAGCAGAATTCTCATACCAAAGCCTCTTTCTAGTCTCTGGAGAGTCAGAACAAGAATCAAGAATATTGAAGGGAAATTAAGTGAAAAGAAAGAGAGACAGAAGAAGTCTAATGCTTACTTGAACTTTGTAGGGCATCATATAAGTCTGCCCCATTTACAGCCTGACAAAGCTTTTCCTGAGAAGTTGGAGAAATAGTCTGCATAACAGAACCAACTAATCTGAGCTTTGGGCAGACTAAGTTACAGATCAAAAAGGAATAGCATAAAATGACTTGAACCTTTCTATTTGATAGTAACTTCTCTGGAGTATTTTCCAGTCCACCAATGGATTGATCCAGAGTGAACTCTGTTTTGGGGCTGTCATCCTTGGGCAAGATTTCAGGAAGGCAAGTTGGTCTCACTGCTGCAGCATCTGTCTCATTGTGAAAAGTAGAAGGTAGAATATTTTCTTTTGCTTCAGATGTACTATCATCAGTCAACCGCAGAAGGCAGAAAGAACCCAAACAAGGTGTGGGACATTGAGGTGAATGGTCATCAACAGCTACTCTAACTACTTTGGTGTCAATCACCCCGGTGAATTCATTAGAATCACAGTTGATTCTACTCCCACAGTAGTTTAATGTATTTTCGGATGGAGCAGATACAAGCTCAGCTTCATGTAATCTATCACAGGTAATCTGAGAAATAGAGCCATTACTTGAGCAAACATTCAACTGCTGTGAGCGTAGATTGTGTGAACCATTTACAAAGTGTCCTCCAGCATGAAACAATAAGTGTGTTTTGTCACAATATTCTGGCACTTCTTTTCTATGAACATCATCAACTATATTATCCAGAGATTCTGCACTGTCATCAGTGGGAGAAGTGTCACCTGAATCATGGAATTCCCTAAAACTGGCACTACTGTTAATGGAGGGATTGCTATTGATAATGCATATTGGCAACTCTTTTGCCTGTCCTTTATCTACTACAATGCCACAGTCCTCGATCACTTTAATAGGGGAACACTCATATATATCATTTGTTGATCCCCCATTTTCAGCAAAGTCACTGTCTTTCTGATCATTAAATTGATCCACTTTCTGTGAACATAAGCCATGTTTTCCAACTCTAGAATAGTCTCTACTGTCACAAGAAATATGGACTTTGTTATGTTTTGTTAGCAAATCTGTAGAAAGAACCTCATCAACCATATTACCAAGATACTCGACTTTATTGCTGGGTACAGAATGAGCAAATGAAACCTGTGATTCTCTAAAACCGTCACTATTATCAATGATCCCATCAGTGCAGTTGCTGCATGCTGACAGCTCCTCAGCCTGCTCTTCACAAACCACATTTCCATGGTCCTCCAGCGCCTTGAGTGAAACATAATTTGCTATCTCCTCATTTTCATAAAAATTGACACTCCCATCATTCAACTGATTCACATTCTTGCCATGGATAGAATCCTCAAGAGGAAAGCCATTGTTGTTGGTGCTAGTACTGGTATCAGGAAGAAGTCTAGAAGCGGCTACTGGCTCTGAGCTTTCAGTACAAATAGCATCTTCAGCAAAGTCTGCAAGACAATCATACTTGTGTTTCATATGTACCATAGAAGCTTCATTTACGCAACACTCTGATATTTCATTAGCAGAACAGTTTATTTCTTCCATCTGTAGATCACTTTCAACATCTCCATCTACCTCCACTGACATGTCAACAGGGCAGCTGAAATCGCCACTAGCAGGATTGGCAGCAAAAAGGGTGCTCTCATGCTCTTGGTTATGAGCATCCAATATTTCACTTTTTATACTACACGTCAATTCAGGATTGGCTGCGTGATCATTTAGCTCGATCTGCACTAAACCGTTGGGAGAAGAATTGAAACCATTGGTCCCAGAAATATTATTAGCATGGAGTTCCTGAAACCTGTTAGCGGAAAAGATTGATTCCTCACTGAATTCTGTCTCATATACCTCCTGACATTTATTAGATGTGCCCAAGGAAGAAATTTTACCAGCATCAAGTGCGACATAAGCATCCCAGGAAACATTTTCTAAGATCTCGTTTTTCATGTTAAGCGGTTCAGGATCAATCTTCAATTGTCCAACTGGTGGAGGGATAGAATTGTTTATTTCAATAAAATTCTTCATTGCAAGAGCTTGAAAATCCTCTGCACCACCTTCTGAACAAGAAAAAACAGAAAGGAAAACCAATTAGGAGAGGAATGAAATAATTAGATGAAAAGGATGGGAATAATCTGTTTTCCGAGTTTAAAACTTTCAACTCAATATATATTTTTTTTAATGACGCACCAGATGGTTCAGCTTTAGAACAAATATCTATCTTAGAACTTGTACATGCATTTATCTTTCCAACACGACCAGTGTGTTCCAAAGAACATAGACGGCTTCGCTTTCTCCCAGGTGGACTTGATTTTTTCATTACTTTCAATTTTAAGCTAATAAGAGGTAGGTTTAGATCAGGTTCCTCATCTGGCCTCTCACTGGAATGATCTTGTTCCTCAGATAGATCAGAACTTGATTGACTCGTTAAAGCGGTCGACATTGAGGCATTACGTTTAAGGGACTTGCGTTTCTTAGCTTTACATCTAGCTTGGAAATCCTTCAAAGTCATGCTGATAATACTAGGGTCATCGGTGCTGCTGCTTGAATCTAAATCACTACTGCATGTAATGCATCTTCTTTTACAGTTATCATTGAGATCACCCTCCTCATGAAGTACTTCAAGTTTGATTTGTCCAGTGACAAAAGAGTGGTTATTGGTGTTTGGCTGATAAAGTTTTGAATTGTGGGCATCAACTGATCCACAGACAGCATTGATCCCCTTGAGCCTCAGTGATTGTCTCCTGGGAGGGTTTATACTCGACAAGGCGCCAAGTAAACTAGATTCAGATTCAGAATGTACAGAGCTGTGATTTGCTAAATTGGAGTCTTTATTTTTCCCTCCACTCCTAGACGCACCAATCTTTGCCATTCTCAATCCTGCTCAAAACAATAAGAAGGATAATAGAAAAAAGTTGTGTTTTTAGTTCCAGTAATAAGGGCCGACTATCACAATTATAATCAATAGCAAAAATATAGACAGAAACATATTGAGATTTACATAATAAATCAGTGCCAAAAACCCCAGCCCTATCAAATGTTAAAATAGGGAAAAACCAAGCCAGAAGCAAAAAAGGGTTTTAAACAGCACATGGAGCAATAACCAAATCCAAAATTTGTAGGAAATTATTATGTAATTCTCAAGAGAATGTTGAATAACAATGAAACATTTGGACACAAATATCCTCTCCTATAAGCCTCAATGAGATTCATATACATATATTTACTTATAAGCCATGAGTTCTGAAAAGAAAGTAGAGCATATGTAGTAACATACACGTATGCAAAATAAGTTTAGTAACAGGTAAAGAAAAGGCTTGAAAATCCTCTATGGATAATGACAACCATTGAAAACATGTAAAGTTTCCTGAATAGTCTACCCTTTTCAAGAAAAGATTTTCTTTGTGACCATAGGTTGAGTAGTATATTAATAAATAGGTAAGGGCAAGATATTCTACATTTTTATTGATGAGAAAAAAAAATTCAAGTTATGGTCATACGTACAATCCTAACTACATCTATCCTAGTCATTTATTGAGTGTAGAAAGAATAAGCCTAAAACATTCTTAGGAGTATGTATGTGCAGGGATACCTACTAGAATATTTGCATAAACTTATGACATATCTTGCCTATCCTCCCAGTGCATTTAATAATATAACTCAACTGCTAGAGAAACAATAAATGCTTACCAATTACAAACCTGTGGAGAATAAAAAACCTCCAAGTTTAACAAGGGAAAATATAAAATTTGCATATATAACTAACATGCTAATATTTCAAATTGTTTCCTGCTTAGCTTTCAGGAAAAAGCCCATAATGATCTCATTCTAAGTTTTTGCCAGCCTTTAAGAAAATTCATTTTGCTTCCCTAACTGCATGGGCCAAGCAATTCCAAGAATACAATAACTTGGAAACCTTTTAGTGCACCGCACACTATACAGCTAGGATACAAACTAAAATAATTGAGCGCAAGACTCATCAAGAATGTCCCTAAATGGAGACTAAATGTAGAGCCTCAATAGGCTCTTGATGCACAATTAACATTCTAGTGTTCCTTAGGTTACAATAAATAAATACAAATTTTCAAAAGAGTCAAGTCTGGGCCTCTCAACATCCAAGACAAAGGAGATAACTGAAAGTACCCTAGTTTTCCATTCCTTTAATCTTGTAACTTCATAGTTTCAGATCTGAGCATGCAAATAGAAAAAGAGGCACAACAAGGAACAATATGCAAATCAAATCCGGCCTCCTTTCATTCGGCGGAAGAAAAAAAGAAACCTTTTTAAATCTTTTTCTTGCCAATCCACATCAAAATCTTCTAATTTTATTCTTCAAACTCACAAGGAGGTGAACTCGATCACATTTCTAATTTTCTCCTCTTGAACCAGCGAAAACATGCATCATTGATGGCGCAATAAAGCATTCAAATAAAAAGAAACAAGAAACAAAACAGTAATACAGATCCACATAGATTAACAACAAGAAAAGAGACGGGATTAAAAAATTCTCTCCTAGACTTGGACATAAAGATCCAGAGAAGATCCAATTAGCAGAAACTAACCTCAACAGAGAGAATCCACACAAAAGCGTTCGAAGGCGGCGATCTTTGGACGGAGAAATCAGGGGGGGAGAGAGAGAGATCTCAATGGATCTCAAATGGAGGAATGGGGAAAGGGAGCAAAGGCAATTGCTTTTTAGGGCTTGAATCTCGCGCCAAGAATTTGGCGGGAAAATTGGTGGCCTCGCCTCTAGGGTTTACGTTCTCCTCGTGGGCGAATCCCGACCTTACGATCGACAAGATTATGATCTTGAGGCAGGCGGAAAAGGGGGGCTTTTAAGAGGGTTTTAAGAGGGTTGTCAGGTGGTGTTTTTAATAATATTTTTTTAGCTTAATGACTAAATTAATTAGTATAATTAACACAATTTTTAAAAAAATATTTAAATTTTATTCTTGAATTATTTATCCTTCATTCCTTAAATTTTCAGTATATTTTTATTCCAATTTGGTATAAAATTGCCATTTAGAAAACTTTTACATAAAAATAAAATCAATAATAAATTACGGGGATGATTTTATAAATTGCCAAAGCACAATCTCATTCCTCGTTTTCATCCAACCTCGGCGGAGGCACCGAAGCTCGCTCCGGCGAGTAGCGAGAGATCGAGATGAAGGCGACGCTGAAGGGCCGATACGAGGCGGAGAAGAGCTCCGCCGCTGCCACAGTATCCTTCACCACCGGCGATCTCCGCCTCAAGGCCTCCCTCACCGATGCCACCCTCCTCAACGCCCCCTCACTCCATGGCCTTGCCCTTTCCATCGAGAAGCCCTCCGCTTTCCTCGTCGACTTCAACATCCCCAAGAAGGTCGGCGTCCCATTCCTGGATGTGGATTTGAGGTTTAAGCTTGGTGAGATTTTTGGCTGATGATCTTTTCCAGCTCGCAGGATGTGAGATTCCAATTCATGAACACGGTGAGGGTGATGGAGAAGCCGATCAGCCTGACCTACACCCACGCTCGCGGGGACAACCGGACGGCGCTCGATGGCTTGGTGACCTTCGATCCGGCCAACAAGGTATCAGTGAGTTATGTCTTTGGGTCGTTGAATTGCAGGGTGAAGTACGCATACGCACATGGGGAGCTCCGGCGAACGGTGTTCGAGCAGTGCTATGATTTCACGAAGAATGCTTGGGACTTTGGAGTGTCGAGGAAGTTTGAAGGAGGAGATTCGGTGAAAGCATCGTATCAGACGTCGGCCAAGTTGCTCGGTGTCGAGTGGAATCGAGACTCTAAGATCAATGGATCATTCAAGGTATCTGTTGATCCCGTTATCTGGAAAAACATAGAATGCTTTCGTTTGCTTTGATGGGTATATAATCTCAAGTGAATTCTAGCACAAGCTAGCTGCTTCTTGTCGATATCATCCACTCGTCTAGTATTCTGATTTCAATAGTTTGTGATATCAAAAACTTGGTGCTTTTTTGGTTATTCAAGGTATCTTTTGATTCAATTCTTTGGAAAAAATGGAATATTTTGTGTGCTTTGAATTATATATATTTTCAAGTGAATTTCTAAGACTTCAACATGCTGTTCGTCATCAATATCTTCAACTAGTGGAGTCTTTTAATTTGCATTTTTTAGTTGTATGAGTTTAGATTACTTGATAGCTTGGGAAGATCTTGTTTCCTTGAACTATAATTTGTGCTAAATTTTATCGAGAAAGGGTGCTGACAATGGATGGTGGGGCTGTGAGAAGGCTTTGCAACAAGCTTGATAAATAGACCAGCCACTGGCTATGAGAAACTTATTCTACATATATTCTAAGGCAGTGTTGAGGATTTTCAATTTGTACTTACTTTTGTGGAGTCATACTAAAGCTGAAGTCTACTTTAGAGCAGAACCTTTGCAAGCTCCAAACAGGTCCTTTAAAAATGTAGATAGCATAAATATTACCTTATCATCAGATCAGCAACAGTAAATGGTTGTCTAAAATGATATTCTATGGTTTAAGAGACAATTGGGACTTTTTCTTCAGGTAACCCCTTTTTATGGAAACATAATATATGCGCATTCCCATGTAGATGATCTGCATCATAGTGATGTTTGATAGCAGAGGCATGTGAAGGCTTAATCTAGAGTCCCTTTATCAAAATTGAACAACCTTTTTGTTGCTGAAGCATTGGGTTTCGTGTGCTAACTAACTTGAGTTTAATTTATTAAAATTGAAATTCTGGTTTAGAAATGATATTCTTAATTAGTAAGTTTACTATCGCATCTGAAGGAAAAAAATGAATCATGGACTCATGACTGGTTTTGTGATTAGTTGGAGGTATTGAACTAGCTAGGCAAAATATTTTCTAATCGAATAAGCTAAACATGGGATGGATGTCTTTATCTATGTCAGCCTTTTGGTATATGGTTTCCTGTGATGTATCACTATTAAGTTTTAACTACTGGTACCAGCCTACTAATATCAAGCAAATGGTGACATTTAATTTAAATCTTCTTCTATCCCAAAAAATGATATCTTACTCTAATGACATCAGTGTTTCTCATCTCTCATAGATGTGCCAGTGTTCTGGAGAGTAAGTGTTTGCGTATCTATTTTGCCCACTGCTACCATTCTAATTTGCAGAAACGCCTTCATGGGGGTTTCCATTTGTGAAATGCTATATATGTAGGGGTGCTTATGCTGGGTATCTCTCCGTTGTTAAGTACCTGGGTGTGTATATGTTTTATATAGCGGTAAATAAATAACATAATCTACAATAGACTTTTAACTTTGAGTGTATTTTCAGATTTTAAAATCTTTCCTGCCAATCATTTATAAATTGTCTAATTATGGCTTTTCATCAGATGCTGCTTGGCTTGACGAGATATAATATACTTTGTTGCAAACTCTGAAATTCTTCTTTTCTTCAGATATCTGCATCTATGAATTTGGCGGAGCAAAAGATGGTTCCAAAGTTGGTAGCTGAGAGTACATGGAATTTTGAAATGTGACTCTCTAAGTGCTGAAATTTTGGCCTGCAGAGGTCTGCTCTATTGTTTTTCTATTGGTTAACTATTCTTAATTAATATTGAAAATACCAATTGGTTCTCTTCATGAGTTGATGTCTCGGCCATTGCATCATGTTCCAGCATTAGAAACATGAACAATGAGCTAGATATTTTTGTTTCAATGAAATACATTTTTCTTTACTGGCTGAAGCTGATGACTATCCAAACTAGGAGTGTTAGTTTATTTTGTTATAGTATAAGCTTTACTGAACCTGATAGTTAATTACAGTGTTTGAATTGTTCACATCATGAATATCTTGCATTTTCAATATCATGTCTTTTTTGCAGGACATTGAATCGTTGGCAGCAAAGGCCATCTTCTTCCAGTTCAAACAACGACCATCAGAAAATCAATTGGTAAAATGCGATCATTCAACATTTTCGGTATCAAAATTGCATGCTAAAACCTAATGCTTTTGTTGTCATGGCAAGAGCTTTACACGGCCGGGCTTGATTAGTTTGGGAAAAAAATAACTCCAAAATTGCCATTATATCAGTGGTGGTACTTTTCTATTTCTCTCTTGTTTTCCAGTGGTTCACTTAATTTGATTTTATTTTCTAAAATATCTGTAGTTTTTACTGTCAAGTGATGGTTTACCTCTGCTTTTGTACGTTAATTATTTAACACATTATGTATTCAGGTTTATGTAATCAGACCCATTGAATTACATTCTTCAAAAGAGTTGATATCAAATGTTTTCTGTCTGAAGATGACACTGATTTTGTATTTAAATTTTTTTTCCCCTTAAAAAAATCCCTTTTTAGTTACTGCCACGTATTTCTTTGTTATTATCAGGCGTGAAAAGAAAGTTAATTTTATTCATCTCTCTTTCCTTATGTTAGAGTATATTTACTATATTTACTTATACTTGTACATATCCCTGTTTATACATACGTATATTTGTATTTTTGTATAGTGATGGCAACGGATCGGATCGGGTGCAGGTTTTGCCATATCCGCACCCGAAGCCGCTACCCCGCCCCCATACCCGAACTCGACGGGTTCAAAACCCCAACCCACCCCCGCACCCGCCGGGTATCGGGTACCTGCTGGTATACCCGACCCGCTATGACCCTATTTTTTTTTTTCATAAAATATGACCTTCAATATACAATCAATGAAACAAATCGAAACCCTAGAACAAAAAATGAGGATCGAAAACATCACGGCGGCTTCTCCCTCTCTCTCTCCTTTAAATTGATTACTTGCAAACATCAACTCATCAATGGATAGCAAAGAAGATGAAAAACTTATTAGGGGAATTGGGGAAGAATTAAAGAAAAAAATCACGCTTTGGAACGCGTTTTGTGGTTGTTTTTTCTCTTTCCCCCCCTCGTTGGTGTTGATATCGTTAGTTATTTAAAATTGGCCCCCCCCCCACCCCACCCACAACCCCCCCGGCTTTTCTTCTTTTTTTTTTAATAGAGTGTTGAAAAAGGAGTTAAAAAATTTTGGGGGTTTTTTTAAAATTTTTTTCGGGTCGGGTTGGGGGTTGGTTGGGGTTCTCCCATACCCGCACCCGCTTCATACTTATCGGGTTTTACCCGAAACCCAGTTAAACCAGGTATTACCCATCAAACTCGGGTCGGGTTGGGGTATTTTTGCCATACCTACTCTTGTATCTATTTATTGAATTGTTACCCTTAATGAATGGTAAGCTCATTTTACAACACCTAACATGGTATCAGACAATTAGCTTCTTCGGCCTCTCCGGCTTTTCTCCCACCTCTCGTCTCCCTCCTCTCTCGCCGCCCTTCCATTCTTCATTGCCCGGGGGGGGGGGGGGGGGGGGGCCCCCCTCTCCTCCCCCCCCCCCCCCCCCCCCCCCCCCTCCTCCCCCCCTTTCTTTCTTTTTTTTTTTGTTTGTTTGGTGGTTTGGTTGTTTGTTTGTTTTATTTTTTATTTTTTTTTTTTTTTTTTTTGGGGGGGGGGGCCCTCCCTGGGTGGGGGGGGGGGGGTTTTTTTGGGGAGGGGGAGTTTTTGATTGATCTCACTTGTTATCGAGCACTTGTTGGAGCTCTTGTCTATGTGACTATCACTCGACTAGATATTACTTATGATGTACGTGTTCTTAGTCAGTTTGTCCGCTCTACTCATTATGCTGCACTGCTACGGGTTCTTCGTTACCTCCGTGGCACTATCACTCGATCTCCGTTTTTCTCGGCCACGTCATCCTTTGAGTTGTGTGCCTATTGTAATGCTGATTAGGCAGATGATTCTACTGATCGGCGATCCACCACTAGTTTCTGCATTTTCCTTGGAGATTCACTTATTTCTTGGAAAAGCAAGAAACAATCTATTGTTGCTTTTTCCACTGCCGAGTCTGAGTATGGTGCTATGTCTTCTACAAACAAGGATGTTCTTTGGTTGCATCAGATTTTGATGGATTTTGGTGTCTCCATATTTGCTCCCACTCCTATCTACTGCGACAACCAGAGTGCTATCAAAATTGCTGCTAATCCCGTGTTTCATGAGTACATGAAGCATCTTGAGATTTCTCTTCACTTTGTTCGTCATCATTATCTTGTTAGCAGTATTCTCCTTCCGTATGTTGCCTTCACCTAGCTTGTTGATTTTTTTACTAAGGCACATACTGTTTTTCGATTTCAGTTTTTAGTTGACAAACTCTCGGTTTATGACCCACCGTGAGTTTGAGGGCGCTTGTTAGAGTATATTTACTATATTTATTTATATTTGTATATACCCCTATTCATATATACATATATTTGTATTCTTGTATCTATTTATTATTGGTTTGTTACCCTTAATGAATGGTAAGCTCATTTTACAACACCTAACACCTTAGTTAGCCTTATATTCTTCCACCTTAAATTTTAAGGAAAATTAATTTAATGAATCAAATTGACACATTATATACTTTACTTATATTAAAAGTAGATCATTTGATATTTCCAAAATTTATTAAAAAATATAGCATGAATTAAGTATTTGACGTTTTGGTTTATTACCCTTCGCTTGTGATTATAGTGTAACTTTGAAAAAGGTTTATTATTAGTTTAGAGGTCCCTTCTACCCATTTTTAAATCGATTTTTCACTAATTTCACTTTTATTTATTTATTTATTTTTTAACCAATTGATGTTTTAACTGAACCGTTTCATCATACTTTATAGTCTTGTCTATAAGAAACTTGGAGAAAAAAAATATATAAAATGAAATAAAAATTAAGGATACAAAAAAAAAATCAAAACTACTATTGGTCAAAGTTGGTTGTCACCAAAGCCATCTAATCCTTCATTAGATAAAACCTCTCACATAATCTTTATTAGTTCTCACTTAATTACCCTAAAGTTTTCATATAAATAGAAGGAGGATGGAAACTCTCATATCACCTCAACATAGAGAGAAAATCAAGAGTGAGGGTGAGGAAGTGTGAAAGAAAAATAGTGAGAAAAATATTTTGAGAGTTTTTGTGTTGATTTTGTTACAGGAGAGAATTAGTTGATATTCTCCTTATTAACAGAAAGCTTGTAACTCCTATTTTTACTACTATAGTAAATTATTCTATCTTGCTCGTGGTTTTTACCCTGATTTGTTTAGGGGTTTTCCACGTAAAATCTGTGTCTTTCATCTTTATCTTTTATTTTTCAAGTATTTCTGTTGTGACCCTGCTCCACGCAGTTCTTTTTATTCCACAACAAGTGGTATTAGAGCCAGATTTGGGTGTATATATATATATATACTTATTGTATACTCTGTGGCTGCCACTAATAGTGGATCCTTCAAATCAGAAAATAAGTTAGATTATTATTCACCCATTGAAGGAACTGATTACTGCCCGTCAAGCAGTTTGTTACAGAAGTAATGGCAACAAAGTTTGAAATTGAGAAATTCAACGGGAGTAATTTCTTGTTGTGGAAGCTAAAGATGAAGGCTATCCTGAGGAAGGATAATTGTTTAGCGGCTATCAGTGAAAGGCCAGCTAAGGTTAAAGATGATAAGTGGAACGAGATTGACGGGAATGCTATAGCAAATCTTCACCTCACACTTGCTAATGGAGTTCTATCAAGTATAGAAGAGAAGAAAACGGCGAAGGAGATCTGGGATCACCTCACAAAACTCTATGAGGCCAAGTCACTCTACAACAAGATTTTTCTTAAAAGGAAACTCTATACTTTACGTATGGTGGAATCCACTTCAGTGACGGAGCACCTGAACACCCTAAATACTCTATTTTCCCAACTCATAACATTGGGACATAAAATAGAGGTATGTGAACGTGCAGAGCTTCTACTCCAAAGCTTGCCAGATTCTTATGGTCAACTCATCATCAATTTGACAAACAATGTCCCCACGGACGTTCTAGTCTTCGACGACATTGCAACTGCTATTCTGGAGGAAGAGAGTCGGCGCAAGAACAAGGAAGACAGGTTGGCAAATTCGCATCAAGCGGAGACCTTAGTGGTGACGAGAGGAAGATCAATAGAACGTGGCCCCAGTGGGAGCTACAATAATGGCATGTCAAAGTTAAGGAGTAAGAAAACTTTCAAGTGCTACAATTGTGGCAAGAAAGGTCACTTGAGGAAGGATTGTTGGAGTCTAAATAAGAAAGACTCCAATCTTCAAGGAAATGTTGCAAGCATCTCAAATGATGGAGAAGCCATAGTATGTGAAGTAGCAACACACACAGGGAAAAGGTTTACTGATGTTTGGCTTCTAGACTCAGCGGCAATCTTTCATATAACTTCTAGAAAAGAATGGTTTTATCACTATGGACCTATTTTTGGAGGTTCTGTGTATAGTTGCAATGATCAAGCTTTGAAGATCATTGGTATTGGCACCATCAAGTTGAAGATTGTGGGATCAAAAATATGCGCGTTGGAGTCGTGTCGGTAAAGAGACACCAGGCCATATATCGAATAACAAATGATTTATTTTATTTTATTTCATTTTATTATTTTTATTATTTATTATTTTTATTTTATTTTTATTTTGTGGACTCTTCCATTCTTAATAGAAGCAAACCTCTATTATTAATTACCCCAGATTAAAATAGTGGGAACCTCCGATTAAGAGTTTTGAGTACAAGTAAAGACATCAAATATAACAAACTATAAATTTTATTATTTATTTATTTCATACATATATATATATATATATATATATATATATATATATGTATCTTGTTGTCCGTGCTTTGTCACCGAGCCACATGCCTTGTGCCGTCTTGAGATATTTATCTCATTGTTAGGTAATTTGTTTATACAGTGTGGTAGATATAATGAAGGGGTAAAGATGTAATATGGCATGGTTTGAGAATTGAAAATAAGGATCATATGCGTGATCTATTTAAGCTTGAGGCAATATAGTGAACGGTTCGGATTTGATCATCATGAGATAGGATTGGAGGGTTATGATTTCATCATCAAGTAGAAATAGCTTAAGTTCAAGACCATATATAAGGTAAATGGTTCAGATTTGATCATCAGGAGTTTGGTTTAAATTTTGATTGGAAGGCTATGATTTCATCATTATACAAAAATGACTTAAATTTGACGCAATCTAAGATGAAGGGTTTAAATTTGATTGGAGGGCTGTGATTTCATCATCAAGCAAAAATGGCTTAAGTTCGAGGCAATCTAAGATGAAGGGTTTAAATTTGATTGGAAGGCTGTGATTTCATCATCAAGCAAAAATGACTTAAGTTCGAAGCAATCTAAGATGAAAGGTTTAGATTTGATTGGAGGGCTGTGATTTCATCATCAAACAAAAATGACTTAAGTTCGAGGCAATCTAAGATGAAGGGTTTAGATTTGATTGGAAGGGTTGTGATTTCATCATCATCATTAGTGCCAGAAATGTCTTCTTCGGTTTGTATGACATTCACATTTTCAGTAGAGTTCCTAGATGGTTGAACAATAGATAGAGCTGAACTTTGTCCACTACGTTTTCAGTGCGTGCAGCATCCAGAGATGGTAATGGATTGGGTATAGGGTCTCTCAAAACTGGTTCAGATATTTGTTGAATTTGTGACTTCGGATTTCCAAGAGAACATTTAATTTTCTCATCTGAAGTTTTCCCACAAGTAGCATTTTCTTTCATAACCTTAACTCCAATAGTATCTGAAATAGGCTCATCTAAGTCTTCATCAACCATCATAAGGTTAGGACATTCTTCATAAGAATCACCATGAATAATAGCCTTAGTGTCTAATGGATCATCACCAATACAGCCTCAGCACTCAGACGAACCATAAGGTCATCATGATCATCATCACTTTCCATTCTGTAATTTGAACTCCATAAGGTTTGCCCATCAGCGCCAGAGAGAGAGAGTTACCGAAACTGCCGACGGAGGAGGGATATTCCACCCTCGCTGCCGTCGGCATCAGCGATGAATGAGCGACGACGTACAATGATGAGCAGCGACGACACAACCCATTTTTTTTATTTATATATCGGAGATGGGCGAGGGATATTCCACCCTCGCCAACCTCGGTAGCGGTGATGATATGCGACAATAGTGACAATAGCAACGGTGGTGGCGGTGGCAGTGACGAACGGCGACCCCCTTTTTTTTAATAGATATATATATATATATATATATATATATATATATATATATATATATATATATGAGAGAGGAAGATAAAGTATAAGAACCTCCTTCTCTTTCTTCTTCTTCTTCTTCTCTGTTTTTCCTCACTTTTTTTTTCTCTTCTTTTCAAATTCTTCTCCTTTTTTATTCTTTTTGGCTCGTCCCCTCCCCCTTTTTTTTCTATCATTTTTAAAGCCAGGAGATATCGGGCGATTCGACCATCTCGCCAAAAAGGGATATGATCAAATCCGCCCGTTTTTTTTATCCACATATATTTTTTATTTATTTATTTATTATTATTATTTCTTTTATTATTTTTTATTTTTTATTTATTGATTATTTATTGATTTTTTTAATATATATATCTTGTTATCTTAAACGAATAATATATATTATTTATTTATAAATATGTATATCTGACTCGTGATGCGCACTCAAGGGTAATCTTGAGATGCCTCGAGATTTGCGTTCTTGACTGATCTAGGGATTTGAATAATTTTTAGATCGCTTCGAGATCCGTGCTCTTGGCTGATCTAGGGATTTGAATAATTTTTAGATCGCTTCGAGATCCGTGCTCTTGGCTGATCTAGGGATTTGAATAATTTTTAGATCGCATCGAGATCTGTGCTCTTGGCTGATCTTGCAATTTAAATATTTTAGATCGTCTCGAGATCCATGCTCTCGGCTAATCTTGCAATTTAAATATTTTAGATCGCCTCGAGATCTGTGCTCTTGGCTGATCTTCAGATTTTGAATATTTTTTTTAGATCACTTAGTATTTACAATTTTTTTATATATATATCCAAATAATATCCATTTTGTTTATCTTAATATCATATCCTAATTCCATTACAATTGGATGTATGTAATTAAGATAAACCTATTTTGATTAGGATATTGGAATTTTTTTTTAAGATAAACTTATTTTGATTAAAATTAGGATATCAGAAAATTTTATATAAACAAAGATGTATGATGGCACGATCTAGACTATACAAGAAGCCCGACATGTGGAGGGGTTGACGAAGAACTTGTTGTCTATTGGACAACTTGATGATCTTGGCTGTAAAATTGAAGTTCAAAACAAGATTATGAAAATAATTCGATGTGCGCTTGTATTAATCAAAGAAGACAAGATAGCTGCAAACTTGTATATGTTGAAAGGAGAGACTCTGGAAGAATGAGAAGTTTCAATTGCTACAAGTAGTCCAAGTGAAAAGCGTGCAATAACATGTCACAAGAAACTTGGACGTATGAGTGAGCAAGGAATGAAGATTCTTACAGAAAGAAATCTACTTCAAGGTCTCACAAAGGTAACACTACTTTTTTGTGAGCACTGTATTGTCAGCAAGCAGCATCTACTGAAGTTCAACACATCTAATTATAGAAGCAAAGCAATTCTAGAATTGGTTTACTTTGATGTGTGGTAAGCACCAGTTACATCCTTAGGAGGAGCAAATTATTTTGTATCATTTATTGATGATTACTCCAGAAGATGTTAGGTGTATCCTATCAAGAGGAAGGCAGCTGTGTTTCAAGTCTTCAAAACTTACAAAGCGCGAGTTGAGCTTGAATCTGGCAAGAAGATCAAATGTTTGAGGACAGATAATGGAGAAGAATACACTAGCAAAGAATTTGATGAATTTTGCAAACAAGAAGGCATCAGTTTACTACAGCATACACTCCTCAACAAAATGGAGTGGCAGACCAGATGAATAGAACCTTGTTAGAGAGAACAAGGGCAATGATGGGAGCTGCAGGCCTAGACAAGAAGTTTTGGGCAGAAGTAGTCAGCATCGTCTGCTATGTAGTGAATCGGTCTTCATCACTGCAATAGAGTTGAAGACACCAATAGAGATGTGGACTGGTAAGTCAGTGTACTATTCAAACTTTCATATATTTGGAAGTTCTATATATGTGATGTATAATGCCCTAGAAACTACAAAGCTTGATCCAAAATCCAAGAAATGTATGTTCTTGGAATATGCTAATGGAGTAAAAGGGTACCGCCTGTGGGATCTCACCGCCTACAAGGTTGTAATCAGCAGGGATGTTGTCTTCATAGAAGACAAAGAACATGAGCAAGCAAATGGTGAAAGCACAGAGACTACTACTGTACAGGTAGAAAAGGAAGCTGAAGCTATACTAGAGCATGAAGAATAAGAGCCAACTGAATTTGAAGTCCCAGAAGTTCAGCGATCAACTCGTTTAAGAAAGATACCAGGTTAGCACTCTTACTATATTATGGAAGGGAATGTTGCATATTGCTTTCTAACTGAAGATGGAGAACCATCAACTCTTCAAGAAGCACTAAGTAGTTCAGATGTATCTCAGTGGATGACAGCAATGCAAGAAGAAATTGAAGCCCTTCATAAAAATAAGACATGGGAGCTGGTATCATTACCACTATGAAGAAAAGCTATTGGCAAAAAATGGGTCTACAAGATCAAGCGCAATGATGATGATCAAGTAGACCGCTATCATGCTAGATTGGTGGTCAAAGGATATGCTCAGTAAGAAGATATTGACTTCAATGAAATATTTGCTACTTTCGACTTGCATCTTGAGCAATTGGATGTAAAGACTGCATTTCTTTATGGAGATCTTGAAGAAGAAATTTACATGCTCCAACCAGAAGGATTTCAAAAATAAGGTAAAGAGAACTTGGTTTGCAGGTTGAACAAATCTCTGTACGGGCTAAAGCAGGCGTCAAGATGTTGGTACAAGAGATTTGATTCTTTCATCATGAGCCTTGGATACAACAGACTTAATGCAGACCCTTGTGCATATGTCAAGAGGTTTGGAGAAGAAGATTTTATCTTCTTATTATTGTTTGTTGATGACATGTTGGTTGCGGGCCCCAACAAAGATCGTATCAAGGAGTTAAAGGCACAGTTGACCAGGGAATTTGAAATGAAGGACTTAGGACCAGCAAACAAGATTCTAGAGATGCAGATTCACCGAGACAGAAATAATAAGAAGATTTGACTTTCATAGAAGAACTATCTGAAGAAGATCTTGCGGCGCTTTAACATACAAGACTGTATGCCAATTTCTACCCACTTCTTATTAATTTCAAGTTATCCTCAAGTATGAGTCCTAGTAATGAAGAAGAGAGGATAGAGATGTCTCTAGTACCGTATGCATCAGCAGTGGGAAGCCTAATGTTTGCCATGATCTGTACAAGACCGGACATTGCACATGCAGTGGGAGTAGTAAGTCGGTACATGGCGAATCATGGTCGAGAGCATTGGAATACTGTTAAGAGGATTCTCAGATATGTAAGGGGAACCTCAGATGATGCATTATGTTATGGGGGATCAGACTTTACTATGAATGGATATATTGATGTTGATTATGCAGGTGATCTTGACAAAAGCAAATCCACTACAGGATATGTGTTCACACTAGCTGAAGGAACTGTAAGCTGGGTTTCGAAACTGCAGTCACTCGTGGCTACATCAACGACAAAAGCAAAATATCTAGCAGCTACACAAGCTAGTAAAGAAGCAGTGTGGTTGAAGATAGTGCTGGAAGAACTCGGGTACAAACGAGAAAGCATTTATCTATTTTGTGACAATTAGAGTGCTTTGCATCTTGCAAGGAACCCAACATTTCATTCCAAGACAAAACATATCAGAGTTCAGTACCACTTCGTTCGTGAGAAAGTGGAAGAAGGAACAATGGATGTGCAGAAGATTTATACAAATGACAACCTAGCGGATTTTCTAACGAAAGCAATCAACACCAACAAGTTCAAGTGGTGTCGATCCTCTTGTGGCCTGACAGAGACGTAAGCAACATCAAGTGATAAGATAAAGAGAATGGTGTGAAGATCTGATTGACTATCAATCACATCTTCAAGTGGGAGATATGTTGGTCAAAGTTAGCTGCCACTAAAGCCACATAATCCTTCATTAGATCAAAACTCTCACTTAATTTTTATTAGTTATCACCTAATCACCATAAAGTTTTCTTATAAATAAAAGGAGGATGGAAACTCTCATATCACATCAATATAGAAAGAAAATCAAGAGTGAGGGTGAGGGTGAGGAAGTGAAAAAAAAATAGTGCGAAAAATATTTTGAGAGTTTTTGTGTTGCTTTTGTAACATGACAGAATTAGTTGGTATTCTCTTTATTAACAGAAAGCTTGTAACTCTTATTTTTACTACTATAGTAAATTCTTTTATCTTGCATGTAGTTTTTACCCTGATTTATTTAGGGGGTTTTCATGTAAAATTTATGTTTTTTATTTTTGTTTTTTATTTTTCAAGTACTTCTGCTGTGACCCTGCTCCACTCAGTTTCTTTTATTCCACAACAACTACAACATTGATTGGTTTAATCTAAACTCCATTTCTTTAAAAAAAAAACAAAGAAAAGAAACAGAAGGATTAAAAAGGAAGTTGGAGCGTTGCAGGGACTTTATAGTAATTTCATCTAAGAAATATTCCAAATCATCATATCATCTATTATTTCACGCCACGTCTTAGTCCCCAGTACGCATCCCACTTCCGACGTTTATGAACACGTGTCCCAATATCAACCGTTCATCTTCTCGACACCAATCACGATGCACGCCATACATCCGACACAGCAAAAGGCCTCAAAAGAACGAGATTGATCACCGAGCTCGCGGATCGCTGGAAGGAGAGCGCGATCAAGCTCCGATGGACGCCACCACTGGTACTCCCTAGGGTTTCCACTCTCTTCCTTGTTTTCAATTCATTTATCTCTTCTTAGGGTTTCATCGCTGTGCTGTTTTCTGCTTGATTGATTGTAGATTTTGATTTGAAATCCTCCTGAAAACCTTTTTTTTCTCGATTGTTAGAATTTAGCTGGAAAAATTTAGGAATTTTGTATAGATTTCTGTGTATATGGGATCATGTGATTTGAGTTTGTCTGTGTCGTTTGGAGAATTTGCATTGCTGTGTGCTAAAAGTGAGATTTTGTTCAGCTGCTACTTGATCATATAGTAGAGATATGTGATTTAGAGAATTCGATTTAATTGATGATGGTTGGAGATTCGGGTTTAGGATACCTTTGGTTTGTGTTGGGAGTTCAATGGGATAATCTAGAATTCCTTGATGTGGAGAGTTTGGATTGAAAGAGTTGGATGTTCAGTATGGATATTCATTGTATCAGGTTTTTGGATTCTAGCAGGTAGTGGAACTGATTGACTGTAGTTCTTGGCCTGAGATTTTGTGCTTTAAGCTTGGTAATTTGGTGTTTATGTTTGCTATCAATGACATTGTATATGTGGTTTAGAGTAGTAGTGAACTTTGCTGGCATTTTGGGGCAGATTATGCGCATGCATGAATGGGTTTAGAAATGGAGCTGTTTTTGTCAGGTTAGATGTGGAGCTGTTTTTTTTTATAGTTGTTCACGTTCGTGGGGTAAGTAATTTTAAAATGAGGGAAAGTTCATGGTGAGTGTTATGGTTATCGCTCTGCAATTTAACCATTGATTGATAGGATATGATTCAGTATGGAGTGGATAAGAACTAAAAAAATTATTGGCATATCATATCCTTTTCTTAACCTAAGGGATAAGGTTTTGCTGTTGTGGCAACAATGGCTCAGCTGCCCAAGGAGGTGGGCCCTAATGCTTTTTTGTTTTCAATAATAATTTCATTTGATTTTGGTAGTTGTTTAGATGATAGGAAAATATGGAGCCTATTAATTCTGTATGTATATCAGCAGCAGGGAAAGGTTTATCAGGCATGATAAAACAAGTTTGGTAGCACGTCTTCTCCCATGTTAGTTTCGGACTTTGATTAAACTGTCATCATTGACTTCTTGGCTTATGTAAGAATAGAAATGAAAATGTTTGCATCATGTTATGCAAAAAGTTATAAGCAGTAACTGATTCAATAACAATTGAGTAGCTAGAGTGCTTCACATACTTTTATCATTTACCATAAACTTACCTCTACTCTTTGTAACTGTTTTAGTTCATCTTGATTGTCAGAGCTTTTTTCTTTAATTTGCCTTGATGGCTCAGATTTATGAAACTTGTGGGTTTCAATTCTGTGAATGCAGGGGAAAATCCTCCAAGCATGGTTGTGCCTCCTGTGGAAGGTGTTGGTGGTGGAGGTACTGCTTATGGATGGACTGATGGAAGCTTGGAATGTTCTTATTCCTTCAAAGGAGTGGGAGACCCTGCAAAGGTTCCATCTGCAGAATTGCTATATGTATGGTGTATGCCTAGTACAACAACTATTGGGCAACAAGAAATGCCTAGACCTTTGGAACCTGTGAGTCTCTAAAATCAAATGACGGTCCTCTCATTTTTAAGGATATGGTTCCACTGCTTGTTCTATTGAGGAGGGAGTAACTATGTGAACAATGTTGATGCAAGCAGATTTATTTTATCTGAGCACTTATTAACTAGATGTTTTGGGTGACAATTTCTGTTGTGATATCACATCTGTGGATGCTTTATGTTCTATATGCTTAACATGTTGCGTATTCTTGTCTTTTTCATATTCTACATTGAATATGCATGATATTCCATGCAATATGCCAAAGATACTTTTATAGATTTAGGCATAGCAGAATTTTTATAATTCATGTGTTTGTGCTTATTCTGAAGTTATATTACTTTTCATCCTTTAAGCTCAACTATCATAAATGGCAGAACTCCATCCATGTTTAGCATCAGCTTTACTCTTATCCAATCCTCTAAACTTAAGTAGCTGATTTGTTGCTTCTTGAGAATTTCTTTTGTCACCTTCAAGCAAGTTGCCTTTCCGTGTACAATCAAGTTGGATTACATCATCCGAGAGTTCTCGTCATCTTCATACTGATTCCATAATACAAAAACAGTTCACTTGGATAGACAGAACCATGGGTTAGATTATTGTATGAAATTTTCTACTGTTTGCAAGTGAGGATGATAAGGAAGAGATTCAGTAAGCCTACTACTTTTAAGTAGTTGTGTTTCGGATTGTGCTTATGCTTCCATTTCAATTATAGGATTGCACGGTAGAAAGTGTATCCACCTATCTCTGGTGAAAATCTGATCATCTTAAGTTTTTTGTCTTGTTGAATACCTCAAAGAGCTTAGATAAGTTAGTGCATGAAAACTGAAGTAGACAATATATTTCTATCACCATCACTGCCTTGCTATCCTGGATGAAAGAAGGGTTTCTTGTTTTCCTTTTTGACATAGCACTTACCTCTTTGAAGACTTCAAATAATTTCTGCAGCAGTTTGTTCTCACATTGATTTGCGTTGATATCTAACTACTACATATAATTACATCTGAACATTCTTTTTGTTTCTTTTTTGCATACATGTTTTCTGGTCTTCAGTGAGGTCAGTATGTGCTGGCGGACATGGTAGATAATATATGCATGTTTCACAGCTATTCCATGCTGTTCATGCTTAACAACATTAACTGTGCTTAATAAAGAGGCATGGGAGCATTAAATGTAACAGACATCATGCGTTCCTCTCATAATATATTTGAAGAGATCAGCTTTTGATAGGCATGCTGACATTCTTACATGGACTTGGTGCTGCGTGGATGTGGTGCATTTTTGGTAGCATCCTGAAGTGAGCGATCATGTCCTTATGCAGGAGATCAAGTTAGACTGTCACATGTTTGCAGTGTATCTTAAGTTGCAATTCACCTAAGCAATCATACGTGGATATATGGAAGTAGTTTGATCAAGTTAATAATGGGTCATATTTTATTTAGATTTGATGGATGCTCTGTTGATTTAAGAATTATGCCAAGCATCTTAAATTTCTCTATTTGGAATTGGATGTAGCCAGCAGCTAATGTTCTAGAGCATGGCATAACATCAAAATTTGGTGATTTAAGGTGGAGTTGAAGACTTATTTTTTGATGAATAACATAATAACTTCTTCAGTGGTTATAACTGATTTAATGATACTGATCAACTAACTTGCCAAATTTTATTATTGGGATGAACATGTTTTCTCTTAACTTTCACATCATCACAAAAGATGTGGTTTGTTTTGAAGATATCTCTTCTGGCTGCAAGGAATGAAAGGGAAAGTGTTCAAATTGCTATGCGCCCTAAGGCTTCTTGGGGAGGCTCGAGTGGTTCAGGGACTGTGCAGATCCGCTGTTCTGACCTGTGCTCCTCTTCTGGTGATAGGTTAAGCCTTGATTCATCTTCATCTACAAAGGAGTCCCCAATTTTTGTCTCTTCTTTTATAATTTTCACTTTTGTGGGTTGAGCAGATTGGTTGTGGGGCAGTCATTGACTATGCGTAGAGTGGTACCTATCTTAGGTGTGCCTGATGCCCTTGCACCTCTTGATCTCCCAGAGGCTCGGATCAACCTACTCCCTGGGTAACTCTTTTCTGACATTGTTTATTATTGGTATTTAATGCTGGTGATGATGAGTTTTCTGTATTTACATATCTTGTTTAATTATGTTTCATTCTTTTCTACAGAGAAACAGCATCAATTTGGGTATCAATTGATGTTCCCACTGGACAACCACCTGGTCAATATGAAGGACACATTTTTGTTACTGCTGTAAAGACTGAGACAGAGTGATAATCTGGCTGCTATGACCTTAGATTATTTCCCTAGTGGACAACGCATGGTTAATATTTCAATTATTTTAAGTGTTTCTTTTGTATGTTCAATTTCAGTTCTTTGCTTCATTCTTCGGGTAAATCGGAGAAGTATCAATTATACAAAGAGCTTAAAAACTGCCTTGATGTAATTGAACCAGTTGATGAGAAACCCTTGGAGGAAGTGGTATTTTTCTTAATTTTAACAAGGAATCTTTTGCATCTTAGATTATTTGTGTTGTTGCTTTTATGTCTTCTAATTATCTATTTATTTTATTTAGGTTGGCAGAGTAAAATGTGCTACTTCAACATTAAAGAAAGTTCTTTCTTCCGCAGCATTCCAAGAGTTCTATGAAGATAATGGCTCAGCTGACATAATGGATGAAGATGCTTTGACTACTCTTTCAATCCATGTGAAAATCAATATCACAGTGTGGGAGTTCACTCTGCCACGAACACCTTCTCTTCCTGCTGTTTTTGGTGTATCCTATGAACACTTTAAAATTTTTCCATCTTCATGTGGACATGATAAGTGCATTGAAAAATGATTTAAAAATTTGTGTTCCCAACACTGTTTTCAGAAAATGTATGCTGTGGTCCTCTTTCCATCTTCAAATCATCGTTTCTTCTTGCGTTGATTGTGGAGGTCAAACACTTACCTAATTACTTATTATCTTTTTGGTAAATTTTCAAAGAATTCATTAACTTTGAAGCCTTTTCTTTTAAGTTATGTAAATGCCCTGTTGGTTTTTAATATATATCCTATCGCTCATCATGTAATCTCTTAGTTTTAGTATCTTTTCTAGAATGAAAATTGCTTTTCTTGTTAAAAGATCACTATGCATTTTCTATATATTCCTCATTTATTTCAAAATCTTGTCACCCTTTGTATGGTTTAGCGTCATGCTTTACTGTATGATGAGCAAGGGAGTTGTTTATATCCAAACCAATATTATGCTGATGAAATTTCTTTTTGCATATCATGCTGAGGTACGACTGCTACCTGATACGCTGAGGTAAGACTGCTACCTATATGTTTGGAATGTACACTTTAACCATCAAGTAGATATCTGAAACTGTGATTGAGGACCGGTTTGGTTTGGAGCATGGGAGTGATGGCTGGTATAATGCATTAGATCAGCACTTCAATTGGCTTCTTCGATATAGAATTAGTCCTTTCTTTTGCAGATGGGGTGATGGCATGCGTATTTTGGCATACACTTGTCCCTGGCCTGGTAATGTGAATGCTAGACTGTTGTGTGACTCACGGCCTAGTGTTGCTTCTTGATAGTTTTCGAAACATAGTTTTGAGGTCCTCGGTCAACCATCATTACTTTTCTTGCTGCTGTAGCTGACCATCCAAAATCAGACGAATATTATTCCAATCCAAGATTGGCAGCATATGCTGTTCCTTATGCTCCAATTCTTTATCGGTAAACTGTTATTCTTTCATGTCTGCAGCATAAGTTGTCAATGTTTTTTCTTATGGATTTTTTAAGCTACCACTGGCTGGTTGACATGTAACAGTAGTGATGCAGCAAAAGTTTCCTTGTGCAAAGAGCTTGAGATCCTGAAATCAAAGGTTCATTGGCCAAAAGCGTACTTTTACTTGTGGGATGAGGTAGAGAAATGCTATTTTGGTTATCATTCACCGAATTGTTTATTGCAGCTTTAGATGCAAATTCATAATCGATAAATGAGATTTCTGCGTCTGCATGTAGCTTTCTTTTTATTGCCTTAATGATACTCCTCTTTTGGAAGTTATTCTCTACTGAAATAAATCATCATGCAATTTTTTGATTATCTTGGTGCTTACCTAGAACTCATGTTTTTTTATATTGCAGCCATTAAATCTTGAGCAATTCGAAATGATACAGAGCATGTCAAGCGACATACGGACTTTTGCACCTGATGCACGAGTGCTGACCACTTATTACTGTGGTGAGACAATTTTCAATCACTCTTCTGTGGCCAATCATGAAGTTCTTTAAATTTTTTTTATGCAATGGCCTGAGCATCCTATACGTCTATCATTCATCTACTGTATCAACACTGGTACTTGCAACTTCATCTTACTATTGACATCAGCATATATAGTCAATTTAATTACAGTGATTTAACTAAAATATGAATGTCTACAACCAGTTTCACTTGGTCAGATATTTGGATTGGCATTTCAAAATTCCAAATACATGCTCTGAAAATATGACAAACATGTTATGGAATCAGTGCCCCCTGCAGTGGTATTCTGTTTGTTCTTCCTTCTGTCTTTTTCCTATTAGCAGCTCAAGTATGCGTATCCACCTCCCTTCCATTGTCTCGTGTGTTATCCATTCCTTCTGTTCCTCTGCTTCTGCATCATCATCATTTAGATGGTAGTAACTTGAATTAAAGGTAGTGTGTAATCAAAAGAAAAACTGCCAAAGATGATGTTAGTCTCATGGCTCTTGGCTGGGTAGTTGCAACTGTTTTCACCTTCATTAAAACTTAAAATGTTTTTTAATTGGGCATATGAAGGCAAAATCATGTATCTTATGACAACTTAAATATTTGTCTTCCTGTTGAAATTTTATTTGTGTTGCCCAAATTGGCTGATCCTCTTGTGAAATAGTTGTGCATCTCATTTGGTTAAATAGAAATTTGGTTCAAGAATATCTGAATGGGAAATAGGCAAATTTAGTGATACTTATATTTATCTAAATGTATTCTTTTTCCAAAATGGGCTTTGCTTTGGAAGCGGAATGAAGTTGGATGAAATGCCATACTTGTTCCCAAATTTATAGATAGGTGTTCAGAACATGAGATGAATGGTGTTCGTGAGGATATTCACTTCCTCCTGTAGGTAATGTTTGAGAAAACATGTGCAAAATCTCCAGACTCTTCAAACTTGTGTAAGAGGTCTATGACTCTGTTGTCATATAAAGCAGCCTGCTAGGGCTGAAGAACTATACCAGGTTCTCACAAAAAAAAAAAAAAGAGGAAGAAAAAGAATGAAAGACTACAAGTGAAGTCTATTTGAAAAGGACTGCTGGATAGTTTCCCTAAGAGAACCCCCAATTTAATCACTGACAATAGCAGCAACTATAACCCCTGCACAAGGTGCTTTATTGCATATTTGTCATTTTTTCCCCTGTTTTAATATCTTACTGGCTGTTTATTCCTTTATTCCATTGGCTATGTGCTCTAGCCTTTCTTTCATTGAAGTCTTCATTACTACGCTACTAGCTTAATTGCTTATGATATTTCTGCGAGCTGTTGTATTTCTGTCAAAATATTCTTTTCTGGGCAAAGAACCTCCTATTCCGCTCCATCCTAAAAATGATACTTTTGGATTTGTTTACTGATCAATCGATTCAATCCTTGTTCTTATTCTATGTAACATGGATGTGTTTGTTTTGAGATAGGTCCAAGTGATGCGCATCTTCCGTCTAATAGCTTTGAAGCCTTTGTTAATGTTCCAAATCTTTTACGTCCTCATACTCAAATATTTTGTACAAGGTATGCCTTGCCTCTTTCCCAAGGTTCTTTCTTATCCTCTTTGTGAACAGATTGCTTCTTATTTATATATTTTTCAAAGTTTAATTGTCTAAGATAACTTATTGCACCCCTTCAATTTGGGTTGTGTTTGAATTGAAGCTTTGGTTCCATGCCTTGAGGAACAGTGCAGGTCTAGCTGTTCACTACATACTCACATTGACAAGAAGCTCTGAGTCCAGAGTATTCTGATGGTGTACAGTTGATTTTGGCATTGTATGACACTCGGATTAACTTAATTGTGGGTTTCATAGACTCTCAAGTGACTTGGCAATGCTGCCTGACTTTTTCCATAGCTGATAGCCTGATAATGAAACTAGATAACAAATGGTCACATGGTTTTTTTTTGAAGGATGCTATATTAGAATCATAAATATGAAAATGTTTGATGATAGGGACATTCTTGATTCAATTGCAATCATTAAGGTACAAAATCATTAGTTTATTAGTATACTGCACTCATGTTTTTAATCAAACACTAGATCTAGGGTTTGCTGTTGGATCTGGAAGCATGACTTTAAATGAGTATCTGTGATCTTATCTATGACTAAAAAGTAAAACTACACAATTTGACTTATTTCCTTCTAGAAACTTTTTCAATCATTTGTTTAGGTGCACTTTTGCGTCTAACTCTGTCCTATGTTTTGTTGTGTGGTTACCCTTGGGCTACCCTGAGGGCACCAATATTTTTTTACAATATCAATTATTTAATAATATTAATAAACAACTATCATTAATTTATTTTGATTAGAATTAATTAAGTTAAAGTTTGGTCAATTTGATATAAAAGTTTCCCTCTGTAAAAATGTCAAACTTCTAAACCTTAATCGCACTATCCTAACCTTCAACCAAACATATTCATAAGCCACAAATTCAAAGCATTCCTTGGACATGGTTGGATCCAGTCCATTTTATATTTCATTAATGTTCAATCCATTATCTCAGTGTTGTGACATGTATCTGCTTTACTTTGGCAGCGAGTGGGTTCTTGGTTCCAGAGAGGATTTAGTGAAAGACATTATAGCTGAACTACAGCCTGGGCATGGTGAGGTAATGTTGCCTGGAAATTTGAGCTTTTTATGCATCTGATGTTCGGCTTAGCTTTAGATTGGTCTTGATTTTCTTTCGTCATACTAGCTTAATCTTCTACCTTCAACATTATTCTTTGCATTATTTTAAAGAACCTTTTCAACATTCTTGATGTGCTATCATGATTTCTTTGCATACATTTCACTTCATTTTGAGATGTATAGGCCTTTTGTGTTGATAGGAAATCAATTGTATGTAGAAGAATGCTTCACTCTTTTAGAAGTATTATATGGTGAATTAGGATGGAGGAAATTAACTTTTTTTTTTTCCTTTCCTCCAAAGGTACGTAATTCACTCTATTTTATGTTACCTAAACCAAGGTTGTGTTTACACGGAGAAGACAACAAAATTTTTGTGACATGTTTGTTGCTCTTTGGGACAAGCAAAATACGAGTTATGGACCTTATGGTCCTGCCCTATTGGACAAGCCCATAACAATTTTTATCCTACGATCACATGAGGGATAACTTCACCACTGATCTATATATGTGTGCATGGTATTTGCATATATCCTGGAACATATGCATTACCAACTGAGGCATGTGCAGAAGAGCCTTCTGTGTTATCTGTCCAGTCCTGTTTTCTACACTCTAGTCCTTGGTTTCAATTACTCAGAAGGTTCTTGTGCATATATCTGAGTTCCCACATTTGATTTGTGTAATGATATTTTGAATTGGCTATTATTTTCTGATACCGGATAGAAAATTTTTAATGGCCTTGTTGAAATGGCTCAGATGTAAGTTTTGCTCATTTTGCATTTATTTGAGCCCCTAACATTGTCTTGTTATTGCCAGGCCCTATGCACAGTTGACTTAGAAATTGTTGCCTGTTCTTCATGCGCATGCGCATGCGCACATCATGTCTTCAATTGTTGTTGTCTTGCAGGAATGGTGGACTTATGTGTGTTTGGGACCTTCTGATCCTCTTCCAAATTTACATCTTGGGATGCGAGGCACACAAAATCGAGCAGTTGTGTGGAGAGTATGGAAAGAAGGCAGCACGGGTTTTCTTTACTGGGGTACCAATTGTTATGAGAAAACAACGGTGGCTAGTGGTGAGGTATAATTTTGAATTAACTCTTACTGGCGATACCTGCAGATGTGGTTTTCTTGGATCACTGCCTGCAGTGGACCTAGTGGCACACTTCAATTATTTCTTTGTTCTAATGCTGTCTTCACACGTAACCTCTGTCATTTTCTAACACATCTTCATTTTGTCTGAATAATCCTCATTGCTTTCATCTAGAAGTTCACCAGTTAGAAAGATTGCATGAATTGTTATGATTCCCACTAAAAAGCAACCCGTGGGTGTATGACTATGTTCCAAATGTGTAACTCAGCTTGTATAATGCAGATAAGATTTCGACGTGGGCTTCCTCCAGGCGACGGAGTTCTATTTTATCCTGGTGAAGTCTTTTCATCTTCACATGAACCAGTTGCTTCTGCCCGTCTGGAGCACTTCCTCAGTGGCATGCAGGTACTTATTTTATCAGTTAATCTATGGCTTGTGGTTGGTATTTGAAATATAACCTTTTATACTATGTAAGTAACTAGAATTAGAATATACTCGGCAAGGAATTTTCTTGGCCGCATAGCACACCATTTTTGTGATAACAAGAATTTGTACCAAATCTCTGTGCGGTAGAAAATCATATTCTCTTGATATGGCTCAAGCCAGTTTGAGTTGTGACAATTCCCTTTGGTTGCAGATGTTTTCTGGCATTTTCTCTTCAATTTTCTATTCTGCAACTTATTTTTAGTTATCATTTGGTATTTTGTCGGCATAAATGAATGTGCAAAATTCATCTGTATGGCGGCCTTCAGGACATCGAGTACTTGAACTTGTACTCTTCAAGGTTTGGGAGGGAAGAGGGGCTATCACTGCTTGAGAGGACCGGGGTCTACCTTGGCCCGGAGCGATACACACTGGATCATACGGCTATTGCAGCGATGCGTACACAGATCTACCAAGCATGCAGGCCTTTTGTTATCGTGTAGAGGGAGTACATATCAACTTAAAAATTGTGCGTTCTTGTTTATTGTTATTCCATGTTTGCACACAATCAAAGGCTTTTTTTTCATTGTAACATTTATATTTTGTTTGGTTTGATTCAGAGAATTCTTGCATGGAGAGGGTCTCTTGCAGCAAGTCATTGGATAACATCGAAATGGAGATGACACTGCGTTTGAGCCATTGATCTTATGTTTCATTGTCACCTTGCACGCCAATAGTTCCGTTTTGCTCATTGGAATTCTCTTCTTGTGTAATTTGAGTTTATATTTTGGTTATGTCATAAATATTTTTATTTTATAATAAAAATTATCAGTGCCTTGTTCAAAATTTTAGCTCGGTTATAAATGCAATGTAGCTAATTAATTGTTTCTTTAAATATTTCATTATTTTTATTCAGCAACCAAAATGTTTTTCTGTTTTATAATTAAAATATTGCTCGATTGGTAAATCAGGGATTTTGGCTATAAAAGTGTTACCGAATGGTATATTTCATTTAACGATTAAAATATTATTTATTAATAGAAAAGACCACTTCCTTTCATTACAAAATTAGTCATGGAACAAAAAAAAAAATCTAATGCATAATTAAAATAAATATAATTTAAAAACATCTCTCGAGAATTATAGGTGGACAAAAATGGGTTTTTAATGTAGTCTAATATCGAGTGGTAATTAGACAATAGCTATAAAAAATCTATGTGATTTTTCTAAAATATGGTTCTAAATAACTAAAAAAGACACATAATTAAATAACTCTTTATTTAAAATAAGGCAAAGAAAAACAGAGAAAAAACTTTAAATGATAATGATGAACATTATTTCAATTAACTCGGTTCCAATAATCACAGCCATTGAATCGCCTCTTGATTCGGAACAGTTTCTCAGATGAGAACAATTTCGATCACGATGATCGAAAGCCACGTTGCATCCTGACAAATCTAAAGAAAACCTCAGCGCTTCTCTCACCTTCGCCGCCGAGAAGGCACGGCGCGGCGGTGCTTATCACCGGCGATCGATTCCATGAGTAGGGTCCCATCCTTTCAGGAGATTCTTCTCTCCTATATCTCGATCTCAATCTCCTAATTTTTCCTCCAGGTTGGCCCTTGGAGCTCTATGTGTTATTCTTTCTCTTGATTTCTTTGAGCTTGATCGATTAGGTTGTTTCTTTGGATTTTTTGTTTCACCATATTTTGACTCATTATCTGTATTTTTTTTGGTTCGAGTAGGTTTGCGGATTCAATTAGAGAAAAAGAACTTCAAAATCAATGAATTGAGAATTGTGAATTTTGATGTTTGGAATTTATAATTGGATTCGTGTTTGATATTGGTAGAAGAAGTCGAAATCTCTGTTTATAAGCGCTAAGATGCTATACAGACACTATTCAGGAAGGAAAGGGTTGCAAATCTCTGCGGAGTTTCTCATAGGGCGGTGCAAGGAGTTAGTGTCTGGTCATTCTGGGCAGCTGGTGGTTCCTGGCCAGAGGAACATCATGTCTGCTTGCAATTCTCTGCAGGGTTCAGCCGAATTGGGTGCCCGAAGATTGATTGGTATGGAAGGGAATGGTGGACACCCCTTGTCGAACACTCTGACGAGAATTCAACTTCATTATGGAAGCAGAAGTCTCGAATCTTGCAAAGGAATGGTTTTGAGCCGAAGAAATCAAGAACCTTTGGGTAATGTAGTTTACAAGTGTTTTGGGTATCTCGCTACTGAGATGAGGTGGAAAAAGAATGCTCTTCTGGAGTCTAGGTTGAAAAATTTTCGATCCTGGTGTTATGCGCCTTACTCGTCTGGAACAGCTACTAATATGAGGATTGATGGGGCTCCAAGAGATGACCATCTCGAGAATTCTTCAGAGTCCTCAGATCAGTATGTCCTTCTGTACCTCCTTTTCATACATCGTTTAATAAGTTTATGCCTTACACCTTTATACAATTGTCATGGTTATTAGAGTAGTGCATGCATTTTCTAGCTCTTATAAATGCGCCAAGATGAATGTTATTTTGTCATTGTAATGCATCTAGAAAAAATTGTCTATGTCGTTAAGATTATTTAAGGATGTAATTGCCTATATGGAGCATTGATACTTCTTACAGCTTGTAGGCTTTTGGTGTAACATTTTTTTGGGTGTAATCTGACATAAACTGTTGATACTTTTGGTTGATTACATTTTGAGGTGATTTTATACATTTGTGTGATGCTTGATGGTTATGATACTGTTCTCGATAAAAATTGAAGCTCATATTCTTTACTTGTTACTTTTATCATTATGTTGCTCGCTAGGCTCCTTTGTTAAAGCTTTCAGGAACAAAACTGTATTTAATTTTTTATTGAGTGTCATCTAGTCTCTTACATTATTTGGAGTGCATTGTGATTGGAAACAGTGATAAGTGTGTTATTTTGTTGTAGACATTTGATGTACTTCTTCGTTTGAGGGCCATCATTTTTTAGATGCATTCTTATTGAAAGAAAACTGCAGTTGGTTTGCATTAAAAGGTTTTTCTTCAATTTGACAAATTTAATTAGTAGGTCCTATGAAAGTGGATTTGTTATTGTTCTTGAACTACTCCAGTGCACAGATTAAGTTTGTCTGTGTTGCAGGAAGTTGCTGGGTGATAGGACATTGAAGTTGCTCTCTGGATCATGTTACTTACCACACCCAGATAAAGAGGAAACTGGGGGAGAGGATGCCCATTTTATATGTGTTGACGAGCAGGCTATTGGTGTTGCAGATGGTGTTGGCGGCTGGGCGCACCTTGGTGTTGATGCGGGGCAGTATGCCAGAGAGCTCATGTCAAATGCAGTAATGGCTATTAAAAAAGAACCCAAAGGTTCTGTTGATCCTGCTAAGGTGTTGGAGATAGCTTACTTGAGTACAAAGGCCAAGGGGTCTTCAACAGCATGCATCATTGCTCTCACAGATCAGGTTTATGAGTTTTCTTTTTCTTTTTTTAATCTCTGTGCTTAAATATCATGTAGATTGTTTATGTGATTTTAAATTTTCAATTGCTATTTTAAATTACCATGGCTAGGTTTTTGCATCTCATTTGGAAACATATGTTTATTGTTTCCTGATATTCTAGGTCAAGCACTTCTTTTTTGCTTTGTATCTTCTTTGAAAATTTTTAGATATAACTAGCAGATGTTCTTGAAGAGACAAACTGGCTGGTGGTGGCCGGTTTGAAGTTGAAAATAATCAGCTAATGCTCGCGCTCGAATTTTTGTGCATACATCTATGTATGTTAACTAGTTCCCATGGACTTTTTTCTCTTTATTATTGCAGGGCATTCACGCTGTTAACCTAGGTGACAGTGGGTTCATCGTGATAAGAGATGGGTGTACTATTTTCCGGTCACCAGTACAACAACACGATTTTAATTTCACTTATCAACTTGAAAGTGATAATGGAAGCGATCTACCTAGTTCTGCACAGGTTATTTAAAATTTACTTTTCAACATCATATCAGTCCTTTTATTTCTCTCATAAGAGTAGATGCTTGGGCTATTTGCTAGGTGGCTTGGGCTTTTAAACTTAGTCATTCAGCTAATTAATATTGATAATTGATAATCAACTGATTAGTACTTGTTGGGAAACTGGCTACTGCCTGAATCTGGCTCTATAGTGCAAAATTGATTATATGATCTGTAACTGTAGTGAATGCTGTTATCTTGCAATAATCAGGTATTTACTTTCCCCGTCTCATCCGGAGATGTTATAGTTGCCGGCACTGATGGGCTGTTTGACAACCTGTACAACAACGAGATCACTGCAGTTGTAGTTCACGCTGTCAGGGCGGGGCTTGAACCTCAAGTGACCGCACAGAAGATAGCCGCTCTCACGCGCCAAAGAGCACAAGATAAAAACAGGCAGACGCCGTTTTCAACAGCAGCTCAAGATGCTGGATTTCGGTACTATGGAGGAAAACTCGATGACATTACTGTCATTGTATCCTATGTCATTGCGTCTATTTCTTGAGGTTCGCTTCCTTGTTATCTGGTTTCTCTCATTTGGTCTTTGTGTGCACGGCATTGTTTCGGCCGTTCTTTCTTTTTTGTACTTAATAATATACTCTGTACTTTCTCTGTTTGACAGATTAGCCGGTCGGACTGATTATTTTGATAACGAGGTACGTTTTATCTTCATATATTCGAAGAAAGTTTGAAAACGTTAAGTTGCTCTTTTTGGTGATGTGCATAGTTCATCAATTTCGTATAGAAGAAAGAACATCGTCAGAAACTCTTTACTGTTAATCCATTAGGGATGTGTATACTTGAGTTCTAATTCTTGTTTGATCATCATGTTGTTTTGCAATTGAAACGGAAATTATTTATATTATTATACGTGGGTTTTTGCTTTTATACCCTTGTAAAAATCATATTTGCTTAGTGCTTTTACAAAACGTTGTTTATTTGCTTATAATATGAATAAATTTCTCTAGTAATAACAATGGTTTGGTTTCATAGTGTCATGAAACACATTCGTAAAGGATAACTAGAAAAATAAATAAAAAATAAAAGCTAATTAGAGCAGTAAAAAGGAATCAGGATACTTGATGTTTTAATTGAGAATCTACTTTGTTCATTCAGATTGTAATGCTAGGTCACCATCTCATCAATATTCCTCCACTCACATTATAAATACGTACATTATTTATTTATTTATTTATTTATTTTTAGATTATTTAATTCAAGATACCATTTTTAACGGTCGGACTCGATTTGAATTTTGACATAGTCAAATCTGTGTGCATGATAATTTTGCTCGTGTCGATGTTTCATAACTATAATCTGATAAAATTTTCTTAATTAAGAGAATTAAATAAAATATTATAATAAAAGTTTTTCAATATATCTTCCTGTTCTAAGGCAAAAAAAAAAACTTACATGTAATTATGAATAAAATTTAAAAATGTTACAAAATTAAATTTCAATTAATTAAATGAAAAAAACCTCTAAGATTCTTGAGAATCACTGGCCCACTTCTTTATGTAAAAGTAGACATACTTTTCCTCCAAAGAGACCATCTTTTAGACAAATGGATGACAAATCAAATGTATTAATCTTAATTAATTCCATTAATTAACTCAAAGAAAACAAAGATTTGCCCACAACTTTTGGAAAAACAAACTCATACTAATAATTTATTACAACACTAAACAAGAAAAGAATTAAAGGAAGACATAGACATGCATATCTATGAAACTTTGGGTGGCGCACCCACTGAGTGGGTCCCATGTGTTGTTCCTACGTGGCAAATTATGAGCGGCACACGTGGCCCAGAAGTGGGTCCCATTAGAGAGAGAGAAGAATATGTTCTACTTGTGGGCCATGGCGTTCCACATGCAGTGTAGTTGAGTTGATAAGTGGAACACGTGTGCATGCCTTTGCATGGGGGTCACGTGTGCCGTTAATTGCTTTTTCAAGATCTTATGTTCATGATCCGTACTAATTAACATCATCCAATCATATGATCATCCTTCATCTCAATAGAACTTTTGTTATAATAATTGTTGTTTGTTACTGTTGTTGCTAATATTTGATTTTTTTTTTGTTTTCTATGTAATATGAATTATTATTTATTATTTGATTAAAAAAAATATGCATGAATTTTCCTTCTTTGAATTTGTAACCATTTGGGTGGAAATATTGATGTTAAATATCATTATTGATTTTTTGAAGTTGGATTATTGTTTTTTAATTTTCTTAAGAAATATTCATGTTATCTTTTGAATTAAATAAATTTATTTATTTTGATCCTTTTCGTTAATGTAAACTCAGAATAATAACATGACATGTGTTTAATTTAAAGAGCGGAAATGAGCCGTTGTAGACTTGAATTTTGTATACAAATAATTTATTATATATATATATATAACATTTTTACCATGTAAATAATGCAAATATGTGGAGTTGATATAGTTAAAGATGATGGAAAACATGATTCACTCTTTTTTGAATAGAGAATTCTTTTTCATTGGTGTTCATTTGAATATGATAAATGAAACCCCTTTATTAACATGTAACTCATATTTTGTGTGTATGTCTATATTACATTGATTTAATATATTTAGATTAAGATTTATGTTAGTGCAATAAAGTGATAGATTCTCATAGTTTACCAAGAGTTTTAATCTATTATATATCATTTCCGCGCGCCCCCAAAAAAAAATAATAACAAATAAATAAATAAATAAATAATATGACAATACTTTTATTTATTTGAAAAAATAAATTAGCTTTTCATTTGTTTATTCTTGTCCAGATGATCCCATAATTAATACCATTGAGCAACTTAAATGCTCTGTTACATAATGACTTTCTTATGATGATGATGATGATGATGATGATGATAAACTCATCCATTAAAATGTTTTGCATGCAAGCAAAGTTGAAGGGACAAAACCCAACAGACATAAAAAGGATCATCATGCCCATAAAACATGATCAACAAACTCATTGACGCATCTACATGCATGTACATGCATGCATGATCTTGATCATACATCAACATTTCCATGCATGCAAGTTCAATCAAGAAACCCTAAAAACTCTCTTTAGGGTCCCATCTCTGCCAAATTAAAGCTCAAACTCAGATAGATTCGAGATGAGCTTCTCTGCTAAAGAGTGTTCCATTTTTCAAAAAAATATGAAGCTTTTTTGTGACAGTGATCTCCACCATGCCTCCACATTCCATGACTTATATAAATTAATTGATTAACTAATAATTAAAAAAAATAAACATCAATCATATTCACCTACTTGTTTAGAGTATAAACTATAATGCTCTCTTATATGCTCATCAATGAAGCCAACTTTGCATGCAAAGCCATGCCTATGCACATAATTATATATATAATTAAAAACAATGGCAAAGGCTTCTCCAAGACAAAAGAAGGATTTTGAGAGATTCTATAATGTCCCTCTAAAACATCTTGGTCTCTCTTTGATTGAAAAGGTGGCTATCATCAACCACTAGAACCATTATTTAGAAGTATAGAGAAGAAGCAACCAACCATGGGAGGATACTTTGGATATGTGGTCTAGCTTTTAGTGCACTTTCATCCATTTTATCTACACCTTGGTACCTTTTTTCCAAGCTTTATTTCTCATAAAATGCTCATCTTTTACTTGTTCAATGACCAAATATTATTTGTACTTTGCAACAAAGGTTTGCATTTTGCTTTTAAATAAATTAATATAATACATGTGACCAGCTAGCTAGTTAGCTAGCTAGAAAAGTTGCTATATTATATAATATAATGGAAAGCAATATTATCATAAACTATATAATATATTTAATTCCTTTGTCCTAAAATCATACATATATGAGATAATAATGAAACCAGCTGGTACTTTTTCCTTCAATCAAATTTTGTCTTTGAAAGTGTAACTTGTAATTTTCTTCAAGGGATATGTTATAAAATAAACTTTGGAGTATAAATATAAATTATGTTAATTATTTGATTGGTGTGTAGATAAATTTGATATGGTCATAACTTGTACTGTTTTAACATAAGAGATGCATCAAGTGAACAGTGTTGAAAAGAAACATGCAATGTTGCATGTTGCCTTTGATTAGACAACACATAATTATTCTTAAAACTACTTTATAAATGTTAATGTGTTACACAAATGTAATATGTGGCACAATAATATTAAATATTACAATCTCAAGATGTTTGATATTCAATCTAATTCCTCAAAGTTCAAGTGCCTTGACACATACATATGTAGGTGAATTTGGGAGATAGTTACCATGCATGATCATGTTCATTAACTATAATGCATCTTGGCTCTTTTGTTTAAGATCAACTTGATCCTTGTCCTTTTCCAAGTTAGGCTTGAGTAATTAGGTTGAATTATAGAGGATTTAGAGGAAGAGTTCCTAACCCAAAAATAGAAATATATATTTTAGGATAGGATCAAGACATTTAGTTTTTTGGTGAATGGTGATATATATATATATTTGTATTATCTATTTTCATACATATTTTATTATTATTATTCTCTGTTTTTTTTAATTTTCTTTCTGTTCTTTATATTTTACCTTAAAAAATTATATGAATAGTAAAATACAACAAGATATTTATTATATTCTTAGTAACTTTATACTTAAAAAATAAAATAAAATAATCATTGCATAAGATTATTCCAAAAGCAAGATACTAAAAATTTTCAGATTAGAGAAAAGCATACACAAGTTTTTATTTTTTCAAAATTGCAAATCTGATTTCTTATGTAATAAAACAGATATAATTTTTTTTATGATTTAAATTCATTAGTAATTATTGAAAGAAAGTTTTTTTTTTATATTTCTGTCTCAGATAAGAAGATATTAGAAGGAACAAATTTAACAAAATTTTTAATAATAATTAAAAATATTCATTTAAAAAAAAAATCAGAACAAAGAAAGAACAAATCATTGAGAAAAATTAATTTACCCTTGTTTTTATACTGATTCAGCATATTATTTCAAATAAATAAATAAATAAATAAACTTTTGCCGAATGCGAGAGATCCGAAGTATAATAAATTCGGAATGGCGACTCGTTGGGACGTCGCTATCGGAGTGCTGACGTCATAGTGTCAGCCGTTGTCCCCTTTTCCCGCCTCTCCCTCTGAGCCGTTCAATCGGCGCGGCTCGGCTCGGCTCAGCTTGGCTCGGCTTCAGTTGACTGGCGTTTTAGCCAAAAGTCATAGTTGAACCTCAAATGGACACTGATTGCCTTTTTAACTGGACGAAATGACGATTTTGGCCCTTAAGGAAACAAAAAAGGAGGGCAGTTCGGAAGGGCTACATGTAAAAGGCTAAAAGCCCTTTCGGTGGGATTTGTTTTGAAATTGTTTTTTAATATTTATTTATTTGTTTGTTTGATTTCTTTTTTGGAATGAGTGTGTGGGCCCTGATATTGGTGTTTGATTGAATTTTATTGATTTTTAAACTGATTATATAAGTTTGAATGAATTACTATATATATGTTTGTGATTTAGTTTTGGTTAAGTTTATTATTTATTTATTTTATTATTTGTTTGAGAAATGGATAAATGAGTCAAATGCCATCTATAGTTATATATCTATTCCATGTGTTTGTCTCTTTGTTTCTTATCAAATCTTCAACCCATATTATATTATTGGTTATTTTTGTTTATATCTTCAACCACTTCAATTATAAATTATAGATTGACATGAAGATCTTATTATTATTATTAATGAAATAGGCTTTCTATATGTATAGCTATCATTTTTTCATTACATTATTTCATATAAGACAATAAAAAAACTATTTATATCAAGCATTTTACGTAACATCATAGTTGAAAATATTCGAAACTTCTAAACCTTAAAAGAATTATACAATGATGAACTTGATTAGCAGTATTATAATACGTAAATTTCTCGTTACATCGGTCATTACACTTTAGAAACAACGATATTTTTGTTTTTATTTTTATTATTTATTTATTTATTTATTTATTTTGCTTATTTTAGAAAAAGATATTTGCATGATAAAAGTCCTGATCCAAAGGATTGCATCCCTTTCCTATGTAGATGAATTTTTAAAGCAAGACGTTGACAAAAGACTAGCCTATATATGAAGATCAAAAAAGTTCCCACAAACTCTTAAGTACTCATTATGCAAAATGACATTGAATTTTCGAAGGAGATAAGAACGAAATATGTAATTAAATAAATTAAGTCAGCTTCAATAGCCTTCAACTGCCAGCTTTTTCTTAGTTGGTCTCTATCTGATTGTTAAGTCTTTTAATAATAATAATAATAATAATAATAATAATAATAATAATAATAATAATAATAATAATAATAATAGATTACATTGCATGTTATATGACATGAAAGAGAAATTTTGTTAATATACATGTAGTTATATCACTATAAATCTTGGTAACTGGTAGTTGCTGTTTATATTCATGAAAATGATATTTATTTGTAATTTTTATTCATCACAATATTTTTAGTTATTTCTCCAATGAAATAATTAAGATATAGGAAACAAGAAAAATTAAAGATATGAGAATAAACCTATTTTAAATTTAATTAATATTATTTTTACAAAAATGAGAAGGACAAGAACTCTAGTTATATATATATATATAATGTTAAATATAAAAATTGGTATCTTTGGTACTGCATTATTTGTAAATATAGGAAAATAAAAGTTTATTTTTTTAAAATTATTAATTTTTTAAATGATTAAAAATTTAATAATTTAAAAAAAATAATTTTCATGGCAAGAAAGCCAAGCCAAGAGGAGCCAAGGCAAGCCGTTGAAGGAAGTCGAGTTCCCTTCTCCCCACCTCCACTTCCAAAAGCAATGGCTTCTCCTTGAAGTGTTGAAGCCCCACTTCCAGATAAAGTATTCCTTTTGACTCTTGTTTCCCATGGCAATGCATCATCCACTTCTCCCCCATTCTTCCCTCTTCGCTCTTCCTTATAACCCCTCTCCCTCTCTCCTCTTCATCTCCCCCTCCCCACTTCCTGATCACTTCCCCCCCTCATGAAGTCGTCCACTTCCGACTCCCCTTCTCCAATCTCATCCTTGGAACTCGACTTCCCCACTCTCAAACCCCCCACTTCCCTCTCCCTCCCTCCCACTCCCTTCTTCTACGAACCCACTTCCGTCCTCGACCCCAACCTCACGTCCCACGATTCCCGCCTCACTTCCTCCTGGGACTTCCCCGAAACCGATTGGTCTTTCCTCTTACCCGATCCCCAAAATCCCGATTATACCCTCCCTCCCCCTCCTCCTCCTCCTCCTCCTCTCTTCGACCCCTCCCATCTCGATCTCCTCCTCTCCGCCGCCTCCGCCATTGATTCCGGCGATCTCCCCTCCGCGCACTCGATGTTAGCACGGCTCAATCACCTCTTCCCCTCCATCTCCGGCCCTCCTCTCCACCGCTCCTCCCTCCTCTTCAAAGACTCCCTCTCCTCCCTCCTCTCCTCTTCTTCTCCCCCGCTCTCCCCCTCCCCCATCGACCTCGTCCGCCGCATCTCCGCCCACAAATCCCTCTCCGACCTCTCCCCTATCCCTCAGTTCACCAGCTTCACCGCCAACCAAACCCTCCTCGAATCCCTCTCCACTTCGTCTTCCATCCATCTCATCGACTTCGATCTCTCTCTCGGCGGCCAATGGTCCTCCTTCGCTCAAGAAATCGCCGCCCGATCCCGCTCCTCCCGTTCCCCTCCTCCATCTCTCCGCCTCACCGCCATCATCTCCGACGATTCCCCGGACTCCTCCCTCGCCGCCGACAACCTCCGTGACTTCGCTCGCTCCCTCGGCCTCCGCTTCTCCATCGATCTCGTCCGAGTCGCCTCTCTCGGCACCTTCGCCCTCTCCAGTGTCCGCCTGTCCACCACCGACTCCACCGGCGTCGTCCTCTCCCCCGCCATCTTCCGCGCCCTCGGTCCCGATCCCACCTCCTCCACCGAACTCCTCCGCTTCATCCGCCGGACCTCCCCTCGCTCCGTTGTCTTCGTCGACACCGAGCCCTACTCCTCCTCCTCTCCGCCGACTTTCAAGCGCGCGATCGCGAGTGGGATCGAGTTCTACTCATCCGTGCTCGACTCTCTCGACTCGGCCGCGCTCGCCACCGGACTCGGCGACGACCAGGTACGCCGCATCGAACGGTTCCTAATCCGTCCACGTGTTACCTCGTGGGTCCAGTCTTGCGGGGCCCACCCCACGCCGTGGCGGGAAATGCTAGCCTGCGCCGGGTTCACCCCTGCGCCCTTCAGCGAGTTCACCGAGTCGCAAGCTGAGTGGCTCCTCCGGCGGGCCCCAGTTGATGGGTTCCACGTGGCGAGAAGAGATGGGGCAATGGTGCTGAGCTGGAAGGGTAGGGACCTTGCCGCCACGTCAGCTTGGAGGTGCTGATGATGTGTCCCTACATGCCGCCCTAATTCGTCGGTTTATGTATCGTTTAGTCTCTTTGTCGTATTTTCTTTAGTTTTTTTTTTAAATAGTTTTAACTTTTTTTAAAAATAATATTTTGAAGTTGTATTTAGAGAGAGAGAGAGAGAGAGAGAGCCAAATAAGTCACTCTCTCTATGACTTGCAATGTAGCTTGTCTCTTTTTATTCTCCCACTTTTTTAATTAAACTAATTAATTTAAAAATAGTTTGGTTAATTGTCACATTAATCTTGTCCTTAATATGTTCCTTTTAAGTTTTTTTTTAATTAAAAAATTGTTTCTTTTGATAAAAAACTAGCAATTAACTAGTATTAAAATAGATAAATTTTCACATTAATTGCCATGTTTAATCATAATAGTTAAAAGAAACCTAATTAATCATGATTAAAAATGTGTTTAATGTGAAAGATTACAAAATACAAACAATGCCGGCCATGGATGTAATTACAAGATTTTGTCATGCCTTGAAAAAATAAGATATTCAAAGATTCATAATGTTGACCAGCCAATGCACAAGCATGAATGTTCATGTTCTTTAGTTGGGATTTGAGCTCTTAAATCGGTGCACATAATTGGAGCTTCTTGTTCTTAGTGACCGGCCAATGAGTTGGGTCAAAGGATCTAGAGATTCAAAACTAACAATTTGGTATCAATGTTAGAAAATCTTTTTAAAAGCTTTCTTCCCAATAAAATCATTTATATAATAATTAACATATATATATATATATATATATATATATATATAATTTACATCCTCTATGGACGTCCATAGTTAAAAAATATATAGATGTCCAATTTTTAGTCGTTGGATCTTGATCCAACGGCCGATATTGATTACTATACATCATTGTTTCAAATAGTAACTACTGTACATTTACTGTAATGACTATTGTTCATCAATGTTAATCGTTGGATCTAAATCCAACGGCTAATGATGGACATCCATAGAGTTTTTATCTATGGACGTCCATAAGGAATTGATCCTTATATATATAATGTGTATAAAGATATAGGATGTGGGAAAATTAATAGAGTACAACATATATGCTAATAATTTTTATTGCAAAACGATTGATATATATATTCACTCATAACAATTTGAACGGGTACGGCGTTAGATATCTAATTTCACTTATTTTAGTGGTTAAAAGATCATAGTTGTATTATTTCTTAAATGAGTAAGGTGTTAATAAAAGCAACAAATTAGGAACTCTTTATGGTAGTCTATATATAATCGATTTTTCAAATGTTTTAACACCAAATTAATTATAAATAGATAACTATGTAAAATACCTCTTAGAATTAACATGAATTCAAATGATAGTATTATAGGTAGGCATAGTTAATCTAGATGTACTTAATTGTATATTATTATGAAGATAATTTAAATTTAAATTAGATTTAAACTACCCAAGGATGCAGTGGATTATTATTGTGGGACTAAAATTATAAAATAACAATTTAAATTAGGTGACGTAATCATAGTAAAATTCAAATATTTTTCTTATAAAATGGACAAACTTTTATGATTTGCATATTATGAAATTTTGAAATAGAGTTTGTTCATATTAATAAGCTCTTATTTGTTTTGGATGGCATTTGAATGCTCCCTCCATATAATATAAGAAAGATTATGTGCTATTATATATATATATATATATATATATATATATATATATATATATATATATATATATATATATGTGCCTTATGTGGCTGATGTAGGTCATCTAGTTGCATGGGAAGCAAATAATATATGTATATATATACACATGGGTATGAAAATTTTCAAATCATAAATAAAAATATTACAAAATAAAAACACACCTTGAATGGTAGAAGAAATTGGAATAAAGATAAACTTAATTAAAATTAAACCCATTTGAATTATTTTAATAAAAACATTTTTTTAAAAAAATAGTTAAACCATAATTTTTATTAAAAATCTTCAAATTTCATAGGAGATATCAACATGCCCGTTTGGTTCACAGAATTTTATATTACTGTTTGGAATAGAAGTTACTAGGTTTATGATTGCCAAGTTATATTAATTGGCATATGTGCAATTTTTGTTTGATTGATAAGACACTAATGTGGTTAGAATATAAACACCAAATATTTTTTTACTAGAAAATATTTATTTAATAAACACCAAATACATAAAAGTTAGTAATATTTTGAAATAATTATTGATATGTTTAATAATAAATATTTATTGTTATTAAAAAATAAAATTTTAATTTTAATATAATTCATTCTTATTAATATTAATAAGATAAAAATATTTATTTAAAATAAATATTCAATTTTCCTCTAACTTTATATTTGAAAGAAATATCATCTCAAATGTTTTTATTTTTATTTAAATATTTAGATAAATATATTTTGATATAAAAAATATATCATGTTTTATATGTTTCACATGAGATGCTAAAGCGTTATAATAATAATAATTAAAGATATAAATTTAAAAGTTCTGATGAGAAGATAAAAATTTACATTAGGTAATATTGACCATTATTATATTCCGAAAAACCAAACTAAGATTACCTTCTCAAAACAAAAAAAAAAAAAAAAAAAAAAAAAAATATCAAAATTTTTTAATACAAATAAATAATCTTTAATCATCCCACTGGCTGAGTACTTCCTTGTAAATAATTAGCAAATCCAAAGTCTCTCAACTTGACTTCCATTTTTTCCTTTATTTTTCTGTAAATTGACTTCCAGTTCCACAATGTCCCCTTAACGGAGAAGAAGAACGAGAGATCCATCGAGCTGGAGGTTGCCGGGATGATTTCCGGCCGGAAAGACGGCCCTCTGATGAAGAGTGCCTCGCCGCCGCTCTCCCGGCGCTCCCTCATTGCCATAGCCGTCGGCGTCGGCATCGTCCTCGGTTGCATCTGCGCTTTCCTCTACCCGGATGGCCTCTTCCGTGAAGCCACCTCGAGAATCAAATCCGGTCAGGTGATCTTTCTTTTGCTCAATCTTAGGGTTTATGTTCGTTTCTCTGTTAGATTCCCTGATTTTGCTGGATTTGATTGATGTGATATGCAACTCATTTTGGGCGATCTTGATGCTCGATTGAGTGGGAATTTAGATAGACTTTTTTTTTTCTTTGATTGGAAACTAGAGCTCATTGTTCAGGAATGTTTTAGGACTGGAATGATTTACATAGTGGAGAAGATTTAACAATTTGTTTGAATTCAGTTGAAAGATGCTATTTTTTTAAATGCTTTCAGTGTTATTGAAGAAGATTAAGCAATTTGTTCAGGAATGTTTAAATTCAGTATTGAAGATGAGATTTGTATGTTTGTTGATATTTTATAGAGCATTTGTTAGTATCTGGAGAGGAGAAGAGAAGCCTGAAAAATGTATAATCTCTTATGTCTATTTTGATACTTGTCAATAGTATATCAGAGCATTTCTGTTTGATATCATCAAAATTGAAGGATGGAATTCTTATGCTTGCCAATATCAATAATATAATCAGTCACTTCTGTTTGAATTCAACATCAAAAGATGAGTTTTTTTATGCTTCTCAATAATGTATCAATTCACGTGCTATTATTTGAATAGAAGATAAGCTCGTAACCAATTAACTCTGGATTTCGATGCTTGTCGATGATATGACAGAGCATTTATGTTTGAATTCAATATTGAAGGATGAGATTTTTATGCTTGCTGATAAAATATCAGAGCTTTTGTTAGTGTTAAAGGGGAGAGTACTTGTTTGTATTTGAAGAGGGAGAGCTTGGAATTTTATAATTTATTATCTATACTTTTGTACGCATTGCCTTCAGACCGCTCAGTGCATGTAATGTAGAGATGATAAACATCTTTGTTGGCGCTCTTAGTGGCATTCCTAATTCTAAGGATGATGAGATGATATCTTTCTTTTTCTTCATTGATGTGAAATTATGAAATGCACTTTTCTCTCATTTATTTCGGATTCTATTGTTATGATGTTTAGGCTCGTTCAGTTTCATGCAACTCTGACGAAAAGGTGAACATGTTGAAGTCGGAGTTGGCATCATTGTCAGAGAAGCATGCAGAACTGAAGAAGGAGATTAGGGATCTAAACAAGAAGCTGCAATTGGCTGAAAAAGAGAAAGATCAGGCTCAAGAACAGTTTCTATCTTTAGGGGTACAACGCAAAGCATTTCCTTTTGGAAGAGAAAAAGGTTTAAGAACAAATCCATCGGTACTTCCCGATGAATCTGTTAACCCAAGGTTGGCGAAGATTTTAGAGAAAGTAGCTGTCGGAAATGAACTTATAGTAGCTCTAGCTAATTCTAATGTGAAAGAGATGCTTGAGGTCTGGTTTGAGAACATCAAAAGAGTGGGTATACCAAATTATCTTGTTATCGCTCTGGATGAGAATATAGAAAACTTTTGCATGTCTAAAGATGTCCCTGTTTACCGACGAATTCCAGATGAAGGCATTGACTCCATTGGAAGGGTTGGAGGGAACCATGCTGTCTCTGGATTGAAGTTCCGTATTTTGAGAGAGTTTTTGCAGCTTGGTTATAGCGTTCTTCTCTCCGATGTTGATATAATTTATTTGCAAAACCCGTTTCCTCATCTTTACCGTGATTCGGATGTGGAGTCGATGAGTGATGGCCATAATAACATGACAGCTTATGGATTTAACGATGTCTCTGATGAGCCTTCCATGGGTTGGGCAAGATACGCTCACACAATGAGGATTTGGGTTTACAACTCTGGATTTTTCTACATAAGACCGACTACTCCATCGATCGAGCTTTTGGATCGTGTAGCTGCAAGACTAGCTCGGGACCCAGTGGCATGGGATCAAGCAGTTTTCAATGAGGAGTTGTCTTTCCCATCTCATCCTGGATACATCGGGCTTCATGCATCGAGAAGGACAATGGATATTTACCTCTTTATGAACAGCAAGGTTCTCTTCAAGATTGTTCGAAAAGATTCGAGTCTCAGTAAGTTGAAACCGGTGATCGTTCATGTAAACTACCATCCGGATAAGCTCCCGAGAATGAAAGCTGTGGTTGAATTTTACATCAATGGAAAGCAAAATGCTCTTGAATCGTTCCCAGATGGATCAGAGTGGTAGCATTGGCACTCGCAGAGAAGAACGATAAGTTCTTACTGATTGTTTTCATGCATTCTGAATTTGATCCAATATTTCTGTTTGTCTGTCCATGGCCATGTGATTTAATATTTTGAGCAAAAGTTTGTTTTGCTTCAAACTCAATTTGTCTCAAAATGCTTCCTTTTGTTATGATACTTACTGGTGATACTATCACGGATATCAATTGCAAACCTCTAGCCTTATTGTGATCTGTGTATTAATTACTATTAAGGTGGGTTTAATGCTTGTATTAGTAATTAAACTAATTTAGCGAAAACTATAGTTTTATCCTCATATTAAATACCCTGTAGCACGTTAGTACATGTTTGAATCATCTCCGTTATTTAGGCCTTGTTTGGATGGAGTGAAGGAGGGTTTTGTAAAGTAAGGTAAAGTAAGGTAAAGTAAAGTAGAAGGAGGTTTTAAGTTATACCTTGTTTGGATTGAAGGTAAGGTAAATGGAGGTTATTATACCTTGTAGTGTCTGGGAGGAAGGTAATAGAAGGTAATGTTATATGTGAATATTACTAAAATGCCCTTGAAACTATAAATTGTATTTTGTGCTAATTTTACCTATATAATACTATTTATGCTAATTTATGCTAAAAGACATGTTTGTAATAATATAAATTTAAAAAGGGTATTTTGGTCAAAGAAAATATTCAACATAATCTAATTTATGCTAAGGGACATGTTTGTAATAATATAAATTGAGCAGGGGTATTTTGGTCAAAGATTTTTTTTCAACCCTCCAAAACCCCCCAATTTGGAGGGTTGAAAAATGGGGGTTTTGGAGGGTTTTTCAACCCTCCATTTAACCCCCAAATATCCTACCCTCAAAAAACCATGGAGCCAAACATGGGTTACTTAGTAATCCTACCCCCAAAAACCCCCCAAAACCCTCATCCAAACAAGCCCTTATGGATCTACAGTTTGAAAATGATTTTTTTTTTGTGACTACGTATATATACATAATGTTCTCCCGGGAAGCCACCTTCGTATAAGGATTATTCTTATTTTTTAAATATATACACTTAATAATTAATTTTTAAACATTATTAATATTAATAAATAATTATTATTATAATAAAAAAAAATAAACTGTTGATTTAAAATATTTAGTTTTTATTAGTATTAATTAACTTAAATTTTGTTCGGCTAATGTATGACTTTTTCCTCTAACCCAAAATTTGTAAAAAAATTTCTCTTAACCCCACACCCGTTTCCATTCAACCCAAAAGTGTTAAAGAATCACATTTAATTATTTAATTAATGTTCGTAAATCAAACAGCTATAAAATTTTAACATGGATTGCGAATCTGTACCAAAACTCAAAATAATTAATTTTTCCTAGAAACTTCCAATAGTAACTTAAACATGCTTGTTTTACTTACCGATGACTTCTCTAGGTTCAGCTGGGCCTACTTTCTCAACTCGAAGGGAGAAGCACTGAAGTACTTCAAGAAATTCAAAACCTTGGTGGAGAAACAACTGTCCTTGCAAGTTAAAGCGTTGAGAACTGACAGAGGCGATGAATTTCTCTCAAAGGAGTTCAATGCCTATTGCGAAAACTATGGTATAGCTAGACAATTCACAGCTCCATACACACCCCAATAGAATGGGGTGGCCGAGCAGAAGAATCAGACGGTTATTAAGATGAGCCGGTACATGCTGCTGGAGATGAACATGCCCACCGAGTACTAGGCCGAAGCTGTAGCTGCTGCCGTTTACGTACTGAACTGGAGTTGCACTAGTGCACTGGAAGAATGCACTCCATATGAGAAGCTGACTGGTGACAAGCCGGTTGTAGACCACCTCCGTGTCTTTGGCTGCGTGGCATACGTGATCACAGACTCTCAACCTCGGGGAAAATTTGAAGCAAAGGCAAACCGATGTGTACTTCTCGGCTACAGTCTAAAGTCCAAGGCATATCGACTTTTGCATCCCTCCACACGAAAAATCACTATTAGTGCACATGTCTCATATTGTGTGTCACGCCCGACCCTACTCGAGCACGTGACAATAGCAGCGACAACTAGGGGAGGGTTACACACCACTCCACATCTGAGTTGCCGCAAGGCTTTACAAAATCTAATAAACATACCACCAATAAAATAACAAATATAACAACTCAAGGTAAGAAAATAAACTCCGTCATACACACATATCTGTGATTCCAACCACCTAAACACAAGAGAGTAGCCTAGTGGATCCACTGGTCCTACATATACCAAATGAACCAGAAGAGTGAAACACCAACTGAAACAGTGGAAGACCTAGACTGGAGACTACCTAGCACAATCCGCACCAACGTCGCACCCTGAGAAGGAAAAGAGAGGAAGAGTGGTGAGAAACATACATATATGTTACTCAGTGAGGGTTAGCTACACAATCTCAAATCAAGTAATGTAACAAATACAAGCATGAGCATAGCACCTGAGGAAAAAATACTTTAGATAACCAGATTTACCTTTAACAATATACTAATGAATCAAATGCAATATTGTAAATCAATGAGTTTTATATAGGAATTTAAATACGCTTTAAAAAAAAACGAAAATCCACATATATAGGCTTGAAATCATTCCTGATCTAGTCGTGGCCGCGACTAGATACGGAACTGCCAAGTAGTATTTAAAACCCAAAAATCGAATCAAAACATAAAATTTCCTTGGCGTTGGTCACTGAGATTCCCGTGTGGTGACCCCGGGTCTCTCAATATAAAAATAGGGATAATCTCCTCTAAACCCTATCAATGGCCCCACGCACCTCTCGACTAGAGCGAACACAGGGTCAACCACACCACCTCTCACCAGGTCGGCCCGTGGAGACTCCACACTGTAGTGTCAGACTAAAGTTCGCAGTCACCATCAGAGCCAAATACAGGAATACACATATCAGGGTTGATCACGCCGCCTCCCATCAGGTCGGACCGTGGGACCCCACACTGCAGTGTTGGACCAAAGTCTGGGGTCGGGCCGTGGCCCGTTGTCACCATCAAAAATCAAAACCATAAACATAAATGTTCACATTCTTTAACCTTCAATAAATCCAGCATACACGACAAATCTAACAGATAATTACCAATCCATATGCATTTAAAATGTAACACCGGGATAGGCAAACATACCTCATTCCATCCAAAACAAATGAACATTTCAGATTATTGTCAAATATAAACCACGTGCAAGTCGCCAAATACATATAGAGTCTGTTTGGATGGGGGTTATGGTTACCAAGGAATGGTAATCACTACCCCATCTATCCAAACCCATGTTTGGGTACCCCTAATGCAGGATTAAATCCCAACAGTAAAGGCATTTCATAACCCTCCACAAGTTAAAGTCATTACCCTCAAAATTCGGGGTAATGCTTGGATTGCATTGGAAATAGACATTTTTGCCCTTTTATCATTATTTTTCTTCCCAGATTGCAGTGCATCTCATGACTCCTCCCATTGCAAACCTATCTAATTTCTGAATCTCCCATCGGTGACCAGAGCTTTCGGCGACCGGAGCTTTCAATCCGTCTTCAGATCTTCAAGTAATCAACTTATATATTGCTATTATTCAATTATTTTTTTGATTTTTCCACTGTTAGATCTTGAGATCTTCTTGTTTATGTGTTTATGATTCGTGGGCTTTGTCCACTAATTTTTTCATGCAATTTTTCTGTTGAATAAGTGATCTTTGTTTTCAACATGAATGATGTGGTTTGTTTTGAAAAATATAGGTCCCAAATGCAATGCTAGGGTTTCATGGCGTTTGAGTTGTTTGGTAGTTATATTTTAGATTTCGAAGCTAAGATTTTGAGATTTTTCTAGATTTGGGAGTTATATATGGGAGTTATATACTATCCTATGTTGATAGATTTTGACTAATGGTGATTTGATCTCATTTTAAATAAAATCAAATTGTAAAAATTTGTTGTGATACTTGGAAACTTTGTTGGTTTCCTAAAATTAAATGGTTAAAATTCCATGTTTAGTGGCTTGCTGGAAAATCTGAAGATGATTGTTAGGAGTTGTCATTGGCTCTTTGGGGTTAATACTTGAGTTGTTGCTTTATGTGATAAACATCTTCAATGCTTTTGAAGATTAAGATGCTATCACATTGTTTATTTTTTGTAGTACTAACGAGTGTTTATTTTTGTTAGCCTGAGGTTTTTTATTTTTTTTGGTGTAGGATTAGAGATAATTAGGCATCAATAATAGGGTTAAGGTTTAGCTAGACAGTTATGGCATGCTAAAGAGTAGTTCATCATGAAGATGAAGATGATCAAGAACATTAACACAATTTGATTAATATGTAACCATTGTGATTATGAATAAACAGGGTTACAACCACTTGCAAATTGTTGAAATTATCTGTGAGGTCCCCATTTACTTGTGTTACAACCACTTGGCATATATTTCCATGAATAATCAGGGTATCTTCTCAATTAATTACATCTAGAAAAATTGTATATAGAAAGTTTACATAAATCAATGTACATAAATCAATTGTATATAGAAGGGATCAACCAGAATATTCATAGAGGTGGGATCTATAGAGCATTGTTTGTTATTGGCCAAGATAATTAGAGCATTTATTGATTCATTAATGCCTTTTATCTTTATCAGTGAATTCTCATTATTTTTTATCATTAGTACCTTTTTAGGTACATATTTACTCATAACCGTTTCATATAACCTCCCACATTGTATATTTATTATTTTTAACACATTTTTGAGGAAATAAAACAACAAAAATTGTGTACTTCCCGGGAGTCATTGCTCATAATAATTTGTCACCAGAATGTATCAACTTTAATCCAGTAAACAACAAAGAAAAGCATGAATTTAATTGACATCAGAGAAGCCAACGTGTCACCTTAACAAAGTCACATTATATTACAGATGAATATCTCACTAATACTACGAGAGAAAACATAAACTAAGTGAGGCTTGATGCTTAACCAGAAAAATTAAGCCACTTCACTGAATTTCAGTGAGCTAGTTGAGCCAACAGTGATTCTCATTACAAATTTAGGGATCTCCAACATATATTACCTTCATCAGCAACTTTTACACTATTCGTTAGATTATAAAAATTTAAAATAGAATCCCATCATCAGCATTTGTTTAATAACTCATGCCTAGATTTGCTTTTATCTAGGTCTGATGAATGTGCACCATTATATTTGATTTAGTTTGACTTTAATAGGATGCAAACTTTATTTTAATAGTATGCTATTTAGGTTTATAATGGCTTTGGTTCTTATAAAAATAGAAGACACTTTGAATGTTTCCTATATTTTCGTTATGTTAATTTTTTTTTGTTTGCATATGCTCCTAGCTAATATGGACAATATGGATGGAGTTCAACTATATTTCTTTACCTCCATATGCTACATTTTCCTATTGAACATCATGGTTACTACATATGCAATAACACGAAACAATGAACGAAATAGTATGATCCAACATGAGATTGAGTTGACATCTATTAGGCGCCGCAAGCAATATGAATACTTCCGTCGTGTTGTATATGAAAGTGATGTTCAATGTATTGATAAACTACGCATGGATCGACATTGCTTCCATAGTCTGTGTCAATTGTTAACCACCACTGGTGGTTTGCGTGGTACAAAAAATGTTTTAGTTGAGGAGATGGTCGCAATGTTTTTAAGGATATATCTTGATTTATTATTTTGAATGTTGACCTTCTTTTATATTACAATGTAGAATCACAAGGAAGCTACTGGGCTTTATGGGAAGCCTTTTCCTTTTTTCAATGAACTTGCCCCAGTCTTCACAAAAGATCGAGCACATGGCAAAGCAAGGGGTGACTTAGGGGATGATGCAACTCAATATATGCAGGAGAACACTAGTTTCGAGGAGAATACTGGTCCATCTCAATTTCCAAGCGATGATTTTTTTGCTTCTATGCAAGAACCGGTGTACATGTCATCACCCATAACTTCAGAAAATAATGCCTCAACAACATCTAAGCAGCGAAAGAAGAAAGCTATTGCCAAAGATCCAGTTGTCGAGGCAATTTCAGAAAAAATAGCACAATTTGTGGAAGTGGTCGGTCCTGGACTTAAGGCGGTAGCAAATTGTGCTATTCAGAATGCTGAGACTGTTGCTCTAATGGAAGTATCTCGCAGACAAGCTGAAGAACAAAAGAAACAGGTTGAAGAAAAAAAACGGTTACTAAATGAAGTAATTTTCAACATTGCCGGCTTGTCAGATGATGAAGCACTAGTTGTGATACAATTTCTGTGAAAGGATGAAAATGAACTTGAAATGTTTTGGGACTTGCCTGATGACAAGAAGCTACGCTTTTGTCGTTTAATTTTAGCGAGAATGTCATTTCAACCGCTTAACATGTAAACCATGTTTGAATGCATGTTTTTGGACTATGGATTTTGACAACTACTTCATATGGAGCTTGTCTATTTAGCTGTTTTGTTAATTGAGACTTTGTAATGAAGTTGTATTATGAGAATTTTGTGAAGGTCTTGGTGTTATTGGTCTTGTACTCTGTTAAGTTGCAACCATGGTGGCATTTGGTATTATAACAATTTGACTTAGCATTCTCCATTGTTATTGTTAGATCATGTGATTATTTTTCCTCCCACAAATGTATGTTCATAATTGTGAAAAAGCTTGATATTGTGAAATATTGTTGATGCCAAAGTCCAACCTAGGATCATATTGGGAATGATATCCATACTATTTATCACATATGAAATAATTAATTATATTAATAATTCATATAGTAACAATTGAAAGTAATTTAATGTGAGAAACTAATTTTAATAATTAAATTATGTTGTTAGTTAACGTGAAGTATTAATTTTAAATATTAAGTACAATAATAAATTGATTTCAACAATAAAACCATAACATAAAATAAATTATTTTATTTAAATATTTAATTATAATAAATAAAAGATTAGATATATTACAAATATTTATTAAACTGTAATGCTATTTAAATGTTATTTAAAAAAAATATCGAATATATATATATATATATATTGAGGGTATTAGAGTCATTTCAATATGATTTACTATTTCCACTTTTTCCATTCCCAATATTTATTCCTTCCCGTCAAACACCTTTTTCATTTCCATTCTCATTACCATTCCCATTACCATTATCATTACCATTACCAAACGGACTCATATATATATATATATATATATATATATATATATATATATAGAGAGAGAGAGAGAGAGAGATGTTTCCAAGCTAGTCCTATAAAATTTAGTCTTGTTAGACAAGTTTGAAATATGATTTAATGTTCGTAATTAGGCATAAAACATAATAAATGAATATTATGATACTGAAAATAAGGCTATACTTAAACTTCAACTACTCACAAATTAGGAGATCGACTCCTATACGACGCTACTCCTCTGCTGGCTCCTTGCCTTTGGTCGAGCTTTCACCACCTACACACATACCAGCCACAAGGGCTCAAACCAAAAGAAAACACAAAGGAAGAACAAGCATAAATCTCTTCATTCTACAAACCCTAAAACCCTAACTAGACTTGAACATGCCTGGAATTTGACCCTAAAGGTTTTAAGGAGTTTCTACGGAGATTATCTCCCCCAAAGAACTAAGAATACAAAGTTTAACAATGAAATTCTGAGTGCTACAGTAGCCCGAATTTCATGATTAGGGAACCAATTTCAACAAGAAAAAAGAATAGATCTTCACATTCAACTCATAAATACAATAAAGGGTGAAAGAAATTCAATAAATCATTCCAAAAATCAACCACATCAAGCAAAGATTCAACAATCTAAAACCTAGGGCTAGCATGCTCATCTAAAACCAAAAAAGGAACAAGGAGAAAGAAGAATGAGAGGAGCTTACCTTCAAGGATTCTTCCATCCAAGAAAAAGAAATGGTATAGGAATAGGCCCTCCATCTCATCCAACACAATGGAAACCAAGGAAAGAAGAGAAAGGAGAAGGGGAATTAGGAGAATTAGGGCTCAGTTTTCAGGATTTATATACCTCTAGAAAAACACGGGTCGAACACAGGCATGCAGAGCCCGGTTTGATCGTGCTTTACCTCAAAAAAAGGTAACCCCGACATAAGCACGGCCTCAACACAGGCGTGCTTATGCCCGTGCACTTTATAGGAAAATGGGGCGGAATTCCTCTGCCGAAACACGGTTCTTCTGCCCTGAGCACGGTCGTGCACTTTCAAGCACGGCCTAAACACGGGCGTGCTTATGCCCGTGCACTTTACAGGTCACTGGAAACGAAGTCTAGAACATCCCGTGAAATGCACGGCCAAGAGCACGGTCCCAAGCACGGGCGTGCTTACTCTGCGAACTGCGTTTTAAACCTAAAATGACTTAAAACGTGCCCAAAACTCACAACACAACCATTCTAGGAAAGTTTGGATGGCAACTCACACTCAGAATAATCGAAACACCACATTGTGAAGGAACCAAGTGGGAGTGGAATAGTATCAAAGATTCCATTAAAAACACTACCATTGAAGTGCATGAAGACAACAACACAGTAGCCTCACAAAAGGAGTCAACATCCACCAACCAAATTGTTGACTCAGCTAGTGAAGAAGAGAAGACAACTGGACATGAAAGTGACACTCACGGTAAGAGGTACAGGTTGTTAACTGATGTGTATGAAGAGTGTTCTTTTGCTTTTGCAGTTAGTGATCCTACCAACTATGCAACGGCAAGAAAATTCAAAGAATGGAATGAAGCTATGAAAGAAGAAATTCATTCCATTATCAAGAACAATACTTGGGAGCTAACCACTCTACCCAAAGGAAAGCAAGCTGTTGGTCTCAAGTGGGTCTTCAAATCCAAGTATAATGCAGATGGAACTCTGAACAAGAGAAAGGCTAGACTTGTGGCCAAAGGATACTCTCAAATCGAAGGGGTGGACTTCACAGAGGTGTACTCTCATGTTGCTAGGTTAGAAACCATAAGAATTATTCTGGCTTTGGGTGCACAACAAGGATGGGAGATTCACCAACTTGACGTCAAGTCGGCTTTCCTCAACAGTGAGCTCGACGAGGAGGTCTTAATCCAACATCCTGAAGGGTTTACTGTTGCAGGGAGCGAGGAGAAAGTATACAAACTCAAGAATGCATTGTATGGCTTGAAACAAGCGCCACGAGCCTGGTATTCCAAGATATATCTTCATTTCCTCAAGATGGGATATGAGAGAAGCATCAATGGGCCCACTCTTTACAAAAAAAGGCTTGATCATCAAGGAGTTCTTATTCTATGCATATATGTTGATGATATAATATATCTAAGTAATTCTCAGGATATGCTGCTCAAGTTCAAAGTGGAGATGATGAAAGCATTCGAAATGACCGATCTACGACTTCTTAAATATTTCCTAGGTCTTGAAGTTTCTCAGCTGAAGAAGGAGATCAAGGTTTGTCAAAGAAGATATGCTGAAAGTCTATTAAAGGATTGTGGGATGTTCAATTGTAGGGGCATGTCTACTCCTATGAATGTAAGTGAAAATTTGCAACAAGAGGACGGCACAACTCCTACAAATGCCGAGAGGTATCGAAGGATGGTGGGTGGACTCTTGGACCTCACACACACACGTCCGAACATTCAATTCGCAGTTGGAGTTGTGGCCAGATTCACTCGAAGTCCAACTGAGCACCACACGGGTGCAGTGAAGCGTATTATGCATTACATCTCAGGCTCCTTAAGTTTGGGGCTATATTACAAGCAAGTGCCTGAGTTTAAGCTAAGTGGGTACTCAGACAGTGACTTTGGAGGAAGCTTAGATGATAGAAAGAGAACAACAGGATGGATCTTCCACCTTGGTTCAGCGGCTGTGTCCTGGAGTTCGAAGAAGCAGGATATTGTTGCCTTATCCAACACCGAAGCCGAGTGCATGGTTGCTGGTTCAGCTGCATGCCAGGCCATGTGGCTGCAAAGGATTTTAGAAGATCTCAACCAAAAGCTGGAGCAAGTGACCACCATATATTGCGATAACAAGTCCGCAATATTGCTTGCTAATTAAACATCCAGCGCAGCATGGGAGAACCAAGCACGTCGACACTCAGTTCCATTTCATCCGTGACCTAGTTGTAAAGGAATCCATAAGCTTGATTCACTGCGGGACTCATGAGCAAGAAGCAGACCTCCTGACAAAATCTCTCACGGTATAGAAGCATGACATACTGAGAGCTAAGTTTGGGATGACTGAGCAAGGAGAGGGTGTTGGATTTGCTCATTCAACCCGAGTTGAAGACGTTGACCTGCTGAGTGGGGTGAAGACTGTCCACGTTGGAGAAGCTGATGTTGAGCTGGAATTGGTCCACTGTAGAGCTGGACCGCATTAAGGAGCTGTTCACTTTGGTCTTTGGTCAGCGCCGTTGGCCGCTACTTTATGCCGGGTTTTGAGTCTTAGGTGTAGGAGGTTGAGTGGCTAAGATTGGTTGTTATGATGGCTGTGATTAGCCACATGTTTTGTTGAGTTGTTATAACAACCAAGCTAGCATGTTATGTTATCTTATCTCATGCACGTAATAGTTGAGTGATATATTAATCCTACGTTCTTTTGCTTCTTCTACCGGCCTCATGCCTGAACATCTATTTGTTGGGACTTCCTTAAAGAAGTTATGCTAGCTTTCAAGTTTCCCTTGCATATATATTACTAAGTTGGTTATGAGTGGAGGTAGAACTTGAATGTTTTCAATCATGATCAATGGTCAATTAGAGAAAAATATTTTTTTTGGAAAGTAGGGCCTACCACAATATCACTAGGATATTTAAGAAATTGTCCTACAAAGATTATCACCTTCCATAAGAAATGCAAAGAAATGAGATTGAGCTATATGCTTTGCAAATAAATTATTTGTTTTTTTGCTAATGGATAACCAAGATTGTTAAGGCAACTTTGAACCACTTCCAAGAGGTGTCTCATTTCTAACCAAATTTGCAAAAGTGTTCAGTTTTCTTTAATGTTGTTGATGGGTTATTAAGAAATGAGATTATTAGGATTTTGCAATTCTGACAAGAATGTCTTCTTGTGAAGTATCTGAGATTCCCACTAATTTCTACTAGATTGACTAAGAGCCATTGTTAAGATTTGATTAATAGAATCCCTGCTAGAGTTATATAAGCATTAGACAACTAAGGCCTTGTCATTGTTAGAGAAAAGGATTCATCTTGTATTACTCTCAATGAGGATGAAGTACATATAGATGAAAGTAATACCTTATATGGTACTATAGATGTATACAAGAAAAGAATACGTATAAGTATATGTATAATACATCTAACACCCCCCCTCAAACTCAAGGGGCGGGGCAGGGCGGAGCTGAGGCTGGAGCGGGGTGGAGCTGGAGCTGGAGCTGGGGCGGGGCGGGAGTAGAAGTGAGGGCTGGAGCTGGGGCGGGGCGGGGGCGGAGGTGAGGGCTGGGGCGGAGTGGGGGCGGGGCGGGGCGGCGCTGAGGCGGCGCTGGGTCTTGAAGAGAAGAAGAAGAGGATCAGAGAGAGAGAGAGAGCAAGGGGATGGTTGGTAGCTGGCGTGAGGCTGCGGCCGGAGGAACGAGAAGATAGGAAGCTTGCAGGTTGAGAGAGATGGCCGGCGTCGGTGGCCGGCGTCGGTTGCCGGAGGGATCTAAAGCTCTGATACCATGTTAGAGAAAAGGATTCATCTTGTATTACTCTCAATGAGGATAAAGTACATATAGATGAAAGTAGTACCTTATACGGTACTATAGATGTATACAAGAAAAGAATGCGTATAAGTATATGTATAATACATCTAACAGTCATATGCTGAAAGGCTGCAACTTATTAATCTTTGGAAGCCTGGTAATGGGAAATTTAGTGTTGTAAGTACCTGAAAATTTATGATGTAACGTAATTACAAAGTTTTTTGGGCTAGTCTATTATGGTCAAGTAAAAAGGCCCTCTTCATTTTGTGGCTTGCCTTTCATAATCATCTAAAGACTAGAGATAAGTGGAATGTGATTACTTTTTGATACTTGTATTTTCCTGTCATTAGGACAAAAAGGAGCTTAATCACATGTTCTTAGTTGCAAATTTTGTGAAGAAGCATGGAGGCCAAAGCCTTATATGGTATTTTATTAATGTATAGAGAGAACCTTGTAATTGGAGAAGGAGACAAGCTGGTTTCAAAGAAAGCCTGAAGGAAAGTCATTACTGTCAAAGAGTAAGAAGAACATACTTGGAGAGCTAGAAATTTATTGTTTTTTTCAGCAAAACAATGAAGCATTTTACATGGACGGATTTATATTGTTGGAGTATAATGCATGGCTTTATTTGGATTATGTAGCTTTTAATTAATTTTATAAATCTCACTTGTGGATTATTTTGTTAATCAAGAGTGTGTGTGTGTGTGTGATGTATGTCATTTCTTATATGCAATTTCTTACATTATGTATATTTTTAAAAATAACAATGAATTTAAAGTTCATGAGAATTCATTCTCATTTATTTTCTTATGTTTTAATTAGTCTTTGCACATTAGATAATGCTTTTTCATACGATTTTGAATATAAATAAAAAAATTAAGAGGATTTTCAATCAATATAATATCTCTAATTTCTCTTTTTTCAGTCATGTATTTTTTTTTAAAAAAGATTGTCCTTATACTTTATATTATTTATTTATTTTCATCCTAAATTTGGCATGCCACACAAGTGATATATACAATGATAATTACACAATTTTTTTATTCCATTATCCACTTTGTGGGCCAAGTGATATGCGAGGTGTTCCTTTCCTCAAACCATTTTTTTTTTAATTAATCATCATAAATTAAACAATAACATACTATAATTATTCTTATAATTTCACAACTACATATAAAAGATTTTTCGTGTAGTGAAATACATAAATAGTTGAGGTCTATTGTAGCAGTCAATATACTGTAACTCTAGCAACCTCCCATGTGATACTATAGCAGCCACCCATGTTTTTACAATTTCACATACTATTATATTTTGGGCCATCGGATCGAATTAATTTTGACGTCTATTTATTTTTTGAAAAACTATAAATACTCTTTATTTTTTGTTTTTCAAGATTTAAAAAAACATAAATAAGAAGAGAAATAAAAATATGTGTATTTGGTATTTTTTTATTTAATATTATAAAAATATATAATTGTTTTTACAATATCCAAACAGTATTATGGTACTTATTTCCAAACATTGTTGTTATTATTATTATTATTATGGGATGAAAAGGATTAAATTATAAACTTAAAATAAAAAAATAATAATATCACAACACAAGAAAATTAAAAAAATTGGGTGAGAAGGTAATGTACAACAATAAATAAATAAATAATAAATAAATAAATAAATAAAATCATCTACTATTTGGCTACGCACGCTCATTGGCCAATTGGATCCCTTCAACACTGGGCCCCACCCAATGTCTCTTTCGGGCACTTGCGCGCCATGAGTTTATCCGGTGGCCTTCGACGTCCGTTAATCCCCATCCACAACTTCTCGCCCACCACCCGTTCGACGAAATGCCTCTGCGAGCTTCCACTTCCCCATGGAGCCGTTGCTGATGGAGAGGCTCTCGGAAAGAGAGGAGATCCTCCTCGCCCATGCCTCTCGGGATCCTTTCGGCGGCTACTTGAACAAGAGGAGCTCGGAGGTGGATTTCCAGGATGTGTTTGGTGGCCCGCCAAGGCGAGGGCGTGCGGATTCGTTGAATTTGTTTCCTGGGAGGGGACGGAGAGGTGGAGTTGGGGAGGAGGTGGGTGGGAGTCGGAGGGCTTGTTCGGGACTTGGGGAGAAGCCGGTGTTTGGAGAGGTTGGGAGTCCGGCGAGGAGGAAGCCGGTTGCGGATAATTTCTTTGATGATATTTTTCAAGGTAGTGATTGTTTGAGCCCTAAGGGGAGGAGAGCGAAGCTGGATTCTTTTGGTTCGCTTCCTTGTTCGAGGATCGTGAGTCCTACTATTCAGACTCTGACGCCGAGAAGTGATGCTTTTTTGGGTGGCTCCTCCCTGCCCACGCAGCTCAGGTGCGTGATTCTGATGATTTGTTGAATGGTTTGTTTTCAGTGTTGATCTTTGTATGGTGATTGAATCTTTTTTATCACTTGCGATTACAGACGAGATAGCATTTTTGTGTTCCAAGTCTCAACCTTTATGTGTAATTCTCTTATTAGCAAACATGATCACCAGAAACCAATTGGAACCCTTTTATGAATCATTGGCACTTATCATTTCAAATGCTTCATTAAGTCCATAATTCTTCTGTCTTATATCTTCTTGTATTAATTTGGAGCTTTGCCAGATGTTTGTTATACCTTGTAATTATACACAAGATAGCGTTTTTTGTTCCAACTCTCGACCTTTCTGAGTATTTCTCTGATTAGCAAACATGAACAATTGAGACCTGTGGAATCCTTCTGCATTAATTTGGAGTTCTTCTAATTCTAGTTGCAGAGGGCTTATTGTTTGATATCTTGTGCTTGATTTCTATGGTGTGAACTTTCCAGTCTTTCTAGGAAGTTGGGGACAGTGATAGATAATCAAACACCAAGTTATCCTTCTCAACGAACTCTTCCTAAAAAGGATGAAGGTGTGCCTTCAGTCACATCACAAGCAGTTTCTTCGCAAGAAGATCATAGGATGGAGGCTTTTCCAAGTTATCGCCAAAGCCCTTTGTCTCGCCATTTTGCTTATAGTTTTGAGAAAACATCCAAAGTCCCTGGTTCTGCTAACTTCAGCAGGGAAACTCAGGCTCGAAAGAATCAAACTGACTCAGAAGGTCAAAGCAAAAGCAGCCGCTTTCATTTCTCTCTATACAAATGGGCAGGAAAAGGAGTGACACTCATGATGCCCTCAAATTTGAAAGAAAGGAGTAATAATGGGAGTAGTGGCAGAGTGTTGCCAGAAATTGTTCTGCAAGAAGATGACATTCCCTTGGATGATGAAATTATGCCAACTATTACTAAGACATCTGAAATAAATGGGGAAGACCAAGATGGGAAGTTAGCAAATAATCTCATCGTAGACAGGACTGCAGATCCGGTTATTAAAGAAGATTTGTTTCCCTCTGAGCCTGAACAGAACATCATTGGCAGGGGTATGGTTGAAGAATCAGGTAATGTCCTATCTTAGTTGTGTTTTTTTCAGCCCTTGACTTTTTTTATGTGTATGAAACTGTTAGCTTGAAAACACAGATAGGAAAGTTGAAGCTCTGCAAACAACATTTGGCGATTCCTATCTCTCAAATGCACCTAATGTCACCTGTCTAGAAATTCCATCCATAAGACATGAAGCAAAGGCCTCTATAGTGAATACGCTGCATGATCTTTTTGAAAAGAGTGGTGGCAAACAAGGTATATTTTACTTGAATAGCAAATTGTATTGGCTTCTTTCTTTTTTTATACTTTGAGCTAATTGATTTTATGTTTGCTTCTTTCTTATTGATCCTAGGAAATAGAAACATAATTAATCCAGCTGAGGAGATCAGAGGTCAAAGAGATGCTTATGAACATGCAAGTCTTAACTTGCCATCTGACAATGAAAATAATGTGAATCATAATGAAGCTAGTCTTAGCATGGATGGTACTCAAGATGTTCCAATTTCTATGGAAGATGAGATGCCTGGAAAGAGAGGGAAGGTGAGAGTGAAAGAGTTCATCAAAATTTTCAGTCGGGATGCTGCTCCAACGAGACCCAAAGAGACAAGGTCCAAAGAGACATCTGGGATTGAAAATCAGAAGCCTGTCAGGAAAGATGTTAGAAAGCGTAAAGTTGAGAAAGAAGAAAGTGAGCATGCATCTAAGACAAATGAGACAAAAGTAAGCAGTAGGAAAGATGAAGTGTCAACAGATAATCCTATCACCGTATGTTATCACAGGCACAGCTTTTTCTCTTTCTTTATCATATTGTACTTAACACATTGATGGTCGATTGATTGTTCAGATCAGTCAGATTTTGCAGCAGGCAGAGGAACCTTATCGAAATATTGGATCTGATATTGACATTGTTTCTGATTCTTCCCCAAGGAAAGATGACATCTCAGTTCCTGGTAAGTTATTTCAAGTTTGTACTTCAGATATAATTCAAGTGAGCCTTCTTTGTAACATCAGTGGGAAATGAAGGATTACTTTTGATTGTCTATTTTGAAATAGGTTTTCTGTGTCTACGATGAAACCTAATATACTTGAAGAGAGAGAAGAGAATGTAAATGTAGCTGAGTGTTTTCAAGTCAAGTTTTTGGTTTTCCATGGCTAGAGGTCGTAAAAATATATATTGACTTCTTATTGACTTGGCTTGTTGAAACTTATGTGACTTATTCCACAGGGATCGAGTACCTGAAAGGATTTATTTTCTTCTACATAACTTGGATGGGTTTTATAGTTGTGTTTAGATTTAAAATAACTGAACTTATGAGATCCTGTTGCTCTTTCTGAAAAGTTTTCATGGTCAAGTCTGCAAGGGTTCTTCCCTTCGAATCTTCATTCTTAATGGTTATGATAGGGCAGCTACTATCTCTAGATAAAACAATGTCTGTCTCATACTTCACCGGCAGAAATAAGATGGCCAGAGTGAGAGGCCTTTGTGTTTGTTAAGGAGATTTTTTTTATTTCATCTATTAATTTTTGTTTTGAGTAGAGCTGCGATTGCAGTTATCATTTTCCTCTAAATAAGTTTCATAAGAAATCACCAAACACTATATATGAATAACTTATGTACAATTAGAAGTGTATCAATCAGAAACTGTTAAATGAACATTACTGCACCCTCATTGTTTTCCTTCTTCGTGAAAATCCTTGATTTTTTGTTGACAACACTAACAGATTGTTTTTTATCAGAGGCAGCCCAAGAAGTTTTCTACGATTCAGCTGACATTGCGGAGGAAACTCATGATCTTGAAGCTTGTTTGGTATGCATGCTTCTTGAACTGATTCATGTTATTATTGAGTTCTTTTGAATAAAATATCTTTTATGTACAAGGATGTAGATTCTGGCATCATTTTGGTATGATCGCCATTACAGCATTACGGTCTTGACAAAAATTTCTTTTTTCTGTGCAAGTGTAAATAAGTTATCTAAGTATATGTTAATTGCAGTTGTTACTAAGAAAATGCTCAAGAAATTTTCTTATGCCATTGGACAATTGATTTTTAGCACTATCTCAGTGCGCATTGTTATGGAGTGTCAATGCTACAGTTTAGGCTGCAGGTTTCCTATTTCATTCAGTCCTTTCCTCCCATTTTCATCATATAGACTCTAATTTCTTTTCCTATGTGGCAAAAGTATGCCTTTTTTATGTTAGCAATTGCATTTTCAAACCCTTTATGAATAGTTGATACTACGCCTTAGGGTTTTTGCATGTGTATGACCAGGAATTGCTTTGCTTGATTCTCAGGTAGAACAGTTACCTCAGAACCAGAATGAACATCCAGAAACTGATGTTCAACAAGATCAATTCAAAGTAACCCTAAACCATATCTTGATTCATTGAATTTTTATGATAAAACTTCAAAACAAATGGTCTTTTTCACAATTTTTCAACTTCATATGTTGCAGATTGCAGATACTAAAATACGAGAATGGTCAAAAGGAAAGGAAGGAAACATTCGGTCATTGTTATCAACCCTACAATATGTGAGTACTGCTCTGATGTAAACTGTGTGATTGTACATCAGTTTCCAAGCTTTCCCTTAGCTTGTGTGTCTAACCTTCTTTCATAATGTTATAATACAAAAGAATGCAGCTTTCTTTCTGTCAACCTGTTGTCAGTTCCATACTTTGATCTGCTTAATTTGGCACCTCTGTTTGGACTCCGGCTTCGTTAATTATCCTCAAATCCGCTCATGTAAATTTGATATGGAAATCGTATGGCATAATTTCACTTAATTATGGTGTGTTGCTTCTAGGTACTTTGGCGGGAGAGTGGATGGAAACCTGTTCCACTTGTTGATATAATTGAAGGAAATGCAGTCAAAAGAGCTTACCAGAAAGCATTATTATGCTTGCATCCAGATAAATTACAGCAGAAATGTGCTGCTGCGCATCAGAAGTATATTGCAGAGAAGGTCTTTGACATTTTGCAGGTGTGTGACTCTCCACTCATTGTATGAAAACAGATTGAACCCATTTGTAATCTCATTAACGCATATCCATTACCAATAAAAAAAATGAATCAGATACTTAGGTATCCTCCAAGACAGTAATCATAATGGTACATAAGTGTCATCTTACAAAATGCCCTGTGTTGAGAAGTTGCATTTATTAAAATATTCTTTGAACCTTCTGTGATGTTAGTGCCATTTCAGAATTTGTTCAGGAAATGTTGGATTGACAATGAATTAGAACCATTTATCTTTATTAAAACAAACATTATGAAATGGTTGTCTAGTTTTGTAGAAATTAGAACATTTTACTTTCGCAGAAGTAATCCAAGTATAAACCACCATGAAGAACAACCTGGTCGGTTAAATTTTCATCTATAATTAAGTGTCGATGACATGCATTTTTTTCACTTCACTCGGCCTTATCTATCGCCATTTTCTTGTTTACATCATTAGATTGTCATTGACTAGTCGCAAGTGTGTCCTGCTTAGAATCAATTATTATTTCTTTCAATGTTTCAATCCCGGTTATTTATTTTCTTCCTCCTTTATTGAAGAATAAACTAGCAATGTGAATGTTAGTAAATATCAAATATTCTAAAACAATTTATACGGCATTTCCGTCTCAGGAAGCTTGGAATCAGTTCAATTCAGTCAGCATTTTTTAATGATGAGATGAACGCGGCAAATGAGCTTCCATCATCTGTACACTTAAAAAGTTATTGTACCACAATACATCAAGCTCGAACTCTTCTACGAAAAATTTGGGCATTGTTCAGTTGTGTATATATCACAGGACTTTCTTCTGTTCTTGGGTGTGTCATCATCTTCTTCCCATGCTCTCTTGTATGTAAAATTCATGGACTTTAGTGTGTCCAATCAAACTTCTCAGTTTAAGCCTCATTTGTCAAAGAATTTGTTCATTTTGATCTTCTAAGCCAACTTCATAACTATCTATACAACACAAAACACATTATGTATGAGTCCATATTATAAATAGAGATATCAATCTCACAAATAAAAATTTTATGGCCAACTATATAGATCATCATCTTCACTGTCCTTTTTTATTTTTATTTTTGTTTATTTTTTTAGATGGAGACTTGCACTCCTACGAGAGCATGGAATTGAACTCACATCTTAACCCGACTAAAGAGCATCGAAGTACCATTGGACTAACATACCTTTGGCTTCTTCATCAGTTTTGCTTCACATATTGAGTTAAATACAACAAAATCTTTGCATATAATAAAAAGCATCATCAATATATATGATGATATATAGAGAGAGACTACCAAAAGAAAAGGCTCAAATGGAGCTTCCAAGTCCAATGTAGGATAACATGGTGGAGCCACATTAGTTTGTCAAGACACCACTTGACTCACATGTAAATGCCAAACTTGATTCCAATTTTTAAAGACAAGGGCACCATTGGCATATGCATGTCCTAAATGTGATACACTCTTTGCAAGTTGTGAGACATTGCCACCAAATAAGGGACCCTCTTATTGAGGTATGCCCCAAAAGCTATGTTATCAAACTCCTTTATCTTCTTGTCCCCATGAAATCAAATAGATCTTATTATATAGCTTATCACAGCTTGGAGAGCATGTAACCTTCACAACAATCAATAGTTGCATTTTTATTATTATTATTAGTATTATTAAGATCAAAGAAGGAGAATGTTAGCTATCAATGCCAGTTCATTTGAGTATTTTATTGCCAAATTGGAAATATTATTCAATTTAAAGGGTTTTTTTTGTTGCATATATAGAGCCTTGTAAAAGCAGGTGATTCTAAATAGCTTTAATGTGGTGAATAAACCCTAAATTGGGAGCCATTGTATTATTATTTAGTCCTTAAAATAAACAATTTTTTCATTTTCGTCTAGTCTAGACTGTCTAGTAAGTGGAAATTTTGTAAGAGTACATATAAAAATATTTTGAGGGTATATATGTGGAAAAGACCAAAGTTTAAATAGACTTAAATTCTAGGGTGGTCAAAGAGTTGGTGAGTGGAGGTCAAGTTTGGAAAAGTGTCATCAAAAAAGCAGTTTTGTTCCTTTAGATAAAGAGATAAAATGACTCCATTTGGCCATTTCTCAAAAAGTAAAATACAAGCTATTTTTTTATTTTTTTTAATTTCTAATTACTTGAGTTGAATTGACGCATTTGCCCATTGAATTCCTTTTTTAAATTTTATAAAATCTGGAGTTTTTTTTTTAGTTTAAAATACCAAAAAGTGTTTGGGTTCTCAAGAGCTCTGTTTTTCAAAATAGAAAGCCTCAAAAATCTCTTCTTCTTCTCTCCAATTGCTTGCTCCCAAGTTCATCTCCTTATTCTGCAATCTTTGGTGCTTGTTTTGTGCTTGTTTTCCACTCTGGAGTTCAGAATGTGAGCTGTTTTTTCAATTGAAATCTCTCTTCCAAGTGTCTGAACTTGTTTACCTCCAGAGAATGTAAGCCTTTGCTTCGCCATTTCAGTTTTCTGGTAAATTATCAGTAAAGTGGTGCATTTTCCTTTAATTTTTTGTTGTTTGTTCCTAAAACTCCTTAAAAGGCAGCTTTTTTCTGGTTTTTTCATCAAAGACTTATTGTTTCTTGTAGAAATCTGTAATTAGTGCTTGTTTGGAGACTTGTTTCATTTCTTTGGTTGGATCATAAACTTGAGCTCTTTCTTGAGATCTGAGTTTATTTTCTTGTTCTTAAATGCCTACGAGATTATATATATTACACACCTAATTTTAGTACGGAGCTCTCTTTTATTACTTCTTTTAATTGCATTTAGATAAAAAAGCTGTCTTTGTTCTTGCTTGTTTAAGCTGTGTTTTTTTTTTGTCCTTTCTATGTTTCAATTGTTTCCATTGAAAAGGATATACAATGTTGGGAACAACGGCAAGTAGTCATTTTGGATATTATCTTAGTTCATTTCTAGTTTATTCTCTCTCGCATTTTTCAGATTATGTCAATTTCTATATGGATTTTTCAGATTATCTTAGTTCACATGGTACACCTACAAAAATTCTAAAAACTCATGGATACAGAGTAGCTATTAACCATCTGTGAGTGTGTGTGTGTGTGTTATATATTTTTACTGATAATGATCTTCGATCCTTAACTGATTGATAGTAGCACACATATCCAACCACCAGGGAACAATGACATTAGTATGGTGTTATATGTTAATACACTACTTAGGCATAATACCTCAACTAGTTTTTCGGAAGGGAAAGCTAAATTTTTTTTTTCATTTTGTGCCTTTTCAGCACTGGCAAAACAGAAACTAAACTTAAGCTTGGATATATGTCCAAGAAACGTTTCTTATATATCTTGCTGTGATTATGGTTGCTGAGTGATCATCCAGCACCTTGCTTTTTCTTTAATTTGTATCAACATGATTGGAGATTGATCAGCTTATTTGTGCACTTGAAGGGACATTACGTCAGTCTTAAAGAAAGGGTGGCATTCCCTTATGCCACTTAACTTAAGGGGTAAAACCGCTGCTCGATTTTCTCTGTTCTCGAAGGTCCGTTCAGCTGGCCAAACAAAAGGCAGTTCACCGGTTTATCTGAATGTATATGACTTGACACCCATGAATGGCTATATTTACTGGGCAGGCATTGGGATATTCCACTCAGGCGTTGAAGGTACTTTCTTTCCTAGTTCTATCAGAATCACCTATGATTCACATAATTCGCCATGTTACTTTTCAAAAACGGTATATATTTATATGTTATGTTAGGAATGCATTGTGGACGTAACTTGTTTGTTTGTTTCTTTTGTATAATTGTTAAGGTAAAGTCAGAAGCATTTCTATGCACCATATGTGATGTGTTTTTTCTCCTCTGTTTATCCAGTGCTCGCTGCCAACCGTCTACTTATTGCTTAATCTGTGTAATTTAAATGTTCAATTGCTTCAATATATGACATAACAAAATTTGGGGTTTACATATAAATTCTTTTAATAAAAAATTTGACATTATTAGTTTTGTCAGTCAAAGGATTATAGTGATCATTCGTCAAGCTTAAATTTTCATCCCGCCTAATCCCCACCAACCCTTCTATCCTTCAGCCTATTCACGAGTTAATTCCTTACTCTTCATGTACTTTAACTAGCTTTCAACTACATTAGAGATGGGTGCAGAAATATTCTATAAGTGAAATCCATGATTTTGACCAGCTAGTGATTCTCATTATTCTTGTTTTTCATCATTGAGTTCGATGAAATGCTTTTGGCTGTTAATTAATGAAATTGATGGTTCTTGGCTGATGGAGTTTTTCATTATTGGAATTAGGGCTTTTCTATTGACTTCTCGACATTATTCTTCTAGCTTTATAGAAATAGTTTTTTGAGAACATTGTTAAAACTTTAGTTGATTGAATATCATGCCTATGCGTTGATTTTCAGCCTTTAACGCCCTGGTTTTATTTCAGATCCTTTGACAACTTACAAGCTTTTGTTTCGGAGATTAATGCTTGCGTTTGTCCACCAATCAGATACTTATTATTATTTTTAAAAACCAAAATACTCATTATAGTTCTTGGGGAAAAATTAAATAAAATTCTTGAGAATGTTAACATTATCTTTGCTTATCTTCCCATCAGTGTATTTATCAAAAGTTTAAGTAAGTGAAAGTGAATCATCCTTTGTTATTGATACTTAATATGGTGCAGTTCACGGAGTGGAATACGCATTCGGCGCGCATGACTACCCAACCAGCGGAGTCTTTGAAGTTGAGCCTCGACAATGTCCTGGCTTCAGGTATAGGATGTCGATATTCATGGGAACAACTTGCTTAGATCCAATTCAGGTTAGAGGATTTATGGAGCTACTCTCTATGAACTACAACGGCGATACGTACCATTTGATTGCCAGGAACTGCAACCATTTTTGCAAGGATGCCTGCTATAAGTTGACAGGCAACTCGATTCCGAAATGGGTTAATCGACTTGCAAGAATTGGTAAATACATGTTAAAGTTGCTGAAGTTCCGATCGCAGTTTTGTGAACCAAATGGTGGTGTTTTACATGTTTTAATTTACTGACTGAATACTCAAACATTAACTGGGATTTTGTTGATTGTTCTGCAGGTGCTCTCTGCAGTTGTCTTTTACCTTCAGCTTTACAAGTTACTGCTGTTAGCCATGAAACTGATTACCCAGTCTATGAAGGTGAAAGGAGGAGGTTGAGAAGTGCTTTCAGCTGTCTATCTTCACTCAATGTGAGACAGAAGCAATTCCTAACTGCATCTCTCTTCTTGCATTCACCCTTGAAAGGCTACCTTGCTCCATGGGAGTTGAGAGGATTAACACCATTTCGCTAAACTAAAAGTGAAAAAAACAGAGACATTTTCCTCTCAGCAATGCTGTCAATCTGTGAACCATTCTGTAGTTCTTTGCTCTGTGTTAATGATACTGTCTGTTGAACTCCAAATTTTCTTAATTTACATTGAAAAAAAAAGACAACTATCTTTGTTGATTTAACCATTTGTTGAGCAACAGTGTTGGAGTATTGTTTGTATATTTTTGGTATTATCTTAAGGCAGAGACCAAAAGAAACAACAGCTGTGTAGAGAGGAAGTCATGAGTAGATCACAAAGATAAAGATTGAAAGATCTTCTTATTAATCTTCCTTTTGATGAGCCAAAGAACCAACCAAATAGTGTTTGCTTCCTTTTTTTAAGTGCAGACACCTTTTGCTTAAACAGTCTTTTCCTTTTTGAATTTTATCTATTCTTCCTCTCCATTTAATGTTAATCTTCATTGATCTTAATTAAGCTCACACATACAAACAAAAATAACACATATATATAAACAAAATAGACTTTGTTTTCTCTTATTCCCATAACTAGAACTACAACACAACCAACTTAATTTTCTATATCTACAACATCAAGGAAACAAGTTAGTGGGAAGAAGAAGGAGGAGGACAAGAACAAGAACAACAAACAGAAGAAAGCTCAGAATAAAAGAAAACAAGACCAGAATCACCACCATCACACTCCATACAAACACATCCAATCCATCAAACCATTATAACTATACTCACTCATATACATAAGCTCAGCTTCTCCTTCCACTCCATTATTTGAAAATGAAGAGCTTGGACTTCTTCCCATCCCTCCTGATATCCTCCTTATCTCCTCTTCAGCCTCTTCAAGCCTCTTCTTCAGCTTCAATACCTATCATCATCATCATCATATATAAACACTAACTCATAATACATCAAACATATATACATACATATATATACCTCATTTTCAAGGTGACATTTCTCAACAACAACACTGTCATGCATGGATTTGAGCTTCACATAATCCTCCTCCATCTGTTTGTTCTTCCACCGAGCACGTCTGTTTTGAAACCAGACAGAAACTTGTTTAGGATCAAGCCCAAGTTCATTAGCAAGGTGCATCTTCCTCCCTGACTCAAGCTTCTTCTCTTCACCAAAATTCAGTTCCAAAAACTTCACTTGTTCATCAGTGAGTCTCCTCTTCTTCGCCTCCATATCATCATCTCCTCTCACCTTCTTCCTCCTCCTCCTCCTCACCTTAGCCTCACCTGCATGCACATATACACATGTCTATCATCAACAACAATGCATCAACACTTGTTATTGAATTTCTTTTTCCATTTTCTTGCTCACCTTGAGGAGGTGTTTGTGAGTAGAACTCAGAGGTTAGAGAAGAGAGAAGCATCTTCTCCTCAACATGAGTCATGGTACAAAGATTTAGATTGAATATATATATATATATATATATATATGTATGTATATATCTCTGTCTATATATATGTATATGTGTGTGTGTTTGAATGTTTCCAAAGTGGTGGTAGGTGTTAGGGGAGGAGGGGGATGGAGAAGAGGATTTGTTAAGTAAAAGAGTTGAAGTCTCGAGGTATGTTTTATAAATGAGAAGAAGATGGAGGAGAGATGGTTTGTTTCATTGGATCAGTGGCCAATGGCATGGTTTCCACTTGCTTGAGTTTTTATAGCTCCGGTTTGGTATTAAAGGGAAATAAATAAAAAGGAAATAAAAATAAAAAAAGTATAAATTAAGTAAAGAGTATATATATATATATATATATATGTTATTAAAATATTTATTTTAATAATATCATCGTGGGTAGATGCCCGTCTCTTATTAGTCTTTCTTTTGTTGTTGTTGTGTGTGTATATATATATATATATATTTTGTTTGAATATGAAAATAAATATTTTTTATCTAAAAAAAAGGAAAGAAAAAGATTCAATTCTTTAAGAGGGTTTACTCTTGTATTTCAATATTAAAATTATATTTAGGATGATATTATTATTATTATTATTATTATTATTATTATTATTTTAGTTTTTAAGGATGTGGATAATAAAAAATGTATTAAATAACAAAACATGTATAAATACATAAACATAAACCAATATTAGCCACGGTACCGATTAAAATGTTGGATTATAAAGAGAAGCAGAAGTCAACATTGATAGATAAACTCTAATTGCTAGATATGAGGTTAAGATTATGCTTGATTATATATGTTCTAATATTGGCAAGTAAACATTGACTAGATAAACCCCAATTCTAGTTTAAAATCTCATATAGTCAAAACAGAACATAAGATTAATATTAATAAAAATTTATAAAATAGTTAAAAATTATCCTACTTCAACCATATGTTCCACCAAAACGATATGAATGAGAATTTCATAGGTATCCCGCATACAGGAGAACATATTAGTTCTCCAGGTTTCTCATATCTCAATTTAAAAGAAGATATATAGTATAATAAACTATTTAATCAAAACGATTTCAAATTTTAAAAACAAAACATCACTACAAGAATAAATAATCTCCGGTTTATAATTTATTGTAGCCAGAAGATTGCCAATAGTGAAGAAAACATCCATTGTTGAGAAACAATAAAACATTGGGTTAGTAAATTGCCCATTACTTCCAAGATTCTAGGCTTTAGAATCAACCAGAGATGGAGGTATCTTCACATATAAAAGAATAAATTTTCCCACAAAAAAAAAAAAAAAGCATTTGAAAGAAGTCCAATTGAAAAATCAAGACTAAAAACCAACATTGGCCAAATCTGTCGGTGAGGTACAAATAAGGATAAGTTGGGGGTTTATATTGAAGTTTAGCTAATTTTTTTAAATTTAATTTAATATATATATATATATATATATATATATATATATATATATATATTTGTGAGGTATAATTTGAAGAAATATTTATTAATTATTAGTAGGTCCGGTGTGGTACATGCTAGGCTCACGGTCACCTAAAATCATGTCAGTACGGACACATGGAAACTCTTTCAATTCTTTTGATTCTTTTTAAAATAAAAATCTTAAGTCAAATTTATTAAAATGAATTACTAAACTCATATTATGAATTTCATAGTTATTAAAATTAAGATAATCCCCACACTGTTTATATATATATATATATATATAAATTCCTTTCGTGGCATATAAGTAACAATATATAAATATTAAAAAAAAAAAGAAAGCCCTCGCTTATAGGAACAAAACCTTATAATTAAAACCAATTTTATTCTATTTTGAAGTATATATATATATATATATATTAAATTAATGATTATATGGAGTCAAGAAAACCAGGACAAGAAAAGGGGTCACATGGAGGTCACTAGTGGACAGGACACGTGTCAGTGTGGATCAATGAGAAAGAGGGGACCGAATGGGGTGGCTTGACACGTGTCAGTATAAAAACTTTTTGGTGTCAGAGAGTTGTGCTGGTTGCCAACCAATCCAATCACTACAATGTCTTCTTCTCATGATCAAAACCCTAAAAAATAAAAAAAAATAAAAAAATAAAAAAAAAAAAGGTTTGGCAAACATCCCCCTTTTTATGGCATTTTAGATGCACTTTGAAAATTTGTCAATAAAGTTTTCTAGTTTCTGTTTTATTTTTTAATAAAATAAGTGTTTCCAAAGTGAAACCACAATACCCTATTTTTTTAATAATTTATAATATCAACATCAGAGCTTATCCATATTCTCCTCCAATCCACACAATTCATCATTTTATTCTATTTGTTATTATTATTTGTTTCTTTCCCCTACAATCATTATCTTTTTTTAATGATATGTTAAATTAATCTTAATTTTTCTTACTTTATTTATTTTATTTTACACTATAATTATTTTTAAAAAATAAATAAATAAATAAATAAATTATATTTATCAAGATTGTAAAAAGATAAATACGATTAAAAAGCAAGTATAGAGAGAGGAGAAAAACATGAATACATAATTAAGAACATAGATAGATAGTTATAAGTGAAAAGACACAAATAAAAAAGGTAACAAACTAAATAATTTACTAGTAGCAGCAGAAGTAACATTAACAAACAATAACAGAGAATAATAATATTTAGTGAATATGAGAAACAATCTCCCAGAATACCATAGCGTTTTTGTCTTTTGTATAAAGAGATAAAGTTAAAAAAAAAAAGTGTAGTTTTTTATTAGAATATGTTGGAAATTAATGCATATGTTTGTTTAATGAAAGGTTGAGTGCAAATTTGGATAGCCATGAATCTCATGTTTCAAGTGGTTCATGCATGTAGCTCCTTAAAACCATTCAAGTTATTGTTAGTCAAAAATATCATGCATTTGACATAAGACAATAGTACTATTTATCATTTTCAATTCCATGAAGTTTTTATTTCTTCAAAGCTTCACTCCCTTGTCTTGTCACATTTGATATGATTTTCCTACTAAATTTAGCAAAAGAAGTTGGGTGATTGTTCATGCATGAGTTCCTATGTTTTAAATGGAAAGTTGAAAGGGTTTGTATGTTTGATTCCAATGTGAGCATTCAAATTTAGAAGTTGTTACTTGTCAATGTTCTTGCAAGTATGCTTATTACTTGTTGTCATATGGTGTACATGGATAAGGGCCTTTTTTTTTTCTAAATGGAAAGTTGAAAGCATTTTGTAGATTTAATTTCAATGTGAGCATCCAAATGTAGGATTTGTTACTCTTAAATGTTCATACATATATAGTTATTACTTGTTATATGTATTATTACTTGTTCATACATATATAGCTATTTCTCGTATTTTGAATAATTTTGATTTTTAATCTAAAATCATTGGACTCGAAAACTATCACTTGAATTATTGACATCCGATTCCTATTTAGAGTGTTTGTATCTCATGAAGGAAACAAGTGAAAAATATTAAAACTAAGGCTGTGTTTGATTGGTAACATGAAAAATTGATAGAAAATTCGTGGAAAATAAAAAAATAGTCGTTTGATTGGCATTATTTTTTCTAGCTAGAAAATCAAAATTTTTCAATGAAAAATTCTTATTTTGTTGTTTGATTGCTCTTTTTTCACATAGCCTCTTACGTTTTCTCTAGAAAATTTTTCCCATGGTGGAGGCAGGAAAAATTTTCCACTGATTTGAGGAAAAATAGGGTCACGTGATAGAGTTTCTGGAAAAATTTTTCACGGAAAATTTTGGTAAACAAACAGCTTATTTAACTAAAAATGACTCGTGAAAAATTTTTCCAGAAAAAAAAAGACAATCAAACACAGCCTAAATAATTTTGATAATGTATCACTTTTAAATATTTTTTTTCTCAATTTTTTGTTTTTTATCCCACCAACTTCCTAATATGGGATATAAACAAGTCGAGAAACATGCACTTGAAATTTTGTGAAAAAAAAATTAGGTCTTTCCCAGGGAATTAAGTTATTTTTTTGTCAAATAAACAATGATTGCATGTAATTATTATACAAAAATATATTATAATTTTATATTAACTTTTTTGCTTATCCATTCCAAGCAAATGATTTATAGTATGAATATAATTCAAATAAAATTTTTACAAACCCATACCTTTAATGGTATTAAAAAATTAAAGGAATATAATTGTAAAGAGACCAAAATAAGTTAAGGAAACAAAAGCTTTTGTGGCGAGGAAAGCAAAAAAAAAAAAAAAAAAAAAAAAAAAAGGAGAAAGAAGAGATTCAAGTGAGCTTGGTGAAAGAGATGAACAAAAAGTGCAATGAAAAAAGAAACGTGTCAATAAAATATAAGATATTTGTTTTGGTTGGATCTTGATTTTTAATATCTTTTTAAGTAAAAGATATGTCAAAGTGTATTATGGGGGCCACTTAACTTTCAAATGGGTGCATGCATCTAATGCTTTTGGACAAATAAAAAAAGCAATCTAATGACCTTGTAATTAAAGGTGATACCCAAGAAAAAACATCATCTTCCATTTTTCATATATATATATATATATATATATATATATATATATATAATTTAAATTTTGGCTTTTTATCAAATTCTATTCATCCACTTTTATTAAAAAAAAATTAGAATATTTTTAGAATATTTAATATGAATTGCATCGACCAACAAATACCACTAGAGATTGATCCAAGTAATAAAAACTTAGGTTACAGTTACATGTCTGCCCTATTTGTAACACTCCCGGTATCTCATTTTTTTTTTAAAATCACCAAATGTTTCGAATCTTATATTGAGTGAGAATCATATTAAATATTTAAAAAATATATTAATAAAATGAAATAAAATATATACATAAACCTTATTGAATAGTTAAAAAATATTAAAAAAAACTAATAAGTCTATTGCATAGTATGTTTGTTTCAGAGAGTACTTAAGATCAAATCTTAATTAATACCCATATAAAATGAGAGTATAAGTGCTTGTTGAACTTACTTCACATATGTACACATCCCTAATTTTTTTTAAATAGAGTTTTCTCGAAGGCAATTTGTCAAATATATATATATATATATATATATATATATATATATTATATAAAGCAAATGCATGAACCAAAGATGACTATCACTCACTGTTATGGAAAAAAAAATTCAAGTATCCGAAGCTTACCCACTTTACAATGTGCTCTTTTGGTTAAAAGTGGTTTAAGTCACTTTCCATCTTTTTCATGCGGCTTTTGAATTTTTGTATCAAATAAATAAAAGCACATTTTTTTATTAAACAAGAAATGTGAAGTTGTCACATTATAATATCGAAGTAGTAAAATATTTGACTTCTGTATAAAAAATTTAGGGTTCAACTTCTACTCCATGTATTGCTGAATTGGAATAAGAGTGTGTATTATGACTGTTCAAGTTATAAAAAAAAAAAAAACATTTTAATGTAATGTAAATTTAATATTTTAATGTATCCAATGTTCATTGCAGGCTTGCTTAAGGGGGTTAATTTCGGTGTAAGTGGGAGGAAGTCAGAAAATGGGAGAAATGCTACGAAATGGTGGAAGTAATATGATTTCTTTTATTTTCTGTGTTCATTTTGCATGAAGTGTCTCTTTCATGAAGTGCTCATTTTTTCACTTCTGGTGTTTATTTCGATGTAAGTAGTGTCATTTATTAAGGGTCTTTGAAAATGGGAGGAAGTGGGTTTTATAAGAAATTCATTTCTCCCACTTCGGTGTAAAAAATATCGAATCCTACTTTAGTATAAAATGGAAGAAACAACCACTTCCCCACTTCAAAAAAAAAAACATCAAAGTGGAGGAAGTTAATCCATTTCCCCCATTCTCTCCCCACTTATGTTGAAATGAATGTCCTCTTAGTGCAACCTCTAATTAAATAATAACAACCCATTGTTAAGTAGTTGATTTGAACACTAAAAATCAAAATCATGACTTTATCATGGTCATTTATATGTTTATTCGACGCAAATAATTTGATAAGCCAAAATTTGAAATATAACACAACATAATTTTTTTCAAGTCACCCATTTGTTTTGCAATTAGATTAGAAATATAGCATAAAAAAAAACAATTACATACAATACAATACAACTTCATAAATCTTTTGTACCTAAAAATCATAATATAAAAATTTTGTCAAGATACAACATATATAACTTAAAAAACAAATAACTCTGATTTATAAAATTTCAACAAAATGTTAAAAAAAAAAACATTTGAACTTGGGTTGTAAATGACATGTTTACTCCTTTGCTCATATAAATCTCTTTTATAATATATATATCATCAAATATTTCCTTATAAAAATAAAAACATTTTTTTAGTTCGAATATTTAGTGATGTATATACATTGAAGAAATATTTTACTTGCAATTTTGGCAAATCATTTTTATCAATTAATTATGAACTACTTTTAATTGTTTTAGCTTATCAAAAAAATTTTGGTGACTTTATATTTATGAAAATGCAATTTTTTATTTAAATATTTTGATAACTAATAATTAATTAATAAATTTTGCAATTTTTAGAAAATATAATAATGAGCTCATAATTTTTATTAATTATTGAAATTAAGTGGTGAATTATAAATGAGAAGAAAATTCATACAATATTGTCACGTGAATTTCTTTATCCTAAAACAAACAGGAATTAATCCATACGGAATTAATATTAATGCAATTTTTTATTCAACATTTGTGCGGTAAATCAAACAGCAATCAACAACTAAAAAAAAATTTTGTGCTATTTATTAAACATTGAAATAAAACAATACAAGCACTTATACGGTAATTCAATTAGTTGTACAGGTATTTGCTAGTCAAGTAGAAGCTATATAAGAGAAGGAGAAGAACTGCATATGAGATATACGTAGAAAATAAACATACAAAAAAGAATGTGGATTTATCTTATTGAGTAACTTGTGATGGTATACAAAGAAAAAACTCTCAAAAAATTACCCACAGGCCAATATTAACATAAAAATTTTCTTTAACTTATAAAATAAGTTTTAAACCAAAGATTATATGCATATATACATCACGTATGGTTACATTATGAATGAACAAATTTTAGCTAGTAATAAAACAAATAATTTGACAATATATTTTTCTATCTCCATCTCCATCTAGTAAAATGACCAAATTAACCCTTTTTAATTTTATTGGTAAAACGATAAAACGATTTTATGGGTTTCAATTTTTTAAGAAAAAAGTGAAATGGTGTGTAAAGGTAATTTAGTTATTTTAAAAGATAAAGATAATGTGATTTTTTTTTTTTTTGACGAAATGAGATAAGCGTATGTCAGGAACATGCACGGTGTAGAGCACAACCGAAAAGTCAATAATATTATCCCCTCACCTTACGAGGGCTATGGGGTTTGATTTCTGATTTTTTACAAATAAATACCCAAGGACTCACAACTAATAATAAACCAAGAAGCCGTTGGTATTTTTAATCATTTTCATAAAATAAGAAAAACATTTTCATAAACCAATGGAGTAACACTTAAAATAAAGGAATAGTGGTATTGCATCCCTCATGGATGGAATCTAACAATACCACTATCTTTCAAGGTTTTCATATTTGTATGATTTATGTGAATGTAAAGGCCAATATTGGAATGAAATTTTTTTTATGGGAAATGAATATATGTTGAATAACCATAAAAATTTGCCTAGAAATGGTAATGCATGCAATGAACCAAAAATTTCATTAAAGTGGATTCCCTCACATGGCTTAAGACCTTTACTTTGCCCATATATCCTTGATTAGGTCAAGAAATCCATATTAAAGTCCTTAAATAAAGGGTGCTATCCTTATAAGAGACAACCCTTGGACAATGTTTCCTCATCTCCAACTCTTCCATGCATGCATGCATGCATGCTTACCACTGGCAAGCCAACACCACATCAACCCCTAATTAATTCCATGTTTACCAATGTTTTATCCCTTGGCTAAACCACAATATAATAAATTGATCCACAAACTAAGACTTTAAAGCCTCTAATTAATTTTTATGTTCACCAATGTCTTATCAGTTGGCTAAATCACAATAATAAATTGATCTATAAATTAAGACTATAACGTATGTTTATTGGATAAAGTTTAATATTTAGTCTATCCTTAGAAAGATAGTTAATAACTAAATATTCATGACAAAGTAGATATTAAACCCACCCATTGATTGTGCCTTGATTTCAGCCCCAAATTAAGGTAGAGAAGAAGACTCTTCTTCTTCAAGAGAAGAGGGGGTGGGGGACCTTAGAGAACTCTAGACTAAAGCTAACTTAAAAAAAAAAAAAGTAAAAGAGTGAAAGAGAACATCTTCTTTCATTGGGATTCCCAAAGCTAATACATTGCTAATCTTTTATTAATCATTGATTAAGGAGGAGATTAAGACATGTAACTGTGTTGTAATGGCGAAACGTGTCCTATTCATCCTTTAATTCTTAATTAGGATGTATAGGTGGTGGTCCATCTACTCTCTTTAGGTACATAAGCATCTTAATTAATAGTTTTCATTGTATATGAACTATAGAGTGACGTTCCTAACATCCTGCCTATTAATAAGGTATCTCTGATTGCACATTGTGATTGGATGAATTATTATTATTATTATTATTATTATTATTATCTTTTTTTTACTTTTTGCTTTTGGATGCTTCTTGCATCATGTTGATGAGATTACCTTAATTGGTAAGATAATCAAATAAGAGTGCTTTTGAGAAGGTTTGTTTAGAGTTTAGGGAGCTTCAAGGATGTTTCATTTTGTGCCCCCAAAAGGCTGATCATAATAATGATTAAAGTTTTGGCTTGAGGTTTGATACTTTGGGCCTCATTTGGGCTTCAATCTTGTGTGTGAGCAAGGCCTGCATCGCTTTGGTTGGGTTCGAACAATTCAAGCTCATGTTCGGTCTCTTGTTTATTCGAGGTCAACTAGAAACTCATAACGAACATTAGATGACGGTAAGCGATTAACCCAAATATATTATTTCGGTCTGATTCAACCCAAAAGCTTAAGATGACAAAATGAGAGACGAATGATTATATATTTAACTTCGTATTTTTTAAAACAACTGATTTTGAATTATTTAGTTACTTTGATAGGCATTGCATTGCCGTGGTGGTCCAGTAGACCAAGTAAAAAAGAAAAATATCATAAATGTTTTTTTTTCAATTTATGATAAATTCATATTTTTAATTAATAAAATTCATGAAACAAACATGGATGATTTTGCATTTTTATGCTTCACGTAAATTCGAGTGTCAAAAGGTAATAGTTATTTGATAGAAAAAAAAAGTAAAAAAGATCAATATTGCGGAAAATATGAAAATATAGAGTTCAATTAACAAAACTAAAATTTCAAAGATATACTTTGGACCAAAAGAAAATACTTCATCAAGAAAGTAGTTTTTTTCTTTTTGGAAAAAAAAAACAAACGTATTTTGTTGATTTTCTCTATGCTAATTACAAACGATTAAGAGGTCTATTGGTATCTGGGTCTTTGCAAGAAGTCTTTGTAAGTAGCAAGAGTTCGATTTGTTGGTGAGAGCATATTTCTGGGAGGATGAGCAGTGGTTGTGTGAGAATGATTCAAGCATTTAAGTGTATGCGACCCCGGCCAAGCTTGCTCTTCTGAGAACTGTGCACGCCCCTGTCGCAGCTCATCTTGGCAAAAGAAAAACTTCGTCTTCACTAGTCAAGCAAGAAATCCAAACTAAGTCCAGTTATCAGTCTTTGCATGGTTCATTTGGTTCCCTTAATCTCATGATTAATCAAAATTTTCTTATCAGTCCTGCTCCAATAATTCAAAGAAACACAAGAAAACAATTTTGTCTAGATATTCTATCAAAAGCGTGAATTCTACTTGAATTTTGTTCAACTCTCCAAAACATAGGACCATTGCATGTCTTCCTGCCAAAAGACCTGCCCATGTTCCAATGCTCTATCTCATTGGCTTTGGCATCTCAAGATGAGAACTATGAGAGAGCTGCATTTCAATCATGCAACCCATGAAACCTTGTCTAGTTTCCCATCAATGATACAAGATAGAGGCCTCTCTCAATTTGGTGGGGAGAACTTGCAGTTAATTTTTTTCTGCAGATTGGACCCCTCTTTGGCAACCATTCTTCTCATCTCATCAATAATTTCATGTCTGATTTGCTGAATTAAAAAGAGTTGTTATTCAAGTTTTATCATTTTGTTTGCTCAACAGAAATCAGCCATGTCAAGTTCCCATTGGTTTGTTTCAGCAGATATCATTAGTGTCAAGTTTTCTGCAGTATTTCTGTCTAATCATGTTGTGATCTTTTATCTATTTATTCAAATGATGGCTAAATGTTAAATATATACATATAGATATGGACCATTAAGCTACTTTATTGGAATAATTTGTTTGCTATCATTCTGTATATCTGAGAGAATGGCCCATGACAATGTTGTTACATGAAGTGATTGGATGGTGGTACTAACACTCACAAACAAACTCACATGGAAAGGGACCCCATTTTCCATCAAAAATCTTATCCTCATTTTTCAGATAAGAATCAACGACATGCCAAAACAGACAATTCCTAAAAGACAGTGAAGGTTTCTATGTTACAACTTAAGATTCCATCTGTTAAGCACTTTGCAGTTGAACAAGATCTTGCAAACTCATGAATCAATTTGAATGATCCGTTCCTGAAGTACTTCATAAACATAAGATGTTTTGCAATCAGGGAATTCATCTTTGAAGAACAGCAACATTTCTACAATTTAAAGATAAGATGGGGGGAGATCTACTTCCCCATTTGTTCTTCCAATTTACAAACACAACAGCATCAATGCACCTGGCGTCAGAAAACTCAAAAACAGAATGAATGAATCTCTATGCATTCATCACTAGTCTCTGAAACTATAGAAAAGCACGATGACTATGCATCAGTGGTTCTTCCCGGTGCCGAGTGTGAGCTCAAGGTCATCCACGGCAACTTCATGGATTCTCTCACCCTCCCAAGCCTTCACCGGTTTGTTCCCAAACTCAAACTCGACAACACCACGTGTTTTCTCAGGCATTCCACCATTGGCATCGAGTCCACTGAGCACAGCATTCTTCATTGGTGCAACAGGATTAACTAGATTGAAAGTTGGGGAGGCAGGGGCAGTCATCTGGAAGCTCACCCAACGGCCAGAATCAATGGTGGAGACATCAGATTCTTCGCATTCAGGGATCGTTGCAGGGTAGAAAAGCTGGCGAGCACGTGTCGGGCTAGCAGGAGCAGATGCAGCAAATATAGGATGGTGCACCACAGAGCTATCCCAATCAGGTCTTCTAAGTTTGGGTGGCCGGGAAGCGGTAGGAGATGAGAGGGGTGGAGTGACAGGCGCACTATTGGATATGCGGAGAGGGGGGAGGGAGGAGAGGCTGCGGAGGAAGGGGAGGAGGTAGGAGGGATTGACGGCGGGATTGACAGCGTGATTGTTGGCATTGTCGATACGGGTGGGGCTCGGGAAGGATGATGATGATGGACTGGCATGGTAGGAAGGGACAGGACTTGGGAAGGATGATGACGGAGGGCTAATGTTTGGCAAGAGGCCTCCGGCAACCCCTTCTTGTGATGGTTGTGGCGGAGGTTTGCATCCCTGATTCAATAAGATCAAACAACACATTCACAAAGAATAAGATGCATTGTATGATGACATGATCCATGGTTAAAAGATCACAACTTTGAGAAAGAGAAATCAAAACAATGTTGGGGAAAAACATGGACTGTTAGTTCTATGAATTGCATCCATAATTCAACATGAACAATGAGCACATTGCCAGATATCGAGATCCATTGATGAATCCTTTAGGGCGTTTTTTTTCCCTCACTCCTACTACTCCTGTCTAAGTTTTTGAGATCATAACTTTGAGGAAGAAATCAAAACAATGTTAGACTATGGTTTACAACCCTAACTCAGTAAGTACAAAGAACACATTGACGAAGATTAACATAAATTGCACGAATCCTTTAGGGTTCCTGTTTCTCTCTGAGTTCTCAAGATCGCAACTTTACGGAAGAAATCAAAGCAGACATTATCCACAAACTATGAATCAGAGAACCAAACATCAAATTTAAACCCTAAATGCTCACAGATTCAATCAAGGATCTCAAACAGGAACATCATAACAACCAACAATAACACAGGAAAAAAAAAACATCAAAACCTTAGAATCAGAACCAAAGAGAAAGACCAAAAACAAAGGAGCAAACTTTCAAAAACCTAGATCAAAACCAAAAGCAGAGAGAGAGAGGAAGGAAGAAAAGAGAAACCTTTCGGTAGGTAGTGCCATCAGGCTCAACAATCCACCCAGCTTCAGCGCAGAGGGCTTTGAGGACCTCGTTGTTGTCACAATGCTTAGGGAGCTTATAGTTCCCAAGAGCCCTCAAACCAGTGAAGATCTTGGCAGCAATGGCTCTCCTTCTCCTCTCTCTTCTCTTATTGTTCTCCCTTTCCTTCCATGTTGGGAGCCGGCCCCCTCCGGAAGTCATTTTACACAGCTCCTTCTTCTTCTCCTCCTCCTCCGCTGCTCCAAAGGCGGAAGGAGAGCTCTCTCTCTCTCTCTCAAGCTCCCGAGGACGAAGAGGAAGAGGAAGAGGAGGAGGAAAACTTGGGCTTTCTTTAATGGTGGTATAGATTGGATAGATTCTCTTTTGGGGTTGCAGGTGTTGAGCCTTGTGACTCTCTTTCTCTCTCTAGTTTCTCTCTCTTCTTTTTTTTTTATATAATATTTTAAAAAAAACTATATTAAAAAAAAGACAAAAAAGAGTTTTATTTAAAGTAAAATTATAAAATTATTTTTTATGTTGGGTTTTGCTTCAATATATTTTATTAATAGACTTTCAAAATACTCCAATCTTGTGTCTTTGCTTTTTGCTAATGACTCACTATATAAATTTTTATTTATTTTGTGAATTAAAAAATGGGAGTGAAATTTAACCTTTCATAATGAAAATAAATAAACTGATGATTTATTTTATTGATACTAAATTTTTAAATATAGCGTTTGTCTAAATAGAGAAAGCGGATTCAATCTTAAAGAGTGATTTATCCATATTTTTTAAATAAATAAATAAATAAAATTATGTTATATATTAAATTTTGCAAGAAATAAAAATGAATTTATAAAATAGCTAAAAAATTTTGTTTTTAAAAAAACAAAATTATGGTGTGAGTTACGCTCTAATTTCTCTCTCTTCCTCCGCATCCCTTGCTAATAATTTTCAATTTTTTTAAAGAAATTTTTGGTTAATCTCTCTACTCTCTCTCTCTATTATTTTTAATTTAATTTTTCTATTTATGTAACTTTGTTTTAATTTCCTAATTGTGTCAATCTCTCTCTCTCTCTCTCTCTCTCCCTCTCCTAAATTTTTTAATTATATATATATATATATATATATATATATATATATTAATTTTTATAATTTACGCCCCATCTCAACTATTTTCTCTCTCTTCTTTTGAGGAATATAGGGCAAAGAGCAAAACTGACAGTTTTGTCCTGAGAAAATGTGTCTCACTCTCAAGAGTGCTGCTTGTCTTAATTGTCAGAAAATAATATATATTAAAAATTAAAAAATTAAAAAATTATAAATTATATTTTTGTTTCCTTTTTTTATTAAAAAAACGTGGCTCAAATTGTTTTCTTGTTATGAGAAAACTGTTTACCAATTAATAACTAGACTGATTTTAAGGACATTGTTTTTCTAAATAATATAAACCATGGGGGCTATTGAGAAAATGTCTTTCTTCAATACTTTTTAATGGGCTGGATAATATTAGGGAAAAAACTTTAATAAATTTATTGGTTCTCATCTATTAATGCTATTATCTTAATTATAGATTAAGGTAAATAAAAAATGCTAATATTTTACTAATTTGTCATTAATTGCCAAACTAATTCCAAGCATGACATTGAAATCACCCTTTTAACTCTCCATTATTTCATGAAAAATACACAATTAAACTATTTTTTAAGGAATAAATAAAAATATGAAAACACTCATTTTCCAAATACTATTGCTTTTAATTCATTAAAATGACAATTTAATTTAGAAGTATTGCTATCTTATTCTATTAACAACAAATTATCAACCCTAAAAATGGTTATACGAATTAAGATTTCACATATAATATTTAGATATTGTAAAAAAAAAATTCAATCTCAAGATCACTTAGCTCAATAGTAATTAAATTATGTTTCAAAATTTTGAGGTTTAAAAAAGTCAAAAAAATAATAAAGAAAAAAAATTGGGAGAACTAAAGTCAATCAGAGAAAAATGCTTCCATATCCTTAAGAAATGAGTATATATATATATATATACACACACACACAATGATATTTATTTATGTAATTTATAAGTTGTAAAATGTTCTTATTCACTTATATACATTTATGGATTAAAAAAAATTTAGAGATTTTATAAAAGTATAGGTTGAACATTTTTTGTGTTTTCAAGCCAAATATAAAATTTTTAATTGATCTTTTTTTGGTTCGAAGAGTATCTCGGCAAATAAAAATGATTTACGAGAATATATAATTCAAAAAATAATTTTATAGGAGTGTACATGAAAATTCTTAATGCATAGATATGTCCTCAAAAAACCTAAAAAATAAATTAAATACCAAAAAATGTATATGTATTATACTGCACTTTTTTTTTGCCAAACCCCTTCAAATTTGTCAAATAATCAAAACATATGTGATTTTCAATCTTTTTGAATTTAAATATAAATTAACAGCACACTAGTGAACAAAAAAAAAATTGACAAAAATGAAATAAGAAAAATTTAAAAGTAAATGGAAATGCCAAACAAAATATATAAGATAAAGAAGGAAAATACAATTGATGGCCTGTTTTAGTTACAAAATAAAAAAATTTGGCCTAATTTTATTACGTAGAAAATACAAATGATTATTACAAAAATTGTAGCATATTTTATTATTACAGAATGAGTGTTTGGTTAACAAAATAAAAAATATTATATAAATATTTTACATACTTTTCAATGAGAAAAAAATCACACACTTCAACATAAAACAATATTCCACTCTTAGTAAGTAAAATATTTTTTTATGTCATAATTCTCACATTATGATATAATTTTGTAGTGTAAATTAGATATCCAAATAGCTATTATGGCATAATTATGTGAAAATATTATATTATGCCATAATTTATGGATTATGGCATAATGTTGGGTTATCCAAACAGAGCCTGAGTTTTTGGTAATTTACTACTAATGTATCTTATGTATATATATTAATTAGATTAAAGTGAAATGAAGTGATGGGTAATTAAGGAGGCATATGGCTTGTTTGGATGGGCTTCTAAAAAAAGTGCTTTCAAAGTAAGTTAAGTGTTTTTCTTTAAAATAGCTTCTCAGAAGTGCCTTTCTTAGAAGCACCTATGAGGCAGCTTCTGAAAAAAGCTGAATTTTAGCTTTTTTCACAGCTTCTGCTTCTGTCCAAAAGCCCAAATAAACATGTTTTTTAAAACCCAGAAATGCTTAACTTATAAAAAAACACTCCTTTGCTTAAAAAAAACACATCCAAACACCCCCATAATTGGAGATGAACTAGGGTTTAGTGAGACGTAGCTTAACAGTGGTTTGATCCAAACCCTATTCCATGGAAAAGGAAGAGGACAAGAGCATGGCAACAAGAAAGAAATCAAGTCACTGTTGTTTTGTTTCCATTGTTTTTATTCCTTTTGAAGTTGATGTCCTTTCTGTTTCTCCTTTGAAAGGTCACATTTCTTTTGTCTTTGTGCTTCACTTTATATTATTATTATTATTATTATTATTATTATTATTACTTGAGAAAATTTATCAAATTAATATGTTTGTATGATTGGTAATGTTATGTGTTAAACTTTTTTTTTTAAAAAAAAAATTTGAATTAATGCCATGTGTTAATTAATTTCTTTTGGTTTCCATGATTTGATTATTGTGGGTGTGAAGTAGTTTTCGGAGTTTTAATATTAAATTTTAAATGAATAAAATAAAGATGGTAAAAAAAAATTTCTCTTATAAAATTTTTTGAGTTGATTTTTATGCATAAAAATATATAAATAAATAATATAAGTTCTTAAGAGTATGCAAATAAAATATCATATTCACATGAGTAAATAAAAATATGCACATTTTTTGCAATGGATGCAAGCAAAACAACACTTGAAGTTATTATTTCACTTGTTGTTTTTAATATATTATAAAACTTTTGTTTTGTATTAATGTAAACATGATTCTAAAAGGGTTGTAATCTTATATGAGCACATAAAAATAATTAATATTTAAATCAAAAAAAAAAAATTCACAACTCTCAAATTACATTGAATGACTCAACCTATCATTCATAAAATCTTGCACAAAATCAAAATAGGACAAACATCATATTCATTAACAACGAGAGATCTAGATTTCTACTAAATTTAATGCTTAAATTATTAATATCCCTATATATATTATATATATATATGGCTTAAATAATCTAGGTAAGTAACTAAGAATGTAAATTAAAAGTCATTGGATCATGATTAAATAACTATTATTTATATGAATACTATATAAAATATTTTATATATGTTTTATACTATTTTACATTGTTCAGTACTGTTTGTCACTGTGTCTGACGGTCAGATTTAAATTTAATGGTGATTGTAATGTTTCTAGATTTTAAATTTAAATACATATTTATATTTAGATGATGAAATATATATATACTTATATATCTTTGACCATCTTGTTCATTGTTCATTTAGGTAGGTTGTTCCATCTATCAAGTTGATTGATATTCATAAAATATTAATAATTGACAACTTTGAACTAGCATAAATAAATAGCATGAAGTTGTGCACATACCAAACCCTATTAATATTTGGATCTAAGATCACTATTTATTTTTTTGTGTCCTCATAGTAGTCAATTAGTCATGTATGTATCACACTTTTGGGTACAACACATGGAGCTTTAATGTTCCTCATGCCCCTCATTGAAGGTGGTTTGTACAAATCTAGTTTTAAAAAAAATAAAATTAAGTACAATAAAAATAATAAAGTGGTTAATTGAATAAATAAATCCTTCAAACAAATGGAAAAAATTATTTGCATTTCCCTATGGAAATGCAAATAATTATTGATATACTCTGCAAAATATTTTTATTTATTTTTATTTTTTATATTTAAATATTAATTTATAAATTTTATAACATTACTTGTTTTTTTTTTTATTTTTTTCAAAATAAACTTAAAGACCGTGTTAAATTGCTAGGTTATGCTAGACCGTTAGTGGCACAACCTAGTTGATACATTGAAAAACTTTGTTATTTTAAAAAAATTTTTAATTGATTCTTTAAAAAATTATATATATACATATAAAATAAATTTTTTTTTTACTTTATTAGACTGGCAAGTGTTGTTTTAAGACCAAGATAATTTTTTATTTATAAATTTTATACTGTTTAAATATATTAGATGATTTTGCTACATTATATATATATATATATATATGTATGTATGTATAATTTTTATTATACATAGTGAAGTTATTGTATACTTAGCTTTTTAAACATGTATAAAACAATGGGTTGGGTGTTCAGATCTCATTCAAAGTAAGATGAGCAAGACTGAGGGCACATGACCCGATGCTTAATTTTTAACTGTATGTATACTTTTATTGTGTTTATCGTATTTGTCAAAAACAAATAAATATATAAAAATGTACCAATTACATCTTTTAGTCTATTGATACCAAATTTCTTATTTAGAGTGTTCGTGTTTTATCGATCGGACAGATTAACTCAATGCCTATGCACATCCCTAACGTGTCATCAAAATAAAATATTAAAAAAAATTAATTAATATGGGTGCATCCAAATGATAGATGTTTCGGTCACTTAAAATAATTTTGAGTTCAAATTTTTGTATGTCCGAAAAAAACACTAATCAAAAAGAGATCTATTCAGTTACAAGGCACTTATTTCTCTCCCATGATGAAAAAAAGTGGGAAAAAAATTGGGTTATTGGCTTCATCTCAAGTTGAGTTATTTTAGTAAGCATGATTAGTTACACATTCATCTCAAGCTACATTTCTCTTGATGTAGTATTCGCTGAAAGATATTTGTAAGATGGATTATTTGATTTAGTTGGTGGTATAATGTGTGAGGTTTGGTTAACAACCATATCAAGAGTGCATTTTAATATAATATCATGGAAGTTGTTGTGTGTTTGATAGGTTTAATTATTGCATATATATACATATATATATATAATCCGGTTCTTCATTTTTGGATTAGATAACTAATGCTAATTAAGATGGACAAATTAAGAATCAATAATTAGGAAGTGGCTAAGGAGTTTGGTGAAATTAATTTATTAGTTGGGAGGGCTTGGATAGCATTTAAAGCTGAATTTGGTACGCAGGTTGATGCAAATAATTGGAATTCATGCCTCAAATAATGAGTTATATTTAATAATAAATAATGTTTGTTATTTAGAAAATTTTTACATTTTAATCATTTTTATTTAATTAAATTTTCGCTTTCAGAATTGACGATAAGCATCGTTAAAGAGACCGGTTATTATGGAGGTGTACCAGTTACGATGACTAACACGTGGTTAACACACGGTGCAATAATGATATGCCATGTGTGCGCAAAATGATATATCAATAACATAACTTCATATTAGTGAATTTTTTATGACATGTAACTCTTGAAATGTGAAGAATCTAACTCTTCTCATAAGATACCCGGAATAAGATCTATCAAAAGTAAAGCCAGTGAAACAGCCATTTTAAGTCCCTAATTTTGACACCTTCATACAAACGTTTATCTTGAACAAATATTTATTGTAGTCACATTGATAAAATTTTAATCATGTAACTATAATAAATATTTGTTATGATAGATTAAGATTTAAAAATCTTAATATAATACTAATCCTAGGCCTCGTAGTGCATTATAATCTTAAAATTATTAACACCTTATTAATGCAATTATAATAATCATTTGTATTATAAATTGATAATTTAAAAATTTTAATTTAACATTTATTAGAGGCCCTGTACTATGTTTAAACTTTAAAATTTTTTAAACCTTTGTCAATGTAATATAGTAATTATTTGTCATAATCAATTAATATTTAAAATGTTTAATTTAATACTTAATCAATTATGCAACTTTTATTAACTAAAACCCTCATCAGTTACTATGTTAACATGTAAAATAATTGATAGATATCTTATTTAACAATTTAAAAAAAATTATTTTTATCAAATAATTAAGAGTCCCATTTTAAAGTTTGACTTGGGGCTTTAAAGTCCTTTGAGTTGCCCCTCCCTAGTGAACATATGCATGAACAGTAGGGGGATAAAAGTGTCTTACCACCCGGATAAAAGTATCATTTTATTTTATTTTTTTATAATTAAATATTTAAACTTCAATGTGAATAAAAAAAATCAAGGGCTCAAAAGTAATTGACTAACAGCGCATTGTTCATTAGCCCAAAAAATCTTTCATATGGTATACATAAAAAAATATCTATGAGAATCACTCCCCCAAATCCAAACTCACAGCTAGTTTCATGTGGTTCTATAAACACAGTATCAACAACTTTAATTGTTTTTAATTAAATGTTTTTTAAATCAATAAACTCAATGGATCCCAATTGGAGTTGCTCTAATGGAATATATACTTATGAGCATATAGGGACATTAAGATTTATTTTCATATGTGATTACCATGACAAATTTTAAGTAAATGAATGTCAAGATATAAAATGTTAATCATTGGATCAAAATCTCTAACAAAACTATTAATTAATTGAATTATGAATTCTTGGTCCTCACAATATATATATATATACTGTGAATGTCCCTCATTTTTTTTAAATCCGTGTAATCAGTGCTTGTGCTTCAGCACTGTTAATACTAAATTTGCATCTAATGACCACCGAAAACGTCTCTAAATTTGATTTTAGAAACATCTCTAAATGACACCGTCTCTCTGAATGTCCTTAAATGATGCAATCTCTCCTCTCTTTATATATATATATATATAATAGCCATAATATTTTCAATATAGTATAAATACATTTGTTGTCATCATAGTTATTGTAATAATGCGGATTTCAATAGTGATATTAAAATGTTTCCAAATGGCATTTCAAGGTCGTTGGTAAATCATATAATGTTACTCACAAGTAAATTCAAACAACATTACATACTAAATTGTCAAGAAAATGACTTCAATAACATAGTTGCATTCCAAAAAAGAAAAAAAAAACTGATTATATAATCCGTTATATTCATTACAAAGAAAGAAATTTAACTCTGAGGAAAGAGCAGATGTAAAACTGCAATGTTTGATGTGAAACAATACCATGAAAACAAGCTACACACATTTAACAATCCGACATGCAGTCAAGTGTATTCATATCATTTTAAGAAACTATATTGATTCTCAAACCAGCAAAATGTCAGCATGCAATGTGAATATATAAAGTTCGGCGCAACAGAAATACATTTATATCAAGTTCCTGCAAAGCGATGTAAAATTGAAGTAATTGTACTACAAAAGAAAGAAATTTCAACATGTCAATGCCATTGATCCATGATGAAGTATTATACAAGAATACTTTCCATCTCTTGTGAAGTGATTCTATAAAGCACTAACAGAAAGGGAAAGTGAGTATCACCGTAGACTAGCAGAAAGCCTCCTTGCAAGCAAATTCTGATCACCTTTCAATATCGGAATTCAGAGAGTCATCGCAACTATAAAAGAACATATGTAACACTTCTTAGATGGAAGGACCAAAGCAATGTAATTCTGATGCTTGCCAAAATTACTCTTTCTGAACTGGTTCTAAAGTACTGCCTTGTAAACTAATATTTACAGTCTTCAATGCCACATATAATAAATCTAGATTTGAAGTTTAAACCATGCCAATAACACTGAAATACCTCTAGTTTGAAAGAATGTGGAAGGTTATGATCATGCCAAAAAGGAAACAGAATTTTTGAATTGTAACAGAGAGTCAGAGACCCTCTCACTCTGTTCCATTAATGGAGAAGGAATTCCAAGATGGAACTTTGGCCTACATCTCTTTCATTCTAAAATTACACCACAAATATTAAGAGACAATTGAAACCAAACTTGAGTAACATAATGTCCCACTTCAATAATTGCAAAAAAGATGTGAACTTGAAACAACTCTGAGGTTGAGCTTTCATCATTAACCCTTTCTTCCTGAATTCCAAGTAATCCAAAAAAGGATACACTAAATCACCCAGAATAATACAAATGTTTTTTTATAATCCCCTAAATGCATAACGACGAAGAAATTTTGAAAGGATCTTCTCAATTCAACAACAACAACGAGCCCCATGACAACATGCAACAAAAAGATGATCCGCACAACAATCCCCAGCAACATTCAGAGCAAAGTATGACAAATTTCTATCAAATCTTTAAAAGTAAAATTTTGATATAGTCATAAGTCTAAAATCTCACTGGAAACAACAAAAAATAAGGCTAACATATTTTACCTTTGATTGATAGAAAGGAAGCATTAAAGAACTCCGGCAAAATGAATAATATGAAAGTGGAACCATAGCATTCTCAGAGCAGTTGAATATCAGCATCACTCACCTACCAAGTTGCTTCAATTAAAATAATGGCAACTCTATGGACATTAATTTAAAATTCATGCACGAATTTGTCAACACATTCTTTAAGTGTAAATGCCAACACAAGCATTAATTCAAGTAACAAAGAAAGAAATGTTGAAATAAGACACTTGCATATTCTATCAAATACTAAATACTGGAAACAGTCAAGATAAGACTAAAGTATTTACCAATTGATACAAAGTAAAACATTAAAGAACTCAAGCAAATCAATGACTTGAAAATTGAACCATAACATTTTCATAACAGTTGGAGATTACAGATTAGTATCACTCACCTAACTTGTGTCTTCAAATAAGTCAATGGCAAGCCTATGTCCATCAATCCAAATTTTGTGTACAGATTCATTGACGGATGCTTAGCAAGTAAATGTCGAACAACAATGACAATAACAACAAGGACCACAACGACGACGACGACAACAACAACAACAACATTAATCCAAACAAAAACAAGAGCAAGATATTAACCTTGTAGATTCTTTCCATAAATCATCATCATCTGCTGCTCAAATGCATCTTACTTCTGTCTGTATGCAATGTAATTGGCCAAATGTACCAAAGGGGCAGCCTTTTCAGAATCAAACTCCTCAAGCTGCTGCTTTGCTTCATGATTTAACTCTTCAGCGAATTCCCGGGATTTCTCTAATCCAATGAGCTTCGGATAGGTGGTCTTATCGCTGGCCAAGTCCTTCCCTGCAGTCTTCCCAAGCTCTTGAGAAGATTTGGTTACGTCTAAAATATCATCCACGACTTGAAACAAGAGCCCAATGCACCTTGCATACCGTCGGAGCTTCTCAACCTGAGAATCAGAGCCACCACCGATAATGGCGCCGAGGACGACAGAAGCCTCCAGGAGCGCTGCCGTCTTGTGGAGGTGGATGTACTCGAGTCTGTCCATGGGGACGGATTCAGAAAGGCCGGTTGACTCAATGTCAACGACCTGACCGGCGACCAAGCCCTCCGAGCCAACGCATAAAGCGAGCTCGGAGATGGACCGGAGGATGCGGGAAGGGGGTGGAGATGGATTGGAGGGGTAGGAATTAGGGTTGGAAAGGACATGGAAAGCGAGGGAAAGAAGCGCGTCGCCGGCGAGGACAGCGATGGCCTCACTGAAAGCACGGTGGCAAGTCGGTTTCCCTCGCCGGAGATCATCGTCATCCATGCAAGGAAGATCGTCGTGGATAAGCGACATCGTGTGGATCATCTCGACAGAGAGGGCAGGGGGGATCGCGACGGCTTCAGGGCCGCCAACGAGCTCGCAGGAAGCGATGCAGAGAATGGGGCGGATGCGTTTCCCACCGGCGAGAAGGGAGTAGCGCATGGCTTCGTGAATCCGGTGGGGATCGGCGAGGGGGACGGCGAGGTCGAGGGCGCCATTCACGGTAGCCTCCTTGCTGAGCATGTAACCTTTGAAGTCGAACTCCGGTGGGGACTTGATCGTCTCCTTTCTGTGAGGGATGGAGGCCGAGGACGCAATGGGGGAGGGTTTCCGGCGATCGGCAGAGACCCTGAAAGAAAGAGAAGGAGAAGGGAGCGAAGAAGCCATTGATGACGATTGGCGTGAGAATTAGTAGGAAGGACTTTAATTTATAATGGGGAAATGTGGTGAGGTACACGTGGCCTAACGGATTGAAAGCCAAATTACTTATTAGTCCCTGCATACTTTTATTTCAACTCTGTAAGTGCTCGATTTATTTATTTATTTATTTATCGGATAATGAACATAACACCCCTCTGAAATTCAAATATTCACATATAAACCTTGCTATTTCGGAAATGAATAAACCATCCTTTCTTTTTAGGTTTACTTCTATCTGGGTCCCCACGTGAAATTACACCGTTAAAAGCTATTTGAATTGTCGGTTATGCCCCTCCACTCACCCACAATAGTTGCAGGTAATGAGTGATGCGTTTTCCGAGATAGTGATGTGAATGCATTTATTGTAAGTGGTTGTTTTTATTCTTGAATAAAAATAGTAAATGTGAATGCATTTATTACAATTAAATGTTTTTTATTCTATAAAAATTTTAGCGTTCCCAAAAATAAACATAAACTTCCATAAATAAACATAAACGCCCAAAAGTAAACGCAAACTCACAATCGTAAACAAAAACTCCAGAAAATAAATACAAACTCATAAAAGTAAACAGAAATGCCCAAAAGTAAATGAAAACTGACATAAGTAAACGGAAACGCCCAGAAGTAAACAGAAACGCCAAACGTAAACAGAAACTCTCACAATAGTTATAGGTATTGAGTGATGCGTTTTCCGAGATAGTAATGTGAATGCATTTATTGTAAGTGATTGTTTTTATCGTTGAATAAAGATAGTAAATGTGAATGCATTTATTACAATTAAATGTTTTTATTCTATAAAAATTTTAGCGTTCTCCAAAAATAAACACAAATTCCCAGAAATAAACATAAACGCCCAAAAGTAAACAGAAACTCACAGTCGTAAACAAAAACTTCAGAAAATAAACACAAACTCATAGAAGTAAACAGAAACACCCAAAAGTAAACGAAAACTCACATAAATAAACGGAAACATCCAGAAGTAAACAGAAACGCCAAACATAAACAGAAACTCTCACAATAGTTGCAGATAATGAGTGATGTGTTTTCCGAGATAGTGATGTGAATGCATTTATTGTAAATGCTTGTTTTTATTCTTGAATAAAAATAGTAAATGTGAATGCATTTATTACAATTAAATGTTTTTTATTCCATAAAAATTTTAGCGTTCTCCAAAAATAAACACAAACTCCCAAAAATAAACATAAACGTTCAAAAGTAAACAGAAACTCACAGTCATAAACAAAAACTCCGGAAAATAAACAGGAACTCCCATAAATAAACATAAACGCCCAAAAGTAATCGGAAACTCACAGTTATAAACAGAAACTCCGAAAAATAAACACAAACTCCTAGAAGTAACACAGAAACACCCAAAAGTAAACAAAAAGTAACATAAGTAAACGGAAAGGCCAGAAGTAAACAGAAACTCCCAATCGTAAAGAGAAACTCACAAATGTAAACAGAAACGTTGTAATATAAACGAAAACTCCATATGGTAAATGGAAACTCCAAAAAATTAAGTGGAAAGTATTACGTAATCGCTTCAGTTGAATGCACAAACAAAGAAAACGTAAACGGTGACGGGCTAATGGAGAATCCCAAACGTAAACGTAAAAGTAAACGAAAATGCCCAAAAGTAAACGGAAACTCACAATAGTAAAAAAGAACTCTCAGAAATAAACAGAAACTCAAAGAAGTAAACATAAACGCCCAAAAGTAAATGGAAACTCACAGTCGTAAACAAAAACTCTGGAAAATAAACACAAACTTCTAAAAGTAAAGGGAAACGCCCAAAAGTAAACAAAGAATGGAAACCTTGTTTACAAAAGCATGCATGGTAAGAGAAAAGCTGCCTGAAAAAGTCTGCCTTTCGCTTTTCGCTGTACAATTTCAAAAAATTATGACAAGATGTGGCGGGCCTTTTCCTACTAAAGTCAAGGGCAAAGTTGGTATTATGTAAACAAGCTATTGACGGAGTTGGACGGAGGGACTGAAAAGGAAGGTAAGCTAAAAAGGAAGGATGAACAGGGATATTCAAATGTCAGAGGGACTGATCGGGATGTTTACAATCGTACAGGGACTTATAATTAATTTTCCCTTTATTTATTTATAATTATCATACTAATAATTATAGCCCGGATGCTGTGGAAAAGAAAATTTACCATAATTTGGATCTAAAAATAAAAAATAAAAATAAGGAAGGTGAAGAGAATAGAAAAAAGAAAAGTTGAAACTTTTATTTGAATAATTAAATTTTAATGACAAGAAAAGATTATTTGATAAATCTTTGTTAGTTAGAGGAAGAAAGGCAGGTCAACTATATGTAATAATATAATTTGCTAATTATATTTTTATTATAAAAATTAAATAAAAAATTGAGGACATATAGTCTTTTTAAAGTTGCGTTTGGTACCAAGTTTAAGATATTTTTTTTTATAAATGTAGATTCATAAGAATATAGATTTATGGGAATAATAAACTCATGAATACTCCATTATTTTGTTTTGATTTACAAAAAATATTACACGGAATATGTTATTAATACTAAAGAATATTTAGTTCCTTTGTTTGGTTTAGAAACAAAATTCTCAGAAATATAAATAATTCCCGAAATAACCCAAACACAAAATTATCAGAAAAAACATATACCAACTCAAATTAATTCATCTTGTCTAAAAATGGTCAAATGCTACATAATTAATTAAGCAATGATTGATTACAAATAAATTCAAACATAAAAGTATAAATGTGGAGACATAAAAATAATCCAAATATAAATAGAAAAATCTATTGCGGTGGAGTTAAAAAACAAAAAAATCAGCCATAATGTGTTTATTTTCAACTTGATCAAAGTAAAAATAAGTGGAACATATTTCATAAAATACCTAACACTTCTTCTACATATTGTTTTTTTTAACTCATTAAGCAAAGTGAAAAAAAAAGTCTGACATGATATATATTATTCTTGTTTATTATAAATACCTAACATTTCTTTCTTGTATTTTTAGGTGTAGGACGAGATAAAGAAGTTTTCTACCATTTTATGGCAAAGAGAATGTGATAGAAGTTATAAAAAATTGGAGTTGTATTTAATTATTTTATTTACCCAAATTTATTCTCATAGAATAAATCATTGCTGAAAGTAATATCATTATTTTCATATTAAGGATGCCATATTCCCTAACATATATTCATAAAAATCCTAAATTAATCCGCATATCAAACACCCCTCCAAGATAATTTTTTTTTAACTTCTCTTCTTTCTTGATATTCCAAAACGGAGATAAAAAAAAAAAAAGTGAGGTTTTGGAGAATTTTGGAACATCAAAATTAATTTTTTATTAAATTAAACAAATTTATCTAAATATAAAAAATATACTTTTTCTCCTCTTTAATCCTCTTTTATTGTGCTTTTCTCTTTCTAACCCTTAATCCACACACACTATAAAGATTCCAGAAATGTTTTTTAAAAAAAATAAAATAAACAAGCTACGATAGACATATTATTTACTTTCTATTTACGCTTCAATCTTTACGGGTAAAATAACAACTAAACATTAAACCTCCTATGTATGGGAGTCAAAATGCCTTTTAACTGCTCGATTAGAACTACAACATAGGTCTTTTATTATCCTTATTTAAAATAAAATTTTAAAAGAAAAACAAAAAAAATAGTGAAATTCAGAAAATACCCTCAGAGTGATTTTTTGATGCTTAAAAGTAAAGGGTGTAACAATTATCCAGGTCCGGCTAACCACTCACTAATTCATAGCAGCATATTCTATCATACATCTGCTTTTATTATGACCGCATGTCTTATTAGGTGTGTTTGGTTAGAAAATGATCCACCGGAGTGATAGAAGTTTAGAAATGTGACTTCAATTGAAGTGAAATTTTCATTTGGAAATCTTTAGTTCTATCAAATTGGTTGAGAGAAATGTTAAATTATAACTTTTTTTTGTTAATGTTCTGAATGAAAAAAAATGAAAATATGGTTTATAAATAAAATTATTTATTATATTTGATGTAATGGAAATTCTTTTAAATTAAAATCTTAATTTTGTTGGAAAAATTAAAAAATAAAAAAAAAAATAAAAAAAAATAAAATAAATTAGAAAAAAATAATAAAAGTTTTTTTTTTGTCGAGAAAAACGAAACCCCTAATGAGCCCACTAAACTAAGGCAGGGGCGTGCGCATGCCTCGACTGCGGCCTGTGGGGCCGCGCACACATGGGCGCTGGTACCACCCACAGTTCGTGCTCACAATTCTCAGACATGCACCCTCACCCCGTTGACAAAAAAAAATAATAAAAGATTTATAAAAACATACAAAATTGATGGAGTGGGATGCCGAAGTGCCATTTTGGAAAAAAAATTCCGAATTCAAAGAGTGAAGTGTGAGGTTTTAGAAGTGGTCATTTCCTCACTTCGGTTTCTACTTCGGTGAACCAAACAAGTGGAAGGGCTTGTTTGGTTTGGAAGTCATCTGCCGAAGTGGTGGAAGTCTGGAAGTGCTACTTCAGTGGAAATGAGCAATTCAGCTGGAACTAGGGACTTCAGTATGTTTAGTTGTTATGGAAAACGTGATTTCTAAGAGCACTTTCTGTGTTTGGATAATAAAAGTAAAAATCTAGAAAATCTCACTTCATCACTTTTTGGTGTTTAGTGACAACGAAGTGGGGATATAATCACTACTTCGGTGTAGGGGTAAAACTACCTTTTTGTATTTTTTTTTGTGAACATTGAATAGTGTTAATCATTGTATTATGACATTAATACAATTTTTTAACATTATAACAAATCAGTTAAGTAGATTAAGGATCAATTAATTAGTTTACACCGGCATTAATTACTTTATTGGAAGGTTTGACTAATGACTTGATCAATTACTTGATCAATTAATTTATTGATTTCACTTAATCAATTGGTAATTCCATTTAAAAGATTTCTAATATCTTCATCGACAAACTCAACCGGTCACATACCAACTTGTATGCAAAATTGGCTATTATCAATTGCTAAGACATTAATACATTACTCATCAATGGATCAAGAGGTTTATGGCTCAACCGAGTGACGAATAACTTGATTAATTACTTCAACTTTCTAATGATACAATGTTCACTTGCATATAAAATTATCTGTTGTTTTTTTTGTCAAGAAGAACGAAACCCTTAATGGGTCCGCTAAACTAAGACAGGGGCGTGCACACACCTCGACTGCGGCCTGTGGGGCCCTCGCACACGTGGACGCTGGGACCACCCACAGTTCGTGCTCACAGTTCTCAGACATGCACCCTCACCCCAAGGATTCAAACTCTCGCCACTTGCGAGGCGTCCTCATGGGGGACCCAAGTGCCAATTGACCCAAAGGCGGTTGAGAAAATTATCTGTTGTTTTTCACAAATACCTGGGCTTGGTCACAATGCCACGTTTTTCATGCGAATCAACTATTACCATAACACAAATTTTGGGAAATAAATAAGAAGCCAACACTCTTAAAATAAGCAGATGATGTTCAGATACACATAGTCCACTTCCTTGACAAAACTAAGGGGCTGTTTGGATATTAGGGGTGGAATGGGAGTTATTATTTTCTCATTCCACTTCTTTGTTTGGATGCTCATGAATGGGAGTGAGAGAGTATTGGGTGAGGAATGAGTGGGGAGTAAGTGGGGAATGACAATCCTCTCAAAATAGGGAGAATTGCTCATTCCTCCTCTACTCTTTGAGGGTAAAATGATAAATTTGCCCTCTTATTTTTATAAGTAAATTATAATTAATTAACATAATTAATAAATAGATAATTTTAATACTAAATAAAAATTAAATAGATAATAGTAACTAACAATTAAAATAACAATTTTACTCAAATAATAATAATAATAATTAATAATTAAAATAATAATATAACTCAAATAATAATTAAATATATAATTTTAATAATAAATAATAATTAAATTAAAATAATAATAACTAACCATTAAAATAATAATTTTATTCAAATAATAATAATTATTAATAATTAAAATCATAATATACATTAAATAATAATTTAATAGATAATAAGTAATAATTAAAGTGAAAATATTTAATTCAAATATTTAATTATAAAATTAAAAATAATAATATTCAAAATATTTTATAATAATTAATATTAGTTATTTAAATTAACATTTTATTTTATATATAATATAATCTACTTGTTTCAGGAGTGTAAAAAGTCAATTTATTATATTTTTTTCTTTTACTTTTTCCATTCCCAAAAAACTGCCCTCTCATACCTTACCAACCAAACACATCCTCTATTTCCAATACTTCTCCACTCTCTTTTATTTTTATTACGCCATCACTCCTTTCCATTCCCAAACTGGGAACCAAACGGCCCCTAAATGAATACCATCTAACAAATACATGACCCAACAAAACCTGACAACCCATTCCTTGACAAAACCTAACAAATACATATTCTCCTTTGGGGTTATTACTTCAAGATTTTCAGCAAGTCGACCACTTGGAAATAAAACAGAGTGCCCTGATTTGAAAACACCTACAACACGCAAAAGATAATTACAAGTAGACGTTTTGTTCATCACAAAATTTAAACAACTTACCACGTGATGGGAAGCCGAAATCCAATGCCTCGATATAAAAAAGTGCGAGATTGACGTATGAATGGCTCAATTGGCTGAACACTTTCATCGGCCATTGACTCTCAATATTAAAAATATGATTAGCCTTTTAGAGGGCAGAACCAGGGCAGAATGGTATCACTCAAAAATAGAAGCAACGCACACACACAGAAAACATGATTTACAAATAAGACTTCATAAACAAATGAAAGCTGATCGGTTACAAGTGGGCTGCAATATTGGCCAAAAGCACCAAAATGCCTTGCCCGACATGTATACAATTCGGTTTTGAATCTTATCAAACGAATTTGTCCATACATTTCAAGAACTCATAAAGTAAAAGCATCTAGAAATGAACTTCAGAACTCCAAAACAACTGCGCCTAAAACACAGACAACATCAAAGAAACAAAAAAAAATAGCAAATAGGGTGCATCTTTGACAATCAAAACAATGGAATGTAACAGAAACAATCCAAAAAAAATGATCAACACATGCAAACCATTGAAAAGCATCAACATCAAACCTTGCATAACGTTAGAAATCAGGAAAACCAAGCGCACAAACACAAACACATGAATCCTCCATCAACCCTCCATAAACCATTACGTACTAGCCTGGCTGCAATAGAGAGACTTCTCCAGCCTCTCTTATCGCCCCGCTAGTACTTTTGAGAGTGAAGCCTCAGTGTTACTAAAATTCAGTCCATCATCATCGCCATCGCAACTGCACATGCAACTAAATAAGCAAACACATCAGTGGTGAAAATGATTAGCCAACAGAAATGCATGATCACAAAATACATATTACGATGCCAGCGGATGGTGTCCACGCATAAAAAAAACATGTCAAGTTCTAACAACAAAGGGAAAATGCGTATGCGCATGCAGCATGATGAGAAAGAGTGCAAAAAATAGAAACAATCTATAGTAACCAACTAAGGTTGTGCCCGAAGGATCTCCCGGTTCAGCGTTCACCGTCCATGAATTTCCGATCCCAGTTTTTCCGTAGCTCTGGCTTCTTCACCATGAAGCCTCTAGCTTCATTTTCCCGCATCTGCAAGAAGTCGAACATGTCCACCAACACATTCTCATGAAATCCATCCAACTCCATAACTTAGGCGTACAATATTTCGGTCCAGTGTGTAGGGTTTTTGATTGCAGCTACCATCTCACTGACAACGTTCACGAGCTCTACCATCATCGACGCATTCCTGTTTCCCTTAGTAGCACGTTGGCCAGTATGTGTCGATGATGTTGCCGGGCTACCAACCACCGGTGGGATGGAGTCAGCATCTCCATCTTCTTTACTTTGCTATTCCATTGGACCGAATTCATTGTTGATATCGTTATCACCTTCATTGTCTGATTTGTCACCAAAGTCTGAGAATACCGAAGTTGAAATGAAAAACACCAACATATATAGTAATGCAGCGAAAAACATGCCCAGTAAATAGAACTCCACGACAATCACGACATTAAAAGTCAAGCAAACAAAACAGAAAGAATTAGAAAGCTTTAGTAATATGTAAGCGGAGTCATCCACATTCGGAAAAAAAGATTCAGGATTAGTCCTGTGAATGAACACCGGGAAATGGGAGTACGAAAATCTTCAATCAGCTTTAAACATTAAAAGAACGGGGGAAACATTTGTGCAAAAGGAAGTAGACACTAGACACGCTAAAAAGATGCGGGTATTGGGAACAAGGAGTGCACCACATAAAAAAGCTTAAAAGAAAAATACGAAACTGGCACAACATTTTGTGAGCGAGCAGATGCTGAATGAAAAACACCAACACATATAGTAATTCAGCGAAAAAGAGACCTAGTAAATAGAACTCCACGACAATCACCACATAAACAATGAAGCAAACAAAACAGAAAGTGAGTATTAAAATCACCTCTGTATGGGGAGATTGCGAACTCACCAAAACAACAGATGATCAAAACAAACAACTAGACAATAGTGTGAAGAAGTAGAGATCTGAAACATAAAAAAAAAGTGAGTATTAAAATCACCTCTTCACAGTTGGAGATCAAAATGAAATAAAGTTTCTGGGGTGATCCTCACTCATCGGAAACTGGAAACATTAGTTCAAAATTTTGGAGAGTGAAGATCTCCACCCGAGATGCAATTCCTGCTGTTGGATTTGGAGAGAAATCCAAAAATTAGCTCAAAAACAAGTGGGTATGTATGAAAATTGAAAGAAGAAAACCCACAACCAATAGAAGCCGGGGAAGAGGTAGAACAGTGAGAGACCCCGTGTTCAGAGCCAGAGGAGATGGAGCATGGTGGTATTTGGTATAGAGAAACACTAGCCAAGCAAAGGAAAGGATGGTGACGAGGTAGGGGAGAGACAAGATGAGGTTTTAGCTCCGATGATTCACCTATGAGGCCGCGAGAGGGACAGTTGCGAAGGATAACCCTAGATCGAAGAGTGGGTAGAACAAACCATCGGAGGATGTCTGAAGAAGTACATATCTGAAGCAAAAAATAAATAAATAAAAGGGAGATGTCTTTTGAATGATTATGCCTCTCCTGAAACCGGAAATTGCTACACAAACCTGTGGAGAATGGAGATCTCTGCCCCCGAAGCGAAGGAAAGGAGGTTGATGAGCTCGACGCGAGTGGAGATGCGGCTTCAGCGGCTCTCTTTCACCAACGAAGATAGGAGAGGAGTGGTTGCGAAGAACCCTAGATCGAAGAAGATGGAGAAACACTTCAGCCCGTGGGATGGGGTAAGCGTAGCGAAGCACGTGGAAGGTACATGAACGGAAGTGGAGTGGGGAAGTGATGGTTTCAGAGTTTTTTCAGCTGAAGTGAAAGGCTAAAGTGGGGGGGAAGGTGAAGTGGTGACTTCATCACTTCGGGCTCAAAACCAGTGAACCAAACAACATGAAGTGGGTTGGAAGTCTTGACCTCAGTCACTTCAGAGCCCACTTCAGTGAACCAACCAGGCCCGAAGTGTTACATCAACTCTCACTTCAGTCACTCTATTATTATTTATCCCAATGATTTTCATAGAAAGAAATAAAATGGTGGCATTTTTTCACCATTTTTAAAATAAGCAACTTTTAGATGGCGCTTAGTTTTCACAAGAGAAATTGATGTTAATAGCTCAAAATGCCAACAAATTAAACCTTTTGTTGTTTATTATTAACTTTATTTTTTTAAAAAAAGGATTGCAAATTCCACTTGAATTAGTTAAAATTAATTACGTATTCAAAATCAAATCTCATCACAAGTTACACTGAGAACCATAAAAACAAAAATAACCATAAAATATAATTTTTAAAAACAGTAGAGAATTGATGCAATGGCATTAGGGGGAAAAAAGGCCGTCAAGAAAGTGAATGGAATGGAAATCAGGGAGGATGCATCAATGCAATAAATTGCATGAGTAACACGCGCGGATGCAAGTCAGAGGTTTATGTTCTGAAACAGCACAAAGCACGTTGGGGGCCATCTTTACAATGTTTGGAAGTTTGTGCCTTTATGTTGTGCACGCACCAAAAGGCACCTTAAAAAGTAAAAACACAAAGAGCCACTTTATTTATTTTATTTTATTTCACTTTATTAATTTTATTTTTTCGGGATTTACCTAGATTTAAGAAAACTTATTAAAATTAATTAATAATCTTAAATTTAGAATGTTTTCTTAATTGTTTATTTTTCTATTTTGATTATATCTTTCTTTGCTCCCCTCCAAAAAATAAATTTTAAAAATAAATTTTAATATTTCATAAATTTTCTAAAAATTATATTAAAAAAAGAGAAGAGACATATAAACTCCTCAAATTTAATATATTTACATTATTATAGAGCACTTTTACTCTTGCTAAGATTATTTACTCACATTCATAGACACTCTCTTCAAATAAAAAGAAGCACAAAATTGAGAAAAAAATATTTATAAAAATCTTAAAGGCAACAAATTATTTCAAAAAAAAAATCCAAATATGAAAATAATATGCACCAGAAAGAGTAATTCACAAGTGTTTTTACCAGTGATGTTATTCCAATGCTAATTCTATAATCCAGGTGCTAAATAACTATTAGGTATTTATTTAATAATAAAAAATAATATATTAAAATGTAACCATATGAAAAGTGAATTAGATTAATATAAAAAAAAAACAACTTGACTTGAAGCAAGAACTGAGAATAATATATTTGCCCCATTAATCAACATAGAAAGCAACACATACCAGTACAGTCCTAGGCACCATTAAAACAAGCCTTGACTAATGCACTGAAGAAACCCGGAGAACCAGTCTCAATTGCACTTGTTAAGAGAGAACCAATATGAATCAGAAATGCTCTATAAAGGATACACTTTCAAAAAATAGTCAATTGCGAAACCCATATAATCTACACGACCGAAACGATACATTGCTAGTTAAACATGATTCACATTATTGTCACAGGTGATATAAAAGTCTGATCATGAAATTGAGGCACAAATTCTAATTTGTCGATGTCAAGAACTAATGGTGATGACGACAGGAAAATGTGGAGATCATGGCTTGCTACAATTGTGGTCACCACCTTGTCTTGTGCGATGTAAGACACACAAAGATCCAATGCATGCAATTGCAATCGTCTTCAGTCAGAATTGCAGAAAATGGACGTATGATAGCAACAATGCAAGTTGACAACAGGACAGGTGGTTCATGTTCATGCATCTCAAAGTGCTCAGCACATTTACCTCAAAAGTCTGTCATCCGATCAAAGAAAAAAAACACTTGGAACAAGCGAGGGACGATATAATTTCCGTAGGACATTGACAGCCTCAGATGAGTTAATCAATGGTTCCCCTGTGAATTCTCCATGTAAGGAAGCCAATGTGATGCTCATATGAGATAAAAGGGTGAAGCAAGGCTACATACATGATGAGAAGATTGAATCATGCATCACTGATTGGGGCATCTCCTCGCATAAAGTACTTTGAATCTTGAAAGTGGAGAGGTTCATTACCCCAAGAAGTCCAGCCAGCCACCAATTCCCTGGCAAATAGATCAATACATCTCGCAGGCTTTGGGCCTGGAACATAATCAGACAGTAACACTGTGCTAGTTAAGGATCTATTGCAAAAAATTCGGATATCGAAATAAGAAAATCAAAGCAATTGACTTGAGGGAAATAATAACCTAAATGTTTGATTACAGGTGTAGATTGAGAATTTAGATAAATGCAAGGTAGCACTCACCAGCTTACTAAATTTTTCTTTCAATTATAATTTACATTTTATAATGATGTTTTTAAAGATATATCTGAAGCACTAGGTAATCACAAGGTAAAACTTGCAGTTCATCATGAACTTAAGCGTGATGGGAACAAGAGACTAACAGAGCAGCAACTGAACCGGTTCGTCTCCTAATTGATGATTGCACACAAGGTTGGACCTATTTTGTTAGGCTAACCAGCTACGGACCGCTACATTTTCTAAAAGGAGAGGACTCGGATCACAACAGTTGGCTTCTGAGATAAGCCACTTAAAATGATGACAACGAGAGATGGGGACTGTGCACTCCCCTTGTATGATTGTCCTCCAAGAGTATTGTCTGGAGAGCAAAAAGATTTCGTGTTATGATCTATCCTTGTAACTTCAACATGCAACTTTGGTGTGGATACTTCCCAATGGAGGCTTCCTCGAGTGAGCACCAGGAATACTGACAATGACCTGATTTTTTGGAATTTTTTTATAATCAAAATTCTGCATTAAATTGTAAACAAACATATCAGGAATCAAACAAATCCGGAATTAGAAATGATGGCATAAAAACCAAGGAAGCAGTAAAGTGATTGTAATTGTCACCTTTGCATTGATGTAACCAAGAAGGAGGCATTCATAAGGTCTATGATGAAACAAATCCAGTTCACCAAGCAAGGAGCCATCAGGTTTTACCTACCAACAATTTTAAAACGAAAACTAAACACACTTCAGCCCTATTAGATACAGAACGACAGCGAAATGCACGATATCAAATGAATGATTTCAAACCACCTTTAGCCAGTACAACTCTGAAATATTGGCCACCCCCCAAGCAGGAAAGAGCTCTTCCTCCACAAATGCACGCAACTTCTCCCTGTTAGTCACCCATAAGACCACAAGAGCTCCATCTATATGTGCCAGTTGTTTGATCGGAAGGTATAATAAGTATCTATTGGGCAACGTAGGATAGCTGCAATTGTCAAAAATTTAACACAATTTTAGAGTCTACAATAATATCTCATACTCAGCACAAGCATTAGGAACGAAAACCAAATAAGCACAGGATTCCCTATCCGTTAAAGAGATGCAACACTTCAATGTATATGCAATTATACAATTCAACACACTTCACCAACTTTATAAATCATCACATTTCTGATCTCATCAACAAATTCCAAATAGAAAAGATGAATACGGTTTTGGTAAAATTCTCCGTATTCTCAACAATATTGACCAAACTCAAGCTTGTCAACACTCCTCTTCTCAAATGCAAATAATAATTTGTCTTCTCAAATCATCACTTTGAGATCATGCATGAAATGTTAAAAAGCTGAAATAGCCTAGCATGAGTCGGTCATTGTACCAAAAGTTTAAACATGAACTTGCTCTTCAACTTCAGAGTCATCCACAGAACAGGCATTAGACTCAGCGTTCCCAGCCCAAGGCTCAACATAAACAAAATACACTAAATGATGACATAACAGTAAAGTTCCAGGTCAGAGAGTCAGAGATCAGCAAACATACACTGCTTTCTGATACACGCTCGCATTCTCCCATGGTGGATCAATGATGATAAGGTTATAGCCATAATCAGGTTGAGCTGAATAAAGAAACTGATTTAGAAGTGGCCTACGTTTTAACCTTATGTGGTTCAATTGTATCAGATTTCAAATGTAGAAAAACTATTGACTGGATAGGATAAATTAATCCCTAATAGCATATTGACAATGTTACAAGGATAGGTCTGATTTATGTATTTACCAGGAATGAGGTCATGAACTCGTCTCAAGTCGGACTTCATATCATCACACCATCAAAGCAAAGAACCAAAAAGAACAAAATGTAAGGCACATTAATAGAGTTTATAACCATAAACACAAGACAAATATTTATATTCATTAGACCAAAGTTTTGGCACAACCAATCAGAGAGTAGAAAGCAAAGCATCAAATAAAAGCTTTTAAAGAACACAATTGATATATAATAAGGTGTGAACATCTTGCCAAAGAAATGCACCGTTTTTTTCTTTTTTTAAAAAATGCATGATAACTTAAACTCCATACCATGAAGAAGCAGCACTTTCCGGGGAGTATATACTGTCTGTTCAAAAAGTTTGCCTCCAAGTCACAACTAGCTTCATTCCTGATCAAGTTATTAAACACTGGAACTGCTCCCTCTCCACAACAACTAGGTTGAGAAACTGCACAAAAAAATTTCCTCCAAGTGTTTAGTGCATAAATTGAAAAGAAATAGAGTTGCACTTGCCTATTAATTTAATTCTCTTAGCATTTATTTGTGATGCCAACCTCCTTCAACCGGTATGTTCTCCATAGGGAGACCAAGGGATATCTCATACAGAGGAGCTTGCCAGAGATTACCAAGTTCAATGAAATTCAGTTCCGTGTCACTCTTATCAGGCATGGAATCATACCCCTTCAATAAGCTTGGGAGGAAATGTAAAAGATCAGTGGCTCTTTGGAAAAACTCATATGCACTCACTAAGAATGATCTGGCATTCTGCGATAAGTAATTTTAAATGGAAAATTGCATCTCCAAAACCTAATCAATATCAATAAAAGAAATACGATCAAAAAGAATTACTTCATGACGATTCTCTGCAGACTTCTCCCTCTCATTGAGACTCTGAGGATTTCTCTTTCTCTTCTTATTCTTTATTGAGCTAGATGAATCTACAGAGTTGCCATCATTTCCCTTGCTGGGGACTTCAAAAAAGCGGGAGTAGTAGCCAGCAGGATTAATCCTGAACTGGGTGTATGAATTACTAAGCACACGAACAGCATCAATAAAGACTACATTTGACCCACTGAATCGATATATACCAGAACTCATGAAGGATGAGAGCTCATCATGGACCTTATAATCCATCTGCAAAAGACAATGCCCTGCTTGTTAAGGAAAAAAAAAGGATTAGGTCGAGTTTCAATAGTGAAATAAAGGAATATCCATTATTAAATGGATAACAGGCACAATTATGGGTAGACAAATGTATACGGTAACATGGGTGGTCTTTCTGATTACTCAAGTAGCCGCACATGCTAACTCTAATCAACAATACAAAACATTGAATCAATAACCCAATTTTAATCAGGTTTTTGTTGAAGTGAGCTTCCTTCAAGCTCTAAGTGGAGATTCACAAACAAATAGGAATTGAACTTCTGTAACTAAGGCTGCCTATGAGTGAGATTGAAATGAAAAGAATCCGTAGTCATATCTCTGGCCAAGCACTAGCCATTTTAGCACTGAGCCACTGGTTATTTCAGGAACTCATGCAAAAAATCCAAGCCACTGTTAACCAACATAAATAGCAGCACTTAGATTCGCTTCACTAGGGTTCAAAACAAGATGCCTTTATAATGATAATTGTCCTGTTAGGTTGATTAATTCATGTGAATCTCTGAATTTTGCAAAGATTATCCTCATAAATTTGCACTTCTTTATTGTCTTTTTGCTCTGTATCAAATGAAGAACACCTAACATTCTAGTGTTGAATCTTCTAACGACTTGTTTTCAGAACGCATGACAAACAATTCAAAACACTTAGGAGCGATCATTTCAAGGGGAAGTGGAGTGAAATAAAAGTACATGATTTAACTTCCTCTCAGATGTTCATTTTGTTTTTAATTAAAAAAATCACTTTCTTTATTTTAGCTTGAAGTGGATTCTGAACTAAACCCACTCCAATAATTTTTTACTGAAATGGGGAAATAAACCACTCTATATAAATCTACTCTCATAAAAATCCACTTAAAAATTTTTATTTTAATTTCATAAAAATCCATTCAGTGTCCAAACCTTTAATTTCATTATCACTTATTAACAAATCAAACACTAAAAATATTGAAAATGATATCACTCCGAAGTCCGAAAGGACACATTTCTCCACTTCCCTCCAAATGAACGCCCCCTTAACATGACCATAACTTCAGTACTCAAAATTTGAAAGCTATAAAAAAAAATTCAATTTTAATGGTATTTAATCACAAAATTTCGATTTTGTGCCAATCTCATACTCCAAAGCCTAGTTTCTGACAAAACAAGTGCATGACATTTTTTCATAACACCATCATAAATTTCAAAATTTTAGTGTGCTTTCCCATGAATCAAACAATTCATATGAAATAATATCCCCCATTTCCAAATCACGCACAGTTAAAATTAATTTCCAAAGAACATCACCACGTTCAAAGTAGAGTTTATGACGCAAAAACAGAGAAAAACCGTACCCACGAAAACACTTAAATCCAACGAATCAGATAAAACCCCACAAAAAACAATGGAAAGAGAAAGAGGATGCAACCAGAATCAATTAAAATGTATGGCGAGCTACTAATGAAACGCCTACACTGAGAAAGAGAAGGCATTATCAGCGAAACTCCCAATCTTTGTTCTAGGCCCCCTATGAATCAGAAGAACACCATGAACACAAGTTCATCTGGGATTAATGGGAGCCCTATGAGGATAAACTACAGCCATTAGCGAAGTTTGGGAGGTTGAGGGAGAGAGATGTTACCCTAGAATGGCATCGACCGCGAGAGAGAGCAATCAAAACCAAACGGGCGAGAGAGGAAGAATAAATAGCAGGAATGAAACCCTAGTCCTTCATCCACCGTCCAATCTGCATTGGGATCAGAACAATCATAACAGTGCACTTGATCAATTGGCGCTGATCTCGGAGTAAAATCAACGGTGTAAAAGTGTTAACATTAAAATGAATTATTATATAATCATTTATAATAATTTATATAAATTTTCAGATTTTTTGAAAAAAACTCAAAATTACATGTCCCTTTTATATGGTCGTCCTTAAATATGCAGAATATATATTTACTGTTTATATATTTTTTATTTTAAAGCCGTGTCATTTTAATTCTATTAGTTGGTTGGCGCCATAATATCAAATAGTATTTTAATAATATATAACACTTCATAACAAGGATGATGATCATTAACTAATAACTATTTCTACATTTTAAAAAGCTAAAATTTTATATGTATTTTCGAGTCAAAAATAGTTTGAAATTTGTTTATATAATTTAATATTTAAAATTAAAAATCTCTGTTTTCCAAGCCATGTTAAAAAAGAGAAATTGTGAGGATGATTGTATAATTTCAGTTTTTTTTATGGGTAAGCATTAAAAATATGTATTTAATTAATTAAATCTCTACTTTTACAGGGGTTGATATGTAAAAATGTTATTTCTCGGAGAAATTCATCGGACGTTTCTCTTTCGCGCCGCGCTACTCTGGGACGGCGCCGTCGCCGCCATCGTCGATCTGATGGAGAAGAAGAGAAGAGCGGCCGTAGTGGTCCTCGGCGACATCGGCCGCAGTCCTCGGATGCAATTCCATGCCCTCTCCCTCGCCCGCCAGGTATATCTTCTCCTAATCAAGCATTGATTTCGATTTTCGATCTCCATGTTGCTTCTCGCCGTATTCAGTGGTTCCTTCATGAATCCGTTATCGAGACTCTCTTGCTATGCTTTTTACAGCACTGGTTTTCTTTGATTACCGCGATTAGAACCTATTCGATGCTCCATTGCTGATCAATGATGAACTTTGAGCCTTCTATGTGAGAAGCCTTTCCTTTTTCTGTTTTACCTGATTGAAGCCTTTTTTTCGATTAAATTGAATCTTGTTATGTTGTTCACAATTGAAATTTGGGCCTATTGACCATATTTTTCTTTTGTTACTGTTCTTGTGCTTTTGTATTTGAATTTCTTTGCACTAGATGCGGAAAGGAATGGCCTAAACTATGAAAAATTGTAGGAAGGGTCCAGGGGTTTTGTTTTCTATTGAAAAATCCTATAGAGCCAAAAGGAACATTATTTGCTTACATGGATCGAAATGAATTTTCAGCTACAATTCATGACTAAAAGTGCACCTATATGTGATTTTCCCCATTAGCTGCAAGGACCTTTTTGGCTTGAGCTTCAGTATAATCCTTACAATGGACATGTTGTTACACTGGGCACCTTTCACCTTTCTTGTTTTCTTTTTGCCTTTTTCTTTCTTAAAAATTCTGTGGTTTATGTTTATTATTTTTGTTTAGTTATGTATGACTGAAGTGTCCAACTCTGTATTTGACAGGCTGGTTTAGAGGTGGACATTGTTGCCAATGGAGGTGTGAGCTCTTATTTTTACTTTTTTTTTTCTGAACATCTATGGTTTCTACAAGTTGAAAATGCAGTTTGTTTTTCTCATTCACTTGTGGAAATCTACTGTCATGTATGCCTGTTAGTTGGAATCCGGAAGTATTATGCTAAAACTATATTTTGATGTAGATCAGCTTATGTTAATGCTCATTGATAAAGTTTATGTGAGCTGATTGTCTATCTGAAGCTTTGCATGTGTTTTTGTTGAATGATTTACAAGTAAATATGTTGATAGCTTTCTAAAAGAACCAATAAAAAAGTTTGGTGATGCGTGCTTTCTCTAGTTTGGATTTTAGAATGTGCCATGTTCCAAGTAGGTTGTATTTTTCAACGTTGCCTTTACAAAGAATGATAATAATGAGCATAGTATGCTAAGAAATTTGGCGGATGTGTTAGGACTTGTTTGGATCTGGGTTAAATGGAATGACAATAACATGATAAAGTGGAATAGGAATAAAGTTATCCATATGTGATTTTTTAAGTAAGCATTAAATTATATTGAACTTATCCTTTTGCCTTCTTAGTTGTTTGGTAATTTATTCTGGAACCATTCATAACCCAATTTAGTCCTTAGGTTTCAGTTTAAATTTGCCGTAAGTTCATTATATTCTGCGGGGTTAATTTTTCTTATTTTGGGGGCATATTTGGTTGTCATTTAAATTTCTCCGTATAATGTATATTGAGTCAGATCATACCCATTGGCATCGATAATTTAATACCCTTGAAACCTTCAGAAATTTCCTTATGTAGTCTTTTATTAGTGCTTATTTTATTTGTTTACTTTTACGTACTAGATGAAACATGGAATGCAGTGTACCTAGATGGGTGCATTCCTCGCATTAAATCATTCTGTGATTGTCCTAAAATTCTTTACCAAAGACGTTGTATTAATGTAAGCAGACTTCATACAGCCTTCGGTTTCATGTTATCAAGAGTCTAAAATTTTTGTCGACCTTCATCCAGCTGTGAGTCAACAGGTGAGCCCATGCAACAGGTGAAGCTTTTCCTTAACCAGAATCTGGAACCCATAGCTTGTCATACCCAAGCCCATTTCAGGAGAGCTTGTTGGCAATAATTAAGGCATGCTGGAGTGAGCTCATAATTGGGCCTTTTTGGATTTTGAATGATATTGGTAGGCTTGGTCTGAAAGCGATTCAGGCTTCTGGTTGTAAAACCTAAGCATGAATCTTCTTTACTGGGCCTGTTCAGTTGAGCTTGATTTATTGACATGTCTGTCTTTCTAGTGGTAAGGTGAACATTACTATGCTTTAATTTTGCATGATAGTGTCCACAATTACAAGCAATGGCATCTTTCTTATAGGTCGAGCGGGTTTGGCATGGGACTTGTTGGGTTATATTCTTTGCAAGTGTAACTAGTACAGAACTTTTTAAATGTTCTAAGCAGCATCTTCTAGCATATGAGCATGAAGATGCTCGTTGTAACCATAATGGATCATGAGGCCCTGTTTTTCAAGTTTGGTCTTATCTAAGGCCATATCTGCATCATTCCACTGGTCAAGTGTTGGTTACATAAATGACATTCACAGGCAAAAAAATTACAGGGCTACATATAAATAATCCATGACCTCCATATTCTGAAGTCACTTGGCCCTAATTTTGCTAGTAATTTACTATTCTGTATAAAAGTAGTTATTTGGTTTCTTGCAGGGTATTTTCAGTGATAAAATTATTTGGTGCAAAATTATCTATACTGTTTTTTTTTTTCTTTTTCTGCAATTATTTTGTAACACTGTCCTGTTAGAGAGGAAATATCAATAATACAACTGCTGTGATTATGCGCTTTGCTTTACTGTTCCTTTTTGTCAAATAAATTTATAGGAAATGAACCCTATGTGGCCATTAAAGAGAATCAGTCTATCCATCTGCACGAAATGGTACTGATCATAGACATCATGTGGTACCATTTTGCTTTGTTTTTCTGATTTCTTGGAAACAATAATGTTCAAATTTCTAAATAATTCCATTGATTTCTCTTCCAGAAATCTGTGTCCCTTCAAGCCCTATCGAAGATATCAAGTGCGCTGGCTCTTTTAGTGAAGGCAATTCTGCAGTTTATTATTTTAGTTTGGTTTCTGTGCTTTAGAATTCCTCGTCCAGATATTTTCTTCGTACAGGTTAGTTTTGTTATGATCAAATCTTCTAACGCACTATAATTAATTCTAAAAGAAATCCACAAGAATTAAGATCAATTTATCACTCTTAAGTGAGTGATTGATTGAAGTGGGATATTCCTCTTGCTTGCGTAGGTTGCTTGTCTACAAAGCAAGTAATTTTATTTTGGCTTGAGCTATTTCAAGTGAAGTACATTGTCATCATCTGTATGCAACTCATGGATTGTTTACGGAGTACAACTCAGCCAGAATCTGAGTATGATCAGAATATATTCTTAATTTTTTATATGCAGAATCCGCCATCTGTTCCAACACTTGCTGCAGTCAAACTTTCCAGCTGGTTAAGACGGTCAAGCTTTGTGATTGACTGGCACAATTTTGGGTATACTTTACTGGGTTTGTCACATGGGAGAAGTCATATAATTGTGAAAATCTATCATTGGTAATATTTGATTTTTTCTCATTGAAGCTTGTTTCATAGAGATATCACCTTTGATCTTTTAAAGTGTTGTCATTATTTACTGGTTTCTGTTTTCTAGGTTTGAGAAATTTTTTGGGAGGATGGCTGATGGATCCTTATGCGTTACACAGGCAATGCAACATGAGCTTGTACAAAACTGGGGAATCAAGTGAGTTAAATATTTGCAAGTATTTTTACCAGAAAAATCCAATTTTTTACAGTCATTTTGTGATGTTCAGAGCAACTGTTCTCTATGACCAGCCGCCTGAATTTTTCCATCCTGCTTCAACGGAGGAGAAACATGAGGTTTACTTGATTCAAAGTCTGCTTGCAAGTTGCCTAATCTCTAGTTCAGATGCATGATCTTCAAAAATATCATAGTTGTTTTGTAGGTTAGGGAACAGCATCTGTCATCAAGACAACATTTGTGACTGTGTTTCTATTGGTAACTTTTATGGGTAAAAGTGTTCAGTTAATGGTTGTGAAGTCAGCACATTACTGTCAATTTATGATTGATCTTTTTGGGATATAACTTTATTACTTTCATCTATCTCAATGTGGTAGGAGCTGAAGGCCAGGAAAGATGTACCTCAGTACATGTGGTGGACAGATTAAGCCAAACCATGTTTACTGGCCAGGTTGGCAATGACGTTTTCTTGAGGCCAAATAGGCCTGCTCTTGTGGTTAGCAGTACCAGCTGGTGAGGTTTATTTTCTAGAGTATGAAGAGTATTTCTTTACTCTCAAATTTTCTGAAACTTAAGCTTGAGTTTTCTTTTCCATTGCAATCCTCAACTTATTTAAATGTTATCATGAGAGGAACATGTACTTATTTGCTTATATAAAACAATATACTGCTCCCTCTCGTCAAATTCTAGACCATGCAGAGATGCCCCCCTCCCGTCAACCTCCACCATCTCTTTCTAGACCAATGGTCACAAATCTGGGAGGCTCTTCTTTTCACCATATGTTGGACATGACCATAGTTTTTGATCATCATAATATGCTGCTTCTCTTAATATGTATTGTACTTAGTCATTAAACTTTCGATGAGCTTTATGAAAGCTAGTAGCTAAAAAACTGTTATCTTGTCCCAGGACTCCAGATGAAGATTTTGGTATGCTTCTTGAAGCAGCTATTATGTATGATAGGCGGGTTGCTGCTACCTTATGTGAGGATGATTCAATTGATGAAGAAAAGCTTTGGATGGATATTTGCAATGGAAAGCAGTTCTTGTACCCTAGATTGTTGTTCATCATCACTGGTATGATTTGTGTACATTGCTGTTTGGTCACATGCGTCCTTCCCGTTGAGTTTGAAGAAGTATTTTAAAACCATCATTTTAGGTAAAGGGCCTGAAAAAAGAAAATATGAAGAACAAATAAAGAGATTGAATCTCCGACGTGTGGCTTTCCGTACAATGTGGCTTTCAGCTGAGGATTACCCTCTATTGCTTGGTCAGTACTAGTAGTTTGCCAAACATTGCATCATAAGCATCTGGCTATGTCATGACCAGTATTCACCATGGTTTATTCTGTTGCAGGATCAGCAGATCTTGGTGTCTCTCTGCATACTTCCTCATCTGGTTTAGACCTTCCAATGAAGGTAACTCAGAACTAGTCCTTTTCTGGCATCAGTGACGAAGCATTTGTAGGATGCCATGTCAATTTGCTAATTTCTTTCAGAAGCTGATGAAAATTACTGCCCCAGGTTGTTGATATGTTTGGATGCGGGCTTCCTGTATGTGCTGCTTCCTTCTCTTGGTAATTCATTGATGATTGAGCATTTGTTGGACATTTTATTAATTTTTGGTTCTCATCACTGTGTGTATGTGTGTGTGGCGTGCACCCTAAATTAAATGTGTGATTTAAAGCATTGAGGAGCTTGTGAAAGTTGAGAAAAATGGCCTTCTCTTTTCATCGCCATCTGAGCTTGCTGATCAGTTCATGGTAAGGATATATTCATCTTCTTTTATCCTGTTGAATTTAAGTATTATCGCTGCTAATTTTGTATCATAGTAGCTGGTTTCAAACCTAAATTTAGAGTGTTAAATTGTTGATAGTAGGTTCACATCACATACCCATGAGCCAGAGGGATAAAGACTACTATGAAACCTTTTTTTACCATGGGAAGGAAAATTAAAACTGAATTAATTTAGTGCTATAATGGTCTTTATTGAATTTTTCATGCTCAGTGGCATTGTCCAAAACTCTTCAATGTGGTAAGTGCCAACTGGAATGGTTCATGTGAAACCCAAGATTAAACTTATGAAAAAACCGTTTGAGGAAACAGCTGCTTAATTTGTAGGGTATGGTTGAGTATCATAGTTGGCATAAGGAGAAAGTTGGAACACACCGACTGAAGAAGAAAATAATGGTCTGGGACTCAAGCATAGCAATATGTCAGACATGATGGATGATATTCTCTTGATTTTTCTTCCTGGCTTCAAACCTTGTGGTAGAAAACAACAGAGGTCAAGTTTCAGGATTTTTGCAAAAACTCAAAATTGACTGACAAAGCGATAGAATGGGAAAGAAACCTTATTAATGTGCATCACATGCTTTTGAAGTTCTCCACTGAAGCGTGAATGTGTGATATTGAATGAGTGGTGCTCTTGGAATTGCTCCAAGAGCTTGGTCTATATATTATCTGGAGCATGAAAATTACTGTTGTATTACTTTTTTCATGTTTTTCATTTTAGTTTAATTAATTCCACGCAGATGCTTTTTAAAGGCTTCCCAGATCATTGTGATGCTCTCAAGTCATTAAGGGATGGAGCATTGGCCACGAGCTCCAATTCAAGATGGTCTACTGAGTGGCAAACACATGCATTACCACTTATAACCCAGGCAAGATTTATTATTTATTTATTATTATGATGTAGTTATATGATCGATGCTCATGTTACAATGGTCATTCCAAATTAGGTCCCTCAAGTCACTTTTTCAAATACAGCTCAACTTTGGAAACATATCCTTCAACAATTTGATACACCTTGGGTTTTATGTATTGGTGCAATTGATACGACTTCTATAAAGATCTAGAACCTTTTAGAGCTGTCAATAAAGGATGAATTTTATGTGATGCTTATGAATCAGTAGAAAACTAGTGTTCATATCGCATGCTATCTTCCAGCATTACTTGAGAATCTCTTAAAGGGAGTCATGGAACTTAAATGAAGATAATCTCTTATTTGTACAAGCATACAAGATCCTACCTGGTTTTTAACCTCACACAAGTAAACAATAAATATTTCCTAAATCTTCTAGAAGGTGGTGCTTCAAAGTTTTAATTTGAGGTCATTGTAGGTATTTATCCATTGCCGACAGTTATCCTGCACGGGTCACCTCTGGTCCACAAAATTAGTTTTTTGGTATAGTTATTGTTTGTGGCATATGTACAAGTGGATAGATGTGCTTATAAGCTAATTCAGTAAATGGAGTAGATACGATGTATTTTCTGGTTTCGAAGACTATTGGTTTTGCTTCTCTTGTTAGTTCCTATATTTCTCTTATTCGATCTCTTTATTAACCGGCAAAAGAAAAATATACATTTTTGACATTGAATTGCCCTCGCATGGTCATGTATTCATCTTGCTTATCAATTGATTTTCAGGTTATTTCGGGGAAACGCCGGTGAGATTCAATTGCTATGCTGAAACCTGTTGAGCAATGCGCTGAGACTTAATGTTCGAGTGAATGGAAATCAATTATGGATTATCGGAATTACATATCACAGTGATAGACATGTCACACGCCTGGAATGTTTAGTTCTATATTCTTGCAAACCAAATTGTTCATTTAAAGCGGATGTAGAATAAAATCAACGGTCTTGAATTAGTTTGGTGGTTGCTATAAAACAAAATTTTCTTGTGTTATAGTGAAGATGCATGTTCGAAGCGGTTGGCTCTGTTTAAAATCTTGAAAGCAAGTAAATCATATAATGAATTAGCCTATATGACTTTATGGTGCAAGTGCATATATATATATATAGGAGGACGATTGAAAAATATACCCTTAATATCTCAACTATTATTCATGCAAAATATAGTATAGTAATTGTTATTATTATTATTACTAATAATGAGGCAAGACATAGGAGAAGACTTGGAAGGGAGTTTGGAGGCAGATAAAACTATTAGGGCTGTGAAAAGATTTGGGGAAAAATATAAAAACACAGTCAATTTTTTATTTTATACGGCTAATTTAGTAATTTCATGACTTAAGCTTTTTCCATAAGCACCATATGACTAGTTTTTTAAAAAAAAAAATAGTATTTCAATTTTTTTGTCAGATTTTGTTTCTACATAAAAACCAATACAAGCAAGTTTTTCTAAACCTTATAATAAAAACTTCTGCACTTTCCAGAAGCTAATCTAAACAATATTTGATCTTTTAATTTATCATATATAACTATAATCCTAAATTTACTTTTCTCTGTGATTTTTAAATAATTTAAGTTAGAATTATTTATTAAAAAAGTGGATTATATTATGAATATATATTTATCTATATAGGTTTGGTTATAAAAAGCCCATGATAGAAATATCTATATAATGAACAGTGGGAGGGGTGAACAGTAATTTTCCCTTTTATTTATCTATATAGGTTTGGTTATAAAAACTAAAAAGCCCAGGACAGAAATATATGGTCTTTAAAGTTTTTTTATTTTTTTATAATTTTTTTTAAAAAATTAATTTTACTTTTGACTTAAATAAATTTTTTTTTTTTTTTTTGAGATAGGGGGACAAGCGTCAACTCTTAGGGGGGTACGCGTGACGGGAGGATTGCCTACAATGTCCTCACTCTCTTGGAACGGGGGAGCGCGGTTCGGGGGGATTGAACTCGCGTCTCCTCCCACGAGGGGACCGGAGGTACCGCTGGGCTACAAGCCCTTTGGTGACTTAAATAAATTTGATCTTCAGACTCAAGCGAATAATCTTATATAAACCAATATATATATATATATATATATATATATATATATATATATATATATATATATATATAATTAACTCGAGAAACCGAAAAAAATAATTTAAGAATTAAACTTTATGGGACTTGTTTGTAACAGAAAAAGTTTTAAGAGGTTGGCTTCATAATAAAATTAAAGTGCGAGGGCCTTTATTAAACTTCACCATCCGATATCGATCCTACGGTCAATAAGAACTCAAAAAACCCTTAAAGCATCAGATCTAGACTACTGAACTCTGCCGCTGCGCTTCCCCTTCAGCCGTCGTCCCTCTTCGTCATCGAGTTATTCGCTCCGATCCCCATCCATCTCGAGGTATATCCTTTTCCTCTTGCCTCTAGATCTCTTCTTCAATATCAAATCTATGAGTATTGATCAAATCGTGAACCAATTTGGTGTCTTTCCTTTCGTTATTAGTATCGTGTGCTGTATAATTGTTTTGAGGTTTTTCGGATGTTATTCTCTGGTGAGAATCATTAATTTGATGTGCGATGCTTGATGGAGTGAAAAGTTGGGTTTTTGGCGTCAAAGGTTTTGGCTTTCATTGTGTATGCATTGAATATTTGTACAATTAGGTTTTATGGTATAATATTTTTTTCTTTTTTACCTTGATCAGTGATTATTCATTAGTGATTGTCTATTTGTTGATTGTCTGACTGTAGATGAAGTAAATCTTTGGGTACTTTTGTTGTTTGCACATATAATGTTTATTCGTATTGGATTGCAAATATGATTGGCTAAATTTGCCCAGGTTGCAATGGCTGTAACTTTCGATGATGTCAACTCGGAAGCTGGGCTCCGGAAGCTCAATGAGTATCTTCTTACTCGCAGTTACATTACTGGGTGAGGATTTCTACTGTGTTGTGCTTTTGGTGCGCATGTGCTATAAATAAGATTCTTAATAGCATATTGGTGCTCTCATTTTTTAGATACCAAGCCTCAAAAGATGATATTGCCGTGCATGCTGCTCTTTCATCAGCACCATCCTCAAACTATGTGAATGTGTCAAGGTGGTATAACCACATCGATGCACTCCTAAAGTTGAGGTATTCTTCTGGATTGACTTTTGTGGTAGTCTTGGCTTGGTTAAAATAGTTTGGTGATATTGGTTTATATACTTTGGCTTTACTGGGTGCAGTGGTGTCACGTGTGAAGGGCAGGGAGTCACAATTTCAGGATCTACCCCTCCTGCTGGGGAGGGTCCTTCCTCTCCTGCTATTGATGATGCAAAGGTTTGATATGAATTCTTGCATATTTCAGCTTTTTTTTAATTATCTAACTGCATTTGGTGCTTGATGGTTTTGTGAAGAATGTTTCAAATTTTGAATTCTTGTGTTGTCTGATTAATATATATATATAGATTAAAGTTTATAAATGTCTGTTCTGCTAATGATATATGCCTGTCATCTATCTCCTTATTGGAAAAGGTGTCAGATAATGGCATTATTCTGATGCTCATGGTGTCTGTTTTTCTTTTAAAAAAAAAACCCTTCACAAGCATTTGAATGCGTTGACTAAGAAAGACACAAATTTTGGAAATTGTTACCATCGTTTTTTATTTGAATATTATCATCAATTTTAGGCTCCAGCAGCTGAGGATGACGATGACGATGATGACGATGTGGATTTGTTTGGTGAAGAGACAGAAGAAGAGAAGAAAGCAGCTGAGGAGCGTGCAGCAGCTGTCAAAGCATCTGGGAAGAAGAAAGAATGTAACACTTCTACATCTCTATCATTGTCTATTCTGTGGAATCGGGGAAAACAGTCAGTCTATAGTTAAATCTTTATCTGCTTTAGACATGCAGGGACATCCTATTTTTTTGTCTTTTGAAAAAAGAAAATATAATGCCTTGTTATGTCATAGTTTTATACATATAACAATTGATTATGTCTCTATACAGCTGGGAAGTCATCAGTATTGTTGGATATAAAACCATGGGATGATGAGACAGACATGCAGAAGCTGGAAGAAGCAGTGAGAAGCATCCAAATGGAGGGCCTACTTTGGGGAGCATGTATGCAAACTCCTTGTCATGGGTTATTTTGGAATTACCTAGATTTCTATTTTTTACCAACAGTCCATTCAGTAACATTTTTCTGTGAAAATTTAATTTGACTGAGCTTTTCTTGCTAAGTTCTACTTGGGGTTGATCTTGCAGCCAAGCTTGTTCCTGTTGGTTATGGAATTAAGAAGCTTCAAATAATGATGACGATTGTGGATGATTTAGTTTCCGTTGACGACCTTATAGAGGAGCACCTTACAGTGGAGCCTGCCAATGAGCACATTCAGAGCTGTGATATTGTTGCTTTCAACAAAATTTGTAAGTACATTTTGTTTAGCAATCAAATCTAATCTTCTGTTCCTTGGTATAGCCGTTTTGATTTATCTAATCACTGCTTCACGACCCTTATCATTATACTCTTTATGTATTAGTAAACTTCTACTTATATGACTGTTTGGACTAGCTATCTAATTTCTATGCTATCTCTATATCACACCTGTGCAATGTTAACACTGATTTAAGTGTGTTTGACTTTTCCATAGTAGTTTTTCATTTCATTATCATGTTGATCCGCCAATTCTGTTAAATGGGTTGCCTGACCTGTTTAAACTTAACTATAATATTTTTATATTTTTTTTATTTGATAATATTGTTTCGAAGTTATCTAAACTTAAATTAAGATTCAATTTAGTATTTTTTTTAATATTTGCATAATTTATGTGTTTTATAAACATGTTCATTCATTTTTTTTTTGTCATGTGAAATATTAAAAATTCCTGTCTACCAATCAAGTTATGCATATCATGTTGTATTTATTGTATATTATTTGTGTTATATCAATGGTCACTTTTTCTATATGATTAATGTCCATGCCTACGAGGTGGACACCACCTGTTTTTGTCCAATTATTCCAAATTGTCACCACTAATTAATCTCTTCTTTGACTTTGTTTATGATGATATATTGTGTATTATTCGTCTTCATTTTATTTGTTTCCTAATCGTCTTATATTGTGCATATCTAGTGAGACTTTTTACAGTAGTAATTTTTCTTCAGTGATCCGTATCATTTGCTTATATCTTGCTTGCATAGTATGGTGGAACTTGAATTGTATAATTATTGCTTGTACATACTCGTTGTTTACCAGTGGACCATTTTAACTTGAAATGAATTTGTTTGATGAGATTAGAAAGATATGAACATGCAAATGAAGTCCTTCACTTTCGTAGACCATGAAGTTCTCATTTTACGCTGTCTCTTGCAGAGAATGTTTTGGTGGAGGGGAGAGCGGAACTCGCATTATCGGTTGTGCCATGTGACATTGGAATTGAAATTTTGTATTCTGTTCTAAGATTGTAGTATTAATTTCTCTACTTTGGGAGTTTATCTTAATACACCTTTATGTGGATGCTTGTTGCTTATTATATTTTGATTTGTGGGTATGGTGATCATTAAGGTTATGTTTTAGCATAAATCAGTGGTGAAGAGATAATTTATTCTCCATATGATGATCTCTTGGGCATGGCAACTTGGTAAAAGAACCTTGTTTGATTTCAGTATTTATTAAAGAAATAATTTCAAATCCCTTATTTATTAATTATTTTCCTCTCTTCAGTATTTCTGGAGTAGCATTTTGCACAATTCTGTGTTAAATGCCAATTTCTTAATAAATTATACTAATGTAAAACCTCGTCAACCTCCACCTCTTTTTGGAGATGTGTTATAAATAAAATTTTAAAAGTATGTAAAAGAATGTTAGTGTGATAATAATCTTCATTTTGCCAATATTTATCAAAAACTCACTCTCACTGCACCACAACACAACAAATGTAAAATGTTGAAGCACCTAAAGCATCTAGTTAGCACCTAGCAAATACAATTATACAGAACATCCAAGATTCTAAAGAACCACATGACTTCAACCCCCTCTCTTTACAAGGGGAATTGCCCTGTTAGTTGACTAGCCATAAATACTCCGGCGTGGTAAGTAAATCAGGAAGGGCCGTCGAATGATTCTCACTTGAGCCATAATAAACACTCTGCCACTGCAATCAACTGTATCAGGTAATGAATACCAAATTCCCAAACACCTTGTTGATGCATAATTTACAATTTGAATTTAACTGTATCAACAAATGGATGCCACGATTAAAAGAAGAAAAACCGGTGTCGCTTGTGATTGTTGTTATATCCTGGTGGAGTCAATGTAAGTTTTTCGACATTGGCCGAGGCCCATTGATTAAAATCAGGGGAAGAGACCAACCCCCTCAAAGCTTTACTTGTTTGGTCCTTGGTGAACTTGTCCCATTCTTCCTGTGTGAATCTCCTCCTCTCCGGTGTGTTATGGAAGGTAGAGTAATAAGTTTCTCCATTCGATGTCATTTGTTGTGGAGTTCTGGACAAACCTGCATCAACAACAACCACTCATCATATATATATATATATATATATATATATATATAGATTAAATCAGTCAGCATACAAACCTTGAGCAGGGGAAGCAAAAGAAGCCAAATTTGAATGTTTTGATTGTGATCTTGCAAAGTGAGAGCCTGGTTTTTGACTCTGGTGTGAGTCGTGGCTGTCAAAATATTCACAGGGTGGAACTCCAAATATACTTTTAATATTCTTCATCATTTTCCTGCATGCCATTATCATATTATATCACGGAAGAAAATGCCTGACTTACCATATTATAGTTCATGGAAGAAAATGCGTGAAATTTTAAATTCAGAACTCAATATGTCACCTTAAGAAAATTTTCTGATCACTCCGAAGTATTTGTTCACAAAATCTAGCAGAAACTTGAACATGAAGTAACATGAACAAAAAGGTACAATCAAATCATGAAGGAACATGTCAACAAATAACAGGGAGACGAGCAAACCTCTTGGGAAAAGGATGAGGGTCATATGTCATGGGAGATTTTAAGCCTCAATTTGGCAAATGGGCTCCCTTAACGTACCGCAAAGGACATTAGAACATGATCCAATTACAATAAACTATGTAATACATTTAAAGCTAGCCAGCTAAGTGCCAATTTCAAATCAGTCAATGACCAATACTTCTGGTATGATAGATAAGACTTAACAAACGAGGGAAAAAAGGAAACCAAGAAGAAATCAAGAAGTGTCAAGAGGGAATCCCTAACAGTAGGAGCAGTGAAAAATCTGATAGGAGATGAGAATGCGGGCTACCAGTCCAATAACCTTTCGCAGAATTCTTGTATGTGAACAGTCCCCCATCACCCCTTAAAAGACCATACTACCCTTCAACCAGCATGATTACAAATAAAATGAGAGATATGAAACCCAACTATATTCCCACACAGAAAGTGCTGTGTCAATTCTCCCCAGTTTCTGACGAAAAATACTTTTTTAGGGTAGAGAATTATAATAATATATATAATAAAGATAACAAAATATTAAACCAAGGATAATAATCAAACTAGTAAATAACACCAGATAGCCTCAACCAAATACAATGAGCATGTTCTAACAGATATTCATTTAGATTGAAGTCTTAAAACAAACTAAATATGAGCATGATTGAAATCACATAAATCAGGCTAACAAGACATATGCCCAAGCCATTCCCAGGATGCCTATAAAATAGGGAATTCACTTACTTCTAGACTAGTCGTTAATTTGAGCCATGCAAATAGTAAATGCTAAACAAAAAAGGTAATATTATATGCTGTGAAAGAAATATTTGGAATACATGTAGCAATGCCAGCAACGTACCTGAACAATCTGCGGAAAAATCTTAGCTTTCCCTTTGTCCTTATCATGATTGAAATAGTAATCGCAACAAGCAAAGCCTCCACAGCCAGCGGAACATCAAGAGAGCACTGAACAAAAGAGAAGAACTTAGTTTGAATTTTGAACTGTGTCATGCAACAAATTATACCACTGAATGGCTGTTAAATAATTCAGAATCAATAATGCTAACAATAGTTATAGCAATCATCATAATTAGGAACTGAAATCCATATGTATATCTAAAAAATTAAATAATACCTGAAGAATCATAACACCAGAGAAAATCATCATGGCCCATTCAACAAAATAAGCAACACCAGTATCAACCAATCCTTCTTCCGTAAGAACCAGTTTACGGACACCCCAGTAACCACACCATGCACCAGCTAGGACAAGGCTGACAAGAAGGAAGATTCCCAACTGCAGCAAACATTTAGTCAAAATCAGTAACATTACTCTGTGATAAAATATCACCAGATATCATTGGTGCATTAAAGCAGCTAGTTCAAAGACTTTGACAACTGTATGAATTCAAGGCAGATTAAAAAAATTACTGTCAGAAAATATTACCAGATATCATTGGATATTCAAGTAATTCAAGGACCTTAACAATTGCTTGTTCAAAGACCGTGACAATTGTACAAGCAATACAAGGATTACATGATAGATTGCATATGCAGATGATTAAAAATAATGAGATCATTTCAGATGTCACCGCCACACCACAAGATATATCATTATCAACAGATATTATGCTTAGTGACAGTTGAAACTTGAAAGAGATTTTTACCTGCCACCCCCTTGACATTTTAAATATTACTTTCCATGTCCGCATTTAATTTCATTTTGTTTACCACCTTTTGGAAATTTTTATGTTTTGACTTGAGTTGAAAGAAAAAAAGAACTTTTTACCCCTTTGTTTTTATAAAATCACTTTTATAATAAATATCATTAAATATTAAATATGAGAACACCTTCAATTTTTTATTAAAACCCCATGATTTATTCATTAAAATCAATTATATCTAATACTTAATAATATAGATCACCAAACATAATTTATATAAACAAAAGGGTTAAAAAGTAATTTTAACCATGGTTAAGAAAAATCAATTCCAGGTAGTGGCAATATAATAAAATTACAGGAGAGTGTCAGACGTAATATTTGAAAAGTCAAGGAGTGAAAATAAAAAAACACAATTTGAAAACATGTACGGAATATTGCTTTTGTAAAAAGAACCAGGCGAGGTATTCCGCATCAATAATGCTCAAAATATACCATAAGTAATAAAACGACATTTTTTTTAGGGCACTTCTCATATTGAGGAACAGAATAAACTTGATATGGCAACATACATTCATGTATTTCAGTTGCACATGGCAATAATGCTCAAAATATACCATAAGTAATAAAACGACATTTGTTTTAGGGCACTTCTCATATTGAGGAACAGAATAAACTTGATATGGCAACATACATTCATGTATTTCAGTTGCACATGTCAATAATGCTCAAAATATACCATAAGTAATAAAACGACATTTTTTTTAGGGCACTTCTCATATTGAGGAACAGAATAAACTTGATATGGCAACATACATTCATGTATTTCAGTTGCACGTGTCCTGATTTGAGACATTTACTCCATATGTGAACAATCATCCTAAAAGGGTACAAGTCCAATTAGTGCAAACACTTAAAACTAGATTTTTAGGCAACTAGATTTTTAGGCCTGAAAGCTATAAAAAGACCTACATCCACCCCTGATAAAGAACTGAACAAACTTTAAATCTCTCTCTTAAGCAGTAGCTTGACTTAGGTATCCAAGAGCCCCCTTGAGAATAGAGTACCCATAGAGCCCATTTCCAGTTTTCTTCTTTGTTGACAAAAAGTTTAACCTACTGTTTCGGCTAAGATGGAGATAGAGAAAGACGATCTTCCAAAAGGACCAGTCAAATCTCTTATCTATGCTAACATCATTATCATCTCTTTCACTTGTTGATTAGGGTCTATTCTAATCCTAAGGATGAAAAGATTTTTGCATCAACAATACAATTTAGCACATTCTGTAGGAATGCTTATGAAAAATGCAGAACAATATAGTGATTGAGAACAGACATAACCACTACACTCAGCCAGGAAAATTCCCAGATCATGAAGAGAATCCCCTCCATGTGTTTGTGATTTTGTATTACCATGAGATTCACTGTTTACCAAAATTCACCAATGGTATGATTAAATGGTTCTGCAAACAAAAGTGGGATACAAATTATAGGTCACAGATAGTAAAATCCTAATGCCCAATCCACCCACCCATCAAAATCTGTCTGCTTCTAGAAGAAGAAAACCATGATAAAAAATACCGAGCACTTGAAGAACAAATCAAGGCACTAAACTCAAGCCCTTCGTAATATATGATAGCAACCATCTGACCTCCCCAAGTCTCACAAGTGGGAGGGTTGTTTAGAGGAGGCCTGGGAGAATGCTTGGCCACACAAATCTTGGGTCTAGAAGACACAACCTAAGGAATAAAGCGGAATGCGCCTGAACAACTAGCATCACAAATTTGTTCAAGCGCTGACCAAAGCCCTCTCCCAAAACTGGACACAGGGACAACTCACTGAAGGAAAACAGGCAGACAAAACAAGCCCTTCATAACATGGAGTACCCAAAGTGCCTTGACCTCCCTAAGCCACATAAGGGAAAGGGATGCTCTCAGGGGACTTGGGAGAATGCTCGGCCCCACAGATCTTTAGTCCAAAAGGTAAGGCCCGAGCAAAAAATGAAGCAAAACCTGCTTGGATGACCAACAACATAAATTCATAAGCGCTAACCTATGCCCTCCTTCAAAGCTCAACGTAAGGACACAGATTGCCAAAGGAATACATGCGAGCAAAAACAAGTTCTCTGCATTGTCTTGTTGTTCATCCCCACAATGTCACAAATCAAAGCCTACAATGGCACCTCAAACCCTGTCAACCACATTAATATCCTTCAAGGCGATCATGCACCTTCATAGGACCCTTAAAGACATTATGTGCCAAGCATTCTTAACCATGATGCGATTGACAACCCAATCATGGTATTCCACCTTCTAATGATTTAGAAGTCCTTTCAAAAATTAAAAAAGGCCTCCAAGCAACTTTCCCTTCTCCTTTTCCAGTCATGTTAAATTAAAACCTGCATTTGCTGAACTGACAAGCAAGTCCACAGCACAAATGGTAGAAAATCCAGTGAATACGAAAAGCAGACCTAAACTGAACCAAACCTTATATTCAGTCAAGAGTTTATAAAAGAAATCCAGTACTAGATGCTTCAAATGAATTTAGGATTAAGAAGAGTCATGGAGACTCTTCACCATAAAAAGAATCAATTTGATGCATTTCTTATGTACCCATAGGTTCTACATTGGATTTGAATCAAATCTCGGATCAATCTATATTGATTGACTGCCTCCTTTTTTATAAAATATTGAATTTAATTAGTTAACTTTAACTATTTCATTTTTTATTACTATTTATTATTTTAATACTTTTTAATTAAATATTAAAAAAAATCATTTATAATTTTCCCTTAGGAAGCAACCTGAAAGGCTATATCTGCAGTAAGCACAAGATATAAATGTAGGGCAACAACAAAGTTATGAGTATATATATATGAGATCAAAAAGCTTTTTCGCTTCTGATTACTCAACATTCACATACTTGAAGCAAATCAAGCTAACCTCTCTGAAAATTTTACCAAATCTTCAGTTTTTTTAACTTAAGAAACATTACAATGATTCATTAATCAATAAGTTTAAATTATTTTTAAGAGTTTAAACCTGTTAAAACAAGACAAACAGTATAATCCTAGAAGGGATTTAGAATCTAAAAAATAGTAGAACAAATACATAAAGGCAGTGCAGTCTTATTAAAGTGGAAAATTTTTTCAGTTTCAATAGATCACTAAATTGAAGTCTCGTGTGCAGACAAAGCTAACCAACAAGACAAAAAATGAACATGCATGCCATCACACACAACATAAATGTAGTCAAAAATCTGTATAGATAACTTACATACAGGATTGTGCATGTCTTCACCAATGCCAAACTCTATAAGGACTGAGCGTAATAATCCAGAAACATAATGTAGAATAAAAGTTGCTGCACCAACCTACATATATAAATAAGTAATTCATCATTGAGACGAAATATAGGAAATAACATGAAAAGCTTGGAAATTTACTCAAATTGATGCTTACAATTGACGAATACATGAATATTGCTAGTGAACTTTTTCGGCCTGTTGGCAGCAACTTCATGCCCTACAAATAAACAACAAGAGATGTGATTAATTAAAGGTAAATATTTTCCTGATTTCCCCAGTGAAAGTCAGGAAATGACTATAATGTTAAAAGTCCTTTGGCATATAAGTCTGGTATTCACAGAAAGACCCACAACATGTGAAAGATATGAAATCTTTACTACGACAACCATCACCACAAGCACAACTGAAACTACAATAGTCAAGTGGAATTTTGTGTGCAACTGAGTACCTCACAAGCTAAACACAAAAAAGCAAAACATAAAACAAATAACATTTTTCCAAGTAGATATCCATGAGAGCATGACTGACTAATAGAGCAAACCAGTTGGAAACACAATTTTAAGCAAACATATATTTACAAAAGGTATCCTCATTTCAAGATACACAATGCAGCTATAAATCATAAGGTCTAATCAAAGCATAATAAGATGTAGTCATAGAATACAAGATCCTAATCAGAGCATAATGAGATGTAGCCATGGAACATAAGATCGTAATTAAAGCATACTGAAATGTACCCGTAGGTCATACATTCTTAATCAAAGCATAATGAGATGTAGCCATAGAACATAAGACCTTAATCAAAGTTTAATGAAACATATCAACTTCCACCAACGCAAAGAACAACATAAGCTAATACAATAGCCTAAGAAAATGCAAAAGGAAAGCATTACCTGGAAAAGGATAATCAGAATAACAAGAATAACACCAACAGTCATGGCACTACCATAATAGAACACTATCGACTCGCTAAGAACCCTTGCCAGCGACATCAAAACCATCCCCACGATGAGAAAGACCACACGATGGAACAAGAACTCTGGGAAAGCAAAACAAATTTTAAATTCAAGAAATACAGCAAGCACCAACAATGAATTCCTCCCAACAATCAATTTCAAGAAAATTTACCTTCATCACTATAAACCTCAATGGGACTCGGGAAATTAATGGACCTTCGAATGTCCAAAATCATGTCCCCATAAGGCGATATAGAATGAATCCAAGAACCTTTGTAGAGGCTCTGCCACTGAGAATCAATGCACATGCAAAGCCCAATCGACGAATTCCTAATAGAACAAGACAAGATTAACGTCAAAGAACAAAAAAAAAAACACTCACAATCAGCTAGGGTTTGATCCGTTACCTATGGAGGCAGACCTCGACGGTCTGGGGACGAAGGAAACCATCCCCCTGATCGACCGAGACTCTGATTTTCCGCGAGTGGGCGAATTTTCCAAGGTTTTGGAGCCGTGATAGACCGCGAAAGTGGACGCGATTGCAGGAAACAACGGAACCCGGCGGTGCGCCGGGTGAGTTTGCCACCGACTGGCCGGACGGAAGATCGAGCTTAGCTATCGCCGAGAGCTCTTCGGACAAGGCAAAGGAGTACCCGGCGACAGCGAAGAGGAGAACGATGATGGAGAGGAGGCGGTGGACGATGGGTTTGGCCTCCATCGCCTTTCCGAATGAAACACTGAGATTACCGTTGGGCTGAGAGCTATATAGGCGGTGTAAATAGTTCGGGTCGGATCCTTGTTAACTTGTACCCGAATCCAGTATAAGTTTTCCACACCCGACCCGTTAATCAACCTTTAATATCTATTATAGATATTAGTTTCATTTTTTTTTTAAAAAAAATCACATACTAATAACTGGGATAATTGTTAATATTTATAATTAATGTAAAACATTCTCTTCATATATACATATACATCTTCTATTATTAAAATTCTCTATAATGATGGGAGTCATAACCATGTATTACATTTGAATCTCTCTATAAAGAAAAAAAAAAAAGCCTTTGGTGAGTACTGCATCAGGCAAAGACATGGCAAACTCAAAAGCCAATGCAGCAAAAGAGCAGATGAAACATCTTTTCAAGTTTCAACTCCCAACCTCTGGAATACTCTGCAAGCTTGGTCTCCATTGCCCAGTGTTTCCACTTCTCTTTCCACCCATTCTCAGGCATTGCTGCTTTTCCTCCTTCTCCCCTTCCTCCTTGCCATTCTCCTCCTCTACCTTCAAATTCACAAAGCGAAGCTTAATACATATTGATGAATTTACATGTATGTTCATTTTGAAGGAAGAAACTCACTACAGAGTGAGATTGATCATCATCAGCAGCAACCTTCTGCTTCTCCAAAAGTTTGCTGAGTTTAACTCTTCTCTTAGACCCAAACTCTCTCAACACATCTACACCCCAAGAAACATAAATCAGAGGACTATAATTCAAGGCAAGCCATGCAAAGTACGTACCTTCAAAGCTGACAAGACGGTAAACATGGCCAACCTGAAGAGTGTCATCAGGTCTGAGAAGCTTGAGATGCTTCACTAAAGAAGAAGAAGAAGAAGAAGAAGAAGTGGTTGAAGGGTTGGGAGAGGTGAGATTAATGATGGCGACGTAGTGGCCGGGATGAGCCGCCATGACGTCACCGGCGTTGAGTGACCAGAAGACATGATCTACTTTGGAGTCTGGATGTTGGATTGTTACTCTTGCTGCATCTGTGGCTTGGCAATTTCCCATAGCTTGATCTTCTTATGTAGGGGAGAAAAGAGAAAGAAAGAAAGAAAGATTTTGTTTGAGGCTTTGCTTGAGGAAAAGGAGGAGAAGAAGTTGGAATTATATGGAGAAGAGAAAAGGTAGAGGTGGGCAATGGATACACGCTTGAATCAACCACCAAGCAAATAAAAAAAAGCATATATGAAGGATTATTTAGGGGAGTGTCATTGTCTCAATGTGTTTTAGTCCTTTTTTTTTTCTTTAAAAAAATTAAAGTGGTTTTAGTTCATTTTAATTTAGTGGATTAATTTTATAGATGCTTGTTTTGACTTTTGTGTATGCAAGTTATTTTCAGATTAATGAAATGATAAATTTTTAGATAATTTTTTTTTTTTTTACCAATGTGAACATACCACATGTTAAGAATATACATATGATTCCGCTTACATGAGCTATAATTTATACATATTTTCTCAGTGAAACAAATGTTTTATAGAAAAAATCTAATATTAGTAATCAAATAGTCATTGATGGAGTTTAGATCATTTAACACATCAAAATAATATATGAACAAATCAACATACATACCCATTTTATTTACTATTTAACTATACAAGGGGGTGAATTCAACTCTCCTCTCCCACAATAGAAGTCAAAATATTATGATTAATAAAAATGGCTAACATATATAAAAAGAATTATTGACAGAATAGGATTTGCTTTTTTTTGAAAAAAAAAGTAAAGAATATTAGGAACCAAGTGAGATAGAAGAGTTAGGCTTGAGTTGACCACCTTGGAAATGCTGGTTGAGTTCCAACTAATAACACGCGTGCCAGACGCACTAAAGCCTTGGAGGTGTCTACGTGTGGGGATCCATGGACTCTTTAAGTTGGGCCGGATGGGTTGGTGACGTTTACTTTGCATGTGTGGTAGCTAACTTATCGCACTATGTTTAGTGGACGTTTACCAAACTTTATTAGTGAAGTAAATTTCTTTTATTATAAAGATTAGTCTAAAAGTGCGACACGCTCTCAACGAGTTGACTTTTGGTTCTAATTGTGATAAAAAAAAATGTGATTTTATGTAACCAAAACGGATAAGATACAATAAAGAGTGGTGTTTTTATTTTTATTTTTTATTTTTTATTTTTATAAACGTGGATAAATTAGCAACCCGGACCTTCCAATTTAAACAGGATTCAAACACTAAATAGTTTGGAAGAAAAATAAAATACTGATTTGATTATTACAGGGTGGTAACATGGATAAACTTTATTTTTATTAAAAAATATTATTTTTATCAGTATTTTTAATTGTCAATTGACTGACTCTAGTACAAGTCATATTTGCTTATATCTACATTATAGATTTTTTTAAAATTAAAATTCAACGATTTTTTACATTTAAAATAGATAATAAAAATAAATTAGTTTTTTCATAACTTTTTAATAAAAATATGTAATCAAACGGATCTAATTTATTATTATTATTATTATTATTATTATTATTTTGATAAAATATGATAAATATTTATTAGGGAAATACACAGGTGTAGATCAAATTTAATAAACGCATTTTAGATTCAATCTCAAATTTTCTCTAATATAGATGTATTATGTAAAAGAACCAATACCAAATAGGGGAAAAGATAATTGGTAACAAATATGTTTTCTCACAAATTATTATTATTATTATTATTTATTGGCAACACCACCAAACGGGTTGAAGTCCAATTTTAGCAAAATGCATCCGACCCGAATCGGAGCTATTTCAACCCGACCCGAATCACAACATTCCCATTGCCTTCTTTTCGCGAGTCCTCGCCGGAGTGCAACTTCAAGCTCCTGCTGCTCTTTTGCCTTTGCCGCTGCCACTGCCACCGCCATCATAGCCGCCATGAATCCCTTGCTAAAGCGTCTATCAACCTCCTTCTCCTCTCTCCGTATCTCCTCCTCTTCGACTCCATCTCCCGTCTCGATCCCACCACCGCCGCCGCATCAGCAGCAGTGGAACAGGGGGATCCGTGTGAAGGTGATCAACGGAAACCTTGAACAGGCTCTAGCAGTGATGCAGCGCAAGATTACGGCGAGCGGGATGGAGCGCCTGATCCGCCGACAGGTCGGGCACCACCTCAAGAACTCCGAGAAGCGCGTCCTTGCACGCAAGAGGCTTGAGATGCGTATTCGATCGGAGGATCTCGCTCGCAAGCTTCGCACCATTCTTCTCAAAAAGATCAGGTCGTTCTTTGTCCCTCTCTCATTTTCCTCTCACCTTACGCCAAAACCTTAATGAAACCCTAACCTAGCTTCCGTTGAGCATGCAATTAGTCCAATCTATTTTTCTTTTAAATCCAATTAGCAAAATTTTGTCAACGTCATGATAAATTTCCATTTAATTTCGATGTTACTACTTGATTGTATTTCCTCACATTGGTAGAAATTTCTACCTCTTTTGAAGCATGAAATCGTGTAAAATTCTTTTCAATTTGCCCTTTTTCGTTGGTTTATCCAGCCAATCATAGCACATGAAGTTAAGGGAAGAGGTGATGCAAACCAATGGAGAAGTTACCTTTTCACTGGACGTTTGAGATATTCCAATTAGCATAATTTAGTAGTGAAACGTCAGGAAGATGATAAGGGTTGATGTTTTGGACAAAAAGATGGTTCTTGAACTGAGGAATAATTTTCTCTCTGATTTTCTGTGGCTTTAACTCTTTCCTTGAGGAAGAGAGTTCACATAATTTACTTTCCCTGGGGGATGGTTTGGAAATTCGAATGTTAAAATTTGGTTAGTGACTGACATTTGATGGGATTTTAAGGTATTGTTGTAGCATTACTATTACTATTATTTTCCTTGGTCAATGGTTGGAGGATGTCTTTTTCTTCCTATTTGAATTCATATTTGAAAATAACATGTCATAAAAGATTAAAGTTTAACTGTTTAATTACACGCATTGATTTGTAACCTAAAGTCTAAATGCCATCACTTCATGGTTTTCATTTTCTTTGTGTTCATAGTTTTCCCAAAGATGATTACTTAAGAAGTTTAGTTGGTATCACTTGCGAGTTGAAAATAAGCTTCAAATTCCTTATTTCTAAACCGGATGAAATATTTTATACCAGGATCCAGCAATGTGAAGATTTCATGATTGGACATTAGGTAAAGTTGGTAGAGTTGAGCGATTTCAGTTGTTTGGTGATAGTTCAAAAGTGTAGGGTGTGTTCTCTGAATTTATTTTTTTAGGATGAACTTGTTAGCTCGCCTATGGTACAATGTATATAATAGTGTTGTGGTTTTTATTGTTTAGTTGTTCAGTATTTCTTAGCTACTAATAACTACCTTCGAAGAGCAGGATATTCTCAAGGTTTTTTTTTGCCCCTATTGAAGTAATCATGGGTTATGTGGATTGGATATCTTTGTTATCTCTATGAGAAGTTATGGCAATTTCCGTATCAATTCCGCTCTTGAAGGACTAAGGTTAACTCCTTGTGTAGAGTAGCAGCCTTTTAGTTTATAATTCACACAGACAAGAATCTGCTTCATGATTTGCTATGTAGACTTTTGTCATATCATTCACAAAGGCAATGCTTTTGGTGTATCATTCACAAGGGAAAGGATCTGTTTAATGAGCTTGAAAAGATTGGCATCATCATCTTTTTTAGGAAGAACCGGTTTACATGTTGTCTCTCAACCAATGAGGACCACGTCATTGTGACTACTAAATTTCATTTCTGTCGTAAATTTGTGATGGTTTATGATGTTGAGAGGCATATTACTTCAAATAAATTATTTTGGTCTGCTTTGAATGAGTTGCAAGTTAAGATACCAATTATAGTACAACATCTTTATAATGGATTTTGATTGACATAAATTGCTAACCAGGTGAGCAAACTAAGTCAACTGATTTAGTGGCTGGTGAAAAATCTAGATATCAAGCATCTGGGTTTGGTTTGGGGATAATTAAGGTACATGAATAGAAGATTAGTTGTGGAGGTTGGGCAACCCTTGGTTATATGAAGTGGCTTTCTTCTGGGTATTCAAACTTCTTTTATTTTATGTTTTACTTTTTTCGTAGCGAATAATCAACATTGTTCCACTTGATTCTACCAACTTCTGATTTACACTAGCTAGCTCTGATAGTGATTAACAGTTTAAAGTCACTACGTTATTTTAATCATTGTTGAGGTACCTGAATCTTATGATAATTGTGTCATATTAGAGAGGTTCCATAAATTGGATTTTGGATAACTTAATGTCTTCCTGCTTGAAGAGAATAATTTGGGTTTATGCAAGTAATTTTCTTAGTGAAGGTGGTATTGAAATGACAAAGAAATTACTGTACACCATGAAGGATGCCATGCTGATCTGTTTTTTGTAAAGCTTTATGCATATAATTGCATCCTTCATACGGATGGGGAATGGTAAAGCGGGATTACGTCAACTAGGGATCTCATGGGTGGAGTCATTTATGTCCCATAATGGGAGGACAAAGCTGCTTGTTTAAAAATATTTAATGCTTTGATCTACACAACTTATAAATTATAAATGTTAACAAATCTGCAGTCAGCTAAACAAAAATTATTATTTTACCTGTTATTATGTTTTGGACATCTCAAAGATATTGTTTGATATTAGATTGAAGTGGTTATCAGTTAATATCCTTAGATCTCAGCAATTGGGTCCTTGAAACAGTTATGACTTCAATTGCTTGAATAACTTGGACCTTCAGGAATATTGTCAGTGGCATTTTGGACTTAACTATTTGCAGGTAAGACACCATAGATGCGGATTGGTAGTGTGCTGATAAATGTTGATAAATTATCTTGATTAAGAATAAGTGACTGTGATATAGCATATATTATCAATCTGATTCAGAAACTCAGATGCTATAAGGGAAAGTTTCTTATCAGCTGATCTTTCTTTCATCATCCTTTGAATTTATCTTGCCGTCAGGGGGTAGTTATTACAAGTTAGGCACACATGGAGTTGCATAAATTTATGCCAACAAAATCATAGTGACCAAAAGCGAACTTCTTAATTTATTTCTTGAGCTTCTTAATGAAACTACCAGTTATTATAAATTGCAATTTTCTTTCATCCTGCCAGATATTATTAGGGTTTAAGCATCTTTGTATTAACCATAAGTCAGCAAATTTTTTTGGTTTTCTTCTCCTCTTTTTGTTTAAAATTTGTTTTTTTAAGCGCTGATGCATCTTTTGTTGCTCTGCAGGGGCCACTGAAGTCCACTTCAATGATCAGTTTTGTTTTCTGTCAGGGAAAGATGGTGCCTGTGCATTCTCAAAATGTTTATTTGTTTTGATGCCTGAGCTGGTGATGGATTCTGGTTCAACCTCAGTGCTATCGTTTGAAGAGTACTTTTATTTTGAACCAGTCCGAACTTATGTTTTGAAGCTGTAAACGAGCAGAACCATCATTTGGCCTCTTTCATAAAAATTACTTTATTTCGTGAAACTTGTATAATTTGTTCTATTTTTTTTTTTCTAAATGTTATATGTAGTTTATTTTAATTTCAATTTTGTTAATGTTATACTATCACATTATGTTAGGTGGATATGTGGTGTAAATTTCGAATTGGAAAAATACAATAATTGGAGTAATATTATTTCCACCCAATTAATTCCTCAATAATTTATTGTATTCACCTTCAATTTTTAGGATTCACTTCACTGGTCCAAATGTTTTGCAATTTCAAAATAAATAAATAAAACTAAAAACACAAAAATAAAATCCAAAAGCAGTCTTAAAAACTATCATTTTTTTATATTCTCACACAATCCTTTGTAATTAGTTTTTAATTATAAATGAGTTCCTAAAATTTTCACATTTACCAAAAAAAAATCTTTTATTTTGGGGAGGTATTGGCCCTCTCGAATATTTCTCTCCATCTCTCTCGCTCTCTCCCCCTCTCTCTCTTTGCAATGGCCGAATCATCAACAGCGAATCCTAATGCTAGTCTTCCATCGGAATATATGACTCTGATGCAGCTCCAACAGCTTCGTTTCTAGGAGAAGTTGTGATGGTCAACCTTATTTGACCATCTTGATTTAGTCTTAATCATGTGTTTAGCCTCACATGCTGACAATTTAAGCCATGCAACAAATTCTCTTATCCCTTAAATCCTGAATCTGGTTGAAGGGAGCTCTATTTCTTTAAATTTTGGAAGCAACCTCCATCTGATAGTGGCGAGCTGCTTCCTTCCTTTCTCAACTCCTTCACTGCCACCTCTCCACCACCGTCAGCCACCACCTTTGGCTTTTCATGACTTGTAGGTGACTTTCCAGAGTTTGGATTGATGTGGACCGGCGATTTCAGCTCTTGCACTCAAATAGTTTACCTGTAGTAGTAGTACTACTCCTGCTCTTGTTGTTTTTATGTTGTTAATATTTTTGTTGTTGGTGTTGTATGCATTAACTGGTTTAAAACCATATTTGGTTTAATTTCTAACTCCTGTAGATGCTTTAATGTTGCTCTTTGTGAAAATAGATGGTTGATGGTTAGTATTTCACGTTGTTTTGTTGGATGTCCAAGGATTCAGAAATTTATGAAATTCTCATTTGTAATTGAAACAGTTGAAACTCTGCATGTCAAACATCTTGCTTTGGACATTGAAAAAGCTGAACTACACTAAACTTTTTTTTTTTGTTTCCTCCGAAAAATAAGAAGTTGCAGACACCAATATATTGACCAGCTTATCCATATAATTTAGCTAAGGCTCTTTTTATTCAATACTTTCTCAAAATAGTAATTGTTTACATTAAAATCTCAGAAGGCAAGAGATTTTTCAGGAAAACCACTTTAGGACATGCTCTTGTTCACATATTAAAGTGATTGACATCTGTATTATGCCGATTGATGTAATCTTAAGAGTTAAATGTTATTTTTGTACTTTAGGGCCCCTTCGTCCGACCCTAATTTCATGTCTTGAGGTTCAAATCTGGCAGCGCCCGGAGAACCCAACTTCGCAGTCCTGAGCCAAGTAGGCTCTCGCAGTTGTATAACTTCATATACACATATAACAGGAAGTTATATACATTTGGAATTTAATTATGTGCACCTCTAATTATTATATTGACAATTATTTAATTATTTTATTTATTTGGCATTTGTTTTGTTGAATTCAATCATTTTAGAAAATGATTTGTGCAGTATTTTCTACGCTTTTTAGTACATATCCATTTCTATCAATTCGCTGAGCTAGGAGGAGTAAGTCCTACCGAGCCTACGTGTCTGTTCCAACTGCGGTCGAAGATCCCGCTTCAGTTGTTGATGTTCTGTTTGTTCTAACTTCATGCTCGAAGATCCAGCCTTGGGCTGTTGATTCTGTCTATTAGTCAGAGAGATGTACAATTTTGATTTTGTGTGTTATCAATATTCAGATTTTTTATATTATTTATTTAGTTATTTTTCTGTATTCTTGTTGATTTTTATATTTTTACCTACTGAGTCCTTCTGGCTCATGTACACTGTGTTTTCTCCTTTTTTTTACATGTGAAAAAGCGAGCTTAGGATAGGAGGTTTTCTTGGGTTTTGCCATTATAACTTGCCGTTCTGTTTACAATAACTTTATTCTGTGTGAGTGAGATTGTACTCTTGTTTCATACTATTAAGTGAGATTTATTGTGTATATGTAAGACTGTTAAATATAATATTTTTTTTTATTATTTATATAGTGTTGCACATAATCGATACCAAAGAATTTTGATCCATAGGCTATCATTCACCTTTCTAATGCAATACCACTAGATTATGAGTAGTTCCCCCTCCCTCTCTTGATCAAATTTATCTTATGCTTCAGCGTAACGTAATTATTTTTAATAACTTCAACTTAGCCATATGATATGGTGTTTCCCATGGGGATTATTTTATCACATTCACAAAACTCTGTTAATTTGTTTTATGCTCATCCTTTGTGAAAAGGATAGTGTGCTTGATGTGGTGGTTCAAAAATGTTATACTTGGATTGTTCCATTAAGTATATGCATTCCGCCTCCACCCAAGCTTCCCCCATTATCCATAAGTCTGCCTTGAAATTATTGGAAGTATGCACTCGAACGCAAGCTAGGATATTTGTATGCATATATTTTATTTATATTATTTAATACTATGAATTTATATAACATGTGTATTACCATCTAATGATTTTGAATAATATAATCCATGTGTATTAAATTAAACATTCTACTCAGTGTGGGATAATGAGAAAATCATTACGAGAGTTTAATATTCGTATACTTAAATAGTTCACAAATTAGATAATTTTTAATTGAGTGTTAAAGATTTATAAAAATTTGTATGACGTATGCTTTGATAAATTAGTAGTTAGTCAAACACTGTGGGATAATGTGAGCATGTGTCATAGATACATCAATAGAATTGGTGTATTCAAACATGATATGTTACAATTCAATCACATAGGTTTTATTTTTTGACCTTCAATGATTGAGATTGTTGATTATGATCATATAAGGGACTTTTAACGAGAGGTGTTATGATCTCTTGGTCTAATAGTAAAGTAATTAGGCTCAATTTGCCTTTTGGTATGATCAATCCCGAAGTGCAGCTATACCGAATAAGTAGCAGCTGTAAAAGATTTACTAAAAAAGAATTTGTTCTCTCAAAAGCAAATGAATTAGTGTCTCATATATATTATCCTGTCCAACTGAAATTATTAAGTTATAATTGAATTTCATGGGATGATCGAAGTGAAATTATAAATTGAACTAGAGTTTTGTCTTAAATTTAAATTTTGATTAACATTCGATGGAGTCGAATAATTAATCAAATTTAAAAAAACTTGAAGACAAAAGTGGTTTAGTTGCTTTATACCTTATATTTCTATTAAGATTTAATAATAGGATAATGTTAATCATGTTTTCTGAAATCCTTATAAATACAACTCTACTCTAATTTTAATTGCTGAATTTTATTCTCTAGTAAGATTATTTTCTCAATTTTTCTTTTCTTTTCTAACTCTACTCGCTATTTGATAGAGATAGTGACTAGAAGTATATGACTTTTGTTAGACGTTAAAAAACTAAAATAATCCAAAAAGAAATTTGGCACATCAAAATAATAGATTAAAAACATTAGAGATAAATCTTTCCAAACCTATATTTAATGTCTAACAAAAGTCATACCAAGAAATAAATTTGGCACATCAAAATAATAGATTAAGAACATTAGAGATAAATCTTTCCAAACTTATATTTAATTTTACTTAATTAAATTAGGATATTCATCAAATAGACAAGCCAATATTACAATTTTATATCTATTAGTTTTCAAACTCATCAAACTCTTGTTTTTAAAACACATTGTTTGTTAAAGAAATATCGATCCATTATCCCCAATCTTATTAATATACAAGAGTTCAAATTCCATCTAATATCAAGTTGTGCATGCTGTAGAATTTATTTTTAATAAAGGGATAAACGTTGTCAAAAGAAAATTCAGATATGAAGGTGCACCAATTACGATAACTTAACAATCTTTTAAACTACCAAATATGATATATTATAAACCATAACCTCGTAATGATAAATTTTCTCTACCATGCAACTCTGGAAGAATAGAGAATATATGGGTCATTTCATAAGAGATCCAGTGAACAAAAAATAATATTAATATATAATATTTCTATATTTTTACATTGTTATAAAATATTTGTACAATACTATATAATACTGAGGCAGATGGGTTCGATTCTTATTAATCTACATGTTCACTATTTTTAATGAGATACTAATTATAGTTTTCACCCCTTCTTGAACTTTCAAAACAATTAAGCAAATAACTAAAGTTAAACTAGAATTCAACCAAATGCATGAAATCTTCTTGGAATCAAGTGAAAGAAAAATAAAATTAAGTAAAAAAAAAAATTATAATTATTTAATGGAATAAGATAAAATAATTAATATCCTTATATTAAAAAATGTAGGAAATATACAACTAAATAAATAATAAAAATTAGTGCACCGATGAGCCTTAGTCTATGGTAGGTAGCCGACCATACAAATGAATGTATACAATAAAATTATTGATTAAATAGAAGTCCTCTGATAGGTTACCCAAACATACTTTCATGAATTATAAAATTTAATAAAGAAATAAAAAAATATTTTTCTTTGATATTAATATCAGAAAAAAAAAACCCATGATCTTTATTTATTTATTTATTTATTTATTAATATCTTTGAGATATGGACTTTAAATTGATTCAGGACAAAAAAAAATTTATAAATTTTTTTTCAATATATATATTTTTTTATATATATATAAAACTTTGAACATACAATTATATATTTATATCAATCACCACTATTGGTGTGATCCTCATCTTTTATCACATATTGCCATGTTTTCATTTTCTAGTGAAATTAAAATCTTAATTAATTTTAAATAAAATAAAACAAATGGAGAACTTCTCAACTACTTATAATAAAGGTTAGTGCACCATCATGCATGAATCGAAGTTGTTTGTGGATTGGGAACATTGATATGACCCATATTATGGCCCGTTTAATGGACCCATTTGGATTCATTGCAATCATAATGGACCTATCTAATTTAGGCAAGCTGAACTTATTGTTTCATTTTCTATTTTTAAATAATTAAATAATCATTGCCTTATTGTACAATGCAGGGCAGGGGTTTTATGTTCTCAACTTAAATTTTGGATTTATCAAATTGTTTTTTTCATGTATTAATTCCAACGAAAGCAACAAGTGTTGTATATATCATGGGTTTGTGCATAGACAAAATTGATTATTCAGTCCGTGTGTCTTTAACCTGAAATAAGTGATTTAAACTACAAATTCACACTGATATCCAGTGACTAATTACCATCATTACTTTTCAATGAATTTCAAAATCGAGATATTTGAATATGCTACTCTTGTTTTTTTTTTTTTTATTGGGTTCAAGTACCGCTGGGCTATGAACATCCCCGTTTATTTATTAAATTTTCACAAAATAAAAAAAAAACAGATTTTTTAAATGGAAAAAATTACAATATATATATATATATATATATATATATATATATATATATGATTTTAAAAAATATAAACCGGTTTTTTTAGGCAAATTTAACACTTTTAGGACCGTACCAATATGGGTAGGCAACAACCAATTATTGACCAAGGACTGCTTTTCACTTGCTGATTAAAGTCCAAGGGTGTTTCCGTAATTTCATTACAAACTAACACCCTCTTCAGGGCAGAAGAGAGAAGAAGTCGTTTCCCATTTTGAACTTTGGCGCGGAAACGCACCTCTGCCTCTTAGGACTTTTGAATCACGGTCAAAAACCGACTCGATACCTCGTGACTTAGCGGAAACCACGGAACACCGTCCGATCGAAATCAGATTAGCTCGTCGACGGCTATGATTGTTCCATCACAGCTGGCTCCCAATAGTCCTTTCACTTCTTTTAATGAAGTTCTAGGTTTGACGTAGTCATAACACGTCAGCACGACGTCACTCGCGTCAAACAAACCTCGAGATCAGCACTATGGACGGTCTGGATGCGTTGGACTGAGATTGAACGGATATGATCGTGTTAATTACTAAATTAAGAATCAGTTATTTATACAGATTTCGGTTCACTTGTAATAATAAATAAATAAATAAATAACAAAAATATAAAATAATATTTAATATTTCTCCATTGCACGGACTACACAGCACAAGTGACAAGTAAAACATTTGTTCTTCAACGAAGATAAAAAAGAGAAAAGAAGAGTGAGAATAACAATTTCGTTTTTACAGGGAGTGGGACCCGCACAGGAAATCTGACTTAAATGAACACGTGGCACGAGGCTGTTGGCCAAATTTTCATAACAACCGAGAACTGCCGACCAATCGGGAAGCAAAAATAATAAATTCAAAAATTCTCATTTCTACCCTCCGGCGAGAGCACGCGGATAAAATTCTCGCCTTTTGTAGCCGTGCTTTGCCAGAGGCCCTCATCGGGAATGAGGAGAAATTAGAGGGTCATCTTGGGAAGACCCACTAAACTTATACCCACGCGTAAAGCTTCGACTCTCCATACAGCCAATAATCTCCGCATCATCACCCCCATTTTAGTAACTCATAATTTTAAAAAAATATAAAATGATAAAATAAAAAAAGTTCGAATTTTCCCTAAATTTAGGACAAATGTAAATATTCGGATCATCTGCGACCGATCCGGCGCCGCTTCTGAGCCGGCTCGGCTAGGCTAGCCGAGGAGGAGAACTTGTCGGAGCTGCAGGAGCCGTAGGTGGCGGCGTCGAGCACGCCGCTAGGGCTACTCGGCGCGATCGGCTCCGAGCACGGCTTCCCGCCAAAAGAGGACGGACACGTGTCAATAAGGTATTGATGCATTAGCTGGCAGCACCCCATGACGGTTTCCTACTCTCGAGAAAAAGTGAAAAACAAAAACATCAATAAATTACTGTCGGATTGACTTTCACAAAAGGAACTCCCGCCCACTTTACACACCTCTTTCAATAATAACTTCCTTTATATATATATATATATATATATATTTATTTATTTATTTATTTATTACTATTATTGTTATTATTTCACTTAAAATAGGGAAAGAATTTGTTTGTTCTGAGATACTAGTACTTATAATTAATAAATATATAATTTGAATAAATTTTATTCTAAAATTTGAAAAATGAATTATACCTTGCAAATAGAATCGCCGAGGAAACCAAGCAAATCATCGTCATGAGCGGCGGAGGGATCGTCGCCACGCTGCGAGCAAACAATGGCCGCGGCGGCGATGATCGACGGCGGGAAGCCGAGGAAATCAACGACTGCCCAAAATACACACGTTACCACAAAAACATCATAAAAAAATGGTCATTTTGGGAAATTTAAAAGCTCAAAAGAGTACCACGAGAGGTATTAACAATGAGCTCGCCGGCGCAGCGGCGAGCATCGGAGGAGAAAGCAGAGGAGGAAGCGAAGTCGAGAAAGTCAAAAGGAGTGACGGCGCGCATACGCCACCGGAGAGCGGCCATGAGGAGAAGCTCCATCCGGCGAACCGTGCGTGGGTCGAAGACGAAGCGGGGCTCGAAGAGCTGGAGATCCATGAGAAGAGGGACGTCCGTTTCCACCATCTTCACGGCCACTGACAAGCAAGCAACGGTGAGGAGCTGCAAAGCCCAGCCACCACCGTTCCCACTCTGCCCCTGCACATCCTTCCCAAAACACCCCCCAAATAAAACCAGAGAAAATGGTTGGAAACAAGAAGTTGTGTGAATACATAGAGAAGGTAAGTACCGGGAGGGAGTGGGAGGAGAGGAAGCGGTGGAGATAGTTGATGGCGAGATAGGAAGTCACCGGACGGAAGTGGAGGAGATCGGAGACCTGCGAGGAAATTAAAGATCGATGAGATCGAAATGGGAGTAGAAAACGTAGAAGGGTTGGAAAAAAGGTGGGTGTTTTGGGAATGCCTTGAGGATGTAGGAGATGGAGTGGTGGAGGAGAGTTGGGTTGAGGGAGATAATGTGAGGGAGGGAAGGGAGGAAGGAGTGCTCGGAGGATAAGAGCGAGAGGATTGGAGTGGGATTGTCCGGTGAGAGAAGGACAGGTTGAGGGGGCGGAGAGGATGGTGCCGGTGAGGAAGAGAGGTCGCCGGCGTCTTCGGAGCAGTAGAGGTCAGTGGTAGTGGTGGTGGTGGTGACGTTGAGGAGGTCCATTGGGATACGTTGGGCATGGAGGAGAGAAGAAGGAGAAGAAGAGATGGTTCCTCTCTCTCTCTCTCTCTCTCTCTCTCTCTCTTCTCTCTATTTCTGTCTGATGTTGTAGCTGAGCTTTGTGTGTTGGAACTGTGAAGAGCGGCATGGTGGCTTGCTATATTTATATTATCTTGTAATTGTTTTTGGGTTTAAGAAAAATATTAGTTATTTGGTTTTTTTTTTTTTTTTTTATGCTTTTATAAATTTTTTAATGAAAGGATTTATATTTTATTTATATGTCAAAGAGTGAGTTAAATTCCTCGACCTCCTATACAGTGTCAAACAAGAGTGGAGGGACAGGGGGCAGCCACCCCATCTTACTGGTAAGGTCAGTGGATCCCATGATTCGAGATGCCCTCCGCCCTCTTTTTTCCTGTATCTCTATTCTAACCATGCGGCTCTCTTCTCCTATCAGCTATCCGGTCATTTGCTTCCCCGGTATGCCATTTTTGGCTCCGCCCTTGATGTTAAGTGGCGTCTTGTATTACGTTAATTGTTTGTTTTAACTTCCATGTATGTTAACAAAGATTTTTTTATACATATTTTTTACTCAAAATTTAAATAACTAATATATTTTTGTATTTTGATATTGTTTTCGTATACACAATTATTCATTTATATACCTGTGATTGAAAATCAGCATATAAATTTTATAAAATAATTTTTTTTTTCTTTTTGTCTCCATGTGCGTGTGTGTATATATATATATATAATATATTAGAAAAGATTTGTAATTTCCATCACAGAAAAATACAAAAATTACTGGCAACCACATTCTTTTGAAATCTTTTGAAAAGTCAAAGGTGTTCTTTTTTTTTTTTAATAAATGGCAACTAAAATTCTCTACATTTTACATTTAACTTGTACATGTAGGATAAAGACAAAAAATTTGGTTTATCTGATAACATTGAAAAGAAATGGTTATAATTTAATTGCAGATAGTATTTATCTCATAGATTAATTTACCATAATAAATACAACTGAATAAATTATTTATAATTATAAATATATTATAGGAGTAGTGCTATTGACTCACATACAGAAAAAGGAAATTTTGAATTTTTTTTCAAAACATGATTTATAATTAAAAGTTTGTGTAGAGTGATTGATACACAATATAATAATAATAATAATAATAATAATAACAAATAAATAAATAAATGGTATAATACCCTAATTGGTCCCTTTATTTGTCACAATCTGCCTTTCTAGTCCTTTTACTTTAATTTGACCCCGATTAGTCTCTCTACTGTCAATTTGACGCAAATCAAGTCCAACAACTGACTGACGTTAGTTTGTCCGTCTGAGTTTGCTAACGTGGTTTTATAATGGAGGGACTAATCGGGGCCAAATTAAAGTAAATGGACTAAAATGGCATATTGTGACAAATAAAGGGACCAATTAGGGTAGATTGTGACACATAAAAGGACCAATTAGGGTATTCTACCAATCCATTATAAAGCCACATGAGCAAACTCAGACGAACAACCTAACGTCGGTCAGCTGTTGGATTTGATTTGCCTCAAATTGACAACAGAGAGACTAATGGAGGCCAAATTAAAGTAAAAAAATTAAAATGGCAGATTGTGACAAATAAAGGATGGCAATTAGAGTATTCTTTAGAATGTAGAAAAGGAGAAAAATTGAAGTAACAAACTAGCCATGGCTCCTCTTTTCATGGTTGACAAAATGAAAAGAATAGATTGAGGTAGACATGTACATAAAATATGTAACATGATTTTCAATTATTGACATATATGAGCAAATAAAAGTACTCCTTTTTGGATATATCAATAAATACAAATTTTATAATGGTAGGTTTAGGAATTACTCATTTTTATTGAGGCATGCAAGAGTTTTTCATTCTTTTTAATGATTTAACAACTCGTAATAACTTTGTGTTTTTACTCTCACAGAGAAAGTAATTGCCAATATAAATATAGTATTCACAGGAAAAGCATTCCTAAAACATTGTGAAATTTGCATTTATATCTCTCAATGGCATCAAGTAAATGAAAGGGGATAGGAAACTTAAAATGATGATGTAATGCCATTTTTCATAACTATTTTAAAAAATAAATAAATAAATCATTCGATGTATGCTTTAAAAAAATTACAAAATAAAACAAATATCGATATAAAAAGTGATAATATCAGGAAAAAAAGTGAAAAACAAAAATAAAATATGTATATATAAAACGACAAGAGATCGTTAAGTGATCATATGAAAAAATTAATACTGGCGAGAGAATTAAATTAGACTTAAGCCCTATTTGGTAGCAAAAACTTATGATATAATCAGTATAATATGTCATAATTTAACATTTTATGAGAATTATGTGAATACTTAATTTAGATTATATAATTACTACATAATATGAGTGTTATGGCATAAAAAAATATTCCACTTAAAGTAGAATATTTTTTCATTGTAAAGTGTGTGGCTTTACATAATGAAGCTTTTTCGATCTTTCCTTCATTTTTTCGAGATTTCTCATGATCTCTTTGTTTCTAGGGTTTCGTTCGATCTTGTCCTGAAGTCTTTCCTAGCGATCACTCTTCTAGCATTTGTTTTCTATATTTTTCGTGTCCTTTGCCTTCTTGTTTGTGGGTGGTCATTTTGGATTTTTTGTGTTGTCTTAAGTGGAGCTTTTCTTTGATTTGATCCAGTTGTTGTTGTCATCGGTGAGTTTTGTGATTGATGATCATGATCTACTTTTTTTTTTAATTAATAATTGATTTGGTTCTTGCTTTGGATCATAATATTTGTTCTCTAGTTTTTTGTAAAAATAAAATATCCCACAATTCCTGTAATAATTATTTGTATTTCTTACATAATAAAATTATACTATATTCTTTTACTTTATAATTAAACATGGCCTTAATAAATAATAATCATGTTCTTTAATCACTGATAATTCTCAAAAAAAAAAACTTATTGGGCTCTCAATAGAAGCAAAGCTACCAGAGTTAGACAAGCTATGCAAGAAGTCAAGAATACGTTTAATAGTTTCAGAATATCTAGGTTCAAGTCTTTTCAAAGTCTGGTTTAAGTTATTTCATTTTAATTGAATTTTGATGGAATACATATATTTTTTATAGAAGTATATAACCAATTTCCATAACCATTAAAGTAGTGTTTGTTTGGAAAGATTTGAAATTACATGTAACTTGAGTTACTGGGTTTTGAAAAATCTAGTATTTGTTTCATAGGATTTTAAAAACTCATGTAACTCGAATTACATCCAATAAGAGATTTGGTTTGGCCGTAAAACGAAATCTCTTATATTTTTGCTCCCTCATATGTGACCTATATGTAACCAACTATGAAAAAACAAATATTATTAAATATTTATAACTAATAAAAACCTTATAAATTTTAATAATAATTTAATAATTTATTTAATAATTAAAAATATTAAATAACTTGTTAAAATTAGATGAAAATCTTAGAAATTCACTTGTTGTGGGGTTAATAATTAAATTCAAGATTTTAAAATATAATAAAATTTTAATAAATTTATAATGAATTTAAATTTAATAGTTAAAGTAATTAATATGCACTTAAAATTATTAAAATAATATTAAATATTATAATATGGTATTTTCATATACATTTAACCAAACATTAGATTTGATTTCACTGAATTTTAAAATTCATGTATTTCTAGTTAGAAATCCACTACATTTAGAATTACATTCAACTAAACGCTGCCTAACAGAATCATTTATTCAACAAGGTTTAAAAAAAAAATTATGGAAAAAGAAAATAAATTCCAATGGATGTTTAGCTGTCTCATTAATACATGAGATCAAAAGAAGGTTTGCATGTACAATATATGTGCATGCATGCATGTATTCCCCATTCACAAGGGCAGTGTTAACTGATTCACAATGCAATGCACAAGTGATGCCGCCAACGTTGGAAACAAATGGTCAAGTTCCCATTTAAGCCAATTATATTTATTTTTAATAAATTCAAACATAAATTTCAAACACATAGCTCTTAAATTAGATCTTTTGTTTTACTTAAAATCATCCCATTTTTAAGTAGTTTTGTAAAATAAAAAAAAAATTATAATTAAAACATTTAAAAGAGGGAAGAAAAGACACACTGTTTTGCATTATTTTATTTTATTTTAATTTTCAAATATATAGTAAAAAATGGACATATACCGGCCAGTGCGCAGACTCATGGCACTATTTGAGTTATCCACCTTCGTTAAAAAAAATTATATTTATATTTTATTTTTGACTACATATTATCATTTCTAAAATAGATGTGAATAATATTAATAATGATGAGTGTGTTCTAATTTCCATTTTATTCTTTATTAGTGTTTCAATCAAATAGTTTTTTTAAAATATGTATGAAACTCAAAGAAAAATAAAAATAAAAAGAATTTATTCTATAAATAATTTTAGTCATTGGTCCAAAGATCAATCATACCTACCATCATGTTTAAGTTAAAAACATTTAACTCAACCCCATAAAACTCAAACTCGATAAATAATAATAAAAAATAAGAAATGGTTGATTAATGAAAAAAGAGTTGTGAAAGGGTGCATGTTAGGGACCCAAGAACCATCGATTGAAGCAGTGAATTGACTAATAAAAGGAGCTTAACCATGGTCAACATGGCCCAACATGGAGATCACACTTGTATTATAACTTTGGGTGGTGGTGCATTTCGGTTATTGAATTGGGTTCCAACGTGAAAACAAATAAATAAATAAATAATTTAAATTAAATGATAAAATAATTAGAGAGGTAAAGAAGAGATGCTTGTGGGCATCAACGTAGGTCCACTGAAAAGGTCTTGCATGTCCACATGTGTTAGGTTGTATGGTTTGACTACTTGACCAACTACTATGACTCTTTATTTATAAAAATTATTTATATATATATATATATATATATTTTTTTTGATATTTATGTTTGGATTATTTTGATTTATGAGGTTCTAAAGTTGGAAGAGCCTCTTCAATGATTCATAGTGTTTTCTAAATGAAGAAGAACCACAAGACTCATGACCCAATTAATCACTTAAATTTGAATGCATTTCCTCTTGGCCGACATAGCTTTCTATTCAAAAGGATGGGTAGTTGTAATTTGAAAATAATTATGAATCTCAAAAATAGGGAAGCTGGGGCATTCTCGACCTTCAAGACTTTAATTATGCACTGTTAAAGAAGTAGAGGTGGAAATTAAATCACCACAAAAATGGTATTCTTAAGAATTATTCATTTTTAATTACTTAATTTAATGGTGACCCTTAACTCATAGTGTCTCCACCATACCATATACAAAAATTATTCATTTTCAATTACTTAATTAGATCTCCATAGGTTTGCCATGTGTTTTTATGTCTTATAAATCCTTCGTAAGTAATACAAAAATTTATAACTTCTAAATTTAAAAATATAAATCCATTTTTTTATTTTTTTCCTTATTATTATTTTTTGTTTTATAAGATGAATGAAGTGAAAAGAGGTAAAAGAAAGTTTAGTTTATTTTATAAACTTTTTTTAATTGACATTTGATAGAAGAAACATATATAAGTAGACCAGTTTATATATATGTATTTTTGTTTTTTCAAGTAAGATGTTTGACAAATTATACAGTATAAACATATTTTCATGCAAACAAGCCTTCATATCAACCTTTGTAAATATGAAAACCAAGAGTATCATTGGAATGGAACTAGGGGTGTAAATAACACACTAATATTTGCAAGTCACTTGGGCTTGATTCAGAAAAGACTAGAACTTGACTTGATCATGGTCGAGATCAAATAGCTCGAGTAGTTGGGCAAGCTGATCAGTTCGAGCATTTTAATACTTGCTCAAGTGTTCACAAGGCTAATTGAGTAGCTATATTTGTGTGTATATATATTAGTTTATTTTGTATATATAATTGAGGTTGAGCTCAAGCATAAAAATATCTATAATTAAATATCGAGTTTAATCTAGTCGAAATCGAACAGCTTGATTCATGTACTTAGTCGAGCTCGAGTTAGAAAATTAAAACTCAATCGAGTTCGAGTAGCTTGATACTCTGCCCGAACATCATTGATTACATCTCTAAATGGAACAAAGACACAAAGAAATAACAAGGTGCGAGTGAGAGAACATGGTGGCAAGTGTTCCACAATATCTTGTTGAATTTGTTCTCATTTGCATGTTGTACGGCCATAATTACCAACTGCATGGAATTATGTGTGTTTCTAGGGTTTCTCTTTTCTCAATGATTTGGTGTGATGGTCCCTTCTCCGAATCATGTGTGTGTGTGTGTGCATGTTGACCATGCAGAGGCCGCATGGAGTAAATGTGTAATGGCGCTTAATTAATTTATGATCGATAAAACCGATTAAAAGCACTCTTTGAGTTATCTTTATGAAATATTATAAACTTTATATTATATAGATTTGTAATATTAAATCAGTGTCACACTAATTATAGCTTTTTATTATTATATTTACCCTGATTTATTAGATGTAAATTACATTTTTTTTTATCATGTAACGTATGTTTTCCTTATTGTTGTTTTTTGCAGTTTAATATTGCATTTTTATTTTAATATTATGATTAAATTGATATATATATTGATTTACGACTTAATCAAAGTACCTATAATAATCTCATATCTCTTTGGTTAAACACATTAAATAGGGTTTCCTAATTAATGTATATAAGTTAATGTTCTTAAATTGTTATAAAAATTTATTCATAAATACATATATGGAGAGCCATTGACCTTTTTATCTTGATGCATATGTTAAAACATTCATGCATAAACCAGTCACATAAATGCTACTGTTTCTATTTCATTATACCAAGTGGGTCCCACGTAGGTGCACCATTAAAATATTTTCTAATTTTAATATATAACTTTTATTCCCATAATAATAATAATAATAATAATATCAAATGTGGTGAAAAAGACAAGTCAAACCACTGTTGCACAAGCTTGAAATGAGTTATAAGCCTTTGGACTTATATTAATAATGCTGTTTCCCAAGTTGTAGACTTTGAACATGGGTTAAATATATCATTGCTCCATAGCCTACAAATTATTTCTCATTCAGTCCAAATATATTTAATTTATATATAATATTTAAAAGCTCCATTATACTTGATTTGAATTAAAAACAAAATTGAGAGGAAGGTCATGGAGATTGGCATGTTGTGAGTAGAGAGAGTACTTGGCAGGGTGTGTGTGTGTGTACTGTTTGTTGGCTGATGCTGAACTTTCAACTGATGGGATTATACATATTTTCTTCATATATTATTTTTCATAATTTTAACAAAAATTTGGGTGAAAATATAGACACATTCAAGTATGTGTAACTTTGGTCCTTTTGTAATTCCATGATGCATGGGAATATATTTTTTTTGAAATTTAATTTAATTGATATGTTCATGTATATAAGGGGTAAAATGATGAATTTCATAGGTTATGAGCAAATAAATATATACACAAAATTTACTTTTTTTCTTTGCAATTTTTGGAAAAACAAATCCGCAAGAGTTTCAAAGTAATTTTGTCAGTATATATACTTGTGTTATTCAAAAACAAAAGTAAATATATTTATATAATTTAGAGATAAAAATAAAACCTTATATTTAATTTGAAATAAAATCATCATAATTTGTATTTTGTGAAATTAAAAGATCTAAGAAGACAAAAAAAGCATTCAATATCTCTCAAATAAGTCATGCATCATGTTGTTTGTGATAAAGCTATTATAGGAAAATTCAATTGAATTTAGATTTTCAGAAAAAATAACAAAAGGACTAGGTGCAATTTTGGTACAAGCAATACAGTGTATAGAATAGTAACAAAAACAGAAAAAGCTGAATTGGAGATTATGCAAAACAAAAGTATATAAATACAATTCTAGTTCTTCTTTTCAAGCTCCCAGAGAAGAAACCTTATGCAGATTAGTGTCAAATATATATCACTGCTGACATCCAAGAGAGAACGACATCTACCATCTTTGGATAAAATCAAAGAAAGCAATGCAGTAAAAAAAAACCAAACCTTGGATTGGAGCGGCCTTCGTTTTCTCTCCCTCTCTCCGTTCCTATAAAAAACCAAAGCTTGGCAATTGCTCAAAAAACAGAGATCACCTGTTTCAGTATCAGTTCAAACAGCAGATCACACACAAAAGTAAGAAAATAAAAGAACAATGCAAGTAAAAGATCTAAAGCACGCCATAACACCACCATATCCACAAGCCCAATCCTCAAAAAATCAAAGAAAGCAATGCAGTAAAAAAAAACCAAACCTTGGATTGGAGCGGCCTTCGTTTTCTCTCCCTCTCTCCGTTCCTATAAAAAACCAAAGCTTGGCAATTGCTCAAAAAACAGAAATCACCTGTTTCAGTATCAGTTCAAACAGCAGATCACACACAAAAGTAAGAAAATAAAATAACAATGCAAGTAAAAGATCTAAAGCACGCCATAACACCACCATATCCACAAGCCCAATCCTCAAAAAACCCAAAACCAGGAAGTAGAGGTAACCACAATCAAACACCATACCGATTTTTATTTAGACATTTCAATCATTTCATGCTAACTATTCAAACGATTTAGATGAAAGTAATAATCAGTGGCATAAAAATAATAAGAGATGGGTATGAACATGTGTTTGGTATCTGAAGAAAATAAAGTTAATCTTGCTGCAATATTACCCTCTTGCTGCACTATTACCCTCTTTCAAATAGAAACTTCCAATAATTATAACCAACAAACTAATCTCGCAACTCTAACAACCCGTGGCATAAAAATAACAAAGAGATGGATATCAACATGTATTTGGTATCTGAAGAAAAGCAAAAACTAAAACTGGCTGCACTATTATCTTCTCACAAAATAGAAACTAAATTATAACCAACAAATTAAGCTAGCATCCCTCATATGGTTGAAGGTAATAAAATTTCAACCCGCACGCCCACTTAATAGAAAGTCCTTATATTTGTACATCAAACATTGAAAGCGCTCACTCAAGAATGAACCCAACAACTTTCACTATAGGATGGAAATAACCAACCACAGCTCCACAAATGGCAATACTGCAATTCAAAAATCAAAACACACAAGCATCCAATTCCACCTACAATGAAACTTCAAAACAAAAAAGGTTGGATCTTTATCAACGCAAGAACTCGAAAAAATAAAGATCAAATCTTTACAATTGAAACAAAAAAATACAACTTCCAAGAACCAAAATCAACCCAGAGCACAAGATTTCCAGCGAAGATTACAGGGAAAACGGGGATGAAAGAAGAAAGAGATGGAAACTTTAAAGGGGAATCGGGGAGAAAAATTACCTTTTCTTCAAAAGAATAGGGCCAAAGGAGCGGCAGGAGAGGAGAGGAGAGGAAGAGGCCGTGCGGTGATGGTAAGAGTCAAGACTAGGAAGTGAAAAGACGGGGAGAATAACAAGAATAGCAAACAGCTTAACAAGGGGCACGCCGAGCTCCCCCTTTTCTCTCTGCCTTTGCTTGCCATTCTTTGGCCATTTAGGGGAGAGGAGCCTCACGTGCTCTCTGCGTGACATCAATTTTTGTTCCTTTTTTCTCAACTTAAACCAAACTTTATAAATAATCGAAACGGGGTCGGCTGCAGCCCATCAATCTAATTGTGGCTTAAAACACTAAAGCTAATACCACTCGGAGATCAAACAAAACCGGATAAAACTTCAAATCATAAGTTAAAACAAGAACTCCAAACTCTCAAAACCAAAGATACTATTATTTCATATAATTGAAATATTTTAATGTGATTAAATTTAAAATATTATTATTTAATACGATTTTATTAATATAATATTTTGAAATAATAATAATTTATTTTTTAAGATTATATCTCTTTTTGACTTTTATTTTTTAAACTAAAAATTAATAATTTTAAAATTTAATATATATATATATATATATATATATATATATATATATATATATATATATATATAAAATGCTAATACATAAAAATTATTGTTTAAAAAAATAATAAATAAAGTTATTTGTCACGGTTATTGGCACGGCATCGGGCATGCCGTGCCAAATAGTTTTCTTTGGCACGGTTTTAGGCACGGTTTTGAAATAGCCGTTCCCAATACCGTGCCAAACAAATAAATTTTCAAATATTTTAATGTGAATAAATTTAAAATATGATTATTTAATACGATTTTATTAATATAATATTTTGAAATAATAATAATTTATTTTTTAAGATTATAGCTCTTTTTGGCTTTTATTTTTTAAACTAAAAATTAATAATTTTAAATTTTAATATATATATATATAATGCTAATACATAAAAATTATTGTTTAAAAAAATAATAAATAAAGTTATTTATCACGGTTATTGGCACGGAATCGGGCATGCCGTGCCAAATGCCGTGCCAAATAGTTTTCTTTGGCACGGTTTTGAAATAGCCGTCCCAAATACCGTGCCAAACTAATAAATTTTCAAATATTTTATAAAAATATATTAGAATTCGAATTATATCATACAAAACTAGTTTTTTTAAAGTTTTTTTTTTATCTCACAATCTCTAATTCAATTAAAATTTATAATTAATTAATATAATGAAATCATGGATGCATGGGATGGTTGCACTAATCTCTAACTTTTCATTTAGTTAATAAATTTTTTACAAAATTTACAAAAAATAAAAAAATGCGATACAGTTAATATAAATTTACGATATTAGTTAAGTTTTTATACTAATGTCCATTTAATTATTATGTAATTTGGTAATTAAATAAATATGTGGGTTTTTACTTTTTGTTCGATTTTTATTTAGACATTTCATATTTATTATATATATATATATATATAATTTAAATTATTTACTATTTTCGATAAAATACTCAAATAGTTATTAGTTTTTAATGTTTTACTTGATGAAATATTCACTAGTTTATTTGGATTATGTTCATTTTAACTAGATGGAGATGTTTCATATGCATCAATCCTAATTTTATATTTTTGATATTTATTTTTATTTGTTATTGAGTTAATCACAATATTTGTGCGTGTGCAAATATAATTTTTTAATAAAAAAATAAAAATTGTGGCAATGATTTTGACAAAGCATGTCCAAAACCGTGCCAATAACCGTGGCAACTATTCTTATTTGTCACGGTTATTGGCACGGCATCGGGCATACCGTGCCAAATGCCGTGCCAAATAGTTTTATTTGGCACGGTTTTAGGCACAGTTTTGAAATAGCCGTGCCAAATACCGTGCCAAAATAATAAATTTTCAAATATTTTATAAAAATAGATTATAATTCGAATTATATCATAAAAAACTAGTTTTTTTTAGTTTTTTTTTTATCTCACAATCTCTAATTCAATTAAAATTTATAATTAATTAATATAATGAAATCATGGATGCATGGGATGGTTGCACTAATTAATTAATATAATGAAATCATGGATACAATTAATATAAGTTTACGATATTAGTTAATTTTTATACTAATGTCCATTTAATTATTATTTAATTTGCTAATTAAATAAATATGTGGGCTTTTACTTTTTATCCGATTTTTATTAATACATTTCATATATATAGATGAAGATGTTTCGTATGCATCCATGCTAATTTATATTTTGATGTTTATATTTATTTGCTATTGAATTAATCATAATATTTGTGCATATACAAATATAATTTTTTATTAAAAAATAAAAATTTTATATTTTTGTAATATTACTAAAAGAAAATTTTGTGTTGGTTTATTTTGTCACTGTATTTGTCATGGTTTTAATTGTGAAAATATTTGTTTTTGCATTTGTCACGGTTTTTGCCACGGATTGTAAGTACCGTGCTAACAACCGTGACAACTTTGTCACCAATATTGGCACGGAATGAGTGACCGTGACAATACTTGTCACGGGTTTTTTCTTCCGTGCCAATTTCCGTGAAAAATATGTCACAGTTTTTGTGGCCGTGCCAATTTCCGTGAAAAATTTGGCACGGTTTGAATTCCGTGACAAAATTACCGTGCCAAAATTCTGTTTTTCTTGTAGTGGATAATTCTTTCTACTCTACCTAAAACCTAACTCATATGAAACAGATGCATATTGTCACACTTCACTTGACCTACATGAACTCAAAGAAAGCTTTATATATATATATGGCAATAAATTATTTAGGTAAGTAGATAAATTATTATTCATTAGACATATTGATTTAGAGTCGTTGTATAATAATCAATTAGTAGCTATTATTTATAAAAATACTATATAAATTACTATATATCTTTTTCAATGTTTAATATTATTTGACACTTTTATCACTGTACTTAAATGAATTGTAACTATTAGATATAAATCTAATAGTTATTATAAACTTTCACAGATGATCTGCGCGCTGATATATATATATATATATATATATATATATATATACTCTTGACCAGATCCATTCAACTGTCAGCCACTGAGCTTAATAACTCCAAATTCAACACCACTTCAAAATATATATAAATGTAGTCAAATAAGAAGGAGATCAGCTGCCACTTGATGACCAAGTCCTACTAATATCTTGCCTTAAATAGAAAAAAACACTGAGAGACCAGTTCAGCTGCAAGCAACTTCCAGGAAATCAATGAAAATTCTCAAGTCTACAAATAAGAATTGAAACCATTCCCACGTCCATACTTCCTCAAACTAAACCTCAGTACTCAATCAATATTCCTTCAAGCTTTTAGTAGAGAAAAAGAGAAATTTCTTGCTCATCTACTACAATGGGGAAGACATGCTCTTTTCATTGCAAAGAGTCAGCCAAGTGTGAGCTTGTGGGATTTGAATCTCTCCCAACTTTCCTCAGAGACAATGAGTTCATCTTGAACTACTACCGTTCTCAATGGCCATGGAAGCAAACCATTCTAAGCATCTTCTCCATTCACAATGAAACCCTCAACATCTGGACGTAAGCAACATTTCTATACATATCTATACATCATGAACTTCTCAAGCTTCATCTGATATATATTTCTCTTTGTCTAACATGAATCTGTCTTTATTTTCAGGCATTTGATAGGATTCATCATCTTCCTCACTCTCACCTTATGCACCATGCATGCCTTTGCTCCATTAACCTTCAGTCAGAGGTCATCAGAAAAAGTCATGATCATGTCCTTGAACACTAGTACTTCTGGCACGGTATTCAGAGCTCAAGTTCTAGCCAACCAAACAACCTCTATTAAGCACCTGGTATGTGTGTGTGTGTATACATATATCTTCTGATCTCTTTAGATGAATTTGTTTAAAAATTAAAATAAAAGCATGCTCTTAATAATATTCTCCTTATATCAATGCAGAGAATTGTGAATGATGATGATGCTGTGCATGAGAGCATGATTACACGTTGGCCATTCTATGCATACTTGCTTGGAGCCATGTTTTGCTTGTTAACAAGCAGTGTGTGCCACCTTCTATCATGCCACTCAGAGGACTGTGCATACACCATGCTCAGACTAGACTACACTGGAATCTCAACCCTAATTGTCACCTCTTTCTACCCTCTTGTTTACTACACCTTCATGTGTGATCCCTTTGTTCGAAACCTCTACATTGGCTTCATTACCTTCTTCGGTGTTGCCGCTATTTTGGCTTCGCTTGTGCCCGTGTTTCAGACGCCGGAGTTTAGGTCTGTACGTGCATTGCTCTTCTTTTGCATGGGTGTATCAGGGCTTGTGCCCATCATACACAAGCTGATGGTTTTCGGCGAGGAACCGGTGGCAGTGATGACGGCAGTGTATGAGCTTGTGATGGGTGGTTTCTATGGGCTTGGAGTGGTTGTTTATGCGACGAGGGTGCCGGAGAGGTGGATGCCCGGGAAGTTTGATCTTGTTGGACATAGCCATCAGCTCTTCCATGTTCTTGTTATTGCCGGAGCTTACACTCACTATCTTGCAAGTGTGATGTACTTGAATTGGAGAGAAATGGACCAGTGTTATTAGATATTTGAGCAAATATTACCTAACATATATGTATCATTCTTTGATTCATTTAATATGTAAAGCTTCAATTTATTTTATAAATTCTACTTGTTTATAAATACAAAGTTGGCCGTGTGTATGTTGGTGAGCTAACATGAAGGTTCTGAGTCTCTCCATTGGAGGTAAACAAGGGTAGCAAGATAATGTGTGTATGCACCTGCAATTACCATCAAATGAAACAATTGATGGCTATTCCCCACAAGATCAAACATCCCTGGCTTCCATCTCTCAGGAATCCTAACAACATAGACAACCACTCCAACAACGTAGAAGACTCCCATCAACAACTCATACTCAGTTGTTACCATTGCATTAGGATGTTGATCACTGAACATCATCACCTTGTGCATGATTGGCACTATCCCTGACACTCCCATGCAGAGGAACAAGGATGATCGAAACAGTCGAAAGGCGGGGGTTTGGAAAACAGGCAGAAGGGAGACCAGTGCCATTGCCACGCCAAATGCTGTGATGAAACTTATGTATGTGTCTCGAATGAGTTGGTGGCAAATGAAGGAGTAGTAGACTAATGGGTAGAAGGAGGTGACGATGAGAACGGTGATGCCGGTGTAGTCGAGGCGAAGCATGATGTAGGAGCAAGATTGGGAGTGGCAGCACAGGAGATGACATGCGCTGCTTGTGAACAAACATAGCATTGCTCCACAAAGGAATGCATACAATGGCCAACGTGTGACTGTTTCTTTTGTTGATGATGTCGAAAAACCCTATTTCATTGACATGGAATGTGTATATAATTTTAAGTTGGAAATTAATAATTAAATAAACATGAGAAGTATAAATAATAATTATAGATACCAAAGAAGATGTATCACTGGTGTGGTTTGATGGGAGATGATCATGCCATAGGTAAGCATATGAGAAGCTTGGTTCTTCGATGAAAATCATCGATGTTGCACAGAGCATCAGAGAAAGGAAGATGAAGAACCCTAGCAAGTGGCTGATTACAAGAAGAACCGTTCAATGATTTTGCATTTCATGGGTGAACTTTGAGGATGAGATAGTTGGATAATTATATATAATGGTATATATACATGCAGCTGCTTATACTTCACAAAACATCAACTTCAATCAAAAGTTTCAAATAATTCTTGGTTATGTACTCATGATTAACTAAGTTGTATCCAAGCCAACAAGATTGGGACAAAATTATCAAATAACTTAATTAGTGGTGGACATGATACTAAAAAAATATGGTTATTTTTTGGCACATGATTATTCCATTTCTAAATGTAATTATTAATCTATTTCTTAACCATTTTTAAGTTTACTAACTGAAGCTTTTTTCTAATTTATTGCAAATCTATTTCTGATAATTACTATATAACATTTCTATTTTCAATTTCGTTTCTAGTCTAGCAGATTCTTATAGTATCATCTTCATCTTGAGTACAAATGCCTTACATTACAAATTATCAACCCTGATACCTAATACAAGGACTTGTTTAATATAACAGGCATGCCGTTACGTGATGTAGCATGATGATATGTTCATGCATGGATACTTACGTCCAGATGTTGAGTGTCTCATTGTGAATGGAGAAGATGCTGAGAATGGTCTGCTTCAATGGCCATTCACAACGGTAGTAGTTCAAGATGAACTCATTGTCCTTCAGATAAGAAGGCAAAGAGCAATAATCTATCAGCTTGCAATTAACCAATTCATTGCATGAACTTTGAATCTTCTCATCTTTAGTAGTACTGGTGACCATTAGTTGTATAGCAGTTTGGATAGGTTGGGTTCAATGGATGCTTATATATATATATATATATATAGATCTTGCAATGCATGATGGCATGAGACAAGTTTTAGCCAAGTAATGAACGCCTTCTTTTGGGAATTCCAAGAAGAGGATTTGGAGGGGACTGTTAGGTTTAGGGTTTGTTCCAAGATGAAATTTTGTTGTTGAGAATGATGAAGATATTGAGGGAAAGGGAATTTTTGAATAATGGGCAAGTGTTTAGTCTTCTAATTAATGCAATATTAAAACTACATGTAGAATTGATTTTGGTTTCATTTCATAGCGTGGTTTCGTTATAAGAGCTTTCACTTACATTGGTTATATCCAACATTAAAAGGAAAAAAAATTAATTATTAATTTGGTGGGATGATCCATGACTAATTCTTTGTCCTCTGCCATGATTAAGGTGATGTAATGTAACGTAAATTAATATTGTAATAGAGCACATTCAAGTCAGTGAGAAATTAATTAAGTTTCATAGATAATTAATCAACAAAGCTAGCTTAAGCAAAATACATAAACCAAATAAGTATCTTCTTTTCCAAATGAATTAAATCATGGGTAAAATAAGATGAAAGACAACTCTGAACTTGATCAAAATGGTTGTCTATTAGAGAGAGACATAACAAAACAGCCATGCATGTCTCTCCAATTCATGTACATCAAACTTACAAGAAAATGTGTATATGCCCCTGCAATAACAAGAACATGAAATATTTGATGGCTATGGCCTACAATGTCAAACTTCCCTGGCATCCATCTCTCCGGCACTCTCACCGCATAAACAACCACTCCAAGCCCATAGAAACCACCCATCACAAGCTCATACACTGCCGTCATCACGGCCACCGGTTCCTCGCCGAAAACCATCAGCTTGTGTATGATAGGCACAAGCCCTGATACACCCATGCAGAAGAAGAGCAATGCACGTACAGACCTAAACTCCGGCGTCTGAAACACCTGCACAAGCGAAGCCAACACAACGGCAACACCGAAGACAGTAATGAAGACGATGTAGAGGTTTCGAACAAAGGGGTCACAGATGAAGGTGTAGTAAACAGGAGGGTAGAAGGAGGTGACAATTAGGGTTGAGATTCCAGTGTAGTCTAGCCTTAGCATGGTGTATGCACAGTGCTCTGAGTGGCATGATAGAAGGTGGCATGCACTGCTTGTTAGCAAGCAAAACAAAACTCCAAATAAGTATACATATATTGGCCAACGTGCTGTCATGCTCTCTTGAATACCCTGCATGCAGTTGGCACAAGGGAATGGTTTGAATTAACTTATTTGATACAATTGGGTAGAATTAGACTAACTTTGAATGTTTACCCACTTGAAAAATGATGATAGTACTGCATGCAAGGAAGAACAGGAACCCTATCAAATGCCTGCAAGAAATTAAGCGTTGCATAAAGAGTTAATTAGAGATGAAAACAATGGGAAAATGATCAACAAGAGTTTATGAGAAGCTTGATTAGTTCTTACGTCCAGATGTTAAGGGTCTCATTGTGAATGGAAAAGAGACTAACCATGGTTTGTCCCCATGGCCATTCAGAACGGTAGGAACCAAGGATGAACTCGTTGTCTTTAAGGTACTCTGGCAATGAATCAAACCCTACCAACTCATACTCAGCCTCATATTTGCCTTCATGGATGAGAGTGGAAACCAGTGTAGTGTTCTTGAAAGTCATTGTTTGTGAGTGATGAGTGTTTTCAAGCTCTTTTGCTGTTCTTTTAATAGAGAAAGAAAGCTTTGTTTTAGTTAGTACTTAAGTAGTTAAGTGTAGACAGAGGAGATGAATAAGGAGACTTTGCTAGGGTTTTAGATGGTGAAGTGGGCGTTGACAATGTGGAAAATGAAAAGGAAAACATGCAGAGGGTCTTGCATATTGTTTGGACTTTTTGCATGATAAGTTGAAGTCAGAGAGAGGTATTAATTAGGGTTGGTGTTCGATCTTGGAGACATTCATTTTAGCCGTTTATTTTGGATTTAAAGGTTTGGATGTTGCCACGTGTAGTGAAATGGTCGTTTAGTGCGGGCTGATGGTAGGTAATTTGGGCCGACCCGTTTCCGTTGACCGTTGGAAGTCGGCGTGTTTGGATCCGTGTTCATATTAATCTTTTCTCTCACATTCATACAACCATTGGACCTCAGTTATTTTTGGTTGTGTTGTGCCTTTGAAAATATTCAAGCACTTGCCAATTATTAGATTGAGATTAGTAATATTATTATTTATTTAATAATCTCATTACATTGAGATTATTAATTGGATAGATATTCTCTTTTTTAGTTAACTAGTTAAGTAGAAATCAGTCCTAGAATTATTTTTGTTAAAAGTCAAATTTTGCAATTTTTAGAAAATGTAAAAGAAAATCAATTTTAAAAAATTCTCAAAAATTTTAATAATGAATGATTAGTATATGAGGTGAAGATCAATTATTTTGTTTACTAGATAAATTATTAAATTATTATTTTGAGAATTTCTTTCAAACAAAGATTTCCTAGAAATTTCTAGAAATTGGCATTTTTTTCAAACAAAATGTAACAACCTTTGAATATCTCTTGATTAATTGTTTAAAATTACTTTATATTAATTTTGAAATATATAGTTTTGATGAGCAAAATATACTCCAAACATTAATGTCCTCTCACTTTAAACATTAATTGTTTAAAATTACTTTATATTAATTTATAAAAGAAGAGAGCTAATTAACAACAAAACATAAAATAGGTTGATTTGTTATATTTTATTTATATTTTTTATGTTATTCACATGTTTTATGTTCTTCATTTTATCTTACCAGTATAGGTTCTAAACATAAAATATTGGTATTTTTTTTCTTAATTCAAATAAATGTTAATTCAAAGTTCAAAACATGATTTGTCCATATTTATTAAAAACATAAAATATGAATCAGTTTAAGTCAATGATTTCTGTGTGGATGAAGGGATGAAAATAAATGCAACTTTAACACTCGTTCATTATAGAGATTTACAATTAAAATTACACTTGTCTTAATGCACAACTTGTACATCTACATCTACATAAACAAAAAGACAAAACAAAACAAAATAAAATTCCAATGAGTGAGAACTCAACCAATCAATGTTAGTAAACTGTTTTCCCGCGGTTTGACTTTCTCATCAGGGCGGCAACAACACCATGGACTCTGAGTCAACGCACAAATCTTTTGAACATTGACCAGGAAATGGACGGCCAGAGACACCCAAAACGTTGCCTCGAGATCAGCACCCCTCAATCTCCCTCCATCTAAGGTACACCAGACCGGCAAGGTAGTGTGTATAAGCTCCGGCGATCACAAGAACGTGAAACAATTGATGACTATGGCCGGCAAGGTCAAACCTCCCCGGCATCCACCTCTCCGGCACCCGTGTCGCATAAACGATAACACCGAGAGCATAGAAAGCTCCCATAATCATCTCGTACCCCGCCGTGACCACCGCCTCTGGCCGGTCTCCAAAAGCCATCAACTTATGCATGATAGGCACCAACCCTGACAATGCCATGCATACAAAGAGCCCGGCACGAACTGATCGATACTCCGGTGTCTCGAAGACGGGCACGAGCGACGCAATAATGGTGGCAATGCCGAAGACAGTGATACAAGTGAGGTATAGGTTACGGATCACCGGATGACATGTAAAAGAATAGTAGACAAGAGGATAGAATGATGTGACGATGAGACCGGAGATTCCGGCGTAGTCTAGCCGGAGCATTAGGTAGCAAGTGTGCTCGGAATGACAAGAGAGGAGATGGCAAGCGCTGCTCATCAGCAAGCAAAACATAGCTCCACACATGTATGCATAGAATGGCCACCTTGTTATAGGTTCAGACATTTCTTGGTTCTTCATCATTGTTGTGGTTCGGTTCACATGTAATGAAGTTTGTGAGACTTGAGAATTATTTGAGTGAATGAATTGTAAGTTGTTGTGAATAATGACTTGATGAGTTAGAGACGAGGTTGTCGATGTGTTCATCGTGACAGCGTAATTGGTGAGAACTAGGAAGATGAAGAAGCCGACGAGATGCCTGAAAATAAAAATGCACAATTATATAAGTAACATGCATAGAAGATCGATGATTAGTTTGACGGAGTTTAATTTATGGGTTGAGTTTTATGAAACTTACGTCCATATGTTGAGAGTTTCATTGTGAATTGTGAAAACGCTAAGAATGGTTTGCTTTATCGGCCATTCGGAACGGTAATAGCTAAGGATGAACTCATTGTGTTTCAAGAAGGTAGGGAGGGAGGCATAGTCCACAAGATCATACTTGTTGGCTTCTTTGCACAATGATCTCTTCTTCTTTCTCATCTTCATTTCTTCTTCACATGATGAAGAACAGCACTTTTGATCTTTCTCTGTGATGAAAAAGGAGGTCTTTTCCATTGTGAACAGTGAGTTATTTTGATGGGAAAGAAGATGGAGAACATAAGGTTGAATTGGGCTCTTATTTATAAGCACAAAGGAGAGGCTTAATTAATTTGTTTAGGGGCTTTCACACAAAAGAAAAGGTCTCAAGGTTTGAATGGAGGACTTTGTATTAGTGTGTTCTATAGTGAGAGGCACTGAACTGGTCTATGGTCAACTATGGTGAGGCTAATAAATCAAGTTACACACCATGGTTTGTCTGGTTTTGACTATGTTTTCATTCTTAGGTTGGGCACGGCGATGAACTAGTCTTTTTTGGTGAAGTGATTATTTTTTGTGGTTGTGGTTAATCTTTTGTGCATTTGTTTGTCAAGGATGAGATTAATTATATTACATATACAAAGTTTATTACATATATAAATCTATAACACAAATTCATTTATTTATTTTTTTTAAAAAAAATATATAAACTATACATATTTATTAATAAAAAGACAAGATACAGCTCGATAGGACAACAACAAGCGGAATAGCACTAGAAAATATATCAAAAGTCTCTCTATTGGTCATTGAGGTGAGATAAAAAAAAACAAAAAAGAAATAAAAAGAAAGACTAAGACAAAAATAGAAGTTTTATAGTAGCAAATTATAAGAAGATGCTAGCTGCGGTAGAATTTCTCCAAAAAAATATAAATGATATAAATAGTAGGAACTTTGATCTGATCTCTACTCCCCATGATCATTCGTGTTCTCCACAACTGAGTGATTTCAAGATAATCGTATCAATTGAAAGTGTTGTAGAATTAAAAATATATATAGTGCCATTACACTCTAATCATATATTCTAAATAAATAATTTTTTTGTCTAATCATTAGAAAATAGAACTGGCGTATGGTATAGTATTGTAAGAAGTTATATAACTTAATTAACTACATATAAAAATTTAAACATAAAAAAGGCACAGATAAAAAATTCAAATTTCCAATATAGATAAAGTAAAAAATAAAGATTAAAAGAAAAGTTGGCAAGTAGTATATATATATATATTTGATATTTGTAATAGGGTGAAATGACGTGGGTCTATAAAAATAAAAATAAGATTGAAATACTTGAACCTTAGCCCCACGCATCATTTATGTGCTAATGCACCACCAAACTAAGATTTCTATATCTAATAATGACACAAAGCACAACGTTTTACATGATGAGGTTTTTGGAGTCAAGGACCGGCTCAATATATTAACAAACTGTTTATATATATATATATATTGTTCTAAAGCCATTATAATTGAATATTATCAAATAATTGGTCAATGTCCAATGCCAAAAATTTCTATGGTAAATGCCCATGTTTTCAAAAGATAGAAAAAAAAGGCCATTTTCAAGCATTTTAGTCTAAAAGATTTCCAATATATTTGTGGAGGCAGTTACCCTATTATTTCATGGAAAATAACGTTTGTTATTTTCTAATTCTTGAATTTTGAAAGAGAAATGTTAATGATGAAAATTATAAATTACATTTTTCCGAACTAAACTATATAATTTTTTTGTATTTTTTTTTTAATGGATAACTCATAATTTTATTAAAAAAAACTAGCCTAAAAAGACAAAATTACATAGAACCCTGAACTAAAAACGAGTCCTTTCTGTGTGAGAGAGAACAAAAAGTTTTTGCACTTCATATATACAACCATTTATTTTGATAAATAATATATATATGACCTAAAAATTATGATCAAAGTCATATATTATAAATATTGTTTGTTTTCATTCTTCATAGTGAGGTAAGATTTTTGTAGCATATAGTACAAACAATAAGATTTAATTTTTATATAATTTTTTTATTCATCCACATTTGATGTTGATGTTAGTTTATTTGTGCAATTAAAGGATAGTTCTTCTATGATGAGATACTGCTATTAATTAATTATTATGATTTTTAAACAAATGAAAGAAAGCACATGATAATAAAAAAAAATCCAATCTGTTTCCTTTTATAAATATATTTGTTCACTAATTCAAAGATAGACTAAAATTGAATGTGAACAACAAAACTATATATGCAGACAGCTTTGAACCTTTGATAAATACTTAGCAATTTTAAAATGGCCTCATTGTTTGTATACAATGGACTCAAGACTATTTCAACTTTTGACTTCCGACATAGGAGTTAATCACTCTCTATCGCTCACTTCATGTCGCACTTACTTATTACAAATTCTTTGTGAAGAAAATAGTGGGTTTTCTAATTAGTAAAAAATCAATAGAATATAAAATGTAATTAGTTTACAAAAGTCCATTCCAACAGAAATTTTTTTTTTTAAAAAAAAATATCATTACATGAGTTTTGAATATTTATTGTAAAGTGACAAAAAGATAAAAAATAAATAAATGGCATTGGAGAGGAGCCAATTACAAGATAAGAAAATATTTAATGAGAATCACAACTCATTTAAAGTGATAAATGGCCCATGGTATACATTGATGACTTTAAACCTTCATACATTAACAATTAATTAAATTCAACAACATTTTACTGTTACTCTACCTCATTTATCCATTAAAAAAAACCAATAATAATTATTATCTTTTTAAGAAAACTGGTGGTTGTAATGAAAAATCATGACTTTCTCTTAATCAATATTTAATCAAAACAATGACTAGTTTGTGTAAAAAAATAAAAAGAAAAATCATATTTATTTAAGAATAAAAATGTACATATTGCACACAATAGAGAAATATAAACAATGAACAGACACTACACACCAATCAACTAAGAATGCAGTGAAACAAATATTTATAAACTGAAAAAGAAAAATAATTACAACTCAAAATAAGAACAAAGACAACCCAAACATTGCAAAATCCTGAAACGGAACAAAGATGACCAACATTTAACAATACAGCTATATATTTGCTAAGATATTTGTGTATTTAACGAAACTCTTATATATATAATTACTACAGATAATGAACATAACACCCCTCTGAAATTCAAATATTCACATATAAATCTTGCTATTTCGAAAATGAATAAAGCATCCTTTCTTTTTAGGTTTACTTCTATCTGGGTCCCCATGTGAAATTACACCGTTAAAAGCTATTTGAATTATCGGTTATGCCCCTCCACTCACCCACAATAGTTGCAGGTAATGAGTGATGCGTTTTCCGAGATAGTGATGTGAATGCATTTATTGTAAGTGGTTGTTTTTATTCTTAAATAAAGATAGTAAATGTGAATGCATTTATTACAATTAAATATTTTTTATTTCATAAAAATTTTAGCGTTCCCCAAAAATAAACACAAACTCCCATAAATAAACATAAACGCCCAAAAGTAAACGCAAACTCACAGTTGTAAACAAAAACTCCAGAAAATAAACATAAACTCATAAAAGCAAACAGAAACGCCCAAAAATAAATGAAAACTCACATAAGTAAACGGAAACGCCCAGAAGTAAACAGACACGCCAAACGTAAACAGAAACTTCCACAATAGTTACAGGTATTGAGTGATGCGTTTTCCGAGATAGTGATGTAAATGCATTTATTGTAAGTGGTTGTTTTTATTCTTGAATAAAGATAGTAAATGTGAATGCATTTATTACAATTAAATGTTTTTTATTCCATAAAAATTTTAGAGTTCTCCAAAAATAAACACAAACTCCCAAAAATAAACATAAACACTCAAAAGTAAACAGAAACTCACAGTCGTAAACAAAAACTCCGGAAAATAAACAGAAACTCCCATAAATAAACATAAACGCCCAAAAGTAAACGGAAACTCACAGTATAAACAAAAACTCGGAAAAATAAACACAAACTCCTAATGTTAGTTTGAATTCTATTAGAATAACTTCGTGATGATATTAATCTAATCTGATTTCAAACTGAATTAAGTGGTCCATGACTTAATCATAAGATTCCTAAGTTAATCCTAATTTGGTAATTTGGATAACGATCTACTTTGTGTTTTAAGTGGAGTTAATCCTTTGATGGTAAGGGTTATATATAGGACAGTACCAGGGGTCCCCAATCTATCGTTCTTGAAAGTACCCAGCTCCATCGACGGAGAGAACGGGATAGATTGGAAGAGTCCTTGGTTTCATCAAGTGCTTAGGTTTTCCTCAAGTGCAGATTTGGTTTCCTGAGTGAAAGCCTGTGAAGAAGTGCAGATCTCGATCTCTTCAACTTCTATTTAACTTGCTATGGCTGGAGGTATGTGATCCTGCTTCCGCTATAATCAATTATATGATTAATACAACATGTTAGATGTTGTACTCTGGTTTTGGTATACGACACAGTTGGATGTTTACATGTTGTATACCGTACTATGAACTCTGGATTTCTAACAGTTGGTACCAGAGCCTCATTATATCTCTGCCTAGCATCATGATAACCTATAATTATTTTAGAACCATATTAGTGATTCTAATTTTGATTTATACATATTATGTTTACATGATATCATTGGTTTTAATCATGTTCAACAATGTATTATTAAGTTTCTATAGGTTATAAATTTGACCTATTTAATTTATTTCATAAATAACCCTAAAGTTTGAAAAGTTGAGCATTGGGCTCATTGCATGAGACCGACGCCGGCAGCGACGGCAGCAGCTGCCCGCATGATTTTGCATGGGTGTGCGTGAAGAGCGGGTGCCGCCTACATAGCATACTTTCACGCAACGCACTGCAGGGTCAACCCACGCGGAGTGCGCACAGGGTGTTCACGGGCGCCGCAGCGGCCAGGCGTGTGGCCGGCGCAACGGTCGGCGCTAGCGCAGCCGCGCGGCCGCGCGGCCAAGCACACACCGGCCTGCCCGGCCAGACGCGGCCGGCGTGGGCAGGCGCACGTGCGGCCGCGCGGCCAGGAACGCGAGGCCGGGCGCGCGGTGGCTGCGCGCCGGCCGAGCGGCGCGCCGCGCGAGGCCAAGCGCGCGCCGGCCAACCGCGCGGGCAGCCTCCTCGCGCGGCTGTGAGCGGCAGCCCCCGTATGGCCGGCCGCGCGCGGCCCGCTGCGGCAGGCGGCCGCGCGGCCGGGCGGTGCAGCGCGGCGGGCCGAGCTAGGTCCCGCCGCCGCCGGCGGGCTAGGGTTTATGAAACCCTATTTTTTTTGTTTTTTAATTATTATTATTATTATTATTATTATTTTATTCATATTTTATTTTATAATATTCAGAAATTATGAATAAAATAAATAAAGGATGTTTTTGCATATTTGAGGGCAAGTTTGTATATTTAACCCTGTTTAATTATGTCTTTGTTTTAAAAGGGGTTTGTTTATATGAATTTTTCATATATTAAGTGCCAAAGAATTATTTATTTTTGGGTTTTGTTTGTATGAGTTTTTCATACATTAAGTGGACTAATTATAATTTGTATAATTAATTATTGTGCATTGAATTTGTTGATGCCATTTAGCATGCATTGTGATCGAATGAATTTTTTCAATTATGGTGTGACCACAACAACCATGATTTTTCTTTAAAATCACATATTAATTGTGTGATTGATTACATTTAGTTTAAAAGGTATAAATTGTGATTAAGTATGATTAATATAATGATTTTGCCCCACAGGGATTTTGTTATATTTTTCATAATTAATTAGGATAAAATAATAAATAATCTTTATTACTTAAGTTGCCCACAGGTATTAAGGAATATTGATTATTTATTAGTTTTATCAGGTGGTAAATTGTGATTGATCATGTTTGATGTAGTAATTTTGCCGCACAGTGATTTTGCTATATTTACATAATTGATCAGGATGAAATAATGGTTAATTTTTATTTCTTAAGTTGCCCACAGGTATTAAGTAATTTGAATTATACATTGGTTTTGTCGGTGATTGTGAATCTATTTTGTATCTATGTCTTGGCCCACAGGCAGATTGTGATGACGAATTGATTCATGTTTGTTTGTTTTGGTATGGCTTGCATTGGTAAGCATACTAGCTTGTTTGTTGCCTCAAACTTTGGAATGATGTGTATGTTATTTGTTTAATGCAGCAATTCAATCAGTTGTTTTTGATGAAAAATGTGATGTTCCCATGTTAAAGGGTGATAATTATAAAACCTGGAAAGAATTGATTCTTCTATAGTTGGGATGCATGGATTTTGACTATGTTATAAGGAAAGATGAACCACCCTTGCCGAATGACAATAGCACTCCGGGTGCGATTGCCTTATATGAACGGTGGGAGCGATCGAATCGCTTGAGCATGATGTACATTAAGACTCGTATATCTCCTAGCATTCGTGGTTCAATCCCTGAGTGTGTGTATGTGAGAGATTTGCTGAATGCAATTGATGATCAATTTGAGACTTCAGATAAGGCTCTTGCTAACACTCTCATGACCAAATTATTATCCATGAAGCTCACAAGTGTTAAAGGTGTGCGAGAGCACATCATGAAGATAAGAGACATAGCGGCTCAACTTAAGGCTTTAGAGCAGATTGATTTTTCAGATGCTTACCTTGTGCACTTTATCTTGCACTCTCTTCCGCATCATTATAACCCTTTTAAAATCTCATATAACACACATAAAGATAAATGGTCTATTAATGAACTTTTGACCATGTGTGTTCAAGAGGAAGAAAGGTTATTATTAGAAAAGAGTGAAAGTGCGCATATGGCTTTTCAAGGTAAGAAGAAAGGACAAACTAAGCTGAAAAAGGATAAAGGGAAAATACCGTTCAAACCGATAAAGTGTCCAAGTGCTTCTTTTGCAAGAAGAAAGGGCACATGAAGAAGGACGTCCGAAACTCAAGAGTCATCTTGAGAAGAAAGGTACCAAATTTCTTTCGTTTGTTATGAATCTAATATAGCTAATGTTTGTGATAACACTTGGTGGATTGACTCTGGTTCTACAATCCATATTGCTAATACCTTGCAGGGCTTCTTAAGCCGAAGGATACCGACGAAAAGTGAACAATTTATTTATTCTGGGAATAAGATACGTTCACATATAAAAGCTGTCGGGACATACAGATTAGTTTTAGATTCGAGCTTTGTTTTAGATTTAGAAAAGACATTTTATATTCCCAGTTTTTCTAGGAATTTAATTTCAGTTTCACAGCTTGTACCATTAGGATATTCCTTTGAGTTTAATGAGACAAATTTTCGTTTGTTTTATAAGTCTACTCTTGTTGGGAATGGTACATTGTGTGATGGTCTTTTCCAAATTCTTTTACGAAATAACGTTTCTTATAATGTGATACATGATAATATTGGTATTAAACGTAGTGTTATTAATGAAAACTCCTCCATGTTATGGCACCGGAGATTAGGGCATATCTCCATAAAGAGAGTTGAAAGGTTGGTGAAAGATGGAATTCTTGATTCTCTTGACTTTACCGACTTCCAAATTTGTGTGGATTGCATCAAGGGAAAGCATACCAATAAAGCTAAGAAAGGTGCTAGGAAGAGTTCAAACTTGTTAGAAATCATACATACAGATATTTGTAGTCCAGAAATGGACTCATGTGGTCAGAAATACTTCATCTCTTTTATTGATGACTGCTCACGTTTCATGTATCTCTACTTGCTTGATAATAAGAGTGAGGCATTAGATGCTTTCAAGGTCTTTAAAGCTGAGGTAGAGAAACAATGCGGCAAGCAAATTAAGATCGTGAGATCAGATAGAGGTGGAGAATATTACGGTAGGTACACTGAGGATGGACAAGCACTAGGTCCGTTTGCGAGGTTTCTTGAAGAGCATGGTATTGTGGCCCAATACACTATGCCTGGCTCACCAGATCAAAATGGTGTAGCTGAAAGAAGAAACCGCACTTTAATGGACATGGTTAGGAGTATGCTTAGCAACTCAAAGCTTCCTCGATCTATGTGGACTGAGGCTCTTAAAACAGCAGCGTATATATTAAATCGTGTTCCGACCAAGGCAGTTTCTAAAACTCCATTTGAATTGTTCAAAGGTTGGAAACCGAGTTTGCAACATATGCGCGTTTGGGGTTGTCCAGCTGAGGTGAGAGTTTATAATCCACATGAGAGAAAGTTGGATCCAAGGACTATTAGTGGGTATTTTATTGGTTATGCCGACAAGTCCAAGGGTTATAGGTTTTATTGTCCATCACATGGCACTAGAATTGTGGAATCGAGAAATGCAAAATTTCTTGAGAATGATGTGATTAGTGGGAGTGATCAATCTCTAGACTTAGGTCTTGAAGAAGTAACACCCAAAAGTAAACAAAAACTAACATAAGTAAACGGAAACGCCAGAAGTAAACAGAAATATCCTGACGTAAACAGAAACTCCCAATCGTAAAGAGAAACTCCCAAACGTAAACGGAAACGTTGTAATATAAACGAAAGCCCATAGGGTAAATGGAAAGTATTACGTAATCGCTTCAGTTGAATGCACAAACAAAGAAAACGTAAATGGTGACGGGCTAATGGAGAATCCCAAACGTAAACGTAAAAGTAAACGAAAATACCCAAAAGTAAACGGAAACTCACAATAGTAAACAAGAACTCTCAGAAATAAACAGAAACTCCAAGAAGTAAACATAAACGCCCAAAAGTAAATGGAAACTCATTGTCGTAAACAAAAACTCCGAAAAATAAACACAAACTTCTAAAAGTAAAGGGAAACGCCCAAAAGTAAACGAAGAATGGAAACCTTGTTTACAAAAGCATGCATGGTAAGAGAAAAGCTGCCTGAAAAAGTCTGTCTTTCCCTTTTCGCCGTACAATTTCAAAAAATTATGACAAGATGTGGCGGGCCTTTTCCTACTAAAGTCATGGGCAACGTTGGTATTATGTAAAAAAGCTATTGACGGAGTTGGACGGAGGGACTGAAAATGAAAGTAAGCTAAAAAGGAAGGATGAACAGGGATATTCAAATGTCAGAGGGACTGATCGGGATGTTTACAATCGTACAAGGACTTATAATTAATTTTCCCTATGATGCCTTTATATTTAACCCCAGAATATTTATAATATACTCATAAAACACCATATACTGATGTTAATTTAAATTTCATAACGTTTCTAAAATAAGTAAAAATTAGGTGCATGTTTGACAAGTGTACGTAAGTAAGTTTAAAAGATTATATTATTATTTATTTATTTATTTTTTTTGAGATAGAGCGATAATCGCCAACTCTCAGGGGCGTACGTGTGGCGGGGGGATTGCCTACAACGTCCTCACCCTCTTGGAACGGGGGAGGGCGGTTCGGGGGGATTGAACTAGCGTCTCCTCCCACGAGGGGACCCGAGGTACCGCTAGGCTACAAGTCTTTTGGTTTATTAATATTAAATGTTTTGGTTTATTATTGTCAATATCAGTTTGGGGCTAAAAGATTATATTATTGTCAATAATTTTTTGGTTTATTAATATTAAATTTTTAGTAGAGTATTAATGTTTTTATAGAAAATACAAATTTCAACATCAGTTGATATAAAAAAGAATAAATATATTTAAATAGTAATATTATGTATGTGCATGTCATGATTCATCTATATTTCATGAAATAAAAAAAAAAATCAGTGTGATTTGCCAATCATGTGTTTTCCATCTAATCAAGTACTAGAGAATTTTCATGCATTAATAATAAGGTGTATATGATGACGTATCTAACACAAGCAAATATCAGGAGGATGCCTGGCAAGTGGCAAAAGTCATGCATGTATAACTACTATGATATCCCTATAGAGCCAAAATATTTACAAATAACCCACAAAATGCCATGGTGATGTGTAAGCTCAAGACTTTGCCACTATGCCTTTTCCATTTGAGCAATGCACTGTAAAGCATTTGTGCATTAACGATAAAGTTTGGTGACGTTTCTAGCACAAACAAAAATTAGGTGTGGATAAGGGGCGGAGAGGGTTTTTGGAGATAGGGTTATGAAATAACCCATGTTTGGATGAAAGGTAAATAGAAAGTAGAGTATTTTGGGGTTAAATGGAGGGTTGAAAAACCTCCATCAATCCTCCATTTACCTTCCTTTTTTCAACCCTCCAAATTTTGGGGTTGGGGGGGGTTTTGGAGGGTAGAGTATGTTTTTTGACCAAACTATCCTTTCTGAATTTATATTATTACAAAAACGTCTTTTAGCATAAAATAATAAAATATTATAAATTAGCTAATAAAAAATATTTAATTTATAAAAATAGTATTATATGTGTAAAATTAGCATTTAATTTACAAAAATAATATTATATGTGTAAATTTGCATAAAATAGTAAAATATTGTAAATTAGCGAATAAAAAAATTTAATTTACAAAAATAGTATTATATGTAAAATTAGTATTTAATTTATAAAAATAGTATTATATGTGTAAATTTGCATAAAATAGTAAAATATTGTAAATTAACGAAAAAAAACATTTAATTTATAAAATAGTATTATAGGTGTAAAATTAGCATTTAATTTACAAAAATAGTATTATATGTGTAAATTAGCATAAAATAGTAAAATATTATAAATTAGCGAATAAAAGCATTTAATTTACAAAAATAGTATTATATACGTAAAATTAACATAAAATACAATTTATAACTTCAAAGCGCATTTTAGTATTATGCATTTATACCTTATCTCCTATTACCTTCTATCCAAACACTACAAGGTTTCATAACCTCCATTTACTTTACCTTCAATCCAAACAAGGTATAACTAAAACCTCATTCTACCTTACTTTACCTTACTTTATCTTACTTTACTCTACTTTACCCTACTTTACAAAACCTTTCTTCATCTTATCCAAACATAGCCTAAGGGACAAAATGACATACTTGTAAGATTACCATGATGCCCCTATATATAAAGCCAACATCTTTACAATACCTCTGAAACATCATGCATGGTGACTTGTAAACTAAAGGATTTGCCACCGGTTTTTTGATAGTAGAATTAAGCACCTGAATATAATAAATAGAGAATAAACCATTATTTTTTTTACCCTTATTTAATAAAAGAGGAAATAATCTCGAGATAAACTTTAACGGTGAATCTGTTGCTCTCAAGAATAAAGCGTCTCACCATAAGAATTTGCGTGGCACTGTAGCTTACTTCAATTGTTTTTTTTTTATTTATCTGTATTTATTGGTTTAATAGTTGTTTAATAAATTTTGGGTCATTAATTTATGATTTTGATTTAGTTTTAACCTCATAAAATATATATATATATATATCATTATAAAATTTGTATTTATAATTTCATATTTTAATAAAATTAATAAATTGTAATTTAAGTTTATATTTTTAATTAATAAAAATAAAACATTAGAGAAAATAATACAAAAAATATAAATTCATTAAAATTAAGACAAATTTCATGGACAATAAAATAAAAACATAAAAAGTAGCCCTAACATTGATTGCCAACGATAACAATAAAAAAACCACAGCACACGAAATACAACTAGTGAAGTTGCAAGTAGATGGGGTTATTTTTAATTAATTAATTAATGCAATGTTTCTATTTGTATTTTTTATCAATCATGTTTTTATTTTTTATTCAAATACTCAAATACTCACAAGTATTTTTGTTTTATATTTAATAAATATTTATAATAAATATAAAAAATTAAAAATTAAAAGTGAAAAAGAATTAAAAGATAATTAAATTTATTAAAGGTAGGAATATTTAAATCATGAAGTGCGAAGAATATTCTCAGAATATTCTGTTTTAGAATTAAAAATAGAATTGCTGATTGGAGAAATTTTCACTGTGGAAACTGTATTTTTATATATTGAAGTTTTAAATATAGAGTTTTGGATTGGAGATGATCTCAACTTTTGTGGTGATTTGGAACTGATTCTCTTGCATCACGCCATCATCATTCTTAAAAGTGAGAACTTTCCATGAGATGTAATTAATTCAATGAAATCACTAATAACTTATGAAATCACTTTCTATTGGATAAAAAGCAAGAATTTACTTTTTTGAAGTAAAGAGAAAATTATAAAAATAGATTTTACTTAAAATGTCATCATACCTTTTCCATTACTCTCTTTTTTATTTTTTATTTTTTATTTTTTATTTTTTATTTCTATAAACTTTTTTTGGTGGTTAATTGTGGTGATTTGCAACCGGTGCTCTTGTACAGCGGCATCATCATTCCACTCTCAATTAACCATAAAATGTAAACCTCAAATCATTAAATTTTTAATGTCATTATTAATATACATTTATTTGTGTATGTATATTTGCCGTCATCAAAACCTCAATAATTTCAAACATTATTGTTTGGATGCATAATAAATTTTTCTATATGGAATTTACTACATGAAAAATTCTTACAGAATGGTGTTTAGATATCCATATGAAATTACTACGAAATATGTGAAATTTACCTTAATCGTAGTGCTCTTTCTTTCTTCAATCACCCCAAATGCCCAGTCCGAAAAACAAAGGAAAAGAAAAAATTTGGTCCCCACCTCTTTATAAAAGTTACTACAGAATCATATAATTCTATAGTAATTTTATATTATTAAAAAAATATCAAACAACCCATATTATAAATTTCTACGTAATATTAAATTCTATAGGAATTACCACAATTTCTATGGAATTTAATGTTTATTTAATTGCTTAGAATATTGATTGAGTAATTTTAATTATGGTAAGCCCAAGTAATCTTGTTCACATTATACACATCAAACATGATTAAATTTACTAATGCAACCCTATAAAATCTTCACCATCAAAGGTTAATGAGAAAAATAAAACATGATTAAATAAATGTTTCATTTTTGGGAATATTGAGAGAGAGAGAGAGAGAGAGAGAGAGAGTGTGTGTGTGTTAATATCTCTGTGTAACATGTTTAAATATTAACTTTCCATAGATTAACTAATTAATTCGTTGAATGATAAATTGGAAAATTAATAAAATATTTCCAAGAAGGTGTTTACCTAGAAAACACAATAATGTTCCTTTCTATTGATTTTTTTGTCAGGAAGAACGAAACCCCTAATGGGCCCGCTAAACTAAGACAGGGGCGTGCATATGCCTCGACTGCGGCCTGTGGGGCCGCACACACATGGGCGCTGGTACCACCCACAGTTCGTGCTCACAATTCTCAGACATGCACCCTCACCCCGAGGATTTGAACTCTCGCCACTTGCGAAGCGTCCTCACGGGGGACCCAAATGCCAATTGACCCAAAGACCGTTGACTCCTTTCTATTAATTTGAATGGACACTTTTGTTTGCATACCAATGTTGTAATCTTACTTTCCGAATCCGGCAGAGATATATATATACATTTGTTAGGTGAATTGACTCCACAAAAATTTTAAAAATATTAATAACAATTATAGTGTGTATATATATATATATTTTTAGAAAAGATTATTAAATTGACTCCATTGAAAAAATGAAAGGTCAATGCACAATATCTGAAAATTTTATGGAAAGTATATATATGATATTTTATAAATGTTAAAAGTTTTAAAGGATATTTATTGTAGGTTTGGCAATTTTTTAGCTTTAAATTTTTATCTTCTTTGATAACTTGAAAAATAATTAAAACAAAGGGAATATTTTATTTCTTTTTTTTTTTTTTCGCTTTTTATTTTTTTTAAATGGACTAGTAGAACCACACCACTTAGTGACACTCCACCTTTTATTAAAAAATAAAAATCATAAAAAAGTAAAAAAAAATCTTCTCACCTTTCAAGCTATATTAAAAAAAATCTAATTAAGCATAAAAATTAGTTTTAAGTTTCAGTTGTATATGGGCCCACTTTATAAATCTCTTGCCTCAGTTATTTTTTTTGGACGATTTTAACTCTTAAAAATCACATTCTCATCTATAACTCTCTCTTTATCAGGTGTTTTTGGTGTTTTACAATGGGAACATTACATTATAAAATAATTGTTGAACAAGTAATTCCAAAAATAGTGATTTTTTTTATTTAATTAAAAAATCTAATTAAATTGATTAAAAATAATATTTTTATATTTGACATTAGAAGATATTCGTTGGAATATTTTAGCATAATGACAAGCATGCTCTTGGTACATCAAAAAGGGTTAATTTTCCTGGGAAAGTAACGTGAGGAAATTACTTAGGGGTTGTTTGGTTAACAGTAAGTAGCTGTAAGTAGCTGTAATGTAAGTAGTTTTACATGTAAGTGATTGGTTGGTTTGATGTAAAAGCTCCACTTACATGTAAATTGACTTACATCACATTCACTTTTACAATATTTCAACTTACATCAAAATTTGCTGTAAGTTGAAATACAGTAAAGTAAGTGATATCAAGTCACCATTATGTTATCTTAGATATAATTATAAAAATATTTAATTAATTAAATTATGTTTAAAATTAATTATAAAAATATTTTTTAAGTAATAAAATTTAAAAAATATTAATTTTAAAATATTAATTTTTTAAAAAAATATTTTTATCATTAAAATATTTTTAAATAACAATTAATTAATTAATTATGAAAAGTATTAAATAATTAGAACTAATATTAACATAATTATTAGTATTAACATGATTACAAAAATAATTATTTATGCTTTACTTAATTTAATATTATATTTTAAAATGCCAATTCCTATTTAATTTATATAAAAAATATATTTTTGTGGCATATAATTGAATTACATTATATTTTTAAATTTAATAAACCACTACGGAATTAATTAATTTTTAAATTAGTATTAATCCTAAATAATGAGAGTTAATACAGTTAATAGTTTTTAGAGATAAAATTTAAATATAGTATATAATTATAAGATTTTATAAATAATATTAAATAAATAAGGTTAACAATATTTGATAGGGGTAATCTTACCATTTCACTTACATTGTAACTGTACCTCTTAACTTACATCAAACCAAACAAAGAAAAACCAAATACAGCATTTCAAGTTACATCAAACCAAACAACTGTGATGTAAGTTAAAATGCAGTATTTTCACTTACACTGTAGTTTCACTTACATGTAAATTTACTTACAGACAACCAAACAACCCCTTAGTTACCCATGTTTGGTTGGATACTTTTCCAGAAATATAGTATTGCCACCTGAAAGTAATATTCTCTCAAAATGAGGGAATCTCAATATATGGTGAGAAGAAAAGCACTTGTTTATGCGAATCAATAGTATAATCATGTGTTGTACCCAAAGTACCCTCAACCTATCATATAGGTACTCCCCACGCATCAATTTAAGGTGATGTTTGGTTGGGAGTAATGGAATGGGTTTGATTGCTTACAATGAGTAAGCCTTTGTTTGGGTATGGAGTAATGGGATTGGGGAAGTAATGAAGAAGTATTGGGAGATGTTTGGAGGAGGAATGGCATTCATCCAAAAAATATTTATATATAAGTACAGTATGTAAGAGTATTTTTATTATTATACCAAAAGATTTTCAAAAAAGTTTTCTCACACCAAACACAAAAATATTACTTTCTCATCAATTTAATCAGATTTTCTAAGGTATACTAAACAAAAAAAATAAACTTTTTTTTTAAAATCATATTCTCATCAATTACTTTCTAATAAATTAAATTTCATTACAATATTTTTAAAGTAAAACAGTAAATGCCCTTATCGATCATCAACCTCTCAAACATTTTTTAAGTTAAAAGAATAGAGAATTAACCTTTCAAACACATCAACAATCTCATTGTAATAATAAAAATTAATGACATTATGGTAAAAACCTTAGGTTGGGGAGTAATTGTGAGAAAAGTGTGGGGCATTTTGGACAAAACAAGTGAGTTTATTTTTTATTCCCTTAGCAATCTTACTTTCCAATCATATACGTACAAAGACTTTCATGGCGCAATGTTAGTTTCTAAGGAACATACCATCAAACTTAATAAAATGATTCCATTATATCACTTTTCAAATAAAGTGCCCAACTTTCACACGTATCAAATACCCTATAGTACTTTTTTTATGAGAAATGTATCAAACAATACTTAAGAACTAACAAGGAATTTATAATTTTTTTTTGGGTAGCTTATATGGAAATGATTTACACCAACTAAGGAAAGGAAAATGAAGTTTAAACCATCTCTTCACATAATAGTTTGATACCATTTTCCCCAATTCAAAATTTAAAGGGTCGAATACTACCAATGGTTGTCCATATTTATCTAGAAAAAATTAAATCTAAATTCATTAAGATTCAAACAAATTGTAATTTATACCCATTTATAATTTAAAGTGATTGATCAGATAGAAATTCCCAAAAACTCATTGACACGGCACCTGCTATTTTTGTATCCTAAAATAAATAATTTTTGTCGGTTTGATAAAGCGATAACCACTATCCAATATTCACTGATATAACACGTGTCAATTCTATATTTTGAAAGTAATAAATTTAGTCGGTTTGTTAGACCTATAACCTCTATCCAAAACTCGCTCAGATGTTGATGTAACACGTGCCACTTCTATATTTTGAAAGTAATAAATTTAGTCGGTTCGATGAACAGATAAGCGCTATCCAAAACTCGCCTGAATAACACCTGTCACTTTCACATTTTAAAATGATAAGATTTAGCCAGTGAGCACTCCCCTGAATTCACTGGCATACAAACAAAACATTTTTCATATATGTAAAATAATTAAATTCTACCGACTTAAGCCAGTAAAACACACTCCTAATCTCCTAGATACAAAATCATTTATTTTAATATTTTTAAATAATAAAATTTCATCATTTTTTAACTAGATAAACACTCTACAAATCTCAACGATACCAAATGACTAACTTTTTATTTCTAAAATAGTAAAATTTCATTATTATGATGAGTTTGATAACTGTTTTACCAATATAACTCAGCTTTGCTGTTTTTACAAATTAATCTACCAAATACCCTTTAAAAAACTCATCCGTACAAAATTAACCATTTTAATATTCAAAATACTAAAACTTAATCACTGATTAATCCAAAAATAAACTCCTCTCCCAAATTCATCAAACTTTACTTTTTTTCACAAAATAATGAAACCAATTCGGTCACGTATCCCTTAAAGTCACAACCAAAAAACCACACCCTTAAGTGAACACCTCATCTATATATATAAGTCCAAAACTCTCCCAAGTGTCACTTCCCCCAAGCCCTCCCTCACAGCACAAAAGCCCTTCTCCCTTCACAAACACCATGCTCCTCTCTTCAACTCCTTCTTCATCATCATATTGTCCTTTCCAAACCTCCATGGCCGCCTCTTCCTCCTCTTCCTCCTCCTCCGCCGTCGCTAAAAACGCACGCTACGGCTGCAACGACTCCTTCCTCTTCACAAGCAGTGTCCTCCTCTCCTTCATCCTCTTCTGGACCATCTACTGTTTCCTCCTCCCCAACCCCAACCCCTCCGCTTTCCCTATCTCCTCCACCACCCTTCCTCATACTTCCATCACCACCGCCGCTACCGCCATCAACACCACCACCAACAGCAACAACTCCGCAACAACTACTGGACCTTCATTTTATGACAACCCTGCAATCTCCTACACCACCACCTCCAAAATCACAAACTGGGACGATCACCGGAAAGCATGGCTCCTCTCCAACCCCACCCTCTCCAAACCCCTCTTCATGCTCACCGGTTCCCAATCCTCACCTTGCCGAAATCCCGTTGGAGACCATCTCCTCCTCAAATTTTATAAAAACAAAGCCGACTACTGCCGTCTCCACAACATCGACCTCTTCTATAACACCGTCCTCCTCCACCCTCTCATGACCACTTACTGGGCCAAGATCCCCCTCATTCGCGCAGCCATGATCGCCCATCCCGAAGTCGAGTGGTTCTGGTGGGTCGACTCCGACGCCGCCATCACTGACATGGACTTCTCCCTCCCTCTCCACAAGTACCAAAACCACAACCTCGTCGCCCACGGCTGGCCTCATCTCGTCTACGAGAAACGCAGCTGGGTCAGCCTCAACGCTGGCGTTTTCCTCATCCGCAACTGCCAGTGGTCTCTTGACTTCATGGACGTCTGGGCCTCCATGGGTCCTCAATCCCCAAACTATGAATCCTGGGGCAAAACCCTCAAAGCGGAGTTCTCCGACAAGCTCTTCGGTGACTCTGACGATCAGTCTGCCCTTGTTTACCTTCTCCTGCATGAGAAACGCAAGTGGGGTGATAAGATTTACTTGGAAAACGACTTCTACTTTGAGGGTTACTGGCTGGAGATTGTTGGCAAGTTGAACAAGATTGACGAGAAGTATATGGAGATTGAGAAGAGGTCGTTGGAGCTGAGGAAGAGGAAGGCGGAGAAGGTGGCGGTGGTGGTGAATGCGGCGGTGAGAGAGAAGTATTTGAGGGAGATGAAGATGAGGTTTGGGAGGGAGGGTTGGAGAAGGCCTTTCATAACTCACTTCACTGGATGTCAGCCATGCAGCGGAGATCATAACAAGATGTACTCTGGGGAGAATTGTTGGGAAGGGATGTTGAGAGCCCTTCATTTTGCTGATGATCAGGTCCTCAGAAACTATGGATTTAGGCATGAGAAGGTTCTTGGGAACGAGTCTGCCACCGCCGCCGCCGTTCGGCCACTACCTTTTGGGTTTCCGGTCACTTGATGGGGTAGTTTTGTGGTCCAGCATTTTGTGGTAGTTTTTAAGTAGTTTTTAAATGGTTTCAGTTTAAAATGGGAAATAAAAGTTCACTTGTGTGGTTTGTGTTTCCTTTTTTGCTTTTTCATTTTTATGTTTTTAGTGTTTCTATCAGGCCATGCGTGAGCTGTTTGTCTCGAACACACCTCTTAAGAGACATCCATGAGTGAATTACTGTCATCCCGCACATGAGTCACATGAGTGAGGTGTGCAACATCACCTGTGAGTTATTTTCTCTGACGAAGATTTGAATCCTGCCATCCGGCACAGCACACAAAAAATATATATTAATGCCTTTAAGCACTTAAACCAAGTGGTTTTTGCTTTTGGGTATTTTGTTTTTCTTGATTTTGTTATATATATTAAATTATTAAATAAATTTCACCACTTGATATATGAGACGTGGCCGAAGGTTTTTTATTTTAAAATTTAAGGTGATTATTAATGTTTTTTGTTAGAGTTTTTACAAAAATGAAATGGGAAAGGAAGGTATTTATAAAGAAATTAATGATGAATTAGGGGTTTGATATTGTGGGATAAATGAGTAAAACATTTCCACGCATATATGCTATATCATTTGCATATATTATAATTCGTCCTATAATTATATTAATTATTAAAAATTAATTATTATAATATGAATTTGCCTAAGTGGTTTAAATGAAACTGTATTAAAAATTTTTAAAATCAAGAGACAATGGAATTAAGAATAACCATTAGAAAGACTTATTTAATCCATAACGGGATAACTTCTAAAATTTTTTCAATCAATAATAAAACTCACTGACATAACTTTAATTTCGATTTTATAATCTTTACTCGTTATCCAAAGGCATTCCTTATTTTTGTAACTTGGTGTTTGGATTAAAAAAAACCACTATTAGAATAACTGTCTACAATAATATATGCCAATGTTAAAATACACAATTATTAAACTAGAAATGAATATTATTAATAATGAAATGATGTTTTTGCCTATGTTAAGATTCAATTAAATAAAAATTATTAATTTTATAATTGTATAATAATTAAAGTATATAATAATTAACATATATTAAGTAATTTAAATATTTAATTATAATAAACACGAAGTAAGTAATAAACATATTTCATTATAATAAATTTAAGTGAAATGCAAATTTACCCGCGAATAATGATGCAAGTGAGATAATTAGAGCGAATTATGAATAATGATGAAAATAATTAGAATAATTAGAGCGAATAGTGATGCAAGTGAGAATTTAACTAAATAAGACTAATTAATTTGAATAGCTAATTAAAATAATTAGAGCGAATAATGATGCAAGTGAGATACTTAATTTAAATATTTAATTTTTAAAGTTGTTTTAGATATTAATATTTAGAGTATTTTATAATAATTAAAAGGGAGGCATGCTCTTAATAATATAATAAACATTATAGAAATTTATTTAAAAAATATCATTTATTTATAGTAAGGAGAGAAAGGTAATTTCCCCACATATCTTTAACCTTTTTTTTTCCATTCCCCACACCAATTCCCTTCAACCAAAAATTGTTATATTACTATCTCGTTCTCTTATTTCCATTCCTCCTAATTCATTTCTTTTATCCCCATTCCACAAATCAAATTATTTTTAACCATAAAATTTTAAATATTTTAAATTTTGTGTTTTGTTTATTTGAGAATTAAAAACCCAAACTTTGGCCTATTTGACTATTTTTATATTTTTTTTAATGAGCTTAATAACTCGTCCATTTCAACTAATGTTACGAGAAAATTTTGATATTTTTGACAAATCATTTAACAAGAATATAAAATACTATCATTTTAATGTGAATGTGGTATAGGTTACTAATTTTAAATAATTAAATGTGAAGTTACTTAAAAAAAAGTAATTTTTCCAGTGAATCATATGAAAATGGACACTTTAAAGCATATTATTATTATTAGTAACACAATAGTTATTGGTTCCCTAATTGTGGGATTAGTGGATTAATATTATATTTGACCAAACATTAAATGGTAATAAGAGGGAATGGAATAAAATAAAATGACAGAGGATGACTTGGTGCTTTTCTTGTGGGCATTGGAAAAATTGTGCATGATTGTGGCCATGATTTTAGCTATGTTTCGGAATTTATATTTGGACTAAATTTTCAATATTTTCAATGTTTTCTAACCAAATTGAAGAAAGGGATTATTTGTTTAGTTAGTATTTTAATAAAAAGTCATTAATTAAAATAGTGAATTATAATTTAAGTTGAATAATAATTAAGTGAAGTATTTAATTTTATATTTCAATCTGAATTAATAATATGTGATGTTATTTGTTTAATAAATTTACTTACACTTAAAACATGAGGAGCATCAATGAAATCTTATGAATCACTTGTGTGTTTATTGACATTGATGCATTTTCTTTCAAAGTGGTAAGTTATTAACCATCAAGGCCGGAAATGTAATTTTGGAATTTATTAATATTTATGACTAAAATACAAAAAAAAAAAAGTATCTTAGAATGTATTTCTTTTTTTATATTTTGTGGTTTAGTTTTCTTATGTATAATTTCCGGGTTAATCCGGTGAACTATGCTTAATAATGATTGTTTTGTAATATAATTTAAAATATAATTATTGAATTATACATAAAATATTTTTTAAAATAAAATAAAAAATCACATTAATATTTCAATATAATTGTTCTTTGACTCTGTATAAAATAAAATATGAACCGATTCTTCAATAAAAAATATGAATATATTACAAAAAAAAAAAACTTTTAATGTCAATAAATCAAAAGTGATTCATGAAACAATATTTGTATTTCAAATTACAGCACTTTGATATAATTTCAGATGTCGTTAACTGGTAGAGTATAAAAACATAACAAATACATATACATACGGACACGTGTAAAAAAACATAACAAAGCACGCAAGGCATACTACAGGAGAGAAAAGTTAACAGCGGCGCTCCCATTTTCTCCGCACATTGCGCCACGTGTCCAAACCTAGATGGACCCCACTACTCTTAAATGTAGCCAATAACGGGGCCCGCTCTTTCAGTGTTTAGAAAGTGGGTCCCATTTCCCCGAAAGACCATCACCGACGCCCTTTAACTCCTCCTCATCCATATACGAACCAAACCATCTTCTTCTTCTTCTCTTCATTCACAACATCAATGGCGGCCTCCTCCCTCTTCTTCAACTCTCTCACCTTCACCGGCGGCGCCGCCCTCGCCGTCTTCCTCCTCTGGTCCATGTACTCCTTCCTCCTCCCCAACCCTAGCTCATCCACCACTTTCCCCACCACCACCACAACCACAACCACAACCACAACCACTTCATTAAATGCCAACTCCGCCACCACCACCACCACCACCACCACCTCCAAAATCACAAACTGGGACACTCACCGGAAAGCATGGCTCCTCTCCAACCCCACCCTCTCCAAACCCCTCCTCATGCTGACAGGCTCCCAACCCAACCCCTGCCGGAACCCCATCGGCGACCACCTCCTCCTCAAACTCTACAAAAACAAAGCGGACTACTGCCGTCTCCACAACATCGACCTCTTCTACAACACCGCCCTCCTCCACCCTCTCATGGCCAAGTTCTGGGCCAAGCTCCCCCTCCTCCGCTCCGCCATGCTCGCCCACCCCGAAGCCGACTGGCTCTGGTGGGTCGACTCCGACGCCGCCATCACCGACATGGACTTCTCCCTCCCTCTCCACAAGTACGAAAACCACAACCTCGTCGTCCACGGCTGGCCTCATCTCGTCTACGAGAAACGCAGCTGGGTCAGCCTCAACGCCGGCGTTTTCCTCATCCGCAACTGCCAGTGGTCTCTTGACTTCATGGACGTCTGGGCCTCCATGGGTCCTCAATCCCCAAACTATGAATCCTGGGGCAAAACCCTCAAAGCCGACCTCTCCGATAAGCTCTTCGACGAGTCCGACGACCAGTCCGCCCTTGTTTACCTTCTCCTGCATGAGAAACGCAAGTGGGGTGATAAGATTTACTTGGAAAACGACTTCTACTTTGAGGGTTACTGGCTGGAGATTGTTGGCAAGTTGAACAAGATTGAGGAGAAGTATTTGGAGATTGAGAAGAGGTCGCCGGAGCTGAGGGAGAGGAAGGCGGAGAAGGTGGCGGCGGCGGCGAATGCGGCGGTGAGGGAGAAGTATTTGCAGGAGATGAAGATGAGGTTTGGGAAGGAGGGTTGGAGAAGGCCTTTCATAACTCACTTCACTGGGTGTCAGCCATGCAGTGGAGATCATAACAAGATGTATTCCGGGGAGAATTGCTGGGAAGGGATGATGAGAGCTTTGAACTTCGCTGATGATCAGGTGCTCAGGAATTATGGGTTCAGGCATGAGAAGGTTGTTGGGAATCAGTCTGCCGCCACCGCCGTCCGGCTGTTGCCGTTCGGGTTTCCGGCCACCGGGTAGAGTGTGCTTTTGTTGATGTTGTGGGTCTTCTTGGATGGGTAACTTTACATGGTTGAGCTGAAAAAAAAAGGAAATAAAAGTTTAGGGAAAGACAAAAAAGTGGACTCTGTGATGTTTGTTACTGCTCTGTTTTGTTTGTTTCTTTTCCCTTTTTCTTTCTCTTTTGATCTTTTTTTTTTCTTTCTTCTTCCTTCTTTTTCTTTTCTTTTTTGTTTTATTTTGTTACCTTCTTGACTTGATATATATATATATATATATATATATATATATATATATATATATCTTCTGTTTGAGGGGCAGAAGAGTATGAACGGTTGAACTATATATTTTCTTTTTAGTTATATGGCGGTGAATTTTATTGGGACCATCGGCTTTTTGATTTATGGTATCCAATCCTGAGCTATGTATTTTGGAAAAGATTTGAGATTGGAATTGAACTTCATATTTGAGATCGAAGCTGAAATTCATATAAAATAAAGGTATAAAATCATAGATGTTTATTGAATTTATCCCATGTTTTTGTTGTGTTTTTGTTAAAAAATTTATTAAGTAATTTGGACGGTGATTAATGTTTTTAATTAGGGGTTTAATGGAGGTCATGAGATGAGAGAATAGGGCATTTATAGATGAAGTCATTAATGATAGGGGTGGGGGTTTACTATACACAGGGTTAAATGAGTGAAAAAAATACAAAGTGGGAATTTTGTTGCTTTAGCCTTGAAAATAATTTAAAAAAAAAAAACTTTAAAATGGTTAAATAAAGTTTTTTTTTTTTTTTTGAATAATGATAACCTGACTCTTATGCATAATGATAATATATCACATTATTGAGATCCTAATTTTATAGTTTATTAATTTTAAGATAAATAAATGTGAAACTATTTTGAAAAAAAAAATTGTTTTTAGGATTTGCATTTTAAGGAGAGGAGTGTTAATTATGTATTGAATCTGGTATTTAGGTTTCTAAGCCTAAATTCTTTTTTTTCTAAAATACAATTTAAACCCATCTTTCTCTTGAAGGCTTGTATTTCTCCTATCATCACTGATAGTATAGTATGTCTGTCTAATTTTGGTTTAATCGTGCGGTCAATAAACAAGCATCACCGATATTTAGGACTTTTGAAGGTTTCACTTGTTAGGGTCATTCTTTAGCAACTTAGCTTATTTGACTAGAACAATAATAATTTTTTTTTTAAATTCAATTTTGTTCCAACCTATCTTCTATCTTAGACAATTCTCATAGTTAACAACATAATTTTTTTTTTTGCAAATTTTAATAAAATTGAAAAAGCTTTAATTTGAGGATTCATTTGACACCATGAAGGACAACCTTGTGCAACTGATCCTATTGAATTGATAACCAACTTGGGCATTGGGGTATTTTCAATGTTTGCTCATGTCCACACCTCCCCAAGTTCCTAGCTTTTCACAAGGTTCATTTGTATCTTTAGTTTTTAAAATTTATTTCTATTTTTAACTCACCGTTTTCCTTGTTTGATCCATTTTAGTTTTTAAAATTATGTTTTATCCATTTTAAAAAAAAAAAAGGGGGGGGCCCGCCCCGCCCCCCCGGGGGGGGGGGGGGGGGGGGGTGTGCTGGGGGGGGCCGGCCCGCCCCGCCCCGTTCCAAGCCGGGCCGGGGCGCCCCCCCCCCTTTGGGGGGGGGGGGGGCCCCCGCGCGCCCGGGCCGGGGGGGGGGGGGGGGGGGGGGGGCGGGCCGGGCCCCCCATATTTTTTTATTTTTTTTTTTTTTTTTTTTTTTTTTTTTTTTTTTTTTTTTTTTTTTTTTTTTTTTTTTTTTTTTTTTTTTTTTTTTTTTTTTTTTTTTTTTTTTTTTTTTTTTTTTTTTTTTTTTTTTTTTTTTTTTTTTTTTTTTTTTTTTTTTTTTTTTTTTTTTTTTTTTTTTTTTTTTTTTTTTTTTTTTTTTTTTTTTTTTTTTTTTTTTTTTTTTTTTTTTTTTTTTTTTTTTTTTATATTTTTATATTTTTTTATTTTTATAATTTTTTTTTATTTTTTTTTTTTTTTTTTTTTTTTTTTTTTTTTTTTTTTTTTTTTTTTTTTTTTTTTTTTTTTTTTTTTTTTTTTTTATTTTTATAATTATTTTTTAAAAATAAAAAAACCCCCCCCCCCCCCGGGGGGCCCCCCCCCCCCCCCCCCCCCCCCCCCGCCCCCCTACATTTTATGAAGGAAAAGAAAAAAAAATAGAGTGAGATAATAGTTGAATTTGAAGGTATTAAAATGATTTCATTTGATCTATTTCCTAGGCTTGAATGTGGATTTATTTCAAGTTGTGACATTTGCTGGAAATGTACTTGTTGAATTTATTAATATTTATGAAGAAATCACATGAGATGCATGTTTCCATTTTTCACATTGAATTGGACCATCAAGCAAAATGTTATGATTATTTTTATTTATTTATTTATTTATTTATACGCATCTCGAACCAAAAATCAAATTTGAAAACTTTAAATTATTTTTTACTATATTCACTACATTCATCTTGATTTCAGTCCATGTTTCTATAAAATTTATAAAATAATCTTCACTCATAAATTGATAGGAGTAGATACAACAGTCTTGAGGGTATAATAGTAATTACACATACCGAAAACCTAATTCCCCTGAATTATTTTTCTATTACTTTTCTTTTTTTAAAGAAAATTATTTCCCATTAGTCACACAAATTCCATTCATGTAAAATCTACTGGTTATTTTCTAATAAGTTAATGGGCTCCAAAAAATGTGTGGCATGCTATCAAAGTACAAAACAAAACCCATGATCATGTCACATGGTTGGTTGCACTGTGCATTGATATTCATATATAATTGAAAAATAACAAATTAAACAGTAAATCTTTATATGCCGACAATTCTTTACATCCATTATATATATATATATATATATATTATAAAAGTAACTAATAATTCATCTTCAATATAAAAATATATATATTTTTTCATAAAATAAGATAAAAGAAAGAGAATATCGAAATGCCCACACTTTAGCTTCTTCTTTTCTTATTTATTCTTCTCTATATCCATAATACAAAAATAAGGGTATTTATAGTATTTCAAGAAATGGATGGACGGTCGGGATTGATTCAATCCGACGGTCCAGAACATTTTGGTAGATGGAATAGTGAAAATTTGGCTGCTGCTATAGTACCGTTTTTGCTACATTAGGCATCCATTATTATGTATTTTATAACAATACATTTGTTCTTGTATTTGATGAAATCAGATAAAAACATTGGTTTGGAAAAATAATAATCACATAAAATTAAAGGTTTCATAATTGGCCACCTTTCATGCATCAAGATATTTTGAGTCAAATTGTCAATGTTTCATCATTTCTTTTTATCCCCCATTTAAATGAATCCATTTGGGCTTGCCCAATTTATGAGTCCAAAATTGAGAGTTTGGGCTACTCTATGCCTTTTTGGATAGATGCTTATTTATTTCATGCCAAGCCAATTAAAACTAATTTGTTTAAATGCACTATTAAGTGATGCCGCTTGTATTAAATGTCTATTTTTAGAAGTTTTTGAGGTTGTAAGTTACTTATTCATATATCCAATTTAGGGGTTTATTTTTAAATTTACACTTACTATAATTTTTTTAAATACACTATTTTCAACCGTTGTTATTATTTTAAATGATGGAGTGATCAATGGATAAAATGGAAATGATAAGTGAAATGCCCTTACAATTTTTAATTTTAACTACTTTTTTTTTTTATAAAAAAGTTAAAGTAGGCACTTTTAATCATATTGAGGGAGTGATTAGTAGCCATTTTAGTTGCAAATCTTGAATAAAATTGGTTAAGTAATTAAAGCATGTGCAAAAAATTTAATTATATTTAAAAAAAAAATTATTTATATAGAATTGTTTTCACTGATTTGAGTACCATAATAATTAATCTGATTTAAGAAAAATAAAATAATCCTATGATACAAAATAATTACAATAATTTTAAAATACTGTAAAGAGTCAATTCTGTAAATTTATTTATACAAACATCAGTTATCATAAAACCAAATAAAAACTAAAATGGGTTTCTAAATTTTTTCCAAAATAACCATCCTTTTTATTTTAATTGTCAAAATAACCATACACAAAATATATTTACCAAACTAGCCATGAAACCATCACATCAACCCCTATCTCATCACCCATGTGTTTTTAAAATATAAAATATTATGTTTTTTTCAAGAACACCCTTTATTTGTTTAAAAATACAAATAAAAAATATTTTTATTTTTTAAACAATTTTCTTAAATTATTATTATTAAATATTTATTATTATTTTTATAAAAAACGAACAAAAGAAAATTTTTTATGGGATTTATTTTAAAAGATATATTATTTTAAAAGATATATTATTTTAAAAATATATTATTATTTTTTAAAAACACCCTATTTAAGTTGTTAATTATTAAAATCTTTTTTAACTACATTTATTTAAAATATATATTATTATTATCATTGGTTTATAAATTTTTTTTATTTTTTAAGTAATTATTATTAAAACCTTATTTTTGTTAAACCACATTTTTTTAGAAAAATTTGGATAACTAAATATTATTGTTATAATAACAATAATTATTATTATTAAAAATGATATGCATTGAGGCACACCATGTAATGACATGCATTGATTGTACATCAAGTAGGCTTCAGATGTAGAATCTGATTCCTCCTATAAAGCTGGTTGTGCATGTCTACTTCACAAAAAACACCATGAGTTGATTACACACCATGTAGGCACACCAGGTAGGCTTCATGATAAGAAATAACATGCATTGACTGCACACCAAGTAGGTTTCAGATGTAGAAAGAATCTGATTCCTCCTATAAAGCGTGTGCGTACCTACTTGATAAGAAACATCATGCATTGATTACACACCAGGTAGATTTCAGCTATAACAAAAATAAGATTCTCCTATAAAGCTGGTTGTGCATGCTACTTGACAAGAAACACCATGCGTTGATTACACACCAGGTAGGCTTTATGATAAGAAATAACATGCATTGACTGCACACCAAGTAGGTTTCAGATGTAGAAAGAAACTGATTCTTCCTATAAAGCTGATTGTGTATGCCTACTTGATAAGAAACAGTATGCATTGATTACACACTAGACATGCTTCAGCTATAACAAAAATAAGGTTCCCCCTATAAAGTTGGTTGTGCATGCCCACTTGGCAAGAAATGACATGCATTGATTATACATAAGGTGGCCTTCAGATGTAGAGAGAATCTGATTACCCCTACATGATAAGAATGACAATGACACACCAAGTATATTTCAAATATGGGGGGAATCTTATTCCTCCACAAGGTAGGCAAAACTCCATGTATAAATATCCCCCCTCCTTTTCCATCTTCATAAACTCTTAAGCCTTATCTTTCTCTTTCACAAAAGGTTAGTAGACATTTGTTAGATATACATATGATATATAGTTTATAACAATTATCTTATATGATTTTTTTCCCTAATCTGTCTTCTCTCACTTTGTTTTCAGGATGAGTAATATAGAGCTAGCCGTGGTTGTTTATTGGGTGGTTATTTACTAGAAACAACTGAAAGACCTTCATATTCTGGGGGCTATAAAACAGTAATTGGGGTTGACACCAACTGCACTTTGAGTGCATTAATATAAGAAACGATTGCTACTGCTATTAACTTCAACTTGAGCAATAACTATATGAGCATCAAGTGTAGATGGCCTATAAATCGTGGTGCTAGCACTATCATTAATATTGATAGCGATAGGGCAACATCATTAATGTTGAGGTTACGTACCCCAATATTATATGTGAATGAAGGAGGACCGCGTATAATCCCAACCACCACATACATTGTGGACACTTTGTAAGTTTGTGAACTTTTTACCTCATAAAAATATATACGTCATTTTATAATCCTTTATCTGTAATACATATGTTTTTCTTTTCTTTGTAAGCTTCAGTGGTCATGAAGTTGGAAGCTCCAGTGGTCATGAGCATTGGAGTTGTAATGAAGATTCTATTGCACCTGCAAATGAGGCTGATAATGTTGATTTTGAAGCACCTACAAATGACAACAATGATGATGACAATGATGACTATGATGACTATGATGATGATGATCATAGCAATGATGATAATGATGATGAAGACGAAAGTAGTGATGATGATGCAAGTTTACCCACTGATGTGCAAGAAGGTGTAATAGCAGAAGATGCCATGCTCGCAACCACCTCAAACATGGAGCAAGGGGCAAATGTGGCCTCACATGATCACACACAATTTGAGCCTATTCCTGGTATGTCAACAATAGATGACTGGTATAACGCAACAGAAATAGATGATGTGGAACCACATACATCCACCGGAGATGAAGAGTCATTAAACTTCAATGATTGGGTTGGTCGTATGTTTAATTCAAAAGCACAATTAATAGACATACTGAGTCGTTGGTCTATTAAAAAAGCAGTTTCATTTATTCGTGTGAAGAGTAATAAATCCATGCTCACTGTAAAATGTGCTAGTTCAGATTGCGATTGGCGCCTTCATGCTTCAGTTTCATCTAGAACATCTCTATGGGCCGTGAAAACTTATCCGAGGTGGCATAGTTGCACCAATGAAAGAATTCAAGCTGACAATCGGCATTGCACAGCTAAACTGATCTGTGAATTAGTGTTGTCAACATTAAGAGCTGATTTAAGCCTGAATATAGCACAAGTACAAGCAATGGCGAAAGACATGTACCATGTTGATGTCGGTTATACTAAGGCTTGGAAAGGGAAGAATAAGGCTCTCAAACGTATATTCGGATCATGGGAGCAGTCTTATGCTGAATTGCGGATGTATTTTACTGCTTTGATATGCTCCAACCCAGGTACTATTGTTGACTTTGATTCTGAATGGGGTCCTGGATGGGAACATTTTAAAAGGGTATTTTGGGCTTTTGGGCCATCTATAATTGGTTTCAATTCTTGTCGTCCCGTTCTCTCGGTAGATGGGACATTTTTGCATGGGAAATACAAAGGAACTCTATTAATGGCTACAGGGGAAGATGCTGAAGATCACATATTTCCTTATGTATTTGCTATAGTTGAAGGAGAGAATAGAGAAAGTTGGTTATGGTTTTTAAATAATGTATGCAAAACATTAGATCCTTCGCGTCCTATATGCATTATCTCTGACCGATTCAGAGGTAACATAAATGTTGTTCGTGAAGCTTTCCCTCCACAATATGGTCATGTTCATCGGTACTGTTTGCGACATCTTACTGATAATTTTTTACAACTTTGCAAAAGCAAATCTAGTGCAGATCTTTTTTGGAGGGCGTCAACAGCTGTCTCAACACAAAAATTTGAAGAGTTGCAGAACATATTGACCGAAAGATACCCCATGTTTGCAGATTTCTCCTCATCTATTGGGCCAAGAGAAATGTGGACAATGGTGCATGATAATGGTAGACGTTGCGGACGGCACAGCACTAACTTATCAGAAAGTTTTAACTCAGTTCTCAAAGGTGCTCGTGGTTTACCAGTAAGAGCTCTTGTATCATCCACTTTCCATCGTACTACGATGTATTTTTTTAAAAACCGTGAACGCGGACTTGCTATGAATCGAACTTTGACAACGAAGCAAGAAGCAAGAATGCATGATGGTATTGAAAAAGGCCGATATTTAAACGTTCGGCGCTTTAATTATAATGAATTTCAAGTTACAGAATGTGTTAATGAGGACACAATTGATTATGAAGTAGTCCTTAATGGAATTCATTCCACATGCACGTGCGGATTTATGGTTGCTCGTCGATTCCCATGCATACATGTTTTGAAGGTATGTAATGCTGCAAATGCAAATATCAACCCATATGTGTTGTGCCCTGCCTGGTATACTCTAGGCTTCTATAGACAGACCTATGCTCCATGTTTTCATCCAGTACCAAGTTCGCAGTTTTGACAATCTGTTCCTGGACCAAAGATGGTTCCACCTGTAGGACGACGGACCGTCGGCCGACCAAAGATCAGACGTAGACGCATGTACATGGATCGAAACCCTGATCATAGTAGACATAATTTATGCTCTTTATGTAAACAAGCTGGACATTATATAACTACTTGCCTAACACGGGGTAGAAATATGTAACGTAAGAACATTGATAAATGTATTTTCTATTTGTACTTTAATGCAATTATTGTATTTTAAACTGCAAATAAGTTATTCGATGATGATAATAATAAAAATAATAATAATAATAATAATATAGTTGTAAAAATAAGTTTTTAATAAAAATAATACTTTTGAAAAAAATGTATAGACTAATGATAATAATAATATATTTTTAAAATAAATGAAGTTAAAAAAGCTTTTAATAAATAACAACTTAAATAGGGTGTTTTTAAAAAATAAAAATTTATTTTTAAAACAATATATCTTTTAAAATAAATCCCGTAAAAAAAATTTTATTTTGTTCATTTTTTATAAAAATAATAATAAATATTTAATAATAATAACTTAAGAAAATGGTTTAAAAAATAAAACTATTTTTTATTTGTATTTTTAAAAAATAAAGGGTGTTTTTGAAAAAAAAACCTAATATTTTATATTTTAAAAACACATGGGTGATGATGAGATAGGGGTTGATGTGATGGTTTCATGGCTAGTTTGATAAATATATTTTGTATAGGGTTATTTTGACAATTAAAAAAAAAGATGGTTATTTTGAAGAAAAAAAACCCTTAGGGGCCGTTTGGTTCGCGGTAATGTGAAAATATTACCGGGAATCTGGCGGTAATATGAAAACATTACCATGTTTGGTTACTGTAGCAATGGTAATGTGAATGGTAATGTGAGATTACCAATAGTGAAATATTACCACCAATCTGGTAATCTGGATTACTACCAAAATAGGTGGTAATCCAGATTACCAAGTTGGTGGTAATCTGGAAATTTTGTTTTTTCCAATTATACCCCCACTTATTTAATCTAATTTCATATTATACTTATTATCAAAACCCTAGTTTTGTTCTATTTTTATTAAAATATTTATAACAATATATATATATATATATATTATAATTTAATTATTTATGTATCTAAATAATTTAAATTAAAAGTTTTAACATTTTATATGTAGAGGTATTTGAGTAAATTTATTTAATATATAATGTAATTATATATATAATTTAATTGTTTATTTATTTAAATACTTTAAATTAAAATTTTCAAAATTTTATATATAGGGGTTTTAGGTAAATTTATTTAATATATAATTAAATAATTATATATAATTATAATAATTATATATTAAATAAATTTACCTAAACACCCCTATATATAAAATTTTGAAAATTTTAATTTAAATTAGTTAGATAAATATAAAATTATATTATAATATATAAATAAATATATATATATATATATATTTATTTATTTATTTATTTATATATTATAATATAATTTTATATTTATCTAAATATTTTAAATTAAAATTTTTAAAATTTTATATGTAGGGGTATTTGGGTAAATTTGACATATTACTGAGGTGATTTCCATGACTAATCAAACATGGTAATGAAAGATTACTAGTAATATAAGTTCTCAACCAAACACAGTAATCTCCCATTACCACAACATTCCCGGGCATATAACATTCCTGACCCCATTACCGTGGTAATCTCATTACTGTGGTAATATATCATTACTGTGAACCAAACGCCCCCTTATAAAAATCTAAGAGCAAGGTGATTTCAGTTCTTATAATATTTGTTTTTAATAAATTACTAAACTCTTTTTACATATTCATTTTGATCATATAATCCTTTGACTTTTGTTTTCCTTTTTAGTTTTTATTTTGAATTTTTTTTCCCCATATTCTCTCATTGTTTTTTTATTTTAATAGAATGCTAAAAATTCCTCTAGTACTAATGACACAAAAGGGATAAGCTCGGTAACTATAAATGAATCAATATGTTTGTTAAAAGCTTGAAAGCTCAGCTTTTTAAAAATTTTACTCGGCTTGTTTATCAAGATAACAAGTGATTTCTGAATTCATTTTCTAAGCTTGTAAACTTGGCTCCTTAAGGCTCGTGAATAACTCATATCATTAAAGGCTTACTTATAAAAATAGTTAAGAGTCTCATTTATAGTACTATCAATGAGCTCATTTATAAGACTCATTTATAAAAATCATCAATATAACTATTTATAGTATCATTAATAACTTAATTTACATAAAGCATTTATAGAATCATTTATAATAATATGTTATAAAAACATTCCATATCCTATTAATATAAATTTAAGTAATAAAATATAAGATTAATTTATAATTTTTATTATAAAAAAGCTTAAGATTATTTTCATGACAAAACATTTTCGAATAATAATGTACTATTTATAAAAAAAAAACTAACGGATTTTTATTGTGCTTATGAGCCGGGCCTGAGCCTGAGCTTTAGAATTTCATAAAGCTCAGAGTAGGCCTGAGCTTGGGTCAGACTTGATTAAAATAGGCTCCAGCTCGATCGGCTCAGGCTCGATTAAATAGTGTCATACTAATAAGCTTAAACATGGCCAAGTTCAACTCGGCCTTGCTAGTTAAGGTTGGCTGCAATCAACTTTGTTAAGCTTATTAACCTAATCTCATCTAATACTTAATTATCTCTCACCTAATCACCTCATGAGTTTCCTATAAATAGAGGCACTCATATCAACTCAGCACAGCCTCAAAATTGAAGAGAAGAGTGAGGGTGAATGTGAGGGTGAGAAAGTGAGAAAAATAGTGGGAAAAATATTTTTGAGAGTTTGTGTTGCTTTTGTTACTGGAGAGAATTAGTTGGTATTTTCCCTATTAACAGAAAGCTTGTAGCTCCTTTTTTTTACCACTATAGTAAATTCTTCTATCTTGCCCGTGGTTTTTACCCTGATTTGTTTAGGGGTTTTCTACGTAAAATCTGTGTCTATCATTTTTATCTTTCATCTTCAACTACTTATACTGCGACCATGCTCCACTCAGTTCATTTTATTCCGCAACAGGCTCGGCTCATATACAGCCTCTAGGAGCTCTCCTCTCTCAAGTCTGGGCTCAAGCACATTAACAAAGAGATAAGATAGGGAAATTTTATAATGTTAATTGAGATTTAAAAATAAAAGTTTTGAAAAGTAGAAATGTTTTTAAAACTTAACGAACTTGAAGAATTTTTAGAGGAATTGAAACAGTGGAGAGGAAGTTGCTTTCACTTACTCTTTTCTTTCTCTGCTATTTATATTAAAACAGATATTATATATATATATATATATTTTAAGAAACGAAAAATAAAGATATCGTGCTATAACTGAGAGACCAAAAAAAAAAGTTACAAATTGTCATAAAAACAAGAGCAATGAGTTAAAAATGAAAAGGATATACTCTGCATGTGAACTACATACAAATGGAATTGAACATACAATTAATTACCTTGCATGTAATTGGAACCATGAAAAACCTTTTGGTAAAGATTATTATTATTATTATTTGCAATTAAAAGTTTGAAGCTGAGAGTGGTGGTGGTAGTAGTAGTGGTAGGCCATGCATGCAATGCAAGTGAGTCCAAATCAAAAGTTGATTTAGATCAGATAGAGCCCACAAAATCTCTTCATGTTAGATATGGCTTGTTTCTTTTGCCAACCTTCTCTAATTTCCTTGTTCTAGCACTGTTTACCATCACAATATGTATAAATATATATTGTTGATAAAATATTAAAGTTTTATTAATTGGTATTTCAATTATCATGACCACTCTCTCGTTATGAAGATCAAAATGATTGGATTATAAGATCAAATCATGAACTACTTTTTCTTTTCTTTATTTAGGTCACATTTATCTCGTGTGCGCATTTACTCATTGTCGTTTCATCTAGTCTATATATATGTTAATAATGCATGAATAATGATATATTCTTATCAACTATCTACGCACTTTGAACCAAGAAAAAGAAAAACATTTAAAGAATGCTTGCATTAACTATTCATTGTAGAGCAATCATAAGATATGCATGACATGACTATAAAATCTAAATCAATGAGTTGAGATTTAAGACATTATCAATGTGATGGTTATCAAATGATTTTGATAATATGTGTGTTACATGAGCCATATATATTTTGACACGACACAATTTAAAAATTTGGTTTAGGAAGGCTAAGTAATTATTTATCGATAACTGATTTATCTCGGATTTTAGTCATTTTGACTTGATTGTTTTTCCAAAGTATTATTTAGTAATTTAATTTAACTTAAATATAAACTATTTAAACTCTTTATTTTGGAATTTGTTAGACATTTATTATTATTATTATTATTATTATTATTATTGTTCATCTTTTTGAAAAACAAAACCTTCGACGTTTTTTCTCTAAATTACTCTTGATTTTCTTCGTTGTTGTTCTTCATGATATTGATATTTTTGACGCTGTAGTTTGATTTATGTTCAATATAAATTCCTTGGCAACTTTATAGGAATGTGTGAATGGTGCATAATAATTAGGTGGGCAACTTACCTTTTTTCTTTTTTTATTAAATATGGACAAGCCATATTGGAGATGTATATAGAAATAGAGTTTATATCTCGCCATCTATATCCACACTCATATGAGCTAATATAAGAATTCATCTTCTCAAAAGAATACAAACACCCTATATAGAAAGCTCAATACCAATAGACCAAATGGTTGTTGATAAGTGCGTGTATAAATCTATTTTTGAATTATTTTATATATTCACTTTGCATGTATTTGCATTATTCGTGTGAAAACATAATACTTAGATATGTTTTTTTGATTGTAGGATATTGATAGAGTATAATGAGCTTAAAGGAACAAAATGAAGAAATTACAGGCTAGAAGAGTGAAGAAAGTGTTTTCTCAACACCATAGAACGAGAATATGCTAACTAGAACACCTTACTGTGGTAATTTTCTGACAAAAGTACTTGCGGGCATGCATATGCCTGTAAATGGGAGCATAAAGGCCAGACATAAGGGCTTAGGACAAGATTTACACCCATAAACCATGGTGTAAGAGTCAGGTAAAGTAGCATATGGGCAAGACACATGCCCGTAAGAGACGTCGCAATCTCCAAGCAGTGAAACTTACGATTCAGTGCTTACTCCCATAAGCGAGACCGTAACACCAAAATAAAAGACCTTACAAACGGGACTTACGACCATCTGTACGGCATGTGACCCTTCTTCTCCAAATAGTTACAACCTCTATTTTACCCATGTAAATCACCCATAAGAGATGAGATATAAAAAATTATGCTGAGAGTTTTTTAGGGATGTTTTGATGACGGAGCTTAGGGAAGAGTGGAGAAGGATTGCAGCAGTCTTTCTCCGATTGAAGACGCTTCACTGGGGCATTACCAAGGGTTCAAGGGTGTATTGGAAGCCGATGGGGTACTCCTTCAGTGACACCATTAAAGACTTGAGGCAACAATCACCAATTTGAGCCTTGGAGAAGATTGGGAGAGTTTTATTACTTTTTAATATGTATTTCTTCTCCATTGGATTGTATGATTGCTCCCCTTTGATGGAGAGCTATACTCCTCGACGTTTTGAGTGTAAATGAATCTTGGGTTATCATACTTTTGACTTTGGTTATAGACATAAAAACTTTCATTGCCTATTGAATTGTACCTTCATATTTTGGATTCAATCATTCGTTTTCTATTATTTTGAACTCTATTGTAGCGAGAGGTGAGAATTCTTGTGAGATGTATGCTTCTGAGGAACCGAGAGATCCACTGTGTATAGACATGCCATGATTAGAGGAAAACACAAGTCCACCTAGAGATAGAGTTTTTTGGGATTAAATTGTATCCCTATGTTCTTCTCAAATGGATCAATTAAGGTTCCTTGCATAATGCAATCATAGGAGTGAGCTCATGAAGAAGTTTCGATTGTCACTTTATATGAGATTAGTTGCATTTCACATTGAGAGAAGGAATAGTATGATTTAGAAATTTTTTTTGGTTTAAATTAGGTGCAATACTTTAATGCAACTTTGTACAAGACTCAGTCATAACCACAGAAAATAATCTACACCCGAGACACCGCTTTCACTGATTGATTATCTTCCCCCTAACTTATAATTGATCGTTATCTTTCTCTCTCACTCTTTAGTATTTTCATATCATAGTTCCATATGTTAGATAATAGGACTATGATTCATTCTATTACTTGTAGTTTTTCATGAGTCCATAACTCTATTTTTATGTATATTTTACTACTTGATCAGTACATGCACTTACATCTAATTATGACATAGATCCCGTACATCAAGTGTCTGTCAACGTAATATATATATAAAGAGATGATTGAACAAAAAAACCAAGATCCACAAGAGATATCTCTAGAAATGATTTATTGCCAGAGTGGCCAAGATTTGTTCTTGTGCTTGGTAGCATGATGCCATATCACATAGCATATGGTTATACACAGTTAGCCATCTTATCAGGTCATGTCCATCAATGCATGCTCTTGAGAGATGGAGAAAGAGAGAAAGACAAGAATAATATATAATAATATAAACCTTTCATCAAAGTTAGGTGCTCCAAAAGTCTAGGCCTTCAATGTCACACCACTCTTGTTCACTGTATCTATAAATCAATCACCATATATTTCCCCACCACCCCCACCAAACCCTAAGCCAAGGCTGATCCTTTTGTCTCAAATCAATGGCTATTATGGCTATGCATGCCCTACAAAATAATATCTCTAGAATAATCACAAGTGTGTATATTTATAAATAGTCTTATCATAATTGATCCCAAGGGTTAGTGCAATCAATCATGAAGTTATTTGACTAAGATAACTATTTTGAAATTTGTATGATTTAATCAATTAGATAATAATTATATTTTAAATATAAATTTAGTTATTTATTAATTGGTTTTTGATCTATTAGTTTTCTTTTCTGGAGTAAGATACAAAATAAATCTCTGAGAGTCTTTGCCATTCGAACAAATCTCTATTAATAAATATAAATTTATTTGACAACAAGTTATAACTAAAAAAAACTCAAATAATTTATAAAACTAAAAGCTAACTATATATATGATATTAAACGTTGAGATAGATGAATATAAAATACATTTAATTCATTTTTTAATTAATTAATTATTCTAAAAACACTGTAGGCCATGATTAAAATACAAATATTATTATCATTAATCATAAAAAATTGTTAATTTCAATCCTTAATTTGATTAGTACACCCACATATATATTAAACACATGCGATAATTGAGCAGCACAAATATGCTCTCATTCAAAAAGTAAAATAAATTGCCTCAATTACGAAATTGAATTTTTTTAATAATATAAATAAATAATTCATTACACATTTTTTTTCCGTCTCAACTAGGTATGAGGATAAAAACAAATTTTTAACATTTTATATAGAAGAAAAATATCTTAATTACGCTTGCATTGATAATAAAGAAACATATTCACAACTCTAAGGGAGAAAATTTTGCTTATCCAAGTTTAATTGTCAACTATTAAACTTTGACAAAGGTTTGAATATTTTAGAATATATATAATAACCTTTCATTTATGTTATCTAAATTTAAAATTTAGAGACGTTTACAATAGCTATTGAACTTGTATTCAACGGTTATGGTTCATTTACACAAACAGTATGAAATAATTCTAAACATTATAAAATAGTAAAAAACTATATAATATTTTATATAATATTTATATAAATAATAGCTATCTAATCATGATTTAATAACTCTCAATTAGGCATGTAATTGATCGAGTTCGAGCCGAGTAGTAGAGAGCTCGAGCTCGAGCTCGACTGAAAATTCGGTACTCGATAATCGGCTCGAACTCGACCGAGTATTCATTTTATAGCTCGAGCTCGACTCGATACACAATTCGAGCTGCTCGAGTTCGCTCGATTAAGCTCAAAAATGTTGAAAATGTTCATAAACATTATGCTTGAGCTCGAAAATTTTTCCCTTGATTTTCATCAAATATATATATGTTACTACTCGATTAGGCTCGCAAGCACTCAAACCAAGTATCTAGATACTCGAACTCGGCTCGCTCGACTACTCGAGCTACTCTAGCTCGAGCTCGGCTCGACCATGACCGAGCCGAGTTCGAGTTTTCACCGAGTCGAGCCCGACTAGCATGCGAATAGAGGTGTATCATTTACACCCCTACTCTCAATCAATTTGTAGAATCATCAAAATAGTCCATCTATTTATACTAGTCGGTTCTTTTAATCCCTCTAATAAAATTTGCGCTTTTTTGCTCCTTTTATTTTTTTAATTTTAGAACATTAAGTCCCTCCATCTAACGGGAGTTAGATTTTCTATTAAATTAGCTTTGTTTGGATTAAAATATTATTTAAAAATTGATTAAAAAAATAAAAATAATATAATAATAAAAAATAATAAAAAGAACTCCAAATGGAGGCAAATTGGATCGGATAAATTGCCGTCTCCTACGATGCCACCAGTGCCAAAGCTCGGGTAGCAAGACATCATGGTTGCTTGGCATGACACTATCACGAGGCTCGAGTGACTCGCAGATCTGATGGATTTCCTTCATCCCGTCTTTGATGAGGGGATCCCCTATAGGAGTGAAACGCTGTGTGTGGTGAACATGCACGACACCATGCCGAAGATGTCGAGATCTTTTTCAACGAGTCCGTTCTACACTTCGTTCACCCCATGGCCAAAAGGTTGCAAGGAGTTTTTTATTTTTTATTATTTTTTAATCAATTTTAAAATAATATTTTAATTCAAACAAAACTAATTCAACAGTAAATTTAACTCCTGTAAGATGAAAGGACTCAATATTCTAAATAAAAAAAATAAAATGAGCAAAAAACTCAAATTATATTAGAAGACTCAAATAAAGAGATTATTTTGTGATTCCAATTTTTTTTATAGACAGTAAGTTACATGTTTGTTTAAATAATTTATTATTATATATATATAAAAGAAATCATGCATGGGATTGTACGGTAGAAAAGAGACCGGCGGAGAGTGGGGCAAGCAAAGCCGTCGATTCAGGGTCGGTGGGACCCGGCCAACGTACCATCGTCTCATCTCTTCCTCTTGTTCTTATTGATGGGCCCCATCCCTCTTCTCCCCTGTTCCGAGCGCGGCCGATTGGCCTTTGGAGGGATTCAGTTGGGTCCCACTCCTCCCAACTTCGTGGGGACTCTCAATCTTCATTCGCTTACACATCACCGATGGGCCCACCATTTCTCTTACAATATATATATATATATATATATATATATATATATTATTTTTATTTTGTTTCTTTCCATAGATGTTTCTCGTTTTTTGTTCTTGTTGTTATCCTTCTTTTTAATGTTATTTTTTTTATTGTCAACGGGCTTTGAGTCAATTGGCATTTGAGTCCCCCCGTGAGGACACTTCGCAAGTGGCGAGAGTTCGAATCCTCGGAATGAGGGTGCATGTCTGAGAATTGTGAGCACGAACTGTGGGTGGTACCAGTGCCCATGTGTGCGCGACTCCACAGGCCGCAGTCGAGGCATGCGCACGCCCCTGTCTTAGTTTAGCGGGCCCATTAAAGATTTCGTTCTTCTTGACAAAAAAAAAATGTTATTTTTTCTTATTTCATTCAAGTATTTTTTTGTATGGTTTTTTTTTTGTTGTTTTTCTCATTTTTTATTTTACATTTGTATTTTTTTTTATTGTTGATGTTTTTTTATTTTTTTAATCTGAGTTTTTTTTTCTTCTTATACATAAGTGTTTATGTGTCAAAAACATTAAATCCAAGCAAAGATTATTGTTATTTTTGTTTTTTATTTACAATTTGGATAATCCACCCCAAATGCATGTACATTTTTATAATTATACCTCTGCCATGTATCGAGAGAAAGTCGAATTTTGCCTTATGTGATTAGGGTAAAATATTCAGGCAAACGAGAAGAATCACTGGTTACTACATTCATAGTAAAAAGATGGTAATTCATTTTCCTCTCTAATGAGGTGTTGAAGGTTCTTTCTTACATCAATAGTTGAAACAATGCTTTATCTATATTTATGAATAAAAGAATTGTCAATTATGATGGAAAGATTAAAAAATGACTTACAAATCCAAACAAATAGGCTGAATATGATGACAATACGATGAGTAAAATAAATAAATAAGTAATATTTGAATCCAAAAGGAGAAAGAAAAGTAAATGAAAGGATGGAAAAGGAAAGTAAAGAAAAGAAAATGTTTAACCTTTTGTTTGCATAATGAAATTTGATGAAAGGAAAAAAATGAAAGCGGTTTTGATAACGTCTCTTTGGTTGAAGAGGGGAAAGAAAAAAATAAAATAAAATAATATGATTTATCAATTATATTTTTATTATTAAGTAAATATTTACTTATTTATATTCAAATACATGCATTATCAATAATATCTGATCAAAAAATTCATAGTTTGAGTAGATAAGCATTATAAATATTGGAATTATTGTTATTATTAAGATGTAAGCATCTCACATTTTAGACAAGATGATTCGTGGCGTGTAAACACTATATTACAATTAAATTAAATTAAATTAAAAAAAATGGAAGAATGACTTTATAAAATGATAGTATATAATTAATAAAAATATTGAGAGCATCAAAGTTTTTTATAAATTATAATTTTTTTTTTTTTTTTGAAGTTTCTCCTTCCCATCACCCCAAATTTAGGGGTTAGAATAAGGGGGATTTCGACGAAAAGTTATATTTAACTCTTCATTTACTTTTATTAAATTGAAAAAAGTAATCCAAAGAAGGAAAAGGTTCATTTTACTCTCAGTAATTACTCTAGTTTTTCTTTACTTTCTCTCATGAGCCCTCAATTTAAGTATAGCATTAGAGAAAAGCATGTACAAACTAGGAAAATACCATACACCTAATTAGCACTAAATACTAGGGAGGCAAAAAAAAAAAAAAAAACTAAGTCTTAAGCATCTAAGCACCAAAGGCATTGGCAAAAGTGAATGTTTTTCATATTACTGCTTTTTTTATTAGATCATATTATTTAGGTTTTTTCATCTTGAACAAGCTTTATTTTTCTTACTATTTTTTAATCCAATTGCTTAAATACCTGAATCTTACTGTCTATATACATTTTATATTCTCTATAAAAGATTTTTTTTTACTCAACTGTTTAGATTCCTACAACTTTAATATTTACGGTGGTGAGAATTGAAGAACAACATTAAAAAAAAAAATAAAAAAAAATAAGCATAAAGGAAAAATAAAGATATGAATACATTCTTTCGATAAAGAAAAGTAAAAATAAAATAATGAAGAAGAATAGAGGAAACATGAATAAAAATAACACAACAGCAAAAGCAAGTTAAAAAAGGAAAGGGAAAAACAACAGCAAAATTGAAGAACAATAAGAAAAAAAAAAAAAAAAAGCAACCAAATGAATACAAAACAAATTGAAGGCATTTAAAAATAAAATAAAATAAACCAAAAACTCAGTATTCCAGTACAACTCTGCTTAGTTTTTGTTGTTACCATGGCCCTTTCTCATCTTTCACACTTAACAAGCCAAAATATACAAATGGCCCCTCCATGTGCTGTGAGCTACTAAGTATTGCAGTACTGACCATGATGATGATATAACTCTGCAATGCATGCCAGTGTTTTCTAGTTAAATATCACCTCCAAAATTTATCACCTTTTCTTTTCCCCTCTTAAAACTCACATATATATATATATATATATATATATATATATATAGATTCATTTCTGTGTTTCTCTTGATGCATGCTTTGAGTCATGAATGGCTGTAAAAAAAGAAAATAAAGGAAGAAGTTGAACCTTTTGTTCCCTATTAAGCATGCAAGACACACAGAATATATTGATTGGTATGAGTATGTGTGTTTTGGTTGATCAGTAAATGGCACTCACTCATTTCTGCTGCTGCTGCTGCTTTAGGTCAAGATGTGACACTGACCAAAGAGTAATCAGTAGGGGTGTAAATGATACAGCTCTACTCGTAAGCTACTTGGGCTCAACTCGATGAAAACTCGAATGATACACCTCTACTCGAGCTCGAGCATAATGTTTATAATCATTTTCGAGCTTAATCGAGCGAGCTCGAGTAGCTCGAATTGTGTATCGAGTCGAGCTCGAGCTATAAAATGAATACTCGGTCGAGTTCGAGCCGAGTATCGAGTACCGAATTTTCAGTGGAGCTCGAGCTCGCTACTACTCGGCTCGAACTCGATCGATTACACCCCTAGTAATCAGAGAAGAAAAAAAAAAGGGAATTACAAAGATTCAAAATCAGTGCAGTAAATCACTTCAAAATTAATGTTAGCTTGGTTTTAGCCTTTCTCACACACCATTAATTTAATGATCATTGAACTCATGTTCTTATTGTTGGTTATATAATTAGTTATAGTGGTAATCTCTTAGACATCAATATTTTTTTTAGCACTGTGAAATCACTTGTTTAAATCACCAAAACATATGTTATTTGGGTTAACTTCCATTGGTAAAGATAACAATATTTTTATGTTTAAAAATAAATATTTTTAAAATGGATGATATAAAAATTAGTTGAATATAGTCAAATGGCCAGGGACTTTCAGCTAATTAAAACATAATTTAATTGAATACATATGCTTGAACTTTTAGAAAAAAACTTGAATTCAGATCAACTGATGTGCAGTGTCATCAACTCAAAGATTAAATTAAAATATTTAACGGTAATCATAATTATGAAAGCTCATGGTGTGATTAGTCTGAGTGTGGTGGCTTGGGATCAAATGATGCAATACTATCATATAAATTCTATAATCATGAAATGGCAATTTTGATTAGTAATTAAGTTGATTGGGATTAGTATAATCAAATTTTGGACACGCTTTAGAAAATTTTATTATTATGTTTGCTCAGTAACTCTTTTCAACACAACAGTAATTATAACTATTGGGTTTGTTAAGTAAAAAAAGAAATAATTCACAAATATATCATAGAAAATAGTGGTTAATATGAGGCTAAAAAAATTGAAATTCTCAAATACTCTTTTATTTAGTTTTTTTTTTTTTTTTTTTAACAAAGCATAGGAGATGATATCTCCGCTAATCTCTGCTTCGTTCCGCATGAGCTAAAATTCAAAGACACTTTTTTTTTAGTCATGGTGAACTCATATCGAGTTAGAACACACAAAAGCAAAGGAAACTGAAAAGTTTAAACCAACTAATCTAGCAGTTTCTTCAAACCAACGGGGATGGTCATTTTCCACTATGAAACAGTGATATCAGTGGGTTTCTCCTTCCTAAGTTTGCTAAAGCATCAGCCACCATATTAAGCTCCTTTGGACAGTAAGCAACATTAACCTCATTATCCTGGTTGAGCAATCTTCTTAAGTTCCTAAATCTATAGCTCACTTGCATCATTTCAGATTGTGACATCTTCCTTCAAATTTTTCAATGCCATGATGCAATCAGTGCACACTCTATCCAGCTTCACTCCTTGTCTGCTACATTGCTCCAAGGCCACTCAAATTGCCATCAGCTCGGCTTGAGCATTTGTATTTTCTATTAACAGGCTTGCTCCAGTTAAAATAATTGTACTGAGTCCTCTTGTTATGATAAACCCTGCACCACCAGGATCATGATTAGATATCCAGGAAGCATCACAAAAAACATTGATTTGATTACCAAAAATTGAGTTTTGCATGTACTCCCTGAGTTTTCCTTTGATTGTTCCAAAGAAATTCTGCATTGTGTGCAAAGCTTGCATAAAAATTTGATGTGGTTGTAGCCTCCTGCAATTAAAAACAAGATCACACCTTGCAAATAAAACCAAAAGAATGTTGGTTAGTAGATTTACTTTTAATCATTATCAATTATCTCTTGAGTATATTTTTATGGAATTTCATTATTATCCTCTGTATTTCTGAAAAAGCAGGGGTAAAACAGATATTTCACAATTATATGTTAAAAGTTTTATAAAAATTGAAAATACAACAAAAAAAAAAAGAGTATAATTGCTTGTGGTACATAAAAACATAAACCACAAAAAGTGAGTATTCCAAAAAAAAAAAAACTCCCAATAGTTAAAAAAGATATTTAAAACAAAAATGGGTCCATATAGGGTGTGAAATAGCAGAGAATAGAGTGATACATAGGCAACAAAGACAAACACTCCACCACCTCTCACTTTGGCCCTCCAAAAAACATACCCCATGATAAGACCTCAATTGAACCCCTTCTCTCCCCCTCTTCTACAAAACTTACCCCATTAATAATAATAATAATAATAATAATAATAATAATAATTGATAATTAATAATAATTGATAATTGATAATAAAAGACAGACTAGTACTAGACCATATAAGCATGGCAGAGGAGATCACAATGAGATACACTTGAGAGAGAGAAAAATCCAAGGACTACAAATAGAAAGCCTTTTGAACCATGTTGTCCTCAAATGGTCCTTTGTGTGTGATCCACATCTACAGGGTTTATTTATCTTGGTTGGAATCTGGAGCAAAACACATGGCAATGTGATTTTGTGTACAATTCACTGCCATGCATACTTAAAAGATGATTTATTATTTGTCATGATTTTTTAACCAAGTTTATTAGTGGTAAACTAATTCCACATCTCCAAGGTTTTTATATATATTAGTTTGTGGGTACGTATTTAGTTTATTTCAAAAAAAAAAAAAAAGAATGTTTGATGGTCTTATAAAAATGGTATGTAAAATTTAATATTAGTTACTATACTACTATACAATTAAATATTATTACGTATTGTGATTCACCGTTAAGTACTATATACGAATTAACAATAACAGATAGATGCGAATCTTACGATAGTCATAAGATAATCCTAAAATTGATTTCAAATTGCTATATATATATATATTACCGATGAAATCTATTTGAGAATTATGATTTGCTTACTATTTTTTTTTTTAGCACATTTATAGTTTAATTCTTAATTGTTAATTTTGTAGATAAGCCATATGTTAAGACATGCATTGGGCTTTAAAAATTATATTATTTAAGCGGTGAGGATTTAATCCTTGATCTCTGCTCACAAACAGAGATTTTGTGTCAATAGACTATCCTATGAGTGCGGTGATAATTTTTATTTTGAGATAATAATTTATTTAAAAAAACACAAATAATTGTAACTATTTTTATCAATTTTGTATGGTTTCAATATACAAACAAAAAAGTACAAATCATATTTATGTCAAAGGTACGAAAATAACGTGGGTATAAAAAATAATACCGTATTACATCAGACCATCTTCAGCTCTCCTTTTATTCCAGACAAACATCTAATCATATCATTATTTCTACAATTTTACACTGTCTAAAACGCATACTTAAATCATTCAATTCTTATTTCAATTTTCCAACATATTAATGTTAACACTATTTTATTTATTTATCATAGTAATATAAATAAAATGACAACTCTTTTATCTATAATCACTGTATATTAAAAAAAAGTTTTTAATAATATGAATAAACCACCGTACCGTACATAAACATTTCAAAATTCTTAATTATATTTTAGAAAAGTACAAAAAAAAAAACACTCGATTTTCAGTATGAAAATAAATCACCCTGTTACTCATCTACTGTGGTGGTGGTCATTTATTAAATTATTTTTTTTTATAACAACATGGACATGTATAAATACGGAATTAATCCCTCAAAATACAATACATTTTTATCCTCATTGGAACTCTTCTATCCAGCATGATATAAATATAAAAGGGTGATAATAAATAAAGAGGTCTAATGACTCTAATCCCAGTGTGGTTCTACTCCATTAGAAAAACAGAGGTTATTGGCAACTGTGGAATTGTTAATCCAGTTCTCCCCTTCACTCCAGTAGAAAAACAATTTACAACAGTGCTGTATAGATGATATATGGTACACTGCCTCTCTGGCTGTATTGCATGTGAGCTCCTTGTGCCTCTCTCTCTCTCTCTCTCTCTCTCTCTCTCTCTCTCTGTGTCTCTCTGGTTCTCTACTTATATTATCTCCCTATCTCATGAATGAGAACAAGTAAAAAAGGGCCCAAAGCCCAACTGGCACTCATTCCACTCTTTCTCTGTCATTCTATTGCTTCTCCTCCCAACTCTTCTCTTCTTCTCCAGAGATACAACACTAGGCATCAATGCTGAGAATGGGAAGATGGGAAGAAGCTCAAGGAGATAGCTCTGAGTGCACTAGTGGCTGCCAGTCTGGTTGGACAATGTATTTGGACCATTCCTTGGACAAACAACACCATCTTCCTTTTCTAAAACCTTCTTCTCATCAGCAGCAGCAGCATCATCATCATCATCATCATCATCATCCTCTTCAAGAACAAGTACAAGCAGGGGAACAAGGAGAGGATGTAGAAGAAGAGGAGGAGGAGGAGGATCTTTCTATGGTCTCAGATGCATCTTCTGGTCCACCACATCACCATGAAGAAGAGAAGTGCCATCACCACTGTTTCTTGTTCTCTGATGGAAAGAGGAGGAGAGTTGAGGGAGAGAAGCAGCAACAAGTATCACAGAAACAAGACCTCTCTTCTTTTCTTGATGACACTGCTAGCTCTCCACTTCTCACCTTCTCCAAGGTGATTTCTTTTTTTCTCTAAATTTTGTTCAATTTCTTCAGTAATGTTTTATGATGTTCTGTTTCTCATTCATTTGCTTTTCCTTTGCAGACGAGCTTCAATAGCAGCATGAGTTTGGAGATCTCTTCTTGTTTTTCTGCTACTCATTTCAATGTAAAATTCTCCATGCTAATGTTTATTATTATTATTATTATTATTATTATTATTATTATTATTATTATTATGTTATATGTACTTGTTCTTCTTTTTGCTAACATTGTGTTTGTTTGCCCAAAAACAGAGGAAGAGTTCTCAAATCATTCATTCAGAGAAAACTTCAGTAAGTAAAGAATAAATACTTTTTTTTTTAACTACTTGTTCAATTGTTTACAAAATGACTGATTTCTTTTGGTTTGATTTGTGCTCACAGGGATGTGGTGTGAAGGAAGAAGGTGGCAAAAACAAGTGGTGCTGCTAAAAAAAAAAAAAAAAAAAGAGCACAACATCTCCAAAGAGATTTCTTCTTGTTTTTCTCCCCATTTTTTTCCTTTCAAGGCAATAAAACTTGTATCTTTTTTTTTTTTTTTTTCTCCCCTTCATTTGCATTGCACATTGAATATGAAAAGTAGAACAGTTGTCACTTTCAGTCTCTGGTTATTTTTGAGGACATTCAAAAATCAGGTTGAAACTCAACTACCACCATTAATTGATGATGAGCATGCAAGCTCTGAAATGCAATAGTGATTCATGGAAGTCAGTGAGTGAGAGCATTAAGATTAAAAGATCATTATTAGCTCACAGTGGAAAAAACATCAGGCTGGAAGTTTCCAGAAATAGGGATGCCTGCAAGGGTAGATGGAATAGAAAAAGAGGGATAAATCTGGGAACTTTGGATTACATCTTCCACATGGTATTGTTTTTGCAAAGGGAGAAAGAGAGAGATTGCAGGGCCTTCTCCTTTCATTTGTTTTTAATGAAGGGATCTTTGGGTTCTAGAAAAGACTTGTGTCTCTATGTCTGAGGACAAGGTCCTTAGATGCTGCCCTTTTATTAGTGCAAACTATTACTTGTTTTTAGTTTATATTCATCACTTTAATAATTCCCCAACTTCCAAATCCAATTCATTTACTCTTGGCTCAAATAATCTATTATCAGTTAGTTTCTATGAGCACTAGTTGATTTGACTTGGTTTGTTTGGTATGTTCTATAACTTCATTTTTCATATTATTGATTAACAAATTAACTCATATAAATATAATGAAAGTTTAAGTATGGGGTATGGAGAAGAAGGATTTGAAGGCAGAGGAGATCCTGCATGAAAATTCTCCATACTTAACTACATGATGTGAATTGAATATGCTCACAAGCTCACACCTCCTCCATTCTTAATTGTTTTTTAAGGCTGTCTCCTTTGGAATTATCATGCTCTCATTTTATATAGATTTAGATATAGATATAGGTATATTTTAAATTTCTCAAATAAATAATGTACTGATATATATAATGTCTGCTTGTAGATGATGAAGGTTACTAAAATCAAAAGAAACATTACAGTATGAAGTTTGAAAAAAAGAAAAAAAAAAAAAAAAGAAGGGATTTTTGTTATAATAAAGAAAGAAGGAAAATGAAACGGAGTGGATTGAGAGGAAGTCAGAGAAGGCAAAGCATTGAGAGGAGTTGTACCAAAGAAACAATAAAGTCCTGCCTCACTGCAGTCCATCATGTTGGATGAGAATCTTGGGGGGAGGCATGGAACCAACAACATCTCACTGTTCCCAAAAACCACATTCCAAACTCCTTTGAATTTCTAAGCCATTTTCTCTTTTTATTAAATCAGTTTTTCTTTTATTTATGTTTTAAAATGAAGTTTCTTTTTCCTCATTCTTTGTGTCTTTTTTCTTTTTTTTTTGACAGCAATTGAACAGCATTTCAAAGCATCTATGGACTGGAGAGAGAGATGGTGTTTATTTATCATCTATATATGTCTTGTTTTTTTTTCTTTTTCTTTGCATGTGCTACCAACCAGTGGTCACTCACATGCATGCACGTGCAATAGGCTCGCATGCACACGCTCTCTTTCGCACGTGCAAGCATGCATGTGTGTGGGTGTGTTTTCGTATTTAGGATGTCTCCGTTCAGGTGTTAATAATCAGATTAAAAAAAAAACAGTAAAAGAATTAGAATATTTTAAATGAATCATATTATATTTAATGATTGATCCTATCTATGATTCTATATAAACTGTATTACAAATTTAAAAGTTCATTGATAAATTGGGAAGTGTAGTCAATAATAAACATAATCTGTATGAATATTCATGTGTACACAACATGCACGCATGCATGTGTTGATACTGTGAAACCCTAATGAAAATAAATGGTGGTCCTTCGAGCATGGCAATCTGGCAACATTGAAAGATGCAACTCAAGCTTGGGATCTATGGCTCGCTGGATCACTAATGAGACTCACATGGCTAATAATGTGTTGTGGAACCCAATCCATGTTCCCAACTAAGTCTTCTCCTTCTTCTTCTTCATTAGGTTTCATAACAATCAATCCTCAGCACTGTCCAATCCTGTCTTAATTACAACATGCCACCAATTGAGGGAACAAAAAACTGAAAAATTGCTCATAAATCCATTCCATTCAACCTGTACACTTTCAAATTAGAATGCCTGTGAACTCGGGTAAGAGTAACAAAGCACAAGTTTGATGACATGGCAATCACAATTCAGACATTGTAACTGTAATTCGAGCAAGTTCAAATCATAGTGGCTTTACTTTCATATATGAGCTTTATACAACTCTACACCCAAATATTCAGAAGTGGCTTCATTTCAAAACAAACAAGAAACGAGTGTAAAACTTTTTCAGTTCCTTCAGTTTTGTCTCAACACCTAACTATCACTTCAACCTACTTACGAAGTTCTACAAACCCTCAAGCACAAGCTTTGTACAAACATTTCAAAGTTTACGATTGCATTGCTCCGGCTTAATTGTGATTTCATTGAACATGTATTCATTCTGATACTCCGTCAGATATTGTGTGGATCGCTCTACATCGATGAATAAATGGTACACCCTACTTATGTCCTCCAGTTCCACAAGCGCTCCTTTCCTTTTCTGGCACGCCAATGCACCTACTGTGATTAAGTGGATTGCGTACCGCAGTGATGTTTCCACACTGATCTTCGTCAACAAATCCTTTGCACCCATGGACATCTTCACATCCTCTTCTTCGCACCTGATATTCAGAATCTTAAGGATCTCATCCTCTGTGAAGGGTTGTGTGTATATGATGAGCAGACGGTCAAGGAAATCAGCTGGGATCCCGTGTGGGGATTTGTAGTTTGTGCCACGTATGTTTGTGATTCCACGGTTTGTTGCAATGACAAGGATAGGGGTCATCGTATTCTCTAGCGCTCGATTCAGAAAGGAGAAGCACTCAATGTCCAGCATGTGCGCCTCATCAATGAAGAGCACCCCAGGAATTATTTCAGCCTTTCCTTCCTCCCACCACTCTGCAACCTTTGAATCAACTTGTTCACGCACTTCAGTAAAAAGTTCACCAGTATCACCAGTAAAGAGAGCCAGAAATCCTTGTGTTCTGGAAGATGGATTCCAATACAACGAAAACAACCAGTGAGACAGAAGCAAGAAAAGAGAATACACACATCAAACTTATGCAAGCAAAGTGGGTTCACTGGTGAAGAAGTAAATAAACCAAGATAGACAAAGAATTTCAATGAAGGGAAATGGGTTAGAGGTATATTTCATGAAGAAAAGTGCAATGTGTCTAATTAAATCAATTGCTTAAATCAATCTCTCCACTGACACTGTCTCTTCCCAAATTTTAAAAGGTATAAGATGGACAATTTTATCCTTTCAACATAGATTGATTTGAAAAAATTTTAAATTGGCAACAAAAGATATCATCTTGAGATTACCAGATATGCCTATTCACAACTTCCAAATCTAAATTCGCAACTAAGTTTTCACAATACCATTGAAATACCTAATATATGATGAAATCATGGCTTTTGCACTAGACAAAAACCTAGAGGTCTAAACCCATCAAGTAAGCCAAACCAAGGAAACTGGCTTTTGACGAAAACACTTATGAAGAACAACATTGTCCCACGCCACTCACAGGGAGGACTGCAATTTGTGATAAAGAAGCCAGCCATTTTCATCTTACACAAAATCCATTTGCAAGCTTGAGCACAGATAATAATCTACTCTAAATTGATAGTTCATCATATGGCCAAGGAAGTTTCCACTAAAATACGATGTGATTGGCTTCACAAAAAGTTGAATTCTTATGGAAAATTAAGACAGGGCATGCAAAGTTGTATATCAGCAGACTCTTTAAGTCATGAAAATAAGACTATATTTTCTGTACCAATCTATGTTTCAATGATATAAGGTACCCTAGAATGCCTCTAGTCTTTGATTGTTAACAGCTAATGTCTAATATCTCTGTCTTTCCAATGACACCACCACCAAAACCAAGTAATATGATAACAAACCCACAAGCAACAAACAAATACTTCAAACAAAATTATCAGCAAACACTTGGCAATCAATAGCACCCAAAACAAAGGGCAATTCTCAAGCCAAAGCAATTCGAACAATAACCACAAAACAAAGAGGTACCTGCTATTGATGACATCAATCTCATGAAGCGTGACACAGTGAACAACCTCCTTGCGCTTCTGCAGCTCCCCCCCTGGACACGGCACAAACTTCATGTGCGATCCTACAGCATCATAGTTCATCCTCGGCCACATAGACCTCCCAAGCTTCGTGACCTTCCCTGACACCTTATCAAGCGCGATCACATCCCCACGCCGCACATTCTCCTTCGTCAGTGCCTCGATCATCTTCCCACCGAGCTCGAATACAGCCTCCATGTCCGTCGTCTTCATTGTCAGCTTCCCTGTCTTCCAAGACGCGCCTTGCTCCCCGCTGGCGGGATGGTTGATGGTGATGTCAACAACCTCGCCCTCGATGATCTCGACCTCCTCCTTGATCCGAACACCAGTGGCTCTACGGAAGGCTTGGGATAGGGCTTCCGTCTTGGAAAACTGGACGGATAAAAGCTCGGAGGCAGAGAGGGTAGTGAAGGGGGTCTCCAGGCCGAGCGACTTGGCGAGTCCCATGGCGATGGCAGTCTTGCCGGTGCCGGGCTGACCAGCGAGAAGCACAGCATGTCCAGCGATGCGCTCCTCTCGGACTAGCTGGAGGATGAGTCCGGCGGCGCGGCGGGCGGCGAGCTGGCCGACCATGCCATCGGACGCAGAGTGGGCCTCAAGAGAGGAGTCCAGGCCAAGGCCTCGAATGTGGGAGTGGGCTCCAATGCGCTCGATCTTCGTCAGGTCATTGCTTCCCAATGGCTTCTTGATCTCCGCCATAAGCGGCGGTGGCCGACGACGGCCGCGGAGGAGAAGAACAGCGGCGAGGAATGGGAACGGAGGGGGTCTGGAAACGTGATTGTGTTTCGATTTAGGGGTTTAAGGCGCGAAGAAAGCCGAATGTTATCGGATTCGGGTTTGTTGCAAGGATCCGCTTCGCTTATCTTACTCATTGGAAATACGCAAATATAACCCTGGGAAAACAGTGTTTATGCAAATAACCCTATAAACCAGGAAAATTATTTAGAAGGATAAATATGATCATTTAAAATGGGAAAAAAAGCAAATTTGAGTTAGATGGCTACTCAAAGAATTAAATACATAAACCTTGGATCACTGGAGGCTTATAGGGTGTTATTATTCACAAATCCCAGATTTGTTTATAAATATACATAGATATTTTCTAGGCTTCACTAATTAATAACCAAATAAATTAGAATTATATTGACATAATTATATTTTCCCTTAGATAAATAGAACCTTAAGGCATTTGAACAAAAGATTAAATATAGAGTAAAGCCCCAAGATGACTACAAATAATAATACAGGGAAAACCTTTTGCCAACCAACATCAGCCTTCTCAATTTAGCTTGCGTTGAGGATGCATTTGCATAATTCTGTGTCTGTCTGGCAACAAAAGCAACAAACAAGTTCAACACACAGGAACACTGGTTAGAAACTAAATTATTAATTTTGTATCAGATTGATTTTAACTGTTCAGTTTCAATAATTACATATAAATAATTCAAATTCTTGGTAAAGCTGACTTTATATAACATACCATAGCCGCCTTCCAGAAACAGATGTAAGTAGATGGGTTCATTATGGTCAGCCACCAAATAATATGGAAGCTTCTCTGAGTGAAATGCAGCCTCCAAATGAATAACCAATTCCCCAGTATGAGGCAATTGCGGTTTGCAGTTTCCAGTTTGCAGTTTGCAGTCACCTGCAACAGATGACAAGCAGATTACTATACATCTATTTGATTTCTCATTTCACCGCAAAAGAGTATAATGTAATGTTACTTTTATAATTGACATGAAAAGAATCTCACCAAATTGTATAAGCTTGTCACTTGATGCACAAGAAGGATTACAGTATGATTTCTAGGTAAAAGAATCTCAAATAGCATGCATTAACATTTGTCCTGTGCTATCAAGCCGCATGAAATTATATTCATGCATTTTCATGCATTGCACCCTGCTCAAGTCTTCTTACACAATCAAGAAGCAGAGAATACCTTCCATTATGAAAGAACCATGGAGATAATATAACCAGGGACCAAGTCCATTATCTTCACCCACTTCTCCCAACTATAGTATTTCATTTGCGCAGGATGAAGTAAATTCTTATCATATCTGTATTCAACCCTTCAACTTTCTGATATATAAACAAAGAAACACTTCAGTTGAAGGGATTCTACATGAAAATGTCACTGAGAACTGTCTCCAAGGATTCAAACTATTGAATGTTGCCTAACCATTATATTCAAAAAATAGCCCCCATCAAATAAACAGTCACACAAACTCTCTTCTAATGATACAGTCCCTCGAGAATGATAGCACCATTCAAGTCTCCTCTTTTCTTTTCGGTAAACTTCTGCATCTCGAGGCCGACCTGCCTTCTCTAAACCAACAATAAGTGCGGCATATGTGCCAACCGAGACGGGGATTCTTTCATTTTTCATTCTTGAATAGGCATCAAGACCTTTTTCAACTTCACCAGCTTGCAAATAGGCACTTATTAATGCTGTACAAGTAGCAGTATTCTGGTCTGTGGTACACAAATAATATAACTTCTCAGAAAAAGCAGGAAACCCAGAACAGCCAAGCTTGTATATCAAGAGAGAAACAAGATATGTCCCCAGGCAAATATTTGCTTGAACCATCTCTTCAACAATCTCCAAGACTTTCTGATACAATCCACTTCTTATGGACAGACCAAGCAGGGAGATATATGCTGGTTTGTCAAGTATTTGCCTCATCTGTATGCAATACTCAAATGCTGTCAATGCACAAGTTGACCTATGGGTTGCATAATTGGCATGAACAACAGCAGATATAATATTGGAATCAAGTAATAGGTTTCTATCAAGCGACTCGGTTAATATATGCTCTATAGCAACAAAATTTCGCATAGCCAACAAATTGGCAATAATTCCTCTATCGATTTCAGACCTAATATCAGTAGCAGTTGATTCAGAATCAGAGATTTCCTCTACTGTGCCTTCACAAGAGAGATGGGGATTGACTTCTCGGAGTAGGTGATCGCTTTCCCTAGATATCTTAAGAGCTTCTAGTGCTTCCAAAAATATGGGACGACGCAGAACAATAAAGTTGTCCTTCATGACTTGCAGAATTTGAGCCATCACTGATGTTTCTCCAGCTTTAGAACATTTTTGGACAAGAATATTGCACATAGCTTTGTCAGGACGTATTCCTACTTCTTGCATTTTGTTCATTACCTCAAGGACAGCATCAAATTTACCTGAGACCAGACAAACAGGGCAGTTGTAATTGGTTTATGGTCTCAACATTAGAAAGGTAAAAGGAGAAAAGGTAATGACCTTATTTATAATTATCCTACAAATGCAGGAAAATAATTGATTACTTATACCATATCTTATCTAATGAAACAACTGTTAGCCTGAAAATATAAAAGCAACATGCAAAGGCACTGCCATTATTTTATAACATAAGATGAACAGAATTTCAATTTGATCTGTTCAATAGAAGGGAAAAAAAGCCCTTAGGATTGGGAAAGACATGTGAGCATCTGCATGACCAGAGCTCCCCAGAAAATTACATAGAGCAAGAAATTTTTGGCCCATAATACCTATTCAAAAATCAACAAGCCAACAGGAGTTCTGATAAAAAAAGAAAAAGCCAACCTAAATAAAAATGATTGCAGTTAACAATTAACTATGAATTCGTTATGCCTTAGCCAGGAAATCACAACACTTGTTCTAATACAGGCACACACCATGGATCCATATTCTACATAAATGAAGTGATGATGATGCATACACTTCACCGAGAGCATTGGAGGTACTAAGTGTTTTCTGTGCAGCATTCCAGAACCATGCCAAAAAACTGAAACTTGGCTTTGAATACTCACCAATGTTCACATCTGATAATGAGAGATTTCAGACCATGGGATTTCAGTTTATCTGCAGAAATGAATGAAATGCAATGTTCAGAGCTCAAGTCATACCCTAGGATAATTGAAAATTATAGCACACACCCCACATACTACAAGGTCAAATCACTATTTTTATAACTTTCTTTAGCATCTATTTATACTCTAAATTAGTCTCAACTATCTTCCCAGCTCTTGTCAATTGCCAAAATCTTCTTTCGTCCTTCAGCTTTTAGGTTTTAACTTCACCCTTAAAACCCTTTAAAGCTAGAGATGAGATGGCTCTCAATAGTATAGAGTTTAAAGGTGAAGACATCAAATACAGAACTCCTGCAATGTAACGACGGACACTAACTAATCAAAACCAGCAACAATTAGTATGCCTATAATACGTGTTCCATAAATCTCCAACTTTCATCTTGAAGCATCCCCTCTATACTTCTCGTTAAAATGTTTTAAAAGGTATTAGTATTGCATCTGAATCCACAATATGCATCGCAACACTAATGAAGTTAGCATCTACAAATGAAATCAATCTGCCAGCGCACCAACACCACCAACAATAATTCTATGTAATTGGAACAAAGATACTCATTTTGATCAAAGGGCATTACTAACCAACTAAAATACTAAGCACTAGAACAAGGAAGATATTTTCACCTTCTCCGGCTAGATACTCCATCAGCACCGTATAAGTTTGGCAATTGGGAGTCAACCCAACTTCCAGCATCTCCTTATAAACCGTAGCCGCCTCCCTCGGCCGCCCATGGTCGAACAGCACCTTGATGAAAGCCGTATAAGACACAAGAGTGGGGCGACACCCCCTGGACTTCATCTCTGCCCAAGCCCTAACAGCCCCATCAAAATCCCCAGCTTTCCCCATCCAATGCATCAGAGAGGTGTAGGTGGCGGCATCAGCAGCGATCCCCTTCTCCTCCATGTCCTGAAAAACGCGGAGCATGGACTGGATTCTTCCGGCCTCGCCAAAGATATCGAGCATGGTGGTATAGGTGAAGTGATCGTGCTTGAAAGAAGGGAGCTTTGAGGCCCAATTGAAGAAAAGCCAGGACTTCTCCATGGGAGGGTGGGTCTTGAGGACTTGGTTGATGGTGAAGGAGTCCCAGCGGATGGGGAGGAGGTGGAGCTGGGACTGAGCGGAGGACCAGGGGGAGTAGCGGAGGAGATTGGAGATGGAGGAGATGGTAGTGCGCATGTATACTGGAGGGGAGGGAGGGGTTTCAGTGGCGCCAGTGGTGGTCGGCTTCTTGGATCGCCGGCAAGGTCGAAGTTTGGGCAGGAGGCCGGCATTGGAGGGCATCGAGGGAAGTGAAGGAGAAGCGGGGTGGACTTTGCCTTTTGTGTTTTTCCCCCTTTTCGGAAATTTAGAAGAAATATGATACATTTTTACACACACACCCTCCTATTTCTAGGAAAATCACCCTGTTGGGCATTTTAAGAAAGATGCACCAAAAATACAGACTGGTCCCCATATTTTTCTGAAAACCCTAAAAAGACCCTGCTTCAAAAAAGTTGTAAGGAATTCTTTGATAATTACATTTTTATAGTTTTTTATCCTTTAAAAAAAATATTTAATAATTACTGTTTTTAATATTTGTACTTATTTTTCCAAGCATTGAGACAACAAGGTCAAGAACACAAAATAATAATAATAATAATAACCGATATTTATGGAAAACAAGTGGAGTTAATAATGAGTTAATGATATTAATCACCTGCTTGTTGTAGGTTAGGAAGAAAATTCTATTTTTTTTTTTTTTGACAAAAATAAAAAGGGCATGTTAATATTTTTATCAACTATGAAAAAAAAAACTCTAAAATAATAAAAAAATTATAAAATGATCGCCAATTTCAAAACCCATTCTCTTTTTATTTAGAAAAAATCAATATTAAAAAAAACCCATTAATAAAAATGTATAAAAAATAACAAATTTTACCATTATATATTCAAAAAAACAAGACAGAATATCTCTTGGCTCTCCACCGAGCAACGTGAACTTCAATTTTTCTCTGATTTATATATATATATATATATATATAGAAAGAATTTGTGATTTGGTGTGAAGTCTCAGAAAAATTATTCTTGAATGAGTAGACAGAAAGTAAACTGAGTGTTCAAATCAGATCAAATCAAAGGAAAACAAATGCCAAATATATATATATATATATACACTGTTGGTGCATGGTCCAAAGAGAGTGCATTATCATGAGATTGAGACCACCAACCCAACAACAGCATTTAATAAATACATGCATTTACACATACAAACATCATTCAAATTTCAAACTTTTCAGACAAACCTCTCATGCCATTCATCACCCCCGGTCTCTCAAAAAGCATGCATTCCCTCCAGATTCCCTTAAATTAAATATTTGGCTTAGAGTTGAGGGCACTATTGGTTATTAAAACAATTCAGTTTAAACACATATACTGTTTAAATTGACTTTATATTTTGAATAATAATGCTAATGAATATTAAAAACTACCTAAATAAGTGTAGTGCATTAAGGAATGCAGAAAGGAGGGGTTGCCATTTCCAAGGAATAGTCAGTACATCATCTTGGCAATGTTTAAAGGCCATCACAGAATGGCTTCAGAGTCTTTATAAGTGTATATATCTACATTACACACTAATAAGAGATCGAAGACTATGAAGCAGCTGGTGTTCCAGCTGCCAACCACGACATCGACGATGCTGATGATATACATGTTACATTAAGTAGCCATAGATGATGATGATGAAGCCAACTACTGATCGGTTAGTCCTTCCGACACACTCCCGCTTCCTGGTCAGTTGCAGACAGTCTTCAGACGCTTTGTTGCCTGAGCGAATCCTACGATCACCTGCATCTCATCCAATTGCTTTACGGGCAATTGGTCGGGTTCACATTGTTCAGATTGCACACATTACAAACCGGTCTGAGTACATTCGACAAGATGAAAGAGTACCTGGGACATGAAATGCCTCTGAACAACGTCGATTAACTGCTCCTTCGACGGGTTGGGACTGGCCCCCATCTGTATTTCATATACCGATAAAATTACAGTACAAACGATCATCAAATTTTTGAAGAGAACAATTTGAGTTAAAACCGATGAGCTTACAAGGTTAAAGTGATGCCAATATCTCCATAATGCAGTAGTTTCCAGTTTGCTCAAGTCCACTTTCTGCACCAACCACTAGGAAGTTTTAGTTGTTTGTTTTTAGAAAGTTATGGATCTTGTAAAGAGAGATGAACACTGGTTGGTGTTCATCTTGTGTTTTTAAGTACCATGGTGCCACTTGATGATGAAATGGATCCTTTTGATTGGGAATCACAAGAATGAGACCGGCTCAAAGATTTGTGAGCGGAAACCTTATGAGTTCGGGACTTAGATCTCTGTGGTTTTTGTGAGTGAGTGTCATCGGATGCTGTAAGAACCAATTACAGTAAAAGACATCAAATAATCACATAAAGAATAAAGAAAGAAAGAAAGGCTGACAAGCCAGCCTGGCAAATAGTGAAAAGAGGATGCAAATTATTAGAAAGCCACAAATAATGTACTAACTAACTCCACCTTAAGCAACAAAAATGGCTCATGATTTCATTTCAAAGAAAATTCTATGTTCAGCCAGCAGAATCAGATGCCAAAAAAAGTTTATAGACTGATGTTCTTTAATATCAGAGGGATGATGAATTATGCTAATGGTACAAGAAAAAAAGAAAAGAAATGTGTTTGTATATTTCTCAAATGCAACAGTTGAGACTGAATAATATTCAATAAGAACTGTTTGAAAAAATAAGAATGTACACATGTGATATCACCGCAGTGTCTACCGAAATTGAAGTCTGTACAAACATGCTCACATGCCACACATAGAAACAGCAGCCAAACATTGATTGCTCCTTTTTGATAAACAAATTCCTAATTACACACCATCTAGAAGATTATTTGCTCAGTAAATTCACATGCTCAGCACAATGTCTGTCTATTCAAGTATGTGTTTTTTTCTTTTGAGTTTAAAATATCAAAGAACAATACACATGAGGGGAGAGGAGGGGAACAGATAACAAAATAAATGCTGAGAAAAACTCACCCATATCTGATGCATTCCAGTGCATGTTTTCGCATTCAATTTCATCATCCTCTTCATGACCAGTGGGAGCTTCAATTACACTTAGAGCATTTCTTTGCAGCTTTACTTCTATGCCATTTGTCAGAACCTGCATGCTCGTAAATGAGGTGAGGTCACTTTGAAGCATTTAATTCATATCAGATGCATCAGAAGCCAGTGACTTCATATGATAAAATGAACAATGTTAGCCAGAAAACCCAAAAGAAAAAACACAAAAGGAGGCATCAACTAAACTTATGGATATAATAAAGCCAGGAATATCCAAACAATTATCTTGATGACAAACCAAATATAAGACACAAAATCATCAAGGTCAAACAAATGGAAAGGCCAATGTAGCTATTTTTTTTGCACATCATGATAAACCAGCCAAGAATCTGCAGTTCAGGAATTAAAAACCACAAGACTCTGTGCAATCCTTGCGTACAAAAATTACCTATCAGTATCGCGGGTACGTTACAGGTTGGTGGAAAAGTCAAAAGGTTAATCAATTTAGGGCAGAGATGACTAGTTTAAAAATAAAATTATTCAGGTTCACAATTAAAGCTATAAAAATAATTGAAGATAAATAACATAACTATGGCTCCATGGTCCAAAAGAAATAAAAAAAAAATGAATAACTAAAGCAAGAGCCCAATAACGCAGCCGAAGAGCAGAATTATGCACAAGAAGTCCTAATCGCGTTTGGGGAACCCTAAAATGTTGATCTATCTATGAACTTAGCAAAACAGGAAGGACAAAAAAAAACAATTATTTAAGTAAAAGTCGTCTATTTGAGTTAAAACTGCTGGTAAAAACATAGCTGGAATCAACCTCCAATGACCAGAGGACCAAGAAAAACTTAAACTTTAAGCTAAACCCAAAAGTAAAAAAGTAAGAAACCATAGAATTCCTCAGAACGCAAGTAATTAATTAAAAAAGAAAAACATAGACACAGTAAACCCTAACAAAATTCCACCGCATAGACCACAAGATCAAAACAAGTTTCCTAAATTACATATAGAGAGCTACAATTAGTAATTTCTAGATCTGAATAATTGCAAAGCTGGAAAACCATGACCATTAAGCTGCAGAAAATAGGAAAACTTTCCAATAAGCCCTAAAAAGAGTGGGAGAAAAGGGACAAACCGTCATATGAAGCAAAATTTTGCACAATAATCCAAAAGAAATATATGAAAAAACAAAGACCAAAATTGCATACGGAAGACCAATGGATGCAAATTTTTATTTCCAATAATTGCAAATGCTAGAAGGGTTCGCAATGAAAGCCAACCAATCACTAGCTCAGAAAGGTAATAAACCCTAAATATGCATCCACCTCGATTCCATTGGATCCGAAAAGCAATTAAACCAATAAATTCAAACAAAATTCAGTTGCATTAAACTGAATCAAACCAATAGAGATAACCTAATTGCACAAGATCCAATTTTTTTTAAATAAAAAACCTACAAATTCAAAACCCTGGACTCACCAATTCACCCACATTGTCAATCAAACCCCCTAAAAAATCAAGATCAGTCCACCCCAATTGCAATACAAAAACTTCAGAAAACTCAAATCACAAAATTCCCAACTTTCGCCGCAAAACACCACCGAAAATCTCCCCGAAAAGAAAAGATTAAACGAAAATCAAATCGAACAATCGAAATCAATCAAGTTACCAGCCAATGCCACCCGCCAAGGCCGACGGCCTTCTTGACCACGCCTTGAAGCCCGACAAGAACAGATTTAGTGCGGTTATTCCCAGTGACCACCACCTTGGTATGCCTCGGGAGCACCGAGAGCTCCTCCTCGCTGCTCTCTCCGCAGCTCTGGCCATACCCTCCACCAATTCCTCCTTCCAGCATGATTCCAGCACCAAAAAACCACAAAATTTCCACCAAATTCAAGCCATCAATCCCCCTGAAAAGCGAGATCAAGCATTGGCGCTCCAAAAAGATGCCAACTTTGGAGAGAATTGGAGGAAAGATCAAAGAAATGCGGGGAATTGGGGGGAAATCCGGAGAGGTGTGTGAGAGGATTTCGGATGAGAGTGACTGTGCTTTCTTTTCTCGCTCGCTGTCTGCTTTCGCTGCTATGAATCCCGACGACCAAGACTCATCCAATAGTATTTCGACACGTATGCGTTCAGCCAGTAGCGTGGGGCCCGCTTGTCTCGGGTACGGGTTTGCCGTTACGAGCCTGACGCCAGAAATTGTGTGACGGAAACGGCCGTTACTTCCAGGGGTGCTTTCGGTATTATCCTTAGAATTGACACTGCTTTCGATCTTTTTACAACCTCTCCTTGAGTCTTAAAATTACAACAACCACCCTTCTTGATTATTTATTTTTATATAAACTCCAACAAAATTGAGATACTTATATATTTTTCTGAGTGTTTTTTACTAAATTTATTTAAATATATTTTATATCTTCACTTAAAATTTTTGAGATATAAAAAACTTAAACTAGAAATATATATATATCCTCTACTAGTCTACCTGTGTTTTGACCAGTAGAGTGCTATGTGTAAAATTACTTTTTTTTTCAAAAAAAAGGGGAAACTTACATATGTAGATGCATGCGTCTGATTTTGAGGTTTTACATGGGTGTAAATGAAAATTAATCCTCTTAACTTTATTGCCACCACCCTCAAAAAAGTATGAAATTGCTTCCTTTTAACTTTTCACGGAACTCAAATGTATATAAAATTATCCGAATAACACGAATGTCCTTTTAAGTGAAGCTTTTTGTATTTTATAGCAATAATAAATGCATATAATATTACCAACTTTATTGGGGTTGTGTGTAAAATTCCCATGTTCATTCGCCACGTGGCACAGCGTCAGAGCACGAGAGGCGTCCTCGTCTTGGCTTTCGCTTTCAGTCTCTTGAAAAAATCTGTGGGCGTTCCTGGGAAAACACAGCTGGGTGGTTTCCCGCCATGCGCGAGCATCCTCAGCCGCACATCATGACGCTGCAGATTCTCGTCCGTTGGATGACGCGGGAAGGTATTGCCACCGTTGGATTGAGGCTTGTTTTGATTATAAAACGTTGATTTACGTTTTTGCGTTAATTTAACTAATTTCTGAAGAAATATAAGAAAACAAGAGTTTTTAACAAATATTTATTTTAATATTTTAACCAAATATTTATTTTAACTCAAGCAATTGATTTAAAATTTTTGAAATAATTTATTTCTAAAGGTCAAAAAAAACCTTCATTAGTATATTAGTAACTCTCCCGTAAAGATCAATACATATAAAAATTACTGTAATATAAGTTCTCAAACAAACATAGTAATCCCACATTACTGTAACATTTCCGGACATATAATATTCATGACCTCATTACCATAATAATCTCATTACCGTGGTAATATATTGAACCAAACGGCCCGTTAGAGTACATTGACATCCATAGTAAACTAATATCCATTATTATAAAAATTAATAAAAAAAAATACATCCACAATTAGAAAATCAATCTTTTTATACGTAAATATCTCATTTTCTTGTTAACTCCAAATTAAAAAAATAAATAAATAAACCTCTTTAAACACATGAGATGATAGAGACTCATTAACTAAAGCAAGAAAAACAAACTTCTCCCTCTAAAAGCATCATCTTAATTTTACAACATTATATATATCAATTCCTGAAATACATGTTTTTAAAAATCAATTCTAAAACCAAAGGACTTGTAGCCCAACGGTAGAGATTACCATCTGACTGTTAGATGCCCTTGTTATCAACACCCATATCTCTCCTCCTCCTCCTTAAAATTAGATATTAGAGATAAAAAGCCTACCCTCTGGATATATATCATTACATTACAAATATTGGATTAATTAATTTATATAATGTTGAACATCACCCAACCTGACATTATTCCATGATTTTTTTTCATCAAAAAGAAAAGGAAAAAGGAAAAATATAGGCCCACTCAGAGACGAGGGAAATGTTTTGAGTGCTATTTGGAGACATTTCCAGTCCTGAGACACTGCAAGGCTGGTTCTTCTGGAAATCATTCAGACTTCCATTAATCAAAAATCTCTCTTTATATATATATATATATATAAATGTGTGTTATAATGGTGCTTGGGGGACAGCTTGGTCTCATTCAATTCCGTACCTTTCTCATTTATAACATTGTGATCTTTAGAGAGATGCACAACCTGGTGAACAGATAAGGAAGCAGTGCAAGCACCTGGCTTGCTGCTTTTAAACCTCTGCATATCAGAATTGCAAGAAAACTTAAAACAAACACATGAACAAAGGTATATAAATAAAATGATTATTATGCTGAAATAAAATAGTTAATATACATATAAATGATTATAAGAACAAGGACATGCAATATGGATACATATAAAGAAAATGAAGAAAATGGACGAATACATAATGCAGCAAGGAAGCAGTTCTTTGCTTGTTTTGCTATCTCTACTTTTGGTTTGTTTTCTTTTCTCAATCAAAACACACATTCTAATGAATGTGGGAGTGGGCCTCAAATTTCCCAGAAGATCGGAAAAAAAAAAAAATAAAGCTGTCTAAAGATTGCAGGCCCTGCAATGCAATTCCATTCTTATTCTTCTACCCTTCCTACTTGATCACACCATGGACCCCAAATTGAGCACCATTTTCCCCTGAAAAGCTTCATTGCTCATTCACTTTTGCATCATTACCACTTCCCAACCCACTATACTCAACGTTGTGATTTTTATTATAATAAATTAAATGTACCCAAGAATCATATCATTTATCAAATCAAAAAGGACAAAAGAGAGACATAATGAAAATTAATCACCAATAAATCCTACCAAAATTTTCACAACGTTCATTGCTAAGTCACTTTGTGTCTCACTAATACTGTCCCACTACTCAATGTGTGGTTTTCTAATGTAAATCAAATAGAGCTGATCAGAATCATCATGAGATTTACTGATGAATGATTAAATAAATCAGAGGAAAAGAGACATAACTAGCTATAAAGTGATCGTCAATGAATCCTGGCAAAATTTCACAATCATCTTTAAGGGCCCTAAAAGGGAGCAGCAATTCTCCTGAAAAAAACTTCATTGGTCATTCAATTTGTGCCAAGCTAACACTAAACCACCATTCAACGTTGTGGTTTTTACCATAAATCAAATGAAACCAAGAATTACAAGATTTAATGATGATGTTAAATCAGATAAAGAGAGAAATAATACAATTTGTCATCAATAAACGAAGGCTAAAAGCATTAATACTCACTGACAAGTTCCATCCCTCATTCAGTTCTTATCCACCAACAATGTCATGGTTTTCATTATAAATCAAATGTAGTAACAATCAAGATTTGGGATGTGGCAATTTTCGTACACGGATTGAAATGAGATTTGGGATGACAATTTGTTACTAGATCTCTGATATTCCATCTCACAACAGCTAAAAAACAATGGTGATCTGCACTCACCAAGCTATCTCTGTAAAAATAAAAGTTTTACGAAGATCGACATGGCCTACAAATTAAAGGACTCAACTGATAGTGTACATCAAAAACAATGACCGATTACAAATACACTTTTATCAACTAACCACCATTGAGATAAACTTGAATAAACCTTAAACATGATATCCTAATTTACTAATGAAAGGTATAGATTACAAATGTTGAAATACATGTAGCAATTTAACTTGGCTCCCTTATAATAGCACCTATGGTAAATCCTTATAAATTTTTTCCCCAAATCTCTGAATGTAAATACTGTGAATGCGTGGTTCTTGCACAAAATAGATAATAGAAAAAACTTTGCATCATGAAATAATGTAACTTTTTTATCATGAGAGAATATATTGTCTGCCCATTTGGTTTGACTGTCACTAGAATAACAATACCAGTCTGTACCGCGAGAAAATACATGCAATACCTAAAAATAAATAAATAATAACCATCATCATACATATTCTGGTAAATAAAATATTTGAACACATAATCAACGCAGCAAATTTGTACTAGCAATTCAAATGAACAACTAAATTCCATACAAACAACATACATAAACATAACTTACCACAGATTTGCTTCCTGCTTGCTTGATGATAATCACAGCTCAGTAATTGTGAAACTAAATACAAATCATTACAGACAAATGAACCATCTTGCCCTGCACCAATACCATCAGAATCAAAGTCAGAGCACGAATACCAAATAACGACGTACAGGAATCGTTCACTTCCACATAACACATAATACAATGAACACCCTTGTTATTATTTCAGCCGATAGGTCGTAATCTGTAACTATGTTTACAGAAAAAGAAGGAAAATGGAGGAATTCTTTTATACAGGAAATATGATTCTAATAATGTGTGTTCACTGGTCGAGTCCTCCTGATCTAGTATGCCATCTGAAGATCTATGAGAATGGTAGAGCTGACTTCATGGTAGACAACTAAATTGCTTCCACTATTTTAAACAATCCGATTCTTCCAGGAGGTTGATGGTCAACCAACATACAAGTTCATTCAATCAGTATTTCCAGAGCTCCAGAGAAGCTCTCATCTGACTAAACATAAATAGCTATAGCTATGTTCGGTTGCCGTTCTAAACCTTCTTGCCAGACACCACCAAGGTGCTGATAAATGTTGAATAACGTAAGGTTAAAACAATCCAAAGAAGACATATATTTTCCCAGGCTTTGCACCAACAGAACTTGAATCTGGTCTTATTGGGCTCCCATTAACTTTTCCATTAACAGTTTGGTTTCCCAAATTGTCATGAGATATGCTAGATGTAGAAGATTCTCCATTGCACTGAGGTTCAGGAGACAGCAGGAACAAAGTGGAAGAAGAAAATAGCCGATTGCCAAGGGGAGATGTGCGCTCCTCAACCATCAGATTGTTGCTGCTGATGTTTAATAAACCTGGGGAAAGATGTTTCCAGTCAGATCTGAATTACACAATTGAGTGAGATAACATAACTCTACAGAATCCAGAGGAATGACAATTCTATCAATGAGAGAATGATACGTGGAGGTGGAATGCTCATGACCTGGTTTGGTCTGGACAAAGTGCATGTACTAAATCTACTGTCTGTGTTCTTCCCTCCTATCAAGCCTGCTTCCACTCTTTAGATCTCTTAGTAAAACATCCACATCTAAATATTCCACGGAGTTCAAACCTACAAAAGGAAGCTTCCAATTAGATCCAGATTACACAATTGAGTGCGATAGTGTAACTCCACAGAGTCCAAAGGAACGACAATTTGCTCAATGAGAGAATGATACCTGTTGGAGGTGGAATACTCATGACCTGATCTGGTCTAGACGAAGTAGATATAATAAATCTACTGTCTACATGTGCTTCCCTGGTATCCAGGCCGCTTCCACTCTCCAGATCTCTTAGGAGGGCATCTGCATCAAAATATTCCTCGGAGTTCAAACCTATGGAAAGAAGTTTCAATCAGATACAAATTACACAATAACATTATTTTGCAGAATTCAGAGGAAAGACAATTCTATCAATAAGAGAATGATACCTGTTGGAGGTGGAATACTCATGTCCTGATTTTGTCTGGACAAAGTAGATATACTAAGTCCACTGTCTACTTGTTCTTCACTCGTATCGAGGACACTGTCACTTTCCAGATCTCTTAAAAAGGCATCCACATCTAAGTATTCCTCGGAGTTCATCAACATACCACTGGAGTTATCTGAACTTGATGAAGAAGACGCCAAACTATAAAGGTCATCCAGTTCAATGTAATCGCCCTCTAGGAATTCATCAGTTGCATCCACATCCACAGAGATATCATCAACCAATATATCCTGGCGGTTTCCATCTGTGATTGCCAACTCCCTTTGCTCTTCCGCAAGAATCACCTATACAGATGTAAGGACAGTGGAGCAAAGTAAAAATTATTTGCCACATAAAACGAAAGAATAGATGATTGATTTATTATTTATTTATTTATTTATATATTTTGCAGAGAAACACATTTGAGAGGCCCATACGCTCTTACAGAAGAATCTCAAGACCAGATAAGTAGCATAAATAACTCTTAGCTGATATAGGGACATACCAGCACCAGTGAACTAATACTTTGACATAATCATCTACATCCGTAACTTTATGACATGTTCCTAAGCATTTCCCTACTACTTTTGCCATATTTTGTATGGAAGCTATGATCCACTTGAAGTCATGTCAACTTTCTCTGAAAACCAAGAAACTTCCAATAATAGTAAGCTTCGATTAATTTTTACCTCTTCATATCATAATCAAAATAAAACCCAAGGATCATAGTCAGTTTCAGACCAAGCTGGCTCAGGCCATAGAAACCCTACTTCAACCAAACAAAGGGGATAAGTAAACAATTTCTGACCATACTCTTTAAAATGAAATAAATAAATAAAACTTGCATAAGAAAAAAATTTCTATAAGTGTAGAAGCAATTTTAACAATCAGAATTCATGGAATCCTCATCATTAAGGACCTATATTAACAAACTAACTGACATGAACTGATTATGTAAAATAAAAATGGAACATTGGCCACAACCTACCCAGATGAACCAACAAATTTCACCATAAGGAAACAAATTGAGAGCTATTGTATTGAAAAAAAACCTGTATCAATAGACAGAATAAGCTCAATGTGGCATCTTAAGGATAGAATATTTAAAATTAAGGACTAAGGTACCTGGGTCTGATTTCCATCATCCTGCTCAGAATGATTACTTTTATCTGCTTGTAAAAAGGATCGCCACATTGCTTCCACAGAACCACCATTGGCATCAGCATCATCTGAACAGTTTGCATGTTCAAAATTATGCTGCCCGTCACAATTAAGGCTTTGATCACTGTGCCTGAATATTCTGCACATAAATCTGGATTCCTGTATGCATATAGCCAGATCTTTGAATTAAGCAGTTACAGTTTGTCAAACAGCAATCTATGATTTATAAAAATAAATTAGAATTGTCAAGTTGTCCTATAATATAACATGAATTATAGAGTGCAGTACTTCTTAGTCACCTTTGTGGCTATAAGTCCTTCGCATGGCTTTTGCTCAGCTTTGTACTCATGCATCATCCAGCCAGTATTCTTCCCAAATGGCACATCACCAGCATAGAATTCCCATGTAGTTTTCCTCCCCACCTTAAGGCTGTTTGCTAATATTCTAAAATCTTCACCGTTGGATTTCCAATATCCAGCACTTGTCTCCTTAATTTCACTGTTCCCCTTGCATGATTGTGTAGCACCTGAATTACATAGGTATAATATGCCTTCTGCAGATCAATGCAACGAGTCAGCTTAGTTGATCATGTATTTGCATTTCAGAAACCCTACGGTATAAATAATGTGAAAAGCAGCACAGTGACCATGCAACAAATGGCCAGTGTGGGATACAACAGAAGATTCATGACCAACGAGGTTAAACATAGAGTTTAAAAGTTCAAAAGAATGTCATTATAGGGCAAGTGATACCATAAATATCCTTCAAGTAATGTGTTTAAAAAAATACGAAAAAAAAAAAAACACAAACTCAAGGAAAGAACAATGCAAATCATGCAACTGTTAAACATCCATACCTTACAATAAGACTTTCTGGGAAGTACACCCAATATTGCTACATATTTTTGCATGCTATATCAAGAAAAACAGAAATAATAACATCGAAATAATTCCACAAAGAAAATCAAACAATATCCACACATTCTACCACTTCAAGATTTTCAGTTCACTAGCCCCTTAAAGCAATCTCATTTGCTTGAAACTTGGGATCATGTTAAGACTCATCTCTCCCCTGATACAAATAAGACAACATATCAAGACTTGAAAACCTCCCTGATATTCAAAGCATGAACCATGAAAACAACCACAGCCTAGAGTTGAACTAGTAACTTCATCAAAAACCCAGTTTTTACGCTGAAATCCGGGTGGAATTACCGTGGTATTTTCAAGGGAACATAGAAAACATAGCTCAATTTACTAGATATCTAAAGATAAAACATAAAACCAAAATATAAATAATCTTGAAATCTAAGTTTTGAATGATGAACATAAACTAACCAGGCAAATCCCATGGCTGGATGCTGAGAGGGTCAACTTCTCTGATCACATTGACCGGAGTAGGATCCCCAACTTTCCAATCTCCCAGGAACGATACAATATCTTCATCGGTTGACAAAGCATCATCCTCAAATAGCAGAAAATCAGAAGGCGTGGGACACATCGCAATATCGCGATACCAAGAAAACCGATCAAAACCCCGGCCCCCGCCTAAATTCTTCTCGAATTCCCCGAAAACAATAAAAATAAAAATCAAGGTTAGCCCCAAAAGGCATAAAACGCAAGAAATACAAAACAAAACCATCTAGAACCCAAAACATACCCAAAAAAAAAACAAACAAACAAAGACTCTTCCGATGATTCCTTCAGTATCAAAGAATCCAAAAAAACCCCATCGATCACATCACAAAAAAAGAACTAGGGTTCCGATTCGGGAACCAATTCTTGCACTTCTCTCAAAAGATCCCAAACCACGACTATCCATGTCCATTCCCGCATCGAATTTAGTTAAAAAAACATGTGGAAATTCACAAAGAAATGGAATCGAACAAGAATCACATGACGAAATGGATATTCAAACTCAAATCACGAAAAATTCAGCAAAAATCTACTCAAAATTCCCCAGATTTCCATCCTCTAACCTCACAGGCGGAGCTCGCCCTCCACCTCGCTCCGCGCTCGCTCTCTCACTCGACTCCTTTGGCTTGGAATGACACCACTTGGACCGAGGATGTGGTATTTATAGGCTTAGTCTCACTATCTCAACGGCTGCGATGGAGCGATAATCCCTTCGAGCTAACCATGGGTTAGCGTCGTAACGCAGCACACAGTTAGCTTTGGAAGATAACGTGCGCCTGTGACGCATCAGCCGCACGATTCTTGCGTTGAGATTTGTGCGATCTCGATCTCGATGTGAACGTAGGGTTGATATTTGAAGCGGGCCGCAAGCTTTGTTTCTTAGTTGAAAAGTCCAACTGCGTGCAACTTGGCGGGGCCTTCTCGTTTCCCGTTTCCCACGTGCCCGTTTCCCGTTCTTGGGCTTTTTTTAATTATTTTTATTTGTCTAATTTTGGAAACTTCAGACAAAAGATGTTAATGAAAACATTTTATCTAGTATTTAGTATTAATGAAAACTTCAGACAAAAGATATATTTCCCGGCTTATGTTCTTTCTATTTTATGAAAATGAAGTGGCAGGACGTCATAATAATAACAGAAATATGGATAAACTGCGCATAAAACCAGTGAAAAATAAAATATTAATATATATATATATATTAAAAAGCATAATTTTATTAAATATATATATATTTACATGTTGTCAATAATTAAGAGCAGGAAAATATTAAATAAGTAAATAACTTGTAATTCCCAAATGATCACTCTTAAGTTTTATTACTTTCAAAAAATCCCTGAGTATTTCTAAAAAAAAAAAGTTTATAATATTTTTTTAGTTTCTCTATCTGCTCACATCATTTATTTATAAGTGAAATGATAAAAATACCATCAGAGCACTATTTTTTGAGTGAAAACATTTACTATCAAATGAGAAAAGCAAGATATTAAATATAAAAAAAAATTAAACAAAAAAATATACTAATTGAGAACTTATGTGTTTATTGGTAAACACATAACGGTAAACAAAAAATATAATTAATACCAAAGGGCTTGTAGCCCAGCGGTACCTCGGGTCTCCTCGTGAGAGGTGACGCGAGTTCAATCCCCCAAAACCGCGCTCCTCCGTTCCAAGAGGGTGAGAACGTTGTAGGCAATCCCCCCACCACGCGTACGCCCCTGAGAGTTGACCCTTTGTCGCACTATCTCAAAAAAAAAAAAAAAAGTTAATAAACAGGAAAATATATTTCATAAGCGAGGCAAAAGTAAATTTTTAAAGAAAATAAATTGCTGCAGTGAGCTGCCTAAACAAAAAACAAAATTAAAAAAAAAAAAGAATTGACCGAGATATTCAAATATCAAAAAGGACTTATTGAGAGGTTTTAAACTTTTTAGAGACTAAAAACTAATTTTACCTAAGAATTATCGCCAAGTAGTTATAAGGATAATCTTACAAATATTTAAATAATATTAGAAAAAGAACTCCGACGAGCGAGGGCCGACTCGTTTCACAACTGTAATGGAATTTGTCGGACACGTGTCAAAATCTGAAGTTGTCGACCACGTCTCTGATGAGAAAGTGAAGGTTCTAGTCCTTCAACTTGGGTTACTTGCTAGGTTGGCAATTAACACAAGGACACGTGGCAACTGATGACTCAATGACATCACCGAATGGATTTCAAAATGTTTACTTGGTCCTGCCAACTTCAAAATCATGACTCTTGCTGAAAAAAACCAAATATGCTACGGATAATTATATTCTGTTGTTGTGATAATTAAAAAAAAAATATTACACTTCCTTAACGTGGATTAAATTTTTGGTAGGTTAGTATGGTTTGATTTTTTCCATTAAAATTATCAAATTTCAATTTGTATCAAAATGGTTACTATAATTTGATTTTATTTTTCCGGCAGATGACCCGCGAGTAACATTATTCATTCTACTGACATGTCAACCGGAAAAAACACAGTCAACCTGATAAGATCATGTCACCAAGATGCCACATCAGGATTTGTCCACGTCACCAGGTGCCACATCAACATTTGTCCACGTCACCAAGTGGCAAAAAAATTAGATTATGTGGACAAATGCTGATGTGGGATCCTTATGACGTGGCCTCATCAGGCTGATTGTGTTTTTCCGGTCGACATGTCGTCGAGAATAGATGTGGCTACTCGTGGGTCATCTGCCGGAGAAACAAAATCAAATTGTAGTAACCGTTTTGATACAAAATTGAAACTTGGTAACTTTAATAAAACAAGTCCAAACCTTAGTAACCTACCAAAAATTTAATTCTTTTTAATGTTCTATGTCATCAAAGAGTTTATATTTTAATAATATTAACCTTATTAAAAAAAAAAAAAAAAAAAGAAATTACTAAATTTGAGATCTCATAGTATATAGTGGTGATAATGAATCTCCTGTTTTTGGTCCAAGCTTTCAAGTTAAAATCGGTATTATAATTTGTTACAGTATTTGTTATATTTATTAAAAAAATATATCTATTTTTAACTATTTTATAAAGAATAAAAACATAATTAGAAATAAAAGCTTTTACAAATATTTAGCTTTTTTTTTTTTACATTTTATCAAATTTTTATTTACTAAAATTATATATTTCAAAAGATAATGACGAAAATTAATATATTTAATAAGGTTAATCATAAATAATTATAATTTGAAATATGAAAAATGCACTTGTCATAGACGAGGGATTATTTGTTTGATACAATGTTTTTATCATAATAAAATTTTCTATTATAGTAATTTTATGAACAATTTATCCCGTAATATAATATTTAGCATAAATATAATCTCCAATTATGTTTCTTAGTTAGATAAAGTCTTGTTAAATAATCAAAATATGGTTAAAACCTTTTCAAAAAAATAAACCAACACAGTTTATTCTAGGAATGGATTTGATTAATAATACAAGGAGATTTAGTAACAGTATTTAAGAACGCAAATCTAATATCAACTACACCATATACTAGTAATACATTAATACAAGAAAAAGTTTAAATAGAAGAAATATGCGAACTCCAAATTGATTGATTATCATGAGCTAACCCCTTTAAAAAATAAGATTGAACCTCTACTTAAAAAACTCAAAAAGAAAGGGATTATAGTAGAAAACCTGGTATTACATATAGATAGAACAAAAAAAAGTATAAGTTACAAATTATTAATTCAGAACTTGGGATTATTTACCTTGTTATAAAAATACAATAGTCTAGTTGTCAAGACCCTTAAATTCCAAAAAAAAAAAAAAAAACCCGACTAAAATCTAACAACTAAGAAAGAAGGTTATACCTCATTTGTTGAATATATCCATGCCATGGACATGTGGTTCAGAAAATTAAGGAAAGAAATATTAATTTTTTTAAGTCTTGTGTAAATTTTTTATGGGTCCCATGTCTTTGACTTTTAATACCATTTCATGTAATTATTGGGTTCAGCCTATTTAGGATGGGAATAAAGTTGGGCCTTCGGCCCAATACTTAAATGAAAATTAAAAAATATATATATATATATTAACAATAGAGTAGGGCAAAACTGGAAAACCACTTAGGTGAAGAAAAGGAGCTGCAGAGTTTTAGCTAATGAAAGGGAAACCAAGAAGAAAATGAAGAAGTCAGGGGATCAGGGCTTGCGCATTACAAGACTATCGGAAAGCAAAACGGTGCCAAATTTTGCACAGATTTCGGCAAAGTAATCCTTGCTAGTAGTTCTCCAAATCCACAAGATTAGATCTTACATTGATTTCCTCTTGAAGATATTTGTTATCTATCATTGTGTTGATAATGTATATATTGTTGAGAGTATTCTCTTGGTGTGTTGCAATTTTTATATAATGAATATCTAGTTGTATTTAGAAGAAACTCTTTTGTTATTCCATTGTTGATATAATGAAACTCTTGTCAAGAGGTTCTAAAGAGTTTTGTGGTTTTCTCTCAATTTGAAAAAGTTTTCCATGTTAAATTATGTTGTTATCTTGTCTTGTTGTCTTAGATCTCAATTTAACACTCAAGAAGAGGTTTGGAAGTGTTTTAAGCTTTGTTTGAAGGTTTAAGATTTCATATGTATGGGCCCATATCTGTATAAAAGGCCGTGTACCACAACTAGGAAGGCTTGTGGACAAGATTTACACATAAATGAGCCGTTTGAAGCATCCAGAGAAGGCTATAGGCTAGCATATAGGTCGTACATATGGCTATATGCTATAACGTGAGAGGTTTACGGGCAAGCATGTGCCAATATACGGACCATATATGTGAACAATAACGGTGCTATAGTCAACGGCTTTTGGGTCAATTGGCATTTGGGTCCCCCGTGAGGACGCTTCGCAAGTGGCGAGAGTTCGAATCCTCGGGGTGAGGGTGCATGTCTGAGAATTGTGAGCACGAACTGTGGGTGGTACCAGCGCCCATGTGTGCGCGGCCCCACAGGCCGCAGTCGAGGCATGCACACGCCCCTGTCTTAGTTTAGCGGGCCCATTAGGGGTTTCGTTCTTCTTGACAAAAAAACAATAATGGTGCTATAGCAACTGCTTCGATGCCGTGAATAAAGGCATTGGGAAAATTTTCAAAACATAACTTGGTCTCAGATTCCGCAATAATAATGTAAGTAGGGTATGCTTTCTTTCTCCAAACATAGACTTCAATCATCACATTAATACCTACACTCGTTGATTATAGTCTATTATCTTTGTCTTTCTATTATTCCAACTCCATTATTCCTTCCTCCTTTGTCTTGGAGATTATTTCACCGTTGGCGACAATAAGTCAAACTTTAGTTTGGAAATCCAACATCCTTGCCAAATATAAAACTTTCTCTTAAAGCACTTGTGAAGAAATTTTCCATGAACCATCGCTCTTAGGATGCTCTTCACAACAGCTATATATTTGTCCCTATAGCCTACTCCTCCCTTCATCAAACTCAAGCTAATATTTCATGTTAGATTCATACAAATATCTTCTGACAAACATGCTTGTGTAGATGTATCCATATTAGAGGAGATAAGCTACGGATGTGCATTAGCGTGTAGTTAGTTGTACAGTGAGCCATGTTAAATTTAATTATTCTATGCATGGTGTATCACTGTAAATTAAAGTTTTTGCTCTCATGTTCATTTAGGGAAAAGCATGCAAAACTAAATAACTCATCAAGTTAGTGACCCGATCATGTGAAAGGCCATGACTTGACAATGTGCTAGTTAAAGCTCCAAATCATGAGAGAACTGAAACTTAAAAAAATCTCAAATGAATGACAAATGTAGGCATGAAGTCTCACGACACAAGAAATTAAAAGACCTAAAAAGTTTCATGAGTCATGGACCTAAAGGCTTCACCAAACATAAAACACCGAAATCTTCAAATATCAAAATTATGAAAGATCAACCTCATGACTCATTAGTAAATTAAAGTCACAACTTGAGATCCAATTAATATTCTAAATGAGAGGTCCACGGCTCAATGATATACATGTCAAGTTTAGACATTAAAGCACGCATGGAAGAGTCGAGACTTAAATATCTCACGTGAATGAGAAATGAAGCTCTAAATTTCCAAGGCATGAAAAAGTTAGAGACTTACATAGTTTCACAAATCAAAAACACCTAAAAGGCTTCATGAGCATAAAAGGCCGAAATCTTCAAGTATTGAAGTCAAAAGATATCAAGTTATAAATCGCAACTTGAGATCCATATAAAACTCAAATCAGTCAAGTTACTACCTTGATCATGTGTGAGTTCATGACCTGATGATGTACAAGTCATGGCTCAAAAGTATGAAATAATTTAGGCTTAAAAGATCTCAAGTGAACAACATATGCAACTCTGAAGTCTTAAGACTCAAAGAATGCCGCAAATCAAAGACCTAAGGACTTCTTCTATAATCAAAATCAAAGAAAATTAAATTCATGACTCATGAATATTGAGTGACCACAACTTGTGATGCAATCAATATATTAAGATGCAAACGCAAAATAAAAACAAAGAAAACCAAAGTCAACATGTCAAAGAAGGTTTATCCAAGCGCAATTTTCAACAAAAAAGTTGGGAGAATTTGAAATGTCACTATTCTCTTTTTAGAAGTCGAAGGGAATGAGTTATATCGAAGTAAATAAATTAGGATAAATAAGGTCCCTTATCTTACTATCTCGGTTCACATTCATATATTGGTCAAGCACATATATTTATCAAGTCTATGTAGTTGTTGCACTACTAAAGCCCTGTTTTGATAGATCAAGATTTTGACATAATCCGTACAATATGCCATAATTTAATATTTTATAAGAATTATACCATATTGGTTGTTTGTGTACGTAATTTGGACTATAAAATTACTATATAATATATGTGTTATGACATAAAAAAATATTCCACTCCAAGTGAAATATTTTCTCATTGTAAAGTGGGTAGAATATTTATGCAATAATTTTTTATTTTGTTAACTAATCACACATTCTGTAAGAATAAAATATGCCACAATTTCTGTAATAACTAATAATCACTTGCATTTCTTACATAATTTTTATTATGCCATATTTTTTTTCTTTTGTAATAAATAGGGCCTAAATTAATAAAATTGATTATGTTCTATTTTGTCTCTCATTCACACATTTTCTTTATTCGAGATTCATACAATAATATTGGGGTAATTAACATCAGAGTCAACCTAATAAAAGTCATAAATTCATAATTACTAAAAATCTAAAATAACTAAAATTTGATTTATGATCCATTGTTTCCAACCAGTTGACTCTACTAAATGGTGGGCTAGAATAAAAAAGCACACAATGATGTTTTACAATATAAACATCATAAATAATATTTTTTTATTAAAAAATAAGGAAATCATTTACATATAAAATATATATTTCAAAAAAATATAAGTGGAAAAAATAGATAAGTTATGAGGTATTTTCGAAAAATGACATTCTGGCAAATAATTTTAATATTTATTATATTAAAATAATGAATTTAACCATAATTTTAAATCTAATAAAAAAATTAAATTTTAGAAAATACGTATATTTTCACTTCGATAGTGTGTTCATCCGAAAAAAAAATGTCATTCATTCACTGGAACCCAATGGGCCTCTGAAATTATGCAAGAATTCCAGCCCAACATCAGTGAAGATAAAATTTTATTTATTTATTTAATTATTTATTATGTTGCTAACGTTAAAGCATGCCTGTCAGATGAGTACATCTGATAAATTGTTTTTTCAAATTAAAAAAAAAAAAAATGAGAACGAGCTAATAGCTCAGCGGCACAACTCCACTGATTAAAGCTTACAACTCAAGTCCCTGAATCCTCAAATAATTAATTTCTGTCTGGTTGTGTCAAGTCATATTTATCAATAAAAAAATAAAAAAATCAAAATTGTTTGGGTGTTAATAATTATCCATGGAGAGAAGGGGCGTTTGGTACATGGGAAATTCCATTACTTTCATTGAAAAATAAAAAAAAAGAATGATTTTGCCATGTTTGGTAGAGTATTAGTTTTGGAAAAATGAGATTACCATGGGAGACTGATTCCATTAGGTTGAGGGAAAGTGATTCCCTCAATACCTTGTTTGAAAGTTCGGTTCTCATGGGAATGGAAAATGAATGTGTGTGCTTTGACCAAACTACCCTCACTAGTTTTTCAAAATTGCATCATTACCATTAGGGTTAAAATTACATCATTTGACCAAAATTGATTATTAATTTAATTACAACTTGTTTATAAGTAAAATAACATATGCCCATTTATGTCATTTTATAAAAATTCCAAGGAATGTGTTTTCATACCGAACACAGAAATATTACTTTCCCATCAATTTAATTAAATTTTCCAATGCATACTAAACAAAAAAATGTTATTTTCCTAGGAATCACATTCCCATCAATTATATTCCACCCGAACATTGTCGTGGTAAATTACCAAACTCCCCCTTACCAAACTACCTTATTACCACATTTACCACATTTACTGAAGAGTAAAGGAAGGGACGGAGATTCTCCGCTCTGCTCAGCCCCATTACCACATTTACTGAATAGTTTTTTTTTTATTTTTTTTTCTAGCTTTGTTTGCTTGTAGAGCCCTATAAATTATTATTTTTTATATATCTTTATTATTAAAGGTCAAGCAAACAATTATGAAAAACAAACTACCTTTTACTCTCTTGATTACATTCATTTACAATAAAACAAAAAAAAATCAAGAATAAGGCTTGATTTTCATGAGATCTGTCAACTGATTTTTTACTATAAAATAATAAGCAAATAAAAGTATTATACATGAGTAGTAAGTAAATATATATATATATTTTTTTAATTCCAAGTGTTTGTATTAAAAAAGAAAAGTTTTTTTTTTTTAAAAAAAAGGGATATATCCTCCGGGATTTCCAGAACAACATGCTGTTCAAGTGGCAATAAATATTCAAACATTCCATTAAAGAAAAGTAGAATATATGTAGCATATTCCTTCAATTATTTCCATTTTCAACATGTTTTTCTTTTTTACCCAAATAGAAATTTCGGCCCCAAATATTAAAAAAATTTAGCAGTGAGAGAAAATTAAAAAAAAAAATACTAATTACAAAATCCAAATACTCACAAGTAATTCTTGTCATTATTTATTATAAGGTGTAAATTTAGGCAGTGAATTATGAACACTGGAAATTCTTTTTCTCATCATCATGAATGATCAAACATTAAAGTAATCAAATCTAGATAAGGTATTATTGTTTCCCATAATTACATAAAGACTTTCACATATTCAACTTTCCAATCATAAAAGCAAAAATGAAAATCATGTTTGTCCTGCAACAAAAGAAAACAAAAAAAAAAAGTGCCATGAAACGGATGGGCTGTCCATCAATCTCTTCAGTATATTTACTCCAATAAATAAATAAATAAATAAATAAATAAATAAATAAATAAATAATAATTTTATCTGAAAAAAGTTAAATTGGTGGAACATTTTGATGGAACGCAATAACTATATTTTCTTATGTATTTTTTTTAATTTTATACAAAATTAATTATATGTTATTTGCTTGAATTAATATAATACATGATACTTAAAAAAATTACTCTTCAGGAGTCATTCTTATTGATTAAAAGGAGTTAATTTTATATCAGCTCCACTGTTCGCACCTGGAAAAACAGAGTAGCTTGCCAAGTGATCTCCTAATGCATTTGTATTTTTTATTTTCTATTTGTTTTTGCTTTAATTTATTTGGGTTAGTAGTTTATATGAATATTTATTAAAAAAAAAAAATTCAATACTGTCAAAAAAAGAGGACTGAATTATAAATTTAATTTTAACAAGGGCCATGATGCAATTTTCTCGGATTTGTCTCTTGACCTTTCAAACTACTCCCGATGTTGTTTCGCCGCGGAATAAGCCGAGCTGAGCTTAAGCTTCAGCTCAAAGTAAGTTCGAAAAAATATCGAGCCGAGCTGAGCCGCGCCGAAACAAGCCGAGCCGAGATAGTGACCTTCATAAATGTAGATATATATATGTATATATATTCTAGTCTTGTCACCGCGACGGGCCTTTCTCTTTCGTCGTCTCCTTCCCGCCAATTAGCGTCTCCAGCCTCTAGGGCGCCGTCATGACCTCATCGTTGGCGCCGTCCTTGATAGCCGGCCTGTGTCGGAGAGGGATCTCGATTCCCCGGGGTGACTCTCAATTCACGGCCTCGTTGATGCTGCCTTTTCCCCTCTTGCGACGCGGTGTGCGGCTTGGATGGCGATCGATTGGGTGTGCTTTGGATGATGTTTTTCGGGAGAGTGTTTCAGCTGGTTATTCCTCAGCGGAGAACAAGCAGTTCGTGGCGTGGTTCCGGCAGGCCTGGCCGTACATTAGAGGTCATCGGGGAAGCACATTTGTGGTGGTGATCTCCGGGGAGATCGTGGATAGCCCTCATTTTGATGGCGTCCTTCAGGTAGTAATACATTTTTTTTTTTGGGGGGTGGGGTGGGGTGGGTTTGTTTATCTGGATTTGTTATGGTTGTTGTGTGGGAGAGGTTTTGGGTAGAGAATCGAGTGTTTTTTAAGCAAGGGATAGAATTGAGGTGTATATGCATTTACATTGTGATTTTAAAGGCATTTTGTTCTATAATTTCGATTGTTAAGAGCATTCCAAGATATAGATATTGTGGATCGTGTGCTGACTTTCATCGACTCTGGTAATTTTTGGCCTTCTTTGTAATAATGATAAAAAGGTCGCCTTTTTTGCGGTTCTGTCTGGTTTTTTCAATACAAGCATGTCTTGAAATTGGGGTGTTAGGAACAGACTTGCATGAGATATTACAGTTAAGACGAGCTTGAATAAATCCTGGAAATTTATGAAGGTTACTGCAAAGGGATGATGATTTCGGGCTTGCTTGTTTTCTTAGTCCTCCTTCATGTATATGTTCTTTTTCGCTCTCCTATGAAGCTATGAATTTAGAGGAACTATTAAAAGTTTTGTTTCTGCAAAAACTCTAAGAAGAGGTTCATCATCAGAATATGGGCTACTTTGAGAGTAGTAAAGTACATGATAAATACATGGTAAGCATGGAATTGAATTAAAATTTGTATGTTAAAAGTTTATTATGCAGCTCACTAATCGAAACGTGACCTGCGTATGATATGGCATGAGGATCCTCTTAATATTTTCTAAGAGAAAAAATCCTCATAGAATTGTTGTCTCCTTTTGTTTTAATTAAGATAGGACAAGAATTCAAAGAGAAGCTCTTTTCTTACAAAATAGTAGGAGGATAATCATATCATACCAGTGCCACTTTGAGGCTAGTGAACTGCATAATTATGTTAACTTATTAATTATGCACAGCCTACGTTGTCATGTGATTGACTAATCTCGATATGAGCCATATACAGCATGATGGTCCTCTTAATATTTTTCAACATGAGCTACTCTGTCCATTAGAATCTTTACATTTTCACCATTTTTTTTAATTAAAATTGAGTTCCTTTTGAGTTCATTTTCTTCTTCGAGAATTTAAATATTGTATGTATGGTAATACATGAATCCCTTGTCTTTTAAGAGCTTCATATGTTACAAGTGCTATTTTTTATTATTTTTCATTTATTTTATACACATCTGTGTGCAGGACATTTCACTTCTTCATGGTCTTGGTATCAAATTTATCCTTGTACCAGCGACTCATGTCCTAATTGATAAGCTCCTGAAAGAAAGAGGTCAGTGCAAAGGGCAAGATTCCATCTTAACACCAAGATTATTGCATTATTTCACTCAAACAAGTCATCCACTGGGAACAAGTCCATCTATAATATTCTGATGATTCAGTCAGGGTCTCATTGCCCAATACAAAATTGTGCCATGATATAGACAAAATGGATTATTCGAAGATGTTCATTGGTTACTTTTTTGTTCTCAAAGTGTTTTTACTTCTACAAATATCTGTTTTTTCTTAGTTCACCTCTGTGGTCTTATTTTCTGTTAAGTGTTGGTTTTTACAGGAAGCAAGGTCAAGTATGTTGGTCGATATAGAATCACTGATTCCGATGCACTAGAGGCATCTATGGAAGCATCTGGGAGAACCCGTGTCACGATGGAGGCAAAGCTTTCTCCTGGACCTTGTATTTTGAATCTTCGCCGACATGGTGATAACAGTCGTTGGCATGAACTCGGTGTTAGTGTTGAAAGTGGCAACTATCTTGCAGCTAAGGTGACAAGTTTTCCATTCTCTTTGAATGATGCTGGAATAATGTATGTTTAACAAGATTATCAACTCAGGGATAAGTCGTTAACATCACCTCATTCTGAAACTTAGACACAGTTCACACACTTTTTCAAATTTAAGAGGTTGCTACTCTTTGGCCCACGTTTATTTTTATCTATTAATTAAAATTGATTGGAAACTTCCTAAGAGTTATGCCTACCTGTCATAATAATGTCTTGCTAACATTTAGTTTGTGGTCTATCATTTTAATGTTGATCATTTAAAATGTTTCTTGTCAATATGGCTGCATAAGCATTTAATTGATACTTGATCTGCTTATGTCCTGCTTAAATGCTTCTTACTTCTCTTTGGCAGAGAAGAGGAGTTGTCAAAGGTATTGATTTTGGAGGAACAGGAGAAGTTAAAAAAATAGCTGTTTCACGAATACGAGAGCAGCTTGATAAAGATTGCATAGTCATAGTAAGCAACCTGGGTTATTCAAGCACTGGAGAGGTTTTAAACTGCAAGTATGCTTATTAGCTCTTCCAAATGGATATATTACTTGGAGTGATCTCCTCAACTTCTATAGTGGATCTGTCTTCTTCTTCCTTTAGAAATGTCTTAAAAATTAATAAGCATATTTTAATTTGAAAAACTAGGATACTTAGGTTTACGTGATAGCCACCCATATATATTGTTAAGTACTTATGCAGATCGCTTCAAGTATAATTCTCGGGTTTTTGTAGTATATGATCTATGTTGTTACAAGCTTGATTACTTGAACTTTTTTTAGAAGTGGATTTCTTATTTATGAGCTCCAACAGTTTTACATCATGGATTTGCTTAAGCTTTTGTATTTTTTTTTTTTTTTTTTGGTTCATAGAAATTACCAAGGAATTTCTTCAGTGACCCCTTTAGCATACACATGAAAGAAATGCATGGCTTGGCATGAACTTGACTGTAATGTGCAGCAATATATTGCTTAAGTGATAGTTAAGCCAAAGAGATGATATTGGATCGGGAGGTGCGTGTGCTTGAGGACACCTACCCATGAAAGTATGGTTAGCCTTTTTGAGTGGAGATTGCAATGGAGAGTCCAGGGATGCTGGATGAAAAGGAAAAGAGACATGATATTGCTCACTTGTAAGATACTGATATTAAGGGCCATAATATTTAGGTTTTGTTGTGGTTGCAACTTGTATATGTAGGTTATGATTGCAGTAGAATTGAAGGTGTAATTTGCATAGACAAAGATATTTAATAATTTATTACAGTTGAGAAGTTGACTGTTGGAACTCTTTGTTGAGATTTCCAAGGTATTAAATTCAAGAGGGACTTGCCTCTTGAAAAAAAAACGCAATTGAATATGAACTGCAACAGCTCTTATATGTTTTGAAAATTGAAAGACTTCCCTAACAACATAGGCCTACCCTTCTTTTATAGGAAAAGAGCTGCATGCAAATATCTTATGATTAGGCTATAATAAAGGATGCAAATATCCTATGATTGTGCTACAATAGAGTGTGCAAATCTCCTACAGTTATGCTACAATATACCAACCACGATATCCTCCTATAATAAGAATATTCATCCCACCTAATATTTCCAGTTTGGTTATCCTAATATTCACTTGCCATTTTACTTTTGGGAGAAGACAATGCTGGCAATACTAAAAATTCAATATGATAATAAATGGAGGTGAATGTAGTGATTATCATTTCATACGACTGTCTAGAATGCTAGATTGGTAGATGCGAATCAAACATAATATTTGGGCCCATTCAACCTAAAGGCTCAAACTAATATGATGAGAGACCTAGGCTTATATATATTCAAATCTATATTTTCTAAATTCACTGATTTGGGCTGTTAGTTACTCTGATTTGCGCCCTTGTGGTAGTCTATTTTAACTGGTCATGTTGCAAGCAAACCAAACAAATCAAGCTTTGATACCATGTTAGATGCGAATCAAACATATTGTTTGGGCTTGATTTACCCCTAAAGCTTATATTGGTAAAATGAACTACCCATGCTTATTTATTCAAAGTCATATTTTCCAACTTAGTTGATGTGGGATTATTAGTTACTCTAATACAAGGATTTAGCATGCATAATATGCATTTTAGCATGAGAGCTCAGCAGGAAAGTGGCTAATAGAACAATGATAAAGAATTGTTTCACTGTTGTGCACAGTTCCACTCAGGCTGGGTCATTGTAGCACATCTTTGACTCTGTGAGTATATTTATATGAAGTACAGCATGATGGTCATGTGGTTCTGTTTGTCTGCTATTGTTCATATATGGTGTAAGGACTTTCCTTTAACATTTTAAGTCAACTTTAAAAGCTAGGACACAAGTCCAACATGTTTGGCATACATAAGGCATCTGATGAGTGCATCAATTTTTAATGCATTTTCCATTTCCTAGATTGTTTAAAATTCCATCACTTGTCTTCTGAACTTCTTTATATGGGTGAATTGCAGTACATATGAAGTTGCTACTGCCTGTGCCTTAGCTGTCAAGGCAGATAAACTTATCTGCATTGTGGATGGGCAGATATTAGATGAACAAGGACGACCTATTCGTTTCATGACTTTTGAAGATGCAGATTTGTTAATCAGAAACCGAGCTAAACAGAGTGAAATAGCTGCAAATTATGTAAAAGCTGTTTATGAAGAAGATTTGAATTGTTTGGAGCATCCAGATGCGAATGGAAGTAGTGATCCTCCTTGGAATGGGAAAAGTTTCAGTAAGAAGTTCTACACTACATTTCAGAATGGTGTTGGTTTTGACAATGGAAATGGTCTATGGGCAAGTGAACAGGGATTTGCTATTGGAGGTGAAGAAAAGTTGAGTAGATTAAATGGCTACCTTTCGGAATTAGCTGCTGCGGCATTTGTTTGCAGAGTATGTAGTTATGCATAGGCACTGTAGTTGATTATTTCTGATTACCTCATTTGTTTTGCAGCACTTTCATGATAATTCGTCTTCGATTATTTTTCTGCTGCATCCTTAACTGTACATGTGTGTGTGTTTTATTCTATTGCCCATGAATTTGTCATAAGATTTTATATTACTTTAATGAAGTATATTCATTTTATCACTTCGAGGACTGATCAATTGCTGATCTCTGGCGATCAGACTTCCGATCCCATGTTATGATTTTCTGTATTCTTTTCTCTCTTAGGGTAATTTTATTGCATTAGTGTGTTTTCCAGCTGAGTTTTTAGATATAAGTTAATGATATCATTTTGCAAGTTGATATTTTAAAAATTGGAAAGGCATGAAATTTGAAGGGACCAACCTTGTCATGAGAACAAGCAACTCTGTATTGACTATTGGTTTATATTATTTATGTGTGAATGTATTCTCGATATGACAAATTTCATGACAATTTTAGATCTTGCTAGGAAGGATTTGTCGCAGTAAATAGCTGGGGTTAGGCAATTCTTTTTAACTTGATTTTGTGCGGATGAATTTAGTAATATGAAAATTTCTTCAGAAATTATTGGATGAACAATCTTCAATCTGTAGCTCAATTTCTAACATATAGATCTTTACATTGGCTTTCTGGCATTGAATTTTTACCTGGTCAGGGTGGAGTTCAAAGAGTCCATCTACTAGATGGCACCCAAGGGGGGGCTTTGCTTCTTGAATTATTTACAAGAGATGGAGTTGGGACAATGGTTGCTAGGTAATAAAGTCCTTTTCTGATTAAGATACATGTTCCATTTTTCAATTCATGTTTGTTTAGTTCACTTAGGAGTAAAGGCAGCTCCAAGGCAGAGGAGCCCCATCAGGTAAGAGATTACAAATTTGAGGCCTTTGTTTGTGGGCTCAAGATATAAGTTACTACTTTTGGTCCTTTCCTGTTGGGGCTTATTAAGAGAAGTTGAATGCTCACATATTGTTTGTTTGTTTGTTTGTATTTATGCATGGTAATTTGCTTTGGACATGACTTATGCTGTTCATATCCCACTAATGTCATTTTGCTTATGTCAAGTTATTAGAAACTTGAACAATGAATGCTAATTCTGTTTTCTCCCCAGTAAGTGATTTTCTTGGGAAAAATTACTCAGGAGTAGGTCCAAGTATTAAGAACTCATAAATTACTATTGCATTGTTTTATCATTCATTTCAGTGATGTTTATGAGGGAACTCGGATGGCTAGAGTGACAGATCTTTCTGGTATAAGACAAGTTATTCAACCGTTAGAGGCTTCTGGTACATTGGTTCAAAGGACTGATGAAGAGGTCTGCAACTCTTCATTGTCTTTTCTCAAATTTGCTTCTGTTTTTATGTATCTATTTTCATCTCCTAGACAAGAGCTAAGCATTTGTTGTATTTACTTTCTTGTGTCTCTAACTTAGCATGGGAAAGTAACTACATTCGTTTAAAATGCTATTGTGGTTTCAGCTTCTTCAAACATTAGATTCTTTCATAGTTGTGGAAAGAGATGGGTCCATCATTGCTTGTGCAGCTCTCTTTCCTTACTTCAAGGAGAAGTGTGGTGAAATTGCTGCTATTGCTGTGTCTCCTGAATGTCGTGGGAATGGGCAAGGAGACAAATTACTTGGTATGCTAATTAACATGATAGTGGTCGGCAAACTTTTTATTGTTCTAGCAAAAATGATGGTGGGGATGACTTTAAGCTAACACATACATAGCTTTAATCATGTGATTGCTGCATTGATGCAATTCCTCATGCAGGGTTTGATTTTATGGGCTTATCCAGATCAAACATGGTATTGTGCAAACTCAAATTTATCTATGCATATGCATGTATTATCTTGTACAGTTTCTTGGACCATTCACTCCAGTAAATGAGGCCTTTTATTTGATGATTTTATTCTCATCTTCAACATCTGAACCTTCCCTATCTCAATGACTTGGGAAGGGCTATGATCTGTGCTGAATACGCCACATAAATTGGTACTCCGTTTACTTGATACTAGTGCGAGGTTCAACATTAAGATGAAACAGAACATATACAGGCTAGTTTCAGGTTTATCCTAATTTGAAAATGTTGTGGACAATTTGTGGCCTCTGAATGATATCACTAAAACAATGTAACTGTTCTGAATGATGTGCCCGATAAAGACCTGACAGTTAAAAAATGTTTCGATTTCTGTACAGATGTAGAAAAAAAGGCAGTACCTTGAGATTTCTCTGATGTATTGGTATAGGCAGTACCTTGAGATGTACCATTATTTTACTGGCATTGCTGCAAATAGGTGTTGGAGGAGACTGTGGTTTAGGTATGCCAGACAAATAGAATAACATTTTCCCGTGTTATAATTAGAGTGGTCTAGGTATTCATCTCCGGAGACATATCGTTATAGCTTCTACATTGAGTTTGTAAAAATGCATTGGTACAATCCAAAAACCAAATCCTTACCAATATTTTCATACTTAGAACTATTTCTATCACTTGAACTTATGAATAATTATTACTATTGTGCACTGAATTTTTGCATTTAGTAGTCTTTTTTGTGTAAACATTGATGAATATTTGGTGTTGTTTCCCTCAGTTTGTGAGGGCTAGTTTGCCCTTGTTTAGAATTTGCACTTATGATTCCTTTTTTTTTTAATCATTTTTTAGAAATGGTAATAAACCACAGTACAGTTTCACTAAGATGTTTCCTTGTATGTGCTTAAATCCAAATTAGTATGTGCAGATTATATGGAGAAGAAGGCATCATCCCTTGGCTTGGAGAAACTTTTCTTGCTTACAACTCGAACTGCAGATTGGTATGCCGCTTATCTTCAAGTTTTAAATGATGAGACTAGTTTTTCAACAAGTTCTAGATTCAGTTTATATGTCAATTTGTATAATTTGTTTCTTTCTCTATACTACCACAATACTCAATTACTTTTATATTTCTCTTGATCCTTGCTATTTGCTATTCAAAAGTTCATACCTTATTTCATTCACCCTTTTAATAGGGATTTTGGTAATGTTAGTGATGCATGTCTCAAAAAATTATCGATGAACATATTGGTAAAATTCATTGCTCTTCAGAGAAGACTGTAGGTTGATGAAGGAACACAAAACTGTATCTATTTAAGGAAATAACCTATAAATCATGAAATTATTTTGTAATACTTGTTTACTTCTGAGCATGTCCAAATGTTTTTAGCCACTTGGCAGGTAATACATTGAAGGATCTCTGCTATTCCTTTTCAACCTATGTGTTTTTTAGCTGAAGTTGTCCATAGCTTATGTTTGTTACAACTTTGTCTTTCCTTCTCTCCTTGCTACGTGTTCTTCTGCCTAAGTATGCAAATATTTTAACCATATTATTATTCCATTTTTCTTCATTGATCAACTGTGAAGTGACAAAATATTGTTACAGGTTTGTGAGGCGGGGATTCAGAGAATGTTCGATTGAACACATCCCAACGGAGAGAAGAGAAAGAATAAACTTTTCTCGTGGATCAAAATATTATGTGAAGGAGCTGCAGCCAGAACTGGGCGGAATCACAGTCGATGTCTTTGGGCATAGAAAATAGGTATTTATTTATATATATTCTTTTCGATAATTCCTTTCGATAATTGTAAACTATCTTTACCTATCTAACTATTGCTTGCGTTTTACCAAATGAAACATGCATAATTTATGCAATATCTGGCAACTCATGTTTTGCTAAAACATTATTACCTGTGTTGCTAGATAATGCAAAATATGGAATAAAATGTATTCTTTTTTTTTTCTTTTGAAAAAGTAGTAAAATGTATTCTAGTATCTATTGTTGTTTCTCCTTATCAAGTGCTTAGGATAAGTTTTGTGAATATTTAGTTTCTATCCTTGATGAACATTATGCTTTTCTTCAATTTTTGTTTTAAGCCAAACTGCTCTTTCATCATGCAATATGAACGCCTTCCATGACAAACCGCTCAGGATGGGTTTTAACATACTAAAAGATGTCTTCAAAATAAACATCATATATTTATACAAATTTAATTTTAGACATTGTTTTTCTTATTTATTTTGTTTTGCTTTTATTTGATGCAGCATATGTATTAGGTGTTGATTCCCTTCACATAGAAGGGACCTTGTGTCTCTGAAATGCTGATGACCCAATCTTGTCATAATTTTCTTTTCTCGAGACCAGTCTGTGGGTCCTCGCTTGTATGTATATCTTGCTTTGTAGTGTTTTAAAGAATTCTCTTTAATAGAAGTCATGTGTAAAAAAAAAAAATTATTTTTAATTTGTATGTTTGGTTGGTAATAATTTTTTTTTTAAATTTTTTTTTTCCTCATGATATTTTGCATTGGAAGGATATTGGTGGTTCTGTTTAGCAGAGGATTTTGTTAGTGGTGACAGACTATGATGCAACAATATCTTTTTATGTGGGAATTGAGGAGAGACTGACACTTGTATTTGGGGAAATATTCCAAACAAATGGTAACTTGCCGTTAATTCTGTGTGGCATTTTTTTTATTGATTTCCGGGGGCCTGATGCCATCCATGCTTGCGCCTAGAATAACTGAAGTGAACCCATGGGTTGGTTCATGTGATAAAAGATTTGGGCCGTTTAATACTTAAGTAATTTAGAGTTCAAATTTTTGTTTTTGTTTTTTTTTTTTAAAGACAAATTCATGCTATATTGTGTCATAACTGAAGTGAACCCATGGGTTGGTTCATGTGATAAAGGTTAGGGCTACTTAATACTTAAGTAATAAATAGTTCAAATTTTTGTTTTTGTTTTTTCTTAAAGACAATCATTCTATATATATATATATATATATATATATTTTTTTTTTTTCTCATTGCTTATTCATATCAAAGAATAAACAATAAAATACAAATATAAGTTATTTGTTTCTATTTTGAGGTTATTTTTTTGACAAAAAAGATAAACCCCTGGTTTAGGCAAGGGACATGAGGGAAGTTGATGTTTCACGGCATTCGGATTCGCATGAGGGCTTAAATTTTCGCGGAGTTAATTTTTCTGCCACTTGAACCCAGGGTCGGCTTTGGCAAGGTTCAATCATTTATCTTTAATAGTTTTTAAAATTTTTGAGATAAGGATAAGTCCAAATTGTCATAAACATAAATGTATTATTAATCAATATTTGCTAACTCAATTTTTTGGGCACCCTCTTTGAATAATTCGGTCTGACTTTCTCTTAATACATGATTGAGTGTGTATATGTATTTAGGATGATTTATCCGTATTGTAAAGAAAAATTTTTTTTACTCTTTTATTAGACTAATTTAAAATTTTTTTGTTGAGTTCAAGATTTTTTTTTCCTTCACGATACCACTTGTTTATATGAAAGAGTAAAAAGAAAACTTTTAAAACACTTTAAAAATATATTTTTTTAAGAATTTTTAAACAAATAATAACAACATCTTATGCACTTGAGATTAGTGAATGACAAAATAAAATTTTAATTCATGAATTTCAATTTAAATAATACAGTTATCCGTAGAATGCCCATATAATATATAATTCTCCATCTTATTATTATATTAAGAAAAAAAGAAAATTAGAATTTTTGTACAGAACGACAAACATAAATATGCAATAAAAAATAATTATAAAAAAGGATTAAATTCGGATAATCCGAATTTCCTACCAATAAGAAATAATAAAATTAAGAAAATAAAGATACCAAAGGCCTTCATTCCTTCCTCCTAAGAAAGAGCTTGGGATCAATGCATAATTAATAAAAGCTCATGATGGGCTACTCCATTAGCTTGCTCCGTCCCACACCTTATTTAAGCTTTCATTGAATTAGAACACAGCGTCCAACAGACAACAGCAGCAAAGCGCAGCCAAACTGCCACCAGTTCACATTTCAAAAAAAAAATCAAATTATTTACAAGCATCAAAAGTTTGGATTATGTGTTTATATAGCCGTATGAAACCCTGAATTACATATATGCCCCCGGAGAGTTTCTTATATATTTTTTAAAAAAATTAATATTTATAAATTATGTAAAAAACATATACAAATATATATTTTTCTGTTAGATTGCTAAAATTAGACTGGTTTATTCTAATGTCACAAAAATTATTGGAGACAAGCTAGGTTGGTTAAATTATTGGATGGATGAACAGTAATTTTCCCTAAATTTTAATAAGCTTGATCACTCCTAGTTCTAGGGAGTAGAGAAAAATAATAAAAATAGAGATAAAAATAAAATAATAATTCTAAAAAATAGGGAGGGATTAGATATTGTTGTGAAAATTTAGGGGGTATAATGGGTATTTAGGAAGTAGTAAACCAGTGACGTTTGTATATCATTTTCGCTAATAATAATAATAATAATAATAATAATAATAATAATAATAATAATAATGACAGGTCACGGGGATGTTGTTGACCCAACGGCCAACGACGAGAATGAACGGTGGAGAATGCGCCAAGCTCGGCCAATCGCATCCTCCTACGATTTTGGCCCGCTTCAAATCGGACTCGGATCCTGATTCAAATCCGGGCCAATCCGTTCCTATTAAGGGCCCGGATCCGTCTAAAGATCCGGATCCGAAGAACGGAAAGACCTGAACTCCATCTTTTGTAAGGGTATCAGGATCCACCACAAGACCCGATACCCATCGACCTGAACCCAATCCTTTGCTAACGGGTTTATATCCGTTGCATGACCCGAATCCAATCAATCTCCGGATCCGAAAACTAGGCTCACAATTAACGGGTTCGGATCCTTAACTCCCAGTCTATTTCCAATCTACGAACCCATCCCAAACCCGATCCATTCTTAACGGATCCCAATTGGGCCAACGACCCGAATCCGATCCATCGCCGGAGTCCGGCGAAATCCTTGATTTGAAACCGAAACCACTGAAGAGGATATATTATCAAGAGAGATTGACGAGCGAGATCGAGAGAGAGAGAGAGAGATCGTACCATCCCTCGCAGAAGGAAGAGCCGGTGCTCGGCCGTTGAGGAGGCGGCGCTTGGACGTACTGTGGCGGAGGGTAAGGGGCATACCCTTGTGGAGGGTACCCGGGAGGGGGGCCGTAACCCGGAGGAGGATACCCCTGGGCCGGATAACCCGGCGCATAGCCGGGAGGAGGATGCCCGTCCTTGGACGGATACCCTAATCACCGACCAGATCATCACAATCACCAAATCAATTCAAGATCCAAACCCTAATAAGTCCAAATGAAATTCTAGGAATCGAGAGTGGAGATGAGAACCAGTACCTTGAGGCGGCGGCGGGTAGCTCATCGCTGCTGCTGCTTCTCCTTGCGACTGAAAGAGAAAGGGAGAAAGAAGGGAAGAGAAGCGAGGCCAACAAGTGGGGATCGATCGAGAAAGAGATTTGAGAGGATTGAAAGCTTCCGCGGGGAATGGACGACTCTCAGATCGACTCTATTTATATAGCTGTTGAGATCCAACGTCCAAATTATTTTATAATAATAATAATAATAATAATAATAATAATAATAATTGATGGGAAAAATAAATTAGTAAATACAAATTAATAAATTTTATATTGAGAAATATAATAATTGTTTAATTACTAACGTATATTATTACAATTGGAATGGAATTTTATTGACGGTGACAGATGAGATCCATACTATAACATTATAATCAAAACACTATTTTTTTCTAACCCACATAGACAGTTTAAAAGATTTTGAGACCTCAAACTAAATTTTAAAATGAAACTCATAATTATTTTAATAAAAATATGTTCTTTTAAATTTTTAAATAAGATATTTATTATTATTATTATTATGCATGCTAACATGGTAATGGATGAGGGGTCTGACTTAACAAGAGTTACATAATTGATTAAGTGTTAAATTAAAAATTTTAATTATCCAGACCTCCAATAGATTTTTACTTAACATTTTTAAATATCAATTTATAATATTAATATTTATTATAATTACGTTAATGAGGTTTTAAAAAATTTTAAAATTTTAACTTGCTAAGGCCGTTTAATAGGTATAAAATTAAAAATTTTAAATGTTAACCTATCAAAACAAATATGTATTCTCTGGGATAAAAATTTGTATGAAAGCTTCAAAATAAAAGGTCTAAAACAGTTGCTTCACTAGTCTTACTTGAGCCGCCAATGTTAACACAACACCCATAAAACCTCGCTTCGGTAATACATAAAATCAAAATAGACTATTTCTTGTGAGTGAGCACATGTGGCGTTGTATGCATGATTCAGAAGTGGTGTCGCTCAGATATTTCTTTTTAAAGAAGAAGAGCGTGCATTATACTAAAGTCTCTCAGACATGATGGCCTTGTACAAAACTAGATTTTTTTTGAAAAATTACAAAAACGCAACTCTGTTACAAACCTAAAGTTCAGAGTACGGCATACAACATCTAAGCATTCAAATATGTTATATACGAAAAACTAAAGTACAATATCTAATATGTTGTATTAATCATATAATTAATTATAACGGAAGCATGATCACATACCTCCAGCCATAGCACGTTAGATAAGAGTTGAAGAGACCGAGATCTGCATTTCTCACAGGCTTCACTTGAGAAAACCAAAGTTGTACTTGAAGAAACCAATTGCTCTTCCAATCTATTCCGTTCTCTCCGTCGATGGAGCTAGGTACTTTCAAGAACAATAGATCGGGGATCCATGGTGTTATCCTATATATAACTCTAATAAATTCCGAAGACATGAAATATAAATAAAAGTAATTCTTATTTTTTAAGCTTCTCACTCATACTAATGTGATTAATTAAAAAATAATAGGATGCCTTTAAAATTTATTTTCCATTAGAATGAAATAATAAAATTTTTTATATATATGTAAAATTATTTTCTCTTGGTTTAAGCTATAGTTTTTAAGGGTTTTGTGTCCCTTACAAGACACTTTTATCTACTCATATATAATAAAATATGGTAATATATTAAAATATTTGAAATATATAAAATGTGCTTTAGTCGAGCGTTACAATAATCATCGGTGCAAATCTTGCTTAAGCTACTTATTTTACTTTTTTCAACAACTTGCTTTTATTATTTTGTATAGGTTTATTAATTAATATTTTATTCCAAAAGGTTCAAAGTAGAATAGATCCCCTAGACAAAATAATCATGATGGAATCCCCGATTGTGGATTCGAGTTTACAACTTAAATTAAACCCGAATTTCATATTGTTGGTGAGGATGCACAAATTGGATATTCAATTCTTGGCTTATGCACAAACGTGATAGCATTTATCATATTTATCATAAAAAAATTTAAAAAATTATGGATAAATTGTAAATACTATTCAAACCCTCAAAACTTTGACCTCTTGGCAAGAATAGTTTATTAACATCGACAAACATCCATCATAATCTATCATAACCATTTATATGAAAAAAGTAATAATTTCTCTACTTGAGACTTTGGAAGTTTTTTTTTTATCTAGATCCAAATACTAGACATGTGTGATAATTTATGGACTAACACCCAAAATTTATTTTGTATCATAATTAGATTAAGAAGGACCGCACAATTTAGTGGATTGTAAATAACGCTTATGAGCAAACAATAAAATACGCATTTCTCATTGAATCAATCTAAATGCATATCAATACCGTAATCCTTAGTTTAATTTTTCCTTTTTAATTTCAACAAGAAGCTAGGATATTATGTGTATTTCCAAATCCAGAGACCTCTCAATTCAAACAGGGAGAAAATAAAAAAAAAAAATAAATAATAATAATAATATAAAAATTTTCTGAACCCTCCAACCAAAACCACCTTCAATCCACCACAAAGCCAATCTGTGTCCCCAAACAAAACCATTGTTTTACCTTCCTCTCTCCAGAGTTGTATTTATCCCTTGGCCTATTGATAAAAATCCAAAAGACCCCAAAATTGCATTTCTATGTTTATATTATCCAGCTACATTTATATATATATATAGATAAATGCAGACCCAGCATCTAGCACTTAAATTTGTAACTGAACCTAGAAGAAACAATACCACCCATAGTTTTAGAACTCCTTTTCTCTCTGTCTTCCTCTGGATATGCATATCCTCAAGACCATTTAATGTAAATCCAATAGGCTACCAGCGTGCACAAGCATTGCACAAGGACTGGGTGACCTTTGCTTGGGGACAAAACCAAGGGACTCCCTTCCATCTGTCCCACACGAACTCCATGCAACCCCATTCTCTCTCTCTCTCTCTCTCTTCTCTTTCTTCTCCCAAACCACTCCAACGTGGCGCACTCTGATTGGTGCAAACACACAGGACCCACTGGGGCCCACCAAGCAAACATAACAGCAAGCCATGTCAGCAAACAGGCTTTGAGGAACCCTTCATCACACGGCGAAGGGGGAGTTTAAGTGTCAGCCTGCATGCAGGCGGAGGTTCGGAGGCGCAGCTCTATCCAACACCCTCATTCTCAATACTATTGGCCACACGTGCCTAGCCATGCAATGAAATGCTCAACACGTACACAAACAAAAGCACAGGTGCCAACACCTCCTTCCCTCACACACCCCCCTCTTCATATCCCCTTCTGCTTGAATTTGCAATCAATCTCTCTCAAAAATCATTTTTGAGGAGAGGATGCAGCAGAGGCAGGAGCCTGGGGAGCTGGCCAGAACCAATGAGATTATGGCAAGGTTCCGGCCAATCGCACCGAGGCCCGAGCTGATGGAACCGCCACGGCAGGACTCTGCCATTGCAGAGCTCCACCTGCGAAGCCGGCCTTGCCGGACTCGAAGGGGCCGGGGCAGCACCAGCATTCCACCTGCCTTGTTAAAGCGCCAGCGTACTACAACTGGATATATGCCACCATTCACCCTTCCAAGACAACTGCCTGTGCAATTGGTGAAGCCTAAAGTGATAGTACCAATCCCAGTGAGGCCAATTGCCTCGCAAATTCGTATCATTGGTAATATCATTGAGCTACCCAAACCGATGAAGACGCCTGTGACAATGAAACCGGAGGATGTCGAGGAGAAGATTGAGATGGACAACTTTCCTGCAATCATCTCTGACCATAAGAACAGAATCAGGATGATGAACTCTGCTTATAAAGAGATGGTTGGGCAGCCTGAGTGTGTCTGGTTTGACTCCATGGGGATTAGACAGGGGGGGAGGCTGAGGTCAAGGAGGATCAATGGGGTGGTCGCTTTGGGACTCCCAGAGAATGTCTCCTTGCCAGAGAATGGGTTTTCATGCAGGGTTAACATAGAATGGCAGAACAATGACAAGAAGCTTGTTGGGAATGTACCTTGTGAGGTTCTGAAGCTTTGCTGTGAATCCATGAACTACAGCTTTGTGTGGAGGTTTCACATCACCCAGGCAACTGTGATCAACATGGAAGCTTAATTGAGCTGCATTGTGATTTCACCTATTCTATAGATATAGTGTGTAGTTGGTATGTGCATACCATGGAAGAGTATATGGTTAATGTTTCTGGTGCAAGTTAAGTTTTTTTCTTTTTATCTTATTAAACATGTGAAGCAAATTTTAGACTTGGTGTTTGCATGCGAGCAGAAAAAAATGGTCGAAAATGCATCCAATGGGCAGGGGAATAAAAGCATGAATGGATGGATAGATCTAATTTTCTTCTGATTTTGGGGGGCCCTTCCACTTGAAATTGTCTGCATAGGTTTTCACCTGCAAAACAAGAAGAGTACTGAATGCATGAATGGAGGGTCTTGAGAGGCAATTAAATTATATCATCAAATTGAGGGTGAACAATTTCAAATTGAGGGTGAATGCAAACTATACAAAGCATAGACAAAGACAATGGCTCAAGAGAAACAAAAGAAATGCAGATTGGTCCACCTAGACTGCGGCAAGAAAACAATTCAATCCTCCCTAATTTCCTTTAGTGTAACTACACTCCCTTTCTCTTAGGTTAGAGTGAACATAACTAATGATTCAAGGGCAACTATCTATGAAATCCTTCAATTTTAGCCAAAGCAAGTGAAAGGCATGTATTGTCCACAATTCATTTCAACAAACATCCCATTGAACTGTTGAGACAATTGCTTTCATGGAATAGCATGAAAAATCGACTAACACATTGTGCATAGCATTTGAAATCACAGTAGAATTAGTTTCAAGTTTATAAAATGAGAGTGAATCAGTCTTTGGATATAGAAGTCCAGATGCGAACCTTCAAAACAGGAGTGTGACGCTTCCTAACCTGCAGAAACAGATATCCTCTGTCAATGACAAAAAAACAGTATGAAAGGCCCACCTACTTATGGCATATAAACCAAAATTACATCCACAGCAATTAGACAACCACTGTAAAATAGAGAGCTTTAACCATCAGAAAACAGCTGGCAATTAAATTCAATTGAGAGTTTAACTAGCATGTCTCGGAACAGATAAGGTTGCAACAAATTTGCTCCAAAAATTTTTCAGGTAGAAGCACACTTTGAAAAACTAATTTCCAGTTTCTGAAGCACCAGAATGGCGAGAAATACAGAAGCACACCTTTATAATACAACTTCTGGTTTCTGAAGCACCAGAATGGTTAGACATACAAAGTCTTTAATGTTGATTTGCGCTCATCAACCACATGTTACTCAAATTTTTTTTATACATTAGGAAATTGTGTAACTTGCCGAGAAGCTTAGCTAACTTCTACTTCCTCAATTCTCACCCATATTCTTTTCCCAGCAACAATAAGTTGAAGTACAGCAAAGAAATAAGATTGACATCAACAGGAACGGGGGGGCCTTACTCTTGAAACATAAGCTCATTTTATCCCCATAACAAAAATATGTTCTCTCTTTTCCACTTATTCCTTAGGGATGCAAATAAACTAAAATATGGCCATTGGGAATATTAGCCTACTGCTGAAAACAAGGACTTTTCTGGAAAAATGGGCAAAAGAGAATACCTTAATATGTTCTCCCTAATATCAATCACCTTTGAGTATTCTTCACAAGAATAAGACCTTGCCCCTTGAAAAACATGAACGTAAAGATAAATGTAAAATCATTTTGGCAGGCTCATTTTAACATAAGGCTCAAACTAAACCTAGTCCTGTACTAAGTAGCTATATGAGACAATCAAGTCAAAAGCAATTGAATCATCTCAGAAAAATTCATCAATTAAAAGATCACTAATTAGACAGCAGGTGACACTGTTGATCATCATAAAAGAAGATACACCAATGCTAGAGAATTAGTTACATGCAGAAAGCCATTAAGCTTCCCTCTGTGTTGAATGCTCAAATACTTGTCAAGTAGACTAGCCAAAAGATATTTCATCCCATTGGAAACTGTCACATGCACACAGACAAATCTATCATAGTTTATTGCTAAACTATTATCAAAAATAGGGAACAAGGCACACAACAAGAGTTTTGAGCATCTATGCATAAACCAAAGACCAAAACAGGCCACAGGCAGGATAACAAATTTTATTAAAGGGTTTACCATTAGCCTTTCATTAAAGACAAATATCGTAAGCATACTGATGTTAAATTAAAGGTGCCTTACTAAAAACTCGCAACAATAAGTATTTCGGTAAAGCAACTCATTTCTTCATGAAGCTGGATACTTTCGCTTGGCATTAATATGAAACCTTCTACTCAAAGTAGTGATAATAACCACAAAAAAAAAAAAAAAATACCAGACCAATAAGCTAAAAATCTTAGGAGTAGAAATTGATACATTTGAGGAATAGTTTCATTTAAAATCGTGCTCCTACTTCTGCCTCCACTTATGTTTCCTGTGTTTTCTATATAAATGGCTCTCTCTTTTGCTCTCATTCTGACTCCATGTTACTAAGTTAAGACAAGTGAATTCAAGAATTTGATTCCAAGTGCTCTCTTCATCATGTTTGCTTCCATTAAGTCTCCAATGAAGAAAAAAACCTAGCAATTAAAATCCCAAGGCTTTTTTGACCCTACAGCAACAATAGCAAACAAACTGCTTTCCTCCCTATTCAATAAAAATCCTTCCCTCTCAATAGATTTTGTCCTCGCAAACCTTTGAAAATATACCTATAATGCCAATTCTTCCAATTCCCATAGGCTGATAGTTTTCTGGATTTAAAAATAAAAAGGGCCTTCCATAGAAAAGGTATCAGTAAACAAACCGCATTCCTCTATTAGTATCATGCAAATAAGTGATTTAGTTTCCTTGAACAACTAAGCGCAAGCACAATTTTTTTTTTTAACAAAAAGAGATAACAAAGATACTTAATCAAAAAGAAAAAGAGAAAAATCCATGTGTACCACATAATCCCATCCATGCTTCTCAGCAAATGCTTTTGCAGCCTCTGCACTGTCAAAACTAAGTGCAGAATCCCCTACATTAGCATAAGGATCCCCAGTGGATGTCCAGCCCATCAATGGATTCTCCCATCTACAATACAAGATTTCAAACCGTGTTATAACTAAGAAAAGTTTGTTAAAACCATCACAAACTTTGTTTTTCAATAACATCTAAGTTATGAATTCAAGAAGAAACACAACTAGACAAGTCCTATGCGGTTTGGTCATGAGAGAAGATCAGATGATGGGCAACAATTAAGGACAAGGAGGATGTATATCTGTTAAAAAGAATGAACAGTTAATGAACTTTTTTAGAAAAAATTCAAAACAGCATGCAGAAGAATCAACACCAATGATACACGGTTCAATGCATGAAAAAGAAAAACACAATCACTGAACTAAATAAAGGCTCAGTGAAACATAAATCTAATTTCAATTTGCTCAAATGCCCAAAATTTCATCATCCAAGCATTCTCAAACAAGTTACCAGTTTAATTGAGAACAACGTTCATAACAATCACTATAAATGAAAACATTCTACAGACATTATTTAAATTAAGGTTGCAAGGTTTCCATGGATGGAAGTCACCTACCTCAGAAATAATGTATGCACAAACATGTAACAAAGATACTTTTTGGTGACTTAAAAATCAAGTATGAGCCACTTGTACAAGAAATCGGCACTATATATGCATATGTTAATTAATAGCTATGCTTTAGTTTCATACTGGTATGATAAAAGATATTCTGTAACCAGAAGAACTGCAAATATTAAGTTAATGGAACAAAATGACTGTCGGTATAACCATAATAGTTGGCTTATCAATTCATAATAGCTGGCTGAACAGATTAGTAATTTATAATGAGATAAAGACAAATAAATAAATACTGCACATTTAAAAGTTCTACAAGTTCATGAATGCATGATTATCATTGATGGCAATTTCCTTAAAGAGAGCCATATATGAACAGATGCACGTCAACGACCCAACTCAAACTGTACAATTGCAGGTTAAATTATAAGGGTTTTCACTTGTTTTCTAATAAGGAAAAAGAAAGTAATTGTAGAATACATCAACCGTACTTCTGTGTTGACATAAAATTGATTTTCCATCTTCCAACTTTTCCAGAACCTTGCTGAGTTGCAGTTCGTGCTGGTGAATAAATCATCACCTGCTTCATGGATTGTAAAGTGAGGTTAAAAAGGAATATTTTTATAGCAAGCAAGGATAGAGAAATAGTGGTAATAGAAATCATAGAATGAAAGAAAAATAAAAGGATACTAGAAAAGCAAACGTTAGCAGTGTAAATGCTCATAAAAGATAAAAGGGCAAGATGATAATTGTTGCATTACTCAAAACTAATTCTGTACCTTTCTGTGTTTGACATAAATGTAGAGAAAATTGAATAAATGAAAAATGAGGGTGTGATACCAAACAGACCAAAGAAATCAAAACCCTACTAGGTTTTTGCATCTGTGAAGCAAACAATGAAGCCATACATCAATCTACCAATTGAAGATGAGCAACCTTTTGATCAGCGCAATTGATGCCATTATCATAGTTTATACAGGAAGCTCTACCACAGAACATACAGCATTGGATAACGCTTACTGTCCTACATGACCAGCCCTTAAAAGTAAAAAAGAAAACTGGTGTGCACTAGTTTGTTTCAGACCAACTTGTTGTACAACTTAAAGCTGTGAACCAGCTTTTCTTTCTCGTGGCGTCATATTTGCACGTGCCGGGTGCAAGAAACCCAATAATTAACATTAATTAAGTTGAATCCAGACACGGAATGAGAACAACTTGGTTACTCAAAAGGGAAAGCACAAAGTGTAATCTATTGTATTTTTCACATACCACCATACTTATCGGTGCCCAGGAAACGACAACTCATACAGTTACTGAGGCAATGTCCAATGATATAAGTTATTGCGTGCAATGAAATATTCCTTTTCGTCGTATTCCCTTGAACATCTATCATCGCACTGATTAAGCCCTATAATAACTTCGTTCAATCAAACCACGAAACTATATTCTGATATCCAAATATCAGTCATTTAATCACCAGAACTCAGCATACTACCTTCTCACACACCACTTGTTAACTAGATCAAAAGCTTGATCACAAAGATAAAACATTGAATCAAAAAAAAAAAAAAAAAAAAAAAACCAAGTATCATTTCCAATTTCAGTGAAAAAAATCAAAGATTACACTCAAAATCGAAGAAATTAAAGTGACGACAATACAAAAACTCCGTGCCATCAAATCTTATAGATCCAAGAGTAATAGGTTCAACAGGTTCTCAATCCTAATCAATACGATATTCTCGATCAATTACAAAAGATTTCACCTAAAACTCGGAAGGAAAAAACGAAAGCTTGAAAAATAATCTAGTGATTCAAGGGTTACCCTGCGACGGAGGTGCTCTTGAGGGATGCCAGAGACCATGCCAATCTCGCCGGGCTTCATTTCAACGAGAGCATCGGAAGCGAAGGATCTCGTCAACGAGGCAAGAGCAGGGCGGAGGGATTGAAGACGAGCCATGGAGAAGCTTCGATGTCGAAGAGGGGCAGCCATCTTTTCACCTCGATGTGGCGAGGCGCTGTGAAATTTGCTTATAATCCTTCCTTTTGTGACATTCTTTCACTTTGCTCCCTGAAAACTATGGAAATTGGTGGAATTTAACTTGACTACTCTTGTTGAGATTTCTCTTTACAACCCCAGAAAAAGTAGAAAATTTCTAACAAAAAAGGGGTAATTCTTAATTTCAGTTAAAAAAAAACTGGAATCAACGACTGAGATTAATCGAAGAGAAGCAATAGATTACAGCATCCACCGTCCATCGCTCTTCAGGGACAACGAACGGTTCAGATTCAGTCCAACACTCGCTGTTCTCTTCTCCTTTCGCTTATCTCGCTTTTTTCTTTTCCAATCCATCGATCCCATTTCTCAGCGATCTCTTCTTGTTCTGAGCTTCTCCATCTCCTTTGTTGAAACCCTAGAAGCTAAGCCATGGCGGCGTCGCAGGTGCGGTCGTTCGCGGACTTCCCTGAGGACGTGCAATTGAGCATCATCTCCTTCCTCATACCAGCCGAACTCTCGTCCTTTGCCTGTACCTCCCGTCGCTCGGCCTCCCTCTGCTCCTCTCCCGGCCTATGGACTGCGATGCTTAACCGCCGATGGGGGTCCAAGACCCTCGTCCGCCGCTGGACCGCCGCCTCGGCTCTTCCCCTCCGTCGCCTCTACAGAGTTCTTGATGCATGGGACGCCCTCCTTGGGTTCTGGCGTCGCATTGGCCAGGGCACGGCCGCCGGCACTCCTCCTCTTGTCTTCTTTGAGTTCGGGACATCCTTCATTTCCGGCTCATGCGTCTCCCCATCCCCGGATGCTGGCAGCTATGCCGTCGTCAAAACCCCCTTTCTCTGGCTCGGCCTCTCGTCTCATGGCGAGCCTGTGAGCTTTCGGTGTGAATTCTCTGAAGATGCATCCAAATCGGCCACTGATTCAGGGGTTTCGGAGTCCGATTTGGTGCCGGTGAACGTGAGCTTCGTGGGTTCCAAGCACTTTGTTGTGGAGGAGAACCGGAGCTTCTACGCTGAATCTTCGGATTCTGGGATCCTCGGCACGTCTCCGCCTGACCAATTGATGTCAGAGATCTATCAGCACTTTGCTAATCGAACGAGCCCTGGTGGAGATAAGATCTCAAGGAGACAGAGGAAGAAGAGGGAAAGGGAGCGCCTTGGCAGGATGAGATGGGAAGTGGAGCATTTCGTCAAAATTGGCAACTTTGGTCCAACTCCATCTCGGCCTTTGCAGGGCCTTTGGAAGGTATGGCGCTGCTTCTCCTCCACTGTTGTTATTTGCTCTGAAATTTTGTTCTTTGATCTGTGTTTTAGATTTAAGCATCCATTCTAGTGCAGAGGCAAAGGTTATGAATTGTTTCGATATTTTGTTGTGAAATAGGGGATTTGTGAGGATATGCGATTGGACTTTTTCCTTGTAACATATGATGATATTGGAGGTATATCTTGTCGGAGAGTTGGTGATTCGGGGGAACCTTTCTCTAGTTATTCCCCTGTATTTTGGACTTCAAACACTACATTTATGGAACCCCCATTTTCTAGAGAAGAACAACAAATATATGAAAGTCGTGAGCACATTCGACCTGTGGCTATGGATCGGACTGATAAACATATGGAATTGGTTTCACGCATTCTTTGTATCAACTCTAGTTATGATTTGGTGCTTCCAGACCTCTCTGGTTCTTCTGGTGATCCTCGGAATGTGGAGGGCAGGATATGGGAGTATGATGATGGGACTTTTGGGTTTGGATTTCTGAGGAACAACTTTATCATAGATTTGAAGCATATCACTTTAAATGGAAGGATTCTTGATACTATTGAACATTGTAGTAATGTTTCTAGTTCATGACCTTGTTTGAAATTATCTCTGTACAAAGGAATAAATTCTGTACCATTGTTTGATCAAATAAAAAAAATTTCTAATTCCGTTTTGGTATGGTTTATTTCATTGTTCATTTTTTATTTTAGTCGAGGTGTGTCTTGCTACATTGGATCTGCATATGATCTGAATGACATGAAGTTCAGTGATTGCTAGTGAGACCTTTGTATTTTTGGCATAGTTTGTCACTAATGTGTGATCCAAGCAATTGAGAGTTTTTGGGGGGAATATACCTAGACTATTAAGTATAACAATTTAAGTCTCTATATGCTTTAGAATGATGTGGCTGATGATGAGTATTGTTTCTTCTTAAATTATAATAACACAATTATAAATTTGAATCAAAATAATATATTTGTTATGTAATAATTTGTTTGTTTTTTAAACTCTAGGGTTCCTTGAAGCATACCTTCTAATGAAATAATTTTTGGAACAAGATCATTAGTAAATTCTTAGCTTACAGCACAGAGACACAAGCTAAATTTTTTTAAGTCTAAATTGAAACTGTAATCAAACCTTCATCAAGCTTTGGCGATTAGCTAGTCAGTTCTCAATTTTATAATGTTAGGCTGTATATTCAGTTACCTCCGTGAATTCATTTTTACTCTGAGTTCCAGTAACAATAAGAATTCTAGTTCTTGCTGTTCACATGTTATAGTGTGAATGCACTGGACCAATTTGCAATGTATGGTTATTAGATTCCTTTGAGAGAGTGATATCCAGTAGTCTTATTTAGCATTCCCATTGGTGTGCATCCAGCAGGAGTTGAACCTACAAATGTGCTAATTATGAGTTGGCACTTAAACCACTTAGCCATGGCACAAGGATCAGTGTGCATTTTGCAATAGCAAAATTCTGATTAAAATGAAATTTTTAGGTGGAGTCAGTGAAACAACAATAATTTAAATCCTAGATCTTCAAATTGAGAGTGATATTAAGAGAAACCAAGAATTTTAAGCATTCTCTTTTCTTGTTTGTTTTATGTTTCAAATGATACCCCAATGGAGGTTTTTTTTTTTTATTCTAAAGCCAATTTAGACATATTGCCAACAGGTTTTGTGAGTTAAATTACGATTCTTCATTAAAAGATATATTGACTTGTGAACAATCTACAAGACAAACCAACTTTGAAGGAAATTCCAATTGCCTCAGGAATATAATGTGAGAAATTCTTGTGACAAATAGGACTGCTTGTCATCAGATGTCAATATTAATGGATCTTTTATTGAAATGCATTAGATCAATCATGGATATGGTTTCGAAAGTGAAGCACGCTATGTTGAAGTTTTCTCTTCATTTTATCAACTTCATTAGATTGTCGTCTGTGGCAACATTAGTAGTCAAATTATGGATGTACTGCATTTATGCAGTACAATGGATGATGGCATGTTTCTGGATTCTAAATTGCATGGCCCTTGATGACATGGAGATCATGCTTGTCAATTTGATGTTGATATCTCAAAACCCTAGTTTATTTTGTCTATTCTAAGAAATCTGATAAACCAAAAGATTAGCATAGACCAAGAAGTTTTGGCTCCAGGTCACTGCAGAGGACATGAAGGAAACAGCTATCTCAAATGGTAAAATTGATGTGTTGAAGGATCTACTCCTACCCAATCACTGTGCAATTTAAAATGGTTAAAACTTTAAATGATTAAATGTCAGCATTGATACTTCAGTTTCCCTTACGCGATATATTGACAATGCATGGGGCATGTGTCCAACTTGCCTATACACGTATGCTAGAGTTATAATGTTTAAGATGTGAGGTTCATTGTCATGGAGACGTCTTCTCTGATGACTATTTATGCATTGCATGATGTCTGTAATTCTTGTTTTGATAGCCCATTCTCATTAGAAGGATTTTTAAATGTTTATCTGCAGCTGCTTTTCAACCATTCATTTTCAAACCTGAACAAGTTGACAGCATATCTTTTAATTTATTGCAAGTGTTGATCTCTTTGCAACAAATATATTCACTTATGTCACTGTACATGCTTGTTGGTGTTGTTTCCGTTGGATGAATACTAAACTGATCTAATATTTATCACGCATGACTAAACCTTACCTTTCATCAAATTCCTTTATATTTGTTGTGTCTGTTGAGTTTTTCAAAGTCAAATTTTCATTATCTTGTTCACATCTTCAAACATTTTCTAGTTATGATTAGCTTTGTGTTCAAGACAACTCAACAGGAATTTTTGTGCTTACTTTGTAGGACATTGGAATTGACCTTTTTTTATAAAAAAAAAACATTTTAATTAGCTTTGTACTGTATGATCAAATTTAAAGGTTTTTTTTTTTAAACATAATGATTCCCTTGTGTATATATATATATATATATATAGAAATTTAGATTTACTTGGATAACCTATCTGAAGCCAAGATTGTTGTGCAAGTAACATACAAAAATCAATAGTGTTGCCATTGTTCATATACACAAGAGTCATTTCATCTTGGAGGATATTATTTGTACGACTTGGGACAAAGACTAATTTATTTATTTTTTTTAAATTTAGTTAAAAAAAATTCAAATAAATTAGAATGCTTAATTTTAAAATTTTATTAATACTGATAAATATTTATTATTTTTATAAAAGTAAAATTTAAATTTAAAAAATATTTCATTTATATTAGTATTAATTAAGTTAAATTTCGATTAGTTCAAATAAAAGTTTTCATCCTAGTCAAAATTTATTTATTTATATATTTTAATGTCACATGTTTATTCCCCGGTTTAGCTACCTTGGATGGTTTTTTCCCCAAATATTTACATATGTTTAAGTTAATAATAATAATAATAATAATAATAATAATAATAATAATAATATATGTCCAACTATTCTGAAAAAACTCCAGCACACCAAGGAACCATTAAATCATATTAAATGCCATTATTATCAGTTGGCAATGATAAAGACGATGACACATTTTCTAGAACTTTGAAACTAATTCTACAAAAAGATAAGATTAAATCACTTTCCATGGACTCCTCACTCAAAAGACTTTGAACCTAAAATAAGAGATCCTCATCCTCTCCCAAGCTAATTCCCACAATCTCAATCCTTCTATTTGTTTCTTTTAATAAGTGAACGTTAAGAAAACCAAAACTCTGTTTTTCTAGACATTCATAGTTTATTATTTGTTATTTATTTTATATATTTTTTTTTTAGTAATTTTGTGTTAATATAAGTGAATATAAAAAAAAAACTACCGTTTGTGATGCCCAAGATCAAGAGGTTAACTCTCGCTCAATATAATGAGTGTTTGGGTTGGACATGTTATTAAAAAAATAAGTTAATAGATTTAATGAATCTATATTTAGTTTGAAAATATTTTATAAATTAGTTAATATTATTATTTAGAATGATTTTTATGTTATGTAATATTATTATTAAAAAATTTATTCTATATCATTGGTGGCATGATTTTCCATAGATGGATTATGTCACACATGCTTGGCTTTTGATTAACAACATTATTATTATTATCTAACAATAACATTATCTAATATATAAAATATTTCAAACAATAATATTACTAAATAAATATGCCACTTAAAAGTTAGCTTTCATATTGGTGTGTGTTCTCCAATGCTACTTGCTTTGTTAGTCAACTGTCAAACAACACAAGTCACAAGTGTGCATCCAATGCAGTCATATATCAAACATATACATAACTTTCATTTGGGTCAATTGGCATTTGGGTCCCCCGTGAGTACGCTCCTCGGGGTGAGGGTGCATGTCTGAGAATTGTGAGCACGAACTGTGGGTGGTACCAGCGCTCATGTGTGCGCGGCCCCACAGGCCGCAATCGAGGCATACGCACGCCCCTGTCTTAGTTTAGCGGGCCCACTAGGGGTTCTTTCTTCTTGACAAAAAAAACATATACATAACTTTCATCCGATATCTCTCTCTTCCTTTCCAAAGGCTTTTGGTCCAACAACAAAATACGCTGAATAACGGTGTTTGATTATGAGTGTAGATACTTGTATTATTTCTGTGCATTCGCTTGTTTAACTATGAGGGTGTTTGGATGGGCTTTTTTTAAGCCCAGAAGTGTTTTTATAAGTTAAGCACTTCTAGGTTTTAAAAAATATGTTTGTTTGGGCTTTTGGGCAGAAGCAGAAGCTGTGAAAAAAGCTAAAATTCAGCTTTTTTCAGAAGCTGCCTCATAGATGCTTCTTAGAAAAGCACTTCTGAGAAGCTGTTTCAGATAAAAGCACTTAACTTACTTTGAAAGCACTTTTTAAAAAAAATGTTTCCACAAAACTTAAAAAAACACTTTTTTTTAAAGCCCATCCAAACATGGCATATACATACTCTTAACACATTTCTGAAAAAAAGAAATTTAGCATAGTAATTTTAAGCGGTCTTTAATTATGAATGTAGGGTTGTCATCCACTCGTATTACTTCTGTGTGTTCTCCTGTGTGACTGTACATACGCTTATTGTATTTCCGAAAAAAAAAAACACAATAGTGTTAAACTGGCATTAATTATGAGTGTAGATTTATCACGTGCTCGTATTATTTCTATGTATTCACCTGTATGACTGTACATACTTTTATCGCATTTTTGATTAAAAAAAAGTCAGCTCTCATTAATATTAGTAATCACGGACATTCAGTGGCCCAATTAGCAAATCCACTCCACTAATTAAAAAAAAAATGGCAAAAACTAAATTAAGTTAAAAGATAACAACATCATATGAGTTTGGTCATGGTGGACTTCTTCAAACCTTAGGCCATTTAGAATATAATAAAGTGGCAGAGCCTGCAAGCTACCAACTCACCATATCCCCTTACATAATTATTTTTATATTGTTCTATCACCAAGTCAACCACATGGAAAAAGTCTTACAATTTGATGGAAGCTTCTTGTTTGAATTACTCCCTCTCCTCTTCTCTCCCTTCATTTGACCACCACCTCCTTCTCTTGATCAAGTCTTTCCACTTTATAGTCATATATCTCTTCAAAATATGACTATATATATATATATAGATACATATGTATATATGAAGGTTCAATCCATGACCAAATAAACCAGAGAGAAAGAAAGGGAGAGAGAGGTGATGTTCTGTGGGACAGGAAGCTTTTCTCATGTGGATGAAGATCCATGTGCACCACCAACACCAAAAGAATCAAAGAAGAAGAACAAGAATCCATACTCAGAAAGAGGACTAGATAAGTTCTCAGCTGTGATGGCTGAGTTAGAAGCAAAGAAGGAGAAGATCATGGCCAAGTCTGGTGGCTCCAAGGACACAGCAATGGTGAGGTTCATGTATAACAACTCTAATGATTGGGTTCCTATCATCATCAAGCTCAAGGATGAGAAGAAAAAGCCTTTGGCAAAGATATCGGTGCCCGAGTCACCGCCGTCTCCGGTTAGAGACCAAGCGGAGGTTGTGCCGGTGCCGGTGCCGGTGCCGGAGAAAAGTAAAGTGGTTGAGAAAAGGTCTGGTTTAATGGGGAGATGGAGAAGTTATTATTGGTCCATGGTTTTGGTTTTGATTCTATTGAGTTTGGTTTTGTTTGGGAGAGTGTTTGCTATTTGTTGTACGTCCATTTGGTGGTATTTGATGCCTTCCATGCATGATGGGATTAGTGTTAGGAGGAGGAAGAAGGATTATGGGAGGAGGTTGAGTGATAAGAAGTTGGGAGAGGCTTCATCACCAAAACATATGGTGAATCATAGAAGAGGATGATCATTTGAACTTCTTCTTCTTCTTCTTCTTCTTCTTCTTGTTCTTTGTTTGATTCTTTTATTCATTTTTATTTTTATTTTTTTGGTTTAATTAGGTTTATATATAGATGAAGGATGTTTATTTATGTAAATTATTATTATGTTCATGGATGGGGTTTTAGTTGAGGAATTGTAACCAAAGGGGAGTCCTGCCTTGCCCTTCATGATGTACATGTTTTTTTTTTTTTTTTTGTGATTTTTCATGTGAATGTGCATAGAAATTTGATTTTTGTTTATGCGTGATTCTTGTTTTTCTTTTGATTTAATTTGCAAATTTTCTTATGAAAAAGATGTGCTATAAAAATTATTATTATTATTATTATTTTCTTTAATTTTCTTAGTCTTGAACGAAAAGAAAGAAAGTAACACAAGAATCATGAGCAAAACAATGTGAATCATATTAATACAAATCCCTTTCCTATGTACCCAATTCAACAACGCTTGGTTTCTTTTTCTTTCACCTTGTTTTGTTCACTCAATCCCAAATGGCTATAAATTTGAGATGAAGACTTTTGTAGCATGGAATAAGGGCTGGATTGAGACACTTTCCATTAGGTAAAAGTACCGCCAAAAGAAAAATTAAATGCATGATTGGATCATCAATTAATTGATAATAAGAAATAATCACATGTGAATGAAAACAACAAAAACCATGGAAAAAGAAGAACCACTCACATCATCATGATTCAAAACATTTGTCATATTTCATTGAAAAAACAAAAAGCTGACATTTCTCACACTTTTCCTTCTTACTCATTGTTTAGATCACAAGGTTTGTGTATATATATATATCTGACAAGCATCAAGAAGAAGCATATGCTGAAAAAAAAAATGGCCAAATCTAATAAAGTGAACTGACTTTATGGACTGGGGTCAACATGTGGAAGTTAAATTAAAGTACAGCTTCCATTGCCATGTAGAAGTTTGATTTTCAAGAGCATATCTTGCAAACCCTAATGTTGACATCACATTTGAATAGCAAGAGTTCGAGGACACATTTCTGTAAGTGTGAGTGGTGATTGCAGGAGATCGTCCCAACGCCCATTGTGTGTCTAGACCTGTTTTCACTTGCTTTGAGGGTTGTGCACGCTCTTGTCTTTTTTGACAGATAAGCCACCATGATGATGGTTGTATCCACAATAGAAAAGTCGCAAAAAAACACAACACATGTGATACTAAAGTCATGGGATAAGGATTTTTTTTTTTTTGTCAAGAGGAGTGAAACCCTTAATAGGCCTGCTAAACTAAAATAAAGACGTGCGCACACCTCGATTACAGGCCCACGCACACGTGGGCACTAGAACCACTCATAGTTCGTACTCACGGGTCTTAAATGTACACCCTCACCCTATGAATTCAAACTCTCACCATTTGCGAAGCGTTCTCACAGAAAAAAAAAAAAAAAAACACGTGAAAAAATAGATATATTAAGATCGCCCGAGTAGAAATATCAGGAAAAAAAAATTGTAACGTGACGTGACATCCACTAGAAAAGAGAGAATGAGTAAACGTGAAACTCACATCATTTGGGCTGAGTTTTCAGGAAACACGGCCGCCAAAAAGTAACCGTACTCAATGAATCTCAAGGAAGAAAAGCTTTAAAATATCACCACCATAATAGAGGCGCCCTAAAGTATTTGATTTTTGTGAAAGAGAAAAAATTCAACTCCCTCTTAATGCATGATTAAAATTTACTAATAAAAAGATGTATATGAAATGATTTATCAAAACGATACAGATGTCGGTTCAAAACATTTGTCGAAGTTATCAGTTTAATTCATTATTTACATCACGAGATATGTATTTACCAAAGCATAAAGAAGCATATGCTGACAAACTAGGCCAAATCTAAGCCGGTCATTGACTTTGAAGCCTAAGGTCAGCATAGGACCAATAGAAAGATATATAATTTTGTTAATTGATCATGGGGGATTGAAAAAAAAGGGGAGAAATTACATGTATAAAGCAACAAAAGCATGGGAAATAAACTACTCATGAAGATTCAAAACATTTGTCATAGTTTTCGGTTAAATTCATTATTTCGAGCATGAGGTATATATCTGCCAAGCATAAAGAAGCATAAGCTGAAAATAATGGCGAAATCTAATAAGGTGCATTGACTTTTTAGCCAAGGGTCAACATAGGATCAATAGGAAGTTATAGCATTGCTTGTTCATCATGGCACACGGATTTGAACACCTGATTTGATAAAATGGTATTCAATTGGACGGCTCAACAACCCAATTTCGAAAAAAATAAAAGACAATTTCATGACCATCTGAGAATTGAATGAGGGACGCCATCACCGTAGAATGTCCTGGTCAACACAAGTAGAAAGATGACAGATCTGTGTTTTTAAGAACTAGTTTAGTTTGCGGGCAAAATAGACGAGAGAGCAATTTTGGCGAATTTCATGTTCTGAAAGTAATACTATGGTATACAACGTCATTTGATGGCCAAACCAAACTACCGCATATCATTAAGAAATTCACAACAGTAATCATGCACCTGAACACGACGAGCAGCAGGAACATAGAATCGTATTGAAGACCAAACTTACAGACAGTGGGGACTCGTACCGAGGCTTCGCCAATTGATCTTACAGTGTAAATTGATGAAGAGTGGTTGCACAAAACATAAAATCGTATTGAAGACCAAAATGTGTGCTGAACGCTTGAATTTGTGAAGTTGATAATACTGCCAGCTTTCCACAATTTAATTGCTGCTATCTTCACTCCTGCAGGTGTCAGCATTCAATATGATCTAAATCTAGACATTGAAGCAGATGCAAACATAAGAGAAACTTTGATTGAAGCCAACTAAGATATGAGAACAGTGCATGAAATCCGTACAGTAGGAAATATGTTATATCTCCACGGCTTGCCTGGTGTAGACTTTAGTCTATTATTATTTGAGGGTGAGTTATCAGATTGCTGACTGTTTTAAAAAACGAAACATCATTCTGAGACACCTAATATATCAGTTTTGTACTTGATACCCAGTAAATCCTTGTTTTTAGGTGCAAAGGCAATGCACCTATTACTAATGCATCAAGTGCGAACTCACCCGGTATCATAAGGGAGGGTTGGGGCAGTGTACAACACACCACCACAGATATTGGGCAACCTAATTTCAGTTGCACACTTACTACGACAAAAATTAAATTAAATGAAATGGTCTGGCTGAATGATAATCAGCTGACATGTGCCATCATGTTTCAGTAATCAAAGGACGTTTATTAGCCGGTCAAACAAGTTATATCCAATCAGTATATGTAGCCATAAAAGTGCTTAAGCATTTTTAAGTATCAAATAAAATTGTCTGAAATCAAAATGATAGAGTAAACTTACCCTGAATCTTTTAGGCCGTGGACCATTATGATCAGTCCGGGTAATCTGTGTATGTTGCCTTGAAGCCTCCTTACTGATGTGGGTTGGCACTGCATGCAGCCGGTCAACCTTCTCTTGTACCTGACTATTCACAGGCCTTTGCTGGAGTTTTTGGAAATAACCATCTCTGTCCCAAGTTAAGCTGTAATCCACTTTAAGATTTGAACCCTCCTGTATAATCATATATCTGAACAAGTTAAATGGCAACCTTTTTTTTGTCAGCCAAGAAGAACTGATGATCAAAGAAAAAGGTAAACTAAGAATTCCTCAAGACATTCCACCATTTACAAAATCAGTATAAAAAGAAAGATAAAAGAATCTCAGGAGAACATTAGGTTAAGCATCTGAAAGTAATGATTTTGGTAGCTGAATAAAGGGAAACAAAAATGTCTACTTATACTGTATACAAACTCTCATTGGTAGAAAAAAACAAAAAGGCACAGCCACCAACAAACTGACAGGTGATTTTGACGCATGGCGAAAGCAAAATTTTGCACGTGTGATTAAAAATTACCAAGGTCAAAAACTAAATTAAGACGAAAAGGACTCCTTAATTACAGATTGGATAGAAAAGTTGGCAGCACAAGGCAGAACTGGGCAGCTAGATCTCTGGTTAAGCACATTAACCTCTTACCTTTTGCAAAGAACGCCCACATAACACCTTCATTGCATTACAGAAGTCCTCATGACTCTCAAACTGAACCCAGATCTTGCACTGAAGTCCAGACACCACTTCTCCCGTAACTTCATCCGCTTTCTGGCCCAAATTATCATCACCAGCAACATTGAGATTCCTATTTAAGAAAATTTAAAGAGTATGTCAAGAATAGGGCCAAAATTGCATAACCAAGAAATGCAAAAGTTGGTAATAAAAGAAAATATAATATAAAATCAGAACAGATACCAAGAAATTGTGTGAATTGCATAATCATAAAGGAGAAATTATCACACATAAGATGACAAAAGAAACTGTAGCTTTAAAGAGAAAACTTCAAGTTAATTAGAATAATATCGTCTACAAGTTAGTTTGAAAAATATCATTGACCTTCATACTAAACTCAATAATAAAGATCTATCAGAAAAATGAAATGAGAGGTGGTGCAGTAAAATTTCAGTTATCTAATTCCTACAAAATGGATACTCACAAAAAAGTAACTTCAGAAAAATAAGTATACAAGTTGTCAGTGCTAATTTGGGAACTTTGCCAAAGAAACCAATAACAAAGGGCACATGATGCTAACATAAATCCTATCAAAACTTTCACAACAATATCTTTTATATGAACTCCTGTTACATGTAAGAAAATAGATAGATGAACAGATATGCAAACTTCAGCAGCTAACTAGTAGAAATTGAACACACTAATGTGAATATGCTATAAAATCAAATATCTCCTCACTACGAAGCAATGTTGCAACATCCAAGTAAAATGAAATGAACCATCATCACTGTCAATATAATTCATGTCTCATTTTGATTTGATGAGTTCGGGTATATAGTGAAATAATAAAAAAAGCTACTACAAATGGCATAGTTATGCAACAGGTCAATATGACGATAAACCTGCAATAGCAGTGAGTATAATTTGACATATACAAAAAAAAAAATCAAGATAATGTTGGCAATAATCAGTTCACTTGAAAATTTTTAATTGATTTCTTATGGATCATAAGCCATAAGGAACAGTAATGCAGTCTTAACAGAAACAAAACCTGTCACGCCCCGGACCTTGCCTGGCCGGACGTGATGCATAGAGAAACAGCCGCACACCCACAGGGTGGAGACATAGTAGACATGTAAGGCCTCAAACCTATATATATATATATATATATATATATATATATATATATAGTCTACAACAAAGAAAGAACTGACAACACAAACTATAAGGAGAGGGGCACACAAACTATTTGCTAGTCTGCTAAGCTGGTCGCTGGACTAAAATGTTTAGGAATTATAGGGAGATAGTGAAAGAAACTTACACTTAAGAATCAAAGCATAGCAAAAGCTTCTCATAAAACCATCAGAACTATATAGACAAAAATAGCAACATATGCTAAATGTCATAGTGCAAGGACCATTAAAATACAGGTCTTGCAATGAGAAAGACTTAACAGAACACAAATTTAGAACACAATAGTTTTCAAAAACATATCCACCAAAACTTACTATAGCTATTTATTTTACCTTGGCAGCACCCAAGTCGGAAAATCAGAAGCAATTTATATTACCTCAGTGGCGCCCGAGTCAAAATATTAGAAGCCATTTATTTTACCTCAGTGGCACCCAAGTCAGAATATCATAAACCGTTATTATTTCACTAACAAACTAGTGCAAAACTACAGTCACATTTTCCAAATATTCATGTCGATATGATCAATGCTTGAACCACACTGACATGGTTAATCATAGTTCATGTGAGGACTAAAAATATTCCTACACAAAATAACTTTAAAGCTAAAGTTCCAAAAGACCATATTGCATGCCATGAGTAATAGAAATAACATATGATTCTCAAACATACCAAATTTACATTCCATAAGTTTCCCATATGAGCATAAATGCATAAATTTGCATAATTCCACTTCTTAGAGAAAATACCGATTATTTTCAAAATAATTAAATAAATAAATCAATAATTAACTTATGTAGACAATTAGACAAGGAAATAAATAAATAACTTTAAAAAACAGTGGACAAATAAATGAATGAATAATATGTGAGTCAATAGATCGTGAATAGCAAATGGGAATAAAGCACTAGGTAAATAATTAATAACAATAATTAAACAAGCAAATAAAAGAAAAAATAATTATTTTGTCACATAATTAAGTAAATAATTAGGTAGTTGGACAACGATTGAATAGACTATGCATAAATTGCCCAAAAATTTTATACTTTAAGGATACGGAAATATTATGTGGATCACTAACTTGGAAAATTTCCAAGCTCTAAACATCCAATCCGAAAGCTAAAATTCAACCATCTAGATGGGCCCTATATTATAGACAGTAAAGTACGCCTAAGTCTTTCTTCAAAACTCATGCAAAATTAGCCAATCACAAACACTCCAGAAAATAGCACATAAACCCAAAGCTAACCGCACCATTTAAAGCATTAACACAATGGAACACTCAACCCTTAAAAAAATACCCTCTAAAAACTTTAGTTTTGGAGCATTTTGCAATTAATTAGGGAGGCCAATGCACGGTCTTTGAGGATGTAGCTCAAGAACATTTCCACAACTAGAAAAGGAATCAATCACTGGCATAAAAAGAAAAAAGCCACATGACAATATAAGGATTGACAGGTATTTAAAACACACCCTTACAAACCCATACACATCTCTGACAATAAGAACAGAGTTGCAGAAGGATAGTTGTCTGAACAAGATAGGTCAAAATCTTATAAGGAGAAGTAGTATCTTGAAAATATCTATGCGCATCTAGAGCAAGCCACTCTAGGTTCAAAGATTAAAAAAAATCTGTCCATACTTATCTCTCACCGAAATAATCCATGTGAGAAATGCATTGTTTTCCTAATTACTTTAATTCTCCAGGAATTTTAGTTGAAACAAATCACCTCAACAATTTGAGAGAATGCAAGATGGTTGGAGAAATCTATCAGATCAGATATTAGATTGCTCATCTATTTATGGCAATTATCGCACAGTTTCACTGCTGCTTCTCCCGCATCAAAGATAATCAATTGAAGGCAAAACTAAGGCAAAACTAACCTAATACGATATCAACTTCTGCCCGAAGACATTAATATCTGATATCAATTTCAACAACGAAAATTCAAGAGAAAAGTAACAAATATGAACAGCTATAGCTCTATAGGCCAAAAGCACAAAAATCAGAGGTCTCAAAGACACAAAGATGCACCTTATTCTCCCCAGTGCTGTAAAGATGGTGTGGGTGACAAGCATTGAAGCCTTGGACGACACTCTCGGCTCTGCAAACCACCTCGAAGGCACGCCAGAAACGATGATAGTATCCGGCCTCCGTGCAACACCTCTCCAAGAATTCCCTAGGAATAAATCCCACAAAATTAATCCAAAAGGTTGGAAAAAAAAGAAAAAAAAAAAAAAACTTTTAGGGATTAGTACTACGACTATCGAGCAATTTGGAACCATAATGATCCTCCCACGACTTCTTCATCCACTCAAAATCATCAATTTTCGGAGCATCAACTGTCAGACGGAACTTAACCCCCTCGACATTGACCTCGATTCCTTGAAGCCGGTCCTCGATGGAGGAGCACCACTCGGAGAAACGCCGGCGGAGGAGATCAGTATCATCAGTGCCTTCAAGACGGAGTGAGGAGAAGTCGCGGATGTGAAGCGAGCCATCGGCGACGGGATCGGAGAGGCGGCGCTTGTGGAGGTCGGGGCGGCGGCGCAGGACGAGGTCGTCGGAGTGGTCAGGGAGTGGGAGGGAGAGGGAGGAGCGGAGGAAAGAGAGGAGAGCTTGCTTGAGCTTCCACTCATCAATCGGCCGCACAGCGGGGTCGGTGCGGAAGAGGGTGAGGAGGAGCTTGAAGCGAGGAGCGAGGGAGAGCCCATGAGGGAGGTCTAGGGTTTCGGTTGGCCCAAGGGCATCCAGCGGCCGCCGGCGGGGAGACGACGGGCCCATCGTTCACCAGCTCGAACGCTAGACCGGCTTGACCAGAGGCTCACACAGGATTGGTGCTTGCTTTTCCATATACACCCTCATATAATTTATTTATTTATTTATTTATTGATATATTTATTAAATTTTTAATCAAGAAGATGCATAAAATATAAAGTATTTAACAAACTTTAGTTAAATTAAAAATATGGCAGAAATATATTTCTGTACTTTTGTTAAATTCCGTATATTTTTCCTTGTTGAGTGCATGCGCATGCATCTTCTTATTTATTTACTCTCGTTTCTAAATTAGATTTTATCATCGCTTTTACTAGCAGCGATGAATAACATTTTTAAGATTTACATCAATTTTTAACAAGTTATTTATTAATTTTAAATATAGTACCGATAATTTAACTATTAATTTTATTATTAAATAAATTATTAAACTTATTATTATAATTTATAAATTTTTCACTAATAATAAATGTTTGATAATATTTATTTATTTTTAGTTGGTCACATGTAAATTACATGGATATCACATGTAAAAGAACAAAAAAAATAAGAGATTTGATTTTACAACCTGTTTTTTTATTGGATGTAGTTTGAATTACATTAGTTTTTAAAATCGTGTGGATCAAATACTAGATTTTCAAAAATACATTAATTTAAATTACATGTAACTCCAAAATATTTCAAATAAATATTACTTATATAAACTTTATCTTGTACTTCACTCAGCTGACAAATATATCGATTCAAACAATTTATACTTGTTCACACCCCCACGCAACAGTCGTCTTTATAAAAATGTAATGTTTCTTTCTTGATCTTCCTCCATGGTTCATTTTTATAAATCACAAAATTTCATTGTCACAATCTTTATAAGTAATCAAAACCTTGAAACATCTCATCAAAGAACTGAAGAAGAGAAATTAATTAACAATGGAAGTTCCAAAGAAGTCCCACACTGCAAACAGGTTGACAGATGATCTACTGATCAACATCCTCATTCGGTTACCTCCCAAATCTTTATGCAAGTTCATGGCCATCTCCAAATCATGGCACAGTCTCATTTCTGACGCCTACTTCCAAGCTCAACTTCCACCAACCATGGCCGGCCTCTTCTATCATTTCAGATATCAAGATCCCAACGATGGTTATTATAAGATCAACAATGAGTTCATCTCCATACCAACCTTCAGCCATGGCTTCATGGACACCACCCTTAGCTTCCTTCCTTATCACAGTGAGTTTCAAATATTTGACTCCTGCACCGGTTTGCTCCTTTGCCGTCGTCGGAGCTCACCGTCTTCCGATGTCTTTGTCTGCAACCCTGTGGCTCGGAGCTGGACTTTACTCACCAACATAAAGCTACCCTACTTCAACTCTCTATTCCTGGCTTTTGATCCAAAGGTCTCTCTTCACTTCAAGATAGTTAGAATACAAACAAATAAAGGATCTTCATGTGTGGAGCTGGAGAAGTTCTCTTCTCAAACTCACAGCTGGGAAAAGTTTCAAGTGTCTGCTGAGCCTGACATTAGCTTTCTTCGACGGCGTCGAAGAGTTTATTTGAACGGCATAATTCATATGGTTGATCGTAGGAGACATCTGGTTGCCATTGATCTTGACAGCATGGTTTGTAGGAGGATTGAGATGCCTGTGATCACACCACTGATAAGGAATGGATTGCTTGGGAATTTAGCAGGGAGCTTGCATTATGCTGACAAGAAGAAGGACAAGGAGATGAATGTATGGATGTTGGAGGATTATGGGAGTGGTGAATGGGTGTTGAGACATAGTGTTGTGTTTGAGGTTGGATTTGGTGTTGTGGCTTTTCATCCAGAGATGGAGATTGTTTTTCTCAGGATGTTGAATAAGATTATGTCTTATAAGATGAACAATGGTGAGTTGAAGGAGGTTTGTGTACTAAGGGAGAGGAGCATGCAATGGTTCTTTCCTTTCTCTCCTTTTTTGGGTGAGGATGTTTTGGAGAATAAATATGGTCCTTGATTGTGTCTTTACTTACTTTGTGTACATATTTGTTGGAGAGAAATTGGATTTCTTTGTGCTGCTGTTTGCTTTTTCTTTTTCTCTCTGTTCTTGTACATGTTCTTGATTTTAGGTCTTGTTTTTATTAATAATTCAGTGTGTTTGTGTCATTATGAAGAGTTTAAAGAAATAATGATATGGTTGAGAGAGAGATTATGCCACTTGGCCAGAGCATGCTTTATATTTTTATCAAGCTCAGGAATTTAGCGTCAAAGTTGAGGTGGTTGAAAGAGGGGGATGAGAACACTAAATTTTTTTCATGCAAAATAACAAAGCGCCGAAAATTGAGAAACTTCATTGCTAGCCTTTTTTGGGGAAAGGCCAAAACCACCGATGAAAAGGAAATAGGGAAAGTCTTAACCTCTTTGTTTCAAGCACAATTTTGGGTTTGAGAGGAACCCAAATTCAAGTTTTCTTGGGCAAAGTTACTGGTGTCCAAGAACTAGGTGGATCTAGCGATGCTAGATGCCTTTTTTTTTTTTCAAGAAAAACGAAACCCCTAATGGGTCCGTTAAACTAAGACAGGGGTGTGCACACGTCTCGACTGCGCCTGTGGGGCCCGCGTACACGTGGGCACTGGGACCACCCAAAGTTCATGCTCACATCTCTCAAAAATGCACCCTCACCCCAAAGATTCGAACTCTCGCCACTTGCGAGGCGTCCTCATGAGAGACCCAAGTGTCAATTGACCAAAAAACCGTTGACGATACTAGAGGCCCCTTTAACCCAGGAAGAGATTGAGAGAACCATGTCCAAGCTAGGGCCCGACAAAGCACCCTGGCCCAAACGGTTTTTCAATTTCCTTTTTTTTTTTATTTAAATTTTGGGAGTTGGTTAAAAATAATCTAGGGAAGCTGTATGAAGATTTCTATTTTGGAAGAACCAATTTAGAACGAATCAATTGAGCTTACATCATCTTAATTGCCAAAGTGGCATCATTAGAGAAAGCTACATATTGCCGACATATAAGTTTTATTAACTCAACTTTGAAAATAGTATCCAAACTATTGGCTACCCATCTATGACGAGTTATTGTCTCCCTTAGTAGCCCTCATACAATCCGTTTTCATCAAGGTGTGGTATATCTTGAATAATATCGTCACAGTGGAGGAGTTAATTTTTAGCTTGGCAAAAAAAAAAACAAATAGAGGGGAATATATTTAAAGTGGACTTCCTCAAGACTTTTGACATATGGTCGACTAAAAATTTCTCTTTCCATATATATATATATATATATATAAATGAAAGTAGGTATAGAAGAGGCAAGAAGGGGGAGTCCACATGCCACCCAATTTTGAGGGGAGTGGGAGGGCATGGGGAGGAAATGAAAAGGAAATTACCAATTTACTTTTTTAATTATAAAATTTACTAATCTAAATAATTTATTATAATAATTAATATTAATTAATTTAAATATTAAATTATGATCAATAAAATGAATTGTAATTAAAGTGAACGGTTTAATTTTAACTTTTTATAATTGTAATAAAAGAGAATAATAATTAAAATTAATTATTAATTAAATATTTAACTATAATAATTATTTAATATAATAATATTCAAAATATTTTATAAATCAAAAAATATTTATCATTAAATTTTAATAATAAAAATTATAAATAATAATTAAAGTGAAGAAATAACAATAATTATTTAACATAATAAAAATAATAATAATAATAATAATAACAATAGTTAAAATATTTATAATTAAAAATAATTATTATTTAATGTAACATTCTATTTATAGCACAAGTAGAAAAGTTATTTTATCATTTTTTTTTTTACTTGTCTAATTCCTAATGAATTATATTTACATATTTTAATCATTAAACACATTCTTCATTCTCACTACTACTCCACTTTCTCTCATTTTTATTACTATTCAGCTCATTCCCATTTTCAATATGGAAACCAAACGCCCTCTCAATTATTGTAAAAAAGAGTTGAATTTTGGTGCTTGGAAAAGTAATGAGTTACTACTCTCTCACCGTGAAGGTGATTCTATTTTTTTTTAATCAAGAATATTTTTTTTCAAATAATAAGGCTTTATTTTTTTTTGTTATAAAAAAAGGCAGCTAACATATTAAAATTAGTGATCCATAGTCTATTTCAGTCAAATCATAATTTTTTTAATGATCTGTGAGTAACTAATCAAATCAGACTCATAATCCTGACACTGATCAAAACTCATCTGAAGAGTGATAGAGTCACAGTATCAGATCTAATCCACGTCAGCATTACTTTATTTGCAAAATTGAAAATGCAGAGATTTTTTTTTTTTACATATTACCAAAAAAAAAACAAAAAAGGGTTTTCTTGAAAGAAAACAGTATTCATATTAATCTCAAAATTTTCAAGAGTAATGAGACCGCGGGACGAATTAAGTAAAATCGAATCGATTACGTGGCGTCTGGGTAGCATTATACGCGCTTTCCGGACTTCCAATACACGAAGAAGCTCCATTTGACGTTCTTGTCTTCGTTCGCTATCGAAGCTTGAGAGAGAGAGAGAGAGAGAGAGAGAGTGAGGGAAGGGTAATGGCGCTGTGCTCATGCTTCGGCCCATCAAAGGCGGAGAGGAAGGAGGCAGAGCGCCTCGAGTCACAGGAAGCGCGCGCTAGAGCCGCTGAGGCAGCCCAAAAGAGGTAACTTTGTTTGTCATCTCAATCTATAGGCCCTCTCTGATTCCTTTCTATGAAGAGGAGTATTTGGGGACCTTGAGTCGAATTGTGGATTTAGGTTTCTTGAATTTTATTGGTGATCTTGAATTTTTCAGAAAGTTTGTGTTGTTTTTGTCAAGTAAAAGCTGAATTTTTAGGGATTTCTCCTTGAAGGCAAGAGCAGTTTGAGAAGTCGGCTGTAGGGAGGGCTGCGCGTAAGCAGGTGGTGGCCGCGTCAAAGCAATCCAATGCCAACAACGCAGGAGAACCAGTTCTTAAGGTTTCCTTTCTTTTTGGTTTAATTCATTGCAGGGATTGGAAAGATTGTTTCTTTATATATATATATTGAATTGGAATCTGGATTTTGTGTTATGGGTGCAGTGGCAAATAGGATGAAGAGTAGAGAAGTGCTTCGTTGATTATATTGTAATCATAGTGTGGTAAGTTTGTGAGATTCTTATTATTTATTCAATTTATCTATTATTGCCTCCTTGTTGATTTACTCGAAACTATTTGTTAGTGATAACTTAGTATGATGGGTATTAGTAGTTATTTCACTGTACACTAATTGCACTTGTGATGTAGAAGCTTGGGATTTCATTATATATTTGGGACGCAATGAGTTACAGAATATTATTGGTGTTGTTTCTGTCTAGGTTCTTTAGAGTGATCTTGGTCGAGTTTCATTGTTTAGAAGGAGGGACTTTAAATTAAGATACGACAAAGTAACTCTGACATAGGAGTACGTATTTATATTCTAACCAAGCTTGTGATGTAACAAAGAACGATGTATTGCATTTTTCTTAAGAAAGAGATGAAATGGCTTATATGTTTGCGCAAGTGCCATCAAAGTCAGGAAGGATTTTTTCAAACCAAAAGAAATCTTTGTAGTAGAAGATAAGAATGAAGAAATGATGATTAATGAAAGAAGTCAAACTAAGGGGATTAATATTCCTTGTGCTACTAGTAAAAAAAATGGGCAGAAATAGACGATGTTTATTGAATTTTAACAAAAGTATGGAGAGGACAAGCAATGATGTAATATTGTGTTATGAAAATACAAATTTAGACCATGTGCAACTTGTCGCTTGTAACAATTTAAGTAATTTCTTGTCTACCATTTCTAATCTTAAAAACATGCTTATACACAGTGGAGGTTTAGTTTCCACAGATGGCCTATCAAAAAATGGAAACAATAGAAAAATTCTTGTTGATGTTGTATATACCCTTATAAACTTGAAATTGATTGCAGAAATGATTAGAGATTGTTTCTGTCTATATGTGTATGTATGTACCACCAGCAAGCTTATGACTGTCAGAAACAATTCCTTCCATCACAAGTGATGGTGTTTTTATAGCATACATCATCTATTGTTGAATGTGACAAAAAAGAAGAGGGAGGTAACTGACACTTATCTCATAGCTTTCAGTGTAAGTTGCGTGAGTGCTTCTATATCCAAGTGTCACATTTTGCGTTGTGTTTTGGTAAAATTTATAGCATGAGCTATTTTTCAAACCCTTTTTGCTCATGTCAGACTATAGTGCTCATAGACAGAGAGTAATCTTGTGGTGTAAGGATAAACATTCTGTGCTGTAGTTATGGATTCCATTGCAAAATTTAGAGGTGATGTGCTAAAGATCCTAAATTCTATTTAGTCCAGTAATATTGGAACTAGTGGTGATCAACACAAACTAATTCTAAATTGAGGGATAGTATATTTCAGTTAAATGCATGAAAATTCTTTGTCTTTACAAAGCAGTGTGAATCTTCCATTGGCTGCCGCTAAAATACCACACGGCTTCAAGGCTTGATTGCAACAGCGATTTCTTCAAAGGATATGATATCCCAAAATCACCATCATCAATCTTCTAGCATGCAACAATATATAAAATTTATGACTTGGGACACTTGAACTTTTGAAAGGATGAAACACAAAAGTTGATAGTATGTTGGAAATGAGCTAACTGGTTCAACAACAACAAGCAGTTAGTCCCAACTATTTGGAGTTGAATACATGAATCCTTTCCTTTCATATTGCTCTATCAAGGGTCAAACAATTAGATAAACAAAGCTCTGACATATCTTTTGTGAAGCTAGCTGATTAATGGCTAAATATTTCAAACCGTGGAAGTACATTTCCAAGTTTTTGTTGCTCGTATATTGTAATTGTGCTTTCAGGATATGGCATAAAATTATTTTTTCCTTTCCTAATGAAACGATTGTTAATTGCGCGTTTGAATTCAAAACTGATATTTCCCATCTTTTATTTTTCAGGTTTAATAACAGGCATTATAATTCAGAAGACTAGTAAAGCTGGTTGGACTTGCCTATGCACATAATGCAGTTTGGGTCATATGTTTTTGTCAAACCTTGGCAGCTTGTTTGTACTCGTGAAAAATATAGCTATGTTTGACTTATCTTTCAGTGATGCTTGAACAAGCGTCTGTCTCGACAGAATTACACTGTACATGACTTTGTATAGACTTTAAGTGTTTGATATTAAGCAGTGTCCAGAAAACATAAGCAAGGATTCCTCCTATATCAAAGTTCAGTCATTTTATTCTTTCGGTAGTTCAGCAAAGAGATAAACACAATGACAAAACCAAACCCATCCATCAGATAGATTTGAGAGATTAATTTGTTTGAATGTAAAATAAATGAGCCAAGAGACCATTGTTATTCCAGCCTTCTAAAGGTTGACAAACAGCAAAATTTGTATTCAGTATTGAAAGGAAAAGCCACCATCCTTCATACTGTCCTCTCTCCATATATCTAGGATCTCCGAGGCTGTTGGCAAATCTGAGAAATGAGAATGTTCATGTGAGAACAAATTTCCGTCAACCTCTGCATCAGAATCATCTGAGCTTTCATACAGAATCGATTCCAAAATTTTGTCATCAGTTCCAGACAGCAAGCTGGAATCAATCTGATGGTCCGATTTTTCATGGAATGCCATTACATATGACTCTTGATTGTCAGTATTTTCAGTTGCTCTCTGAGAAAAATTAGGTAGCATCTTCTCAGAACTCTTCAAGTTCTCTTCTGGTGGATCAACAAGTAAGTTATATGCTGAACCATAGCTTGAATTTGAGTTACAAGAGGTGCTCTCTAATAGTGGCATTTCAGTAATGGACCGCAGAGCTTTTAAGAAATTAGGAACAGGATCTTCCATCACAAGATCACTTTCATTAAGATTGTCGAGCAGGTTTGACAATGCAACAGTGCTGAGTCGATCCTTGTTTCTCTGGAAGAGGTTCAACCATTGATTTTCATCGACTTGCATTGAAGCATGAGCCATGCTGTTAATAAGAACAACAGTTTTCTGAAAGTTTTGAACCGCAATGGTCTGGCATATCAATTCAATGAAGAAGGAAATATGAGGAATTTCTCCTGAATCTAGCACAGCGTCAAATGCATGCTCCAGAAGATGCCACTGCAAAAGAAACAACATGATCATAAGGTTTTCTTAGCGGCATAAAATTTGTTTAACAAACAATTTTCAAAAGACTAGCTACAACCAGCCAGTCCATGGTTCCATATTTCTTTACTTGAATGGATCCTACTGAATACCAATAGCAATGAGGGTATGCATAACATGATGTGATTAGTTGGAGAAGAAAATAAGATCTAATAACCTTTTTGCAACATCAGACAAAAAAGTGGAGCTTTATAACTAGCTTTTTGAAGCAATCATAAAACTTAGATTTGCTTGCCTCATATAGAATCGAGCTTTTTGTTCTGCGTACCATATAACTAGGAATGAGGGATCTTAGCTTTGGCCATCATCATTCTTTCATCACAGCAAGAAGATTAAAGTTCTCATGATGGTTTTTTAACCAAGTATGTGAATAATATTAGTTTTATATATGGGCAATTAATGATAAATATTACAGCTTCTACACTTTCTTAATCAATTGCGCTAAGACCATACACCGTAGGCACTTTATGCTAGTTCTACACTACAGCTGGCAGATAAACATGAAATAAATGCTCGAACTACAAAGCATTTACAATGTACCTTTCCAGCCCTGGAGGCTTCAAACAATCGCCACGCATGTTTCTTTGGATCAAGCTGGTAGCCATATAGAGTCATCTCCTTGTACACATACTCAAAATACTCCCATTGGTGGGCTGAAGCAGATATCTCAAGCATCAAGCTGTATGTATATTCATCTGGCTTAAATGACTCATTGACAGCAGCTTCCAAACCAGAAACATTCTTTTTAATGGACTCAAACAATTCTTTTGCTTCAGTAAACATGTCACCGCGCCCATAAGCTTTCAACATGGCATTAATGGTTCCAATATTAGGAGTGCAGAGATGATTCATGTGCTCAAAAATCGAGATGCAATCACTGATGTATCCGCCATTCATAGCAGACAGAATCAAGCCAGTGAATGTCACTTCCAATGGCTTAGCGTGAGGAAGTCTTCCAAGCTTTTCAACCTAAATGTAGGACATACACCAGTGTCAAAATGATGCTAAGGAAACATTATATGAGATTCCAGACTAAATAATAAAATACATACATGTCTGGCACATGCCTAGAGTGAGCCATTGATTATAGAACAGCACAAGAATATACCTGTCAACTACAGAGTAAATCCTTGCAATGGATTATACTTTGTAGTTGATGAGAACATCTTCAGGCTGCTCGATACTATCTTGATTTCTATGATGCCAAATTACATCTTCAAGCAAAAAACTAATATTGGACAAGTATGACCACACTTAATTTAGCACAAACCTCCATGACGGCTTCCTGCCACCTCCCTTTATTACACAAGCAGCACGCTAATTCGTAATATACACTAGCTACTCCAACAACTCCTCGTTTTTCCATATCCCTCACTGCCTTGATGGCTTCATCAACTTTGTCCTCCTCCCAGAAGGCTCTCACAACAACTGCAATATCAAATAAAGAACGCACGAAGAAGCCATTAGCACATTTCCGAAAGATGTAAGACAGATAAGGACCAAAAGATTTGGAAGTTCAAAAATACAACCTTTATAAGTTAATGCCTTTGTTGCCAGGCCATTCTTTTGCATTTTTTCAAAAAAATAATGGACCAAGTCATATTTCCTCGATTTCAGCATCACCTTTTAACAAGCACTTCCTGTTAAGACTAAAATGCAGATGTAAACTGAGACATAAAAAGTACTAACGATGGTAGCTACCATATTACGTAGAAGTTATTGTTATTCCATCTGTCTAGGCGGATTCCTCATTTACTTCACAACTATGAAGTCAGAACTCAAATAACTACACCAGGGATCAGGTGTTAATTCTGCCGGGGGCTAATAACTGTTAAGAAATTAAATATGGGCTTAAAAAGATTACACAAAGGATCCCACAAATATAATGCTCCTAGTGAAGTTTTTAAACTGTTCCCTATTTCATAAGTCCAATCAACCACATCAGCACAGTAAGCAATGACAATATAAATATATAGTTTTAACCTGTTATTCCCCGAGGATTAATTCTCATGTAACAAGCGAATGTAATTGATATTATTCCATTCTTTTACAAACTCATTTCTATTTGGGACCCATGAACCATTGGAATCTTGGAGATTTGATCAGGAATCAAACAAATGACAATTGATATCAATTCCGTAAATTTTGGAACAACTTAAGAACACTTCTCATAATATTTGAGGCCTACTTTCTTGTTTGTACTAGTCCAGTTATACTAGATGCATTGCTCCAAATGAAGTGGATGATAAAGTCCATGCCCTTGGCCTTTCAGTAGTGCCCTTAACAGACCAAATCATGGTATGTACATTATGGTATTCAGAGGTTATCTCTTCCTTACAAATAATGATCGGGCAGAGAAACAGTCCACACTGTTCTCTTCCTATAGGTTATTTGGCAGTAATAATAATTATGTTGTATTACTCTGTTGATTCTCACTAAAAAAACGTTGCTAGCTTGAACAATGATATACTGCAAAGAGTGAAGCAGACACATAAGATTCTAAAGCCAATGATAAATCCATCTCTTAGAATGTGACTATCATGTCCAAACATTCTACAAAGTTATCATATGATAAAGAGAAAACATTGAAAAAAAAAAATGCATTTTTAAAATAATATCAAATAGAAACAACCTCATAACAGTTCAAAAGTTCATAATATTTGGTTTGTATGAGTTGCTTCAAGAATGGTGCTAACTGTATGTTGACCATAATAATATACCTCCATAGCTAATCCAAAAGTTGTTCCATTTGGTTTCAGACCCATACTCCTGATTTGCTTAAGAATCCAGGATACTCCTTTCCACTGATGAGTCGGAATACAGGCGTTGAGCAACTAGCAATGAATAAATGCCATTGTAAATGAACGAGAGGATTTATATATATTTTCGATGACCTTTTTATGTAAAAAATAAACATTAAAGGCAGAAAATTTCATTGAAGATCTACTCACAGAATTGAATATGACAATGTCAGGTTCCAAACAAGGGTCCCACTCTTTGTGCTTCATAATCTTAATTTTTTTGGAAGGTTTTTGTCTCATGCATTCAATAATGCTGATCAGCTCTTTCACCAAACCAGCTTGGCCCAAGCTAACAGCAATGGCATGGAATGCTGCCATATCGGGATATAGATAACTATCATCCTGGAAGGTGTATCACATCAATATTATATGTTAAATGACAATACATACTAAGAAAAATTGTGTCAACCCATCTATCTTAAGCATATACATAAAATCAAAAAGCAGAATAAGCGATCTTTAAGAAAAAGGGAAAAAATTCATACTCGCATAATGTTAAAAATGCGAAGAGCTTCACTGGGACTTCTTCCCTTACCGAGAATTGCCAAAAGCTTTGTATACACAAATCTAAAAAAGCCAAAAGAAAGAAAAAAGGTGCAGATACTTATTATTGTTGCATCCTCAGTCCACAATCATATAAATTCATATCCACCCATAAACCCAACAACAGGTAAAAAACGGACTTCACCTGCTTTTTTGATATCTGTATTCCTTTTCATTGTAAGCCCATTCTACAACTGACAATGCATGCCTCCAATTTCCAAGAACCTCAAAACCTTCAAGTAACTTGAGAAGATTCTCTTCTGAAAAATACAATCCTGACTGTTTCATCAGCCTCGGAAACTTCCAATCTTTCATATTTAAGTCCATCTTGGTCAGCCTATCCAACAATTCTACCACTTAGCTGCTAGAACATATAAAACGTATAAAAGCAGACAACTGAAAGCCAAACACTACTTTCCTAGAAAATGGAGATGGACTAATGGAGTACAGAGATTGAAAATTTATTACTGGTATCACTGATATGTAGTCCAACGAAAGTAAAATAACAAGTGATATGCAGTCTAATGCGAATACAAAACCAATAAAAATCAAACCTTTCTATCAGCCATTTGATCTTCTCCTCATCCCCGACCGAACCCTTCGGTGAATATTTCTTCCGCTCCCTTACCTTTTCATCACCAATAGCTTCTTCAACATCATCATCCAACAACCACTCATATTCATCTTCATTCCTCTTCTCCAGTATCTCCCTGAGCTCCACCAAGTGCTCCCCTTTCAGTCTCCCATCACCCAAATCCTCCTCCCCATATCTCCAAATCCCTCTCAAATCAACAGCCTTCAACCTCTCCCACGGCCTCCCAGACATGACCAGAGCTCTCTCCCGCCTCTTCTCCATGTCCGCCTTGAAAGCCCCGTACTCTGCGCGGGCGGCGCGGAACCGAGCCTCCTCTTCAAGAATTTGCTTCTGAGCATCAGAGACTCTCGGAGATTGGGCGTTTAGGGCTTGTTTCTTAGCTTTTCGGCGGGATTTCTGGAGCTCTTTCTTGCGGAGTGTGTGGAGGATCTTGGGCGTCGGTTCCACGCCCTTGCGGAGGAGGCGTTGTTTGATGACCTCGGTCTTGGGATCCAAAGGCTTCGCTTCGCAGCGAGGAAGGCGAAGGCATGGAGGTGCAAGCGCCATTGAAGAACAATGAAGGCCGGGAGCAGCCATCGACTGCTCGCTTATCTCCATTTTTTTCAGACAAGTCCTCGTTATTTATTTTAATCTACAAAAAACTTATTTCTGAATGAGATAATTTTTTTAGCGGCGAATGAAACTATGATAAATTTTAATTTGATACAAAATAATTATTCATTAAATAATTATTAAAAAAAATTTAATTTATTTTTTATGATAAAAATAATAACAGTTTTTGTCCGCAACTAACAAGTTGAGTGGAAAATATATTATGTATATATATTAATAATAAAAATTAAGATGATCATTCAATAAAATAAAATTAAAGTTAATTAACCACTTTAATTCAAATTAAAATTTAAATTTTAAAATAAATAAAAATCATAGTTTAGTAACCCATCAAAAAAATTATTATTTTTTAATAAATAAAATCCTGCAATTTTATTCCAAATATATTAATATTTATAAAACTAGTATATTGATATTTGCGTTTAAATGCGTTTTCATTCCATGAAATTATAAATCTATATATTTAAAAATTAGCTAAATCATAAATTATAAAATATAATGGGATTTGAGTTGCTGTTCAGGTGTAGTTTAGGCAATGACTTAAATTGGGTTTAAAAAACATTGAGACATTCTAGTTTTTAATTTCTCTTTAACAAAATTAGCTAAAATGTTTAGATTATACAAAATAATTGTAAATTTTATTTATATGAATTGGGAGATAATCCCACAGAACCGAGATGTGGTTCATCCTTGCTGATTGGAATGATTCAATTTAGTGGCTTTTTTAAAAAAAACGCAACAATCATCAATTTATTTTTAATAAAATAAATATTGAAATTTATACATTCATGGCTAAAAATAAAGCCATATCTTGGTTTTTTTTTCCCGGGGAGGAGACGCGAATCCACAGATTAATTAAAGTTGCAATAAAAAAAAAAAAAAAAAACATACTTTTTTTGGGTAGAACCGAATCCACTAGATTATTATTAATCGTTGCAATAGTAATATTCAATATAAATAATAAATATAGTTTTTTTAATCGATAAAAATAAATAAACAAATAAATAAATAATCAAACACTTGTAACCATAGTCAGTGATATTAAATCATGGTTTTTACTTTTATCTGGACCACTCATCATTTTGATAGAAATCAACGGTTCAAAACGAAGCACTCGAAAATATATTTAATCTGGGCCGACCATCAGATGCACTGTTAATCGAAGAAATAGATCTAGGATCCTATCCGTTCGTTAACCTCAAGATCGACACCCAAGAGTTCCACCGTCCATAAATTAACGCAAATCTCGAGGCGACCATGGCTGCGGGCTATAAGAACATCGTCTTAGGGTTTTTCCTTCTCTCCACCTCGCGCCGAAAACCTTCGCAGCAGAAGCACAGCAGAGCGGCGGCCGAGGAGCTCCAACAATGGCGGTGGGGTGAGCTCTCTGTCATTTCTCAATCTTCGTTTATCTTTGGATTTCTTGGCTACTACTTTTGAAATGATGTTTCTTCGTTTCTGATCTCGTTGTACTGGATTTCCAGGAAGAATAAGCGTATTTCGAAGGGGAAGAAGGGAGGCAAGAAGAAGGCGTATGCATAGACCCCATCTATCATTTTCTAAAGTTTTTGTGTTTATTTTCTTCTATTGTTGTTGGATCTGTGATGTTTTCGGTCTATTGCTTGCAGCGTCGATCCCTTTGCAAAGAAAGACTGGTATGACATCAAGGCACCGTCGGTGTTCAGCGTGAGGAACGTTGGGAAGACCCTTGTTTCTAGGACTCAGGGGACCAAGGTTTGCATTCAATCGTTTGTATTCTTTGTGTTAGATTGACGTGATGTGATTATCTTATATTTGGATCTTTTGTAACCTTTGGTATGTTTTGTCCATCGTTGTTCTAGTGGTGAGGAAACTATGGTCTCCGCCTTTCAGTGGCTTCTGAAAGATTTATATAGCATTCATTGATTTTTTATGATTTTTTTCGTTTTAGTTAAAGTGTGTTATATTTTTATTGCAGTTAAATTATATTATCAAGCTTCAGTAATGTGTTTTATGATTGCATCACATGATATCAAACACATCGGGTTGCCAGGGAAAATAATGATGCATTGATAAGTGGATTGCATAAACACTGCATCTTAACCTGTTGATGTTTTTGTTATAACTATGCACATGTCATGGATTTGTTGTGAGCCAGTGGTTATGTGTCATTGTTTGTAAGAAGTCAATCTATAGTCGTGAAGTAAATCAATGTATTGAGTGATGTATGCCTCAAGATTTAATGGGTTTTCAAATGTGTAGCATTGGAACCTTTTTTATTAGTATAGTTACTATTGTTTTTATTGGTTCTCGAAGTTTGTGTATTTGTTTCCCCAAATGATAATGTAGACGCTGCTGGTTGATGTATAAAGGATAAAGTTTGCATGATTTTTGTCCTGATAAGTAAAAGTGCCCAGAAAGAAGGCCAGAAGATATGCATGGTTTTATTCGATCAGCCCCTGGCTTCCAGTTTTTCTACCTAATCTTTTCTCCAGAGTAGACATGTCAAAACTTTGAAGTGAATACTTTAGCAATGTTTGTCCAACCAGTTCTACATGCTGTTTGCCATGTTCAAGTGACATTCTTGGCTGAATGAATGTCTTTCTCTTTTAACTCTTGTTGTGGAACTGATTATGAGAAGTGTTATGTGTCAAATCAATTTGCGTTTGTGATTACTGCAACGAATCGGCAAATTTTCCAGGTTCTGTTGTTTCACTGGAAAAGGTGGTTGTTAAATTAATGCTACGTTTTCTTGTCTTACACTAATTGGATGTTTTTACCTTCCTCTCTTCCAAATATTAGATTTCTCTAGTGCACTTTCTTTCCATAATCATGGTGCAATTATGGCAATCAACATCTTTAGTATTGTGATATCGGAGTTCTTATTTTAACAATTCTTGTCATTCTAGATTGCATCAGAGGGTCTCAAGCACCGGGTGTTTGAGGTTTCTCTTGCTGATCTTCAGACTGATGAGGATCAGGCTTATAGAAAGATCAGACTTCGTGTGGAAGATGTTCAGGGGAAAAATGTCCTCACAAACTTCTGGGTATGTTTTTGTGTGTGGTCCCTCTAGCTCTTAATGTTTTGCCATGTTTTTAAATCTTATTTTCCCTTGTTTTTTTTTTCAGGGGATGGACTTCACCACTGACAAGCTTAGGTCATTGGTTAGAAAGTGGCAGACCCTTATTGAGGCTCATGTTGATGTTAAGACTACAGACAATTACACCCTGAGGATGTTCTGCATTGCCTTCACCAAGAGACGTCCTAATCAAGTGAAACGCACTTGCTACGCCCAAACCAGCCAAATTAGGCAGGTTAGTGCAGTATCTAGTAATTGTGTAGTGTTGGGTTTGCATGGTTAAATTACTTGCAGATTAACACTAGTACTTTTCCTAATCTTCAGATACGTCGCAAGATGAGAGAAATAATGGTTAATCAGGCTACTTCTTGTGATCTTAAGGATCTAGTACAAAAATTTATTCCTGAGGTGATTGGGAAAGAGATTGAGAAGGCTACTACAAGCATCTACCCGCTGCAAAATGTTTTCATTCGCAAGGTCAAGATCCTGAAGGCCCCTAAATTTGACCTTGGAAAGCTGATGGAGGTACTTGTGATTATATGCGTTTTTATGCAATTCATATCGGATAATATCTTAATCTGTTATATTTGTGTAACTCTCAAACTTATTTTCTATTCCAGGTCCATGGTGACTATAAGGAGGATTTGGGAACCAAAGTAGAAAGGCCCGCTGATGATCTTGCGGGGGAAGGTGAAACAGAAGTAGTCGGAGCATAAATTGAGTTGGCTTTAATTTAATTTAGCATAGTACGACTACTTATGCTCTCGTTTATGTTCTTCAGTGAATGCTACTTTTTTTTTGCAGTTTTGTGGTTTATCCTTTTATTTTAAAGATGAGTTGAATTGGTTTTGTCTTTGAATTCTATGTTGAGACATTCTGGTTAAGCATATCATTCATATGAGTAATGTCTGATATGATGTGATATTTATCTTTTACATTTGCTCAGGGTTTGCTTTAAGATGTCTGTGCATTTTGTTGAGACATTCTGGTTGTCTTTATCTTTATCTTTTATTTGTTCAAGAAATGATTGAACTGCGTGAACAATTCAGCAGCATTTTCTGAAGGCCTTGTGGGTTTGCATTTGGGTGGTTGAAGTATGTTTGCTTGAGAATATCTTGAATTCGTTTGTAACTATACTTTCTTGCGTGCTTTGAAATATTTGTGTGATATGATTAATCCTTGGTTTTATTTCTGTAGTTTCCATCAAAGCTGATGGAAAATGTTTGCAAGCACACAGGGTGTGAAGGATCTGTATAATAAAATTGAAGTTGCCTCTTATACAATTTCTTTGGCGAATACCCTAGAAAATACTGATGGCAGTATCAATAACAAAAGCATAAACACTGTCCTGGGCTGGTTTTTTCTTTTTGTTCTTGTTTTGCCTGCCTGGTTTGTTGTAGGGTTGATTTGCCTCCTGACTTATAGGGAAAGTCTGGAGGAAGCTTGCATTACTATTGCAATGATGTTGAAATTGAATGAATGATGAATGGGTGTTGAAGCTTATGCTTGATGCTGTGGCATTTCATACGTGCATGGACATTGTGCTTCTGAGAAAGCTGGATAAGTTCTTGTCTCTCTATGTGAACAATGGTGCTTTCAAGGAGGATTGCACATTGAGACAATGACAACATGGCATTGTTCGGTCTTGTTTGCGTTCCTATTGTCATAATAAGAGGATATATTTGGATGATATATTTCAGCCTTTGTTTTTTCTTTCAAGACTTGTTTATTGCTTTTATGGAGATCTAATTTAAAATATGATATTGGTATGGTGGTCTCTCATGTTTGTGTTTGTTACTGTTTATGGTTTTGAGTTGATATATTTCTCAGGCTTGTTTTTAACATGTGTTACATTTGTTTGTTTTTTTTTTTTTTTTTGTGAGAAAAATGAATAAATCGTCCATCATTTGTTGCATGTTGGATTGAGTAGATTGTTCGATAATAAGCAAACTCATGTGTGCTTAGGATTAATCTTTATGAACACATTAACAAATTGATCCATTTTTTGGTTCCTTATAGATGGAAGCCTCTATAACCCAGGTTGTATTATTAATATTTTTAATATTAAGATTGAATGATAATAATTAGTTAAATGGTGTAATATATAAGAAAATTTATGTATATAGTTTCTTTTCCCATATACGGAGAGAAAAAGATAAATGCATGTACGGGCAGGGATTATACATAATTTCATTTTTATAGCAGTGTATCTGTAAAAAAAACAAAAAAAAAAGTCTTTTATATTTTCACCAATAAGTTGGGATGAAAAAAAAAGTTCATGCTTTGACTTTCTCATCTAACGGATGCGGGTTTGCAACCGCAAAACCCAATAACCCGATAACAAACAAACCCCGCGAAAGATCCCCAACCGCCAGAAACTCCCGGGGGTCCTCAACGTTTCCTTTTTCTTTTTTTTTTTTTCATTTTTTTATTATTCTCTTGTTCATTTTCATTCATTTTTTTTCCTCAATTTTTTGTAAATGATAATTAAGCTCTAGTTTTTTTTTAATTATTTTTATGTTGAATTAGAGATTCATAAGCTTCAAATGTCATGAACTTTCAAAGCTTTAGCCTCCTTCAGTTGAGAAATTCTGGTATGTCTCTTCACTTCGATTTTAAAGTTTCATTAATTCTAAAGTTTATTATTGTTTCAATCCTAATAAATTTGATGTTTTTGATTTATTTATTTATTTATTTTTGCATCTGTTATCTGTTGTTTAGGTACCACAAGATGTTTGATTGCAGTTCCAAAGCTCAGTTTATGGATGGCCACAAAGAGAAATTTGTAAGGTGAGTCTGATTTTGGGAGAAATTTTACTCAATCTTTTAATCTTTCAACCATTTCTTCAATGAATGCATTGTTGTGGTTTTATGTTTAATGGAGTTTTATTCTGGCATTCAATTGATTGTCCCAATAATTTTTTAGATCGTTTGGTATTGAATTAATCTTTTAACCATAGAGTTTTTGATATAAAGAACGGTCACAATCGCTTCATGTTTATCAATTTGAAAGCAATTGATAAATGATGCAGAATTAGTTAATCTTTGATTTTTTTTTTATAGCTTTTGTGTTGCTAAATTGTTTGTTGTTTGATGTCTTGATTGAGTAGGTTGGAGGATTCAAGTCCAAGAATATCAGTTACCTCTGATATCGGCAGAATGAAGAAATGTCGATTTAGTATGGAGGCCTTAGGCCTTAGATCAGACAAAACATCGAAGCCCTTTCAACGAGGTGTTCTTAAGGGCTCCGAAGGACTTAGATCACTAGGTCGATCACTTCGGTTCGGAGTTGCTAGAGCTGTTTTTCCCGAAGATCTTAAGCAGTCTGAGAAGAAGATATTTGATCCTCAAGACAAGTTCCTTCTCATGATGAACAGATTCTTTGTCATATTATACATATTTTCATTTGCCGTCGATCCTCTCTTCTTATATCTCCCCATAATTGATAAAGACTCTACTTGTTTCGACATACATCGCGGTTTAGCTATTGCAACAATCACATTACGGTCATTGATCGATTCTCTATATCTAGTTCGTATAGCTCTCCAGTTTCGTACCGCATACATTGCTCCATCGTCTCGGGTATTTGGTAGAGGTGAGCTTGTAATTGATCCTCAACAAATAGCTAATCGATATCTCAAGCATAACTTTATCTTCGACTTTCTTTCGGTACTGCCTCTGTCTCAGGTTAGCTGAATTCTTACTCTTTTAACTATAATTGCTATTGATCACTTGTGTTTGTCGATAGATTCGACAGTCTTACTATTTTACAGATTGCTATTTGGAGATATTTTCTCACCTCGGATGTTGCCGATACAAAAAGAGCACTTGGCTATATTTGCTTTCTCCAAATCATTCCAAGATTTGTTCGAATAATTCCATTGATAAAAGAGATGAGAAGAACTGATGGTTTCTTTGCTAGTAGTCCATGGGCTGGTGCTCTATATTATCTTGCATGGTTCATGCTTGCAAGTCATGTGCGTCTCTCTTTCATTTTCGTTTCTTTCTTTTAATCTGGTAAATGGAACTCTTCTTAGTTTGATCGATGAGTATAAGCATTCGGTGCTTGATCGTGTCTAGGCTTGTGGTGGATTTTGGTATTTATTTGCCATTGAACGGGAAGATACATGCTGGAACTTAGCTTGCGCAAACAGCAGTACCTGCAAAGTGGATTTCTTGTACTGCGGCAATGGGAATTTAGCTGGTTTTGACCGATGGCAAAATGTGAGCGGCGAAGTCCTTACCGCTCAATGTAGTTTAGATGGTGATAACCCGCAATTCAATTTCGGCATTTTTGCACAGGCATTTACATCAGGAATAGTCTCAGATAAGAACTTCATGAACAAATTCTTTTATTGCTTGTGGTGGGGTTTACAGAATTTGAGGTAAGAATTTTCTTTTTTTCACTTGTTCAGTTCTTCAACACAATGTCGATACAAAGTAGTTTATTCTCATATATTACTGTCGTTGAATGTCTATCGGAACTCTATATTATGATTATGATCAAGAAATTTCGAGTGTTTCTCTTGCTTTAACGATGAATCGTATGCTTTGTGCTTCTGATATTATCGATATCATTCAATTCACTAAGCAACCTGTCTGTTTTCTGTTGCTCAACAACAGCACACTCGGTCAGGGCCTGCAAACAACCACATATTATGTGGAGAATGTCTTCGCTATAATCCTTTCAATTCTTGGACTAATATTCTTTTCAATTCTTATCGGTAATATGCAGGTAAAAGAAGCCGATGACTTTCCATTTTTCACTTGACTATTCATCGGTAAATTTTAATTCAATGCTGTCTGCAGACTTACCTTCAATCAATGAGCATACGGGTTGAAGAAATGAGAGTTAAAAGGAGGGACTCAGAGCAATGGATGCATCATCGGTTGCTACCGCCGGAACTCAGGGAGCGTGTCAGGCGATACGATCAATACAAGTGGATGGAGACAAGAGGTGTCGATGAAGAAAGTTTGGTTCAATCCCTGCCCAAAGATCTCCGAAGGGACATCAAACGGCATCTTTGTTTGGGTCTAGTCCGAAGGGTGAGTGATCATCGCAGCAAATGCCTGTTATTTTGATATGATATCCGTTAGATGCAAACCGAACATATTATTTGGGTCCAATTCAACCCAAAAACTTAAATTGAAAGTCACTCTAATAATATTTATGATGATCAGGTGCCTCTATTTGCAAACATGGATGAGAGACTGCTGGATGCAATATGCGAGAGATTGAAACCGAGTTTGTACACACAAAATACATACATTATAAGAGAAGGAGATCCCGTCGATGAAATGTTGTTTGTCATACGAGGCCGGATGGAGAGTGTGACTACCGACGGTGGTAGGAGTGGTTTTTTCAATAGAGGATTACTAAAGGAAGGAGGTTTCTGCGGCGAGGAGTTATTAACTTGGGCTTTAGACCCCAAATCTAGTGCAAACCTCCCGTCATCGACACGGACCGTGAGAGCATTATGCGAAGTAGAAACGTTCGCACTGAGTGCCGATGAATTGAAGTTTGTAGCTAGTCAATTTAGGCGTCTACACAGCAAACAAGTTCAACATACATTTCGGTTTTATTCGCAGCAGTGGAGGACATGGGCTGCATGTTTTATTCAAGCAGCATGGAGAAGGCATACGAAAAGGAAGGCCGCGGAGCAGAGACGGCGAGAGGAAGGGGGTAATTCTAGCCCCGACAGTAATTCCGGTAGTACTTCTAGTTTCGGTGCAACGTTGTATGCGTCGCGCTTCGCGACAAATGCAATGAGAGGGATTCAGAGGCAGAGGGCTAGAAGTGGCAGGGAGTTAGTGCATATGCCGAGAAAGCCATCGGAGCCTGATTTTACTGCAGATGATACTTACTGATACTATAAGAGTTTTGCAATGTTCACTTGATCTTGAGAATTATTGACTGATACTTTGGAGATTATGAGAATGTATTACATCATGCAATTACTTGTTGAGTGACTGAATCATTAAATTAAAGGGATTGTTCTTCCATTATGTTTTATTTTCTTTCTGCACTGAAATGTTGTTGGATATATGATGGATGTGGAGTTCTTTTCTTTGAAAAGTTTTTGAGTTTCAAGTTGAGTTGGTTGTGGTTTTATATATTGCAACTTGTATATATATCAAACAGCATATGAGTTTAGAGACTATGTTTGCTTGCATTTTTCTTAGATGTTGGTTAATTATCACATTGTTGATGTATAAATTTATTAGAGAAAAATAAACTAATTTCATCTTGTTAATGTATAAGACTCTTTTTGCAATAATTTCTAATTTGTGAATTAAGTTTATAACCAAAATGATGACATTTAATTAGTTGTACTTTATGGCCTCCACCAACCCTACAATTCCATATATAGGTCATTGTGTCTCCTTTCTCATGCTATTTTGCATGCTTACCTATAATAGTGCATTGCATTCTTTTTTTTAGATAAAAATAATAAGTAAATTTTAAAGATTAGAATTAAAATTAAAATTGAATCAAATAATTAAAGAAAAAATCTATGGTGAAGATAGTGGCTATGGCAGTTTTTTATATCATTTACTTATAAAAAAATGGATAACATTAATTAAAAATCAAAGAAGGAAACAAAACTTGTTTACATTAAAATATAACTAAATGAGGTAACAATGAACAATACAATATGTGTGGCATTAATGTTTCAATATAAATATATATAATAATGCACAAACATAAAATAACATCATAATAATATGTATTGCATGTAAATTTGGTAATTTTCTCTTATATGTAGTGCTGCTTCCTCTCACTTTCTCAAAAAAGAAGAAATAAGTGAAGTTTTTTTTTTAATTTAAGATAATAAACCAAAATTACATTGTAATACATATATATATATATATATATTCATTTGAGATAACAAAAAGAGAGTTAAAAGGAATAAGATTGAAGAATTTTCTAACCATGATTTGCAACCTACATATAAATAATATATGATAAATATTCTTCTATGTTATTTTTCAATGAAGAATTGAGTCATAAATTTTTGACCAAGCAATCAACAAAAAAGCTCAGAAAAAAGTTATCAAACTTTTAAGATGCATCTAAATGATCTTTGCACAAAAAACTTGAGTACAATTGTCTGCCCTCTATCCAACAAAAACACAAGGCAAAGAAATATGTTTGTGGGATCAATTAACATAGGGTCATGCTTGCTAACCTATGCAGAACTCTTAAAAAAGAAAAAAAAAATATATATTGATTATAATTTTGTTGATTAGAGTCTATTTAGGAGGAAAAGACTTGTTTAAGTCTTTCTTCAAATTATATCAACCCTAACTTTCTTGGACCACACTAAAGTTTCAATTATTTTAATGCAATTTGGTTGGCAATTATTCATTTCATGTCCCCCTTCTTTCCTTGCTTTATTATTTATTAGGTAGTGTTCAAGGTCAAGGTTCATGTTGTTTTCCACTGCCCATGAGATGGTGACACAAAGATATTCATATATAATAGAGAGCATAGCTTATGATTTTTTATTCTATTAGCATGCTATCCTTTAATTATAAGAAGTGTTCTTATATATCTTTCTAAGAAGCTGAGTTAAAACTTTAATTTATGTAAGATGAGAGCTCAAACGTATTGAGGGATTAACTCTATGCATGAGTTCATGATCATGATGTGGTAATTAAAAAAAATTGTAATTTATTTTGTGAGTTTTTGTTAGTGCAAATGTGACTTAGAAAATGGATTATGCTAATATATATTATAAATTGAGTTTTTGCATATTTATTTTGGAAAAAGAATATGAATTAAGTTCTTAGTCTATCAAAATTATTTTATTATAATAAAAATGTTAAAAAAATATGTTTAACTAGACCCTAGTTCAAATCATGATTTGATTCTATTATTTATTAAAAATTGGATAATGATCATCTAAATTCCCTGAAGAGGTCTATACTACTGGGTTGAATCCTTGTACCCTCAACTGATATCGGTTTGATCTTTTCACTATCATCACAAATTGAAAAAAATATTTTGATAATTTAAAAAAATTATATAAATCATACCGTAAATTTTTCAAATCAAGTTAGCTGAGTCACAAACACAAACATATATAACAAATACAAAGGTGCAGGTTTCTCGTAGAAAAATCTTCTATGTTTATTTATCTTATATTTGAACACGCGCTTCAACATTTTAGTTTTTAGAAACCATATTAAATTGTTTTTTAATTGAAAAATCAAAATAATGATTTCTAAAAAAATTACTATTTTTTAAACCAATCCAAGTTTGGCCTAATGATCACATCAGATTCTCCGCATAAATTGTTCATGCTTCACCGAAGAGAAGAGTTCAAATCCCAGCTCGATAAGGTGAGGGCATAGATATTGTAGAGCTTGTCTTGATGCTCTTTATGCATATCTCTAACCTGTAACATATCCATATTTATAAAATATATATATATATATATAATACGAGTAAATCACCTCATACGCACGCCAAACCCTCTACTTTCAGTATAAGAGTTGATCATATTACCACTCTTCTATTGTGGTGGTTGTAATTAAAATAAATAAAAGAAATATACTTGCCTTTGGGAGAGAAAGATTAAAGACCCCACAAGTGAATAGTGATGCTCTCACCATCAAGCAAAACCCATATCATGTGTAGATATAGATATATGTAACCATTCTCCAAAGAACTTGATAGAGATATCCCAAGTTTTCCCTACCCAAAAAATAAAATAAAAAATAAAAAAATAAAAAAACTTTATATATTCCACCTTTGTGAATATATATTCCTCCACATATCAATCATTTATTCGTAAATATCTTCAAGAATATTAGTTACACCACCATATGAAAACTCAACTGAAAAAAAAAAAAATAGATGCGTGGCGTGAAGGATAAGCACATACCATGCTCCTCTTCATCCTTTCATGCTTCTGATTTATAACCAATTTTCTCACTCTCATAATGTTTCTATGACTTGCTAAAACATTAATGGTTTTTCTTTAAAAATTAAAATAATTAATCAATATATAGCAATATATGTTCACCTTAAGATTGTCACTATAATTAGTAAAAATAAGGTTTGGTTTCTAAAAAAGACTATTACTTTCTTTCAATACTTAATTAAATGAAAAATTAGTAATTGTTTGTGTTAAGTTTTACATTTATTATTGTTCTCCGAGTCCCTCAGTACATATTTTACAATATCAAACATTCTCAAATCAAAGGTTAAATATCATATTTGGATAACCCAAGATTATGTCATAATCCGTACATTATGGCATAATATAATATTTTTCATAGAATTATGTCATAATGGCTGTTTGGGTTTCCAATTTACAATACAGAATTATGCCATAACGTGGAGTGAATTATGTTTCCATGTTGAAGTGTGTTACTTTTTCTCATTGTAAAGTGTGTAGAATATTTATGTAATATTTTTTTTTTTTTTGTTAACCAAACCCTCATTCTATAAGGAATAAAATATATCACAATTTCTATAATAGTCACTTGCATTTCCTACGTAATAAAATTATGCCAAAGTTTTTTATTTTATAACCAAACAGAGTCTAAGTGTTTGATTTCTTTCAAATTCAATTAATGAAAAAAATCTGAACAAGAGATTCCAGAAAATGACAGTATCATTCATCCTCCTCCACAGCTAGTGAATAAATTTGAGGGACAAATTCAAAGTAATTTTTTTAAAAAATATTTTAAGAGATTAAAGTAGTTTTTATTTTTCAAATTTAACAAAAATTAAGAAAAAACACATGAATAAATAAATAAATAAAAAAGGGCAGTAAATACATTCAAGGGAACAATGAAACCAAACACTCACCCACCCCCCTCCCTCCAGCAAAAGGTCTCTATCACAGGCCAGCCACGTGTTCAAGATGACGTGTCAAACCATCCATGGCCCCACATGTTGGTCCAGAACTAAACCATGACACTCTCATGGGCCCCCACCTTGTTCCCAACCCCCTAGGGCCCCCTTACCCTACACTCCCATGGCCACTTCCCTCCCTTTCCCACCCCACCCCCTCCTCCCCTCCCACTATATAAACCCTGCCACCACCTCCCACCACCCTCCATAAAAAATGGGCTCAGAGAGCACCCTGACCCAACTTTTAGGACCTCCACCATGCCACAGTGACGCTGAGAAGCTCAAGTTCATTGAAGACATGACCATGAACACAGACAAAGTCCAAGCCCAGGTCCTCTCTGAGATCCTCACCCAGAACCACAACACTGAGTACCTTAAAAGATTTGATATCACTCCTGACACTGACCGTCTTGCTTTCAAGTCTAAGCTCCCTGTTGTCACTTATGACGACCTTAAACCAGACATTCAACGTATTGCTAATGGTGACCGTTCCCCCATCCTCTCCTCTCATCCCATTTCTGAATTCCTCACTAGGTACATACACATATACATGCATACATACATACCTACATACATACGTACGTACATATATCATTGTCTAATGCTTTCTTTGCATGTGTTCTGTTTATTTAATTTGTTTGATCATCACATGCATGTCTTTGGTTTTCATCATTCATAGTTCCGGCACCTCGGCCGGAGAACGGAAACTCATGCCGACTATTGAACAAGAACTCGACCGACGACAACTTCTCTACAGCCTTCTCACTCCGGTCATGAATCTGTTAGTATATATATATAATTTCAAGCTTTTTTTTTTTTTTTTTATTGTTCTATCTGAGAAATTAATTTGAAATCTTCATCATTTTATGCAGTTATGTGCCGGGATTAGATAAAGGGAAAGGATTGTATTTTTTATTTGTAAAATCGGAGACGAAGACGCCGGGAGGTTTAACGGCGAGGCCGGTTTTGACAAGCTATTATAAAAGCGAGCATTTCCGAGCACGGCCTTTCGATCCGTTTAACGTTTATACTAGTCCTATTGCCGCCATCCTTTGCCCGGACGCCTTTCAGAGTATGTACTCTCAGATGCTCTGCGGCCTCTACGACCGCCAGCAAGTCCTTCGTGTAGGCGCCGTCTTCGCTTCCGGCCTCCTCCGCGCAATCCGCTTCCTTCAACTCCATTGGCAGGAGCTCGCTCATGACATTGCCGCAGGAGAACTGAGTGACAAGATCACCGACATCACCGTCCGCGAATCACTTGTGAGAATTATCCACCCGGACCCTGAACTCTCTAAATTCATTTCCGATCAATGCTCGATCAACAATTGGTCGAAGATCATACCGAGGATTTGGCCCAACACCAAGTATCTCGACGTCATCGTCACCGGAGCAATGGCTCAGTACATACCTACTCTGGACTATTACAGTGGTGGATTGCCGACGGCGTGCACGATGTATGCATCTTCCGAATGTTACTTCGGCATAAATCTCCGGCCAATGTCGGAGCCTTCACAGGTTTCTTACACCATCATGCCGAACATGGCTTACTTCGAGTTCATCCCCACGAACTCCTCGAACAAAGCCGAACTAATTGACTTGGCTAATGTGGAGATCGGTGAAGAATATGAGCTAGTGATCACAACCTTTGCCGGTCTTTATCGATACATGGTCGGAGACATACTCCATTGCACCGGCTTCCACAATTCAGCGCCGCAATTTAAATTTGTTCGACGAAAGAATGTTTTGCTCAGTATCGAGTCGGATAAAACCGATGAAGCCGAGCTGCAAGCGGCGGTGTCTCGTGCAAGTATGATACTAGTTGAGCGTTGTGATACGAGCATTATCGAATACACGAGTTACGCCGACACTAAGGAGATACCGGGACATTATGTTATATACTGGGAGCTTCTGGCGAAGAAGCCGGGAAGGTGGCCGGAGAAGGAGGTGATGGAGAAGTGTTGTTTGGAGATGGAGGAGGAGATGAACTCAGTGTATAGGCAGAGTAGGGTGGCAGATGGATCTATAGGGCCATTGGAGATAAGGGTTGTGAAACAAGGGACTTTTGAGGAGCTTATGGACTATGCCATTGCTAGAGGAGCTTCTATAAACCAGTATAAGGTTCCAAGGTGTGTTAGCTTCCCTCCTATCATGGAGTTGCTTGACTCTAGGGTTGTTTCAAGTTATTTCAGCCCTGCTTGCCCTAAGTGGACACCTAATGGTAGTGGCAAGTGAATGATGATGATGATGATGATGATGATGATGGTGGTGGTGGTAATAGTAATGGTTTGTTTTAAGTTATTTTAATGTTTGGATTAATGTTGTTACCTGTAATAATGCATGTGTAAATCTGTGGGTTTGGGAAATGGAAAGGAATGGAGGAGAGTTGTGGTAGAGTCTAATCATGGATGTCCATTTGTTAGCCTTGTGGTTGATGTGAGTGTATGATATGGTTGGCATATATATATATATATGGTGGATGGAGGAGATGGGATGTAATGTAATTATGTTGGTTAGAGAGGCCTATAACTTGTTTATGCATATGATTTATTTCATCTTATATATATATATATATATATATATATATATATAGCGGAAGGATTCAAACTCTCAATCTCTCTCATGAAACTCCTGCACCTTCTTATCTTTGGGTTATACTAATATTGGTCATTATTCCATTTTTTTGTATAGTTCTTATTTGATATCTAAAAATTAATAAAAAAAAAACCATGAAAATATATTATTTAATTCTTTTAAAAAATATTAAAGTAATCATTTAAAATATATTAAATAAGACAATCATATATATGCAGAAAAAGTGATCTAAATTAACTAATGGAACAACGATCATATACATAGACTAAATTGAAATACAACCCATCCAAAAACTGTAATTAATCATCACTTCTGAGTAACAAAAAGAGAAAGGATTATGAATAGATTAAAAATAAGAAATAAACAAAACACAAATAAAATTTTCAAATAATAACGGAAGTGCACGATCATTTTTCTATAGGCAATCTATTACACGCAGTCTTAAGACCGGCGTATTAAATAACTCTACAATCAACTATATGCCTTCCAAGTAAGTTAAATTTTACCTTAACTCATAAAATCCTAAATAGTCAATAAATTCATTGTTGTTAATTTATTATCCAACCAACCAAACGGCACTGTGACCTAATTTTGGTCCAACTACTATGTTTAGGAAGAAGACCATGATCCCATCTTTATCCTTCATAAAAGATAACCACTCTCTATGCATGAAGTTGGTTTCTTGAGAATCTTAAAGTTAATGAGCTATAGCCTATGCTATTATATTCTTATGCCTATATTGATTCTTAGACAATAAATGACATCAACTTTAGACCTTGATTCAACAACAAAGGCATTGCCGGGGGACATCACCTTTTATTCAATCATTAGTGCTTAACGAATTAATTAACCACTAATTAATGGGTTTCTTGTTACTTAATTTCTCTTTTATTAATTAGTGGGTCTATCCCATGTGTATAGAAATTCGGTATGTTTAAATATCTAAATATTTCATTAAGAAATAACTTTGTTTGAGTTGTCTAACTCCATATGGTTATCGGCTAATTTTAAAATAATTTATTAATCACTTTAATTGTTTAAAATTATCCTCTTTATAATTAACATCTATGTATGTATGTATATTCAGATCTTGTATTGTGTAACACTCTTTAATCAAAGTTATAAAGATAAGATTTGACAGGTTTAATTTTTTATAATGTTATCGGATAAGCGCCTTATTTATTTCAATCATATATGTTTAAAAGTGATTCTTTATAATGTTAGTATTGTTAATTTATAAATATGTAAGGTGACTATAGTTATTTTTTTTTATTGTTTACATTGATCATTTTTATATAGTCGCTATCTTAATGACGAATTGTTTTCGGACATAACAAGCAAGCTCTTGGGCCACCAAGTGATTTACATATTTATTATTTAACAAATTAATTTAATCATGCATGAAGTTGTTTGTAACTAATGAAAACACACAAAGTCTATAATTGAAGTTAATTAAGGGAGCCATTTGGTGATTAATTACTAATTAGTCACTTAAGAAATGTCACTAGGGAGATTAATTTGGATTGATTAGAAAAGTTATTCTTGTTTTATATTTAGTTAGTGTTGGACAAAGTGATAGACACCTGATTTATATATGTATATATGCCAACTCTGCTTTCTTTGTTTGCTTGATTGAAGAGGATGGAAGTTAGAGTGGTCCATGAACATTAGGCTTCATTTTATTTGGTGATGAAACCTAACCGTTTGTTAGCCAACATATACATTTAATTTAAGTTTGGCTTTCAATAGAGGATCACACATAGTTTTCCATTTGATCATCTTTGTCCTTGTGTTTCTTTAAGAGTTTTAGGACGGCAAGCAAGGTTGTTTACAATATACAAAAAAAATTACAATTTTATTTTAAAAAACCAATAAATTGTTCATTGATAGTAAAATAAATAAATAAATAAATAAATAAATAAATAAATAAAATAAGGAAATTATGACAAGATGCATGTTGAATAAAATAAAATTAACCAATTGAGAAGCATTTAATACTATAGACTAGTACTATATATATATAACATTAATTAGACCATGATTTTCCACCTTATAATAGACTACTCCAAATAATTTAAATCTTATATATTGTGACAAATGGAAGTATATATTATTCCCTTTTTAAAAGCAATATGAAACATTTGGATTACTAATTAGTCAATGTTGGTGGACCAAAAGAATAAATCTAAGAAAAAGTAATAAAAGGATAGAAGATAGTTGGTAATAAAAAGTTAATTTTGTAAGTCATTAATTAATAATTAGTTTAGTCAATCATTAATCTCAATCATGAAATTCAAGGAAGATAACTCTTAATTTTATAGTGTCATGACAGTGATTAGTTTATTATATTAACTATTGTCCCTGATTAATTAGTAGTTGTTATTGTTATCATCAATAATAGACTACTAATTAATTAGTTATATAGCATTAATTATTAGACTATGATTTTCCACACAATATAATAAACTATCCAAGTTATTTAAAAGCAATGTAAAAACTTATTGATTATCCAATGTGAAACGTTTGGATGACTAATTAGTCAATGTTAATGGAAAACTTAAGACTTCCACAATAAAAGAATAATAAATCTAAGAAAAAGTAGTAAAAGCAATTAAAGAAGATATATAGACAAGACTCCAAATGTGAAAAGATTCTCATAATTAAGAGACATCTTTAATAATAATGCTTTATGATCAATTTGCAAGCGGTGAACCCTAAAACCTTTTCTTCTTCTTCTTCTTCTTTTCTTACCTCCTTTTTTGCTCCAATTTAATCCCCAAGATGGCAAAAATTTCATTAAGAAAAAGCATTAAGCATAGATTCTTATAAAAGTGCAACATCCTTTTAGAATTAATGCTGTGCTTCATTTGCATGCTTGCATGCATGAATGAACACTAGGACTTTTTTTTGACTCACTGAGTACAATGAATAACATAATGTACATGTGTGACTTGGATACACTTCAAAGAGTGAGACATGAGAGACATGATATGATACTTTGTGGAGTTTGTTTTGCATGAACACTAGGTCTTCTTTTGATTAATGAGTGAGTACAATTAATGAACAATTAATGTGTGACTTGGACTCACTGAAAAGAGTGAGACATGAGAGACATGATATGATACTTTGTGGAGTTGGTTTAGCCATGAGAATGTTCTTAAATGTTGTGTGCCATGCCTTTAGGCTTAAAGATCAAGAGCATGACTACTAAGCAGTGGAAGGCATGCATGCAATATTGCAAGAATATGCATGTCAAGCATCAAAGTACAGAGAAAAAAAAGGTACACAAAAATAAACCTTTTTTTATTTTTATTTTTATTTTATTTTATTTTTTTAGTGGAGGTGCAAGTTAGTTGTGTCTAGTCAAGAAAGTGAGAATTTTGGGAAGATGATGATGATGATGACATTGAAGCAATGGTTGTCATTGTTTTCATATCAGAATGTTGGAATCCTATCAAAAGATTTATTCATGTTTATTTTTCATATGTGAAGAATATTTGGATGTTATTTACCACCTCTTAATGGAAAGCGTTCTTTAATAATGTCTCGAAACCATTTGCCATTCATTTTATGGCTCTTGTTTATGATTGTGATTGGAAACGGAGAAGTTTATCTAATTTGGCTTATATGTACACACGCATAAGAACAATAGTTGCTCAAGAGATAGATAATCTTTAAATAGAAATGATTATCTCTAATCCCATACGGAGGAAGATCATAATCTCTTCACAAATTTGTTCCCTACAATTGCATTATGCACGGAACCCTAATGTTGACCCACTTGTAAAGAGCACGAAGAGAAATCTCAATCCCAAAAAACCATATCTCTAGGTGGACTCGTGTTCCTTTTCAATTATGGTATGTCTATACACGACGGATTTCTCGATCATCACTCGCATACATCACACAAGAACTCTCAGCTTTTGCTATGATAGAGTTCAAGACAATGAAAACGCATGCACCATTGAATCCAAAATACAAAGTGCATAAAAATCGATGAAAGATTAAAGCTAGGTCTAAAACCAATGTCATAAAAATAACAACCCTAAGTTTATCTACACCCAAAACACCAAGGAGTTTGGTTCTCCATTATTGAAGTGTACTATGCTATCCTAAAAAGATGAAACAAATGGGACATAAGCACTCTCTCAATCTTCAGCAATGAGGATTGATGATGGATGCCTTTAGCCTTCCAACGATGCTACCGAAGATAATCCTTGCCGGCTTCTAATCCGCCCTAGACCGTTTGGCAATGTTCCAAACTCCCTTCTAAAGTTGGACGGAAACTACTGCAATCTTTCCCCTCTTTTTCCTAAGCTTGGTCATCAAAAGCCTATTAAAAACCTTAGTAAACTCTTTCATACACTACCTCTTATGGACAACTTTCGGGAGTAAAAATAAGGCTATAATCACCGGAGACAAAAAGTTACGTGCCTTACGGAAATCTTCCGGCCGTAAGTGTTGCTTGTAAGATCTTGTGTCCGATTAATACAATCCAAGTTACAACAATAAGTGCTACACCGTAAGCTTCACTATTTGATAATCATATGCTCCTATGTCTGACCCTTACACTCTAATTTACCAATGCAAATCCTACTCATAAGCCTTTATGTTTGGTTTTTATGCTCCTGCTTAGGGGTATATATAGACATGCCGACAAGCTCTTCTGTTTGAGGCTTATGGTCGTAAGGGAAGCGTAAGATGTCGCGACTAGCATGTTCTCCTATTCTTGTGTCAATGGAGTTTTTTTGGTTTGTTTGCTCTAAGAATCTTTCATTCAACTCCCTCATACTCATTATGCTCTATCCGTGCCCTGCAATCCATACAATAGAGATCAAGAACCATTTCTCATACAAATAATCTAAATACATGTCGACTGACTATAGAAAGTAATATGACAATATATTCATACAAGCTCTTATCATATACATGGCGAACTATTTTCAAAATAATTTTTAAAAAATATGGCATTTTTTTTGTTATATTCAAATGCTCACAAATCCCATTTTGTAAAAATATTTTTACTGCCATTTATACAAATTAGAGAGCTATGAAAATCTGTTTATGACTCATGTGTATATAGTTAATCTCTTCTTAAAAAAACTAAGGCATATTCATATGATTAGAAAGTAACCTTTATCTAATTTGGCTAATTGATTAAAATAGAATTGTAAAATGTAATATATGTTACAGGTTGAGAAGGCCCAAAACTTAGGGATTGAGCCCCACCCACTCAAAATTGTAGGCCCAGTCCATCTAATTTCCATTGGGTTCAACTAAATTTACATTGGGAAAAGTAGGGCATGACTGTTGGACTTTTCTTTTTTATTTTATTTTCTAGATATGATAAATTTGTAGAAACATAATTTGGTAAGCTATTTTAAAAAAAAAATTAAAAAAAATGTGGCATTTTTTCTCAGTTTCAAAAACTCCCAAAATCTTGTTATGAAAAAATATTTTCACTATTTTTTACACAAAATTGGAGAGTTTTTTATTCCAAAAAACTTTATTTGAAACATATCAAAATATGTTTTTTTTTATAAACAAAAAATATCTCAGAAATAAAAACAAATAATATTCTCAAAGCAAAGAGAAACTTAAGTTTTAATGCTACCTAAGTCACTCGCTATAGTTAATTACGTCATAATATTCAATTTGAGTCGCAAAGGTGACTAAGCACATGATCAAAATTTTACACCGAAAATACTATGATAGTACTGAGCAGTATTATTCACTGTTTTTTCCAGCATAAATAATGTTAATAATATTGTTCAATTTTATCCTATGGGTATCTTGTGGAAAAATTTGCATCTCACTTCCAAAGTTGAATAATAAAAATAAGTTATTAGTTCAGTTTGTCTCTTGAAATTTTTTGAAAAACAATTATCATAATTAGAAAACCATAATAGACTAAAATAAAAAAAAAATAAAACAATAGAATAAGATTCATATATATATATATATATATATATATAAACTAAAACTTGATAACAAAAATATAATTCAAAAAGAATCCATCAAGATATTTTTTGAAGATCATAGGCCATGAATCCACCACACAAACAAAGAACAAAAGCATGCACCATTTTGTATCCACTTTGGTGTGTTCCTTCTCCTTTTCATTTATATAAACATGAATTGGTCCTTGTGCACCACTTTCCATTCTTGACTTGTTTTTTTTTTAATCTTTGGATGGATTTGTTTGGCCTATCCACATCCATTATTCCATATATTCAAACCTCATGCATGTAATTTACTTTATAATAATAAATAAATTATTCAACTAAGAAGTAAAATAATCAAAGGGATTCCCAACAAGCATCTTACATGTTGCCCACTATGGTTCATTTCTACATTAATATTGAAGCTCTCAAACAAGAGGTTTTTGTCTTAATTAGCCTTTAATTAGTTAATCAACATATATAAGACAAGAGAAACATATGAAACTAACCCTTTTTAACTTTTCTCTTGATGTGTTTGGATTAGCACTAAACAATTAATGATGCTAAGCATCTTATTTGGTTATTTTAATATGATGCCGCATATTTTATGGCTATTTAAAAAAAATGCAATTAATATTTTCTATTTTGAGAGAAATTTCTTTTTTTTTTTAAATGCCATATAAATAAAACAAAATTTTCTATTTTATCTTGCTTAGCTAGCCCTAGAGTGACCAAAGATAAATGATCACATACTAGCGATGGTTTTTGTAACTCGTTATTTTTATCTTCATCACTAGTACAGTAATATTTATTTTTCTATTTTATTTCCATTGCAAGTTATCAATTTTTATTAAAAATAAATAAATTCTGTTTATGAGTTTACATGAATTTACGGGTCTAATTTTACATGAATTTCGGGGTCTAATTTTAGATTCTCCTTAAAATAAGCACTTTACCTAAAAATCATATATATTGACGTTTATAGATAATTATTGGATCATAATTCATCAAACTCAAATCAGTTGAGTACTGTGTTTATGAACAATGTAAATATATATATATATATATATAACAGATGTCTGTAGATAGCTATTGGATAGCAATTCATCAAACTCAAATCAGTTGAGTACTGTGTTTATAAACAATGTAAATAATATATATAACAGATGTCTGTAGATAGCTATTGGATCGCAATTCATCAAACTCAAGTCAGTTGAGTATTGTGTTTATAGACAATGTATATATATATATATATAATAGATGTTTGTAGATAGCTATTGGATCGCAATTTATCAAACTCAAATCAGTTGAGTACTGTGTTTATAAACAATGTAAAATGAAATAAACAATAATACGAATGACTTATTTTTACGATCAGAATAAAATGTTGGTTTCGGTTCACATGCATAGTAATTTTCTCTCATTTCTTCACCTTTATATGTCTTTCTCTATTTTTTTATCTCTATTGCCTTTTCGTTTTTCTGCGTACATTGGTAGAAAAAGTTATATATATATACTAAAAAACAGATCATCAAAGTTGGCGGATTGGCTTGTGGCCTAACGGATTCGGACCCAGAAGAGAACGAGGCACCCGCATCCGGACCAGTTCTCACCACGAGTTCTCCACCCTCATCCGCTTCGGTCTCATCGTGGTCCCCACCTCTCCACGTTCCCATCAATGCCACGTGGAAAGCATCTGCGCATACGCTTACTCGCGCGTGATCGTATATTTCTAATTTACCAAATATCTAAATTTATTTTATGTTTATGAAATTATGTCGAATATTCCGTTTAAAAAAGATTTTTTTTTCCTTGTACGGTTGTGCCGCTTCCAAAAACAGACAGTTACGAGTTACCTACGGATCCTTCTGAAAGAAATATCCATTTATTCATTGAAACAAGATATAGTTGCAAGTATTTAATTTGATTTTTTTCTTTTCTATAATCCCCTTAACATACTATCAATAAAATATACTGGTATAAAAATACATTAATTATGGTAACTTAGCAATACTTAAAAATTTATCACGTTGGGTAATCCAACATGCAAGATATCATGGACTATTATTTTACAATGATAAATTTTTTCTGCTATGCAATTTAAAAAAAATTAAAGAATATGGTTCTTCTAACTAGAAGATCCAGAGAAATAGTGAATGAACAATGTTGTATAATATTATTATATAATATTTTTACAGTATTATATTATTTCACTATTGAGTATTTTTATTAAAAAATTTTCAAAAATATTTGATTTTTTTAGTTTAGAATTTGTTTTTTGAACACATCCAAAAAAAAAATAGCTCATTTATTATTTTATGTTTATTATGATTAAAAGTGATTTTTTCCTAATTTTAACTATTTTGTTTATATTAATAATATATAATTTTTTTTGGAAAATAATTATTATTTTATTTCATTATATTCTAAGGTATTTTTAAATAATATCAAAGATTAAACGGATAATAATATAGGTAGAGGTGAGAATAAAGTGCGGTGACGAGATCTCGGGCACTTGGGATGGGAACATGGCCTTTATCGGTGTGGCAGCATAGCACGTGCTGGAGAGGATAAAAATTAAAAAGAAAAAAACTGAATACCTTATCATCATTTTACTTTGTTTCTCTGTGTTCCATAGGACAGCAAACAGCAACATTCTCCAATGTTTTACTCGAGAAGTCATTAGTATACACGTGGATGATCTTTAATGGCTGACAGTTTGAATTGCTGTTAAATAGAAAATTTGCCTCCTAAACCAACCTCGACGCTTATTCTCATTTCCCTTTTGGTTCTGGGAAACGATAAGAAGGGATCTAAACCCAAATCCGAATTTTCTTTTTTGTAAAAGTCATTTAAATATATCATCCATTATAAGTTAATACTATTTAATTAGTACGCAATAAATTAATGAAATTTTTAGCAATGTAATTATTAATTACCATATCAACAAAAAAAAAAATGTTTTAATTTTCTGAATCCCGGTTCCCATGTTCAAGGTGAAACGGGGAAACGAGCAGTAGGTATCAGGTGAATATAAGCGCGATCTTCTCCGCCATTCGTCGGGGATAATACTAGTTCGATCAAACAATTCATCGTCCATGGCTTCCGAGTTGAATGAGAACCGGACGCCACTTCTCGCCGGAAGTTCGTCGGACTCTGACTCCGAACGAGCTTTCGAGGAAGACGAGAAGGTCATCATCTCCATCACCTCTGATTCCGACGCTGATGCTGAGTTTCCACCTCCCTTCTCATGGCGCAAGCTCTGGCGCTTCACTGGCCCCGGATTCCTCATGTGCATCGCTTTCTTGGACCCTGGAAACCTTGAGGGGGATCTCCAGGCGGGCGCCATCGCTGGCTACTCGTTGCTTTGGCTCCTACTTTGGGCCACTGTTATGGGACTCTTGATTCAGCTTCTCTCGGCCAGGCTTGGCGTCGCCACTGGTCGCCATCTCGCCGAGCTTTGCAGGGATGAGTATCCGAAGTGGGCGAGTGTCACGCTGTGGTTAATGGCGGAGCTGGCGCTGATCGGGGCTGATATACAGGAGGTGATCGGGAGTGCGATTGCGATCAGGATTTTGAGCGGCGGGGCTGTGCCCTTGTGGGGTGGGGTCGTGATCACGGCGCTTGATTGGTGAGAAAGATGTGGTTTTGATTTTCTTTTTGGAGTTCTGCTCTGGTTATTGTTTGGGCTTTTCTTAGTTTGATCCACTTCCCCTTTTCGAAATGTGTGATGCTTTGTTTGTTGACGTGTAAATGAAAGGTTGATTTTTTTTTTCTTGCTTAATTGTGGATAGGAATTTAAATGTTTTTTTAGTGGATTGGGTGCTCTATTTTTGTGCTCTAGATGAAAAGATTGCGGCTTTTAGAGGTTTTTTATGCGCATTTTCCATTGACGTAGTTAGAGTTTGGTATTTTCTCTATCTAATGTAGTTATAGTTTTTGTTTTAGTACTCTATGTTCATCTTGTTTCCCTCGCACACACATAGTCGTGAGGTTCATAAACCAGAAGATGGGGAGGATGAATGAAATAGGATTATTACCGTGAAAAATGACTTTTGTTCATCATCTGCTAAGCTGGAAAATTAGGATGAATTGATATCTGATAATCTGAACTTTCTCTGTACTTTGAACATGATTTGCCTAAACTTTCTGACTCTGTATTTATTGAATATAGTGATTGGGTTGTTATTTGTCATTTACAAGATAAATAAGTTTCTTCTCTATCATGTTGGCAGCTTCATCTTTCTGTTTCTTGAGAATTATGGAGTTAGGAAATTGGAAGCTCTTTTCGGGATTCTGGTTGGGACAATGGCCGTCTCCTTTGCTATCATATTTGGTGAAACCAAGCCGAGTGGGAAAGAACTTTTAATAGGTAATTGCTTCCTGTAACTGAATTAGAGTTCCATTTGTCTTGGTCACTGATTTATTGATAATGCTTGTGGTTCATTTGATTTCTGCTCGCAGGTGTCTTGGTACCGAAACTTAGCTCAAGAACCATTCGACAAGCAGTTGGAGTTGTGGGTTGTGTCATTATGCCTCACAATGTGTTCTTGCATTCTGCTCTTGTGCAATCAAGAAAGATTGACAATACTAAGAAAAACCGTGTTCGAGAAGCAATGATGTATTATTCAATAGAATCTACCATTGCTCTTGCTGTCTCCTTTGGGATAAATGTGTGTGTGACAACCGTTTTTGCCAATGGATTTTATGGTACTCCTGAAGCTGGCAATATAGGCCTTGAAAATGCTGGTCAGTATCTGAAATCTAAGTTTGGAGGAAAGCTTTTCCCCATTCTTTACATATGGGGAATTGGATTGTTAGCATCTGGGCAAAGCAGCACCATTACTGGTACTTATGCCGGTCAGTTCATCATGGGGGGATTTCTTAATCTCCGTCTGAAGAAGTGGGTGAGAGCATTGATTACTAGAAGCTTTGCAATTGTACCAACTATCATTGTTGCTCTCATTTTCGATACTTCTGATGATGCATTAGATCAGTTCAATGAGAACCTTAATATACTCCAATCAGTTCAGATCCCTTTTGCTCTCATTCCACTGCTCACACTAGTATCGAAGGAGCAAGTTATGGGTGCTTTCAAAATCAGTAATGCTCTGAAGGTATGTTAGTGTGCTTAACATCATTTTAGTTTTGAAGATCGAATTATGAGAACCTGCATTGTATTCAAAGTAGTGTTTGATGGTCTGATTTCTTTATACGAAGTACATTCTCCGTTTGCATTTAATGTTGATAGTTGTCATTATGAACTGCTTTGATGAAGAATTATTTTGTTTTGTCATTAGAAATATCATCCATCATCCATCATTTGTCATATGGCATTTCTATTGAACGATTGTTTAATTTCTTGAGGTAATAGAAATACATGTTTGCTAGGCCATTATCAATCTATCATACTCAAGTTCTGTGGTGCCAATTTTCTGTAATTCTGAAGTGTTTTTCTTAGGAAGAATTTAAGTCTAGGCTCATCCAAACATGGTTCTTGACACACAGAATCAGGCACAAAATTCTCTTTTTAAGATTATAACAACTTCTGAAAGTTTGGTCTCTACAAAGTTAAGGCACAAAATGCTTGTTTTTGCTTGAAAAATACTTTCAATTGTTAAAAACAATGCATCCAATGCTGATCATTACTATAACATGAATTGTTCAAATACATGCATTGAGTTCCTATTCCTTGTCTGAAAACACCTGCCTTTCTACTTGTCTGCAATAGATTTTGACATGGGTGATCGCGGCATTCCTGATCATCATCAATGGCTACCTTCTGCTGGATTTCTCCTCCTCCGAAGCTCACGGTTTGCCACTCATCTCTATTCTCTCCATCGCATTAGTAGCATACGTTGCATTTGTCATATACCTCATCATTCAAAGCGCGGAGTTATGGTCTAGACTCACCTCTTCACTCTTGAATAGATCTAGCAACTAGTTCAAAACATAAGAGCTTCAACGTTTTCATCCCTGCTGGTTCATCCTTTTCAGAATACAAATCATCATTCATGAACTTCTTACAGTTGGAGAACTTTTCTCCATTGTACTGTGTATCTTTTGCTGAAGAAACTGGCTCATGTATACATGTAATGATATAATTTGTACACTTATGACTAAGCCTTGATTTCATAATGGTTTTCTAGTATGAAGTACATGGAAAATAGTGTAATGGTTTTTTTTGCCTCCCAAGTTTGGTGGGCTAATTTGGTTTAGCATTTGATAAACTCATAAATCACTTGAACCAAAATATAGAATTAAAAAAAAATCTAACATTTAGCATGACAATGATTGTGAAATTATTGAATTAGTTTATTAATAACCTACTATTTTAACTCTTATTTTATTAATATTTAGTTAATACTCAATAAAATATTTTTGTTATTTGTTTATTTATAAACAATTTTTTCAGTCAATTTTCCTTATCACCATCCAATAAGAAAAATCTGACAATATAATTATAATTACTACAATGTGTTCAATTTACTTTCTTTTATATAACGAACCATATATCTTTAATTGATGATTGCGAACTAACTAAAATAATAAAATAATAATAATTTTTTTACAATCGCCCACAGAGCCGGCGCAAGGGGTATGGGTAATGGAAATATTATTTTAAATTAAACCAAGGGAAAATTAAAATGGAGCTAATATAAATTATCAACCTATAAGAACACTAAAAATTCTACACGTGAGTTGTGGCACGGCTTTCAAAGCAACTAATTGGACTTGGAGTCCAAATCGGCTGCTAAACGAGCTACCAAAAGTCCAAGCTGGCTAACACGAACCAGTTAATGATGATGCTCTTCTAAACCCTAAACCAAAACCCTCGAATCATCGTCACCTTCTTTCTCTCTCTCGGTCTCTCTCTCTCGGCGGCGAACCGGAGAGCTCGAAAGAATGCATGCCGCGGCCCCCGCTCACGGCCTTCCATTCATCTTCACCGCTCGCCAGAGCAAGAGGCCCAACACAACCGTCCGCATGGCCTTCCGGGAAGACGGCCCTTCGGTCGCCGTTGTAGGAGTGACTGGAGCCGTCGGGCAGGAGTTCCTCCAGGTTCTCTCCGACCGTGACTTCCCCTACCGCTCCATTCGCATGCTCGCTAGCCGCCGCTCCGCCGGCCGCCACCTCTCCTTTGAGAACCGTGACTATACCATCGAGGAGCTCTCCTCGGAGAGCTTCGATGGCATTGATGTCGCTCTCTTCAGCGCAGGTGGGTCGGTTAGCCGTGAGTTTGGTCCTGTTGCTGCTGAGCGTGGGGCTGTCGTCGTGGACAATAGCTCGGCGTTCCGTATGGATCCTGGAGTCCCGCTTGTGATCCCAGAGGTGAATCCTGATGCGATGAGCCATATTAGGTTGGAGGGCAGGAGCAAGGGGGCGATCATTGCCAACCCTAATTGCTCTACTATTATTTGCTTGATGGCCGCCACGCCGCTGCATCGGAGGGCGAAGGTATTGTTGGTTTTTATATTCAAATTTTAATCTTGGAGTGAAAGCTTAAAGCTTTTTGCGATTTTGCTGTTGCTTTTAGAGGGTATTTGGTGATCCGTTCAGGTAAATGTAGTTGTATTTCATGGACTTTTTGTGCACAAATGGCTTCTATGTGTTGCGAAACCTGATTTTCAAGTGGAAGGCCTTTTTTTTAATTCAAGTCCTAATTGCTCTATTCAATTCTGGCTATAAAAAGAAACCTTAGATTTTCTGGACTTATAAGAGCAGATACGTAATTACAGAACAAAGTCCAGGAGGCAGGAATTCAAATAAACTGAAAAGTATAGAATTCAACGTGCTAAGATCTTTGGGGCAAGCTTTTCTATTATTTGAAAGATTATTTCTCGGTAATTGGGCTTGAATGACTGATAGTCACATTGTCCTGTTGGAGAAATATTTTGGGGCATTTTGTGCTCGCTGATGTTTATGAGCATGGTAATGTGAGAAATGTTGGAAAGTTGGGAGTAATGTATGATTATTTTCCAGTGATTGACAAACAATGTGTTATGATAATCAGAGTGAGAACACAGCTTTGAACTGTTTCAAATAATTTTCACTCTGTTGTGCTTATGTGGCAGGTGGTTCGAATGGTTGTCAGCACCTATCAGGCAGCTAGTGGAGCAGGTGCTGCAGCAATGGAAGAACTTGAATTGCAGACTCGAGAGGTTTATTTCTTTCCTTTTAAGCATCCTTTTTTGTTTTATCACAGCTGCTAATAAAGTTCCTTTGCTCTATAATGCTGACCATTATTCTTCTTCTTTTGGAGCTGTATAGGTTTTGGATGGCAAAAGGCCGACTTGTAAGATTTTTAAGCAACAGGTTATTTTTCTTTGTTGGTTTCTGAGTCTGATTGTCTTGCATTTGTAGTTGATTAAAAAAACATGTTTGGTTATATGGTTTAACTGTGCACACTAAAATTTAGCATGTCATTGTTGTTTCTGCAGTATGCATTTAATCTATTCTCACACAATGCGCCAGTTCTTTCAAATGGGTATAATGAGGAGGAAATGAAATTGGTGAAAGAAACAAGAAAGATCTGGGTATTAGCTTGTTTCACCTTTTGGCCTGCTGTGACTTTGCCATGTTCATTTTTCAAATCATATGTTAGTGTTGCTGCAGAATGACAAAGATGTTAAAGTGACTGCAACTTGCATCAGAGTTCCAGTGATGCGTGCACATGCTGAAAGTGTTAATCTGCAATTTGAAAAGTCTCTTGATGAGGTAATTTAAAGCTACTGATGATACTGGTTATTTCTGGGGTTCTCAGATTCTTTCCCATGAAAAAAGTCTCCTATATTTAATCAACAGTGACATTTCTTTAAATTATGAACTATTTATTAGCCTTGAAATTAATTTCCCTATTGGTATTGATAATTCTTGTTTCACAGATAATCACTACAGCAAACAATCGAGAAATGGGATGTTTTGGTCATAAGATATTAAATATAATACTGACTTCTTTATCTTGAATTATGACCTGTGAAAACCATTGAATGGTAGAATCATGTTGTTGGACTCAACCAATAATCTTTTCATTATCAGTATTTCCATTATGTCAACTAACATACCAATAATCTCAACCTCACAGAATTTAATGAACACTCATATTGAATTCTTTATTTAAATGACTAATTGGTTTTGATAAATCTCCATGATGTGTCCACATTTTCATTTCACAAACACTAGCCTGACTGCTCTTGTTCTTTGATCATCCTGTGAATTTGGAACTGACACGGGAACTGATTTGCTTACAAGTGGCTAGAACCATAATCACTCTGCCTTATACAAAGGACTTTGGCTTCTACTCTATATAAGGAAAATATTGAGCACAATCTTTTTCCTTTGAGATAGAAGTGAAAGTCAAGAAAAAAAAAACTTTTATTTTTTGCGCCACACCATCTAATCTCCTGCTTGATTACTATTTTATAGTATCCATTATCTCCATGAATTGAAGACTAAAACATATGCTGAGGTTCTAATTGTAGTAGTTTGATATCATGTTTTAGGATACCGCAAGGGAAATTCTCAGAGGGGCTGCCGGGGTGGTTGTTATTGATGACCGTGCTGCCAATCGCTTCCCAACACCATTGGAGGTTTCTCTCATACCTAGTTCTATCCAAAACAGATGATTGTAGATGCCATACTTGACAACTAATAGCATCATCCTGGAACATTCTAGGTGCATTTGGGTGGATATTATGTCACTCATTTTATTTCTTGATCACTTTGCAGGTGTCAAACAAAGATGATGTTGCAGTCGGTCGTGTCCGTCAAGATGTTTCTCAGGATGGAAACCATGGGTAACATATATCATCCCCTTTCCATAAACAAAATGCATGCCTTTGTTTTCTGTACTGAAATCAAAATTCATTTCGTCAACAGGCTGGACATATTTGTTTGTGGAGATCAGATACGCAAAGGCGCTGCACTTAATGCTGTGCAGATCGCAGAGATGTTACTCTGAACCTACCAGCTGCCTTGAGAGTATGATTTACCCATCTTTCCTTGATTTCTCATGCTGGCAAAGCAGTATTCAGTATTCTCAAATTTGGAGTTTTTTGAGTGCTTCCCTCGGTTCTTCATCTATTGTTATAGATGCTACTATATTTCAAATGACGAGGAAAACAATAATACTTCTTTTCATTGCCTCTGGTTCATACGCTGATACCAATAAGTGAATACACACATTATTACTGCATCAAACTCAACAGCATATATCTTTATACATATATGTATGCATATATAATATGGTTTGAAGAAATAGATTACTCAATAGTCATGGGCACTTGGGCTTCTTCTTCTTGTTAACCTTGTTCTTGTAGCATGGACATTCATCCTTATTCCCATAGGTCCCAGATGGCACACAATTGCATTCCTTGCAGCAAATACCACAGTACTTAAGACACCTATCCTGTGCACTTGCCTTCGAGCACCTCACCTTGCACTTTGAGTCACAGAAGGCTGCAAAAAGAGTTAATTCAATTTAACAGTCAAATTTTATTCAATGGCAAGCATGAAGGTCCTACCTGAGCCAGCCATTGTATCTTGAAGATAAGTGGAAGTGAGGAGGACAACGATAGCAAAGGTGGCAAAGAGAAGCTTCATGTTTGAAGGCTTTAGTTTGATGGCATCAAGGTTTAGAGAAAAGCTATTTATAGAGTCATGTTTCGTAATAATTGCACAAGAACACTTGGGCACATATCTTATTAGGAATCAGTCCATTTTGTCTTTGTAGCAATGTTGGAGATGATTGCCGATGAATGCATCGACTAATTTTGATTGAAACCTATGTAGGTTCAATTTAAGCTTTTCTTCGTTCATGTCAACATTTTCGATCTGGTGTTTGTGTTTGTTTTTGAGTAGGATGTTGAAACAAGTGTGAGTAATCAATATATTATGTCCTTTTTTTTCCTGCTTTCTCTTTTTTCATTATGCCCACTCATGTGCCTTCACTTGTAATGTTGGCAATTTCATGACTAAAAATGGAGATGGATCACTTTGGAGTAACTTGCACTTAAATTGCTCTCAATGACTGCATTGTCACCATTTCACATTGATTTCTTTTATTTTGCAAGTTTGAAGTATTCAATTGATAATGCTATTTTGGTTGTAGGGAATGATTTTAAGGGCATGTTTGTCAAGCCCAATTTTTTTCACTTTCTTTTCCATTGAAAATGATATGTTCTTTAAAATAATGTTTTTGGAATATAGAAAATTAGTGGTAATTTTTATAAATGTTTCATAATTAAGATTACAGAAGTAGTAACAGCTAAATGTTTATTCAAATAGGGAAAGTAATGTTATTGTAATTGAATTGTCGTTTAAGAAATAACGCAAGAAAATTATCTTTATTTATATGCTCTACAAGTTTGTCTAACTAAAAATCACCTGTAGTAATTAATATAGTTTATAATTTATAATTTAAATATTCAACTGTGGATATATGTAAGTAAATATATATCATTTTATTATTATAATGAATTGATAGAACATAAGTTGTGATTGTTTTGTGATATACATTTTTGTTTATCGTTATTTCTAAAAATTTTGTTTTTTGAAATAATTGAAATAAAGTTATTTTGTGAAAACAGAAACAAGGGAAAAAAAAATTGTTTTGAAAAAAATAAAAATAAAAAGTGAAGTTTTTAAAAATATTTTCAGAATGAACCTGCGCGTCTCTTTCTTTCTTGTTGCTTTTTATTTTTAATTGGCATATTGGTACGGTAAAATTTAAGGGTTCTTCTAAATTACTATTGACCTTTTCAAAATTTGAGTGTTTTTTTTTTCTGTCATCATTTTATTTGTTTTTCAATAAATAAATGCATGTCTTTGGTTGGGGGAAATTTTAATTATTTAAATAATATATTTAACAATTAATTTAAAAATATTAATATTGATAAACACTAATTGTTACCTAGTAAAGTAAATTTTAATTTTTAAAATATTAATTTAATGTTGATAAGTTTTACTTCAAGTCAAAACTTGATTAGTTCAAATAAAAATATCTTCTTTAACTCAATATTTGAAGAAATTCCATTAACATCACACTTTTATCTCCTGACCAAGCATTACCACGGTTTAAACAAAAGCTACTCTAGATTTTTGTTTTACATTTAAAAATATCCTTTTATTCAATAAGGTCTTAAAATACACATGATTTTTTTTTTCTTAAAAAATATACAGCATAAAAACTCAAAAAATTAATTACACGTCTTTACAATGTTGTATGGATTTTCTTAGGAAAGAAAAGGCAATTAAATACCATTATTTACAGTGAACTTAAGACTTGAAATGAGAATAAAACAAGCCAAATCCTTTGTCCTGGCTGAAGGTTTCCCGGCTCATTCGCATGCATATATAGTGCTTGTTGTTTGCGTAAAAAGGAATGATAATAAAACAGGCATTGTCTTGTTCATTGACAATCATCAGAGGAAACCAAGTTAACCTGCAAACAAATTCAGAAATCTGTAAAGTTAATCCACAAGTTTTCGCTTTCCATTAGGATTCTCAGACAAAAAAGATAACGGAAAAAATAAAAACATTGATACTTTTATAATCTCCGTCTTGCTTCGATGTCCTGAATATGCTGCGAGGACACTCATATGAAAAATCTGAACAGATAAAACATGATATTGGTCATCTATTATGTTGTTTACGTTAAGTTTTAAGTAGTGGTAAAATCGAATTTCTCACCCTGAAAGGATCACCCCTTAAAGACTGAACAAACATGGAATTCCTAGAGGTTTTGCCCTGTGATTGATTTAGAAGCTTTATGATCGTTTACAAATGCCGTAAATTTGTGAGAAGAGCAGACTAATGACTAGTGTACCTCGAAAGAAATATCTCTTAGTCGTCGACCAGTTTGAGCACAGCAAACACGAACGATGTTTTCCTCGCAACTCCCACTGATCATATAGTCCCTTCCATTCAAGTAGTATGACCGGGTGAAGTTTAGATTGCTTCCCGTGGAAGTGATATCAAATACAGTGTGAAGACGCCCATCGACAGCTAGAAGTTGCTTAACCTGCATGAAATAATCATTTTAAGGCTCATCGGTGGTTGAAGGAATGCTCAAAGTTGTGTCAAGTACCTCATTGTCGACAGCTGATGCAAGTAGATAATGATCATCAGGAGAAAAGCAAACCATGACGTTTCCTCTCGTGCTCGAAGCAGTGTAACAAGGTTGTGATGTTCCTTGCCGCAAGTCCCACATCTTGACCTTTCGGTCAAATGACACTGTCGAAAAAACAGTAGGGGAATGGTTTGCAAACCTGACAACATTGATGTGTTCTTGATGTAAATCTTTTAAGATCTGCACACGCTTCCCGCTGCCTATGTTGTACAGAGCTACATGTTTTGAGAATCCACTTGCGAGAAAATATTCATCCGATGAATTAATACTCAGTGATGTCAACTGCTCGAATTCATCAAAATTGTGTATGACAGCATCTGTGCTACAATATTGACCAGAAACTCGGGATGGCATTTTACACACATCGTGTAATCTTAAAGAGCCATTGTCAGAGCCAGCAATGAGCTGCAATTCACCATAAAACCGATTTCGAGTTAGAACTTGCAAGTGCATGATTGTGTGTCAGTAAAAAGATTACATTGATGATTGCTTACCTTTAAAGGATTGTTCTTAAGCCAACAGAGCCCCAGTATGCTGTGCATTGCCCCGACAGAAGGAAGATAACCGACAAGTTTCTGCGATTCATGGTTGATAACAACTAATTCACCATCCAGGGTTCCGAAGGCCATGAGGCTAGGATTACAAGGATGGTACTCGAATTGCCTTGGATTAGATCCGATGACTTCTTCTCCTGCACCATTTCTAAATTTGGGAATCTGCTGCAAAAGAGGCCACGGGGAAGAACTCATTTTGGCAGCAGAGAATGATCTGGAGATTGAATGGTGACTTCCTTTCGAATAATTTCGTCGACAATGAGAAGATTTTACCTTCTTGTGAAGCACATTGCCTCCAAGTTCACGATTTGACAAGATACTGACGACACTTTCTTTGCATTGTCTATTGTACGGTAGATATTCATAATGTTTCTTGAATAGCAGATTAGCGTTTTCTCTTTCGGTTTCAGTGACACTCGAATTATCTAATACCTTCAAACACGGCAGTGAGGATATCATATATTCTCTGTAGTGTTTATCAAAACAAACAGGTGAAGGATGATGTGCAACATACTGTCTCGGAGAAAACTGATCAAGATCTTTCACGTGAATGCCTGCTAACAAATCCTTCTGATTGGGTATGTTAGTGACTTTACCTGTAGTTGCATGGCCACTTATACCGTTATCATATGGATATTCGCCATCAATTTCATCGGTATCAATCTTTGTGTTTGTGCTTGAAAGCAGGATTTTGTCTATTAGTTCAGAACTAATGTGATGATCAAACTTAGTGAATTCATCACTGCATTGGTGATTACTCGACGAATCTAATTCACTTAAATCCGATGAGTCATTCATAGTGCTTTGAGAACATTCATAATTTGCCAAGGAACCATCATCGGATTTACAAATTCGCATATTTCGATAGAACCAAGATAGCGCACCTGCCGACGCTGAACTTAATGCCTTCTCTGGTGTTGGACAAGATCCAGTACCAGAGCAACACAAACAATTCTGAAAACGGAGTTCAGTCAGCGATCGCAGTTTTGATAGAGCAGCGCATGTCATTGAAAGATTGGCAACTCGTGTCCCACACATAGATAGCTGCGTTAGCTTTGGCATGCAGCTAAAACAACTTATATGGAAACCGGTCAGAGAAAGACTGAAATCCAAGTTCAGAGTTTGCAACTGCGGAAACTTCCCGGTAATGTTGAGTTTGCGCATCGGAGAAGATTGTAGATACAATGTCTGGCATGACAAACCGTTCTGCCAAATATCACTAAAAACAAGGCTAATTTTAGATTACAAAATAAATTGGCGTTTGAAAGTAACACATGTAAATGAAGTAGTAATGATGTGTTCAACAAGGAACATAAACAGAAATGTCAATGAACGACAACAAACAACCAACTTAAATCTCAAATGCAAACATTAAACAACAACAGTAATAACCAATGCTTCACTTTGTTTCTGAAGAGAATCATCACAAACTAGCATGTGATTATAGTGCAATGCTAACTGATTAAAATTTCCTTGAAAATTATTCATTAGAATTCTTTTTCCTGCAAAACAAATTCAATCAGGAGATTATATATCCTCTGAAAATACCGAGAGGTTCAAAGTCACACACCGTAAAATCTCCTTCAAGTAAGACGAATCAATAAACTCAACTTCTCTAAGCTTGGGGTTCGCAGCCTGAAGCAGAGACAGAACAAATTCTTCATCTAACTGCAGACCACTTGATCTTTGACGTACATCAATTGCATCAATGCTGAATAAATTGATATTTGATAAAGCATCAACAAGTGGAGGAACATCTGAATTCACCAACTGGTCAACAGAAATTTCCAAAACGCACTGATTCTTCAACTATTGCAAAAAGACCACATTTCAGAATCCATTGCACATTATACTTAAAACACATATTTAGGGCAAAATTACCTTGAGAAAACTTGATAAGATGGAAGGATTTGATTGCACTTGATGCTTCCTGCAACAACTAAGGTACCTTTGGCAGCACCCAAATCAAGTAAACAAAACTCAAAATCATCAAAACAACAACATGCTAATTAACATGCATTATCCCAGGCATCTCACAATTTTTTTTTTTAAAAAAAAATCAATATATATTTTGTTCTAATCTATTTAAGAACAAAAATAAATGACAACAACCATCCAATTCATTAACAAAATCCAGTATCCAAACCAAGAGTTCCAAATCATCAAATCCAAAACGTAAACAGCAGTAACATCGACAAAAACAACACTGTAAACTCCATGTCACTAAACAAAAAATAAAAATCCAATTTTTCAACTTCATCTGAAATCCAAAACTGCCATTTTTTTTCTAAAGACCAACTCTGGGATTCAACTTGAACTTCAAAGTCCCATAAAAAAAAACAACAATAAGCATCCCTAAAGCAAAAAAAGGAACAAAAATGGCGAGGATTTGACTTGAGGGAGACTACCTGAGTTGACAAGCCATGAATGAGTTCGTTGGGGTTCCTCCTCCTCCTTGTTGAGCTGCTTTCCTCTTGTGGAGATGGGATTTGATTGGAAAGCGAATGTAGATTCTTTGCACAGTGAAATTGGGATTGAGCACGCTGCGCGCATTAACAGCAATGTTGGCGTTTATCGCGTTTTAAGTCGTTTGGTGGATCGGAATTCGGACGGTGGCTCCCAAAATACACATTCATGTTATCTCTATGTCATTGGAAAAGGTTTTACCTATTAATTTTTTGGAATATTGATAGCTTTGTTTGAAAAAATAAAAAAATCACATTTTTTGTATATACAAAGAATCAAATTTGAAACCACTTACTTCGCTTGTGGAATTTAAAGCGTTTGAACTATGAACCAACTCATTGTGGTAATTTCTTGCCACTTTTTTTATACTTTATTTTTATTTATTTATTTATTTATTTATTTTACAAACAGAGACAAAGGACCAGAGTCCCTATAAAAAATTAAAAAAATGCATAAGATCTAAAGCGACCTCAACAAACAAACATATGTACTCTTTATGATGTTGGTAATCCAACAACTATCGAGGGAAATGTGTGATTTTAGTTGATTTTGGGTTCAAAAAATAAAACATTTAAAAAGTAAAAATGTTTTGAGGATATGAAAAACTCAGAGGACTATTTTGGGATTTGAAAGGTTTACAATGACTTAGTCCTACTTTCCTCTATTTATTGCCAATAGCTTGTAAATTTGTTGTGCCAAAATGCATGGAAGAATAAAATAAAATAATAATTAATTAATAAACATAATATTTCTCAAACAGAAAATTACAATGTATATTTATTAAAAAAAAAACAAATCAGGTATTGTAGATGTTAAAATAAAAGAAAATATAGTTTCTTAAAAGCGATAAATGTGAATTACTATTTCATATGCTTATGGAGAAAATAAATTTGAATATCAACTCATACAAAGCGAGATACAAATAGATTGAGATTGTAATTCTACATATGTATATGGTCTTTTATTTATCTATATTTTTTTTTTAAAAATATATCTAAAGTTAAAATTATAATATGAGATTATGTAGAAAGTGATTATATATATATATATATATATATATATAAAAAAGAAATGTTTCAACTAAATGGTTAAATTAAACAAAAATCTCCAAGAGACAGGAGGTTTCCAAATCATATCTTTTGCTCATTCTTAGCTACTATAATTTGGATTTTAGAGAAAGAGACACATAAAGAATTTCAGACATATTTTAAATTTATCCAAAGACATACGTCAAATAATTATAAATTGATTTAAATGATAAGATAATGAGAGACGTGCTTATTTTAGTCCAAAATGTAGAACATTTGCATCATCTTAACTTATTACTTTATGTTTTTATTTTATTATTAATTTTATTCCATAATTGACCAGCCAATCAGTGATCATGAAACTAAAGTAAAGGACCATTTTGACCTAACACTTCAATTCTATTTTGTGTTTTTATTGGAAACCAGTCAAAATAAAGGAGCTTGCACTTATCCATAAGATAAGAACAATAAATAAAAAAATATATAAGTAAATGTTGATTGAGATATTTATGTTTTTTTCTATGAGAAAACCCATGCCACAAGCACAAAGGACTCGTTTACATTGAATTATTAAGTTGGGAGGGATTTTAATTTTCAACTTTAAATGTGGGAGAGAATTAGTCTAATTTTATTTTATCTTTATTTCTCTAAAAAAAATATTTATATATCTATGTAAGAAATAATATTTATCTATATATCATTACCAATTTTTTTTATCCAACAAATGGATCTTATGTGTCACTTATATAACTCTTCGACACAAAATTAACTAAACTAAAAAATAAAACAAGCATTTAACTTATTTATTTATTTATATAGAAAAATGAAAACAAAATCAATCAGTATTTATGTAAATAAAAATAATTTATAGGGATATAGGTTACTATCATTTTATGAAGGTATATTACTAATAAGCCCATTAGATATGGGTATGCGAGCAATTGTCTTTTCTTTAAAGTGCATCACAAGGGATGCAAAATATATTATGGATTCTCAAAATTTAAATTTTGCCATTTAAATAGTGAACATTTCTATTTTACACAATGTATATTATTATTGCAAAAGCCACTTGGTTCAAATGGTTAAAAACACTAACATGAGTCTCTCGTAAGTGCTGTTGCACCCCCACTCATATACACCCATAAAATAAAGACATGTCTAGAGGCAGTAGCTCACGGGCTAATGTCTTTTGACAAGCTCGATCAAAACAAATAACTCATGCATGATAAAAATACTATCAGGTGCTTATTGTTCTTGCTAAAAAAAAAATACATTCTCCAATTTTTTTTTTTTTTTTTGCCAATATGTGTAACCATTCAAAAACAATAAATACATTTTTCTCTTTTTTCTCATAAAATTATTTCTAATTGTAATGCGGTACTTTAAAGATAATACCCCCTACTCACATACACCCATGAAATGAGACTCTGTTCAAGTCAATAACTCAGGCACACAAACTCATTGACAGATTCGTTAGAAGCAAATAACTCACGCATAATAAAAATACTAACAAATACTTAACATCTTTGTCAAAAAAATATATACATATACATACATTCTCCATCATTTATTCTTTTTGCAAATATGTGTACCCATTCAAAAACAATAAATAATTTTTATACCTTTCACTGAAAACAAATCCTCATGAAGTTATCTGGAATTACAATGCAGTATTTTAAAGATAATAAACAATTAAGTTTAAGACCCAGTAAATATAAATAAATAAATATATATATATTATAGAGCAATTATGCAATAGCATCATTTATAAAGGTATATATAGGGTTTAGGGCCCAAAGCATAGTAAGGCCCATGGGTTACTGGGCCCGATCCATTAGCTGGTCATCGGGAATCGCGTTGACCATGATATCATACCGAGTCAAGACAAGCTTCGGACATGCTTACCATCACCGCTTGTGAGGTCACCGCAAGGCATTAGTCAACGTGACAGTGCAAGTAAGTCAAAGCGAAGGAGTGAACCTTACTTCAGTATTTTTATCACTTTTTTTATTTTTAACTAGAGTGAATTTTAGTTAAAACACATTTCAGTATTTTTTACACAGAAATAGGAGAAATGAACCTCATTTTTTTTCACTTTTAAAACTTTTCAGAAATAACATCTATTACATTAAAAAAAAACATCAAAAATAAAAAATAAATAATTTATAAAATATATTTTATGTAAAATAAATACAAAGTGATGAAAATTATATCACTTGTACTATATTTTTACTATTTCAAAAAGTGATACTTTTTATTTTTTAACTTCCTCTCACTTTTACTAAAAATTAACGGATGAGAATTTTTTTTTGGCGTCACTGGATTACCGGGAGGTGTCCATAGCCGCATGTGAGATCAGCGAGAGACACGAATAAAGCACGGTGATCTGACGGTGGGGACGTCTTTGCAGCCTTTTATGAGAAATCCCAGGCAACTTGTTTGCCTCAACCATGATAGTTGACTGTGAGGTATAGGTTTTATTTATTTATTTATTTATTTTACATAAATATATATATAATTAAATAAGTTCCTTTATTTTTTTTATAAAAAAAATCAATATACTCTTAATCTATTAACATCTATTTTTTTTGGGTAAGTTGTTTGTATCTTTGTAGATAATGTGGTTTTAAATTTTTAGTTTATATATGGTGAAAACACAGAGAGAGAGAGAGAGAGAGAAAAAGTGTTAATTTTTTTTTTTCTATGCACCCTTTCCTTTCCTTTCCTTTCCTTTCGTATGACTTATTCATTATATCAAAAACAAAATATATATAGATTTATATGACAAAAGAAAAAATAAGTTATGGAAAAAAGTATATAAATATTAAATTAACTGAAGATGAGTTTTTCATATTTATTGAAAAAAGAAAAATCTAATTTTGGGGTTCTAATTTCCAACAAGTTCAACATCATGAGATTCTCTCCTGAAAACATTCCACTACAAATGTAATAAAAAACTAAAAAGCAAACATTATTCATTCCATCCAAACAAAAACAGAGAATTTCAAAGATCATCCTCTGTTCATCATCATCACTCTTTTCTTCTTATATCATCATCTATTTAATTTTAAAATAAAATTTATATAATAAATTATTCCTTATGAATATATATCATTGAATTTTGTCCTCATTTATGTCATTAAGTAAATACTAAAATGTTTTTTTTTTTTTAATAATACATAATCTCATACAAGATACTACAATAAAAAGTCATTGGATTTTGTCGTTATTATGTCATTAAAGTGGTTTAATTAATATCCATAATCAGAGGCCACGTCTCTAGCACTCACACTTTCATTGCTTTCCTTAATTCTTAATTAACCATAATCGTCTTGTTTTAGTTACTCATTAATTAACCAAATCTAAGACCCAAGCTGTCACGTGATCATCATGTGAGCCGTCTGCTTTTCCGTCACTGTCAACCCATTCTTCTGAACAATAGCGTGACGGCGCCGTTCTTTTTCTAAGGACCCGGTGAGGTCACCGCTGCTTTGGATTGGTTAACGGGTTTAGGGTCTGATCTGATAATTAAAGGGGAGAGAAGGAGGTGAGTTTAGTGAGCGGTGATTGGAATGCTACTGTTTATTTTCTGTAGCAGTCCTTGAATTAATTTATTATTATTATTATTATTAGCTTTTGTTTTTGATTTTTTTAATTATATATGTATATATTTATATTTTAGTCCTTCTCTTGGGCTCTAACAAAGGAGGCACACAGAGCAGTGGGAGGAGAGCTTGCTCACTGTTTCTCTTCTTTCCAGGATTATTGGAGAGAAGTCCTCGGAAGGGTTGGAATTACATTTTGGTCCTTGGTTTTGTGATTTTTGAGTTTTAGGAGGGGCTGAATGGAGAGGAAGCAAGGGTTCTTTGCTGCGCTGAAGGAGGAGGTGATCCGGGGACTATCTCCGGCGAGGTCGCGGGCGGGAAGTCCGTCGAGGAGTGCGTCTCCGATGAGAGGGTTGTTGAACCCGCGGCGGAGGAGAGGGCGGCATGCAGCGTTGGACTCGGGGGTGATGGTGAGAATGGGGAGTTTGAGGCCTGGAGGAGAGGGGCTGGCGCCGTTGATGGAGGGGCCGGACGGTGATGAGGGCGGTGTTGGGGGTGGGAACGCCGGTGAAGGGAGGAGGGAGGGGTGGGGTCAGTGGATGCGGGGTCAGCTCTCGAGGGCGCCGTCAGTGTCGGGAGGAGGAGGATCGACGTCGTGCCGTCGTTCGGATCTCCGGCTGCTGCTTGGCGTGATGGGGGCGCCGTTGGCTCCGATCCATGTTAACTCCGGCGAGCCGCTGCCACATCTCAGCATCAAGGATACCCCCATCGTGAGCTTTTCTCCTCCCCTTTTACTCTATTTTTTCTTCAAATTTTAACCTAAAAATGTGATCTTTTTCACGCAAAAGGACTGCACTTATGCTCAGATTAATTGTTTCTTGTCTGTTTGTATGTTTGCATTGATGATCCTTTGCCATTTTCATCCAGAAAATAAAACAAAGATCTTTTTTTGTTTTTTTTTTTATGATCTCTGAGACTCTGAAGGACATTTTATATAAGAATGAGAATCCATGTTTCTGAATACCACTTTTGACAATGTTCACTGGATTTCGTCTAGACATGAATTAATTTGAGTACTTGTTTGGTGTAAACTTCAATGCTTGAATTCATTATTCTCGAATTAGTATTCAAATAATCTGAGTTTGTTCATCTTTGATCCCTGAATGTGTTGATGATTGCTATATAGGAGACTTCATCGGCTCAATATATACTACAGCAATACATGGCGGCATCCGGGGGGCAGAAACTGCAAAGTTCTATTCGAAATTCATATGCAATGGGAAAAGTTCGAATGCTGGCTTCGGAGTTTGAGACTGCGACCAAAGTCATGAAGACACGGTGCTCGGCCGCAGAGTCGGGTGGTTTTGTTCTTTGGCAGATGGCTCCTGATATGTGGTACGTTGAGCTTGCTGTCGGTGGCAGTAAGGTGCATGCCGGTTGCAATGGTGAGCTTGTTTGGCGCCACACTCCCTGGCTTGGCGCACACGCAGCCAAGGGGCCTGTTCGACCCCTCCGACGAGCTCTGCAGGTCTATGATCTTTTACAGAGAAGATCATAGTTCCCTTTGATTGCATGAACTGAAAAACTTTGCTTAATTCGGTGTTAATTCTGTGCACAGGGCCTTGACCCATTGACGACAGCAAGCATGTTTGCCAATGCTAGATGCATCGGCGAGAAGAAAGTTAATGGAGAGGACTGCTTCATCCTCAAACTCTCAGCCGATCCTCATACACTGAAAGCTCGAAGCGAGGGCCCTGCTGAAATCATAAGACATGTGTTGTTCGGTTACTTCAGTCAGCGAACCGGTCTTCTTGTACACATGGAGGATTCACATCTTACTCGTATTCAATCAAATACCGGTGGTGATGCTGTTTACTGGGAGACAACTATAAATTCATTCCTTGATGATTATCGCTCAGTTGAAGGGATGATGATTGCCCACTCAGGGCGATCAGTGGTCACATTGTTCAGGTTCGGTGAAATGGCAATGAGTCATACAAAGACCAGAATGGAGGAGGCATGGACAATTGAAGAGGTTGCTTTCAATGTCCCTGGGCTTTCAATGGACTGTTTCATTCCTCCGGCTGATATAAGAAACGGGTTGATCAGTGAAGCGTCTGAGCTACCACGTGGAGAGCGGGGAAAGAGGCTCGTTGTTCCGGCGAATCATCAGGTGAAAATTGCAGCATTGGAGAAGCAACAAGATACCGCCAACAACATAGTCTGGAGGGTGGAAGTTTAGTAGTACTAGTGTCTAATATTTAGGATCACAAACAAATCAAAATTTGTTTATAGAACTAGAGTTTTAACTCAGATTACTGACTTGAGCTCTTATACTGACTGTTTGTAGCTCTTGCTTGGAGTCAAGTATAGGTTTGTATTCAGATTTCAGAACATGATGTATTGCCACTGCTGTCTTAATTTGAACTTCTTGTTTCTATCACTCTCGAAATCGTTTTTCCATCTTGGGTTGTAATCGAGCCACGCCAAGCTGTGCTTTCTTATGTTCAAGCTCAGCTCAGCCTTATCTTACTCGAGTTAAAGCTGTGTTTACTTCGAGTTTTTACAGCCTTAGTTCAATCTTTACTGCAAGGATTATTATTTATTTTACAGGGGAGTGATTATTAAGACAACCAAAGAGGAGGTTGAAAACTGAAGTTGTGGTCTTTTGAAAGATGTACTATTTTGTCTCCCATGCTTGACACTCTTTACACATAGATGATGAGCCAAAAGTTCACTGTTCTTGCTTTCTCTTGAAGGAAACCAACCTTTTGGGACAACATAGATAATGAGAAATGGTCCTATGGAAGCTTAAGAACTTCTATTTAAGACACCACCTTTAATCTTTTATGGAGCTTCTTCATTTACATTGTCTAGTGACTTTAATTAACTTTAATTAAAGTGTCTCATGGGATTATACCCTTTTTTTTTAATGATTAAATTTAAAATTAAGCAAGAAAAAGAGAAATGAATGAAAGAGGTAGGATGAGTACTAGTGAGATTCATGATGGGGATGAGAAAGATGGGAAACATGCAGACAGGAACTGAAATGAAAAATGCAGGCTTGATCTGTAGAAACATAATGCCAAACAGAGCATCATTTTTGCTCCATGGAGTGGGTGAACATGTTTGTTCTAGTTTTGATTCTTGGTCTCTTTAAGTTTGGGAGCTCTTAGAAAGAACATCTTTTTGATGTGAAATTTTTTATTTTGATTTCATTCTAAGAAATGTGCGGAAATCATTGGTTTCAAGTACATAAATATCATATCATATAAAATGAAATAATAATAATCATAAAACCAAATTATATATTACTCACATAGACCCTTTTCTTATATATATAAAATCAAGATATTATTTAAAAAAAATTGACACAATAATAATAATGATAATAATATAAGATTCAATGCAACACAAATGAAATATAAAACCTTAAACAAAACAAATAAATAAAATTTAAAAATTTAAAAATATAAAATTTTAGCCTAACACAATAACAAAATAAGAACCGTATCAATTTTTAAACAATTGACTCAACTCTGGTTATTGTTGATAGTGTTGCCTCTTAGTATTTTGTATAATGTAACAATATATGCATCATTTAATACTTTTTTTAGTTTTGACAAAGACGATAAGTATTTATTAGTATTTCTATCACCCGTGAGTTATTATCCATCTCATGAATGCACCTGAGTGGACCTTGCAACATCACTCATGAGTTATTTCCTCCAATAAGAATCCAAACTCTCACTACCCTGCACGTCACACGAAAAGCTCGTGTTAATATCTCTAAACACTTGAATTGAGTGATTTTGGTTTTTTTTTTTTGTTAGTTTTTAGTTACAATATTTGCATTATGTTTAAATTTTGAAATATTTAAAATATTTGGAATATTTTGTTATTTTTCTCGGAAAGTAAGGGGCCGTTTGTTTCATTGAAGTGGGCACTGAAATGAGGTGGGTCCCATGGTGCTCAGAATCCCATCTTTATGCACAACGTTAATAAGTGGAGAAAATGAATAAACACTTCATTTGAGAGAATAATCATAATTTTTTTTATTAATTATATTTCGGTCAACATTAAGATGATATTTGGTTAAATGTAACTATAAATGAAGTTGATTTATAATTATAATATAATTGGATACATATAAATTTTAAAATACAGTGTGTGCTATCAAATCTGGTGTTTTATTAAATGTAACAATTAGAGATGTTGCTCAATAAGATTTTGTGTTTAGAATGTTATTTTAATAAAATTAAGTAACATAATAATTAGTTTAACTATTAAGTTTATACTAAACTTATCACTAAATTTCCTTGGTTTAGAGATGCTATTAATTAGTTAATTAAGTTTCGTATTAAATTAATATCATATTAAATAAGTTAACTAAGTATTGTGTCAAATTAATATCTTATTTGCTTGCTTTGATGAATTAAGTATTGTATCAAATTAGTTAATTAGTTTAACTATTAATTTTATTATTAAATTAGTTATTAAAGAGTGGAGACTAGCTAGGGTTGGAGTCTTGGAGATGCTTGTGATTATTCTCTATATAAAGGATTTTTGTTTTTTAGTTATGCATATGAGGTAGTGGATTTGGTCTTCCAACCAATTTTGTTGTAAAACCAAATCACTTATTAGATGTAATTTGTGTTACAGAAGCTTCTAAAATTCTGTAAATTAAACACTGAATTTTTGAAAGACCGATAACTCATGTTATATATTAATACAAAACCCTCCAAAAAAAAAAATGCTATCTAAATGTTGAGAAATTTTATTAAGATGACCAAATGGAGAAGACAAGGAAAACAAAATAAAAATTCTCATTTAAATCTTATATATATATGAACGAAAAGTAAAAATATTGTTGTGCTAAGGGTATTTTGGTAAACTTATCTAAAGTCTGTTTTTAATGAATGATTTTTTTTTTTTGAAAAAAAATGAGTACAAACAGGTCAATATAATTATTCATGCATAATTTATTACCCCCGTCACTAATTTCAAGGTTTTATTATTATTATTATTATTATTATTATTATTATTATTTCATTTGGTAATACTTATTAACTTCATATTTATATTATACTTGGATGACAAGCATAGCATAATATAAAGATTATGAGATATCCTCTTTGATGAATAGCAATCAATATAGCACTCTATGCTCAACCCATTGGGCCAACACATAAAACAATTTATTTGGACCCAAAGAGGAACTACTACACTGAGTCACTTTATTTATATAATATTCCTTATAAAAGATTTCTATTAATTTTCATCCATTGTTTTATATATTAGAATATTTTAAAGAATATTATATGTATTATTATTTCTTTTTAATATTTTCATAAAAGAAAAGTGCATGCATTACTCTTATAAAATCATCATTACTTGTTTTTTTTTTTAAACACTTTTGGTTGTTTACATTTTTTTTATAATTAATGAAATTTATAAAACATATTGAGTTATAGTCTTTATTTCCTCTCTCACTTTCTCTTGAAGGAAGAGGAAAGATATGGAGTTTACATGAGTATATTAATAATTATCTATATTTTTTGTATTTATATTGATTGAAATATATAATTTGTGATTGAATATATGTGTTATTAAATTAAGAATAAATTTTCACAACAATTGATAATTTTTTGAGAAAATATTTTTTTAATTATATTTACTAAAATAATTAAATTTTGGAAAAAAAATATTGGAGCATTTAGTTAGTTGATAGTGGCCATAACATAATATTACCAAAAATCAAATAAAAGAAAATGAACTAACCAAGTACCTGAAATGTGGCACCAACTTTGACACAGGATTAGTATGGATTAATTTTTTTTATCATAAAAAATATTTTATTAAAAAAAATCATATTTTGATGGTGTTTCAATTGACTTACCAAAAAATATAAGTTATAAAATAATTTTTTTTTTGTATCTGGTATTTTGTGTATCGGTATTTATTTAAAAAAAAGCCTGTGATCGAATTATAAGATTACGCAAAATAAAAACATAAATGTGTCACCTATTTATAAAAAACAAAAGAAGAAGAAAAAGACTATACCACCCTCATTATGTATCACAAAAAGAACATGTTTATCTTATCATATGTACAAAAAGAAAAACAAAATAAAATAAAAAAAAACTAAAAACAAACCATGGTTGGTAGAATCCAAGCTAGCAATGGTGGGTTGGAGAGGAGGCATCACAAGAAGCACAATGACAAAATGCCAACCCATCAAGATACATACATCTCTTTTCACATGATAACAACTAATTGCATCCCTAATTAATTAATCATCAATCCTAACAAACACATTTAGTAAATTTGTATCACTCCCATTCATAATCACACTAAGCTCAAACAAACACTCATTAAAGTTGGGAATCATTTGTCAAAAGAAATACTTTAATATATATATATATATATACCAGATGGAAGTTAATTAATGTTCGAGATCTATAATTCATAGTTAATCCACTGTGTGATTAGCGTTAATGATGTTCATCAAACACTAAAAATTATTTTATAATTTTGTCAGAAGAGAAATTAAAATTTAATTTCCTCCAACGTTCGTTTTCAAGTAAAAATTATTTCGCAATTGAATACCAACGTTCAGGCGCTGGCATAGTGGTCCACGCTCTTTCCGACCGTTGGAGACTGGAAAATCGAATCCTATCCGTCCGATGTTCGGAAAACGGATCGTGAAGACATCTAAGGGATGAGATTATGATTCACTATGCGGCCGTTCGCACTATACATTAAATTGTAAGGAATAATCAGACCGGAGAAAAGGACCAGATGAAGGGGACCATAATGGTCCCACCAATGATATGCTCGGGTGCCGATCTTGGGTGACAAAACAACGGAATAGGAAAAGAACACAGAGAGAGAGAGAGAGAGAGAGAGAGAGAGAGAGAAGAGACGTGAGACACGAGGTATCAGATTTACTACAAAATGAGCCAAATTGCCTTTTACCCCCTTCTCTTTCCAAAAATTATTAAAATCAAACCTTCTGTTTTCATGTACGATAAAATTTCCACAGATACACGAATATCAATGGATTTTTATATATAGAATCATCGAAACCTATATTCTTGAAAAAAAAGCACATGTTCATCCAAATTTGTGGTTGCTGGGTAAAATTTTCGAAATTATTAGGGGCCAAGTGAAATTTATATTTTGTAGAGGGTGCAAATGAAAATTTCCAAAAGAGACCGCGGGGCCCACGTACGACGGTGGCGAGTGGCGCCAAACGCCAACCCAAACCCGAGAGACGAATGAAGCAACGTTCACATGCCCCTCCTCCCTTCGCGGGTCCCACCGCCAGTCTGTGAGTCCATAACCCCACATCCACCGTCCATTGCACCTCGAGATCATCCCTCGCTGCCAACTGGATACAATCGTTCGGCCAATACTCCCCCAAACCGCGTATTCTCTCGCGATCCCGTAGGGTCGCGTCACTCGCCTATTTATTCTCACCCCCCTCCTGTGACTCGCCGTTCACTACACACTCTCAATCTCTCTCTCTTTCTCGATCTCTCTCGAAGCAACTATGGATCTCCGGCAAGGCGCTCTCGCATTCGCAGTACTCGCCGTCACGATCGCTGCCGCCATCGCCCAATCTCCCGCCGCCTCCCCATCCGCCGCCACTGCCGCCCCTCCATCCAAACCTACCACCCCTTCCCCCACCTCCTCTCCTCCTTCTAAACCCCCCACTGCCACCCCCGTCGCTCCCATCGCCGCTCCAGTCACCGCCCCCGTCGCTGCACCACCCACCAAAACCCCACCCTCCCCCTCTCCCGTCGCTGCACCACCAACCAAAACCCCACCCACTCCCGCTCCCGTTGCTGCACCACCGACGAAAACCCCACCCACCCCCGCTCCTGTCACTTCCCCTCCGACACCCGCACCTGTCACTCCCCCGCCGACCGCCGCACCAGTCAGCTCCCCTCCCTCCCCCGTCCCCGCCGCCGCCACCCCGATCCCAGTCGAAGTCCCCGCCCCAGCGCCGAGCAAGAAGAAGCCATTGAAGAAGAAAAAGGGCGCCGCCCCATCTCCGGCCCCAGCCGGTGTCGTCCCTCAGTCTCCCTCCGGCCCCCCCGAGGCCTCCTCCCCTGGCCCCGCCTCCTCGGCTGAGGCTAGCGACACGGTAAGCTCACCCCCGCCCCTCCCCGGGCATTCCCTCCCTTCCTCTTTCTCGTAATTTTTAAATCAAATATCAATTTTAAAAATAATTAATTTATTTCTTTTTTAATTCAGAGTGGAGCGATGAGGATGATGGGAAGTGCGATGATCTCGATGCTGGGTGCAGCGATCTTGGCCGTTGCGATGATCTCATAGAGAGATGAATCATTGTGGAATGATTGGGCTGTAATTTGGGGATTTATGATTGCATTGGTGTTGTATGTTTATTATTGATTTTTGTTGATGAGGATTGGCCACGGCCGATCGATAATTGAGAGTTCCTTCCATTGCATATACACATTTGATTCATGCGTTGGAATTCTTTTATGATGTATTATTGTTATTATTATTAATTAATATTTGGAGTTTGGGATTAAAATTTATTTTTAGTTGGATGTGTGATTTCCTTCCTGTGGATGTGATGAATTTGATTAGCCATTAATTGCAAAAAATTATAAAATAAAAAAGAAAAATTATAATTTAAAATTATTAAATTGGTAAGTATACATAATTTAAAAGCCTAAAACCATTTTTTTATATTAATGCTTGAAACATTTTAGAATTCTATTGATTAATTAATTTATCAATAATCATCTCAATAAAATTGGCATTTCATTATTATGATAATTTTATGTCAAAAAAATGTATAAAATGATTTTGAAATTTACATGAATTATTTGTTTCCGCATTCCAGTGCAAAAATTGTTCCAAAATAAACCAAAAAAAAAAAAATGAAATTCTAGTGTGAACGACTTTTGCTTTAGCACAAAAGAATCCAGCAATCTTCATCCATAATTTAATCAAAACAAACATCTTTAGTTTTTCTTTAAGAAATGCGAACTATTATCATTAAAAAGAAACAAGAAGGAAAAAAAAAAGAATAGGAAAGCCTTTGATGGTCTCCCTACTGTAACTTTTCTTTTATGTAGAGAAGGCTTGCAAGCAATGTTGGATGCTTGCCAAAATATCCATGTTTACAACTAATTCATCCACAACAATATCATTCATTTATTCATTAATTCATTATATTAATTGATAGTATATGAATCCCTTGCAATATCAAACAACATTCAATTGTATAGAAAACAAAAAAAATATGCTTACCTACAAAGTCTTTTGAATGTATTACATACATATAGAACATATCTCCTCCTCAGCTGTGGAAAAATCAAGGAACCTAGGTTTCTTTCCTTGTAATTCCATCCTTATTTTTCGCCATCCGTTCTGATAACCTGAATTCTTCAGCTTTAGAAATGCCAGGATGAAGCTGATGGAGATTGCGAATAAATGCCCCGGCTTCATCTTTCCGACCCTGTTTACAAAAACCATCTACAATGGAGTTGTATGTGCTTTCATTCGGCTTGCAGCCATGCTTGATCATATATCGAACTACATCAATGGCTTCGACAAACATTGCATTGGTTACATAGCTTGCAATGAAGGCATTGTATGTCACGATATCGGGAGTAAGACCTGAAGCCTGTAGCTCTGAAAACATCCTCGACGCATCTTGCATTCGTCCCTGCCTTCCGTATGCATATATTACAGTATTGTAGGAGTAAAGATCAGGCCGCCCGCCTCTTGCCTTGATCTCGCGAAGAATCTCTTCTGACCTTTCACAGTCCCCTGATCGACCGTAAATATTAATCAAACTATTGTATGTTGTTAAACTAGGACTAAAACCTCTTTCTTTCATGAATTTCAGGATTTCTTCAACCTTTGATGTCATCTTTCTCTTCCCGTAGATTGATAACATGGCATTCAATGTGGTTATGTCTGGGGAACAGCCTCTTCTCCTCAGCAATGCAAATGAACGTTCTGCCTCTGTTAAAAGGTTGCATTTGCTACTCGCTAATACAAGACTTTTCAAAAGCATGTTGCGTGGTTCAATCTCGCCAGAGTATATCTTCTCCGCCAAAGCGCGCATTCGATTAACCTCCTTGGCATTTGCATAGCCATGAAGCAGTGAGCAGTATGTAAGTTCATTTGGCTTACATTTGCCATCCTTCATCTCGGCAAGTATTTTCTCCGCCTGTTGCCAAAGCCCTCCGCGAGCCAATGCCGCTAACACCGCATTATAAGTTGAAAGATCAGGCCCAATTCCAGCAGTAATCATATTCTTGTAAATCTCCATGGCCTGATCAAACGAACCACACCGACTATAAGCACTGATCAGAGTATTATATGTATCTCTCTCAGGGACAAAGCCAGCTCTCTTCATCTCTTTGAACACCCCCGACACCTCTGAATACATCCCATTCTGACCAAACACAGACAACAAAGAATTCCAAGTGACAATATCAGGCACAAATCCATTATCCCTCAGCTCCTCGAAAACCTTCATCATCTCCTCAAACTTCCCCCTGTTCCCATACATCTTAATCAAAGCATTATAAGTACACAAATTCGGTTTACACCCCTTCCTCTCCATCTCATCGGCAATTCTCAAAGCAAACTCATCCTTCCCGGCTTTCTCAAACCCCGACAACAATGTTGTATATGTAATAACATCAGGTTTAATCCCTTTAGCCTCCATTTGCTCCTTGAGCTCCAATGCCTCATCCAAAATACCATCTTTTGCATAACTGGATATCAAAGAGTTGTATGTGACAATGCTTGGAGGGAATCCCTTCGCCTCCATTTCTTTAAGAACACTCATTGCTTCTCCATGCCTGTGAGACTTCCCATAAACATCAAGCAATGAATTATATGTCACATTGTCAGGCTCAAAGCCGGCAGCTTTCATCTCCTCGAAGATCTCAGTAGCTTCCCGGTGGAGTGCCCCGCGACGACAGCAGCTAATCAGAGTATTATAAGTGTACTGATCGGCAGAGACGCCATCACTCTTCATGGCATCAACAAGAGATGTGATTTCAGGCCAGGGATAGAAGAGTTTACCATAAACGTGCAGGACGACGTTGTAGGTGATGATAGTGGGGCCGCATTCCTGAAGGCGCATTTCATCGAACACCTTGAGGGCATCGCGGTAGCGGCGATTTCGGGCGAGGGCGGAGATGAGGGAGGTGTAGGCAAAGGCGTCAGGGACGGCGCCGGTGCATTTGAGGTCGGAGAGGAGGGAGGAAGCGGCGTCGGGGAGGGAGGAGCGGCCGAGGAGGGAGATGGCAGTGGGGAGGATAGGGGATGGGAGAATGCGAGAGTCGCCGTGGGTCTCGCGAGCCCAGGATAAAACGGCGAGGGCGAGGTCGGGTTTCTTGTGGAATTCTAGGGTTTCGATGATGGCGACGAGGTCATCGATGAGGGAGCGGAGAGGGAGGGAGCAGAGGGAGGAGGGGAGGTCGGGGGAAGGGGAGTGGAGGAGAGGAGTGGAGGGCGCGGTGGCCGGAGATGGATACGCGCGGGGAAATGGACCAGGGCTTGCCGCGGTTGGGGTCGCGCGCTTTGCCGAGACGGGGCTTGCGTGAGGAGCGGCGGAGAGGGGGAGGAGGGGCGGTGATGGGAGGAGGGGAGAAGGAGGGAGGAGGTTGGGGGAGATGGGGAGGAGGGTCTTGGAAGAGGGGCTTGGAGGGATGAGGGTTGGGAAAGCGAAGAGGGAGGGAGAGGTTGAGCTTCTCCGCCATTGATGGACTTCGGAGCCTCCTGAAGAGGAAGAGGGGGATGGATATTATGTGGATTTGTTTTTAAATTTTATAAACCTTGTTATATTTATTATTTTATTTTCTAATAATAATAATAATAATAATAAAAGTATAATACTCTGAATCACACTTTTATTATTATAAAATTACAATTGATGTTGTGTTGAATATTATTAAAATATTTTAATATATTAAAATAGGTTTAAATCTATGTTTGGTCCATGTAGTTAGGTTCGGGTGTCCTTTTATTCCCTCTATTTCAATTTGACCGTTGGGAGTCCCTTTAATTTTCAGAATGGGAAATGTTGGTCCCTCAGATACCGTTAGGTTTTCCGTCAGATGGCCCTATGACGTGGCATTTTTTATTATTTCACCAACTTAACAACCAACTTAATTGATAAGCAAATGGTTTATTTTCTCGGGTTTGGGTTGTTAGCGGATCTGAATCCGTTAACATAATCATCTTTCTCCTTCGCCCGTCTACCATTCGCACCCCCTTCGTTTCCCATCCCCTTCGTCCTTCGTTCCCATCCCCTTCGTTCCCATCCACCTCGTCTAGAAAATTCTGAGCTAACAGCGGTAGGACGTCGGATATCATACGCAGGAGCAATGTTCATCTTCAACATTTGGGTTGTCTTATGTAGGACAAATATCATCCCCAGAAGTTTGAAGCAAGTAACACAACAAAATGAATTTTGGAGTAGTCTTATGTAGGACAAATATATGACATGTATGAAGAACCCACAATTTTGAGGTTGCCTATTATGTACTGCAACCATTGTGTGCAAAACTTTGCTTTTGTAAACTATATTCAAGCAATGAAATAGAAGTTGTACTTCTACTCATGTTCAGTGTGCACAATATACATCTTCAGTGCAATTATTTTGCTTAAATCTTTGGAATTGGTTAGGTTGTTTAACAGGTTGTTTAAATCTTTGCACAATATACACTATTAAATGTTTCGAATAGGTTAGGTTGTTTCAGGTGATCCTATGTTATTCCATTTTATGTTATTTAATAGTGTTCTGCTGAGGCTATAGAGAGCTTTTTCTTGCTATGCACTGCATGTTCATATGATTAGCTTTTCCCTGCCGTTTGATTAATTTCTTATCATTTAATCATATTTTTCTAAATTAATGTATTCCATTGCCATTGGCATTGGCATTGGACTTTGATAATCTATTTTATATGTATATGAGGAGTGAGGCATTAAAGTTGAAAGTTAAGAGGAATACTAAACAGAGGATGATGATGGTCAGAATGGTGGCAAAATCATGAGAGGAATGCCAGGGTTTATGTCAACCCGGGAGGATTTGGGATTTATGTGGGTAAAAAAAACCAATTGGCAATTGACTGGTGAGGGAGAGCTCACGGTGGCAGAAGCAAGGAGATGATGAAGCTGCTTGTTGAAATCACCATGGCACTGGATGAAGGAACCAACAGTGAGGTTGAGAAGAAGGGTGGGCGAGAAAGGGGAGAAGGGTCAGGGAGAGATTAGAGTGAAGTTATTGGATCTTTTAAAAAACCCGGATCCGATTACTAATGGGTGTTAGCTTGAGTTAAGTTGGTTGTTAAGTTGGTGAAATAATAAAAAATGCCACGTCATAGGGTCATCTGACGGAAAACCTAACGGCATCCGACTGAGGGACCAACATTTCCCATTCTGAAAACTAAAAGGACTCCCAGCGGTCAAATTGAAATAAAGGGACTAAAAGGGCACCCGAACCTAACTACAAGGACCAAACATAGATTTAAACCATTAAAATATTATTAAACTTTTCAAAATATTTAATAAAAAAATTTTAGTACACAATTTAAGTACTTATTTATTTTATTTTATTTTCTGAATTTATAACAATGTTTTATTCATATTTTTATTGGTGTTGGTCATTTTTATTATTGGTAGTTCATTTGTTTTTATAGTTATTATGATCAAGTAATTGTTATTTATGTGAATACTATTCAAAATACCGTATATCATTTTACTTGTTGTATGATACCTGTGCCAAAATGAATTGTAACTGTTGGATATAAATCCAATGGATATGATAAAATCTCTATATTTTAAATTTAAGATGGGTCATATACTACTGAGTTATGGGGAATAAAAAAATACTTCGGATATTATATTATTAACATAATATGAGAGTCTTAAATATTTTGGGCCAAAATAAGTTCAAAAGTTGGTCGAGTGCAGCTGAGCCCAATTCTAGTTGTGGAGCTTGTTATGAATAATAGGGGCAAAATGTAGCCCAATTGATGTTCTGATTATCATAATCATAGTTTTTTTTTTGGTCGTTGGTAGTAATAACTATACAAAATTAGTGGATGAGTTAATTATCACAACATGAGTTAATCTCTGTTTTTGTAGCAAAGGCAATTTTGTCAATTTCACCAAATTTAGCCACTATGAGGGAGGCTATATATATACATTGGCATCACTAAGTGGGGTTTTAAATTTCTTTTAACTGAAATTGGCCAAAAACAATAAAACTATGCTTATAACATAAACAGAGATTAACACTGTTGACAGTTTTTCATTAATAGATATAATGGTTTGTGAAAAAGGGAAAAGATATTATGATTTCCAATGATCGCCGATGATCGGATTTTCGGGTAAATTTTGTAGGCACAACCAATTATCAAAAAACAACTTAATCAAAATACCCATCTTTAATTTTCTTTCACCGGGAGGCACAAAGTGGTAGATTGCCTACCAAAAATTTTATTAATAAGAAAAGTTACATTCTCTATTTTTTAAGTGGTATGATGAAAAGTCTGCCATCCTAGATTTATGGTCCTTGATATATGATTTTAAATATATATATATATAACAAGTTTTTATTAGCCCATGTGTTAGTTCGTCTCACATTATACTTAAATCTTTAAAGTGCCATTAAACTATTGTAAGCGTGGTGCACCTTCCTGTATCTGTTTGTTCGTTATATAATTTTAAGTGGAATGTTTATTTTTAATAAATAAATACATAAATAACTCTTCATTAAACATCCTCCACGTGAGAACAAATTACATGAGTACCTAATAGCATATTATCAAACTTCAAAAATATTCTAAACATAGGGAAGTCATGGATGCACCAACGTGGACTAAACTTAACAAACACATTCGTTCTCATCTCACCGCGTAACGCTTTTGAGGTTCGATCCCAAGTTTTTTTTTGAAAAAAACACTCTACACAATGGACTTAATATGATCAATAGGCCACACGATTGTTGGAAATATGATAATATAATTATTATAAACGAACATAAAATTCAATGATACAAGATTAATCGGCATTCAATTATAAATGTATGTTAAAGCAAATTTAATATTAAATTATTGTGAAAAATAAATTCAACAAGGAAAGTTGTCCTCTATTCTTTAGATCAACAAATCATGAAGCCAACTTACATGGGAGCTAGGACAGGAATAATTTGACAATTTCCAATAAAAGAATGATGATTATGTTTTATTAGAATGTAGTGCAGTGACTTTACACATCATATGATAAACCAAATGAAAAAAAAAGGCATCTACTTGTGCCCTTGCAGGGAAGCAAGTTACCAAAACTTTTTCACTTATTAACATGCCAAAATACATGTCATGTCATTGGGCCTTTGTGTTCCCCTCATTAGGGCAACCAAAGCTTGAAGTGGTAAAGCTTGTTACATATAGGTTAGGGAAAAAAAAACCCTAACCCTAGTTTTTATATATAATATGCTAATATTTTATTAAAAAATTAGAAAAACCTTTATTATGAAATAGTAGGGCCTAGAATTTAGTGTGGAATTGATCAAAGGGTTATATATAGATTAATAGCACAAATCTCTCATCCATTATTCTTATAAATAATTTATCCATCCAGTGAAATACAATGTAAAAAGGAAATATTACCATAGTCTTCTAATGTAACATTATCTACTTAAATACATAAATATTGTATTCTATTCATTTTTTTTTTAACTCTCTAGAATAAAGAGCATGAGTTAAAAATTATTAACACAATCACATGTAATAATGAAATTGACAATATATATTGCAAACCATCATTATATCTTTAATAATAAGTTAAGAGAATTTGTTTGCGTAATGTTGCAGGAGTAAATAATTGATAATATTTTCTATTAAAAAAAAAATCTTATTTGTTGTTATACTTCTATAGTTGAAAATCAACTTACAATTTGATCAAAATATAAGATAATTTGTTTACAATAAGTAAAAAAGAAGATAATAAAAAATTAATTTTCTTCTTTCAAATTTTTTTTGGTTTAACTTTTAGTCTAAACGTAGGTATACCTACATAAATAAGATTGATTTGTAAATTATGTATAGAGTCAAATTTTCATTTTTTCAATGGCATATATATAAACAAAAAAGAAATTGCAAAAGCTAATAATAATAACAATGATAATCCTACTAAAGATGATAATTAATTAGATATGACATATATGCACTAATTACACTATTTAGATGATTTAGAATGGAAGGTAGAATCTAAAGGATGCTTAAAGACTTTAAAGTGGTGGTAATGAGATATATTATATTAAGAGTTTAGTGTTAATAATTTAGGGTTTAGTGGGGTTAGGAAGGGCGCATGAAGCAACAAATTAGTGATAGGGTTGCATGATTGATTAGCTAAATAAGTTTTATAAGGAAATAGATCTGAAAAGTCAAATTTAGGAGCACTTCTCATGTCTCCTTTCCCTTAATTATAAAGTACTTTTAATTTACTTTCCATCAAAAGTTTTTTCACTCAAGGTTAGGCATCAAGGCACTTTTGAGAAGAGATGACAAATGGCAATTGAACTTATTTTTGTAGCTAGGAAAGATTAGGGTGTAGTTTTTTTTTTTTTTTTTTTTTTTTTTTTTTTTTGAGGTAAGGTGACAAACGCCAACTCTAAGGGGCGTAAGCGTGGCGGGAGGATTGCCTACAATGTCCTCATCCTGTTGGAACGGGGGAGCGCGGTATATGTAGTGTTGCAGTGCTTTTTCTTTATTTCAAGTATACAATTTTTTTTTTTAATTTTGTATGTAGCACTATATGAAATACAAGCCATGCATATATACATCATTAATACGAAGGTAAATGGTTTTATTGTCCTTTAATGGGTCTAAAGCCTTGTTTGGATGTGCATATATGGGAGTGAGAGAGACATGATCATAACGAGTAAAATACTATTTCATAGGTAATCACAATGCTTCTAAATTTGAGAGGGTTGTGTGAAGATTGTGATTCTTGGATGGTTAAATAAAGATTTTGCCAATAAATAAAAGCAAGAGTCACGGTTTCTCAAACTTAATAATAACTGTTTAAGAATATTTGTAATAATTAATTGATTATAATACTTAAATTTTTAAAATGTTACTATTTAACACAACTTATTATTAAATTTATTATTTATATATAATGAACTTATATATATATATATATATATATATATATATAATTGTTTATTAAAATAAAAGGCATACGTGTTACTTTTATTATATTTTTTTTTTTACTTTTTCATTCGCAATAAACTATCCTTCTAATATCTTCCAACCAAACCGTAGTGTTTTTTTTTTTACTCATTTTTTTTATTTCTTTTTCACTGCTTTCCATTCTTATTTTTTTAATCGAAGACCAACTTAATCTTATTAATTTACATAAGTGTATAGAGTACTTTGAAGATGAAATACAAGCAATGCACTTGATAACATGAACTAATAATTAATTGATGTTAATTTATATAAAAGGAAAAGAGGAGTTCAAAGATTTGTTTAATATGGACATAATGCTCTTGTGGTCCTTAATCTCAAGTATAACATTTGAATGAGAGAAAATTCATTAGCACAAGTCTATAATACAATCTTTTTAAAAGCCATGTATATATTAATACTAGCCTTCCTTTGTCCATCTCCTTCTCCTCCCTTCTTCTTCTTCTTCTTCTTCTTCTTCAATTAATGGTTTGCAAATTGATTCCTAAAAATAGTAAATAATTGAATAATCAAAAGAATTCAAAACTAAAATTAAGTAAGAATGAATACACACACACACACACACACACACACTAACCATCATCACCTTCACCGGAAACAACTCCGGCGAAGAGGCCGACAGCATTCATCTGCTTATTAATCATCCTCGCGGCATAATACGGCACCTTGATCACCTTCCCTTTCTTCTTCTCCCTATTCTCACCAACCAACAAGTTCACAAACATTATACAATCCATCAAGCTCTCCTTAGCCATCCCTTTCATGTCATAAGCTTGTGACCTTCTCCACAAGCTCTTGCAATGAGAGTTCGCCGGAGACGATAAGCACAACGCTCTCGTCGCATCGCTCACTGCTCCATCGGCATCTTGAAGAAGCAAACAACACTGAGCTCTATTGCTATACAAAACCATTCTCTCCTTCCTCCTCTTCAAAGGACAAAGCTCCAATGCTTGTGTATATAAAACTAGAGCTTCTTCTATTTCTCCATTATAAAACCTCTCATTTCCTTCCTTTTTCTTTGCTTCTCCTAATGACCATCTCTTAACCAACTCCTCCTCAACCATCATCTCTTCTCTTCTCTTCCTCTCCACTTTCAATTCCCATAACCTATAAATAATTATAACACTATTAATCTTATGACCATGATCCTCATGATCTCCTCCATCATAATCCATTAACAAAACCTTAGTGATAGTACTCCCAACATTGTATCTTGTTCCAAGGTTCTTAAGCTCAACTAAATCAACAAGACAATCAAGAGCCATATTTTTAACTTTGAGTCTAGTCTTTGAATCCTTAAGCAACAAAACCAAGCAATCAATTCCCATATACTGCCAATCATCCGAAGACCTTGAAAGATTGCACAAGCTTAGAACAACCTCCGGGCACCCGGCCATCGCTTCACGGCCGACAGAACTCCGGCACAAGATCCTTATCAACCCAACACCAGCCGGAGACTCACCGTTCACCATCCCTCCCCACATCCTACACAACTCTCTCAAAAACCCTAATTCTCTACATATCAAGTAATGACAACCCTTGTCCTTAAAGGCAAAGCAACTCAAGAGATAAAGAGACCAACACTGAAGCTGGCTAGCCCACTCCTCTGCCTTCCTATCCTCCATCTCTTTCCCACCGAGACCGCGAGTCAAAAGATCACAATGATACTTCTTCCTATCTTCACTCAATAAGAACTCAGTGTACACTGTTTTCAAGCAAGAAGTAGATATCTTCATGGCTAAATTGATCACCTCCTCGCCATGCAATGCAACAGCATGGAACGTAGAGTCATAGCTTGCAAGATGGCCGAGAGCACGAGCGGCCACTCGCTGCTCCACCCAGCTCAGACGCCCACGGAGGAGCTCAAGAAGCAATGGAACAGCACCGGCGTCGACTGCGAGCTCTGCAAGAGATGAGGACTTGATGGTGTAGGAGCCGATGATGTGGGCGGCGTAGTAAGGGATGTATATGTTTTGGTGAAGGAGAAGCCATGCAGGTTGGGAGAGGGATTTGTTGATGAGAAGAGACATGCAGTGAAGAGCACCGGAGAAGGGGAGCTCTGGATTGGTAGGGTTGGTCATGGCCATGCTCCAAAGGCTGCTCATGACTAGGACTTGGGACTCGTCGACGGTGTATGGCATGGTGCTGAAGAAGGCGGTTAGGGCGGCACGCCGGCGCCGGGGGTTTGGTTGTTTCATGGCACAAAAGAAGCAAGATATGGAGTTGATGAGCTCTTTGTCTTCCTTGTTGTTGTTGTTGTTGTTGTTGTTTTTGGTGGTGGTGTTGATGAGGATGGTGTTTGGAGCCATGGTTAGGGTTTGGAGAAGGTGGTGAGGGAGAGATGGGAAGGAAGAAGGGTGAGATCGAGTTAGCGGCGCATGAGAAGGAGGGAGTGGATATATAAAAATGGAGATTTGGTTGGTGCTTTTGATGGGAGAGTGAGAAAGAGAGAGAGAGAGAGAAGAAGATGAGTAGTGAGTGAGTTTGTTTGGGGTTTGAGTTTAGTAGGACCGCTTGGAGTTCATGGCTTCATACATGATTTCTTTATATATATATATAGTAAAATAGAAGATTGATGTCCAAGATATTTGACTCATATACAAAGATTTTGTCTCAATACATGATAAATTATAAGATATAAATAGAATAGATATATGTGTGTGATGATTTGTCCATCTTATAAAGTAAAAGTAGAACAAAAAAAAGGAGGATTTTGAACTCAAGACATGAGTTGCAAGTGTATGATTTTGAACTCAAAACTCTAGGGTGGAAGAGTGATACTTTCTCCTGTTGGAATGATAAGTTTGCGTATTATAAAGTTTATTCATCTTGAAAATTTATATATATATATATGTATATATACCATCATTTGAATGAAATGAAACCTCTATGAGATGATGTGGCTATGTAATTTATGATTGATGTCATCTAATCAACAATATTCAATAGAGTTGAGAATGATAGGATAGGTTTCATTTTCCCCCTTTTTGGGTACAATGTATTGCTTTATGAAAGATGATGAGAAAGGTGGTGAAACTTTGGTTCAAATAAAAGTAGATGCCATGCATGGCAAGCAAGAGATGTATGATCCAGGATAAAAAAAACAAGTAAATCAGCAGAGACATATGCTTTCTCTTTTTCACCTTCTTCAATAACTCTTCATATTTTAATATCTAATTTTCATTATGATAAAAACTCATGTATATATCCACCAATCATCATCAACATATAATAACTTAAATAAATTCCAATAAAAAATTATAGGAAAAGAAAAAAAAAAAACATGTGTAGAGTTATTTAGGTAGTTTGTTGAGAGTTAATTACCCAAATAATCACTTTTAAAATTTTTTTTGGGGGATTTAGTTCTACCAACAAAACCTTGAAGGAAATGCAAAACCAAATCGTATTTAAAAATTTGGAGATTTATTAAAAAAAAAAAAAGTCTTATTACTAAATAATAATAAAATAATGGTCCAATTTCATTATTAAAATAAGTTATTAAAATAAGATAGTAATAAAAAATTAATAAAATTAATAACTCACTATATTTCTAATAAAATTTTATTGGAATAAATTAAGAATATAATAATAATAATAATAATAAAAAAAGTAAATAAATAACATATTTCTAAAATATTTATTACAATAAGTTAATAAATATAATAATAAGTTTGTCATAATAATAATAAAGTTAATACATAATAAATATTTACTAATTAGAATAATATAACTAAATGATAAATGAAATAATATGGGTTTAACTTTATTATGAGTAATCACACTTTTAAAATATATCAAACCAAACATATGTTGTTTAATTTTAGATTTACAAATCCTTTCAAACAAACATAAAATCTTATAATACAGTAGTTCCAGTTACATCTAACCAAACATCAGATTTAACTGCACTGTATTTTCAAATCCATGGATTTACAGTTACAATGTAATTAGAAATCTACTGCATTTAGAATTACATCCAACCAAACGCTACCTTAAAGTACTCATTAAATACATTGTCACATGCAAGTGAAGTGAGTTCATCATGTAAATTCATGTGCAAGTACTTATGAACATCATAAGAGTTGTTTTAAAATAGAGAAATTAAGTTAAGGGAAAGTTAATTAAGTGATGGATTAAATTAATTGTATCTCACTTAATTAATTATATAATCTTGCCTAACATATCATATGATGATGAACACCATGTTTAATTGTGCAATTAGCATGAGTATTAGTCTAAAGTTGCGGCGCTTAGCAACCGACAATTCCTTAATAAGTAATTAATTTTTATGTTAAAAGTATCTCAAACAAAAGGAAAATTAATTATATAATCCAATTAAAACCACTTTTTAAGGCCCTAAACCATTTGTTTATATAGCTTAGTGTTACTAACTACCCAACATTTGAACCTTTGCATCTCCTTTTTCCTCCACTTCTCAATGCCATTAGTGACAATGAAAAAGAGGTGGTCCTTCATTGATGTAGATTCTCATTAACAGTTCTCTTGCTAACATCTGTTCATATTTTGGAATATTTAATCTTTTATAACACTAGATCTTATATATATATATATATATATATATATCTTCAAGAATAATTTAGAACTATCATAGTTTGTAGTGTAACATGCATTTTAATTATGGGCTATAATTAACTCTCAGAAATATATAATTAAGAGATGTTTGCAGAGAACTTGATTGATTTTTGGTTCACTTTTATATAAATTAAGTGTGTATGTGTATATATATAATAAGTGCAAATAAAGAATTTATAAGAGTGGTTAATTAGAATAAAATTAATCAATTCAGTAAGCATGTTTTTGGATCCACTAAATTTATTTACTTATTTATTTGTTGTCTAAATTGTATAGGCTAAAAATGAGAGATAATCTTATATATGATATTATTATACCTTCTTAATAAAAATGAGGATTCCCTCTCTATCAATTATAGAGATATATATGATATAATGATTAGTGATGCTAATAATTAATTAATCAAGTAATTAGAAAAGGAAAAATGAGAGTCTAACTAATATTCACTAGAGGCTAATTATTGTGATCTTCTAAGTAGATTCATGCTTTATATATATATATATATATATATATATTCACAAGGTATGGGCATCTTGGTATAAACTGTTATCATGAATGTATATTAGTATTTGTTACTAAAATACCTTAATATTTTTTTATGAAATAAATGAATCATATTTATTAAAATGTAAACCATATTATAAAGTTCATATATATGTTGTTAGCAAGAAATATCAACTTTATGGGGGTCTCATATCTAACCCTAACCGATCCTATCATTTATTCCATACTTCATCCAAATTACAAAGAAATCAAATCACCCAAAAACAAATCTCAATATTAATTACTAATTATGTACATATATATGACTAATTAGCTCCTTCAACCACCATTTCATTTTTTCAACATTATATATATATATATATATATATATATACATATATATATATCCAAGTCTTACACATTTCATTAATAACATATTAAAATTTAAATTAATTAGACCAACTACTCCAGCACAATAATCTTAGAAAGTACATGCTCATAATCAAATAGTTGTTTTTATTAAACAAAGTATCTATATATAATCAAATGAATGAAACAATCTTACCATCATAAAAACAAATCAATCACTCTAAATTTTTCTTTTATAAAAAAAAAAAAACAAAAGAATTAAAAAAACTTAAATACATGGACTCTTTATTCATTCATGAAACTACAAGCCTTGGCTTCTTAAAAGGGGAAGGGCTTTGCACCTCCTCCTCCTCCCCCATGATCCAACTCACACGTCCAAACTCCGGCAATGGAGGCAAGTTAAGATCAAAACCTTTTATTCCGGCCGACGATGATGATGTCGTCGAACTCTCCCAATAGTGACATCTCTTATGCCCACCAAGAGCTTGCCCGGAGGCGAAACTCCGGTAACAAATACTACATTTGTGACCTTTATCACCACCGGAAACACCCGAGCCACCGGACAAAGACATAGATGTACCACTATTAACAATTCGGCTTTCGTGGTTATCGACCGGTCCCCGGTGACTGGATTTATGTCCACCTAAAGCTTGGTAAGACGAAAACTCTTTACCGCAAACCGAACACTTGAAAGCAAGCTTTGGAGGTGGTGGAGGTGGTCTTAGATGAGCTTCATCACCTTTGGCAAGCATAACAAGGCAGTAAGCAAGATACTCTTCTTGATTTGCAAAGTATGAGCTCTTGCACTTTGCATGCATGTTGTTTGGAGTTTGAGTTTGTGTATTGTTCTTTGTTGTGTGTTAGTTATTACAAAGGATGGAAAGGTGGTGAAGGGTTTTTATAAGTAGTGGGTGTGTGTTTGTTTTGACTGATGAGAAGTCAAAGAGTTGACCTTGACCAGCACCATGTTTTGGAACAAGTGCTTTTAGTCAAAGGTGACTCCTTGTGAAGCTTGCTAAAGATAAGACCATGAGGGCAAATTTATTTATTTATTTATTTTTATTTTTTTAACTTTTTTGTGAGTGGTGTAAGTGCTCCTTTCTTGGAAGCAGCCATTAAAAATTATATATTATATATATATAGATAATTAAGAGATTTTAGTTGTCACCCCTAAAAAATAGTGAAACAATCTAATAATGTTGTTTCACTGTTATATTGTTTTAATTTGGATTAAAATGGCTGTTATTATAAAATCTGTTTCGTAATGTACATTATTAGATTATATGTGTTCATCTTTTAATAAAAAATATAACATGGTTAGAGATAGCAACTAATTTCTCAATTTTCCCAGGGGTGCCGGGTAAAACCCTCTTCATGTTTTTATTTTTATCTCTCTCTCTCTCTCTCTCTCTCTCTCTCTCTATATATATATATATATATATATCCTTTTCTAGATAGCCAACCTTGGACTTTAAAAGATTAAGTTTGGTGTGTGATAACATAAGCATGTGGTCTGCTGATATTTTTTTTATTAAAACTCTAAAACTTTGTTGCTTGTTTATTGTGGGAAGCTTCCAACTTGTAAGTTCAATGTTTCTTTTTCAGTCATGTTTTGCACATTGTTTTTTAAATGTTATTAAGTTCACTACACTGATTGTGATTTTATTATTGATAGTAATAAATAAAATTTTCTTTGGTTTAATTTGATCAAAAGTAAGGTTTGGATAACTTTGGAGAATGATTACTTCACAATGTTGTCATGCAGAGACTTGTTTGAGTTAAAAGAAAAGTTTGAATCTATGGAAGTTAATATTAATAATGCATGTCATTTGGCAATTAGTCAATATATGTAATTAATTAGTATGCGTGAACATTAATTAATTAGATTATTTTCATGGCTTTTCTTCAAGGTGACATGATTTCTCAAATTAAAATGTTAATTTGATATATATATATATATATATATATATATATATATATATATATATATATATATATATATATATATATAATTGGAATGCTACTAGAAAAAGAAGGCATAAGTAAAACATATGGCAATTAATTTTGATTAGAATCATTCTTTTTCTCAAGCCTAAGAATCTGAACTTTGTTTATACATATAAAATGAACCTTTTCTAACCAATACCTCTTAAAATATCTAATATTATACATCTATTTGTCTAAAAGTTTCTCATTCTGTATAACTACGAGTTTAATATTTTCTAAACACACTTACATACATAACCATTTATGCTATAATTTTATAAGCCAATCTCTTAATTTATTAATATTGGGTCCCGTGTCTAAAGTACTCGTGCAATATATATATATATATATATGCAAAACAATAATAATGATAATAAATTATTAATATATATAAGAAATTAAAAATATCTTGAAAACACTTGAACATCAACAAGAAGAGCTTACATAGCACCAAGCACAACAATACTATTAATACATACAGGAAACATCCTGAAAAGCAGAAGATAAATGAAGAACTAATACGATACAATTTATACATTTTTATTCTTCAATTTTATTATTAATACATTATTAAAAGTCTCGAACATTAGTAGTGCACAGATGAATAATTATGAGCACAACAAGGAATGAAAACGTCGAAGTTCTAGCTTCACGCACCAGGCCTCATTGTCTCAGGTTTCAATATCGAAGCGAATGTGCCTAAGTATAACAGATATAACGATCTCGGGAGAGCTCAACTGTGGAAGATGGCCATCAGAAGGCATGACCTCAACAATAGAATCACCTCCGAGATGCCTGTGCAGGTATTCGGAGATCACCACAGGGACTGCGAGATCTTTGGTGCTTTGAAGGATGTGGCACGGGACAGAAACAAGACCCAGAATGCCTCTCAAATCGGATTGGAATATGGTTTGAGCCACACTCAATGCGATGTCGGGACGGATGTTGAAGAGTGTGCGGCTGAACTCCTGGACTGCAACCGATTCCATGTCTCCTCCCACGCAGAGTGGTGCAAACCCAGACACCCAGGACTTGTAATTCTGCCTCATAGCATCGAAAAGCTGGTCCAAATCTTCTTGGTCGAACCCTCCGTAGTAATCCACATCATTGAGGTACCTGTTTGTTCAATCAGTGAGTTGTTATCGGAGTAACTGAATCTCATTGTGCCGAACCGAAGTAAAATTAACAGAAAATAGAGGATTTGCAATAATAAGATGTATTGGTTGGAGAGATTTAGACAATCTAAGCTTGCAGCGTATCCAAAATGAGGGACTTTGGAAAAGAAAGCTGAAAAATTTGAGCAAAATGGCAGCTACCATCAAATGAAAAATGAATAATCAGGTAATATGTTACCTGCAGCATTTGACTGAGATCATTGTCAACATCTTGATTTTAGTATCAGTCAAAAGTACCAACAACATATTGTCCAAATTGAGAAGTAATCCATGATTTTGAAGATTTTCTTTGGGATTTTGTGAGTGGCAATCAAGTTCATTTGCTGAAGTTAAGGATCATTAAACTATTCCACCTTCTCTGGTATCACATTGACAATGTACCTTCTGGTCCAAAAAAATTCCCAGGGTAACCATAAATGACCAGCTATGTCCAACATCGTAATAGAAGTCTAGCACCCAGACGAAAAAATTTTGTAGTGTGGCCCGACAAAATCATCATAGTGCCAGTAACAATTCAAAGCATGGACAACATTCAAATTCTATCACATACAAACAGAGTCAATAAACTTATCAAAGCAAATTATCTTTCCGAAATTAATATAATAATTCCCTGATAAAAGTAAAATTTTTTAAGCATCTGCTATATGAGCAACTTCCTGCATATCTTCATGAGTAAATAAAGAAATTTTGGGTGCATGTAGCAGCGAATAAAGAATACTCTCTCCTGCCTTATAAGCTTGCACATTATCAGCCTATTAATCCAAAAAACAAATGACACCAAGTTGTACAGCAAACCAACAGCAGCCTAATTGTCTGATACACAGTCAAAGGGAATGACAAACATCAGTTGGGTTGGATCAGGCGATATCATTATCTTGAAGCATTTAATTAAAATGATCATCACACAGTGCCAAGGCTAGTCATTTAATATGTACGTCCACAATAGTTCCTAATATGTGTATGTATGTTTGTGTGTAGATATTTCTGTAGTTATACCCGAAACAACAGCCATTTGAAAGTTTGAACACCATTCTTTTATATAAATAATGACATTGAAAGATGTAAATAATGGTCAGTCACCAAATGGCAGATCTTATGCTAAAAACGTTACCTCCAAGACCAGAAATTTGAGGAGAGTTTGAATGTTAGACCACAATAGAGAGGCTATGAAAATTTTAAATGCTAATAAGTAGCACCAATACACCATGTATTCCATATGGCAGCAAGTTTGGTTCCTCACAAGAAAAATTTTAGGCGGTTAATCCGGATCTTTCTCAGTATCAGATGCTTATTCAGAAGTGTCATTTGCAGGTAGGAGAAACTTTCTTCAAGCTAAATGTAAACACATAATTCCACTCAATAATTATATGATTGTGAAACAAACTGCTATTGTCTGCACAAAGTTTATGTTATTTAGTCTGAATATTATAACATTTTTAATTCAATAAATAAACGTCACGATAAACTAAAAATCACAAAAGCCACAAAAAGGTAGGTATCAGTGGCGGTAGCCAAAAGAAACATGTTTGTGGAAACGTTAAAATGATACCTATCATAATTGAAGACGGTGCAGAGTTTCCTCGATGCATAAAGACTATTAAAAAAATGGCTCAAACAATACACACTTTCACTTGATAGAAACAAAGGATAACTTGATTAGATGAGTCTGCTACGAACCAATTGAAAAGTTGAGTTTCTTCACCATAATATTAACTATCTGTGAGAGATCTGATTAAGAAAAATCCTGCCAACTATGTTATCGATGTTAAACACAGCACCAGCAAAGCAAAGTTCATATGTTATCAAAGATCTAGTGTTATTAACCTCATAAGATTCCCTTATGGAAAAACAAAAGATTCTGATTGCTAAAATCCAAACACAATAAAAAAAAACAGAGTCCTCATCGTTCCCAGAAATATTTTATGAAAATTAGCAATTAGTTGTTATTTATCAGTCATCAAACCGCGTAAAATATTTGAAGAACTCCATCTCCGCCACACAAAACCCCATCTTCACGACCAACCACGGCCCCGCCCTGCCTGTCCCCACATCCTTGGCATAAATATTATTAAAACTAAAAACAATAGTTGGTCAACTAGAAACGACAACACTCAAAGAGTTGACATTTACCAACAGAACAGTAACTAAAACGATAAGAATTTGTTAATAATCGTCTGTGGACCTTTAGCAAATGGCTCCAGATGAAACTTCACATCTTAATTCCGTGGTAGATAGGGTAAGCCTCAAAAACAAAATAAAAACAAAACAAAACAAAACAAAATAAAAAAGGGAAAAAAGAGATTCATCACAGACTTACTAACTTTGAGCAAGGCCCACCGGAAGTACAATCTATACCTCCCCACATCACATGGTTCATTAGACAAGCTTGTCAAACCAAATGTTAACAAGAAACTCCAAGTAGCTGGCCACAAATAATAGTTGCCACTTGGATGTTAAAATAAAATATGTAATAATGCCAATGGCCCAACAAACTTCTTGTGAATCAGATGACCGAACCCATAAAGTACAACCTGTCAACTAAAAATATGACCACATCCTCTAATATGAATTTTCCAAAAAATTAAAAAGGATTTTGGAAATTCAGCCACTTCAATCACAACCTCCACCAAAATAGAACTAACGATCTGATACAAAATGTAGCAAAACCCCACAAAAGCCTACAAAGATGAATTGCCACTGTATTACTATTAAAATCTCTTCCAACCGGTAATAGAGTCAACTAACCTATCATTATCAGCAACGCTCGGATCCAAAATATTTTAATACTGCATTACTGATTGAAAGATACCCTAACTGATATCCTCCATTTTGTGGAAAAATAAAAAACAGAACTTTCTTTAAAAATAAATGATAAATATATAATATAAGGAAAAAAATCTAAATTTGATGACTAAGAGAAGAGAAATGTCAAGTAATCTGGAAAACGGATTCATTAGAGCAAAGGAACAAACACTTGATGGACATAAATCAAAGGGGAAGGAAGCGCACACCTTGGCGAAGCGGAGAGGAGGACGATCTTAGAGAAGAGGTCAGGACGATGAATTGAGGCGATAAGACCTATGGCGCCGGAGACGGAGTGGCCAACGAAGATGACCGGAGAGGTGATGGCAAGCTCCTCGAAAATGGCGAGCAAATCGAGTACGTAGCCCTGAAGATTCGCGTAGCGCTCGAAGTCGAAGTAGTCGGGGTTGGTCGGGCCGGAGCCCATGTTATCGAAGAGGATGACGCGGTACTCCTCGACGAGGTGCGGCAAGAGGTGCTTCCACACCGATTGGTCGGTGCCGAAGCCGTGCGCCAGCACGATGGTGCGCTCACCGCTGCCCACTACCCGCACGTTGTGCGCCTCCTCCACAATCCCCATCCTTACTCTTCGTCTTCGTCCTCTCTTCTCCCTGTCCCTCTCACCGTGTCTCTTCGAAGCTCCGGCGAGCTCTTCTCTTTTTCGAGGACTCTTCTATATAGTCAAACGTGTTTTGCACATACACCCCTTTAGATATTTTAATTACATCTAAATTTCTCAAAAATAAAGTTAAAATTATATGAATACCCTTATGACTTGTAAAATTTACGCTAAGGCTATTACGATTTATGCGTATTTTTATAATTTCTGAAAATTTTCACGTAGGGCTTTTTACTTGACACCACCTAGAAAATAGGGAAATTATTTGCCACAAGCTCAGCAACTTTAAATTTGGTTATTTGGGCTTAACATGGTATTATATATATAATAACACTTCTCATTAAAAAATATTTGTATACGTTATACACTGTAAATAAAATATTATAAAATAAAAATAACATGTTTAAAATATTGTTTATAATTTGTATCATTAACTATTACATATAAAAATAATAGACCTCTAGTTTTCAATTAAAAATCCATGCTTTTTTAAGCTAAATATATCTTTTCCCTTTTTATAAAAAAGATTTTGTATTAAAAAATTGAAACAATTATATTTATATATTTTAACTCAAATAAATACATCAAAATTCCTCTCAAGAGATTGCAAGTGAAACAAAATAACAAAACAAAAAGGATATTTTTAAGACTGAGAGGTGATGGGTAGTTTTCCTTTCTTTTTTTCCTTATAAGGTGGTAAATAAGAAAAATCTTGCATAAATTTTTAATTATATTATTATGAGGGGTATATACATAAATGTGCCAATTGAGTGTTGGAAAAGACTTGTTCTTAACCCATGAAACGCGTTTCCATATACCGAACTCCAAATTTCAAATTAAAAAACATTATTGTAATATTATTATATATTTTAATTGTTTTTATATCTTCAAAATATCAGAATAAATTATAAAACCTTTAAATTATTATATATATAGTATTTTAAAGTCCTTAATTTGGGTTTTAAAATATTAAATAATTGAATCGAGGCAAAGCAACTTGAGTGGATGCGACTAGGCATGCCTTGGAACGTGATGGCAAATCCGTCATCTTGTCTGGAGAGCCCACCAGAATCTTTGATGCCACGATTCAGATTCCAGAATCTTTTATATTTAAATAGAAACCAGCCTGGTTTAACACAACTAATCAATCTCTAATCTCCATAATTAATATTAACCTTCATAAATTATTACTCTGTGGTTTGATACTCAAGATTTTTTCTTCTTTTTCTAAATTTTTTTTTAGCTTAATCTTTGATCCTAGACTGTTTGCAGATTAGCTGTCTTAAAAATTTTGTTTAAGTGCTAAACAAACGATAATAGTATTCATATTATACCCATATAAAAATAGAGAATTGGCAAAATACTTGTTGTGAAAACTATAACATATATAGTATACAATAATTTTATTTGTATGTCCTTATATTAAAAATAAATTAAAAATATGAAATATAATACAAATAATATTATTTTATATTATTTGGTGGTATATGAGTAAATATGATTTTTCTATAAGGGTATATAAATAAAATACAAAACTTTGACTAAAGTCACTGACGGAGGACCACATTTGCCATAATTCTATATAAATTAAAAAAAATCAATATACTTAAAAAATAAAAAAAAAAAAAAAAGTCATTTTGCATCCATGGAACATTACACTTATCCTATCCCATCACCATTTTTTTTTTTTAAATAATATCACCAACTCATCACCAAAACGGATATTTTCATAAAATTCAGAGATAAAACAAACAATTCAAAATAACAATTAATATTTTTATAATATTTAGAGGCAAAACAAGAACACGTTTCCCACAATAGACCACGAAACGGGAAACGGGAAACGGGAAACGGGAAACGGGAAACGGGTGAGACTGTGAGAATTAAACTGGGCCTACCGTAAAAGGGCCGTGGGCCCACAGTGTCACATGGGGGCGTGGGCCGTGAGAAACCACATTGCGGATCTAGTGGTCCTGGAATCCGATAACCACCAAGCTTGACCATTTCCAATCAGTACCAATTCGGTCATTCAGAATTGGCTTCTCCTTGCGGTGATAATTTTTATAGATTCGGTGATTATCTGGAATATTGATAAAATCAATTCAAAAATAAATTTGGGAATCTAAAACAAGTTTAGTACTCAAGCCATTCACTAACAAAACAGATTCGAATTTGAGTTCATGCAGGTGGATCTCTCAGCTCATGCAAGAGGACACAGATGTTATAAAACTCAACTTCTCACGTGTGCCATCCCTAACACGTGACCTGTCCACATTTGTCCAAAAAAAAAAATAAATAAATAAAATCCAAAAATTCTGGACCTGCTTATATAATTCACTAAAGATCCCCTAATAAAAATTGAAACCATACACTTATATATATATGTGTGTGTGTTTGGTGGGGGGGGAGGAGGATTGGAAAAGGTATGAGAATAAAAACTATGTTTGGTTGAAAGGCTTGAAGATGTAGTTTATTGGGAATAAAAAAAATAGGAAAAAAATGATAAAATGACTATTATGATTTTTATGTAAATAAATATTGTTATATATATAATAATAAGATGGGACAATTATATTTTTTAAAATATTAAAATAAATTAATAGTTATAAATATATATTTCACTCTAGGTCTCCAAATCTAAAAAAATATTAATTTCCATTATTGTAATTAATTATTTGAAAAAAATATTGCACTTAAATTATTAAGTATTATAAAAATGATCTATTTACTTATTATTTAAATTAGATTATTATTTTTAATTATTAATATTGTAAATTCAATTTAATTATTACTCAATTATTATTTGAATTACATTATTATTTTAATTGTTCATTATTATTTTCATTATTAAAATTATTTATTTAATTATTATATTAATTAATTATATTTGAATTATTAAATAAGAGAGGTACAATTAACATTTTACCCCAAAAAATAAGAATGAATGAACAATCCTCTTATTTTTGGGAGGATTGCTCGCCCTCCCCTCATTCTTTACTCACTCACCCACTCCTCTCCTACTACATTACTCCACAACCAAACAATGGTTTACCCAATATAAATAATAACTCCCATTCCACTCCTTACAACCAAACACCACCTAAGTGTAAGATTTACACAGCTTCCAACTGCAAGCTGTTGGGCTTAATGCGACTACTTAGGTACAATTTATCGGACAATATAACAGAATAAAACATATATTTCACTTATTTTCTCTATTTTTGTCTCTCTTATCTTCGATGTAAATCCTAAAGAACCAAAACCTCTCAGTAATGAAGATTTGTATGCACAGATATTCTAGCTCTGTATAATCTCCGTATTCACAATGCCTGATAATTAATCTATATGACGAGACCAGGATCTTCAGTTTTATGATCAGAATTGAGGGAGAAGATATCGACAGGTGAATTTGTGTAGTCGAAGGTGCTGCACTTCGAACGGGATGCATTGCTGCGGTGCTGATCGAGATAGATGACTATAACAGTAATGTCGTCATGGAAATGCCGCCTTGTTCCTTTCTCGATCTTTTTTATGTCGTTGTATCTCATTTCCCTTTTTCTTGCAGCTTCATCGAGTGCAGCTCTCACTAATCTCTTTGCGATGCCCTGTGAATTTTATGATGAGTTTTGCTGGAACAAGCGTGTGAATTTCGGGAAAAAGAGAGGAGAGTAATGTACCGAACGTGGGTTTTTTAATACTATTTCTACTGCAGCGTCATCGGTTAATTGCTCCCAGAGACCATCGGATGCGAATATCATGAACAAGTCTTTACTCGTGAGCTTACGAACTCTGATGGACGGCTCAGCAGACATGACGGGCCGTTTGAGTGGAATGGGACAGACATACCGTTGGAATAACGGGTCTCTACTTAGCTCAGGTCTCTTCAGGTAGACATCACCAATTGACCTCGAAACCTGAAAAATTATAATAAACATCTTCAGGCAATGCTGTAAGTAAAATTTTGAGCAATGGATGCAGATGAAAATCATGAAGTCAAATTTGAATACGCTTCTCTAAAGTATCAAGCAGTGATGTTAATTGCAGTGGAAGATGGATGAATATTTGTAGCGCATAGAAAGGAAACAATGAAGAAATGAATTATAATGCAGATTTTTTTGGTTGAGTAAACATACCAAAACATAACTGTAACAATTCAATGTCAGAATTTATATATATCTTTATATATTGACAAACTCAAATTATACCATGTTGGTCTGAAATGCAGATAAGTGAAGAGCAAATTCAGATGATTACATCCCAAAATCTTGCATTGCTAAGTTGAAACTTAAAATTTTGTAAACAAGGACAGAGAGTTGGATAAAGAGTTCAAACTGCTTTACTTTTGGTTATATTTTTTAACTGAATAACAGACTGGAAGGCAGATTTTAATCATATCATGAATGGGAATACAAATTGGCAATCTATATCAGCTCAGAGCAAAATCCATTCTCACTAGTTTTGACATGAATCTACATGTTTAAAGAAACCTTCTACCTTCTATACAATGACTGAAAACCATCACAGGCAAGCCTTTTATATGTTTCATAAACGAAAGAGGTTAAAGCAGACTGAAAGAAAGAAAGAAAGAAGAAAGATACCTTTTCCGAGCTCAAGATTCAAAATTGAGCAGGCAGCGAGATACAGTTCAAGAGTACTGCTTAGGAGCAGGTTCAATTAAATAATTCATATTCCAGATTTACCCAATGACCAACTCCAATCCATATCAAGTCACAATGTTTTCTGTGCTAAAGTACATAGAAACTATATATATATGATAAGAATTGTGAGCAATTACAAACAAATGGAACCATGAACCCTTTGATTCCAATGGGCTGCAGTATTTTTGGCTGTGAGAGAGAACCAGGATAGCAATCAAAAGGATTTATAGAAGCTTAGTATCTCATTAAGCTCTAGACTCTCTAAACACCACAACTATAATCATAATTAGTATGGTCTCCATGATTTTCAAATCTCAAATGAAAATTCAACACAGTAATTAATCAAGCAAAATATACACAAATGTGTACACCACATTTGTGCACCACCTCTGAGAGCAAGAATCTACCTCATCTATGTACACTTACAGTAAATATCAATACTTTTTTTTTCTTTTAAGGCCGAAGACGAGTATCAATGCCGAGAAAATTGTTTGAAAGAGTTCGTAACCTCTATAATTCCCTTAATCCTCCTAAATATCAACATTTTTTTTTCTTTAAGGCCGAAGACGAGTATAAATGCCGAGGCAATTGTTTGAAAGAGTTCCTAACCTGTATAATTCCCTTAATCCTCCAAACCCCACGGTTATACACAACAATGTGAGAGTCATCTGGATGCTGTTCTCTCAGTTCTTTTCTGATCTCCTCCACGGCAACATTGTGGTCACTTGACAACCGCTCCGCCGCCACCCCTCTCCCATCCGCTGCTTGTCGCCCAAGCACTGCCCTGGAGTCTCCAAGGTTTGCCACATAGAGAACACCATTTGCAATAGCCCCAACAAGGCAGCATGAACCCACAGATGCAAGCTGCGGCCTCGACACCCATGACTGTCTCACCAAATTCACAAACTCCTGCTCTGTTGCATCGAATGCCTTCCGCATTACATCTACAGAAAACGCACCATGCTCCGAAGCAAACTCTACCAGATGAAACAAACACAATCAACTCAACCAATCAATTCACAATGACCAGAGTTTCAACAAAACATATGCAAATCCTTGCTTTAATAATTCCCACACTAAGAGCATCTAAATTTAAATTATGAATCTCCCAAAGTGCACAATTCTCATTTAAAAACATAGGCCATAAACACACTTAATCGAACCCTAACTTCAAATCTAAATCCTTTGTCTTCGAGACTTCATGACTACCAAAATTTTCAGATATGCTTCAAATTATGGATCAAAATTGCGTTCTTCCCCAATTGAAAACACAACCAAATCCAACAAATCGAGAAACAAAACAGCATCTTGGCGAGCAAACATCAAATGGAGAACACTTACTGTGTAAATGAGTAAAAAGGCGGCTATTAACAAAACGCGAGGCCTCCGGACCCCCATGGCCATCGTAAACGCCGATAAGCGTTGCCGAAGGGGAGGACATCACCTGGCTCTGGTCTTCAAGCACTACGTTCGCCTGCACGACCGCAATAGAGAAGTCCCCTGATGAGTGAGGCTTGAGCTCCAACTGCCACAGCAACTCATCGCCGCCGCCTCCCCACCATCCCATGCCCCCGCAACACGATCCAATCATCTCCTTCCAGTGATTCAAGCCTCCAAAATCCGACCTTTCTTCCTATTTCGCCTCCACTTTCGCAGATTTGGGAGCTGGAAAATGGTGGAGAATACGCGGGCCAAACGCGGAGTTCTCTATCACTCCAAATGGGACTCCCGTTGCTTCTGGCTTTCTTGCAAATATACCCCTAACGTTGACTTTATTTCTTATCTAGTCCACAAATTATTTTATTTCTTTTTTTCTGAAAAAAAATCTTTCTGTATCTCTATAAAAATAATGTAAAAAATCATATTCTATAGTGATTTATTTATATACTTTTTTAGTGATTAAATAAAATAACCTCAGAGTTTTATAAAAAAAATATAAGTTAATATTTGTTTTGATTTGTTTTTAAGGTTTTCCCATCCTTCAAGATAGATATAGATAGAGAACATGACTGATATTTTCATTTTTTTAATGAATTATACAAATAATAAAAAATAATTTGTAAAAATCTATATAATTGCACTAAGGTAATAAACTAGCTTTGCGGAGAGATACAAATAATATATCATCCACCTTAAAAAAGGAAACTAAAAAAAAATGAATTTTTCTAAAAGGTATAATAAATAAGAAAAAAAACTCGTGATTTCATTTATAGCCTTTTTTTTGTGGAAAAATGGGACATATAAACAGGCAGTTTTGAGGTTTTTCAAGGGTGTAGATGGAAAGGAGTTATAAATATTCATTTAGTTTTTCAATGCTAGGAATTAAGTCCAAGAATGACGTTTGTGACTTTGACTTTTGGGTCAAGAGTGAAGACTTGGACTTGGTCAACATGTGTCCTTTTTCCCATTCGTATATTATATTATATTATATTATATTATATTATATATGAAGACCAATGCCTTTGTTCACACTCAAAAAGTCTCCAATGTTCGCATTTTTAATGCTTGCACTTGAATATTCACTTTTGATCCCCAAGCCCAATAACAAGTTGTTTTAGTCCCTTAACTCCTTTGAATATATATATATATATATATATATATTCAATGGAGACTTGCACTAGCACATGCATGAAATTAATATGTAGATATACTTATATCTTCATTTTATATGAATTAAAGTTGAAACATGCTTATTAGCAAAATATGAACATTCTACACAAAAAATCTCATAGACTAAGAGTTTGTTGGTCATTAAATATATCACGTTACTTTTTCTTATTTTATACTGTTGATGATTTTGATGGATTATTTAATAATTTAATTTTGTAACCAAGATATCATATAGAAGTAAGTAAGTTTATTTGTGTTATTTGTGTTATTATATTGATCAAAATAAAAATATTTTATCTAATAAATAATTTTTTTATTGGTTTTACTATAAAAGTAACAACCCAAATATTGTAATTAACCACAAGATGAGACTTATATATATATTCAAATGTATATCTTTTTACATAATTAGTAAGGGACTATTAATTACTTTAGTGCTAAGTTTTGGTATCATATTTTTCCAAACATGTTATTGGTTTATAATTAATGATGTTATAAAAAAAACCAATTCTAATATTAAGTTATATGAAAACTAAATATATTATGTGGATCTCATTTAATCCAAAAATTTAAGTTTATATATAAGATGAGAAATTCAGATACCATTAGTTACTCTAATAATGAATGCACGTTTAATTAAAGGGAAAAAATAAATGTGAAGTATAAACACTCACTACATCAGTTTTTATTTTTAGAAGCTGTTTGGTAGAGGGGTTTTAAAAAACCCCCTCTATAATGGTTAAAATGTTTTTTCTTCCAAACATTAGAGCCGGTTAAAAAAAACCCTTCTAATTTAAATTAATAAAAAAATTAAATCTCTCTCTCTCCATCCACTCACCCACACACTACTAGGACCCTCTCTCTCTCGTTTCCCTGAAAGCGAGCTCCATCCGCCGCCGCTCGCTCCGTCGCAACTCTCTCTCGTTTCTCTTTCATCCGCCGCCGCTCCACCGCCGCTCCGTCGCAACTCTCTCTCGTTTCTTTTTCATCCGCCGCCGCTCCACCGCCGTTCCGCCGCCACTCTCTCCCTCCCCCTCTCTCTCTCCCTCTCCCTCTCTCACTGAGCTCCTAAAACGAAAATCACTGAGCTCCTAAAACTCGCGGAGCGCTCGACGTTCCACTCCCTTCTCTTGATCGGCTTCAAGATCGCTGAGCTCTCCACCAAGCGCCTACGTCACCGACTTGTGCTTCTAGGTATTTAAGAAAAAGTGATGATGATTTCGTTTTAGGGCTCTAATTTGATCGATCGATACTGATTTTGTTTTTTGGATTAATGGTTATTCAAGGTCATGGTGGTGTGTGAGCATTGATCCCGAGACTTTGGGTTGAATCACCTATTTCTTGGGGATTTATAGGTTTTTTCCTACTTGGATTTGGATTTGTGTGGTTTTTCCTACTTGTCAGTGAGTATTAATGCTTTAGCCTTCATTTATTGATGACAAATTGTATTATTTCTCTCTTTATCTGATTTAACATCATCATTAAATTATGTAATTCTTGGTTTCATTTGATTTATGGTAAAAACCACAACGTTGAATGGTGGTTTAGTGTTAGCTTGGCACAAATTGAATTACCAATGAAGTTTTTTTCAAGAGAATTGCTGCTCCCTTTTTAGTTTTGAGCAGGTAGTGAATATACAACTCCTCAGGTTCATATTATCCATCATTCATTTTTTATGCTCGGTGTCAATGAAGTGCTCATCCTTAAATAGGTACATTGTCCTTTGTTATGACAGCTTGTACCTTGAGTGCAGGTACTGACAATGGAATGATGGGAAGGTGGGCTTTGAAATCCCTAAATAAAGAGTCAATTGACAGTTTTAATTTCTACATATGATTCTATATCAATGCTTTCTTCCTGGCACTTGATAATGTTAATTTTGTTTGTTACTTTTGCAGTATCAGTTCGAATATCAGGGAAGGATTATTAGAAACATTCTATGGTGTTTATGAGAAAAATCCAGACAGGGTGTGCTTTCTAACTCTTCATATTAATATGATGATTTTATTATTGTTCTAACTTTAAACAAAGTTTTATCTGTTTTGAATCTAATTATTCCTTGGAATAATGCTATTGCTCCATTCTGACTTATGGCATAGAAATGGCACCATAGTGTTAACATAATTTTGAATGATGTTCATCACAAACATGACCTCAGTTGGTGGTGAGTTGATCATCTATGTGAAAAATGAAAACCGTATCGGGGGTTGAAAAGGAAGCAAGTCCTCATTTATAGGTCATTAAAAGTTCATTTTGTTTCTAATATGCACTTTCCATTTGCTGGTTGCTGTAACATGGTCATCTGTGGTATTAAATCATGATGCTTGAAAATGGTTACTGATTTTGTTCAAGGGCTAGGAGCAGATTAAGGTCAGAGCAGTCAAACTTAACAATCGAGTAATTCTCCTAAGAAACAACCTTTTGTTCTTTGGATGAAGTCTTGGCAGTTAAATGAGATCAGCGACAATTCTGCTGCATGTTCATGTTGTTGCTTTTGCTGGAATAAGTTCAACTTTATGAGATCGGAACAACATCAATTTCCTTGTTCAGTCATCTTTTTATACACTGACTATTGAAGTTAGCTGATTAATTTCATTGGGTGTTCATGGTTTTGTTGATTCAAGGAAAGCATTTAATTAGGTCTGTAGATGGTGTCAATGTGGTTAAGTAGTGAGTTATGCATAGATTTAGCTGTTTTTATTTGCTAAATTTTTCTTCTCCATTTTTAAAGATGCTTATGCATTAATGTGGTTTATTTTTTTTTTTTCATTTTGAGTATATCTGTACACTTGTTTAGTGCTTAGCTTTGTTCTTCATTGTGCTTCTTGGTGTTGTGTTTGTGCTTTGTTGTTGATTTTTTTTATTTGTAGGCTTTACTTAAGTGCTTAACTTGTGTGATTTATTCATCAAATGATGTGATTAAGATGATATAATTTCCCATTTTGAAGATCTTAATTGATCTGAGTTTGCTTTGTTTTTTCCAGTGTGATTAACTTGTGATTAATTTATGCATCATTGAATGTAATTTAGTTGACCTTTTTCCTAAATTTCCCCCATTTTGTACTCATTTTCCCAGTTTATATACATTAGCAAACATGTTCGCTGCTTAATTTGTGACCTATGCATCAGATAATGTGATTGAGATGATTTCTTTTCAGGATTTTTGTTGAAGGCTTCTTGTTCAATTGCTTGTACTTCAAGTGAAGAAGAAATTGATGCAGTTTTTCCCAAAAAGTCATTAGACGATAGTTTCTCGAAACTAAATGGAAATGGCTCCGGCAATCCATGGCCATCGTCCCGAAAAACTTATACTCTCGACGCATTCGAAGATGAGTATGGGGGCATTGTCATTAATTCGGAGAAATTACCCCGGAATGAGAATGCCTTCGCTTCTGTTCTTCATGTTTCTCTTTCTCAATGGAAATTAGAGGTGCTTTCGTTTTCATGCTTAGTTTTATCATTTTAGTTTAATTCTTCATATTACATTAGATTGTTACTTTATTTAGTTGTATCCCAATTTGCGTCGTTTTTTGTCGAGTTAGTTGTATCATGATAGTGATTGTGCTCATTCAAACAATTGTTTAATTTCTCTTTAAATGTTTTTCGCCTTTATGCCATGATCGGGAATTCATCTTTGAGTGATATTGTAGGGAAAGAAAGGGGTGTGGCTCAAGCTACCTCTACAATTTTCAGAGCTTGTCCCCATTGCGGTGAAGGTAATACTGATTTCACTGTTTTATATCGACATCTTTTTCGCAATTTTGATTATTTAAACATCTCGAGTGTAATTTCAGCCATCTTTGAATCACTTGCATATTTTAGGAAGGTTTCAAGTATCACCATGCGGAGGAATCATATGTCATGCTAACATATTGGATTCCCAATGAACCTTGCATGCTTCCCGCCAATGCTTCGCATCAAGTCGGTGTTGGGGGTTTTGTCATCAATGCAAAAAATGAGGTAACATGCTTACAATTAATCAGGATGAGTTACGCAAACATGTGTATTCAAATAAAGTGTAGAGCCGGCTTGATACGAGGCGGGTTAGAGGCGGTTCAAAAAACCAACACTAAAGCTATAGAGGCGGTTAAAACCGCCTCTGTAGGGTTTGAAAACCGCCTCTAAATCTCTTTTGTGGTGTAGTGACTTAAAACCAATCAAAACTAAATATATTGAAATGAACTCAAGATTATCTTCAGTCATCAAAGGCACACATTATCATGGCATCATATAGTCTAATTTTGCTTTTATAGATATATAGATATATGTATACACACACATACACACAATTATATATATATATATATATATAAGGAAATATAAAATCAATTGTATCCAACCATGGAAAATTTTAAAATGTGTCATGCCAACATAGAGGTTTTCATGAGGCCAACACCAAAGCCAACAAAAGCTTGCTCATCTTTTCTATTTTTTTTTTTCCTTTTAATTGTATTTATTTATTATTATTATTATTTTTGGTTATGTTGAGTCCACGCATGTGGCAAACATGCCAACATGACCAACTGTTTCCCACCTCATCTCATCAACTTTTTGGTTTAATGGCAACCCAACCTCTGGACCCATCACAATGCAATCCATCTCCATCTTCTTCCCTGTGATGTTGATACACTCATTATCTCAAACTTTATACATTTTATAAAACTTTTTCTTTTTGGTGTCTATAATGGTGCTTATTTGTTTTTAACTAAGATAAAAAGTGTGTGTGTGTATATATATATATATAGCTATGCTATACATAGACAAATAAGTATATATAATCTGATCAAACTAGGTAGTTTCAAAGGTCCTATCTATCATCTTTTTCTCTTTCATGTTTGCCAAACCTAACCTACCTTTAATTAACCTCTCCCCTCTCTATGTATATATATATCATCCTTCATTTAATTATTTCTCTGCTCTTAACAATATATTAATTCATATAAATTTCACTAATAATTATAAATTCTAATTATTATTTTCCTCAACCAGTATATCATATTTAGAATTGACTTTGAATTTTTCTTGTGTTATAATCTTTAATCCAAACTTCTCTTGATACTTGCTTATTATAATTAATTATTTATAAATATCCAAAAACATTATGTGATTCTTTCCGTCATAATTACAATGATTCAAAGTATTTTTTTTATAACATAGATAAATCACCAAACACTCACATTATTTACATCTCAATTCAATCACATATTAGAAAAAAATGAATGGCATAGAGTCAAATATCTTAACCACTCTGCCATTCTTACCGGGACAAAACTCATGTTTCGAATTTATATATTTTATAAACTACTGTAAAAAAATTATAAATAAATATGATTTATTTGCTTTGATTAAAAAAAATAACTGTTTCAAAATATTCAAAAGGTTTAATCAAGAGTATATATATATATATGGTTGAGGTTATCAAGGGGGATCAAGGGAAGGCGGTAGGGGACCCTAAAGGGCCATTTCACTGCCTTTCATGGTTGGTCATTGGTCCCCTAGCAAGCCACTGCCATTATTATTCCAGTGGCTTCCTTTTAAAAACATCAAAACCCTAAGCAAAATTATTAATTAGGACCAAACTTTGAAATGTATGTCCTAAAAGAGAAGCCATGCATGCAGTCATATAGCCCCCACACTGTCCGCCAAAACCATTGCTAGCTCCAACTGAATGTCTGCAAAAGCTCAACTATATCATGCCCCTTTCCTCTTTTCCATCTCCTTATAAATCTCCTCCTCCAAAACCCTATACTTCCACTCTCATCCTCATATAACTCCATATGGATCAAGAAGATGACAAGACCTCACCGGGATTCGGATTCGGCTTCGATATAGAGGAAGACGAGGCGTTATCTCTCTCCGATCTCCCGGTGTCAACCTCCATTGAAGATAAGGTCATAAGTAGGGACAAGAATGAAGACAGTACTATCAAGTCACCAGAGAATGAAGAGTTTGAGTTTAGGACTTGGGGTTCTTCCGGGCTGTGTGTCGCCGATGAAATCTTCTTCAAGGGCCGAATACTTCCTCTTCAGCCGTCGATAAGTTCCGATACTTGTGTCTTTGCGCCTAGCCGGAGCTCAAGCAGCAGCAGCAGAAGCAGTAGTTGCATTAGCAGGAGTCACTCATCAAGTAGTAGTAGTAGTACTACCGGTGGCCAGATAGTAGCTCCAAGACCACATGCAACAATCTCTAATAACTTTTATGCTCATCCAAGTCCAAGTCCACAGCTCCGGCGAGCTAATGCTGGCCGGAGAAGCACTGGTTCAGCCCCGGTGGGGTGGTCTGCGTTTCGGTTGGGTCTTGTACAAGCTCCGGAGATAGAAATACATAATCTGAGAGCCCGGAGAGTTGCCAGTGTTGATCAGAGTAGTAGTACAAGTACTATAGGTAGTAGAAGCTTTAGAGAGCTCTGTTTTAGTAGTGTTGTTAAGCCAAAGAGCAGTACTGTTAACAGTGATCAAAACAGTGGTAAGGTGGTGGAAGAGAAGAAAGCCCCTTTGAAGTTCTTTGGATTAGGGTTTGCATGCAAGTGCTCTCCTGAGTCAGTGGAAGAGCATGAACAGAAGATGATGATGATGATGATGAGGAAGAAGAAGAAAAAGAAGAAGAGTTCTTCTGAAGAGAAGAGAGGAGAAAGTGTAAGGCAAAGGAGAATATTTGAATGGTTGGAAGAGCTTACTGTTGCAAGGATGATGGTGTGATAGATTAAAGTTGCTTCTTACTTAAAGCCTCCTCTTTGCTAGCTTTTTTTTTTTTTTTTTTTTCCTTTCTTCTTTATATATATATATATATGTTGGGTCTTTTTTTCTTGGATTTGGAGCTTTTTTTCTTTCTCAGGGCACTGACATGTTTTCATGCATGTGCTGTTAGCTACTTTTGTTTTTGAGAGATGATGGCAAGTTTGTGAACATACAGCTCCAATTCAGTGAGTTTCAGACAACATGAGAGCTTTTGGTGTATGTAGACTTTGAGTTGTGTTTGGATTAAGGAAAGAAAAGAACAAGGCATGAAGGGGTGTTGTTCCCTTGTTCTTTCACTTTATTTTACTAAATATTCCCTCTGTTATAGTGTCTATTTAATTCAGTATACTGACTTCATTTTTTTTGAAAGAAAAATGGTTTAACATGAACACTACTCCCAGATGGGAGAGTTGGTATTTCATGCCTTTTTTTAAAAAAAAAAAACTTAATATGCTCAAAATTATGTGTGGATATATTATCTTGAAATTAATTACTTGCTAGATATTTTTATTTTATATCTTACTTCAATTCGGATAATTTTGTCAAATGAAACTAAATAGGAATTTGCACTTTTTGTGTGCTTTACAAAGTGAATATATGAAAGACATCATATTGCTCTACTTAAACACAAGAAAGAATTGGGGAGCTAGTATTAATGCTCATAATTGTTCAAAAATTACTTACAATAGATTCTAACGATACAAATTCATTGAGACATCATCCACTCGGTGATCATTTTCTAACCAATTCAAATACATTGGGAACTAACTAATGTTTTTACCATATTATGATATTTTTCATTTAAATAACTTAGAATATGTTTTGATAATAAGCATGCCAAACTGAGTCTAGATTTTTATTTCTCTCAACTTGTCCTTATAAGCCAGTAACAATGTAATCTAAGGTGAAAATGCGGCATGCCTTAACTCTATTTCTGCTTATATATAATCTCATGTCCTTTTGTGTCATCTTGTTTTGTACTTAAAATATAATATAAAATAAAACAAAAAATAATATGCGGACATGTCATTGAGACAATATAGATATAGACTCACAGAGATCGAGAGGCACAAGAAGACAAAACTTAAACCAAAATCAATGTCATAATTAACATAATTATAAGTCATTGGTTGGTATCAATGCTCCTCTCCCATGTTATCAGGGTCCACTCTCTCTTTGGCTTGTCCCAATAATGTTCTCAATAAGATGACAATGTGTCACCCTCCTAGCTAACCACAACCAAACCACAATTTGTCATGCAAACTCATGGGCCACCTTCTTCCAAAACCTTCAATTATAGAACATGTACATATGCACATATAACTCCCCAACATTCATGTCATATATATATATATATATCTCCCAAATCTTTCTGAAAATTTTGAAGTATTATTTTTTAATTATATGCTATTTATATGTGTGTGTGTGTGTGTGTGTGTGTGTGAAATGTGCTCAATCTCCCAAAAATACCACAATGCCACTCAATTGCAGAAACATTATTCTCCCATGCTTTAATTATTGCTTATCATGACCCCATTCCCATCAATGTCAAGCTTCATAAGAGCATGCTCAAATGGCACAAACTTAGAGGAGAAACAAAGTATATCTACATCTATATATATATATATATATATATATATGTTTTCATACATATCTACTAGCTAGTTCTTATTACTTGACTATGCTTACCATTTACTGAGAAGGCATGCACAGTTTGAAAGAAAGAAAAAGAAAAAAAAAAAAAGAAGCTTGAAAAGAAGAAAAGGGAATGATTCCATAGAGTGACCTTAATATGTGTGCTATGACTAACTAAACTAGAAAAGGATAGAGCATGAGCTCAAAGATGGGGAATGATTCCCTTCTTTTCTTTTTGGAAAGGAAGGTGCAGTGTTGTGTCCTTTGCTTTATCAGCAACTGTGATTCATAATAGTGTTTTGTGGAAATACTTTGGCACTCCTAGCTAAGTGACAACCTTGGCTACCCCACAGTGTCTTCTGTTGAAGTTCATGCATGGTTAAAATCATATATATATCACTACACTATTTTTTATTTTTAGAAGTGGTTTGGTAGAGGGGTTTTAAAAAAACCCCTCTATAATTGTCTAAAAGTTTTTTTCCCCAAAATTTAGAGTCGGTTTAAAAAAAACCCTTCTAACTTAAATAAATAAAAAATTAAAACACACACTCTCTCTCCATCCACTCAATAACACACATTCACCCACTCACACACATTCACCCCTCTCTCTCTCTCTCTCTCTCGCCTCAAAGAACTTCAGCCGTTCACTCACTCTCTCTCTCTCTCTCCTTTCACTCTTTGAAGAAGACAAACTCTCGTTCCGGAGAGCTCCATCCGCCGCCGATCTCTCTCTCTCTCGTTTTCTTGAAGACAAGTTTCATCCGCCGCCGCTCACTCGCTTTGAAGACGAGCTTCATCCGCCGCCGCTCTCTCTTGTTTCCCTTTACTGATTTTGTTCAAGGGCTAGGAGGAGATCAAGGTCAGAGCAGTCAAGCTAAACAATCGAGTAATTCTCCTAAGAAAAAACCAATTAGTTTGGAAGATGAGACTTGGATCTTGAAAGAAGTTTTCAAGATCAAAGCAGTGATTTCTAATGAAGATGAGGTTCTGATCTCCTTTCCATTCTCTCTCTTTATCTCTATTTGTTTTACTGTTTTTTAGGTTAATTACTTTATGTTGTTCATCATTTGATTTGGTTGTAAATGAATTGTTGTTGTGGTTTGTGATTTAATTGGAAGTTGAAGTAGATCGTGCAGCGTTGAGGAACATCTCTGTTGATTGAATTGCAAGTTGAAGTTCATAATTGGTGCAGTTTGGAAGAACATTTGTGTTCATCTTGATTGGTTTTTTTTTTCTCTGTAATTTAATTCATTTCTTGTTTGAGTTCTACTTGATTGGTTTATCATCTTTATAGTTTTTATGATAATATTCTCCTTGATTGTGTGATTTCTTTGATGGATTGCAGTCAAAGATGGTGTTGCTCAAATCTCTGAGAAGGTTGCAGTTGATTGTGGTTTCCGTGGAGACTCTCTATGTATAAATTGAGTATTTCTGTTCTGCATTCTTGTTTCTGATCCAGGGTTGTGAATTTTAGAGTGAGTTGTTTTAGTTTTGAGCTCTGCTTCATTGCTAATTTGTGTTTAATTTCAATCTTAGACAACTGAGATAGGAAAGGCTGTTAAGGGTTTGAGAAGAAGAACACAATCAGACGACACGGAGGCTTGCACTGTCTCTCATTCTGTGAGTTTCTAATACTATTTTTGGCTTTGACAGTGCAAAGTTTTTGCAATAATTATTGTCGAGGAATGTTGTATCTGCATGAAATAATATATACATGTTATATTGTGATCAATAATATATATATATATGCATGATATTTGAATGAAGCATGTCTGGTTTGCTATATTTATTAATTGTCTCTCCAATTATCAGCAATCGCCAAGTCAACAGCATATCAATGATCATTGCTTTTCATCAAATGTTTTAGTCATCCTATTCCTTAATATGAAGATGCATACTTCAGGATATTCTCAATTGCATGCATGGATTTTGTTTCATTTCCTGAACTACATATTATACTCTATCAATAAAAATAGAGAAAATAGTTATATTTTTAGATTCCTGAACTACATATTTAAAAACTTAAGAACAATATCGATTTTACTTTGAAGATATATTGAGGTGCTAAAGGTTATTTGAATTGTTTATCAATTTATATTAAATAATTAATTCATACAATTGCAAGGGCAGCAAAAGCTCGTTTTTTATTTTTGGTGGTTTCTCGATATTTGTAGGATTGAAAGAGTTTAGATGATTGCAATATTTTACAAGGTACCAAAGCCAATGGGCATTAGGATTGACCTATGACACTGGATTGAGCTTAGGAAAACATATTGTGTTTGGTTTTGTTTGGAAACCCAGCTATTAGAAAGCAAAATAGAGAGAATCTCTTCAGTTATATGGAGCATCTCAAATCCATTATCCATGAGAAACTAATTTTGGTTCAACAAAGACAAAATTAAGTTGAACACCAAACTACTGAATTAACTAGTTAAGTATAAACTGAAGAATGAGGCCCAAAGAAAACAAATGCAAAATTATATCAGCAAAAGATATATCTAGAACAAAATCACCTCAATCCTATTGCATAACTAAAATAAGAAACTCAGTTTTTGGATATCCAAAGAGTACACTTCAATTTTTAAGTAGGACATAAACTTTCTGGTTGGCTTATTTTTAACTGTCAAACAGAGAGACTGAATGGCAAGATTGAAGTCTACAAAATATCAATTCATATGATGTCTGGTGGCAAATAATTTACATTAAGAGGTTGCCTTTGCATTTAAATAAAAAAAAAAAGCTGGTCAGAGCAATAAAAAATAGAGATGCATATGCTTGTAATTACTTCACTAAAAGTTCATTTCAAGCTAAGTAACACTGCAATCCGTCAAAGAACAGATGGTTACAATAAAGGTCCCAGAGACCAGATCTTGCATTAAGAAAAGAAGACATATCAAATTAAATGAAGCATGGTGCTCTTGACCAATAAGAGTAAAAATACCTTCACAATAGATATTGCTGCTGAAATTGGATCTCTCACTCCAAGGACAGTCCAGACAAGTGAATTGTCAGAACCAGCAGGAATTACTCCAATAGGAATTGAAATTGCTTCTTTTTTATCACCTCGACTAAGTAAGCCATTGAGAACCTGCCTCATCAGATAAACTCATTAAGTCCAAAATCTATAGTTTTTTTTCTTGAAAATCAATAAACTCAGAGTAAATATATATCAAAGGTAAAGAAAGGAAACAGTCAACACATAAACCTGATTTGAGACACATAAATTTAAGAAAAACATAACAAGATAGCTTAATGTGATTACTAGTTAACGGACATTATCATTCGAAAAATTCTGAATCTAGATAAATTCATTTTTTACAAATACCTGATTATAGGATGCTTCAATCAGTAGTGGTATATGACATAGCAGCCTTAGGTATTTATCTAAGAGGTAAGATGAACATCTAGAACCATTGACGATTAATAAAGAAGATCTTGCCTCAATAAGACCAACAAGTCAAAAATGGAAAAGAATAAGGTTAAATAAACACATAACTAACCTCATTTACAATTCCATCACCACCAACGCACACAATTCCTATAAACCAGAAAATAAAACCATCATAAGCCAAAAATGCAGTAACAAATTAGAAGCATCCTAGATATTAAAAACATAGGAGTGGAAAAAACCATCCGGGCAGGTGCTGAAATCAACAGTTGAAGCAAGAGTTCTAGCATGACCAGCAGAAGTAGTTTTAACTACTTCCATCTTGAAACCTGCAAGCTGTGGTAAGTTGATTATAAATTTAAGTGAACAATATGCGTTAAATATGACAAAAATTGCTTCTAACCATCCAAGGAAAAAAGAAAAGAGGATGGAGGAACAGAGCATAAGAGAAAACGTAAAAAATTATATATTAAAAAAAATCAACATACTTAAGAGCCATCTTGAGCCATGTGAAGAAACTCATACTCTACTTGACAATAGAATAGCCAAACCAGAATACTTCAAATCTGAAACCGTACCAAGTTTATCCAGACCTGTCCTAAGCTAATTTGTTAATATTCCAAAGTCTTCCGAATTGCAATGAAATGGCAAATGGGGGGCACTAAAGAACAACAAAATCATTCAACTTAAGGCAGAGAGATATTTGAAATTGAACCAACATTCTCAAATGTGCAAAACGATACCATGAGGTACTGAAGATTTTTTTCTGTAATATGTTTATTGAAGAAAGCAACAAATTGTTAATGTCAGATTGAGATGTTGAAATTAGCATTGACACGGTTTGAAAAGACACAGTTGCAAGTATTAAAGTGGACTATTCTGTAACTCCAAATGGTTTTATGTGCTTCTACCTGCTTCTATATCCTAATTGAAATTGAATTTGAAAAACAAAACCAATTAACCACATTTATAGGGAAACAATGCCTAACGATCTCCCATGCCACTTTTTGCTTTCAATTTTTTAGGAAGATATTTTTGTGCACTAGCTGCAATATTCAAACACAAAATGCCACATAATACCAGAAAATATGAAAGTTCGTTGATTGTTTATTGAGGAAAAAGCCATATTACTAAAGAAAAAGAACTACACCTTTGATCCTCTGGGAATTGAAAAGATCAGAGGAAGAATTAGCACAATTTAGTTCTCAAATTACAGCTATTAGAAACTAAGTAAAACATGTTCATGCTAAACTGACCTGGCAAATCAGCTTTACTTGTTCCCATTTAGCATTGTTTGATTTTTGTTAATCAACAGCCTTTCTTATAATGTGTTTGGACAACAACCTTTTCATGATCATCATCTCAATATTGTTTTATTAATGTCCTTTCTCTTTATGTAGAGAATATTGTTCGATATGGTTGGTTGATTTGTCTTTAATTAATATTAGCAATCTGGATTTGAATAAGTCTTTGTTTCAAGAAATTAAGGGTCACTTAGTTTTTTTGTGAGTGTTATGAACCATAAATATATACTTACAATGCACTACAAGAACCATTCAGTTAGGTTTAATCCAAACAACCAAAACTATTCATTGTGAGGAGGGAACTCTTAAGTGATAGAACTGATTACAATCAAAATAGCTTTTGCCTTGTCTTTCGCCCAAGTTCAAACATATACTGAAATTTGACAATGATATAATTGTGCACATATATATATAGTTTCTTTGATCATGTGGAAGAGTTCAGTAGATGCATAAATCATGCTGAATCAGAAATTTGCATTTTGTGAATAGTTAGGTGAGTATTGAATAAATAGAAGGCAATTAAGAAATTGAGAACAGTACATACATACATACATATATATGTAGTTCTTATATTGCAGTACGTGAGGGAGCTGATGCAGTCATGCTTTCTGGTGAAACTGCTCATGGAAAGTATGAAGATATCTTTTGTGGGATTTTGGTGGGCTTTGTTTTTTCCTTCCCTACCTCTCCTCCTTCCTCCCAGTATATATTTTCATAACAAAATAATACACACACACACACATATGCTACATTCACAGAACACCAACCTTCAACCCTTCCTCCCAGTTTTGTATGTTTTGAATTTAGCAAATAAGTGGGAGTAAGTTCATAAGGAGGTTTTTAGAAAATCAAGCTTTATTTAATAGGTGTGTGTCTTTGAATCTGATATCTTAATGTTTTACCACATTGTCATGCCTTTCATCTCGGTGGTAATTGCATTAATGCTCCACTAAATGAATAAGAATATAAAAGGAATTTAATCTATTGCTTTTGTGCAATGGCTATAATATTGTCTATTATTGCTTGGCTCATGTTATTGCTTAGCTTATATTCTCAATGGCAATGTGTTGGTGCTACAGATGCCTCGAAACACTTTTTCTAGAAGAAAGTTTGATTGTTGAAAATGACGCCGAATGGCTGCATGAGCTTGCTTCCAACAATACGGTTCTTGAGAGTTTGAACTTCTATCTGAGGGAGCTCAAAATTGTCCCATACCAAGCACTTGAGCTACTTGCTAGAAATTGTCAGTCTTTGGTTTCCTTAAAGATCAGTGACTGTGATATGTCGGAGCTAATTGGGTTTTTCCAAGCTGCCAGGATGTTGGAAGACTTTGCTGGAGGTTCATTTGATGAACATCCGGGAGAAGTGAACAGCAGGTACACAAATGTCTAGTTTCCTCCAAGGTTATGCCATATAGGTCTGACTTTCATGGGGACCAATGAGATGCCTGTAATATTCCCTCTTGCTGCTAGTGGAAATTTTCTTGTCATTAGATTCATTGAAGTTTTCTTGTTTCTTGCTATGTGTTGGGCGTGATAAATTTGTGCATATGTCTTTGTATCATTTCATAATCGTCGGGACCTGTCCTGTAAAAAAACAATTTTCTCAATGATTAATAACATTTCTAGGATTTGCTTCTCTTTTTAAATGTGTGTGTTGTGTGCTTGTGTTTTAAGAAATGGGATGCATGATTAAGCATGCATACATGTGTATTGAAATATAATTTTTTATTTTTAATTTTTAATTTTTTTAAATTGTTTTAGAGGTGGTTATAACCGCCTCTACTGCTTATAAGTTATAGAGGCGGTTATAACCACCTCTATAGCTAATAATTTTTAATTTTCACTAATTGTTTTAGAGGCGGTTATAACCGCCTCTACAGTTTATAAATCCTAGAGGCGGTTATAACCGCCTCTAAAACAATGACAATAGAATGAAACATTATTAACTATAGAGGCGGTTATAACCGCCTCTATTATAGACACGGTTATAACCACCTCTATAGTTAATAATTTTTAAGTTTCACTAATTGTTTTAGAGGCGGTTATACGCCTCTACAGTTTATAAATCCTAGAGGCGGTTATAACCGCCTCTAAAACAATGACAATAGAATGAAACATTATTAGCTATAGAGGCGGTTATAACCGCCTCTATAACTTAATATTTTCGAGACGGTCATAACCGCCTCTAAATTTGGAATAAAAAACCGCCTACATATTTAAAGCTTACCCCGATGGTTGTTAAAAACCGGCTCTAAAGTGTAGAGCCGGCTTGATACGAGGCGGGTTAGAGGCGGTTCAAAAAACCAACACTAAACCTATAGAGGCGGTTTTAACCGCCTTTGTAGGTTTTGAAAACCGCCTCTAAAACTATTTTGTGGTGTAGTGTATATATATATATATATATGAGATGGTGGTAGGAGAGCTTGTTATATCTTAACAAGTAGGATAGTGACTTAATACCAACAAAGAGCACTATTACATGTATATGATAGAACAAGAGAGGAAAAGGTTCAAAGTTTTTTTCTTTGAGGTGATCACAGCATCCAGAACAAATTCATGCTTGTTTGTTTAATTATTATTATTTATATTCTTAATTTTCAGCAGAAACCAAAGAGTTTTGTTTGCTTGTTTAGATAGTGACATGAAAGTTAATTCATCAAAGATGAAAAAAGTGCTTTTAATTTTATGGCTGAAGGCTTCTTGGCAGTTAATCAATTATATTCTTTGCCTGCAACTTTTGCTCTTAGTTCGACTAGATTGTCAATACCAGTACTTTAATTTGAGCAGTACTTGATTTTGATGTTAAGAGAATTTAAAACTCTCTTTTTTTTTTTGTTGTACATTGAATTATTATAATGTGGCTAACTTATACATCACAACTTTAAATCATTCTTTTTGAATTAATTTAATATATATCTATATAGTTTTTTCTCATATAATTCAATTAAAAACCATTAAAACAAACTACATATGATGCATGAGCTATCAAATTAAAAGAGACAACAAGAACTTATATATAGGAAAGCCGAATAACTTTCATTACTCTTTATTTATAATATATATATATATTAGGAGCTAGAAATTAATTATTCAGGCTTTATATATATATAAAGGAAGATGATGACCATGATTGATCATCTACGCATCTATAAAAAGTTGATCATGAATAATAGGATGATGATCAGTGGATGAAGGATTAATCCTTGTAGCAGTAGTAGCAGGATGTTCAACTCCTTCCAAGCTCCTGAACCAATGAGTTTGTTGAAAGGTGGCAGCTCCTTCAGGGATGTCATCCATCACCCATTCACAACCCTTTGGATAATAAATCCCTGTCCGTGGGTCTGGCATCCACCATCCACCACCACCTGCAGCCTCTGATGATCTTCTTCCCTTCTCTTTCTCTTTCACTTCATTCATCATCATCTTTTCTTCCCTTTTCTTATTCCCATACCTTCTCACTTGTTTCATCTCCCTTCATAATTATAACCAAAATGTTACCAAAAAAGCCATATAAAACAATATATATATATATATATATATATATATATATATATATATATATATATATATATATATATATATATATATATATATATATATATATATATAAACAAACTACAGCATATATATTGTGATGAGTGATTAGTGATTAATAAGAAGCAACAATGAGTTACCAGAGAAGCCTTGTCTTTGAATTCCCAAGTGTGGATCTGCTCATATAGAAGCACTACTCTAGTGTAGATCTATTGAGTGATTTTTCTGAATTCCCATGCTAGGCCTCCTTTTATAGAGAAGTTATCACCAAAAAAAAAAAAAAAATTTGAAAGAAAAAACTTTTGCCACCTTTGCATGAAGATGATGAGACATTGATGATCAACCGGCGGTGCAAGTTCGATTACGCGTAAACACAGCGTTTTCGATCGGATGACTAATTAATAATGCTTCAAAGGATCTGATTCTCTTTGCACGGCTGCACTAGAGTGTGTACTTAGACTTGAATAAAGTTTGCATTATGGAGAAAGATAAAAAAAAGAGAGTAGATCTTATTCTGATCAAAAGAACACTTGGATTCTGAAAAAGGAGAAATTACTATCTTTGCTGTTTGTATTATTTGTCAAGCTATTGAGAATTTTCCTAAGACTGTAAAAGGAAATGAAATCAAGGGAAGGGGAGTTCACTGCTAGAAAATCATTGCAGTGACTATGAAATGGCTCAATGGCATGCCATTATATACTAATAAATTTGTCTGCTTATATATAAATAGATGAAGTCACACTTGCATATCTAATTGCTTAATTTAAACTAGTTAGCATTAGTTTATTAATATGGTGATCATTTTCAGAATTTATCTACTCTCCTTATGGATAAGTTCTATAGAGACTGATATTCTCATCTGAAATTCTTATTCCCCATCCATTCCCTATCTTTCTTTCTTTGACTGGAATTATTGATCTACTGAAAACTATTGAAATATAAACATATACATATAGGAAGAACTTTATTGTCATGAAAAGGTGGCATGAGCTTCAATGAAAAACAGTACTATTTCTTAATTAGGCTAGACTTTGCTTTCTTATTTAATCCCACTATTTATTTATTTATTATTAAAAAAGGCGATTAAAATATTCCTCTACAATGAGATAAGATTATATATAATAGAATTATTCTTTGGAGTACTAAAATTAAGTACCATTGAAAATACTTATAAGCTCTGATTAAATTATAATAAAAAGTCAAATTTTTATTGTAAACCATAATTCTTTAGTGAGTTCACAAAATAATCATTAGCTTTTATAATCCTATTTAAAAAATTATTAACAAACTTCTATATTAAAGTAATTATATAAAAAATTTAGCCAAGGGTTATAATTTGGAATAATCGAGCAACTTGTTAGTAAACGAGTGTAAAAACTAGAACTTCTAATTATAATATTTTCAAGGGTATAAATGCATAGACAATTTCTATAAACAATCTAATTGAAGAGAAGAATCTCTATTGAATCAGAGGAGAAGAAGGGCGAAAGAGATCCATGGGGGGCGGCAATGGCCAGAAGGCGAAGATGGCTCGCGAGAAGAACCTAGAGAAGCAGAAGGCAGCCAAGGGTTCGTTTTTTCCCCAATCTCCTTTCCTTGTTTTGCAGTCTATCTTGTTCTCTGAGCTTCGCGCATCTATGGCGGTGCAGGCAGCCAGCTTGAATCTAATAAGAAGGCCATGAACATCCAGGTTCTCAATTTTCTTTTACTACTTTTGTTATTTCATTGTTTATTTTAGAAAAGATTGAATTTTTCGTTGGTAGTGCCCTAACCCTAATTTCGTTAATGTTAGAGGTGAAAAGTTTGTTTTTTTATTTTTATCTTGTGATTATACTGGAAATTTCTTTGTTTTCCTTGTTTCTTGGGATGGATTAATTAAGTTCATGTCTGGAATTGAAGGTTGGAATCAAGTGTTTAGTGTATTTAGAGAGTAATTTCTGGATTTGGATCAAAAGCAACTAGTCAAGGAGGTTGATGGTTTTGGAATCCGTTGAATTGTGGTTAATGTGCCTGGATGTGTACTAGGAAATTGACACACAAGACTGACTATTTTGTAGATTTATTAGGGGGGGAAAAACCGAAGAACTGATTGCTATCCTTTATTTTCGCATGATCTAAGTGCGTTTGGTTGAGGATATTGTTCTATATGTTAGCATTTAGTTTCAATGAGAACATAACCGCGTAAAAAATTTCATCATTTATTCTTATATACAGTAATGGAGGTGGAGGATTTTGTTCTTTATGTTAGCATTGAAAATTCATCGATGAGAACAGAACTAGGTTTTGCATATGTTCCTTGATAAATTCTATGTTGCTTTACTGTAAATTTTGTGGTTTTGTGGTGAAGTTTGTTGGGCATCATGATATATAGAAAAGAGTGAGTATGGGTTTGTGTGTGTCTTTTAGTGGTGGGTCTAGAGTTTGAACTTCATGGCAGACTTGTCAAATTAGTCGGCTGTTTCAACAGTTTAAGCAATTATGAATCAATGGTCATGACTCTTAACTATGAAAAGACTAAACTTTTAGTACTTCGTTTATGATTGTCTTTTGCTTGTCAATATTATTTATGTTTGTAATTGTACTGATTTACCTGAAGATTCTGGCTTGGAGCAAGCAATTATGAATTAATGGTCATAAAGTGCAGGAGGACTTGCTCTTTTTTTCTTCTTTGTAGCGCTGTCCTTGCATGCAAAGTTATGCTATTTAATTAGTTGTGCTATATTCTTTATATTTGATCTTTTCTCGTAGTGACTATTTCCTTTTGTTCTATAGATCTTATAATGAAAAACATGATAGCATTTTTGTTGGGGAAAGTGTCCAAAGTCAGCTATGAAATTTTACAGTGATGAGCACAAATGAAGTGATAAGTAGGCCATGCTGATTTGATTTAGGTCAAAATGTACCGCAGTACGTACTGGATTTAATTGCTGAAGATAGATCATATATTTAATATGATATACCTATCCAGAAATATCAAATTGGCCCAACTCTAGTCATGGAAGTTATTGACAACCAAATCATGAAAACTATTCCATCTGTGATTCGTTCTACGGGGATAGAAATTCTTGAACTATATGTTTGGAAGCATTTGCACTTCCCTGGTTTAGTTAGTTATTTAGTATGTGTTTTTTCGCTAGGCTGACTAATGATTAATCAGATATATAGAGGATGAATGATGACTTCCCTTTTTCTCTTACAGAATGATTTATTCTTCCTTTTCTCTACTTCTGAGAAAAATATATAATCTCCTTAACAGCAGAGAGACATGTCAGAGTTGATTGGTTGTTGTGTTAATTTTATTTTTATATTTATGCTACCAGATTTAGCTCAATGAACAAAACTAGTGTTTTCTTAGGACTCATTGGTGTTTTTGAAGGTAATGGGCTGGATAGCATTTATGGTCACTTGCCTGCTTATACAGCTGCATTTGTGGCCGTGGTGAATACTTACTCTGTAGTTTGGTTGGGTAGCTGCTTTTGCATCATAGCCACTTAACCACATTTTGAAATGATGGTTGGGGATGTGATTGATTCATAAAGGGAAATTAGTCTTACTGCTGAAAAGCACAATGAAGATATGTGCTTGATAATTCAGACTTTTACTGGATTCAAGCCACAGTGCTTGGGAACTATGAAATCTTAATTCACCTTGACCTTGTGCTCAGGCAAATGAACATGCCAGGCTCTGTAGCTTCTGTTTCCTTTTTGCATGAATTCAGATGCCTTCTTTTCAATATTTCAACCATAGGGAATGAGCTGAGGAAGGAGAACCGATGCCTTTTGGATTACTGCAGAGTTGGAATTGGACAAAGAACTGTTAACACATTTAGTAGGACCTAGGCTTCCTTTTGTTATATTAACATTCCACAAACATGCTGCAATGTTCTCATCCAATCCAACCAGTATCCTTATAATCAGAAACTATCTCATCACCCGTTTTTGCTCGGATTTTCAATATGACCACAACTACATCTTTATTAAGATTAGTGTTTTTTCCCTATTCTAATTCGTTTCGCTGTTTATAATTTCAGTGCAAGATCTGCATGCAGACGTTCATGTGCACCACATCAGAGGTGAAATGCAGAGAGCATGCAGAAGCAAAGCATCCTAAGAACGACTTATTTCAATGCTTCCCCCACCTCAAGCAGTAATAACCAAGAATTAAACATCAAATCCTATCGAAAAACATAATGGATCTTGATAATGATGTGTTTACTCTGGTTTGAACAACATGGAACAAGACCTGTGGTCTCTCTTCCATCTTCAGCTAAATTATGGTCATGGTGTTTTGACAGTTTCTGTGAAGTTGATAATTTTTTTTTTCTTGAAGTTTCCTATGTCATGGAACTGTTTGGATGCTGGAATTTTTTAGTTTTTAAAGAATTATTATATGATTGTCCACTAAACTTCGTCAACCACTCCCACTTGTGTTTGGTGCTGCGTGGGAATTCAATACCATGGACAGGTGCTTGTTTCTATTCCTCTAATAAGTGGATGCTTAGTGCTTCATTATTGATAATGCTTTTGAAAAGGATTTCTATGACTACATATATATATAGTTCTTTTTTTATTTTTCTTTTTGACTAAGGACCTACTTTTGCAAAGATTTATCTAAGGGGAATTATATTGATGCTGATTATTGAAATAATTAGGTTTTAGTAATTCTAGTTTTTTCTTTTGTTTTGGTTTGTATAATCCAGTCTCTTTTGTGAGAATATTTGGGTGGGTTTGGTTCGCCGAAGTGGAGACCGAAGTGACTGAAGTGGGAAAGTGGCCACTTTCAAAACCTTCCACTTCAGTGGTATTTCGGTATTCTACTCCACTCATTTTTTATGTTTTTATAAATTTTTTATTATTTTTTCTAATTTGTTTTATTTTTATTTTTATTGTTTATTGTTTTATTTTTAAATTTTTTAATTTTTGCAACAAAATTAAGATTTTAATTTAAAAAAATTTGCATTAAATCAAATATAATAAATAATTTATTTATAAACTATATTTTTATTTTTTTTATTTCTAACAAAGACAAAAAAAAAATTCATAATTCATCACTTCCCTCAACCAAACACCATGGAACTAAAGACTTCCAAATGAAAATTTCACTTCAATCGAAATCACACTTCCAGATTTCATCACTTCGGTGGACCACTTATGAACCAAACACGTTTGTGTGTGTATATCCATTCCTGTGTAATTCATCTGCATATGCTTTTTCTTTCTCAACATAGAATTATTTTGTATCCTGTTTAAAAATCAATCTATTGTTTATCTATCCAATTGATTTAGTGAACAAAATAACATAATAATATTTTTAATTTTTAAATAGCCAAAAATACCATAGATTCAAGTAGTTATATCATGTACTAAATTTAATTTATAGAATATTATCAGAAAAAATACATATGTTTTTCCAAAGGGTTTTTGCAGTGGCATATAGGATCAAAAAAACAAAAGAAAAGAAAAGAAAAACCTTTATCAAGAGCTGCATGATAATATATTTATTTTCATATTTAATATAAATTATATATTATTTTCTTAGATTTAAATACTTAATTCACTACCCTATTTATTATACACACAAAAATGAAATACTCCCTTTGAGAGATGCATGTCTAGTGGGTCCCAATAATATTATCCACTAAAAAATAGCCACGTCATCATGGACCGAAGTACACAGTCAGCAAAACAAACACTTTCCGCACGCCAGACCAAACCCACTACACTTTCCACGGCGTTGACCAAAGACCAACCGGCGCGTTGACCGTCAAAAGCACCACCTTCTTCTCCATTATCACCACCATCTCCTGCTCCTCCTGCTCCTCCTCCTCCTCTCCCCCTCTCCAATGGCTTCCCTTCTCCTCCCCTCCCTCCTTCTCCTCCTCGCCGCCCCTCTCGGCATCTCAACCAACTCCGAAGGTAAGCGTGCCCTAACACTAAAATCCTACGAAAGCTCCCTCCTTTTTATCCCGATCTAAGTTTTTAGGGCTTCCTTTCAATCTATGAACAGGTGAAGCTTTGCATGCTCTGAGAGCCCGTCTCAGTGACCCCCGAGGTGTCCTACAAAGCTGGGATCCCACCCTTGTCAACCCTTGCACCTGGTTCCATGTCACTTGCGACAACAACAACCATGTCATCCGTGTGTGAGTTCAATCAATCAATGGATTTGGATTTGTTCTTGTTCTTGATTTCACTTTCTATTGTTTTATTCTTTCTGGATGGTTGTTTTTTGTTGTTTTTTTTTTGCAGGGATTTGGGGAATTCCAACATTTCTGGACCACTGGGTCCTGAACTCTCCCAGCTCCAACACCTCCAGTACTTGTAAGTACTTCAATTTCATAATCTTTGATGTTTGATTCTAGGACTTGTAAATTGAGGAATGGATGTTGGTGTTTATTGTTGCAATTTGTAGGGAGCTTTATAAGAACAATTTTGAGGGAACGATTCCTGAAGAATTGGGTGATTTGAAGAACCTTATAAGCATTGATTTGTATGACAACAAGCTCCATGGTAGTATTCCTAAATCCTTTGGGAAGCTGAAGGCACTCCGATTCATGTAATGATTTTCTCTTCTTCATTTTTTTTTTCTTTTTTGGGTGGTTTATATTTGGTGGGAATTGGATGTTAAGCAAAACTATTTTGCTCGATGCAGGCGTCTCAATAACAATAAACTTACGGGGTCAATTCCGAGAGAACTTGCCAAATTATCAAACCTCAAAGTCCTGTAAGCTACAAAACTAGAAAGAATATAGCAGTTTGGAGTTTGAATTTTCAATTTCTAATAGAGTTATGAAGTATGGACTATGCTTTTATTGCAGTGATGTTTCAAATAATGATCTGTGTGGAACTATCCCAGTTGATGGTCCTTTCCCCACTTTTCCTTTCCAAAGGTAAGAAAGGACAGACCTTGTTTATAATCAACTTCTGTAATGTTTGGTTGCATTGCCCAGTATATTTTGGATGGATGTGTTTGATTTTGATGCTATTTATATGCCTTGCATTGCATGAAGTGATGGTTTGGCAAGTTGAGGTACTTGTACTTAAAGTCAGATTTTTTGTCTATGTAAATGAAATACTGGTTCAGTTATAGGTGACGTACATGGACATACATGATTCTTAATTAATGGTATGGTTTTCAGGCAGGTGAATGTGAAGCTTTCCTATATTAAACAATCATTGCTGCTTTCCTAGTGACATCAATGGCTCCCATATTGTGAAAGTAATATCATAATGTTGAAGGAGACCATTGAACTTCAATATGATATTTTGTTCTGGTCTCTGTATTTCTATTGTTGTGAGATTAACATCGCTCAACTTTACTGTTGCAAAATGATCTTTCCTATCTTGGAGGAAAATGTTTTCTTGCTCTGGCAAGATCAACTATCTCATCTCTATCAAGAGTTCATATCAAATTGTTTATTCACAAATAGATTTTTGCAGGAAGTGACTGCGTCATTTATTATTTCTTATTGTTTGGAGATTTAGCTATTCAATTGATTGAAGTTTATATTTAAATTTGTTTCTTCTGACATAGCGATACCTGTGATGCATACAGCTTTGAGAACAACGGCAGACTCAATGGACCCGAACTGCAAGGACTGGTAGCATATGATTTCGGTTGCTGAATGAACTAGACTAAGCTCACTTGCCAGCTTGTATACATGTTAAATCGTCTACACAGACTACAGCTTGTTAAGCCTGATCATTCTGCCAAGGCTGTTATATATACAAACTTTGAGGCAATTATTAGTAAAATATCTCATATGTTAAGCTGATGGCATATATAAAGTGAAGTGTTGTTAAAGTTGATAAATTTCTGTATTCTGAATTGCATGTCTTTTAAACAGAAGTGATTTCTTCAATCAGAAAAATTAATGCTCTATCCACATTTCTGTTGGCCAATTTAGTTTCTAAATCAATCTATGCAATAAGGAGAACATGAAAACAAAGAGAAGCAAACAGAAAAGTTCAATTCAGTCACTTTCACAGTTAGTTGTTCTTTGGCATGGTCCGGTAACTGATAATCAGAAACGAGTGGTTCTTGTGAAATCTCTGCGTTTAGGCAGCCAATCAGCTTTCTTGCTTGTTGTTTGGCAGATGTAAGCACGGAAAAGAAATACTCAACTTTGATTGGAGAAACAGAGATGTGAATTGAAACTCAGAAAGCTAATGGTGCATTTTTCATTAGCCTGTTCTTCTTGTTCTTTAGTGAAAATTTTTCTTCGAAATAGTCACCACATGTTTGAAGGATTATCCTACGTTACCGCAAACTTCTCTGTCAAGTGCTTCCATGAGACAGACTTCACTTCCAGATGATGGAGACATAGGAAGGAGAAGAGAGGATCTTCCAAAGGCCACACAATGCTGAGGATGGATCAGGAGAATACATCATCGGCAGCTGTAGCCATTCCCAAGAGGAAACAGCCATTGTCGGCTGCAATGAAGAGAACCAGTCAATGGTTTGCCTCTTTGCTGTTTCTTCTGTTTAGTTTTGTGGATGATGATGATGATGATGATGATGATGATGATGAATTGTGTTCCTTGGTTTTCTTTGCTTGTGTTTGAGTAGGATTCTCTCACAGGATGTACCTAATGATATCACTGTTCTGGTTGGCGGAACTGCCTTTAATTTAAACAAGGTACTGTCCATTGCTTATGATAAATTTTGTTTTACTGATGGATGAACTTGTTTGATCACTTTGTAGTTCACTGTTGTTTCACCCTTATAGTCTCTCTTGGTGTCGAAGTCTGAATATATCCGGAAACTAATCTCTGAAGCAAATGACTCAGACATCATCAAGATGTCAGAAATTCCCGGGGGAATTGAAGCTTTTGAATTTGCTGCAAAGTTTTGCTATGGAATAAACTTTGAAATTAATCCTGAGAATGTTGCCATGCTCCGTTGTGTCGGTGAGTATCTTGAGATGACCGAAGAGTGCACTGATGGAAACCTTGTGAGGAGAAGCGAGGACTATTTCGAAGAGGTTGTATTGGTAGACCTCTCCGCTGCGGTCACTGTGTTGCAGAAATCAGAGAGTCTTCTGCCAATTTCAGGGAAAGTTAAACTAGTAAGCAGATGCATCAGCGCAGTAGCATATATGGCATGCAATGACATCCAGTTCTCGTTATCGATGGACAGCCATGTAACCTTGAGCTCCTCACTAACAAAATCCAGAGCCGTCATGGATTGGTGTGGAGAGGAATTAACTGTCCTAAGGATTGATACATTTCACAAACTCATCACAGAAATGAGATCTATAGGCTTCAAACCAGTGGCTCTTGGACCTATACTTATGCTCTATGTGCAGAAATCTCTCAGAGGTTTGGTGAGCCACATCGCTTATCATTTCATTAACTCAAAACTTGATGTTTTTGTGCCATTCTGCTGAATATATCTGTTGTTCGTTACATGTGTTGATTGCACTACACAGGATCTTCTTGGAAAGGAAAAAAAGAAGATGGAGCCGAAGCAAGAACACGAGAAAAGAGTAGTCTTGGAGACAATTGTTAGTCTTTTGCCGAGAGAAAAGAATGTATTGTCAGTCAGCTTTCTATCGATGCTACTAAGAGCTGCAGTTTTTCTCGAGACAACTGTGGCTTGTAGGCTTGATTTAGAGAAGAGGATGGGCATGCAACTCGGACAGGCAGCACTAGACGATCTACTAATCCCATGTTTTTCATTTGATGGTGATACAGTGTTCGATATCGATATGATTCAAAGGGTCTTGATGAACAACCTTGAACATGAGGCAGACGAAGGGCGAATTGGATACGACACTGATGATGAATTCACCTCTTTGATAAATGGCATGGACCAAGTCGGACGGCTCATGGAGAGCTACCTTGCTGAGATTGCATCTGATCCAAACTTGGCTGTTTCCAAGTTCATGAGCCTCGCCGAATTGATACCAGAACAAGGTCGGTTTACCGAAGATTCAATGTATAGAGCAATCGATATATACTTGAAGGTGATTCTCATGATCTGTTTCCAAATATTTCTACAATTTATTCAGCTTTCTTTTGGCTTAGTTTACATCCTGCAGGCTCATCCAGCACTAGGTGATGCTGAAAGGAAACAGATTTGTGGAATGATGGACTGCCAGAAATTATCCAGAGAGGCCTGTGCTCATGCAGCTCGGAATGAGAGACTACCAGTGCAGATAGTTGTTCAAGTTCTTCACAACGAACAACAACGTTTGCGGAACACATCGACTGGAAACTACTACAGAGGAGACTCTCCGGCATTATCGCAGAAAATGAGTATGTACCGATCGAATTATCATCTCGACACGCCATCAGATGAGCTATCTCGTTTACGCAGAGAAAACGACAACCTCAAGCTAGAATTGATGAGAATGCAGGCACAAAGAAGAGAAGAAGAGAAGCCCTCAGTAAAACAAACAGTTTCAGGAAAACCACCATTGCCGAAGAAATCATTTGTGAACTCTGTTTCTAAACAACTCGGCCGCCTTTATCCATTTAACCGATCAGATGGCGCGAAAACTCCATCTCGTAAACCCGTGACAAAGCCGGCAAAAGATCGAAGGCATTCGATCTCTTGAACTTATGTATCATTGTCAGTAAAAATATAGAAAATTTCTGCTCCTTCTTGCAATGTAAGATCAACAATATACATATATATATGTTTCTTAATGAATTTCATGTTAAGATGTTCAGATATACTTCTGATTGAGCAAATTACAATGAGAAATTAACAGGAATTCAATCCTCTCATTGGCCTTTCAACATGAAAGCCAATCTTCTTTCATTGTGAAACATTCCCATGTCATGAACACTGAGCTTAACTCTTGCAGAATCAATGGAAGACGACGAAAAGCTCGATGATCTTTCTTCTGTGTTTCTACTTCTACTACTTCTTCCTACTGCCAGAGTAAGCTCTAAATCATTCTCATCATCAGGTGTTGTTGTTGTTGTTGTTGTCCAATGAGGTGTAATCTGTTGAATCTGCTGCTGCTTCTGCATGTCACTCATTAAAAGTTTCTGAACACCATACAAACGATGCAGTTCATGAACCTGCAAAAAATTGCAGACATATCGTAAACATAACAAACTTTGTCACAACAACTTCAAAGCAAACAAAACAAACAAACAAACAAACAAACTCACCTGTTCTCTGAATGTTTCTTCATGCTTCAAGATGGTCATCTTCATGCTCTCCTTATCATTCTTCTTCAGAAATCTCTCCATTAGAGAGAACAATACTCTGCTTCTTATCAAAGATATAAACTGTTTTAAGTATTGTGAAAACAAAATAGAAGAAGAAGAAGAAGAAGATTGGAAGAACTATGTATGAATATGATGAAGAATAAAAGGAGAAGGCAAAGCAAAGTCCCAATCTAGAGAGAGTCACATAAGAATATTATAGTGGGGTTATGAAGGCATGGCAAACATATCTCAGTGGCTTCAGCCATTGAAGTTGAAGAAGAATAAGAGAGAGAAAGACAAGAGCTAAAAGATGCCATGCTTGTCACTGTTGCAACAAAGGAAAAGACTAAAATAAAGAGCCCCACTTATTATATACCAACCTCTTCACTAAATTTACAGAGCACTAGAAAAAAAAAAAAGAATCATCCTTCATTCAATGGACAGCTTAACTTGGCATGCTAATCACATGTTATGTGGAACTTTATATCATTTTTTATGAAAAAAAACAAAAATGAGAAGATATATGTTTGGTCCGTTGATTATAATATTCAATGTTTATATAAATAGAGTCCCTTTTTTTTTTTTGTTTATATACTAATATTGTGATTTATAGAAATTAGTTTCGGCATTAAGTTGATGATTTAAAAGTCAACATCAACAATTATTTTAGTTTTTTTAAAATGTGAAGGAGGTATTAACTCCATCTTTATAAAAAATATTTTCAAATATTGAGATACTAATTATGTATATATATATATATATATATATATATATATATATATATATACGTTTCTGAATTCTTTAAATAAAAAGCATTGGTCATTTATTTATAAATAAAAACGAAGAGTTTGAATCTCAAATGAGTTTGTTAATGTCGACAATCACACTTGTGAGGTATTAAAAATTAAGAGTTGAGATTTAAACTTGGCTATTTTTTTTTTATTTGACAAATAGACAACAATTACCCTCTATTAAAAACTTCAAAAATATACACAGGTAATATCTCAGCATATTTATGCCCTCATTTTGTTTAGGCTTTAGGTTCAATCTCAAATCCTCTTTGAAAATGAACACTCTATGTAAAAAATTTAGTGCTAATAGACCAAAAAGATTATCAGCAAACTCTCAATTTTTGAATTAAGTATGTGATAAAATACTAATTACCATTGCAAAAATAGTGAAATTACTTCAATAATAACTTGTTTAGCCACCTTAGCAATAATGGCCCACTTAATGCATGACTCTCATGAGGGATCAATTAATAAAAGTGTATATTTTCTTATAAACCTACTCAAGCATTTGCTACAATCCCCTACTAAGCAAGGGTATAAGTATAATTTTACTATATATATATATATATATATATATATATATAATGAAAAGATGAAATTTATTGTTGCCTGGTTTTGTGGACGATGGCAGTGTCTATTTGAAGGGACAAAGCAAGGAATCATTCTCATATAAACAGTTGTCTAAAGAAAGAAAAAAGAGGTTCATGAGCTTTCAACAGTGAATGGCAGCTCATGCCCACCCTATGTTTGATCAACACCATTCAAACCCCTTTTTTTATCTCTAAACTCAAAAGTCTTCAAAAAATAATATATATAATATATATAATATAAATTTTTAATTAAATAAAAAATAATCAAATAATAAGCTCTAACTTTTAGACAAATTTGCTTTTTTTTTCTTTTTGAAAGAAAAAATTCTTTTAGAAAACCTCAGTTTTTCATGGGAAAAAAAAAAAGGTTCTTTCTATTCAATTTCTATTTAGTAATAAAAAAAATTATTTGAGTTGTGACACAACTATAAATATATTATTTATAGAGTTAATATTTTAAATAGTTAGTATGTAGAATAAACGGTGGGGAATTAAAATTGGATGAATTAAAAAAAAATTTTGTATTTTTTTTATTAAATAAATTAAGAAAAATAAAAAATATGTGGATAAAGAGAGGTGGGACAAGATAGGAGCACGCGCTGCCGGGCGAAGGGCAGCCTTGTTGGGTTGTGGGCCCACAAGGCTGTAAATGGGGCCCCTTTAGTTTTCTCTTACTTATATATATATATATATATATATATATATATATATAATTTGACAAGTGTGCGAATAATATATGCAAGGAACAAACGATGATGAAAAGGATTAATCCTCTAATCAACTCATTAATTAAATAATAAATATACTTTTTTAGTTTCTTTTATTTATGTTAGTCTCCATGGTTCTGAAAACTAGGTCTTCATGTGTCTATATATATTAAATTATATAATTATTTTTATTTTTTATTTAAATACATTTGTTTAATTTCTAATTATATGATTTGAATTGCGAAGTATTGTGAAGTAACAATCATAGTAGTTATTTAAAAAAAACAATAAATAAAAATCAGGACAAAATGTAGAAAAGAAAATTAATATTAAGACAAAACATAGTGATGGAAATGGTTTAAATTTCCTTTAATATTTTTAATAAAACTATATGACAAAACTCAGACATTCTACAAATTAAAAATACAAAATGAAACAGAAAGAGGGGAATCAATTCTAGATTGAGATTTTTTTTTTATTTTTTGTGCAAATAATTGATATATATTAGCTTTCAAAGTTTAGAGAATAAATAAATAAATAAATAATTGTCTCAATTAAAAATTTAAGATTAACACTATATATATATATATATATATAATCTTCTAGTTTAAGATTGAGTTATCAACTTAATTATCTTGCATTATAGAAACACAACAGAAGTCAATAGACAAGCACTAACTTGATATATATCTAGTGGAGAGAATACATGGACATCCACTTAAAAAAGAGACACATAGAAAGGGAGGGAAGTCATCCATCAATACATTCAATACATGCATGCATGCATGCATGAATGAATGAATGAATGAATGAATGGGAAACAAAGAAACAAAGAAGTCTAAGAAGATCTAGAACTAGGGGGAAAATAAAAAGAAGGTAAAAAGAAAAGTGAGAAAAGTAAAGTGAGACAAGAAGATTGGTTTGATGAAGAAGAGAGTTGAGAGTTTGGATTATATGGACTATATATATATGATTTGCAATTCATGTATGGACCATTAATAAATGAAGACATGAAGAGTGCCAAATGGAGCACTGTGCATGGCACATGTACTTGTCCCTCAATGAAAACAAAGTGAGAATGAGTTTAATTAGCTTTTGGAGGATGATGTAGATGTAGATATTTCTTTTCTTTTCCTTTCTTTCTTTGTTTATGATCAGGTGGTGACCACAAGTCCATGATGATGAACTCACTTGAGCCACAAATGGAGGTGATGGTATATAAGGTCCACAAAGGTGGCTGTTAATGTAGATGGATGAGTCTCATTGAAAGTATATATATATATATATATATATTTGTGGCCTTCTGTTCAAACTTGAAAAGGACTATCCAATTGATGTTGGCTTTTAGTGCTTGGTTTTTTTTTTCCATCTTTTTTATGACCTATATATGGAGAGTTAGTTCCATGGATAATTAGCATATCTCAATGCTAATTAAGTAGTTTTACAAAGTTAATTTTAGCTAGATAATATATTAGTGGCACACAAATAATAAAGATTAATTAAAAGAACGAATGGGAAAGAATATGATGTAAGTGAAACATCTACGTGCAAAAAAGATTGGATTTTATCTTATTAAATAATTTTCAGTGGAGAATAAAGAAAGGACTCTATCAAAATTAAGTTAAATATTTATCAACCTAATTTTCTCTAATTTATATATAATGAGGTTTTAATACTAAAATCCTAAAATATTTGGAAAAGCCTAACATATTCAAACAAATAAATAAAATATTTAGAGAGAGAGAGAGAGAGAGAGAGAGAGAGTGTCTATATATATGTATCTTATTTTATTTATTGATTTAGGAAAAGACAAGAATTTAGGTAAGTAATAACAATGGAGTGATGTTCATGTGCATTGATGCTCAAGTTTGCATGCCACCAAACAAAACTTTGCAGACAAACATTCATAAATACATATATAGATATATAGATATTTGGAAGGAGATCCAACACTAAAGAACATTCCTCTTAAAAGAATCAATCATGTTTACAAAATGTAAAATAAAAAAACCACATCCTTTTTAATCTCTTTTCTTCTTTCATTAATACTTTCTTTCTAAGTTCTTGTCTGGTTTGTGGTCCCTTTGGAATGAACAAAATGTATGAATGAATGAATGAATGAATGAATGAGATAAGTGTTTAGGTATTAAGAGCTTTCAAATTGGTGGTGTGGAATCTCATGACTTTCCCTTGCTTCATGGAAACACATGTCCATGTTTCATATATTCTAAGCTCACCAAATTATTGAAACATGGAACCAATTATGATCTTCAAGCCTTCTCATTATATAATTCACTATTTTGTAAAACATAAATTTATGATTAATTCTATATTATTAACGGCGTAATCACTTGGGTAATTGATGCATACGAGTTGCGTATCCAGTTTATGGATCGTTTGATCTCGTTTTCCAGTTAATCTAGATCGTCAATTTTTTTTTTGTTTTTATAACCTTTTATTTTATTTTATTTTATTATATATATATTTATTGTTATCAAAGTTTTTTTTTTGAGTTTTTAGAGTTTGCAATATTATATAACTACTCTAATTGAATTGTTAATATCACCTTTTTCCCCTCAATTATTAAGCTCAAGAAATGAAGGAAATGAAGAGCATGCATATCTAATGAGATATAAATTAAAAATGAATAAGATGATGACATTGAATGTCACAATAAAGTAAGATATAGTTAGAAGAGAATATAAATAGTTAAGTATACTCAAAGATTCTAATTGGCTCTTGAAATTAACATTTGATTAGTTTTTGGAGCCAAGTGCCTCCAGCATGCTTTATGGGTCATCATCTCTTATCTTGTTTAGTGGATGATGTGTTCCATTATATTTAATTAAGGTTTTGGTCTTACAGCTCAAAGTCTTTTTATATAAATTATATTTTCTTTAAGAATCTCTCAACCACTAATGTTTGATTAATTAGTTCTTCATTTGGCCTATTGTTGAAGATTTTTTTTAATTCAACTATTTTGGTTTTGATTTCTTCAAAAGATTGGTTATCTTGGATAAATGAGAATGCTTGAGACCATTAGAGTTTTAATTTTAATTAGTAAAATTAGTATTGAATTATCTTTTCTTGACCATCTATTTCTTGAGAGCCATTGACTCTAAACCATTACAGGTATTAGTACTAAAAGCTCTATAAGAACATAAACTTCTTCCAATATGGGCTTTTTTTTTTAATACATAAGAATTCAAACTCGAGACTGCTTATTGATATGAGACAAAACCAATTTTGTTTTATTAAAGAGGTGTTCATTTTGGTAAAAATAGGGAGAAACATGGGGAAATGGATTGACTTCCTCCGATTCTAATATTTTTTTTTCTCTAAAATGGGGAAATGACCACTTTGTTTTAGTTAAAACCCACTTTGGTATTTTTTACACTGAAGTGGGAGAAGTGAGTTCTTTATAAAACCCATTTCCCCCATTTTCAAAGAACCTATAGAAGTAACACTACTTATACCGAAATAAATACCAAAAATAAAAAAATGAGCATTTCATGGATGAGACATTTTCTATAAAATAAACACAAAAAATAGAGGGAAGTCATATTACTTCCACCACTTTCTATCACTTCAGAAAAATAGCACTTCCTGCACTTTTTGACTTTGTCCTGCTTACACCAAAATCAAACCCCCTAACTGAAAAAAAAAACAAAACAAAAAGAATCATCAAAATTCACTATTACTATTACGAAGGAATTCGTTTGTGGATTGGACTTGGGCTTGTTCATAGGCTTTAATGGCCATAAAACTCTAATCAAAGCGAGGCCAACTAAATTGCTGTGTTTAATGAAATAATAAACCTCAAACTTTTTTTTTTACTTTTATATTATAAGAATTTTTTAATAATTTAAGAAAAAAAATCTCCATTATTCTTACTTGGTATAAATTTTTAGGAATTAGAAATTGCTATGAAGTGCATATGATTCATTTGTGGTTGTGTTTAGCCCATTAATTAGATCCAATTAAATCGCATTTGCTCATGGGCCCAAAGCATATCTTGATCTCATCAAAAGACAAAATAACTTGTAAAATAAATTGTAGAATAAACTTCTGAAATATTAATGCTAATATGATTATATGACTCCTTGGATTGTGTTTTACACTTTCATTGATTAAGAAAATTTATTGAGGAGTAGTTTTGTAGATTTGTTTTTTTTTTTGTTCATATAAGTTGTATATGTATAATGAAATTTTTTTTTGATGAATTAAAAAAATAATAATTTTTTTCTTCACAAAAAAATTAAATTCCTTTTAACTAATACAATATTTTTTAAATTTATATTTCCTGATACAAATAAAATATATTTTAATAAATTTAAATAATTTTGTCTAGTTCAAATTTTACAATAGCAAGTTAAGGGTTGATTAAATTTTTACTTGAGTTTTCAATGAAAACATTTTGTTGAAAAATAAGGAAAAATAAGATGTTTTCTAAGAAAAAAAATATATGAGTTTGTATTTAAGAAAACCGATTTGTTAAAAAATCAGTTACCAAGTAAACTGTGGTTTGATATGATCTAATTTTGACATGTCACTCACCATTTAAACTGTGGTTTCAGATCCTATTTTAGAATATCAATAAACACATACGTTTGTTCAAATACTAACTCATCAATACCTAATAAAAACCTGATTGATATGTATAATTTCTATATATAAATTTTTCTAGTTTAATTCAACAATGAGTTAGTATAGTTTAGAATAAAATTTTAATAAAAAAACTTTTGTTGAGAGATTTTTTTTTTTTTTTAAGGTGAGTGGTGGAATATAATAGATTTTTCTTTAAAAAATAGAAGAAAAGAACTTACATTGAAATAGATTACCTTCATTCAAAAATTACCTATCAGTTACATTATGTTCTGATCCAATCTTGACAAATGTGACTCACCGATTAACCAATGATTTGATCTGATTTTACCATATGTACCAATAAAAAAATAAATTCAATCAAATTTCTATCCTAAAAGAGTATGCATTACACTTAAAAATTATCTGCCAATTTTATATTATGATCCAAGTTTAATAAATCACTCACCAATTTAACAATGATTCATTGATTGGATCCAATTTTACTATATCAATAAATATATAAATTCATTCAAAATATAACTCACTAATTAATACCTGACAAAAACACAATTATTATATATTAATAATTACTGACTTTTCCACATTTAATAAATTTTTGAAGAAACTATGCATACGTAAAACTCAATAATGACTCATTTTTATTTTAGGGTCCAAACTTCAATTTGAATCAAAATGATCACCTAATTACTTTAATTATATTTCATCAGGTGGTCACTAGAGTGATTTTGATATATTTTTGATGATATAGATGTCAGTAATATTTTTATCAGCAACTGCCATAGAATTGTCAGCTAAGTAAACAATATATTATGCATGTACTAATAGAAAAAATTCGACAATAACTTCATAAAAAATATCCTTGTATGAATCTCCACTCTCCTCTATTCAGACTATTCTCTTTGAGGCCAAGCACACCATAAAAGCATCATGCTTCTCTTTTCTCTTTTCATAACCACCACATGCATTGCATGTGAAGCTTCAATTTTTATTTATCATATATATGGTCCCTAAAGCATATTACTTTGGAAAAGAAAAGAATAGCTCATAGTTGTTTAAAGTGTGGGGTTAAGTGAGACTCATTCTTTTAATTTTAATATTTGTTTATTTATTTACTTTTAATTCTCTGTTTTTCCAAATATTTGTTTAAAAAAAATGAAGTGGTATTTTTACCTAATGCTTTTGCACCTGAGATGTTTGGAAAAGTAAAAAAATACACAAAAATACATAAATATACATCAAAGCAAGCTATTGAGAACATGGAAAAAAATTAGCAAGCACCAACTTGCTCATGTGTAAAATTAAAATGTATATATAAAAAAATCAGACAGACTTACAAGAAAGTTGGCAATGCTTAAAAAAATAAATTCAGTAAATGATTCCTTGATATATAATATTCTTAAAGATCATGTGGTTTTGAATTAACCGAGACTTTTTTTTCTAATAATTTTTCATAACATAACATGTGACTTTGGTTTTTATCCTATATATAATTTATAATGTTAAGTGATCACCCAACTCTAACCATTTTTATTAAAAAAAAAAAATCAAACCATTTAACCACAAACTACTAAAATATTATTTATTTATTTCTTTAAAAAGTATGATAAGCGCAAACGTAAAATGCACACGTTCAAGTTCATCGAGTTTTCATGCTGCAATCCAAGCTTTCCACTAGGCTAAAGACCCTTTGGCATTATAATATTATTTTCAAACTCATTATATATATATATATATATATATATATATATATATATATATATATTCCCTGCCAAAACCTAGCTTGTGAAAGTTTGGTCTCATTCAAAACTTTCCAGCTAAGTCTAAACTCCATTATTCAATCCAAATAATTTTTTTAATCACTAAACAAAAAAAGATAAGAATAAGAATCAAATCCAAGTTAGGAAAAATACAAAAACCAGCTCATCTTTATATCAATCTAATTAATGCTATGTTCTCTTTCACTTAATAAAAAAAAATAATAATAGCTCCATGATCATCATCTTTCTCACTACTTAAACGAACATAGTTCAAGCTCCACTCTCAAAAACCATGAGAAACCCTAACCTTCTATTCTTAACAGTCACGTTAACCCTAACCCTAACCTCTGCTCAACTCCGTCACAACTACTACACCAACATTTGCCCTAATGTCGAAAACATCGTCAAGGCTGCCGTCACCGCCAAGTTCCAACAGACCTTTGTCACCGTCCCGGCCACTCTCCGTCTTTTCTTCCATGATTGTTTTGTCGAGGTAGAGACCACTATACCACTTCTTAAAATATAGTTAATATTTTAATAAATTATTAATAGTCAAAACGGTAGAAGCTAGGGTTATTTAAGTAATTAGCTATTTTGAATTCAAAATTTTTAAAAATTATAAAAATTCAATATATATATATATATTATTATTATTATCAATATAATATAAGTCTGGATTTCTCATCTTATTTAGGGTTGCGATGCGTCGGTCATAATAGCATCAACATCAGCAAATAAAGCAGAAAAAGATCACCCGGATAACTTATCTCTCGCCGGAGACGGATTTGATACGGTGATAAAGGCCAAGGCAGCGGTCGATGCAGTTCCTCGATGTCGAAACAAGGTCTCGTGTGCCGATATTCTCGCAATGGCTGCTAGAGATGTGATAGAGCTCGCCGGAGGACCGAAGTATGAGGTGGAGCTAGGGAGGCTTGACGGCCTGAGCTCGTCGGCGGCGAGCGTCACCGGAAGGTTACCCGACCCTAGCTTTAATTTGAACAAGCTCACAAGCATGTTTGCCAAACATGGACTCAATCAGGCTGACATGATTGCTCTATCAGGTATCAAATGCTTGACACTTTTGTTGATTGCTTAATAGTGTTTAGTAGATTCTTAAAAGCACATGCAACGTGAGTAGGCCCACCTGCTTTAAAGAAAGTTAGTCCAACATGGCATTAATATATATATATATATATATATATATATATATACGGTCGTGTTATGTTCGTTTAGTGTTTTTATAGATATTAGATTAATATTATCTACATTTGTGTCAACTCTAGCTCACCCCATCTAGATTCTCAATCTTTGTTTATGTAGAAACTAACTTTTTATTTGTGCACATCTCTGCTATATTTTAATTTTTATTTGTGACATATATATATAATTAATCTTTTATTCTAATGATAATAGAGTAATATTTTTATTTAAAAATCCCTGTATATACTCACTAGAGTAAACTTGGTTGGTTTGGAAAGTGTTATTATTTTACTTTCAATTTATTTTTAGCAGCTGGGAAAATTTTAGTTTAGTTAATTAATTTCTTAATTAGGGTTGGATTTATAAAATCCAAAATTGGATTGGATAAACTAAAACTTTTAAATGATAAACTAATTAAGCCGAATTGATCTTAGTTAAGTTAATTTATTCAATTCAGCCCAAATAAATATAATAATTTGCAACCATAACAATGATGCAGCCGCTCACACACTTGGGTTCTCACACTGCAACCGGTTTGCTAACCGGATCTACAACTTTAGACGTCCAAGATGGACAGCGGACCCCACACTGAACAGAACCTACGTGGACCAGCTACGTGGCATGTGCCCGAGACACGTGGACCCCAGGGTGGCAATTAACATGGATCCGGTCACTCCCCAATTATTCGACAACCAGTACTTCAAGAACCTCCAACTTGGCATGGGCCTTTTCTCTTCCGACCAAGTCCTCCACGCCGACCCAAGGTCCAGGCCCACTGTCGATCTTTGGGCCCAAAACTCCCGGGCCTTCGAGCAGGCCTTCGTGAGCGCCATCACCAAACTGGGCCGAGTCGGTGTCAAGACCGGATCCCGAGGCAACATCCGACGGGACTGTGGTGTCCTTAACTGATCACTGTCTTAATTTTTAATTTTTTGTTAATTAGAATTAAATAAATGCTTCCATGTGCGATTCATGCGGTTTTCTTGCTATTTTCACTTGGAATAAGTTACTTTTATTTATTTTAATATTGGCGTCTCAATAAACCAATTAACATATAATTTTTTTCACAAAAATTAAAATTTTTAATTTTTTAATTTTTCACTTAAATCTTGTTTTAATTATCAATTTTTTTTTTTGAAGGAATCATAACATGTGACTATTACCATAGTAATCATTTTTATGATCATATCATGAATATATTTATATATATTAAGTGAGCCACGTTACATTAATGTGACTTGACGTAAGGTTTATTTTTATAAGAAACGACAAGGAAATCACCGGCCAATTAATCAATCAACTTTTCCCACTGACGTTGTCCGTGCATGAAGAATTTATAATTATTAATATTAGAAACTAACAATCAATAATGATTTATGGCAAGGCAGCATATTACTTAATTAAAGATAATATTATATTTTTGTTTTAAAATTTTTTAATCAAAAATCAAGGATCGAGGCCGTACCATTGACTGTTAAGTGTGACGTGGCAAGATCCAAGGCCACACGTAGGCCGACAAAATATCTGCTTATGAACGTGGGGCCCATCATTTAACACGTGTACGGCGTTGGGGGACAAAATCTCGAACTGATCACTCGATGGGGACTGCAACCGGCTACCATGCGCCTCGTGCTGGTTCATCCGGTCACCCAACCGTTATATAAGGAGGAGAGGAGTTTTGAACCGCTTGTTCCGATTATACCCCTGCTCTTATTTTCCTTTTTTTGTTTTTAAGCTCTTGGTCGAGTTGGACTAGTTATGGAGTGGTTGGAGCGAATCATCGTGCCGATGAGACGAGTTTGGATCAGGGTCGTCACCTGTTTTCGGGTTCGGAGAACTGGTGAGTATTTTTTTTATAAAAAGACAATAAACTTCTCTCACAACTTAAAAAAATTAAAAACGTGCACTGATATAGAACATGCTCAATAAACATGTGTCCTCACTTTGTATGAGTTATGAATTCAACATCAATAGATCAAAACATCATTGATATTTTTTTTTTTCTTATTAATCCGTGAAAATTTTAGTTATTGGTTTTTTACAATTTAAGCACTGAAATAATTTGTATTTTTGTGAAAGAGAACTTTTATATCAGAGTTTTGATTGACATTAATATTTGTGATTTTTCCAAGGATTGGGAGGATTGAGGCAGGAGGTGAGCACGAGCGAGTACGAGGACGTGCACGTGATGTGGGAGATGCTGAGCAAGACGAGAACGTATGAGAGTAGGCCACACGTGTGCGATGGGATCTTTGGTTGGCTCCGTGTAACTTGAGGTGTTGATTTTTTAGATCGTTCGCACGTGCGGCATGCACGTGGGGTTTGAGAGTTGAAAACCGTGGCATGAATGTAAATAAATGTTAATATTCTGATGATGAGTTAATGGTTTTCACTTGGAGTGGGTTGCCCTAAATGGGTCCCTTTTTGAAAGCACTCGGAAATAAATAGGTTGTTGGTCACTTGGTTGGCCTGTGGTATTTGGTCAATATATATATATATATATATATATATATATATATATATATATATATATTAGATAATAAATTCATATCATAATACTCATATTTTTAATATACAAAAGCAGAACTGAGTTGAGCTTCAAATTTTTTTTTTCATAAAAACTTTAATATTTAATATAAACATCAACATTTTCTGGTGATGCTTTTAGGTTTTAACGTACTATTTTTTGGTGATAAACACCAATATTTAGTTTTGATGTGAATGGTTTTGTGTAAATTTTGTTAGCGGAAATAATTATTTCGATTTTGTAGGATAGTTACTTAGAGTGATTTGAAAAACTATATAAATAAATGATTTTTGATTTTTTTATTCGAAATAAATGGATCTTGCCGTTAGAGATAATTTTGAAATATTTGTTTAAGTTTTTTATATTAAGTAGATGATAGAACTATAAATGCATGTTTTATTTGTGCATTCTACTTAATTTACAAATTTTGGTTTTACTCTTTTCTTTTCATATTTGACTTAGTTTTATTTTTAAAATAAAATTGCCGAAAAAAATGTAACGTAATAAATTAAGTCCATATAAAATAATCTCATATTTTAACAATGCAATGCATTATGCATTATGTTTACTTGGTGGATAATAACAATTTGGTAGCACTTCACGTATAATAATGGCCAAGTTGTGCTAGAAATTTAATTGAACGGTTGGAAGGAGGAACCCAATGCCCCGCCTTGTAACAATATCTAAATATCCAAGATCAACTATTCATTAGACAATCCAAAACATAGAAACATAACCAATCAAACATCACATTTTATTAGATTCTCACACCAACAACAACCATAATTACAAACCAAACTTCCAAATAAATAATAGCCATTAATATTTTTCAAAGACATCTGAGAAGCCTTGTTTGGAAGTTTATTTTGTAGAAATATTGTTATTCATATTTAATATTTATCAATGATATCACGCGTTCATCTGATCGCCGCAATAGTTCCTGCAATTTATCATGCAAGCTGGCATCGTGTTCATTGCCCTGCATTCATTTATACAGATATTGAAACAGGTAGTATATTCGGACTCTCCGGCAGAGACGGCGGTCATGATAATAAAAATGGCTAGGAAAAACAACGCGATGAAGGTCATCTTGTTAACACCTGCCATTTTGTTTTTCAATGGTCCTTGGGGGTAAGAAATGTTACAAAGAATGAAGAAGATGGGAAGGGTTGTTCCATCTTTTATAGCACAATGAATATAATTATATTTATTGCAAACAAAATTATTTTATTGGTTCCCATCAATTGTCGGAGAGATACAGTGGCATGACAAGGTAAAGTGTATTTTTTTAGAAAATAGTTATCCTCCAACGAATCAAAAAATTATTTTAATTTATTTATTAATTAAACTTTTATTTTAACCGTTGTCAAATTTGGTCTTTGACCATTTTTCATAATTTCAAAAAAGAAAAAAGTAAAATTTTTGTTGCACTTAGATAGTGCTTGAATACTTATGGATTTCCATAATTTCAAAAAAATATATAATGATATTTTATTAAGGACCTAAATCGTGATCGAATATTTATGCAGAGGTTAATCGATAATTTAGCCGACAACAAAACGGCGAAAAATGGCGGGAAACGAGCACACCCGAGAAGGTTTCGTCCGTTGCTTTACCTCCGTTGCTCATAGCCTACACCAGTCCCATCTCTCCCTCTTGTTTCCCTCCCGCGACGAGCCTTCCTCCAAGAGACCTACGTCTCAGGATACCAAGCTTATCATTCCCCTTTGTTTCCCTCCGTGAATCCATCCGGGTGTTCTCGAAAACTTTTGTCTTGGTTCTCGGTGGATTTTTCATGTTTTCCTTTTTTTTTTCTTCTTGTTTATTGGTTTTGTATATTTTTGAGAATCCTGCGGCTGCACCATTAACGAATGAAGAGCTTGGGAGAGCAACTGGTCACTTCTCCACATTCTTGCAGCTCAGGTGTTTGATGAATTGCCTCAGTGGAATGCTTCTCTTGTTTTCGTTACTTTGTGATGGCTGATTGTTATGTGAATGAGCTTGATTTCTAGTAATTTGAGAAGAAATGACAGCTTTATTGGTAGCAAGGGCCTTCGCAGACAGATGTCAAATTGGATGTTTAGATGGAAAATTCTCTTATCATCAACTTCGTCATCTATTTTATAACACTGGTTTGTAGTTAGGGCTCTAAAGTAATTTGGATTTGGTTTAACACGCAACTGGTGTTGAGGTTATTTTCTTCGCTCATTTTTTTTTTTGGTTTACAATTAAGCAAATTCAAAGTCGTTTATTTGGCCAACTTGAGCATGCCATCATAGTCCACGGATGCTTGATAGATTTCTGTTTGTGTTACTTGGATATCAACCTAGTCGCAAGGTTCTCTTTAACGAAGACTTTGGCGTGATTGTTATCGATGTTTTGGTGTTTATTTAAGTGTACATGCTTTTTTTTTCGGTTTCCGAAAACCCAAGCATGCGGCAAAAGCATGATGTCAAAGCGCTAGTATGTGTTGACATGTGTTTGATAGCTTTAAATTGCATAGTGCAAGCGCCATAAGCACCTGAAGGGCTAAGTCCTTGCATTTTTTCATGGTCGGTTTGTCTTTTCGTCATCGATGAATGCCTTACTGATTTGTAAACAACAAAAACATGCCCTCATTGTATCTTAGAATTATTTGCTCTTGTCGCCATACGTTTTCTTGGTCCATATTATTCAACAGGAATGAAAAGGGAAAGAAAAATTCATGTAACCATATTCTCTCAAGAATTATATAGGACATTTTATCAATTTTATCTGTCTATCGTACACCGCGTTGCTCGCCATTGTTACTTATTTCAGATATGTGTTTGACTCTTGTATTATTTGTAGATGTCGATCGTATCTTGAATATACATCCTTTTTGAAGAAATGCTGAAGTTAGTGTTGATTCTTGCCCTTTTTTTTTTATTTATTACCCGGTGAAAGTGTTTCCTTAGTGCTAACGTCATTAAATTGTTGTGATTAAAAAGCGTTGTTTACTCGAAGAATTGCTCTGCAATTTAGAGCTGCAGCGTCTTAGCTTCATGCCCGTCAAACAATAGTCTGCTGAGGTGCATGTTACACAAGTTAAGAGGTGACTTTCTTTCACTGCTAAAAGACACACGTGATCATGATATGTTGTTTTGTTTAATGGTAAATCTGACGTCATTCTCTGACCGTCATATGTGCTCTACCTTGATCACTTTCAGAGCAAATTCTGAGTATTGCGGATCACAAGCAGAGTTATCTCAGTGGTCGTGTCACATGCACATTGTTGTCAACGAAAGATTGAAAAACACACTGATTTTATCGATTTTTCCTGTGTAAACATATCATCATGGGAGATGAAAACCATTGGATGCATGTCAATAACTATTGATAATCTGAGGATGAGTTTCCACTTAAGGGTGGATTGGTGCTTTTTGCTCCTACTTTTGCTTTGAAAGGACTTGAAAATAAAGTGGTTGTTGGTTGATCCGGTTAGACTTGTTGGTCAACAGTTTTTTTCATGTTTTCAAATCTATTTTATTTTTTATTTTTATTCTTATTTATTGTTTGCTATATACGTGTATTGTTTATTGAGCTATTTGTAAGATGTCGATGCCGGAGACTAACCTAAATTTGCCCTGGTTGCTATGATATAGTTGTCTTGATTTGCTATTTTTTCTGTTTTAGCTTGGATATTATAGATTCGGTAGCATATTTGAAGGTATACTTAATTATTATTTTTAATTTGAAGTCCACAATAGGTTTCAAAGTTATTCTTATATCTTATTATATTGTTCTTTTTTTCTCAAAATTTCAACAATAGGCATGCATATTATACACTGTAATTTTTCAAGCAAAATACAATACGCACATATTTGTGTGTTTAGGTTTTCAACGCACTATTTTCTGGTGATAAACATCAACATTTAGTTATGACGTGAATGGTTTTATGTGATTTTGTTAGCGGAAATAATTATTTTGATTTTGCAGGATAGTTACTTAGAGTGATTTGAAAAACTATATAAATAAATGATTTTTGATTTTTTTATTCGAAATAAATGGATCTTGCCGTTAGAGATAATTTTGAAATATTTGTTTAAGTTTTTTTATATTAAGTAGATGATAGAACTATAAATGCATGTTTTATTTGTGCATTCTACTTAATTTACAAATTTTGGTTTTACTGTTTTCTTTTCATATTTGACTTAGTTTTATTTTTAAAATAAAATTGCCGAAAAAAATGTAACGTAATAAATTAAGTCCATATAAAATAATCTCATATTTTATCAATGCAATGCATTATGCATTATGTTTACTTGGTGGATAATAACAATTTGGTAGCACTTCACGTATAATAATGGCCAAGTTGTGCTAGAAATTTAATTGAACGGTTGGAAGGAGGCACCCAATGCCCCGCCATGTAGCAATATCTAAATATCCAAGATCAACTATTCATTAGACAATCCAAAACATAGAAACATAACCAATCAAACATCACATTTTATTAGATTCTCACACCAACAACAACCATAATTACAAACCAAACTTCCAAATAAATAATAGCCATTAATATTTTTCAAAGACATCTGAGAAGCCTTGTTTGGAAGTTTATTTTGTAGAAATATTGTTATTCATATTTAATATTTATCAATGATATCACGCGTTCATCTGATCGCCGCAATAGTTCCTGCAATTGATCATGCAAGCTGGCATCGTGTTCATCGCCCTGCATTCATTTATACAGATATTGAAACAGGTAGTATATTCGGACTCTCCGGCAGAGACGGCGGTCATGATAATAAAAATGGCTAGGAAAAACAACGCGATGAAGGTCATCTTGTTAACACCTGCCATTTTGTTTTTCAATGGTTCTTGGGGGTAAGAAATGTTACAAAGAATGAAGAAAATGGGAAGGGTTGTTCCATCTTTTATAGCACAATGAATATAATTATATTTATTGCAAACAAAATTATTTTATTGGTCCATCAATTGTCGGAGAGATACAGTGGCATGACAAGGTAAAGTGTATTTTTTTAGAAAATAGTTATCCTCCAACGAATCAAAAAATTATTTTAATTTATTTATTAATTAAACTTTTATTTTAACCGTTGTCAAATTTGGTCTTTGACCATTTTTCATAATTTCAAAAAAGAAAAAAGTAAAATTTTTGTTGCACTTAGATAGTGCTTGAATACTTATGGATTTCCATAATTTCAAAAAAATATATAATGATATTTTATTAAGGACCTAAATCGTGATCGAATATTTATGCAGAGGTTAATCGATAATTTAGCCGACAACAAAACGGCGAAAAATGGCGGGAAACGAGCACACCCGCGAAGGTTTCGTCCATTCTTGCCGCACCTCCGTTGCTCATAGCCTACACCCAGTCCCATCTCTCCCTCTTGTTTCCCTCCCGCGACGAGCCTTCCTCCAAGAGACCTACGTCTCGGGATACCAAGCTTATCATTCCCACTTGTTTCCCTCCGTTAATCCATCCGGGTGTTCTCGAAAACTTTTGTCTTGGTTCTCGAGTGGATTTTTCATGTTTTAATTTTTTTTTTCTTCTTGTTTATTGGTTTTGTATATTTTTGAGAAGCTGCGCGGCTGCACCATTAACGAATGAAGAGCTTGGGAGAGCAACTGGTCACTTCTCCACATTCTTGCGGCTCGGGTGTTTGATGAATTGCCTCGAGTGGAATGCTTCTCTTGTTTTCGTTACTTTGTGATGGCTGATTGTTATGTGAATGAGCTTGATTTATAGTAATTTGAGAAGAAATGACAGCTGTATTGGTAGCAAGGGCCTTCGCACACAGATGGCAAATTGGATGTTTAGATGGAAAATTCTCTTATCATCAACTTCGTCATCTATTTTATAACACTGGTTTGTAGTTAGGGCTCTAAAGGAATTTGGATTTGGTTTAACACGCAACTGGTGTTGAGGTTATTTTCTTCGCTCATTTTTTTTTTTGGTTTACAATTAAGAAAATTCAAAGTCGTTTCGCTGGCCAACTTGAGCATGCCATCATAGTCCACGGATGCTTGATAGATTTCTGTTTGTGTTACTGGATATCAACCTAGTCGCAAGGTTCTCTTTAACGAAGACTTTGGCGTGATTGTTATCGATGTTTTGGTGTTTATTTAAGTGTACATGTTTTTTTTTCAGTTTCCAGAGAACCCAAGCATGCGGCAAAAGCATGATGTCAAAGCGCTAGTATGTGTTGACATGTGTTTGATAGCTTTAAATTGCATAGTGCAACTGCCATAAGCACTGAAGGGCTAAGTCCTTGCATTTTTTCATGGTCAGTTTGCCTTTTCGTCATCTGATGAATGCCTTACTGATTTGGAAACAACAACAACATGCCCTCATTGTATCTTAGAATTATTTGCTCTTGTCGCCATACGTTTTCTTGGTCCATATTATTCAACAGGAATGAAAAGGGAAAGAAAAATTCATGTAACCATATTCTCTCAAGAATTATATAGGACATTTTATCAATTTTATCTGTCTATCGTACACCGCGTTGCTCACCATTGTTACTTGTTTCAGATATGTGTTTGAATCTTGTATTATTTGTAGATGTCGATCGTAACTTGAATATACATCCTTTTTGAAGAAATGCTGAAGTTAGTGTTGATTCTTGCCCTTTTTTTTTTTTTTTTTTTTTTTATTACCCGGTGAAAGTGTTTCCTTAGTGCTAACGTCATTAAATTGTTGTGATTAAAAAGCGTTGTTTACTCGAAGAATTGCTCTGCAATTTAGAGCTGCAGCGTCTTAGCTTCATGCCCGTCAAACAATAGTCTGCTGAGGTGCATGTTACACAAGTTAAGAGGTGACTTTCTTTCACTGCTAAAAGACACACGTGATCATGATATATTGTTTTGTTTAATGGTAAATCTGACGTCATTCTCTGACCGTCATATGTGCTCTACCTTGATCACTTTCAGAGCAAATTCTGAGTATTGCGGATCACAAGCAGAGTTATCTCAGTGGTCGTGTCACATGCACATTGTTGTCAACGAAAGATTGAAAAACACACTGATTTTATCGATTTTGCCTGTCTAAACATATCATCATGGGAGATGAAAACCATTGGATGCATGTGAATAACTATTGATAATCTGAGGATGAGTTTCCACTTAAGGGTGGATTGGTGCTTTTTGCTCCTACTTTTTCTTTGAAAGGACTTGAAAATAAAGTGGTTGTTGGTTGATCCGGTTAGACTTGTTGGTCAACAGTTTTTTTGATGTTTTCAAATCTTTTTTATTTTTATTCTTATTTATTGTTTGCTATATACGTGTATTGTTTATTGAGCTATTTGTAAGATTTAGATGCTGGAGACTAACATAAATTTGCCCTGGTTGCTATGATATAGTTGTCTTGAATTGCTATTTTTTCTGTTTTAGCTTGGATATTATAGATTCGGTAGCATATTTGAAGGTATACTTAATTATTATTTTGAATTCGAAGTCCACAAAAGATTTCAAAGTTATTCTCATATCTTATTATATTGTTCTTTTTTTCTCAAAATTTCAACAATAGGCATGCATATTATACACTGTAATTTTTCAAGCAAAATACAATACGCACATACGTGTGTGTTTAGGTTTTCAACGCACTATTTTCTGCTGATAAACATCAACATTTAGTTATGGCGTGAATGGTTTTATGTGATTTTGTTAGCGGAAATAATTATTTCGATTTTGTAGGATAGTTACTTAGAGTGATTTGAAAAACTATATAAATAAATGATTTTTCATTTTTTTATTCGAAATAAATGGATCTTGCCGTTATAGATAATTTTGAAATATTTGTTTAAGTTTTTTATATTAAGTAGATGATAGAACTATAAATGCATGTTTTATTTGTGCATTCTACTTAATTTACAAATTTTGGTTTTACTGTTTTCTTTTCATATTTGACTTAGTTTTATTTTTAAAATAAAATTGCCGAAAAAAATGTAACGTAATAAATTAAGTCCATATAAAATAATCTCATATTTTAACAATGCAATGCATTATGCATTATGTTTACTTGGTGGATAATAACAATTTGGTAGCACTTCACGTGTAATAATGGCCAAGTTGTGCTAGAAATTTAATTGAACGGTTGGAAGGAGGCACCCAATGCCCCGCCTTGTAACAATATCTAAATATCCAAGATCAACTATTCATTAGACAATCCAAAACATAGAAACATAACCAATCAAACATCACATTTTATTAGATTCTCACACCAACAACAACCACAATTACAAACCAAACTTCCAAATAAATAATAGCCATTAATATTTTTCAAAGACATCTGAGAAGCCTTGTTTGGAAGTTTATTTTGTAGAAATATTGTTATTCATATTTAATATTTATCAATGATATCACGCGTTCATCTGATCGCCGCAATAGTTCCTGCAATTGATCATGCAGGCTGGCATCGTGTTCATCGCCCTACATTCATTTATACAGATATTGAAACAGGTAGTATATTCGGACTCTCCGGCAGAGACGGCGGTCATGATAATAAACATGGCTAGGAAAAACAACGCGATGAAGGTCATCTTGTTAACACCTGCCATTTTGTTTTTCAATGGTCCTTGGGGGTAAGAAATGTTACAAAGAATGAAGAAGATGGGAAGGGTTGTTCCATCTTTTATAGCACAATGAATATAATTATATTTATTGCAAACAAAATTATTTTATTGGTTGCCATCAATTGTCGGAGAGATACAGTGGCATGACAAGGTAAAGTGTATTTTTTTAGAAAATAGTTATCCTCCAACGAATCAAAAAATTATTTTAATTTATTTATTAATTAAACTTTTATTTTAACCGTTGTCAAAATTGGTCTTTGACCATTTTTCATAATTTCAAAAAAGAAAAAAGTAAAATTTTTGTAGCATTTAGATAGTGCTTGAATACTTATGGATTTCCATAATTTCAAAAAAATATATAATGATATTTTATTTAGGACCTAAATCGTGATCGAATATTTATGCAGAGGTTAATCGATAATTTAGCCGACAACAAAAGGGCGAAAAATGGCGGGAAACGAGCACACCCGCGAAGGTTTCGTCCATTGCTGCACCTCCGTTGCTCATAGCCTACACCAGTCCCATCTCTCCCTCTTGTTTCCCTCCCGCTACGAGCCTTCCTCCAAGAGACCTACGTCTCAGGATACCAAGCTTATCATTCCCACTGTTTCCCTCCGTGAATCCATCCAGGTGTTCTCGAAAACTTTTGTCTTGGTTCTCAGTGGATTTTTCATGTTTTCCTTTTTTTTTTCTTCTTGTTTATTGGTTTTGTATATTTTTGAGAATCCTGCGGCTGCACCATTAACGAATGAAGAGCTTGGGAGAGCAACTGGTCACTTCTCCACATTCTTGCAGCTCAGGTGTTTGATGAATTGCCTCAGTGGAATGCTTCTCTTGTTTTCGTTACTTTGTGATGGCTGATTGTTATGTGAATGAGCTTGATTTATAGTAATTTGAGAAGAAATGACAGCTTTATTGGTAGCAAGGGCCTTCGCAGACAGTTGTCAAATTGGATGTTTAGATGGAAAATTCTCTTATCATCAACTTCGTCATCTATTTTATAACACTGGTTTGTAGTTAGGGCTCTAAAGGAATTTGGATTTGGTTTAACACGCAACTGGTGTTGAGGTTATTTTCTTCGCTCATTTTTTTTTTTGGCTTACAATTAAGCAAATTCAAAGTCGTTTCGCTGGCCAACTTGAGCTTGCCATCATAGTCCACGGATGCTTGATAGATTTCTGTTTGTCTTACTGGATATCAACCTAGTCGCAAGGTTCTCTTTAACGAAGACTTTGGCGTGATTGTTATCGATGTTTTGGTGTTTATTTAAGTGTACATGCTTTTTTTTCAGTTTCCAGAGAACCCAAGCATGCGGCAAAAGCATGATGTCAAAGCGCTAGTATGTGTTGACATGTGTTTGATAGCTTTAAATTGCATAGTGCAACTGCCATAAGTACTGAAGGGCTAAGTCCTTGCATTTTTTCTTGGTCAGTTTGCCTTTTCGTCATCTGATGAATGCCTTACTGATTTGCAAACAACAAAAACATGCCCTCATTGTATCTTAGAATTATTTGCTCTTGTCGCCATACGTTTTCTTGGTCCATATTATTCAACAGGAATGAAAAGGGAAAGAAAAATTCATGTAACCATATTCTCTCAAGAATTATATAGGACATTTTATCAATTTTATCTGTCTATCGTACACCGCGTTGCTCGCCATTGTTACTTGTTTCAGATATGTGTTTGACTCTTGTATTATTTGTAGATGTCGATCGTATCTTGAATATACATCCTTTTTGAAGAAATGCTGAAGTTAGTGTTGATTCTTGCCCTTTTTCTTTTATTATTTATTACCCGGTGAAAGTGTTTCCTTAGTGCTAACGTCATTAAATTGTTGTGATTAAAAAGCGTTGTTTACTCGAAGAATTGCTCTGCAATTTAGAGCTGCAGCGTCTTAGCTTCATGCCCGTCAAACAATAGTCTGCTGAGGTGCATGTTACACAATTTAAGAGGTGACTTTCTTTCACTGCTAAAAGACACACGTGATCATGATATGTTGTTTTGTTTAATGGTAAATCTGACGTCATTCTCTGACCGTCATATGTGCTCTACCTTGATCACTTTCAGAGCAAATTCTGAGTATTGCGGATCACAAGCAGAGTTATCTCTGTGGTCGTGTCACATGCACATTGTTGTCAACGAAATATTGAAAAACACACTGATTTTATCGATTTTGCCTGTGTAAACATATCATCATGGGAGATGAAAACCATTGGATGCATGTGAACAACTATTGATAATCTGAGGATGAGTTTCCACTTAAGGGTGGATTGGTGCTTTTTGCTCCTACTTTTGCTTTGAAAGGACTTGAAAATAAAGTGGTTGTTGGTTGATCCGGTTAGACTTGTTGGTCAACAGTTTTTTTCATGTTTTCAAATCTATTTTATTTTTTATTTTTATTCTTATTTATTGTTTGCTATATACGTGTATTGTTTATTGAGCTATTTGTAAGATTTAGATGCTGGAGACTAACATAAATTTGCCCTGGTTGCTATGATATAGTTGTCTTGATTTGCTATTTTTTCTGTTTTAGCTTGGATATTATAGATTCGGTAGCATATTTGAAGGTATACTTAATTATTATTTTGAATTTGAAGTCCACAATAGATTTCAAAGTTATTCTTATATCTTATTGTATTGTTCTTTTTTTCTCAAAATTTCAACAATAGGCATGCATATTATACACTGTAATTTTTCAAGCAAAATACAATACGCACATACGTGTGTGTTTAGGTTTTCAACGCACTATTTTCTGGTGACAAACATCAACATTTAGTTATGACGTGAATGGTTTTATGTGATTTTGTTAGCGGAAATAATTATTTCGATTTTGTAGGATAGTTACTTAGAGTGATTTGAAAAACTATATAAATAAATGATTTTTGATTTTTTTATTCGAAATAAATGGATCTTGCCGTTAGAGATAATTTTGAAATATTTGTTTAAGTTTTTTATATTAAGTAGATGATAGAACTATAAATGCATGTTTTATTTGTGCATTCTACTTAATTTACAAATTTTGGTTTTACTGTTTTCTTTTCATATTTGACTTAGTTTTATTTTTAAAATAAAATTGCCGAAAAAAATGTAACGTAATAAATTAAGTCCATATAAAATAATCTCATATTTTAACAATGCAATGCATTATGCATTATGTTTACTTGGTGGATAATGACAATTTGGTAGCACTTCATGTATAATAATGGCCAAGTTGTGCTAGAAATTTAATTGAACGGTTGGAAGGAGGCACCCAATTCCCCGCCTTGTAACAATATCTAAATATCCAAGATCAACTATTCATTAGACAATCCAAAACATAGAAACATAACCAATCAAACATCACATTTTATTAGATTCTCACACCAACAACAACCATAGTTACAGACCAAACTTCCAAATAAATAATAGCCATTAATATTTTTCAAAGACATCTGAGAAGCTTTGTTTGGAAGTTTATTTTGTAGAAATATTGTTATTCATATTTAATATTTATCAATGATATCACGCGTTCATCTGATCGCCGCAATAGTTCCTGCAATTGATCATGCAAGCTGGCATCGTGTTCATCGCCCTGCATTCATTTATACAGATATTGAAACAGGTAGTATATTCGGACTCTCCGGCAGAGACGGTGGTCATGATAATAAAAATGGCTAGGAAAAACAACGCGATGAAGGTCATCTTGTTAACACCCTGCCATTTTGTTTTTCAATGGTCCTTGGGGGTAAGAAATGTTACAAAGAATGAAGAAGATGGGAAGGGTTGTTCCATCTTTTATAGCACAATGAATATAATTATATTTATTGCAAACAAAATTATTTTATTGGTTGCCATCAATTGTCGGAGAGATACAATGGCATGACAAGGTAAAGTGTATTTTTTTAGAAAATAGTTATCCTCCAACGAATCAAAAAATTATTTTAATTTATTTATTAATTAAACTTTTATTTTAACCGTTGTCAAATTTGGTCTTTGACCATTTTTCATAATTTCAAAAAAGAAAAAAGTAAAATTTTTGTAGCACTTAGATAGTGCTTGAATACTTATGGATTTCCATAATTTCAAAAAAATATATAATGATATTTTATTAAGGACCTAAATCGTGATCGAATATTTATGCAGAGGTTAATCGATAATTTAGCCGACAACAAAACGGCGAAAAATGGCGGGAAACGAGCACACCAGCGAAGGTTTCGTCCATTGCTGCACCTCCGTTGCTCATAGCCTACACCAGTCCCATCTCTCCCTCTTGTTTCCCTCCCGCGACGAGCCTTCCTCCAAGAGACCTACGTCTCAGGATACCAAGCTTATCATTCCCACTGTTTCCCTCCGTTAATCCATCCAGGTGTTCTCGAAAACTTTTGTCTTGGTTCTCAGTGGATTTTTCATGTTTTAATTTTTTTTTCTTCTTGTTTATTGGTTTTGTATATTTTTGAGAAGCCTGCGGCTGCACCATTAACGAATGAAGAGCTTGGGAGAGCAACTGGTCACTTCTCCACATTCTTGCAGCTCAGGTGTTTGATGAATTGCCTCAGTGGAATGCTTCTCTTGTTTTTGTTAATTTGTGATGGCTGATTGTTATGTGAATGAGCTTGATTTATAGTAATTTGAGAAGAAATGACAGCTGTATTGGTAGCAAGGGCCTTCGCACACAGATGGCAAATTGGATGTTTAGATGGAAAATTCTCTTATCATCAACTTCGTCATCTATTTTATAACACTGGTTTGTAGTTAGGGCTCTAAAGGAATTTGGATTTGGTTTAACACGCAACTGGTGTTGAGGTTATTTTCTTCGCTCATTTTTTTTTTTGGCTTACAATTAAGCAAATTCAAAGTCGTTTCGCTGGCCAACTTGAGCTTGCCATCATAGTCCACGGATGCTTGATAGATTTCTGTTTGTGTTACTGGATATCAACCTCGTCGCAAGGTTCTCTTTAACGAAGACTTTGGCGTGATTGTTATCGATGTTTTGGTGTTTATTTAAGTGTACATGCTTTTTTTTCAGTTTCCAGAGAACCCAAGCATGCGGCAAAAGCATGATGTCAAAGCGCTAGTATGTGTTGACATGTGTTTGATAGCTTTAAATTGCATAGTGCAACTGCCATAAGTACTGAAGGGCTAAGTCCTTGCATTTTTTCTTGGTCAGTTTGCCTTTTCGTCATCTGATGAATGCCTTACTGATTTGCAAACAACAAAAACATGCCCTCATTGTATCTTAGAATTATTTGCTCTTGTCGCCATACGTTTTCTTGGTCCATATTATTCAACAGGAATGAAAAGGGAAAGAAAAATTCATGTAACCATATTCTCTCAAGAATTATATAGGACATTTTATCAATTTTATCTGTCTATCGTACACCGCGTTGCTCGCCATTGTTACTTGTTTCAGATATGTGTTTGACTCTTGTATTATTTGTAGATGTCGATCGTATCTTGAATATACATCCTTTTTGAAGAAATGCTGAAGTTAGTGTTGATTCTTGCCCTTTTTTTATTTATTACCCGGTGAAAGTGTTTCCTTAGTGCTAACGTCATTAAATTCTTGTGATTAAAAAGCGTTGTTTACTCGAAGAATTGCTCTGCAATTTAGAGCTGCAGCGTCTTAGCTTCATGCCCGTCAAACAATAGTCTGCTGAGGTGCATGTTACACAAGTTAATACGTGACTTTCTTTCACTGCTAAAAGACACACGTTATCATGATATGGTTTTTTGTTTAATGGTAAATCTGACATCATTCTCTGACCGTCATATGTGCTCTACCTTGATCACTTTCAGGGCAAATTCTGAGTATTGCGGATCACAAGCAGAGTTATCTCAGTGGTCGTGTGACATGGACATTTTTGTCAACGAAAGATTGAAAAACACACTGATTTTATCGATTTTGCCTGTGTAAACATATCATCATGGGAGATGAAAACCATTGGATGCTTGTCAATAACTATTGATAATCTGAGGATGAGTTTCCACTTAAGGGTGGATTGGTGCTTTTTGCTCCTACTTTTCCTTTGAAAGGACTTGAAAATAAAGTGGTTGTTGGTTGATCCGGTTAGACTTGTTGGTCAACAGTTTTTTTCATGTTTTCAAATCTATTTTATTTTTTATTTTTATTCTTATTTATTGTTTGCTATATACGTGTATTGTTTATTGAGCTATTTGTAAGATTTAGATGCTGGAGACTAACCTAGATTTGCCCTGGTTGCTATGATATAGTTGTCTTGATTTGCTATTTTTTCTGTTTTAGCTTGGATATTATAGATTCGGTAGCATATTTGAAGGTATACTTAATTATTATTTTGAATTTGAAGTCCACAATAGATTTCAAAGTTATTCTTATATCTTATTATATTGTTCTTTTTTTCTCAAAATGTCAACAATAGGCATGCATATTATACACTGTAATTTTTCAAGCAAAATACAATACGCACATACGTGTGTGTTTAGGTTTTCAACGCACTATTTTCTGGTGATAAACATCAACATTTAGTTATGACGTGAATGGTTTTATGTGATTTTGTTAGCGGAAATAATTATTTCGATTTTGTAGGATAGTTACTTAGAGTGATTTGAAAAACTATATAAATAAATGATTTTTGATTTTTTTATTCGAAATAAATGGATCTTGCCGTTAGAGATAATGTTGAAATATTTGTTTAAGTTTTTTATATTAAGTAGATGATAGAACTATAAATTCATGTTTTATTTGTGCATTCTACTTAATTTACAAATTTTGGTTTTACTGTTTTCTTTTCATATTTGACTTAGTTTTATTTTTAAAATAAAATTGCCGAAAAAATGTAACGTAATAAATTAAGTCCATATAAAATAATCTCATATTTTAACAATGCAATGCATTATGCATTATGTTTACTTGGTGGATAATAACAATTTGGTAGCACTTCACGTATAATAATGGCCAAGTTGTGCTAGAAATTTAATTGAACGGTTGGAAGGAGGCACCCAATGCCCCGCCTTGTAACAATATCTAAATATCCAAGATCAACTATTCATTAGACAATCCAAAACATAGAAACATAACCAATCAAACATCACATTTTATTAGATTCTCACACCAACAACAACCACAATTACAAACCAAACTTCCAAATAAATAATAGCCATAAATATTTTCAAAGACATCTGAGAAGCCTTGTTTGGAAGTTTATTTTGTAGAAATATTGTTATTCATATTTAATATTTATCAATGATATCACGCGTTCATCTGATCGCCGCAATAGTTCCTGCAATTGATCATGCAAGCTGGCATCGTGTTCATCGCCCTGCATTCATTTATACAGATATTGAAACAGGTAGTATATTCGGACTCTCCGGCAGAGACGGCGGTCATGATAATAAAAATGGCTAGGAAAATCAACGCGATGAAGGTCATCTTGTTAACACCTGCCATTTTGTTTTTCAATGGTCCTTGGGGGTAAGAAATGTTACAAAGAATGAAGAAGATGGGAAGGGTTGTTCCATCTTTTATAGCACAATGAATATAATTATATTTATTGCAAACAAAATTATTTTATTGGTTGCCATCAATTGTCGGAGAGATACAGTGGCATGACAAGGTAAAGTGTATTTTTTTAGAAAATAGTTATCCTCCAACGAATCAAAAAATTATTTTAATTTATTTATTAATTAAACTTTTATTTTAACCGTTGTCAAATTTGGTCTTTGACCATTTTTCATAATTTCAAAAAAGAAAAAAGTAAAATTTTTGTAGCACTTAGATAGTGCTTGAATACTTATGGATTTCCATAATTTCAAAAAAATATATAATGATATTTTATTAAGGACCTAAATCGTGATCGAATATTTATGCAGAGGTTAATCGATAATTTAGTCGACAACAAAACGGCGAAAAATGGCGGGAAACGAGCACACCCGCGAAGGTTTCGTCCGTTGCTTTACCTCCGTTGCTCATAGCCTACACCAGTCCCATCTCTCCCTCTTGTTTCCCTCCCGCGACGAGCCTTCCTCCAAGAGACCTACGTCTCAGGATACCAAGCTTATCATTCCCACTGTTTCCCTCCGTGAATCCATCCCGGTGTTCTCGAAAACTTTTGTCTTGGTTCTCAGTGGATTTTTCATGTTTTCCTTTTTTTTTTTCTTCTTGTTTATTGGTTTTGTATATTTTTGAGAATCCTGCGGCTGCACCATTAACGAATGAAGAGCTTGGGAGAGCAACTGGTCACTTCTCCACATTCTTGCAGCTCAGGTGTTTGATGAATTGCCTCAGTGGAATGCTTCTCTTGTTTTCGTTACTTTGTGATGGCTGATTGTTATGTGAATGAGCTTGATTTATAGTAATTTGAGAAGAAATGACAGCTTTATTGGTAGCAAGGGCCTTCGCAGACAGATGGCAAATTGGATGTTTAGATGGAAAATTCTCTTATCATCAACTTCGTCATCTATTTTATAACACTGGTTTGTAGTTAGGGCTCTAAAGGAATTTGGATTTGGTTTAACACGCAACTGGTGTTGAGGTTATTTTCTTCGCTCATTTTTTTTTTTTTGGTTTACAATTAAGCAAATTCAAAGTCGTTTCGCTGGCCAACTTGAGCATGCCATCATAGTCCACGGATGCTTGATAGATTTCTGTTTGTGTTACTGGATATCAACCTAGTCGCAAGGTTCTCTTTAACGAAGACTTTGGCGTGATTGTTATCGATGTTTTGGTGTTTATTTAAGTGTACATGCTTTTTTTTTCAGTTTCCAGAGAACCCAAGCATGCGGCAAAAGCATGATGTCAAAGCGCTAGTATGTGTTGACATGTGTTTGATAGCTTTAAATTGCATAGTGCAACTGCCATAAGCACTGAAGGGCTAAGTCCTTGCATTTTTTCATGGTCGGTTTGTCTTTTCGTCATCTGATGAATGCCTTACTGATTTGTAAACAACAAAAACATGCCCTCATTGTATCTTAGAATTATTTGCTCTTGTCGCCATACGTTTTCTTGGTCCATATTATTCAACAGGAATGAAAAGGGAAAGAAAAATTCATGTAACCATATTCTCTCAAGAATTATATAAGACATTTTATCAATTTTATCTGTCTATTGTACACCGCGTTGCTCGCCATTCTTACTTGTTTCAGATATGTGTTTGACTCTTGTATTATTTGTAGATGTCGATCGTATCTTGAATATACATCCTTTTTGAAGAAATGCTGAAGTTAGTGTTGATTCTTACCCTTTTGTTTTTTTTTATTTATTACCCGGTGAAAGTGTTTCCTTAGTGCTAACGTAATTAAATTGTTGTGATTAAAAAGCGTTGTTTACTCGAAGAATTGCTCTGCAATTTAGAGCTGCAGCGTCTTAGCTTCATGCCCGTCAAACAATAGTCTGCTGAGGTGCATGTTACACAAGTTAAGAGGTGACTTTCTTTCACTGCTAAAAGACACACGTGATCATGATATGTTGTTTTGTTTTATGGTAAATCTGACGTCATTCTCTGACCGTCATATGTGCTCTACCTTGATCACTTTCAGAGCAAATTCTGAGTATTGCGGATCACAAGCAGAGTTATCTAAGTGGTCGTGTCACATGCACATTGTTGTCAACGAAAGATTGAAAAACACACTGATTTTATCGATTTTGCCTGTGTAAACATATCATCATGGGAGATGAAAACCATTGGATGCATGTCAATAACTATTGATAATCTGAGGATGAGTTTCCACTTAAGGGTGGATTGGTGCTTTTTGCTACTACTTTTGCTTTTAAAGGACTTAAAAATAAAGTGGTTGTTGGTTGATCCGGTTAGACTTGTTGGTCAACAGTTTTTTTCATGTTTTCAAATCTATTTTATTTTTTATTTTTATTCTTATTTATTGTTTGCTATATACGTGTATTGTTTATTGAGCTATTTGTAAGATTTAGATGCTGGAGACTAACCTAAATTTGCCCTGGTTGCTATGATATAGTTGTCTTGATTTGCAATTTTTTCTGTTTTAGCTTGGATATTATAGATTCAGTAGCATATTTGAAGGTATACTTAATTATTATTTTGAATTTGAAGTCCACAATAGATTTCAAAGTTATTCTTATATCTTATTATATTGTTCTTTTTTTCTCAAAATTTCAACAATTGGCATGCATATTATACACTGTAATTTTCAAGCAAAATACAATACGCACATACGTGTGTGTTTAGGTTTTCAACGCACTATTTTCTGGTGATAAACATCAACATTTAGTTATGACGTGAATGGTTTTATGTGATATTGTTAGCGGAAATAATTATTTCGATTTTGTAGGATAGTTACTTAGAGTGATTTGAAAAACTATATAAATAAATGATTTTTGATTTTTTTATTTGAAATAAATGGATCTTGCCGTTAGAGATAATTTTGAAATATTTGTTTAAGTTTTTTATATTAAGTAGATGATAGAACTATAAATGCATGTTTTATTTGTGCATTCTACTTAATTTACAAATTTTGGTTTTACTCTTTTCTTTTCATATTTGACTTAGTTTTATTTTTTAAATAAAATTGCCGAAAAAATCTAACGTAATAAATTAAGTCCATATAAAATAATCTCATATTTTAACAATGCAATGCATTATGCATTATGTTTACTTGGTGGATAATAACAATTTGGTAGCACTTCACGTATAATAATGGCCAAGTTGTGCTAGAAATTTAATTGAACGGTTGGAAGGAGGAACCCAATGCCCCGCCTTGTAACAATATCTAAATATCCAAGATCAACTATTCATTAGACAATCCAAAACATAGAAACATAACCAATCAAACATCACATTTTATTAGATTCTCACACCAACAACAACCATAATTACAAACCAAACTTCCAAATAAATAGTGGCCATTAATATTTTTCAAAGACATCTGAGAAGCCTTGTTTGGAAGTTTATTTTGTAGAAATATTGTTATTCATATTTAATATTTATCAATGATATCACGCGTTCATCTGATCGCCGCAATAGTTCCTGCAATTTATCATGCAAGCTGGCATCGTGTTCATTGCCCTGCATTCATTTATACAGATATTGAAACAGGTAGTATATTCGGACTCTCCGGCAGAGACGGCGGTCATGATAATAAAAATGGCTAGGAAAAACAACGCGATGAAGGTCATCTTGTTAACACCTGCCATTTTGTTTTTCAATGGTCCTTGGGGGTAAGAAATGTTACAAAGAATGAAGAAAATGGGAAGGGTTGTTCCATCTTTTATAGCACAATGAATATAATTATATTTATTGCAAACAAAATTATTTTATTGGTTGCCATCAATTGTCGGAGAGATACAGTGGCATGACAAGGTAAAGTGTATTTTTTTAGAAAATAGTTATCCTCCAACGAATCAAAAAATTATTTTAATTTATTTATTAATTAAACTTTTATTTTAACCGTTGTCAAATTTGGTCTTTGACCATTTTTCATAATTTCAAAAAAGAAAAAAGTAAAATTTTTGTTGCACTTAGATAGTGCTTGAATACTTATGGATTTCCATAATTTCAAAAAAATATATAATGATATTTTATTAAGGACCTAAATCGTGATCGAATATTTATGCAGAGGTTAATCGATAATTTAGCCGACAACAAAACGGCGAAAAATGGCGGGAAACGAGCACACCCGAGAAGGTTTCGTCCGTTGCTTTACCTCCGTTGCTCATAGCCTACACCAGTCCCATCTCTCCCTCTTGTTTCCCTCCCGCGACGAGCCTTCCTCCAAGAGACCTACGTCTCAGGATACCAAGCTTATCATTCCCACTGTTTCCCTCCGTGAATCCATCCAGGTGTTCTCGAAAACTTTTGTCTTGGTTCTCAGTGGATTTTTCATGTTTTCCTTTTTTTTTTCTTCTTGTTTATTGGTTTTGTATATTTTTGAGAATCCTGCGGCTGCACCATTAACGAATGAAGAGCTTGGGAGAGCAACTGGTCACTTCTCCACATTCTTGCAGCTCAGGTGTTTGATGAATTGCCTCAGTGGAATGCTTCTCTTGTTTTCGTTACTTTGTGATGGCTGATTGTTATGTGAATGAGCTTGATTTATAGTAATTTGAGAAGAAATGACAGCTTTATTGGTAGCAAGGGCCTTCGCAGACAGATGTCAAATTGGATGTTTAGATGGAAAATTCTCTTATCATCAACTTCGTCATCTATTTTATAACACTGGTTTGTAGTTAGGGCTCTAAAGTAATTTGGATTTGGTTTAACACGCAACTGGTGTTGAGGTTATTTTCTTCGCTCATTTTTTTTTTTGGTTTACAATTAAGCAAATTCAAAGTCGTTTCGCTGGCCAACTTGAGCATGCCATCATAGTCCACGGATGCTTGATAGATTTCTGTTTGTGTTACTGGATATCAACCTAGTCGCAAGGTTCTCTTTAACGAAGACTTTGGCGTGATTGTTATTGATGTTTTGGTGTTTATTTAAGTGTACATGCTTTTTTTTTCAGTTTCCAGAGAACCCAAGCATGCGGCAAAAGCATGATGTCAAAGAGCTAGTATGTGTTGACATGTGTTTGATAGCTTTAAATTGCATAGTGCAACTGCCATAAGCACTGAAGGGCTAAGTCCTTGCATTTTTTCATGGTCGGTTTGTCTTTTCGTCATCTGATGAATGCCTTACTGATTTGTAAACAACAAAAACATGCCCTCATTGTGTCTTAGAATTATTTGCTCTTGTCGCCATACGTTTTCTTGGTCCATATTATTCAACAGGAATGAAAAGGGAAAGAAAAATTCATGTAACCATATTCTCTCAAGAATTATATAGGACATTTTATCAATTTTATCTGTCTATCGTACACCGCGTTGCTCGCCATTGTTACTTGTTTCAGATATGTGTTTGACTCTTGTATTATTTGTAGATGTCGATCGTATCTTGAATATACATCCTTTTTGAAGAAATGCTGAAGTTAGTGTTGATTCTTGCCCTTTTTTTTATTATTTATTACCCGGTGAAAGTGTTTCCTTAGTGCTAACGTCATTAAATTGTTGTGATTAAAAAGCGTTGTTTACTCGAAGAATTGCTCTGCAATTTAGAGCTGCAGCGTCTTAGCTTCATGCCCGTCAAAAAATAGTCTGCTGAGGTGCATGTTACACAAGTTAAGAGTTGACTTTCTTTCACTGCTAAAAGACACACGTTATCATGATATGTTGTTTTGTTTAATGGTAAATCTGACGTCATTCTCTGACTGTCATATGTGCTCTACCTTGATCACTTTCAGAGCAAATTCTTAGTATTGCGGATCACAAGCAGAGTTATCTCAGTGGTCGTGTCACATGCACATTGTTGTCAACGAAATATTGAAAAACACACTGATTTTATCGATTTTGCCTGTGTAAACATATCATCATGGGAGATGAAAACCATTGGATGCATGTGAATAACTATTGATAATCTGAGGATGAGTTTCCACTTTAGGGTGGATTGGTGCTTTTTGCTCCTACTTTTGCTTTGAAAGGCCTTGAAAATAAAGTGGTTGTTGGTTGATCCGGTTAAACTTGTTGGTCAACAGTTTTTTTCATGTTTTCAAATCTATTTTATTTTTTATTTTTATTCTTATTTATTGTTTGCTATATACGTGTATTGTTTATTAAGCTATTTGTAAGATTTAGATGCTGGAGACTAACCTAAATTTGCCCTGGTTGCTATGATATAGTTGTCTTGATTTGCTATTTTTTCTGTTTTAGCTTGGATATTATAGATTCGGTAGCATATTTGAAGGTATACTTAATTATTATTTTGAATTTGAAGTCCACAATAGATTTCAAAGTTATTCTTATATCTTATTATATTGTTCTTTTTTTCTCAAAATTTCAACAATAGGCATGCATATTATACACTGTAATTTTTCAAGGAAAATACAATACGCACATACGTGTGTGTTTAGGTTTTCAACGCACTATTTTCTGGTGATAAACATCAACATTTAGTTATGACGTGAATGGTTTTATGTGATTTTGTTAGCGGAAATAATTATTTCGATTTTGTAGGATAGTTACTTAGAGTGATTTGAAAAACTATATAAATAAATGATTTTTGATTTTTTTATTCGAAATAAATGGATCTTGCCGTTAGAGATAATTTTGAAATATTTGTTTAAGTTTTTTATATTAAGTAGATGATAGATCTATAAATGCATGTTTTATTTGTGCATTCTACTTAATTTACAAATTTTGGTTTTACTGTTTTCTTTTCATATTTGACTTAGTTTTATTTTTAAAATAAAATTGCCGAAAAAAATGTAACGTAATAAATTAAGTCCAAATAAAATAATCTCATATTTTAACAATGCAATGCATTATGCATTATGTTTACTTGGTGGATAATGACAATTTGGTAGCACTTCATGTATAATAATGGCCAAGTTGTGCTAGAAATTTAATTGAACGGTTGGAAGGAGGCACCCAATTCCCCGCATTGTAACAATATCTAAATATCCAAGATCAACTATTCATTAGACAATCCAAAACATAGAAACATAACCAATCAAACATCACATTTTATTAGATTCTCACACCAACAACAACCATAGTTACAGACCAAACTTCCAAATAAATAATAGCCATTAATATTTTTCAAAGACATCTGAGAAGCTTTGTTTGGAAGTTTATTTTGTAGAAATATTGTTATTCATATTTAATATTTATCAATGATATCACGCGTTCATCTGATCGCCGCAATAGTTCCTGCAATTGATCATGCAAGCTGGCATCGTGTTCATCGCCCTGCATTCATTTATACAGATATTGAAACAGGTAGTATATTCGGACTCTCCGGCAGAGACGGTGGTCATGATAATAAAAATGGCTAGGAAAAACAACGCGATGAAGGTCATCTTGTTAACACCTGCCATTTTGTTTTTCAATGGTCCTTGGGGGTAAGAAATGTTACAAAGAATGAAGAAGATGGGAAGGGTTGTTCCATCTTTTATAGCACAATGAATATAATTATATTTATTGCAAACAAAATTATTTTATTGGTTGCCATCAATTGTCGGAGAGATACAATGGCATGACAAGGTAAAGTGTATTTTTTTAGAAAATAGTTATCCTCCAACGAATAAAAAATTATTTTAATTTATTTATTAATTAAACTTTTATTTTAACCGTTGTCAAATTTGGTCTTTGACCATTTTTCATAATTTCAAAAAAGAAAAAAGTAAAATTTTTGTAGCACTTAGATAGTGCTTGAATACTTATGGATTTTCATAATTTCAAAAAAATATATAATGATATTTTATTAAGGACCTAAATCGTGATCAAATATTTATGCAGAGGTTAATCGATAATTTAGCCGACAACAAAAGGGCGAAAAATGGCGGGAAACGAGCACACCCGCGAAGGCTTCGTCCATTGCTGCACCTCCGTTGCTCATAGCCTACACCAGTCCCATCTCTCCCTCTGTTTTCCCTCCCGCTACGAGCCTTCCTCCAAGAGACCTACGTCTCAGGATACCAAGCTTATCATTCCCACTGTTTCCCTCCGTGAATCCATCCAGGTGTTCTCGAAAACTTTTGTCTTGGTTCTCAGTGGATTTTTCATGTTTTCCTTTTTTTTTTCTTCTTGTTTATTGGTTTTGTATATTTTTGAGAATCCTGCGGCTGCACCATTAACGAATGAAGAGCTTGGGAGAGCAACTGGTCACTTCTCCACATTCTTGCAGCTCAGGTGTTTGATGAATTGCCTAAGTGGAATGCTTCTCTTGTTTTCGTTACTTTGTGATGGCTGATTGTTATGTGAATGAGCTTGATTTATAGTAATTTGAGAAGAAATGACAGCTTTATTGGTAGCAAGGGCCTTCACACACAGATGGCAAATTGGATGTTTAGATGGAAAATTCTCTTATCATCAACTTCGTCATCTATTTTATAACACTGGTTTGTAGTTAGGGCTCTATAGGAATTTGGATTTGGTTTAACACGAAACTGGTGTTGAGGTTATTTTCTTCGCTCATTTTTTTTTTTTGGTTTACAATTAAGCAAATTCAAAGTCGTTTCGCTGGCCAACTTGAGCATGCCATCATAGTCCACGGATGCTTGATAGATTTCTGTTTGTGTTACTGGATATCAACCTAGTCGCAAGGTTCTCTTTAACGAAGACTTTGGCGTGATTGTTATCGATGTTTTGGTGTTTATTTAAGTGTACATGCTTTTTTTTTTCAGTTTCCAGAAAACCCAAGCATGCGGCAAAAGCATGATGTCAAAGCGCTAGTATGTGTTGACATGTGTTTGATAGCTTTAAATTGCATAGTGCAACTGCCATAAGCACTGAAGGGCTAAGTCCTTGCATTTTTTCATAGTCAGTTTGTCTTTTCGTCATCTGATGAATGCCTTACTGATTTGTAAACAACAAAAACATGCCCTCATTGTATCTTAGAATTATTTGCTCTTGTCGCCATACGTTTTCTTGGTCCATATTATTCAACAGGAATGAAAAGGGAAAGAAAAATTCATGTAACCATATTCTCTCAAGAATTATATAGGACATTTTATCAATTTTATCTGTCTATCGTACACCGCGTTGCTCGCCATTGTTACTTATTTCATATATGTGTTTGACTCTTGTATTATTTGTAGATGTCGATCGTATCTTGAATATACATCCTTTTTGAAGAAATGCTGAAGTTAGTGTTGATTCTTGCCCTTTTTTTTTTTTATTTATTACCCGGTGAAAGTGTTTCCTTAGTGCTAACGTCATTAAATTGTTGTGATTAAAAAGCGTTGTTTACTCGAAGAATTGCTCTGCAATTTAGAGCTGCAGCGTCTTAGCTTCATGCCCGTCAAACAATAGTCTGCTGAGGTGCATGTTACACAAGTTAAGAGGTGACTTTCTTTCACTGCTAAAAGACACACGTGATCATGATATGTTGTTTTGTTTAATGGTAAATCTGACGTCATTCTCTGACCGTCATATGTGCTCTACCTTGATCACTTTCAGAGCAAATTCTGAGTATTGCGGATCACAAGCAGAGTTATCTCAGTGGTCGTGTCACATGCACATTGTTGTCAACGAAATATTGAAAAACACACTGATTTTATCGATTTTTCCTGTGTAAACATATCATCATGGGAGATGAAAACCATTGGATGCATGTCAATAACTATTGATAATCTGAGGATGAGTTTCCACTTTAGGGTGGATTGGTGCTTTTTGCTCCTACTTTTGCTTTGAAAGGACTTGAAAATAAAATGGTTGTTGATTGATCCGGTTAAACTTGTTGGTCGACAGTTTTTTTCATGTTTTCAAATCTATTTTATTTTTTATTTTTATTCTTATTTATTGTTTGCTATATACGTGTATTGTTTATTAAGCTATTTGTAAGATTTAGATGCTGGAGACTAACCTAAATTTGCCCTGGTTGCTATGATATAGTTGTCTTGATTTGCTATTTTTTCTGTTTTAGCTTGGATATTATAGATTCGGTAGCATATTTGAAGGTATACTTAATTATTATTTTGAATTTGAAGTCCACAATAGGTTTCAAAGTTATTCTTATATCTTATTATATTGTTCTTTTTTTCTCAAAATTTCAACAATAGGCATGCATATTATACACTGTAATTTTTCAAGCAAAATACAATACGCACATATTTGTGTGTTTAGGTTTTCAACGCACTATTTTCTGGTGATAAACATCAACATTTAGTTATGACGTGAATGGTTTTATGTGATTTTGTTAGCGGAAATAATTATTTTGATTTTGTAGGATAGTTACTTAGAGTGATTTGAAAAACTATATAAATAAATGATTTTTGATTTTTTTATTCGAAATAAATGGATCTTGCCGTTAGAGATAATTTTGAAATATTTGTTTAAGTTTTTTATATTAAGTAGATGATAGAACTATAAATGCATGTTTTATTTGTGCATTCTACTTAATTTACAAATTTTGGTTTTACTGTTTTCTTTTCATATTTGACTTAGTTTTATTTTTAAAATAAAATTGCCGAAAAAAATGTAACGTAATAAATTAAGTCCATATAAAATAATCTCATATTTTATCAATGCAATGCATTATGCATTATGTTTACTTGGTGGATAATAACAATTTGGTAGCACTTCACGTATAATAATGGCCAAGTTGTGCTAGAAATTTAATTGAACGGTTGGAAGGAGGCACCCAATGCCCCGCCTTGTAACAATATCTAAATGTCCAAGATCAACTATTCATTAGACAATCCAAAACATAGAAACATAACCAATCAAACATCACATTTTATTAGATTCTCACACCAACAACAACCATAATTACAAACCAAACTTCCAAATAAATAATAGCCATTAATATTTTTCAAAGACATCTGAGAAGCCTTGTTTGGAAGTTTATTTTGTAGAAATATTGTTATTCATATTTAATATTTATCAATGATATCACGCGTTCATCTGATCGCCGCAATAGTTCCTGCAATTGATCATGCAAGCTGGCATCGTGTTCATCGCCCTGCATTCATTTATACAGATATTGAAACAGGTAGTATATTCGGACTCTCCGGCAGAGACGGCGGTCATGATAATAAAAATGGCTAGGAAAAACAACGCGATGAAGGTCATCTTGTTAACACCTGCCATTTTGTTTTTCAATGGTCCTTGGGGGTAAGAAATGTTACAAAGAATGAAGAAAATGGGAAGGGTTGTTCCATCTTTTATAGCACAATGAATATAATTATATTTATTGCAAACAAAATTATTTTATTGGTTGCCATCAATTGTCGGAGAGATACAGTGGCATGACAAGGTAAAGTGTATTTTTTTAGAAAATAGTTATCCTCCAACGAATCAAAAAATTATTTTAATTTATTTATTAATTAAACTTTTATTTTAACCGTTGTCAAATTTGGTCTTTGACCATTTTTCATAATTTCAAAAAAGAAAAAAGTAAAATTTTTGTTGCACTTAGATAGTGCTTGAATACTTATGGATTTCCATAATTTCAAAAAAATATATAATGATATTTTATTAAGGACCTAAATCGTGATCGAATATTTATGCAGAGGTTAATCGATAATTTAGCCGACAACAAAACGGCGAAAAATGGCGGGAAACGAGCACACCCGAGAAGGTTTCGTCCGTTGCTTTACCTCCGTTGCTCATAGCCTACACCAGTCCCATCTCTCCCTCTTGTTTCCCTCCCGCGACGAGCCTTCCTCCAAGAGACCTACGTCTCAGGATACCAAGCTTATCATTCCCACTGTTTCCCTCCGTGAATCCATCCAGGTGTTCTCGAAAACTTTTGTCTTGGTTCTCAGTGGATTTTTCATGTTTTCCTTTTTTTTTTCTTCTTGTTTATTGGTTTTGTATATTTTTGAGAATCCTGCGGCTGCACCATTAACGAATGAAGAGCTTGGGAGAGCAACTGGTCACTTCTCCACATTCTTGCAGCTCAGGTGTTTGATGAATTGCCTCAGTGGAATGCTTCTCTTGTTTTCGTTACTTTGTGATGGCTGATTGGTATGTGAATGAGCTTGATTTATAGTAATTTGAGAAGAAATGACTGCTTTATTGGTAGCAAGGGCCTTCGCAGACAGATGGCAAATTGGATGTTTAGATGGAAAATTCTCTTATCATCAACTTCGTCATCTATTTTATAACACTGGTTTGTAGTTAGGGCTCTAAAGGAATTTGGATTTGGTTTAACACGCAACTGGTGTTGAGGTTATTTTCTTCGCTCATTTTTTTTTTTTGGTTTACAATTAAGCAAATTCAAAGTCGTTTCGCTGGCCAACTTGAGCATGCCATCATAGTCCACGGATGCTTGATAGATTTCTGTTTGTGTTACTGGATATCAACCTAGTCGCAAGGTTCTCTTTAACGAAGACTTTGGCGTGATTGTTATCGATGTTTTGGTGTTTATTTAAGTGTACATGCTTTTTTTTTCAGTTTCCAGAGATCCCAAGCATGCGGCAAAAGCATGATGTCAAAGCGCTAGTATGTGTTGACATGTGTTTGATAGCTTTAAATTGCATAGTGCAACTGCCATAAGCACTGAAGGGCTAAGTCCTTGCATTTTTTCATGGTCGGATTGTCTTTTCGTCATCTGATGAATGCCTTACTGATTTGTAAACAACAAAAACATGCCCTCATTGTATCTTAGAATTATTTGCTCTTGTCGCCATACGTTTTCTTGGTCCATATTATTCAACAGGAATGAAAAGGGAAAGAAAAATTCATGTAACCATATTCTCTCAAGAATTATATAGGACATTTTATCAATTTTATCTGTCTATCGTACACCGCGTTGCTCGCCATTGTTACTTGTTTCAGATATGTGTTTGACTCTTGTATTATTTGTAGATGTCGATCGTATCTTGAATATACATCCTTTTTGAAGAAATGCTGAAGTTAGTGTTGATTCTTGCCCTTTTTTTTATTATTTATTACCCGGTGAAAGTGTTTCCTTAGTGCTAACGTCATTAAATTGTTGTGATTAAAAAGCGTTGTTTACTCGAAGAATTGCTCTGCAATTTAGAGCTGCAGCGTCTTAGCTTCATGCCCGTCAAACAATAGTCTGCTGAGGTGCATGTTACACAAGTTAAGAGGTGACTTTCTTTCACTGCTAAAAGACACACGTTATCATGACATGTTGTTTTGTTTAATGGTAAATCTGACGTCATTCTCTGACCGTCATATGTGCTCTACCTTGATCACTTTCAGAGCAAATTCTGAGTATTGCGGATCACAAGCAGAGTTATCTCAGTGGTCGTGTCACATGCACATTGTTGTCAACGAAATATTGAAAAACACACTGATTTTATCGATTTTGCCTGTGTAAACATATCATCATGGGAGATGAAAACCATTGGATGCATGTCAATAACTATTGATAATCTGAGGATGAGTTTCCACTTAAGGGTGGATTGGTGCTTTTTGCTCCTACTTTTGCTTTGAAAGGACTTGAAAAAAAAGTGGTTGTTGGTTGATCCGGTTAGACTTGTTGGTCAACAGTTATTTTCATGTTTTCAAATCTATTTTATTTTTTATTTTTATTCTTATTTATTGTTTGCTATATACGTGTATTGTTTATTGAGCTATTTGTAAGATTTAGATGCCGGAGACGAACCTAAATTTGCCCTGGTTGCTATGATATAGTTGTCTTGATTTGCTATTTTTTCTGTTTTAGCTTTTATATTATAGATTCGGTAGCATATTTGGAGGTATACTTAATTATTATTTTGAATTTGAAGTCCACAATAGATTTCAAAGTTATTCTTATATCTTATTATATTGTTCTTTTTTTCTCAAAATTTCAACAATAGGCATGCATATTATACACTGTAATTTTTCAAGCAAAATACAATACGCACATATTTGTGTGTTTAGGTTTTCAACGCACTATTTTCTGGTGATAAACATCAACATTTAGTTATGACGTTAATGGTTTTATGTGATTTTGTTAGCGGAAATAATAATTTTGATTTTGTAGGATAGTTACTTAGAGTGATTTGAAAAACTATATAACTAAATGATTTTTGATTTTTTTATTCGAAATAAATGGATCTTGCCGTTAGAGATAATTTTGAAATATTTGTTTAAGTTTTTTATATTAAGTAGATGATAGAACTATAAATGCATGTTTTATTTGTGCATTCTACTTAATTTACAAATTTTGGTTTTACTGTTTTCTTTTCATATGTGACTTAGTTTTATTTTTAAAATAAAATTGCCGAAAAAAATGTAACGTAATAAATTAAGTCCATATAAAATAATCTCATATTTTAACAATGCAATGCATTATGCATTATGTTTACTTGGTGGATAATGACAATTTGGTAGCACTTCACGTATAATAATGGCCAAGTTGTGCTAGAAATTTAATTGAACGGTTGGAAGGAGGCACCCAATGCCCCGCCTTGTAACAATATCTAAATATCCAAGATCAACTATTCATTAGAGAATCCAAAACATAGAAACATAACCAATCAAACATCACATTTTATTAGATTCTCACACCAACAACAACCATAATTACAAACCAAACTTCCAAATAAATAATAGCCATTAATATTTTTCAAAGACATCTGAGAAGCTTTGTTTGGAAGTTTATTTTGTAGAAATATTGTTATTCATATTTAATATTTATCAATGATATCACGCGTTCATCTGATCGCCGCAATAGTTCCTGCAATTGATCATGCAAGCTGGCATCGTGTTCATCGCCCTGCATTCATTTATACAGATATTGAAACAGGTAGTATATTCGGACTCTCCGGCAGAGACGGCGGTCATGATAATAAAAATGGCTAGGAAAAACAACGCGATGAAGGTCATCTTGTTAACACCTGCCATTTTGTTTTTCAATGGTCCTTGGGGGTAAGAAATGTTACAAAGAATGAAGAAAATGGGAAGGGTTGTTCCATCTTTTATAGCACAATGAATATAATTATATTTATTGCAAACAAAATTATTTTATTGGTTGCCATCAATTGTCGGAGAGATACAATGGCACGACAAGGTAAAGTGTATTTTTTTAGAAAATAGTTATCCTCCAACGAATCAAAAAATTATTTTAATTTATTTATTAATTAAACTTTTATTTTAACCGTTGTCAAATTTGGTCTTTGACCATTTTTCATAATTTCAAAAAAGAAAAAAGTAAAATTTTTGTAGCACTTAGATAGTGCTTGAATACTTATGGATTTCCATAATTTCAAAAAAATATATAATGATATTTTATTAAGGACCTAAATCGTGATCGAATATTTATGCAGAGGTTAATCGATAATTTAGCCGACAACAAAACGGCGAAGAATCCTCCTTTGCTCATAGCCTACACCAGTCCCATGTCTCCCTCCCTCGACGAGCCTTCCTCCAAGAGACCTACGTCTCAAGATACCAAGCTTATCATTCCAACTGTTTCCCTCCGTGAATCCATCCAGGTGTTCTTGAAAACTTTTGTCTTTGTTCTCAGTGGATTTTTCATGTTTTCCTTTTTTTTTTCTTCTTGTTTATTGGTTTTGTATATTTTTGAGAAGCCTGTGGCTGCACCATTAACGAATGAAGAGCTTGGGAGAGCAACTGGTCACTTCTCCACATTCTTGCAGCTCAGGTGTTTGATGAATTGCCTTAGTGGAATGCTTGTCTTGTTTTCGTTACTTTGTGATGGCTGATTGTTATGTGAATGAGCTCGATTTAGAGTACTTTGAGAAAAAATGACAGCTTTATTGGTAGCAAGGGCCTTCGCACACAGATGGCAAATTGGATGTTTAGATGGAAAATTCTCTTATCATCAACTTCGTCATCTATTTTATAACACTGGTTTGTAGTTAGGGCTCTAAAGGAATTTGGATTTGGTTTAACACGCAACTGGTGTTGAGGTTATTTTCTTCACTCATTTTTTTTTTTGGTTTACAATTAAGCAAATTCAAAGTCGTTTCTCTGGCCAACTTGAGCATGCCATCATAGTCCACGGATGCTCAATAGATTTCTGTTTGTGTTAGTGGATATCAACCTAGTCTCGAGGTTGTCTTTAATGAAGACTTTGGCGTGATTGTTATCGATGTTTTGGTGTTTATTTAAGTGTACATGCTTTTTTTCAGTTTCCAGAGAACCCAAGCATGCGGCAAAAGCATGATGTCAAAGCGCTAGTACGTGTTGACATGTGTTTGATAGCTTTAAATTGCATAGTGCAACTGCCATAAGCACTGAAGGGCTAAGTCCTTGCTTTTTTTCATGGTCAGTTTGCCTTTTCGTCATCTGATGAATGCCTTACTGATTTGTAAACAACAAAAACAAGTCTAATTGCGACATCTTGTGGTGATGTCAGCTGTGCAAGGAACATGAAATATTTTTTCCCCATAAAGCAACTTCTTGTGTCTTGAAAAGATATCTTTCAAATTTCTAATTGTGACATCATTCTTATTAGTATTGTCAACTGATATAGTGTAGACCTTGTTCTCAATTCCCCATTCCTTGCAACATTTGTAAACACTATCAGCATTGTCAATACCACGGAAAGGAGGAGGAAGATAGACAAAATTCAAAACACGCTTTTGTAACTTCCAATTATTGTCAATAAAGTGTCCAGTCATAACCATGTACTCCATTTTTTGAGGGATGACAACCACATATCTGTTGTTAAACTGATCTTATTAACATTCTTCAACAATGAAAATAATTTCTTTTTCTCATTCCCATACACCAACATGCAATCTTTCTTGCTTGTGACACGAGAAAACTTCTCCCATTGTGGCATTCCCCTTTGTTGCATCATGTTAAAACCTTCATCCTCCACAACAGAAAATGGATGCTCATGCATAAGAATCCAATGTGCTGCAGATTCTCTCATTTTCATCATGACTAATTTTCCATCCATAATTGCCGGTGACATGATTGTGTTATCACAACCCTTGTTTACTGCTTGGAAGCTGATTGTTTGCTGATTATTCATATGCCTCTTTTTCATCAAACAACTCTCCAAATGCCTTGAAAGATGAGTTGTGCAACTACTTGCAAGTATTGAAAGCTTAGTCTTGCCATGAACACACTCCGCCTTCTTTGATGCATCACTAACAACATTTTAAAATTCATCCCTCACTGTTGATGTCTTTGCCCTCTTCTTCATTTGAATTGCACAATCATGCTCCCTTTGCTCTATCGTATTTGTTATTGTTGTTGTTGTTGTAGTATTGGTGGTGGCATTGGTAGTGGTATTGGGAGAGCAATCTTCTTGTGGATTAGTTATGGAAATTGGAGATGAAGTATCCATTGGAGAAAATATCTAGACATCCATTAAATAAAATGTAATTAATATCCATTCATTTAGCAAACAATCAAGAAAAAAAAATTTACATGATATCCATTAATTTGGAAAAATAGCATAGCAAAATAAATGAAAATATCACTAAAACTTTTGCAAACATATCAACATCCCAAATCAAAGAAATTAAATGCTAAGCACTTGCTGCACTTCTCTACATTAATAATGTATGTTAAACTTTAAATGCCAAACCAAGATGAAATGAGTAGAAAAAAAACATGGAAAAAGGGTTTCCGTTCATTCCTCAATCCTCCATTACACTTATATGCCTACTTCCCATCTTAGAACATTGCATTTTACTGAAGTTACACCAGAACAATATACAGAATGTATCCCGATAACATTAATATTAACATGGAGATAACAAGTAAATGCCAAGCTTGCATAAATGGGCCTTCAGATAAGTGGTCAAGAGCATCATAAATTAGTTCCTTGAAATCAAAAGAATAAAATGGTTCTATCCATTGCCTGCCATACTTGATAGTGAGTACAAAGAAATAAATAAACTAAGTTACTCATAAGAGAAATTGAAACAAATTAATGACATTGCATTTTACCCTAAGTTTCAAACTACTGACAAGTGTGCAAACAACATACTCTGAAGGTCACGCTCATAAGAGATATTGAAACAAATCACAGTGAAAATATCCACATAATTAAAAAAAGAAACAATCTTTAAACTTTATGATGAATCGAGAGAGTGAGAGACCGAAAAATTGTGCGAATAACAAGAAAAACAACTAAAAACAAAAGAAAAACAAGAAGAGCGGCCAAGAATAAAAAAAAAAAGCAATAGACAAGATGAAGGTTTTGAGTAGGAGGGAAACCAAAAACATGATTAGGATTTTGAGTAACAGGGAAATCACAAAGATGAGAAATCAGAAAGCCTTAAGGCCAAGGTTGAAAAAGAGAGAAGAAATTGAGGAGATTTACATTATACCTGAAGAGATCGCCGCCAGAATCGCAAGTCACAACCACCGATTGAAGCCTGGAACCGATCTTAATCTTAGAGACGGAGACGACAAGGATCGGAAGAGAGGCAGAGAAGTGAAGAAGACGAGAGAATGCGAGATTGTCAAGTTAGGGAGGGAGATCTAGGATTTGTATTTTGTAATTCTTGTTTTTTTCCAACCACCTCCCTAACTTTCTGTATTTTTAAATAAGTCCCTTATTTTTCTAATTTTCATGTAACTCCCTCTAAAGTTTGTATGATATATTATAATATATTTATATAAGATATATATATATATAATGTATTTATATATAAAATTATGATATAAAAATTATAATATATATATATATATATATTGAAAGCTCGGTTAGGCTCGCGAGCCTATCGAGTTGGGTATTTTGAGGCTCGAGCTCGACTCATAAAACTATTCGAGTAGCTCAAGCTCGAGCTCAGTTCGCAGAATTTTGAATCAAATTCGAATATTATCCGAGCCGATCTCGAATAGCTCTGCTCGTTTACACCCCTAGTAGAAAACAATGGGCAATAGTTATTCTCGAATCACTCAAAAAAAATTAATTTCATTTATTTATTAATTAATCCTTTTATGACCGTTGTCAAATTTGGTCTTTGACCATTTTCCATAATTGAAAAAATTGTAATGTTATTTTTTCAGCACCTATAAACCGTGATTGAATATTTAGGGATTTCCATAATTTCAAAAAAAATACAATGATATTTTTTAAGGACCTAAATCACGATTGAATATTTATGGAGGGGTTAATCGATAATTTAGCCGACAACAACACGGCGGAGAATGGCGCGAAACGTCCACGCCCGCGATGGCTTCGTCCATTGCTGCACTTCCGTTGCTCTTGGCCTCCATCATTCCCATCTCTCCCTCTTGTTTCCCTTCCCCGACGTGCCTTCCTCCAATTGATCTACGTCTCAGGGTACCAAGCTCATCATTCCCACCTTTTCCCTCCATGAATCCGTCCAGGTGTTCTTCAAAACTCTTCTCTTGGTTCTGTGTGGATTTTTCTGTTTTTTTTCTTCTTTTTCTTGTTACCATTTTGGCTCTGTTTCCTGTTTAGAAGCCTGTGGGAGCGGCTTTGATGGAAGAGGAGCTTGGGAGCGGGACCTGGGCACTTCTCAACATTATTGCAGCTCTGTTGTTTGATGAATTGCCTCAATGGAATGTTTCCCTTGTTTCTGTTACTTTGATGGTTGATTTTTATGTGAGTGAACTTTATTAGGAGCAATTTGATAAAAAAAAAAATGAAAGCTTTGATAGGAGGGCCTTTGTACATAGATGACAAAATTGGTAGTTTAGATGGAAATTCTCTGATCATAAATTTCTTCATCGATTTTAGAACACAAGTTTATAATTAGGGCTTTCGATGGATTTGGATATGCTTTGATATGCAAATGGTGTTGAAGTTTTATGCTCATTTGCTTGTTTCGTTCAATTTTGGAGCATATTTTCGCTTTAGAAGGTTAGCAACTTCAAAGTAATTTCACTGGGCCGACTTGTGCATGTCATAGTTCACAGATTGTTCATTAGATTTCTATTTATGCTATTGGATATGAACCTAGTCACGAGACCGTCTTTTATGAATAGTTTGGTATAGTTTTGTATGTTATCAGTGTTGGTATATATTGAAGATTATATGCTTTTTTTCAGTTACTAGACAACCCAACGAGGCAGCAAAAGCATAATGTCAAAGAGCTAGTATGTGGTGACGTGTGTTTGATAGCTTTAAATTGCATAGTGCAATTGTCATAATCACTAAGGGGCTCAGTCCTTGCGTTTTTTCATTAGTCTGTTTGCCTTTCTGTCATTTGATGAATGTCTTACTGATATGTAAACAACAAAAGCAACCACTTTTTTCATGTGTATCTTAAAATTATATGCTTTTATAGAAGTGATCGGGGCCTGTTGTTGGCATACCCTGATCCATATTGTTCCACTGGAATGAAAAGGGAAAGACAATTTATGTAAACATTTTTATTCAAGAATTATATAGTCATTTTGTCAATTCTGTTTACCTATCATATACCACAGTTTGGTTCAAGACCTTTTGCTGTTGTGCCACATACTATTGTTACTTGTTTCCGATATGTGTTTGACACTTCTATCATTTGTAGATGGGAATCTTATCTTGAATATATCCTTGTAAAGAATGCGCAGATCATTTTAAAGAAATGTCGAAGTGTTCATTATTGTTTTTTATTTTATTACCTGGCGAAAGATGCCTTGTTAAATTATTGTTTGTTATTCTTTAATGCAAACCTTGTTAAATTGTTGTCATTTTAAAGCTTCATTTTTCAAGCAATCACTCTGCAATTTACAGCTGCAGTGCCTGAGGCGTATGCTATGGAAATAGCTTACTTTATTTCAATAATGAAAGATGCAAACGATCATAATATGTTGTTGTAATTTCATGGCAAGCCTTGCATTGGCTTCCAACTATCTCATGCGAGGTACTTTGATTGTTTTCAGAGCAAAGCCTGTGCAGGCCAGATATCACAGGCAGAGTTATCCTAGTGGCTGTGTCCTGTGCATGATGGTGTCAACAAAAGGCAGAACACACTGATTGTATCCACTTTCCTGTCAAATGTAAGTCATGTGTTTGATACAACAAAACTGATCATTTGAATTTGCTTCTACCAACAGGCTTGGGAGCCTGGTTTTTCCATTCCAAAGAGTGAACGCTAGAGGGGGCAAGTTTGATTGCAAGGATTGCACCTGTGATTTGCAAGGCACTTCAAACTTTAGCAGATGACACTAATGGTCCGTTTGGATGCAAGGATTGATCCCCAAGGATTGATCCCCAAGGATTGAGGATCAATCCTTGTGGCATGTGCATGCCCATATTTGGACATGCACCTAGGGGCATGAGAAGGGATTGAGGGGGGGTTGTATGCCCCTCAACCCCTTCATGCTCATCCCCCTCATTTTGGGGGGATTAAGTATGCCTTGGTGAGTAAGTTACTTATTTACCCTTAATTACTTTTTAAGCCATGTTAATTTTTTTTAGTTTTTTAAATAATATTTTGAATGAAAATTAAAATATATTATTATGGTTTGTATTTATTTTTGAAACATTACATTTATGAAAATTTTGGTGATTTAAAAATAATTAAATTTGGACATTTGTTTATTTTAATTAAACATAATTAAATTATATTTGTTAATTAATATGTATAAATTTAAAATTTTATTAAAAAAAATAAATACATAAGTAACTCCTTTAAATATTATTTATAGAAATTAGAGTCATTTAATAATTATTTTTTTTACAAATAAGATACATTATTTAATTAAAATAATCAAGGGTATAAAAATAATTTTACCTAAATTTTCTCCTACATTTTTTCATATTCCTATCACCATTCCCTACAACCAAACATTACTTTTATTCACATCCCCATCCCCTTCCCCCCCTTCCTCTTCCCCCTCCCCATATTCCCATTCCCTCTAACCAAACGGACCCTAAAATCAGTTGAAGTCAGTCTATACATTTATAACGCATCAGTCCTTTTGGTCGAAGTGCGAAGAGTCTAAGAAATACATGCAGTTCAGTGTTTGTTCAATTATTACTTTATTAATTTATTAATTTATTATTATTTACGAAATTTGTATATCTACAAAATTTTGTTGTGATTTCCAAAAGTATAATTATTTTTTTGTATTTACTCAGAAATTAGAAAGACCTAAACCGTAATTTAATATTTATAGAGGGGTTAATCAATAATTTAACCAACAAAACTGAGAAGAGCGGCGCACCGAGGGTGGAAAAAATGGCGGGAAACGAGAGCCCCATGGAAGCCTTCCTCCATTGCTGCACCTCCGTTGCTCACAGCCTCCATTCCCGTCTCTCCCTCCTCTTCCCCTCCCCCACTGAGCTTTCCTCCAAGAGATCTCCGTCTCAGGACCCCCAGCTCGTCCTTCCCGCTGTTTCCCTCCATGAATCCATCCACGTGTTCTTCAAAACTCTTCTCTTGGGCTTGTCTGGATTTTCCTTTTTTATTTTTTTTTCTTTTGTTTTGCTGATTGGTTCTGTTTCCTTATTTAGAAGCCTGTGGCAGCACCATTGACGAAAGAGGAGGTTGGGAGAGCGACCTGGACGCTTCTCCACACTATTGCAGCTCAGGTGTTTGATGAATTGCCTCAGTGGAATGTTTCCTTTGTTTTTGCTACTTTGATGGTTGATTGTTATGTGAATGAACTTTATTAGGAGTAATTTGATATAAAAAAAAAATTTTAAGATTTGGTGGTGACTTTGTACATAGATGACAAAAATGGGAATGTAGATGGCAATTCCTTGAGCATCAATTCCGTCATTTATTTTTGAATTCCAAGTTATAGTTAGGGCTCTCGATGGATTTGGATTTGGTTTAGTATGCAAATGGTGTTGAGGTCCTACTCCTGCGCTAGCTTTGCTCAAATTTGGAGCTCATTTTCGCTGTAGCAAGTGGGCAACTTCAAGTTAGTTCCACCGGGCCAAGTTGTGCATGTCATAGTTCACAGATGTTCATTGGAGTTCTATTTATGTTACTGGCTATTGACCTAGTCACAAGATTGTCTTTTATGAATGTATGATTTTTTGTTATCAATGTTTGGTATTTAGTTAAGTTCATATGCATTTTTTTCAGTTTCCAGACAACCCAACGAGGCAGCAAAAGCATGATGTCAAAGAATTGGTATGTTGAAACATGTAGTTGCAATTGCTGAGTGTAAACGTCCTATTCATCGCTGGGCTCTGTTCTTGCGTTGTTGTTATGTTACCCCGATTTGCTTTCTTGTCATTTAATAAATGTGTTACTGATTTGTAAACAACAAAAGCGACATCTTGTTTCTTGTGTATCTTAAAATTATATTCTCTTATGGAAGTTATTGGAGCCTGTTTTTGCCATAGCTTTCCTTATCCATATTTGTCCCATGCACTGGAATTAGAAGTGAACAAAAATTCCTGTAAACATTTTCATTCAAAAATCAAATAAATCATTTTATTAATGTCATTTACCTATCATTTATCACGGTTTGGTTCAAGACCTTCTTCTTTTGAGCAACATATTTATAGTTGCTACTTGTTCCAGATATGTGTTTGACATTGCATCTTGTATCGTTTGTAGATGGCGATACTATCTAGAATATATCCTTGTAGAGAATGTGCAGATCATTTCACAGAAGTGTTGAAGTAAGTATTCCTTCTTGTCTTCTATTTTATTACCTGATGAAAGATGTCTTTTGAATGCTCATGATTCTTTGATGCTAACCTCGTTAAATTATTGTGATTTTGAAACGTCTTTTTCAAGGAACTGCGTTGCAATTTACAGCTGCATTGTCCTAATTTCATGCCTGTCAAACAGTAGTCTGCCGAGGCACATGTATTGGACATAGCTAACTTTTATTTCAATAGTAAAAGGCGCATGGGACTACGATATATTTTTTAGTTTTGTGGTAAGCCTGGTATTGTTCTCCGACTATCTCATGTGATGTCCTTTGATTGTTTTCAGAGCAAATCCTGTGCAGGCTGGATCACAGGCAGAATTATCTCAATGGTTGTGTCATGTGCACAATGTTGTCAACAGAAGGTGGAAAACACACTGATTGTATCAACTTTCCAGTTAAACAGTAGTCACTTGTTCGATGCCACTGTAAGCTGATCATTTGAGTTTGCTTCTATCAACAGCCTTGGGAAGCCTGTCTTTCCCTGCCAGAGGGTGAATGCAAGATGGGGCAAGCTTGATTGCAAGGATCACGCCTGTGATTTGGAAGGCACTTCAAGCTTCAGCAGTTAAATTATACTGACGACATTCAAATCAGTTGAAGTAAGTCCATTCAATCATAGTACACAAGTTATTTTGGTTGAAGTGCTAAGATTCAAAGAAATACATGCACTTCAGTGTTTGTTCAATTATTCCCTTCTGGTTTTTGACATGGACTGGTTTCTAGGACTATGTTTGAGGAATCTTCATTTGAGTGTTTGTTATTCAACATGTGTGTGTGTGTGTGTGTGTGTGTGTGTGTGGGTTATGTTGCCTTATATATGGGGGTCAACTAAACACTCTCTTGATGAATAAAAGAGAAATTTTTGATCTATTGGCGTTGGTCTCATGCACAGAGTGTTTATGTTTTTATTAAAGATGCGAGTTTGGTCTCAGCTCAGTAGGGTAAAGACACAAGTGTGATGAGGTAGTAACTCATCACACCTAAAAAAATTTTATTATCACATTGGCTAGAGAGTTTTTTTTCACCGGCAAGTATTTGAAATAAACAATATCTTGTATCAACTAAATTTGTGAGGGTAAGTATATAATAATAAATTTTAAAGGGTTTTATATGATTGAAATCTAAAATGGACCTAATCTTAATGAGATTGTTAAGCAAATACCAAAGATAATAATCCTATAAAAAAAGAAGATTATCACGCAAACACCGGTTTGAATTGGCTTTTAAATTGCTTATATCCCTATAAGAGATGTAATTGCTAATATGTCTCATAAAAATCATTATTATTTACTCTTATAAATATATCCTTTTTAAAAAATAATTTATAAATTTTAGAAAAGTATAAATTGATTTTTGGATTTTTCATTTAAAAAAATAGTTTAGATTTTATAATTATTCTATAAAATTTTTTAAGTTAAAGTTTAGCAATAGTGACATATAAGCAAATATCGTTGGCATCACAAAGGCAATATCTCAATTTTCACCTCTGCCTCGAGATATGTGTTCATGATCATGGTATAATCGTAATTACCTTAACTGCTGGTGGTATTTACGACTTTTTGGTCACCTTCCAACTATACATACCTGCAAACTCGGAGTTCTTTCGCCGCCATTAGGGAACCTCTGCGCGAGCCACAGAGAGAGAGACAGAGAGACAGACGATGGGGCACTCTAATGTCTGGAATTCGCATCCGAAGAACTACGGCCCTGGTTCTAGAGCGTGGTAAGTGATTCTTCTCTTCCGATCACTTTCTATGGTGGAATTGTCACCTAGATCGATGAGACCCTTATTCGCACTCTTTTTACTATGTCCTATTGGTTTGTTTTTCTTGTTTCTTTTAATTTGTGTTGATTTTGCCTGAGATATTTTGTTATTTGTTTATATGTAATTGTTTGGCAGCGTTGTTTATCATAAGGTTATATACGGTGTTTGATTTTTGGCTGATTTGTTTGTCAGCCGAGTTTGTGGGAATTCTCATGGTTTGATTCGTAAGTATGGGCTGATGTGCTGCAGGCAGTGCTTCCATAGCAACGCCAAAGCTATTGGTTTTATCAAGGTGATTTCTTTAGCTTGTTATTTGATCTCTTCTTCTTGCATGGTCTGGAGTCTTCCTTGCATTTCAAAATTTGATTTTTTTTTTGAAATAGATATGTGAAATTTGGTAAATGTGGGGTTATGAACATTATAGATTGTAGAATTGCAATGAGGATAAGGGTTCATGTGTTAAGGATTGTAACTATTGATGACTTATTCTTTCATGTATTGTAATATTCAGTGAATTGAAAATGTGAGTACTATTCTTCATTGGTTCCTTTATTGGAGGTGACTTTCTTCAATACCATTGACTTTAGTTTCAGAAAATGTAATTATCGTTGTTCATGATTCCGGTATTCAGTGATGATTTTTCATTCCGATTAGTGGGATTCGTTCTTAGCAAAACTTGGTTATTCTTTCTTTCCAGAAATTAACATAATAGTGCTTGCCCTTGTTGTCATATATTTGGCCAATTTGCATACCCATGTTTTGGATTAATCTCAAATCACTCTATAGAACCAGAATCAGAAAGAACTCTCATTCAAATTATTAGCATTCAAGCAAAGAGAATGAATTATAGGTTTCCCAATCCATCATCATCTATATATATGTGCATCCACCAATATAAGCTGAATAACAAGAGTAATCTTCAGAATTAAGTAAAAACAGGTCACAGATGAACAGATAAGTAACCAGAAAACAGTAAAATAGGATAAATTAATGGGCTCACTGCCCTCCTGCTCCGGTCATTGGCGGAGCTCGTCGGATGCTCAGCTTCTTCCTAGATCCAGGCCTAAGTTTCTCTTCTTTCCTCTCTCCTTTTTCCCCCTTTTCATCTCCTTTTATGCTCCTTTACATGCTGGCATAACAACCTCCCTTGTCGCGCGTGCTGCTCCATCACTCTCATTCGCCACACAGGACAGCATGATGAATTCCTTCAAACGCACATTGGTTCTCCTCTCCCGCTTGCTTCTGTGCCACATCTCCCTTGTTATCTGTCTTGCTGGCTTTAACTTGTGCCGACATGTCAACCCGGCCCTTTGACACGTGATGATTGTTTAAATCTTCAGAGTTTGGTGCCATTCCATTACCCCCCATAACAGCCCATCTTATCTGGTGTGATATATGAGTGTTAGACATTGTTTTAGAAATTAACTGTCAGTAAATTTGGCTAGCTTTGAGCAATAATTTGCTTGTTGTTATGGATTTAAAATTCCTCCATTTGAAGCGACTTTTGTGGATTCCCTTGATTGTTGTTCCGGATAGCATGATATAATGCTGTTTGTGTTGGTGATAACATTCTTGCACGATTTTTTACTAGCAGGGTTTATTCAAGTGGTAGATGATTGGATAAGTGGCTTCAAGATCTAATCCATTTGTATACAAAAAACATTCATTGGGAGAGGTTTATCCCTTTATAGGGTTCCCAGTATTTTGTCCTGGGTTGGTCAAAGATTTTGCACAATTTTTTAAATTTTAAATAGCTATCTTGCTCCATTCCAATGCCCAGTTATTTTTTCTTTCCAAAAGTTGAAGTCACAGAGCTTGCCATGATCCTATTGTTGCTGGGAGTGTTACTAGATGATATGGACAATCTTTTTCTGGGATGATATTATTGATCTATGAGTATTAGACATTGTTGTAGAAATTAACTATCACTTGAGTAGCTCTGAGCAATGGTTCACTTGTCGTTTTGGATTTGAAATGTTATTGTTCTTGCTTGGAGCTTCTATTACATGATTTCAAGTTTTAAAGTAACATTACGGATGGTATCAGAAAGAAAACCATTTGGAGGTTTCAACTTTGATACATATATTCACCCTTATAATGTATCGGAAGGAAGACCATTTAGAGGTTTCAACTTTGATATATATATTCACCCCTATAATATAATATATCTAGGCATGATTTCGCCATGCTTTAGAGAGTACCACCCTTGAGATTCATAACTTTTGCGAGGTCTAGATTTTATTTGCTCAAGATTGAGGATGATTAAATCATAATTTATTCAGCTGCAGCAGATTTTAATCTATCTATACCCTGGTAGTTGTTGCTCAATTGACTTCATTGATCAAAACTACTTCGAATAATTTGAATCATCATTATTGGTTCAAAACGTATTTTGAACCTTCAGCATCTATACTGACAGTTTTTCTCTTTCTTGCAGTACCGCTGAGGGCTTGACCAGGTGATTGTGGTTACGACCTGGAAATGGAAGCACCACCCTCCTGGAGTTTTCTAGTTCGTCTCAGTTTTAATTGGATTTAGTCTTGGCATTTGCTTGTATTTTTATCAATGCTTTTTAAGTATTGGAATTAAACTCTATTGTAGTAAACCGACTTTTCATAAATAGAATCATCGTATTTGCTTATGTTATGTTGTGATTCGTCAAAAATGTTATTATTTGAGTTGAGCTGACCTCTTTTCTCTCATGGAACTCATCCATATTGTATGATTGATAGGTGAGAAATTTAAGAGTAGGAAAATACTTGATCCAAAGGGACAATTGTGTATTTGATTGATGAAGAGAAATGTGGAGATTGGGAATCGGTGCTTCACTCTAAATCCTTTTTTTATATTTAGATATTTCTATTCAAAAATGCTTTTTTTTTCTTAGTTTGATCAATGGGTGTACAGTTTTTACTTTGCATGTAAGAGAATGCCAGCCATTCCTTCATTTTCTAAATTTCATCATAATTTTGTATTTGTCCAAAATATCATTTAGTGCCACAGATTTAAGACTGATATTTCTGAATTGAATCGATCCCTCAATACTTGCAAGTTAGAAATTTAGCATACACATAGTGCGCTCATAACTTTGACACGTGTCTTGTCTATATTTCATTAAATAATAAAAAAAATTATCCTCTGAACATTGCCCCAAAAAAAATATATAATAAGACCAATTATATGTTTGTGTTGTCATAGCGTGACAGTGAGATATAGAATGAAAGTTAGGCATAATCTTTCTCAATTAAAATTGTAGAAACCAATAGATATGGTAACATATTAAATAATCTCCGGATGGAGTTTATAATGAATAAATATAATTACAATAAAAAACAATAAACAAAAGTCACTATAAAAAATCTCTAGTGTGAAACCAGGGGCTAGAAGAAAAATCTTTTGCTTTGGGTGCGGTGTGGCAATGTAGAGGTTGGTTGGTTTTTAACTTTTTATATTTTAAAAATTAGAAACTATGGTTTGTGTCTTGTTTTATTTTTCAAAATCTTCTTTTAAAATAGATAAGATTTTTTTTTACATGAAGGATAAATCACGCATTTCAATCAATATTGTAAAAGGCCTCTTATTTGGCGAGAGAAAAAGTTACAATCTTTTGAATATGAAGGTGATTAAAATATATAAGATTATAAGTATATAGAATCTAATGCATTACATAATGCATCCAAATCTTAACTATATTATTTAAGAATTTTAAAAAATTGTTATCTTCTGAGAGAGATATTTGGAGACTTATAAACCTGAGATGAAATTTTAGTTGGAAACAAAAAGATTAATTTATAGATAAAAATAAAATTTGAGTTGGAAACACTGAGATTGGGTGTTGAGATTGGAAACTGTGTTTCAAAATTAAAAAAAAAAAATATTTATTTTAAAATTTTAAATATTTATCTATATTTAATAAAAACATATACTATTGAAAGATACTGTTCATTATATAAATAAACTATAAAATTATAAGTATTTCCTATTCAAAGATAAAAAATTACATTAACAATCATTTCAATTTTCTTAAAAAAATAAATTTACATAATGTATAATTAATGAATAAAATGATTATTGGTATTTATATGCAAAATTTTCGTAAGCTCTCTCAAATTTAAGACCGGATATCACAAACCAAAAAATAATTAGAAGTATCATTTTTTTTAAAAAAAATCTATTATGGTTTTCTTTTTATATTAAAAAAATAAAATAAATTTGCTAAACACATTGGCTCATAACTTTAAATGATCAGTGTGTGTGGTTTATGTCGCAAATCCAATTTAGTCTCACATCACCTAATTGAAAGTTACAATGGGGAATAAGCCTTGATCCAACCAAAATATCGGGTTGGATAGGAGGAGTAATATTGTAAATCCGGTTTAGTTTCACGCTATCTAATTGAGGAAAAGTTGTAATAGTTTATTCAAAAAAAAATTTATAAAAAATTAACTTTGAAAAGGTATATAAGAAAAACCAAAGGCTCAAAGCCGAGTAGTACTTTATCCTATATTAAAAATAAAGGTTAGACATTAAAAAAATTTCAAGTTCAAGACTCGAACAATGAAAGTAATGCATGATTTTTCACTAATCTCCCAAAATACCACCCGTCACATTTAATCAAGAAACAATAAAGTTATATAGCTTGTGGGAAAAAAAAAAACACCCATTGAAAAACCAGGAACTAAAACTAATAAAACCCATAACAACAAACCAACATCAGACATCACAATTAATCAAACTCATGCATGTCAGGCCACTAGATTACATTGCTGTTAATACACTAATTACTAAGCATTCAACAAAGAACAAAAACAAAAGATGATGTTGATCTGAATTGTATCATCTAAACAGAAATCATAGTACACAAAAAGAGGGAAAAGTGAAAACAAATACCAAAGAGATGAGATTACATGATAATAATAATAATAATAATAATAATAATAAAGAAGATGATGATGATGATGATGATCAACAAGGAACCCAAGCAGTAGCAAAGACCACATTATGGCCTTTCCAAGAGAGCACCAACCCTTCATCCTCCTTCTTCAACCCCCATCCAGCAGCATGCTCATCAAGCATGGTCTTCACCTCCCCCACTGCCTCCTCCCCAAACCCTAACCCTCTAAACCCAGCCCCTCTCATTCTCTGCACCCATCTCCCTCTGCTCTCCAACCTCTCCACTCTCTGCATCCCTTCATGAGCTATCACATTCTCTATCTTCCAACAAACTCCCCCTTCATACCACCTTCTCTGATCACTCCCTTTCGGCAAGAACGTATCGACGGCATCGTACGGTATCCATAGAAAATTAAACGCCGACCGAAGCCTCCCGACGAGATCACCGTCTGTGAAATCAGCGTCTTCTTCGACGAGAGTGATAATTGTCGGCTCTAAGCTTCGAATGGCTTTCAGACAACATGATCGCATTGATAAATGGCTTATTTCACTCACAGTCTCGTCGGGGACGTAGTGCAGCATCATTTGACAATTTATAACCAAAGCTTCACCGTCGCAGACCATCTGCTCAGCTCGGAGCTGCTCGATGAGAGTGTCGAACCCTCGGGAGAAGTCGGAGGGAATAACTCTGAATTCCATGCCGATGTTTCTTGATCGAGCGAAGGCTATGAGTCTTGCTCCAAGTTCGTCGTAAGAGAGGTCTAACAACGGGGGAGGAGGAGAAGGAAGGTTAGTGGTGGAGCTTGTGATTCCAGGGACGGTGAGCCTGATGAAGGGTGGACCTTCCGGCCGGTTGGCTAACATGTCGATGAGGGTCGGGATTTGCATGCAGTGAGTAGAGCTTAAATCGACTAAATGAATGATTTGGAAGCCTTCCACGGCTTCCGTGATGGCGGAGTTAGTGGCGGAATAGCCGAAGCGGTACCAAGGAGTGAGGTCGATGAAGCTGGCGAGGTCGACGGGGGAGAAACGGTGGGAGTAGAGAGCGAGGTCGGAGTCGGCACGGGAGACGGCGGCGGCGAGGACGGCGCATGTGCCTGTCTTGGAAGCACGGATGATGAGAGCTCGGAGAAAGGCGGAGGTTAGGCGTTGATTGGAGTCGCCGTCGGGAGGGGCGATGTTGTTGAGGACCCAGAGGATTTGTTGGGCGAGAGTGGAGTCGTTGGTTTCAATGGCGGTGGCGCAGTGGACGAGGAGTTGTTCCATGCAGCTAGCGTTGTTGAAGGTGGTGGTGTTTAGGGTTTTGGCGGAGGTGGGGAAGGAAGGCCATGGCCTAGAATTGGTCCTCGTTGCGGTTAGGTCAAGGCAAATGCCTAGAGGGTTTTGATGGAGTTGCAGTGGTGGTGGAGGTTGAGGTGGTGCACTCTCACTGAACTGCATCATGTGGTTTGCTCGTTTGTAATATATATTGGCTAGTTATTCATGGTAGAGATCTTGACACTAACACAGAGATCAAGAAGACACACACAAACGACGTACAGAGAGATCTTGAACTGAAGTTGAGCTTAAGTTTTTTGGTCTTTAGTTATTGACACACAGGCATACATAACATATCTTGAACTTTGGTACTTTGTTTTTCACAGAAATACAGACACAAATAAACACACACAAAAATACAGACGCGCGCCGCGCGCACACAGAGAGAGATGGAAAGTTGGAGTAAAAAGAAAGAGTGGCTTTGATTGAAAGTCTAGAGAAGTAGGGCAATGAGAGATATGCAGTATGAAGTGAAGAATATATGTAGAGCTTGGGAAGTAGAGATGGGATTGTTGCACATACCTTGCCTTAAGATATCTATATATATATATAGTAGAGAGAGAGAGAGAGAGAGAGAGAGAGAGAGGATTGATTGGAAGTTTGAGGTTTGAAGTTTGAAGTGAAGATGTAGGAGAAGAAGGGAAGGTGGGGAGGAGGAGGAGGTTGATTTATGTAATGAGTTTTGGGTGCATGTGAAGTGTGGCCGGCCATGAAATTAACTTGGCAGTATATGGGGGGGTTGAGTTTGTCATGTAATGAGGAGGTGAGTGATGTTGGTACAAAGCCTCAACCTCATGACCCTCATGGGGCGTATCATATTATGCACATCATATGCATATCATCCCGGTCAGCAGGGGGCCTGTTCTGGGACTTGATTTGATTAGACTTTTTTGGAGACTTTGATGGTGACTCTTTTCCATCTTTCATTTTTTTCTCTCCGTTTATGAGGACAATATATATATATATATATATATATATATATATATATATAATTTATATTTATAGACATTTGCAACAGTAGCTAGATAGGGTTGTCATTCAGCTAGGATTTGTGTTTTATAAATAGTTCTAGTTTTATACTTTCATGCATGCATGCTTAATTTTAAGCAAAGTTTCTTTGTAATATTTATATTATATTTGATTTTTTGATCCATTAAAAGTCACTTCACAGGTTCACATGCAATGATTGTTCAATGATAAACTTTACAAGCTAAAAGGTTGCTACTTGTGATGTTGGGGGGGTTTAGTGTTTATAACTTTATATGCTCACACTATTTATAAATTTTCATATTTATGTTTATTTTGGTTAAATAATCAATTTTGTCTTTTTGTTTAAATTGAACCTAAAAACGTATTTAATCAATTAATTGTGGGCTCTCATTATATATATATATATATCCTTTCTCATATATGCCAAAAAAACTTATCAACATCTCACAAAGGGTGACAATGTATAATAGAATTATAAAATCTTAGGATAAGCACAAATGAATACACATCACTCATTTAAACTTCAAATAAGAGACGGTCTAAACGAGGAGTCCTAGTGAAAAGGACTCATCAAAGAAGACTTGGATTTTGATAATTACTTGCATTTAATACTAATTATATATATGCAACCCGTGGGACTTAAAGTATAACTTAGATAATGACATTGAGGAATAAAATTAGACTAACTTTATAAACAAATACTAATAAGTTAATGATTAGTTCATATGTTGGCTAAATTCTTTGAAAAAAACAGACAAAAAAAAAACTTGAATATAATTTTATGTGCAAAGAGTTAATTCTTATGATAGTACTTGAGTCCTCAAAAGATTTCATTAAGTTTACATTTTAATATATATATATATATATATTAATGTTTCAATATCAGCTTTTAAACTTGTTATTCAATGTAGACCAAACTTCTTCTTCTCTTTCTCTTTCTCTTTCTCTCTCTCCTCTCTCTCTCTCTCTCTCTCTCTCTCTCTCATGAATTGCTTTATTTTAGCAAATTTGAGGACCAAGTACAAGAAAGTATTTGTGAGATACTTACTAAATATTAAACTTCGTTATCTAGCCTTAATTTTTTTATGAGCCCTAAAATTATTGTTAAACATCAAATGATATGAACTCAATCACTCATATCTTTCTCCAACCCTATCCTTAACATGTTCATCTAATACTAATTACACTAAACTTAAGCTCTAAGATCATTCTCTAACCCTAATTAGTTAAACTAACTTTTCTCTCTACCTTAATTTTTTTTATGAACTCTAATATCATCGTCTGACACTAATTAGTCTAAACTTAATCTCTAATCCCTTAATTTCTAGAACCTTAAATACACTGAACTTCTCTATCTCTCTAAGCTCAATATTTTTTATAAACCCTAGTATCTTCACATAACACTAATTACTTTAAGCTTCTCTCTGCCTTTCAGAGAGGCCATTATCACTTTTCGGAAAACCCTAATTTGACCAAACTTCTCCCACTAATCATATAATCTCCCTCACTAAGCCAAATTATTAATATCATGCCCTAACCCTAATTATCATGGTAAATAATCTTCCTCTCCCTCTTTCATCCATCCCTGCCCATGTTCAGATAATTAGGTCAGGAAGTTTGACACTGAATTTATTTCTCCTACGTACAAGAAGCTATATTAGGTGATGCATGAAAATGCCATGCATGCTTCCAAAGGACATGCAAACCCTAATCTGCAATCTGCCTTTCTCTGCACACTGATACTCTGTATCTTTTTGTCCGTGCATGCATGAAACTCTAGTGCTTCCCCTTCAACTTTAGAACAAGTCCACCTTTTGGACAATTAATATGGAGTTCATCATCTTCATCATCAACCACTAACTCTACTGCTCTCCCTGTCATATATGTTCTTAGGGCTAGCTAGCTAATTTTTTCTCTCTTAATTCCATTCTAACTGGTCAATGAATCAGCCAGGGACCATCTCCTAAAATGCTAATATATATATATATATATATATATATAAGCATCCATGCAGTATATCTTATAATAATTTTATTATTCTATATGGTTAATAGTTTAAGAGAAGAAACCAACCTAAAGCTGTCCCACATCCCAAGGAATCATGCAAATGTTTATCCTATACTAATAAAACACATTCCTAACCATAATTCACAATAAATACACATCAATATAAATATATAGACGTAAAAATTAAAGAAGATGAAAACAAAAAGTGGAAGTCCCCACCATGTACTGAAAAAGCAAGTACTGCATGGAAAGCTGACCAAGTGTGTATATATATATATATATATATTTAATTAAAAAGGATGGTTCCATGATTTGCATGGCTTGCAGACTTGGGTAGGGTTTAATAAAAGCACAGAGACCAAGGAGGGTGTAAAGAAGAATCTATGGAAAAGCATAAGATGAGAATTAGGTAAGTTAAGATGGGGAGTTATTAAAATGGGTTGATGAGAACTCTGAGGATTCTTAAGCCACAAGAACAAGAACTAAATGACAAGTTGCTACACTAAAAGCACTACATCCCTGAGTTGTGCTTTCTCGAGGGAATTCTCTCTCTCTCTCATTCTTGCTTCTCTGTTATCTTCATTCAAGACACTCAATCAAACAAAATACCATGCATGAAAGTAAGCAATGGAGGCATGTGCTCAAAGATACCATCTTTCCAAGATATTCATTCATTCATTCATTCATTCATTCGTTCGTTCGTTCATTCGTTTGTTATAGTTATATATATATATATACATATATACTTAACTATATCATATCATTTATGCTTGATAAATGAGGATGCCAAAAGGATATAGACACCATCTTTGAATAAAGAGCTGTTTTTATAATTAAAAGATTAAAATAAGTGATGCTTTTTAGTTTAAATTGTTGCTCAATCATGTTCATATATAGTTAGTAGTTAGGTGAGACAATTTGAAGATGATACACACACACACATAAAAGGTTGGAGAATCATGATAATATACAAATGCTTCATTTAGTTGAAGTGTCACTCATGTTGCTTGTTTCTTGATTTTCTTTTGAGGACATCCAATACAAATGCTGGATAATGATTCTATCTTGAATGTGATTTGATCCTTCATATATATATACTTCACTTCTTGTTATGTGCTAAGAATATAAAAATAAATAGAGTGTTTGAATTTTGTTATGCCTTGATGAGTTAATAGATATTATAAAAAGATAGATAATAAAATAAGAAGAAATTTTAATCCAACTCGAATTATCATCCTCATTAATATTCTTAAATTTTATTTTATTTTATAAGTTGGCATTAATTAACATGGAGCCAATGAATTATAAAAAGAAAAAAAAAACAATGATAATTTGTTTATTGAAGAATGATTTGGATTCTTAATTTTTTAAGACATCAATTAATTTTTTCTAAACTTGCAAACATTAAAAAAATAAAATAAATACAAATGTAGAATATTAATACAATATTATAGAATTTAAGACCAAAGATATATAATTTATAATGTAGTTCATTCCTTTGCGTTGACACTAGGGCATTTTAAAGAAATAAAATATAAAAAAAATTCACCATGGGACTTCATTTTTCTTTTCATAAAAAACGTTAATGCTTAAATTAAAAATTAAGTTTATTTTGGCATATACATGCCTAACAAGTTAGGTTCAATAACTTTGTTGTTCATCAACGGAGTTTTCCTTCTCAAATAGCCAAAGTTCTTTGATATGATTAGTTCTAAGATAATGACTAATTCTAATTAAATGCTTCTCTTTGTTTCCAAGTAACAAAATAATTAAAGCAAACATTTCTATCATTGAAAGTGCTAAATATTGGATTAGTCTCCTAATGCCCAATTAATTAACCACATGTTACAAAGTCATGATAAAGATATGACCTTTTATTTTATAGTAATAACTTTCATTATGAATTATTTGCTAATTTTAAAGATTAACACTAATGATAAAGACGGTTTGACAAGACTAATTTGATAAGTTTTGACCAATGATATATACAAAAAATCAGCGTCATGCATTTAAAACAATTAGACATTCATGCATGCCATTTTTGTTCCTACATGCATTCAAAATAGATCAAAAAATAATTATTATTTACAGGTGAATATATAGCTTTTGATTTTTAATTCTTTTTCTCAAAATTCTAATAACATGGATTAAAAGAGTACTTATGGAGAGATTAATTATAAGGATTAGTTTAGGAACTTAGAAAGGAATGCTTTGAGTGGTGTCCAATTCTATAAAGTTTTTTTTTTAAAGGTGATCAATGGCATGTACCTAGTAGCGTTTGGCAACAGATTTGTGGAATTAATTAACTTAATCAGCATAATTAAGACTTATTATTACCCCATTAAGATTAAAAGTTTCTCAATCAACTTGAGGATAAAACAACATCAATGGAACAACTTAACTAGTTACTAATAAAAGATATCGAAATATAATTTTATCTTTGTCATGTATAATGTATTCCTATTTTTCAAACTTAATTTTAATTTGATGACCATGATATACTACTTACCTTTTGATACATGGGTTTAAATCATTTGCATACGTACGCAGATGCGATGTTCATTAAGAACGCTTGTGTACAACCATTGGATGATGATCCAATAGCTATTATTTATATAAATACTGTATAGAATTATCCTGTCCGATTACTGTGTGACTCGGTTTAATAATGTTCTACATTGTTCAACAATATTCATGAATAAATTGTAGTTATTGAATACTGATCCAAAACGTGTCCCATTTTTATTAGGGCCCAATCTAAGTTCATGAAGGTGGGCCTTCTTAGACTGGAGCCCGGTCCAATGAACATAAATTTTTCCAGTATGTAATGGTTTCATTTCTCTTCCTTTCTTTTTTTAAATATGTTTCTTTTAATCTTTTGAAAGATAATTACAAAATCATACAACACTTTGTAAAGTTATATTTTTCAAAAAAAAAAAATCCTTTGTAAAATTATAATATTGAAACTCTCAAACTAGTGAAATAAATAAATAAATTCCTTTTATTCTTTGTGTTTCTAATATTGTTCTTTCATGCTTTTCTCTTTCATGATTTTCTCTTGCCCCATGATAATCTTTCTATTTTGCCGTTTTAATTATTATTTTTTAAAATAAATTAAAATTTGCCTTACATATTGTTTCCACATGAGAATACATGTAAAAATAAAACATATTGATATTGTGCAGAAGTCTGATCCCTCATTCCCATCTCACTTTATCCCAAAAAAAATAAACTAATTTAATATATTATTATTTTAAATATTTATATATTGAGTAATACTCTAAATTTGGTGATAAATAACTCAATATAATCAAGAATTCAGTTGTTATTTTCAGTATGAATTATTTATTGTAATATATATTGACTATTTGAACAATTAGTTTTCTGATTTTTTTTTTTTAATGGATCATGTTTCAACAATGAATATATATATATATATATTGATAACTTTAATACATTTATCTACATATCACGCACATGCACATAAGTGATAATTGTATAAAATGACAATATAATTATTATTCGTTCATTTTCTTCTATTTAAATTCAAAAATTAAGAAAATACATATGGGGATGGCCTTTGTATCATATCATTGAAAATCATTGTGGATTGAGAACTAGAATATATATATCTATATATATTTCCATCCTTGATTTTGGTATGTTTCTCCATCAAAGTGCAATTAATTAATCAGTGGAAGTCACACTCACTTACGATGCAAACATTGCAACACTTTGTAACTCCACTTCCATTAATCAAATGGAGTTCCTTTTCCCCTTCCATTGTGAACTTTGCAAGTGGAGTGAGTCCCAAGTCTTATATCACATAACTTTTCATACTTTAACTTATATATATATATATATATATATATATATATATATGGAATTATATTAAATTAAATTAAGCATGCATTATATGATCATTCATCATTTTAACTTTAATTTATGTTTTATTCTTGTTAATGATACCGATAATAATTTTCAATGTTCTTCTTTTAGGTACAGAATAAGTAGATCCTTACTACCTTTTAGCTGTCTAAATAAGTATATATATTTATATTGAAAATGAAGTACAATTAGTACTTAATTGTTGTCGTCCTTGTTAATTTTGACCACTAATTTGATCCCATTCATCATTGTTTTCCTTGATTACATTATTAACATTAATCTTGTGCTTGATCAATCAGTTTGATACTTTTCTTTCAGACTTTAAACATGAGTTTGGCAATGTGCATGTTTATGCATGTTAAGTATAACTTCAGAGTAATTATATATATATATATATATTTTTAGTTAATAGTACTTAAGAGATATAGTTTTGGAAAGTGAGGAAAAGAAATATAGAATAAGATGAAGGGTGCCAATCTGTAAAACAAGTAGAATGTGGAGACTTTAAAGGAAGAAAAGAAAGGAAGTGTGGAAAGTGAAGGAAAGCATTCTTGAAAGCAAGAAGGAGAATAAGATATTGTCGTGTTACTTTTGTCATTGTAAATGCTTTATTAAACTATCATTAAAGTTAATATTTTTAATATTAGATGGATAAACCATGATTCAATTATAATTATTTAGAGTCACAAGAAGAAAAACAAATTCGACAAGCCCGTGTTTTTGTCATTGTGTGCGATTCTTTTGAAAAGTTAAAAGTATATATATCACGTCGAAAATTACATGCATGATGTGGATGTGGAGAAAAAAAAATGTACTTAACACGCAATCGACCGCTAGTGACTTGCATGGCTATCTCCCTCAGATGAAATCTATAATGTAATTAGATATAATTTAAGCATATTAATTATCGGGGCTTAATTCATACAAAATCTTAAACTAATTGTGTATAGAGGAACCTCAAGACTATATAAATCAATCGTGAATATTATGTTAGATCAACATCTGATGATTCAACTCAAAAATTTAAGCTTATAATTAAAAATGAGAATTCTAAGCTTATATATGCAAATCTATAAATGAGACTATTAGTTACTCTAATACATATAGCTATCGTTTTAGTCCATAAACTTAAACAACAACGGAATGTTTCTTGATTTTATCATCCATAAACTTAAATAACAACAAGAATGTTTTTTTATTTTATCAACCAACCTCATAGTAGCTGGACTACTTTTCTAAATATTAAATATTGACTAATTAGGAAGAAGGTTGTAAGAATATCAGCTGCAAAAACCCTAATAATTAGTTGTGGTGGTCCTATCATAGTATAGTTGTCACTCTAGAATGCTTGCCTCCCAACCAAGATGTCTAAGTTTGTGACCACACAAGATCATGCATGCATGTGCATTGCCTTTGTGGTCCATTGTAACCCTAATTATCTCAAAAATGACTTCACTTAGCTTTCTTATGGCTTAGGGTGCTTCTCCAATGAACTTAGGCACCTCCACTTGTTTTCTAGTGATGCCAAGTATCACAAACGCTATTTATCATAGTAGATTCTCTAGTATATATATATAAGTATTTAAACTTGAAACTATTTACTTAAGTAGCCTAATCTCAATGATAGAGATAGGTCTATTTTCAGTTTACATCATCATAGAACACAACATAAATTATATTTTATTATTAGTAGAGATAATTACAAGATATGTTGTTTATATGACAAGCAATGATATTTTGATAATAATATAATATGTATTTGTGAAATTATATATATATATATATATATATATATATATATATATATATATATATATATATATAGGGCCATGCTGTGGGTTGTGGAGTCCCATTCCTCTTCATCTACTCTTAATTTTCATGAGTCTAGATTCTAAGTCCTGACTTCAATTAATTTCTTTGTTGACAATAATTTTGTCAATTTTTTCTTTGAAATTAAGCAAGTTGAGAAATTTTATTTTTCTCTAAATGAGAAAGCAAATGAAAATTAATGACATTTTTTTTTTTGAGAGATTGAATTAAATGTGGTGAATATATAGTAAGGAAAGAATATCAGCTTATTGTTATTATTTAATTTTTATTTAAATATGTGAGTTAATAGAATGAGAAAATCACAAATAATGAGAAAAATATAAATTAAGATGGTGTAATAGTGTATGACATCAAGTCAATAAACTTTGAGACATAAGTTGGGTAGGTGAAGACATGAAATTGGTTCAACCACATATTAATGGGTCCCTTGATTGACCCTCGTCTGCTCAAAATGGATGTTGGCCTCTCTTCCATATATACAAAACTGGCCTCTCGGTTTTGGTTGTATGTCAACTCATGGACTGAATAATAATTTCACATGGTGCACAAATATTAATATTCAATGGGGTGTTCATTTCGACGTAATAAGTGGGAAGAAATAGTGGAAAGTGGACTGATTTTATCAATTTTTATGTTTTTTTTTTTAAGTGCGTTTTAACTTATCTACTTTGGTATTTTTTACACCGAAGTGAGGGAAGTGAGTTATTTATAAAGCCCATTTCCTTCTATTTTTAAAAACTCTTCAGGAGTAATACTACTTACACAGAAATAAACATCCGAAATTAAAAAATAAGTATTTTATGAAAAAAAAATATTTTCTATAAAAAAAACACAAAATAGAGGAAGTCATATCATTTTTATTATTTTTCACCACTTCATTTCACGAAAATAGCACTTCTTCGTTTTTTAACTACGTCCCAATTACACCCGAGTAATATGCCAAAAAGAAACCTTGAGTTCTTGGGTTCTTAAGAGATGCCACTGATCATGGAGAGTGATTACCAGCACATTAGCACAATGATGTCCCTGGAGCTGATCATGTTTGGCCCCATTTACAGTGTGACTAAAATATTTTGTTATTATAGTCTGTTCTAGCTTAGCTTGTTCTTCTTTCTTTTTTTTTTTATTGTTAAGGTATTCTCAGTTTGTCTTTTTTTTTTTATTTTCTTATTTTTCTAATTTTTTTTAATATATTTGGTTTATTATTTTCTTTTATAAAGCACCATGATACTTCACTGGTGCCTAATTGAATATTTTGATTATTATTTTCCAAAAAACATGGGTTTCGAATTTTTGATTATTGATTTTCTTTTTTTTCCAAAACTTTAGTTGCATACGTTCATCGACACAATATATTTAAATTTACAACCGTGCACTGTCACATGATTTTATTTATTTATTTTATTATTTTTCAAAAATTTAAATTAGAATATTTTCATTTTTAAAAAGAGCTACACATAATCAACCATAATTTTCTCGTTGCAACTTCAATTGCAATGATTTAATAGATGTGAAAATTCTGACTTCAAGAATTATATTTTTAATAGAGGATATTTTTTGAAATTCAAAACAAATAATGGAAAAAAACCCCAAATAAATTTTTCTTTCATTTCATTTAATATTGTAAATTTTATATAACTTCGTCTTTATGAAAAATGTGTCCAAACTATGAATCGAACCCATGATCCTTGGAGATGGATGATTTTTTAGAAGAAATATGACCAATCTAGAATCGAACCACTGATTGTAATAGTTTCTAATCTACTCAACCTATCTATTAGTTTGATATATTTTTTAGTTTATATATATATAATGTTGACTTTTCATATTAGTGATGAAGTAATTAAGATGTTTATTATATATATATATATATATATATATAGAATAAATTGCCAAAAAAAACCCCTAAATTTGCGAAATGTCCAAAAACACCCCGTTAATTTGGCAATCCCTAAAAACCCCTTCCTTTTAAACATAATGTTTTCTAACCTCCCAAAGCATATAATGATGGTTAATAAAGTTATTTTTGAATTTTATGGATGAAATTGCCCATTGCATGAAAGTAGTGGCACTCCAACATCTTCATTGTCATCGGCGTCACCAACGGCGACATCCCCTCTCTCACCGCGGCCTCCCAATGGGCGGGAGCCAACGTGCTCACCTACTTCCTAGCCTCTTCCATCTCCGTCGTCTCCGTGGGCAACGAGGTCCTCAGCTCCTGCGATTCCTCCCTCACTTCCCAACTCCTCCCGGCGATGCAAAACCTTCACTCCGCCCTCTCCACCACCGCCCCATCTGTCAAGATCTCCACCGTCCACACCATGGGTTTTTAGAAAGTTTTGAACAGTGGGAGGATAAACAGTAATTTTCCCATATATATATATATATATATATATAAAGCAAACTAATTTAAAACAAAAAAAAAACAGAAAAAATAAGGAAGAAGGCAAAGGTGCAAGTGCAACCACCCAACCTGCCCCCTTAGCCACAACCCTAGGGTTAACATCAAAATATTAGATATACTCCAAATCAAACCACCAACACCCTTTACAACCCCATAAAGAAGAAAAAGAAGAGACCACTCTTAAGGCCCCACCATCAGCTTTTTTATGATATCACACTCGCTCCTATTAAAAACAGCTCTCAAGATCCACTACTTCTATAATCTCATTCCAAGATTTGGTCACAAAGTATAAAATTAATAATAAATAAATAAATAAATAAAATAAAATGTGTATCGTATAAATTTTTTATTTGTTAAAAGATTTTTTTAAACATGACAAACCACAATCATCATCCATTGTTACGAAAAAAATTAAATTGATTCTGCAGTGTTTACTTTTTGTCAATGTGGCATTTTCAAATGTTTTTACAATATATTTTTGTTTTTTATATAATTTTTTTTTTGTTTCTAATAAGTTATTTTTTACTGATAGATAAAAGCTTTGTTTTGACAAACCTTATCATGCATTGTTAGTGGAAGTAAGATTATATAGTATATTACTAAATTACCCTTGTGGTTAATAAATAAGGAAAAACAATGTTATAGAATTTCATTTTCAATAATAAAATTAATTAAACAATATCATTAATAGATTAAGTAATATTTCTCAATTTATAAAATTCTATATTTTTTTATCATTTTTATTATTATTAATTATAATTAAACGAGTAAGAGTTTAAACATTATCATTAATAATTAAGTAATATTTTCCATTTTATTATTATTATTATTATAATTTTAATTATTTTTTTAAATTATAATTAGACTAAGTGAGAAACAGAATGATGTCTCAATAATTAATGATATAATTAAACAATTAATAATAATAATAATAATAATATTATTATTATTATTATCATTAATATTCATAATATTATTAATATTATTAATAATATTTTAATAAGGTGTGGAATTATGTCAAATGTACAAGGGTATTTTGGTCAATAATAAAAAATACCAACTCAAAACCTCCCAAACCCTCCAATTTGGAGGGAAAATGGAGGTTTAAAACCTCCATCAACCTCTCCCCCCCCCCCCCCCTTTAAATCCCCCTTCCAAGAGGTTGTGTATTACATCAAAAACCTCCATCCAAGCAGACGTGACTAAAAAAATACCCAAATAATTCTAGATACAGGTGGATTAAAAGCAATATAAAAACAAGTGATCCTAATTTTTTATGGAAACTAACTAACAAATTAATTAATTAATTAATTAATAATAAGAATGTTAGAATTTCTTTATCTCTGCATTTAAATGTTTCCAAAAATTATATTTGTAATATTTGCCTTTATTGTTTATTTTCCTTCTAACCAAGACACATGATTATTTTAAGTTCTTCAACCAGTTTAATTTTTTTTAAATAATAGTTTATGTATCCAAATCTTCTTTTATTATCTTTATTTTATAGTATAAATCTATTAATTTCCGCGGCCATTTTCTCCTTTCTTAATTATATTAATTTGTACAAATTGTGTCTTCATTTTCTCAACTTTGAGTGCTGTTTAATCAATATTTATTGACAAAATAAATAAGGCCCACCCAATACCCAACCATATAAATTGAAATAATAATAATAATAATAATAATAATAATAATAATAATAATAATATTTTTTTTTAAGAAATTAAGCTTAACGGGTCCAACCCGTTTGCATACAATAGTCCAACTTTTCCTCCACTTCAGCCCAAGTTACGCCCCTTCCGTTGCTTATGCCTTATTAGTATAACTTCTTTGCAAATATCCCCCTAAATCTGAAAATTTCTGATTGTTTTTCATATATACCCAATAAAATCTCATAATTGATTTATATCTCGAAAATCATTACTTTTTTTACTTTCCACCCCTTAAAAATGGCAAGATTATCTATATTCATCACTTAGTAATTTTCTTTTGAAAAAAATGTCACCCATTTGTATCATAATATTTAATAAGATATATATATAAGTTTTTAGAAAAGAGTAAAAAACAAAGGCTGTTATCATATGAAGAATTTACAGGAACTCCTTATTTATATAAAAGGTATAAATTAGTCCTCGGTTCTAATGATCTCTTGAAAGTTAAAATTATTAGCAAACCCCTTACAAATTCCATTAATTTGAAAAGCACCCTTCTCCTTCTATCTTAGCGAAGCAGCAAGCCACCTCACTCTCGAAAACCACTCCCCATCTCTCTCTCTCTCTCTCTCTGTCTCTCTCTCGCCGGCGAGCGATGCCCCCAGATCGAAGCCGGAGAAAGCGCCCAATCTCCGAGATCTAACCCTAGAGATCGCCGCCATGGTCGTCGCCGCCCGAGATCCCGTTCTCCGGCCGCCTCTCATCCCGTCCGAGAAGGACAATGCCGCTCCTTCCCGCCGCCCCAAGAGCAAGGAGATCCCCTCTCGTTACTCCTCCTCCTCCTCGTCATCTTCGTCGTCGTCGTCCTCCTCCGGTCGTCGTTTCCCCTCTCCTCTTCTTACTCCTGCGACCCCCGCCCGGCCGGCTACCCCCAAGAGGTCCCACTCCGTCGACCGTGCCCGCCCCTCTACTCCCAATGCTGGCCCCTCCTCCGCAGCCCGGGCGCTCTGCACCACCACTCGCAGCCTCTCCGTCTCCTTCCAGGGTGAATCCTTCTTCTACCAGACATCCAAGGCCAAGGCCGCGTCCCCTAGCCCTGCCCGCAAGCCTACCCCCGAGCGCCGGAGGCCCTCTTCCACCGTGGCCACACCGTCGGAGAACTCCAAGCCCTTTGAGCACCATCGGTGGCCCGCCGCTCGGCCCCGGCAATCGAATCCGCTGGCGAGAAGTTTAGATTGCTCGTTGAACCATAAAGAGCCCGCACTCGCTGCTGTTCGATTGCTGAACCAGTTCGAGGACACCACGCGGAGGGCTTCGTTTGATGGGGGGGAGTTCTCTGCGTCTTCGGATACTGATAGTGTTTCATCGGGAAGTAATTCGGGTGTTCAGGAGTCGCGGTCGAAGGCTTTGCGGCGCGGCATTAGCGTGCCTCCGAGGTTCTGGCAGGAGACAAACAGCCGGCTTCGTCGGCTGCCCCAACCGGGAACCCCATTGTCGTCGTCTCCGGTCTCTAGAACTCCGGTTGTACCGCCTAATCTTGCTAATGCAAAGAGATCATTGGTGGATAGTCCCTTGTCATCTCCCCGCACTGTGTCTTCCCCATTACGTGGACCTGCGAGGCCGTCTTCACCTAGCAAGTTTATGGCTTCTCCTTCATTGAGGGGTACAGCGAGTCCATTGAAGACGAGGGGGAGTGTGGTTGCGGGATCGAATGTAATTGTGCAACAGTCAGGGAATGCACCCTCCATTTTAAGCTTTGCGGCGGAGGTCAGGAGGGCGAAGAAGGGGGAGAATAGGATTGAAGAAGCTCATATGTTAAGATTGTTTCACAATCGGCAGCTTCAATGGCGATGGGTGAATGCGAGGGCTGGTGCTGCACTCTTGCTGCAGAGAGTGACTGCAGAGGTAGTTTTAAGATTGATAGTTGTTAATTTTGTGTAGTTTCATGTCTTTGCTTGCTATAGTTGTAGAAATTGATTTGTTTGGAAAGCAATTGATGAATTTTTAGTATTTTTCCATATTTTGCGATCTTTCTCATTGTGATCATACAATTCCCGCTAATGGTGTGATATAACTATCAGCTTGATACTTGCCCCGCTCGTAATATGTGAAGTGGCCCTTTGTTTTAAAAATTTAGTTGTTTGATTATTTTTGAAAAATGATTTACTGTTCGACACTATATTTATTCACAAGCATGAATTAGTATTCAGTTTGTTGATCAATTTTGATGTTTTGATATTTGTCTCTGTCATGATTGGCTTTTTTATTGCTGATTCCTGCTGAAGGTAGATGAAAAAACTGGTGAGCTGGTGGCCTTCTGATTCTCATCTTTGTTTTTCAGTCCAGTGAGAGAATTGACTAGCCATTCTTTACTGTTGTTTATTTCATTAACTTTTCAACTTATGTGCATTCATGGAGATTTAGCTGGAACTGCTTTTCTGATGATTAGACTTGTTTATAATTTCTTTCCATAAAATGCTCTCACTACTCTTTCCATTCCCACGGATGATACTTCTGCTAATGCATGCATTTTGTGATGTAAATGTTTTTTAAGATGTCAGTTGTTGTAATCATTCAATGAATTCTCTTTGACTTCATTCTTCCTCTGCTGTTGATAGTTGCCACAACATCCAAAAAATGATCCTGCGGATGAATGTTTTCCGACTCATAAATTCCATAAGCTGATAAAAATATGAAGCAATTGAGGCCCTGATTACATGAAGTTCTTATAGTGTTTTGTGCCAATTACTTGTGATTAAACACTACAAGTGTTTTTATGTTTGCTTTATTGTAGGTAAGAAAATAAAGAAAACATAAACTGTTGTAGGATGCCAGATAATAAACGTTTTCTTTGTTAATTTTATAGCGTGCCAGATAATATGCTTTTTCTTTGTTAATTCTATAACTTGCCGGATAATAAACCTTTTCTTTGTTAATTCTATTTATCCCTTATTCACTTGTACTAATGCATGTTCTCTAGGTTCAACATTGGTTTATTGAACCAGCTGGCAGGCTTTTTTCCCCTTGTTGATCCTTAGAATATCTTAGTCTCTTACTTGCATTTTGTAGTAGTCCATATTTGTTTAGTAAGGATGCTTTATATACTAATTCAAAAACTATTTCTAAGTTTGTGTTAATACATCAAGGCGTATCCTTGTACATTTCACCTTTTCATACCCTACTATCAGAACAGTTTTTTAAAAAATAAGATTCCCAGACCTACCCGTTGTTGGTGATTTCTATCATTAATTCGACATTTAATTTGAAGTACTATCATGCTATGGTGGTTCTTTGGAAAAGTTTCCTTTTTTGATCTTGTTCTTCATGATCAAACTGAACAAGATTTTCCTTATATTTTTCTTTATTTTCAATTGATCTCCCCGTAAGAACACACTTTTTATTGCAGTTCTCTACTTTTTGGCATGATCTTTCTAAATTCCTTCCTCCTAGACACTATTTTGATTTTCTTGTTCCTTTCAATGAATTTTGAGTTGTATTCCCTAATAAATATATTCCTTCAGGTCAATGGACAATAATTTCACCTTGTATGTTTTTAATCCCTCCAAGCTTTTAGTGAAGGCATGTTGATTAAAGTAATTGATATTGTGGCATCAATATATCAGTATTCATTTAGTTCTGCTAGATGCAAATACCAATGTTCATTTTCTTATCATATTCTCACATTTACTATTTGGATAACCTGCAGTTAGTTTTTCTGTGTATTAATACATGTACTGTGTATTTTTGTGATATGCACTCAAACTGTCTGCTGATTATTTGATCTGTATCAGAAAAATGTATTTAATGCGTGGATAACAATCTCTGGCTTGCGTGATTCTCTCACCCTTAAACGGATCAAGCTTCATCTGCTGAGACAAAATGCAAAATTGATTTCAATTCTTAAGGCACAGGTAAAGCTTTTGCTTTCATCCTATCTCATCTTTATCGGTGAACTTTCACTATGAGTATCTTATTGTTTATTTTGACTTTTTCCCACATCTGCCACATTGTTTCAGCATTTGATGTCCTCATTTTGTTTTCAGGATATTGGTATTTGCACATATGTTCACTTTTTTTACTTATCTATGGATGAGACAAATAATAAATGGACTCTGTTTTCTATGTATAATACACAAGGAGGTTCTGTATGGTTGTGTTTGGTTGGGGTTAAGGGTTCTTTACAGTTATTTTTTAAATATATTTATTTATTTATTATTATGATTTACCTATGTCAAAAGTTAGTCATTGCTGATACCAAGGATAATTATATTTACAGCGGTGTTGTTGGAAACTTTCTATATCAGGTCATAATATAATGTATTACATGAATCAATCAATATTCATGCTGCAGTTTGTGATTGAGGTTTTCCATCTGTGTTGAGAATATTCTTAAAGGCAAGTCATAGATCAATTACATGCTTGACCTAATATGAAAAACAATTCAAAATGAACATGCAACTCTGCTTTGTGATCTGTCACAACTCTATTGATTTTTTTTGCATCTTGTTTGATGATTTTGATTGTGTATTTTCTAAGTTTGCAAAGTTTCAGGTTCTTAATATTGCCATATTTCAAAATTGCAGATGGCCTATCTTGAAGATTGGTCTTTGTTGGACAGAGAGCATTCTAGTTCCTTGTCAGGAGCTATCGAGGCATTAAAAGCTAGCACTCTTCGCCTTCCAATTGTTGGTGGAGCAAGGGTGTGTTTTGTCAGGTTTCAGATGCTAGTAATAACTAAATCCAATTACATAGTAACCCTTACTAAAACTATAAAATTTATTGTTGGATCAGGCTGATATCCAAGAAGTTAAAGATGCCGTTGGTTCTGCAGTTGATATAATGCAATCAATGGGATCCTCAATATGCTCTCTATTGTCGAAGGTTGGTACCTTATTATTGTGACCTTTGTTATTCTACTTGCATAAATTCCAGATGCTTACAATGACCAATGTGCTTGTTCATTCCTGAATTTTTTTTAGTAAAAATGTCTTTATACGGGTAAGTTACCATCCATACCTTATATCAGATACAACTTGTCAAAAGCTGTGTGATGTTTGAATATGCCATAAATTTTGGAGTGAGTGTAAATGAATGACTTAATTTTCTAATTCCTGAGCCCTAACCACACATGGAATGATCAGTTGATTCCATTATGGAATTTGAATTTGCCAAAGTACCTTCTCCCAAGAGGAATCAAGCTGAACAACCAGCTATGGGGAAAAAAACTCCAGACAAGTAGAAGAAATTGAGCTGAAGTGAACTCAAGCAGGTCTCTCTTGCTATATGCATAGAAATTTCCCTCTTGAGCTGACATTTGAGCTTCAAAGATTTGAGGAATTAAAATTAAACCACCAAAGAACTGAACAAATAAGGCTAAAACCCAGCTGTCTTGATTTTAGCTGTGCAGAAAAAGTGGGTTGCTTCCTTGAATGAAGGGAAAAAAACGCCCTTAGAACTGATCCAACATGGTCAGTTAGACAGGACTGATCCTGGCTGACATATGAAACCTCTGAACTCCAGAAATAAGTCCCTGCAGAGTTGAATACCTTGGCTTTCATGTTGTCTTTGGGGAAAACTAGCTAAGAACTAGGCAACGTCAAAGCTTCAAACCAGAAGGCTGATTCAAACACCAGCATTATCATGTCTGTGTAACTGGTCCTGTTGGATTGAAATCTGGTGGTTTGGCTAAACTCAACAGAAGCTAAAGCTTTTCGAAATATAGGCACAAAAAGACTATTAACCCAAAACAGAAAGCATAATTCTCTAATGGCTTAACTATAACCATGATAGGCTCGAAATCCCAAACAAGCAACCATTATGTGCTGGGTGTACCTAGGCCATGGAGTGTCCTGTATGTTTCTTTGATTGATAATATTTGCCAAATCACCCTGCATTACATTCAGAGCCTTTGTGCCTCTAATGTAACAATTCAGTTCCTTGCTCTCATTCCTCCTCTTGTGCCATGTACTATTTCATGATCCAAAATATAAGTTTCTGAGGCTGTGAACCATCAATTGCAAAACCACAGTGGCAGCCTAAGTCTTTTAAAATCTTCTAGATCACAATGATGGAGTTGTGTTGTGCACGTATGTTATTCGTGAGCAGCAGTGTATCTAACCTAGACATTTTTATTGTAGTTGAATTTGTGAATTGGCTGATGACTCACATGACAATGTCCACTTGTAAACCATACCAATATAAACTTTTATTGTATGTTTGTCACTTTATCTAGGTGCCCCTCGAATAGCTAATACTGACAGACATGTTTTAAAATCACAGCTATTCCATGTAACTTGTTGAGAATGTCTTTGTCTTGCTTGTGCTTTTAGTGCCTGGAAAACAATGTCTTTGTTTTTCATCGTCACTACCCTTGGAACACTTACATGCTAGTTGAATTTCATAGCTGAATTTGGCAATTAATTACGACACTTTAATATGTTGGTTCCCGTAGTACATTGGATTTCTCTAAAATGTACAATTGAAAGTACTCTTAATATGCATATACAGGTAGAGGGGACGAGCACCTTGGTGTCGGAACTTGCCAAAGTGGCAGCGCAAGAACAAGCTTTGCTGGATCAATCAAAAGACCTCCTATCGACCATTGCAGCTATGCATGTACGTTTAGCACCCCACGCAATGTTAACGCACACACTGAACTTGATGATCATGGTATTCACTACAAACATTTGTGCAGGTAAAACAATGTAGCCTGCAAGGTCATATAATACAATTAAACTGCAAACCGAGCCAGTTACTGCTGTAGAGAGGACTCATGGCTGCTTTGGTGATTACTAACCACATCAACCGTTCTTTTTCTAACCGAAGATTGCGCACTGGAAGAAATAAAGCAGGATGAATTTTTGGGTTCGAAGTTACTGCTCCAATTCTTCGGATCTATCGCACCTAGACCCCGGGTGAGTGTATTTTTGTATGCACATTACCACACAAATGTCCATTTCTCCTCAAGCTTTTTACGGTAGATGTACACAGAGTACTTCTATGCTGATCAAAGGAAATCTAATGTATATATATGCATTTCTCTCTCTTTCTCTCTATTTATATATAATATAAATCTTATGATATATCGCCCAATGGTCTAATGCTTGTTTTGATGGTTTCTTGGAGTTCAAAGTATGTTTACTCTTCTTCTTTCATGCTTTAATTGTTGTCCTACATGTGTGATTAGTCATATTCCTTGCATGGAATCAAGTAGTCTCCAAATCTAAATAGAGAAAAGTCAACTATACAAGTGTCTTTTGAAAGCCAATAGTTTCACATGAGTTTTGGCTCATGGTGGCATGAAAGGGCAAATGCGCTTGTTCTTGTACAAGATCCTCAACAAGAAGAGAGGATAGGGTTATGAGCATTTCTTATTTCAACCTAGCAAGTTGAGATTGGGATGCTTCCATTCTCCCACAAAAGTGGTAGGAATCATGATTGGATGTTTGAACTGGTTATGAAACGTGTAAATTGAATTTTAATAAATATAGAACCCGTATTTATAAAGATTAATGTTATACACACAAGTTGTAAGAAGAGCGGGTCTCAAAAAATCAGTTTGGTAGAGAAATATGTCCATTTATGTGCACATATCATTTTTTTCAAGATATGAAACTAAAGAGTTTATTACATAATACCCCCGATTGAAATCTAATGCCTTTTACAAGCCCAACTCTGAGAACCCAACTCTGGGTCTCTTGCCCACTTAAGCTGGTCCCAAAAGTTTGGTCTAATAGATAAGGATGCTTACCATTATATGTATAAGACAATTCTCTCAAGTATCCAATGCGGAATTAAAAGTAATTTTCTTTTTATGTTTTTCACATGAAATTTAAACCATATCAACATTTTTAGAATATTTTTTTCCCAACTAAATGGAATGACTTGATTGAGTAAGCTTGTCCTTTCATTTTGGTGCGGACCATATTTTAGTTTATCCCAAATTATCTTAAAGGGATTAAAAAAACCTAAAATTTAACTTTACTTTTCATGTAAAATTAAGGCTAATATTTCTATGAATTATTAATTAAGGATTTATTCTTATTTTCATAAAATAACGGATCCGCAAATGGGATGCCAAAATGTTAATTTACATAAATATAAAATTAAAAAGGAATTTTCCCGCCGGTTCATAAATCAAAGCGGGAAACTCGTCACCCAAAAAAGTGACCAACATTTGCACCCAGAACGCAGGAGTGCCACCTATAAAAGCCCCTCACAGCTCCGCGAGCGCCCTGAGAAACCTCAGACGAAGAGATTCAAGAGCCTCGGAGGAACCCAATCGCCACCGCCATCGATCTCCGAGCTGGTCGTATCCGACTTCACGAGCGATCCACCGAGCCTGGAGAGATCGAGATCGGAGGAAATCGACTTCGTGGCGCCGCCTCGGAGTACGGTTTCGACGGCGATCTCGCAGAGATCCCAGTTCCCGCTCGAGAGGAGCCCCACCGCACCGCTCACCGGGTCCACCGCCCTCCCGCACGCCTCGTAGAGCAGCGATCGGAAGAGATCTTTAAGAGAAGCGGCAACAGGGTAAGGATCCATGATCGAATTCGTTTATCTGATCCTATCTAGGGTTAGGGTTTTTACCAGGTCGATGAGAGTGCTCAGTGGCGGTGATGAAGTTCATGAGGCCGGTGCGGCCGAAGAACTTGGCCACAAAACTGGTGGCGTTGCCCTGCGCTTCAGCGCCATCGATCCAGTCGATGCTCGTGCGCAGCGCGCACCCCTCGCTGCAGCCCTTGCGCAGCACCCGGCAGCCATTGCAGCTCATGCTTTCATCCACGCACAGCCGTCCGATCTCCTTCCAATCCGAATCTCGAGGTAGACCCTCTCCTTTTTCGAATATATATATATATATATTTGGTTAATTGTATGAATTATTATTATTATTATTATTGATTTTGTTGGCTTGGAGAGCACGGAGAAGGGGGTGGGAGTTTGGAGAGGATGTTGTTATATAGAGACAGCAGGGAGGAGAGGGAGTTTATTATTATTATTATTATTATTATTATTATTATTATTATTATTATTATTATATATGGGTGGCCAGTGGTCGCTGATTCACTGGTCAAGTGGCCCGTGGTCGTTATTTAATCAATTCTTATAAAACTTTTAATATATAAATATATTTATTTTAGTTATAATTTGAATAATAAGTAAATTTTATTAGGTTTTTTTGTTAAGAATTATTGGCAAATTTTATTATTTATAGACTATATAGTCATGTTATTGCTATATATATATATATAAAGATATATTTATAGTAAAGGTGTTTGAGATAATCTAGATTCTGCATTTTGCTTATTTTTAGTTGTTTGGTTTGTATTAATGAAAAATTATATTTTAAATTAAGGATCAATTGGTCTATGGTTATAAATTGGTACCAATAAGTGGATACAAAATGGTTGCTTTGAAAAATTTGAGAATATACACATCAAGTAGTTACACATGTTAAAGTCGTTTAAGAGAATTTTCATTTTTCTAGAAAAACTTTCGATAAAAAAATTTTTTTTTTTTTAGGATTTTTAGTATTTCATCCGCTTCAATCTCTCGAATGAAACCAAATTATTTACCACTCAACTACTACAATACGATAATGGTATTTTTAAGTATGGAGTATATATTTAAAATATGCCAAGAATAACTTTAATTTTTCAATATAATACTTAAAACTTTATAATTTAAAAACAATTTATTTTTCATTCGCAATTATATCAGCAATAGATTTAATAAGTTTTCCCTCAAATTATACATATGGATTGGAATAGAGTTTTTCAAATCAAATCTTAATTGAGATACATGTTGGAATCTTTTATTACTTGAGGATAGTGACCCAGACTTAGCACCTAAAACTAAAATGTTGGTTAGTCTTGGTTGTTTGGCTGTTAGTTATTATTATTCGCACTTTAGTAGCAACTTGCAATTCGTTAATAATTATTGTTTATGAAGGTGATAATATCACATGTTGACTTGTTTTGGTTTATTTATCCATTCATCGAATTCTGGACAGAATATGGGGTGAGAAAGAAAGTACTTTTTATATATCTGAATAATTAGGACTCATGTTTAGATTTTAATCTCAAAATTTTCAGTAGATTTCCAAACATGAGGAGAAGTATTTATCATATTTATTTTTAGTAGAGTGCTTCGTATAATACAGTATTATACTGGGTAAAATTGAGTTTGTAGTAAATGCTTTTTGGATATTAATAAACCTATTGATGACCGTCGTGGCACCCAACCATAATCTTATATTTAAATTAAATCTTTGTGATGACAAACATGAATCTGTAGAAATAGTGGTATTTGATTGATGGATTGAAATGGGACCCTTGGATTGAATTGAACCTCCAACTAGTTTGGATCATCAGGTAGCAGATTCCTTTTGCAAGTGGACTTGAAAAAGAAAGCATCAAACCTTACAACAACCAGCACATGTCTACATACATTTGTACGGAGATGGTTTTTATAGTCTACACAGGCCAACATTTTCTTTTTTGTTTATAAAATTCACTCCCAAAATTTAGGGCATGCTTGGTTGGTTTCTTAATTGCTTATATCAATCTTATCCGGAGTGAGTTGTCTGTCCATCATCAACTGTTGTCTTTTAGGTATGTCTCTCTTTATTAAACCATTAATTTATTTCAATACTATAACAGTGTAACAACATATGATGTGATAGGATGTGCTTCGTAGGGTTTTTTTTTTTTTTTTATTGTAGTATAGTGGAAGACACAGTTCTGTATTTATTTATTCTAGGCAGAATGGTTTAAGAGAAATAGACAATCCAGCTCTTCAAAGCTCCAGGCGGCACGCAGATAAATATAAAATCATATGAACTATTCAAAAGTTTAACAATTTGTTTGAGTCTCAAAATTCTGCGGCCCATTGGGCGAGCAGCAAAATGTTATGAAAATGGATGAGAAACCTGCCCATAGATAGGCATGCACCCCACCGTTCTCAAGTAGAAGTAGAAGAAAAAAAGAAAAGAAAGAAAAGACTGTTGGTATTGGTTCAATAGTATATGGACAGTGTGCGATGATGTTTCAAGGATGGATTTTGAACCCCTGTCGCCCATAGCCACAGATCAATCTCCACACTCAACACCTGTTAAAACGCAACACAAACACAATGTCAATAGTAACAGTAATAAAAGCAGCAGCAACAACAACAACAACAACAACAACAATGATAAAATGAGTAGATGGTCTATTATAAGGGAAAAGATTTTTTAGGACATATATGTTATTTGTAAACCACCACACCTTTCTACTTGCGTAGATACCTTTTTTCTTTAATAACTAAGAATGCAACCATTGCACCAAATTATTAAATTATTTAAATCAACAAAACATCTTTTTCTTTTTTCTATACTTAACTTATAAATTCCTACTATCTCAAATATTTTCTTTATGATATATATATTTTTTTTTTCAAAATATAAATTTACTACATAAGATTATGAAAACAAGTTGATTTGTCATACGTATGTAACATTGAACATTTCACTTACCTACTGAGTTAAAGGTTGTAAAGAAATCTTAAATTCTTCAGCAACAAATGAGAAATAAAAAATGTAGTGAGATGTATGTATAAATAATTAAAACAAAAAATTGAAAGAACTCGAATAGCATGCACCTGTTTGCCGAATTTTCTCTCAAGGAGCTCCCTCATTCTTTCAACAGCAACAATGGAACAAGCCCGTATCTCAACTTCCTGCTCGCTACCAGGACTAATCTCATCCTTCGCATCTATAGAGCTCGATAATTCTAGACTGTACCTTAGCACGCCCAACTGCCTTAACACAGCTGGTACAATATAGTCTGCAAAAATAGTCACCGAACTTATGTCGTAAAAATACCCGTATCCTTGCCCCTTAAAAGCACCCCATAAGTCAGCTGCAAATATCTGAGCTCTCTTGTACAGGAATACTTGGCGGCCTTTATACAGTGAGTGATCTCGGAAGCCTGATTACCATGCTCTTTACAAATCAGAGTTCACAACCAGATACGATAATTACACAGCATTTACTTGGTACTTTTAGGGTGTTTGCTAATAATAGACGAATATGGCGGGATGCATTCTGTCATTGATTTTACCAGGAAAATGGCGTGCCACAAGTGTAACAAGAGAAACAGCAGACTTCCCGCAGGCCTTCACAAGGTTAGCGGCTTCTCCCCCGAAGCTTCTCTCCAGTTCCTGTCCTACCTGACCAAGGTGAAGAGCGATGTTTAGTTTCACAGTACAGCGGTGCTGCGGGGAAAAACAATGCTGGCCAAGTGGCATTAACATCACACTTTCGTCACTAATAGATACGATGACAAGCAATAAAAATAAGTGGCCAAAATATTCAGAAATGATCACAAGTAATAGCCGATTCACAACAGGAAGTTTTATGATCTAAATATATCGGATAAAGAATATAAAAAGACTTGGGTAAAATAAAAAATATTACCTCATGCAAGAGACGTACACGTTCCTCCTCCAACGGAAGCACACGATGCCATTTCAACAATTGACGCAGTTGAGGGCCTGATAAAGAAACCTCTGTTACTATCCCGACTAGTTTGTCCATCATAAGAATGCATTTATATTTTTATTCCATGTTAGCTCCATAGAAGAAGGGATAGTTATGCATGACTGAACCTTATTTTGCAATAGCAGAAATGCTATTATTATGAACACAGGCAATCATCAAAGTGCAACCTGTAAAATCAAGGGCTGCGTACCAGTATAACTTTGAAGACGGTCTGCATCAAGGGCGGATTTATCATTCAGCAAGGCTGCCTTCAGCTCAGAAGCCAAATGATTGTAGTCCAAGTCTTTGTCTATTTAACACAAGCAATTGAACAAGTCATGTTTTGCATTAGCGAAGATGTCAAGATTCAAGACAAGAATGATAACACATCCACAAAAAGAAAGAGCATGGCTCTGGTTCAGGGAAAGGTCATACACTGCAATGGGAAAATAATGTGAATAAATATTACTTTCAGGGAGAACATATTCTATAATTTGGCATCAAAAGAAAGCTGAAACATAGCATGTTTCTTGTCGCGAATCACCAAAGCGGAATGGGACACTATGGAAATATTAGAAATAAATTAAATAAAATAATTAGCAAATGTTCATCAGGATAAAATGGAGCATTAATAAACTTGGCAAATCAATTTAAATCAAAAGACTGGAAAACATACCTGGCCAAAAGCAGAAATTAAGTGCATCCAGGACAAACAAGTACTGCACAGTAAGTGGTCCATTGTCAAAATAGTGGATCCCTTCAAAATTCCATTCAACCTTCGGAATTGATTCTTGAATCTTATCCACCACTCTCTCAAGTTCTAAACACAAAAAACTGTTGGTTCTTAGCAAAACTATCTGAGTTTTAATAATCAAATATTCAAGAGCTATATGCCAAAACGATAATAATGATCAAGGTTCTCAAAGTAAAACAAGCGATCCATAAAACAGTACTGTAATTGAAAAAACAAGTGACGATATTAACTTCTGAACTTGAAACTAGGGAACTGAAGCGACGGGAAAGTAATAAAATTTTAAATGAACTGAGAACTTCTGTTGATTAAATTCAGAATGCAAACATTTTTGTACAAATCAAGATCAAGCCAATTCTAGAGTGGCTTCATGACAATGGAAACTAAGAAGCAGAGTCATTACTCAATAAGAAAATAATGCGCGACTTAGAAGTTATGCTTCAGAATAAGCTTATTTTCAACCTAATGAAATGCAGAAGAATACATTTGAGACAGAAAATTATACATATATTTATTCCACGCACTTCCTGACAAAATCAATAAAAATGTGAGGATATGCCTATATATAGGCAGATAAAATGATGGAACAAAAATCAAACAACATTAGAAAGAATAATAAAAAGAACAAGAAAAGCATCAAGAGGAGAGGCATAATATAGTACTAATAAGTTTACACATCAAACTTTGCCCAAAGAGATAATGAATGAACATTGTCCAATTAACTATAATGAATTAAATGCCCAAAGTAATAGTCCATATCAAAATCTATTATCAGGAATTACAAATCATGTTATTGGATGTTCTTATGCCATGTCCAGAACATAGTGTATGAGTCTCTGTCATGCTTATGCCACATTAAGCATATCTCCTTGGGACTGATGGTACAAAAATGGCCTACACCATAGTAAACCATTAATCAAGCAAATGGCTGACAGAATAGGAAGTAATTCCTATTTAGTGTTAGAGATTGCATGAATCCCCATAGATTGAGATGGTATTCACCACAATGCTTCTATCTCAACAAGTTCTATCAGATAGAACAACAAGAAAAGGAGAAAAAAAAGGGTGAACAAGTGGTATCTTTTCCCAAGATTTCAACACAACTGATTTATTGTATGTTCATCCCTAAATCCTTAACTATAATTGAATTCCTTCCTCTAAAGGACTTTCTTCAGCATGTTACAAGCATTTCAAGATAAATTCAATCAAAAAATTTATCAGAAATGAATATTATGAGTATTTATTCAGTTCAAAAGGCTCAGATATTCACTTTCTCACTTAATACTCCACAAAACCCAAAGACAAAAAGGGGTATATATATAGATGAGTTTCATACCAGAGAAAACACTCATTTGCATACACATTAACTATTCCCAGCAAACACCTCAAAAGGGTTTAGGGTTTTGCATTGGAAACAAATTTCTCATCAACATCCTCTAAAAACAAAGAGATAATACTGTAAAGATGTACATAAATCCAAAAGAATAATTGGCTTTCAAGTTCCAGATAAAAAAAATCCATCCATTTCCGACAGATTCCAAAGCAAGTTCTCACAATAATCTCAAAAGAAAAATCATCAGATTACTTATTCATTCCCGTCTCCAAAACCCAAAAAAAAGCACAATACTCATTCTCAAAAAAAAAAAAAGGTTCCAAATCCAAACAAAATTCATAAACAACCAATGAATACCTAGATCTGAGTAAAAAAACAACTCAAGACAACAGATCAAAAACCCTAAGCCCTAAACCCATAAAAAAAAGAAATAAAACAGAATAAAAAAAGAGAGCTCACCTGAAGAATCAACCATGACATGATTGGAATGGCTGGCCACCCAAGCAGAGCTATTCCGAACTTCTTCCATTCGTCTCTGCTCCTTCTCTTTCAAATTTTTTCCAAAATTTTCCCAATTTTTTCCCAATTTTTTCTTTCTCTCTCGCTCTCTCTCTCTCTCCTCTCCGCCGTTCTTGGAAACAGATGAGAAGTTAGCGATAGAGAAAGAGAATGAGCGAGAGAGAGAGAGAGAGAGGGAGGGTTTTATAGAGGGGCCTTCAAAGTTTCCCGCTTGGGGACTACTGAGGCTGGTGACGTGAAATGACTGGAATACCCTTCATTGGAAGAAAGAAGGAATTACTTGGCTATTTATGGATATTATTAGTATTTATAGAATTTCATTTGCGCCTGTCTCAGTGAATATTATGAAATAACTAGAATTTTGGGTTGGATTTTTTTTCCCCTCTTTGGAATCTCTTCAATTCCCCATTTTTCATTTTTTTTATATTAGTAATATTTTTTATTTTTTTTATTTTATTTTAGAATAATTTATATAAGCCAAAGTGCTATCTCTCATGTAACATAGCAAAGGTATTATAGTTTCTAAAAATTTATATTTTGGAAATATCTTTTTTCTTTTTTTTGGGAATGATTTGGGCGGTTTAATTAAAGGGATGATGAGTTTCCGATATTAAGGTGGAAGGATTGAAGCTAAATAACTTGGATTTTTTTGTGAAACAAAGGGGCCGTTTGTTTCACCGAAGTGGTCGAAGTAGCAGCCACTTACAACCCACTTTGGTGTATTTGTTTCACTGATTTGGACCCAGAAGTGATGATGTGACAACTTCTGAGTTCGGCCACTTCGGTGTCTGACTTCAGCTGGAAAAATCCCGAAGTCACGACTTCAGTATCCCACTTCAGCCCACTTTGCAATATTTTTTCAATGATAAATAAAATAATTGTTACCATGGTAATGAAATAATTAATTCACTACTCTCACTAATTAATAATTAAGCATAATATATTAACCGATTTAATTTAATTTAATAGTATGGTATTAAATTAATTATGTGGTGTGCAAAATTTTAATTTAATAAATAAATTATTTATCACCATCGTAATAAAGTAATTAAATCATTTAATTAAATCATATGATGTAATTAAACAAGTGTAAAAAACATGAACGGGTAACTTTACTCTTTCACCGAAAAGTGATGAAGTGAGATTTTTCAAATACCTACTTCAACTATCCAAACACAGAAAGTGGTCTCCAAAGTCCAGTTTTTAGTTTGAACCAAACACACTGAAGTGGATAATTCCAGTTAAACTTTTTACTTCTATCGAAGTGTCATTTCCAGATTTCCACAACTTTTGTAATTCATTTTTGAACCCAACGGCCCCAAAAAATGAAAGGTGCCACTTTGGTGCCCAACCAACCAAGTTGGCAAAATTGACCGGAATGTTCATGTCACACACGTGATGGTTGGGAAATCTATGAATGTTCATGATTTTTATTTTAGGTACCCTAGTGATATTATTTTGTAATTTGGCCGTGATATGTATTACTATACAGTGTTTAGTACGGTGTAAATACTGTAACAAAAATTATTCATTAGGTTTTTTTCCTAAGAAATCATATTTTTCATTACTCAAGATTACAAGATATGGAATTTATTATTATGGTGTTAGAGTATTTAATATGTCAATTAAAGCACATATGGTATGGTGTCATGATGCAGGAGAAACGGGATTTTGGAAGAAGGTAGGGGAAAAGAGAGAGGAGAAGGGAAGAAAGAGAGAAGATTTGACAAATATTCATTGCCTTTTCCGATCCATTTTATCATTTTAGACCATATGGCTTATAGCCCAGCGGTACTTCGGGTCCTCTCGTGGGAGGAGACGTGAGTTCAATCCTCCCGAACCCCGCTCCTCCGTTTCAAGAGGGTGAGGACGTTGTAGGCAATCCCCCCGCCACGCGTACGCCCCTGAGAGTTGGCGCTTATCGTCCTATCTCAAAAAAAAAAAAAAAATCACCATCTTAGTAACTTATTGCCGCACTGACATTGTAACAAACAATTCATGAGCAATCATTCTTCTCAATTCTTCTAACCCAATTGCTTAACAAACACAACACCCTAATTATAACATTCGAACACTAATCATCTAATTAACAAAATATTAATGCTCGATCTCATCTCCAAAGTGCTAATCCAACCGAAAGTCATCACCCATGTGTTATTTCACCTCATATTATAAAATCCCTAGAAAGCCATTAAATTACCAAAACTAGTGCACCATTATATTTGTCTAACAACATTTGTCATTTCTGTCGAGAAAATGACAAAGAAGTTCTAGAGTTCAACTCCTTTGCAAAGTATGATTAAAGATTTGAAGCATATGCAAATGCCATGATTTGATAAAATGAAATATGTATATAACCCTTCTGCTTTATGTGATCTAGCATAACTACGTGGGGTGCAATCTCTAATGTTTAACATAAAAATAAGCAATAAATTTGAAAGGCTAAAATTTGTTTAAACTAAAATTGCGAATATTAATGACTGAAATAGAAATGGTCTATATATATCAATTAATAGATGGTTAAAAAAACACTTTCTTATTTTAATTGTTAATGTGAAATAGTATTAGTGAAATGATGATGGGAGAAATCCCAGTATTACATGTTTCCATGGGCATTTTAGATTAAATAACACAAATTATCAATTTAATTTTTTTTATTGGAACACATCTTTCTTTGAGATCAGTGAAATTTTATAGCCACAGCTTACATGTTTTTTCCTTACATCTCAACTACAATTTTAATGGGAAAAAATTATTTTATTTCATTTTATTTTATTTTTTGACAAATACGACATGTACTACTCGGAAGGTATGGTGACGAGGGCGCGTGCTGTGGACGAGCAGCTGTTTGCAATCGCCAATCAACTCGCCCGTCACGACTCCATCTTCTCCAAAATCGATTCTCTCTGCTCCACCGTCCAGCATCATTCTGAATCATTCGAACTCTTGCGCAAGAGTCACTCTGAATCGTTTGATATTCTCCGCAACTCTTTGGCAGCCCAGCAAACGGTGATGGCCTAGATAATGGTGAAACTCCAACAGCTCGACAAGGGTTCCTCTTCGTCTCCATCACATCAACCTCCATTACTACCGTTACCTCCATCTATGCCAGTAGATCATATCCATCATCCTTCTGTTCTTCTTACCCAGAATTCCTACAAATCAGCTCTGCTTGTGCAACAAATTGGTGCTTTCATTGAGAGTATAAGATAAAATATGTATGAAGATGCACCAGTTATGGTGGCACTCTTCCGGATAAATCCCTCATGTCATACAACTTTGAACAAGAAAAAGAGCGCTTATCGTATTATAACGACCGTGGGATAAGTTTATTTAAATTAATTCTAAATAAGAATAATTAATTTTTTGTCTAATTTTTATTTTAAAATTTGTATTTTAAATTGAGCACGGGTGATAGACAATAAGATAATATGCAATATTACATTTTTCTTTTTAACATGAGTTTATTGCATCAAACAATTAAATGGGCATCATATATACTTTTCTAGCTCTAAACCGAACAATATATTAATTTAGATAAAAATTTTCTCATTCATTAATTATTCTTTCACACACCCAATCACCCAAAAACAACACTTGAATAATGATGATGATGCAATGATGATGCAATAAACATGAAGTTCATGGTTGGTTCTCTGGGCGCGTTCAAGCTTTAATTGGGTCCAGAGTCCAGATTAGACATTATTGGGTGGTGCCAGTCATGGTGCCTTAAGTCTTTGTTATTATGACTTCGTATACAACAATTAAACGAGGGCAAATTTTTCAGTATAACATCAAATTGTTGAAAATTTTTATTTTGGGTTTAAATTTTAATTTGAATCAAAATAATTATTTTACTTTAATTTTTGTTTCACCAAGTAGACCACCAGAGATATTTCAGCTTATTTTTTATGATATTCATATTAAAACTTTTTTATCAGTAGTTGACATAAAATTACTAGTTAAACAAATAGTATATCATGTATATGCTAATATAAAAATATGCATTAAAAGCATCAAAAATGTATCAAAATTTTGATGATGATCACCTAATAGAATAAAATCGAAGTTAGATAATCACTTTAATTCAAATTAAAGTTTGGATTTCAAAATAAAAACAAAACCTTAATTTGATACATGTCAAAAAATTTAATAAACAAACCAAAAAAAAAAAAACAAAATCAGAAGTTTAAACGTCAAATTAACATGTAACATAAAAAATTAAAAAATGTTTAACTAATGAAATATTCAAATGCATGACTACTAGAAATTTATTTGTTTAAACACTAAAAAAAATATACATATTTAAAAATCATGAAAACAAATATTTAAAAAAAAATAATAAGTGAAACATAACCAAAACTCAATAACATAAGTTGCCTATTTTTTCAGTAAAACACAAACACTTCACACAAATAGATTAAACGGCCATTATAGCAGATCATTAAATATAGTGATAAGAAAAACCCAGCATCACTTGCATGACGTAAGTGCTCTCGTTAAGCCAGAGAACCAAAAGGTTAATTCATCATTTATTATTTAGATAATATTGTTAAATGTTGTTGTTGGACACTGACAAATGGACCCATGAAACTCCTGTTCATTGATGCATTCAAGTCCAACAAGAGTTTCCAATATTTCAGTTGCTATATACTCAACTATATCCATCAGTACCTAACATCAAGAATCAGATGAGATTTCCCAAATAACATCAGAGACGTCAAGCATTGATGAGACATGGAATCACATCCACACATCACTTTATGATTCTATGATAATCAAGCGGATCTCTATCCAATTGCCTTGCTGAGCGCTCTTCTTGGCCTCTCATTCCAGGCATTACATAATTTAAATTTATATATATATATATATATATATATATATATATATATATAAAAAATATCTCTTATAAAGCTTTGAGTATATCATCACGTCAAAAATAAAAATAAAATACTAAAAAATTTATTATTCTCTCTATAAATCTAACCAAAAAAAAAAAGAAGACTTTTGTACACTATATTTTAAATTTATGGGATCTGTACCATGGTAAAACAAATTGATTAACTACATGTTGTAAGAATCCACATCTCTTGTCAAAATAGTAATAATAATAATAATGAAATGCATTGTAGATCAAATCAATTATTACTCAGTGAATAATCTCTTATATTAATGATAATAAACCATTAACATCAAACAGATTATAAAGAAGCTCCTTTTTTTGGATAAAGATTATGAAGAAACTAAAACCCTAAAACAAATCCAATGCATGAACTTTCTCCTATAAAAAAAAATGACACTCCAAGCATCAAAAGATGACAGCATCCAAGAACCCTCACAAGCATCTCTCTCTCTCTCTCTCTCTCTCTCTCTCTCTCTCTCTTTGTGTCTATATTAACCAAAATATTCATCCATTTGCAAGTACAATAATATTCACCATCCACACCAAATATACAGGTTGTCCCCTCTTTTGACTGCAGCTTTTACACAATCTTCACTCTTTACCCAACAAAGCCAGGACAAGACCTTACTTTAGATGATCTTCCTGCTAATACAACCTTTTGAGTTGTCCAAAGACTGGACCTTGTGTTGGACCTGGTCTGCACTCCCAACACTACCCCAATATAATTTATTTTGTGGGTCTGAGCCTAACAGCACTCCACCCCGGGGCAAACTTTTGACTTTCTGACCCGAGTTGAGCCAATTCAATCCATAATTAAACTAATATCAATTTGTCAATTCAACGGTTTCTCAGAAATTTCTCTGAATCTAACCACCACCCAGTTTACTAATTGAACAGCTGAACTTTCACTATTCCCTTTAAACAAGACTCATCATCCATGTGACAACACCCAGCCAACTTCTCTTGTTCTGTTTTGGTGGTGGTTGAGATTCATTGACAACCAAATGAGAGCGAACAAACATTAATATGCTATTTATCTAATCTAATCTAATCTAATCTAATATAATCTAATCTCATCAGGCTAATTTATATGTATCTTGAAAGATGAATCATCATTGCTAAAGTCCCAACACTTTGGAGAAGGAAAATAAGGTTCATAACTTAATATATTCTCTTCAACTTCACTAACTAAAATATGACCAAAGAGTCTTCATAAAGCCTTTGGCAAGTGGGATTAATTTAATCATTCAGATGGACCACTGGCAATGTTACAATTAAGACAGGGAAATTAAAGATGGCCTTCTTGTACTACTCTTATCACAGGCTAAAGAAGCCAAAAAGCCATGCATGCTTACTACCACCTAAATAAAATAAGGTAAAAAGTTAAGCAATGTAATATAAATCATATCGATGGGCTTGTCTCTTCCTCTTTGGCTCAAACCATGAGGAATGGTTCTTCATTTCCATGATTAAGTGTTCCATTTTCTTAGCCATTTCTCAGTCCCCAAAAGATGCTGGAATGCCTGGTATTGTTAACTTTCTCAGAACGTGCATTATTGATGTTACATGAACTATTTGACAATGCATCAATGTCATTCCAATGTCAACATTATTTAAGCATGAATAAGACTCCTCTACAACGGTCTCCTTGTAATCATCGAAACAGAGTTCACTTGTGATAAAACATTATAACACTAAAATGTTCTACTATAAAAGACATGAAAAAAGTCTTATGTTATTCCCATCAACATCATCATTGTCCCTCTCAACATAAACAATGGTTTGATATAAGTTTCCCATCATGTTCATGGCCTATCTCACCTTGGGACCTTATTCATTAGTTGAAGTTCCTATCCATAGTGTTTTTGTCAGTAAATTTTACATTTATACAGACTGATCAGTCACTTCACAGAAGCCAAACAAATTGATGTGCAGTGACACAATTACCCTCCTCTAACTTTAATAGCATGTTCTATTGAACCAATGCAGTAACTGAAAAGGATAACCCAACTAGACTAAAAGGGGGGAAAAAGCAGAGTACAAAAGAAGCATCTGATTTTAGATCATGGAATAAGAATATGAATAGTGGTGTATCTTATGAACACTAGGCTGTGCCCCCCTCTAGGTTGGTTCTTTGTCATCAAGATATCATCAATTTCCTTAGAAAAAGGAAAGATGTGGGGCTTCCTTCTGAGGGAAAAAAACATAGAACTTTTCAGGCCTCTCCTAAATTCTAACCAGTTCTTAGGTTGGTAACCAAACAGTTATAAGAAATGTAGTAGTGATCTTTCAAATAGACCAGGTCAATATATTTTATATGAATTCCCAACTATCAAGAAATTGTAGACCAATTTCCTTATTTGTGAGACCTGGCTACACAAACTTGCTCAGCAATCCAATAGAAAGTCCAAGGGAGTAGGTGTACATATATATATATATATATAACAAACTTCCCATGGAGTCCTACATAAAGAAACTACAAATTCCTTTTGAATAAGTTTAAGTTGCCGATTTTTTTTTCCCATATTATTTTTAAAAAATGAATTAAATAATTAAAGGATAAAAGAAAATTCTTATATAGATCTTTTTAAAAAAAATAAAAAAAAGCAAAGAATTCTGCACTTATCCTGAAGAGAAAGAGAGGAAGATGAATTGGGCCACGCGTCAAGCTTGCACGAAACCTGGAAAGCGTGAAGGAATCCCAATCATTGCCAGCCGCCCCGCCGTTCAGAAACGCCTTTGGTTTAACGGTTCGCGCGCAACGGAATCCGCCTCCAAATCTTCACAGTTCCATTGCTCCACCAACACACACTTAACAATCACGAGCCATCGCTAAATAACCAATCCTGATCCAATCAGCATGGCAAAATAAACACTAGACGCCACCAACCCGAGCCCATTTAAACCGCGCCCGGAGGAACATATGAAACGATTAAAACGTCTCATCATCTCCAGTAACCTTTTCCTTGGCCACCATAATTAGAGAAATCCATATAAAACTCCACGTGTCACCTTTCTTTAGTACCAGGTGAGGAAGAGGGCCACAAGAATGTCCTGGTTTATCACCTTCTTTATTAGTTTTTGGGTCATGACTTTGATTTTTTAAAAAATAAAGATACGAGATTTTATTTTAATTTTTTATTAAACAATTATTATAATAATTATTACCTAATAATTATAAGCTTAATAATATATAATATATGATGTGAAAAATAGAAAGGAAAAACTAGAAACACTCACTGACAGCCGCCAACTATTTCTATCGAGGAGGGCCCACCACGATGGTGGGGATGGAGTGCCAAACTACGGTACTCTTTCTCTCCAACCCCTTGCTCTTTCCGTGATATTATTGGAACCATATTAATAATATCCCCTTGAGCCATTGATGTAGGCCAGAGGCCCAGGATTCTCCAGCGAGAGCGAAAGGTGAGCCCCCAGGGTCTCCTTCTATATATATATATATATATATATATATATATTTTAATGAATCTGTTATATATATATATATATATATATAAAAAAGGCCTAAGGCGCTGCTACGGAGTGGCAATGATATAGCGCTCACAACCATCTCAAAAGCGAAACCACACATACGAAAACAAAGAAACAGAGAAGTGCGTGAGATAACGAATCTGTTAGAAAAGAGAGTAGAGTTACCTCATGCTTTCCTGCGCGCTTTCCTCCTCCACGTCTCCGCGGCTCCACACGTGATTCTCCCTGTCGATAACGCCCCTCTAACCCTCATCTTCCTGTTCATCATCATCACCATCATCACCATCATCAGCAGAAGAAGAAGAAGAAGAAGAAGAAGAGATTAGAGATTAGCACTAGTCTGGGAAGGTGATTTAATGGAAGGAAGGGTAGCCGTTGTGGTTCGAGAGTTTGAGCCAGAGAGAGACCGTGACGCAGCCGACGCCATCGACCGGGTTTGCGAGATTGGACCCAGTGGTAAGATGACTCTTTTCACTGACCTCCTCGGCGATCCCGTCTCCCGCGTTCGCCACTCTCCAGCTTTTCTCATGCTTGTACGTATATTTATCATTCCTTTTTTTAAAAAAAAATTCTTTATATATATATATATATATATGTTTTTTTGGGTTATTATAAAATTTGATGGTGTGTTGGTGGTTTGGCTTTATATGATAAAAGGTAGCGGAAACCGTTGGGCCGGAGACGGAGATCGTGGGCCTAATCCGCGGCTGCGTCAAGACAGTCACCTGCGGTAAAAAGCCATGTAGAGGCGGAGCAGCCACCGCGAAGCACCAGAACCCCCCTTCCCCGATTTACACCAGGGTCGGCTACGTCCTCGGTCTCCGTGTCTCCCCGTACCACCGGTACTCTCACCGGCTTTCTAATATTGAAATTAAAAAAATAATAATGATAATAATGAGGAATTATATAAATATTTATATGTCATTAATTAATTAATATAGGAGGATGGGGATAGGATTAAAGTTAGTGAGAGAGATGGAGGAGTGGTTCAGAGAGAAGGGGGCGGAGTACGCTTACATGGCGACGGATAAGGACAACGAGGCGTCGGTGCGGTTATTCACCGGACGGTGCGGGTACTCCAAGTTCAGAACACCGGCGATCCTCGTCCACCCGGTGTTCGCTCACCGAGCTTCGGCGGCGGGCTGCGCCACCGTGATCCGTCTCTCCCCCGCCGATGCGGAGCTTCTCTACCACCGGAGATTCTCCACTGTGGAGTTCTTTCCCCGCGACATCGATGCCGTTCTCCACAACCCGCTCTCGCTCGGCACCTTCGTGGCTGTGCCCCGGGGGACGGTCTGGGCCGGAATTAGCCACTTCCTCGCCGATCCGCCGGCATCCTGGGCGGTTGTGAGCGTTTGGAACTGTAAGGATGTGTTCCGGTTGGAGATCCGGGGAGCGGGGAGGTTCCGGAGGGGGTTGGCGTGGGCTAGCCGGGTGGTGGATCGGGCGATGCCGTGGTTGAGGATCCCATCGGTGCCGGATCTCTTCCATCCGTTTGGGCTATACTTTCTCTATGGTGTAGGAGGAGAAGGGGAGGAGGCGGCGGAGCTGGTGAGAGCACTATGCGGGCACGCGCACAACATGGCGCGAATGGCCGGAGGGGTCGGGGTGGTGGCGGCGGAGGTGGCAAGCTGCGAGCCTCTCCGGGCCGGGATCCCGCACTGGCGGCGGCTCTCCTGCGCGGAGGACTTATGGTGCGTGAAGCGCCTGGCGGAGGACTATAGCGATGGGTCCGTGGGGGATTGGACCAAGTCGCCGCCGGGGACCACCATCTTTGTGGACCCCAGAGAGTTCTGATAGTGGGCCATGCTCTTTTTGTCGTTGGTTCTCCTCGGGATCGTGTACATTCTCATCGACGGTTCTGATTTCTTCGCGTCTTTTGATGACGTGGGCGGGGCCGTTGGAGTTTCCCGCCGGGTTTTGAGTAACGGTTTCACGGACGTGGGATCTCGTGGAGGTTTTGGCGGGAACTGGAGGCCAAGAGTTTTTGTACTCTTGTTGAGGTATACGTCTCTTTTTTTTCTTTTTAAGATCTTTTTTCATGTTTATCTTTTTTTTTTAAAAAAAAAAAACTTTGTTTCGATTGTCTTTGTGTGTATAAGATAAAGACAAGCGAAGTTCTTCGAATCATACAAATGTTCGTAAGTTTTTTTTTATTTAATTATGTTAAAAAAAAGTTTTCTAATAAACACCTATATTTCCATGAAACTAGGGATACACACACAAATAGAGTTAATATGATATATGATTTCATAAAATTTCTGTAAAATATCTACTAAAATTTGTATTATAACATTAATAGTTAAAAAGCTTTTCCATTTTTTTTTTATGGAGACATTTATAGCTTAATCACTTATAAAACAAAGCAGACGTGCAAAAATTTTCTTCCACTCAACACTCGAAGAGAGTTTGGGAAGCCAATGTTAAAAAGAAAAACACACAAGTTTGTAAATCATTAAGTACTGTTTTGAATTTGAAATTAAAGTAAAAAGACAAATTAAGAGTGGGGGTACTATTTGAAGTACTCTTTTGAGTTTTTGAGTACAAAACATGGTGTGGACCAGAGTGACTTTTTTGGGTCTGGTAGGGCATGGGCTGTCTACCACCAAGACGGTCCTCAACCAGTTCCTTATAATGACAAAAATGGCTATGCTTAATTAATCCTAATCCCTTTTTTAAGTGGACCATTTATTGATGGTTTTTTCCAAGAAATCTTTTGACTAGGAATGTTCTGCTTTTTTGTCCCTTATTTTCTGTCATTTTGGGAATCAGAATTTGGGCACATGTTTTGCCCTTTTGAAATTTCTGAAATAAATAAATAAATAAATAAAATTTGGAATACAAATACTCCATCCAATTTAAGTAGTTGTTATGAATATTCATCTTGTTCATTAATTTTAATATTGTTCCCTAACAAACAAATAGTAAAAAAAATCTTAATATTCTAAGAGCTTATTTAGTTAAGAAATCAATAATATTCCTCAATCAAACGCTTTATGTCCGGCTAGCAATATCACGAACTATCGCTGAATTTTTTAATTAATATATATATAATAATTGATTTTTTTTTTTTTTTATTTTTCATAATTAATAAATATTTAATATGGTTTAGTTATTTATTAATATTAATTATATCCAAATTTAGTTAAACAAATTTTTTTATTAACTATTATTGACTGTTTCATTCTCAGTCCCTAGTCAAACATATTTCCAGTTCCCTATCTTTTTTCCCTTTGTGACAATAGAAGCGTTTTGGCATAAGAATTCCTGGTTTAATGGGAAAGAAAATGCATAGATAAAGAAGACCATGAAGTTGACATTGTTGGTGATTGTTTGTTTCCCTTTGGCTTCCGTCCATTCTCGTCATATTATGTCAAAGAAAGAGGAAAACAGCTGCGAGAGAAATAAATTTTTGAAGTAAATCACAAATTTATTTATTTATTTTTGATGAAGTGTCAACATGTGCATGCTCACGAGAGAAATTAATATTTCAATATATCTGTGAATTTTTGCACTGCATGAATTAAGTTTCGAATCTACTCTTTTAGTAAAAACATAAATATTTTATAAAAAAACAGTAACGATATATCAAGAGGTCCTTAGTAGTCATAATTATTTTTGGTTCTTGTTTATAGAGTATTGAATAAAAGCAAAAGAATTTTTTATGATGTATATATATATATATATATATATATATATATATAAATATATAGGATTGGCATTTTTTATTTTTAGTTTTTAACTTGACTATATTGTTTATTTTTATTTTTAAATATTGTTTTAAAACAAAGTGAACAAAGACATCAAAGATGAGCATAAGTGCATAGTTATTCTTTCAATGCACTTTATTCATAAATATAGATGCAGAATTCGTGGACATAAATGCAGAGCTACTCTCGTAATGCACCTTCTTCGTTTTTAATTAAATTGTTAACTTAATGAAATCCATCCAGAATGTAGAAGTGCTTTTATTATTTTCATGTGCCCTCATTAGCATTCATAAATTTTTTTTTTCTTTTTCATAAAATAACTTAAAATTATATATATCAAACCACTTATATAACATGAACGTTTGTATTTCAATTTTTTTCCTAGTGAAAAGCTGAGAGCTTATGGTTTGTTTATAATTTGTAAAACAACTCATTAAAAAAAAAGTTATTATTTTATTTTTTTTCCTTGATCAACAGTCAATAATTCAAACCCATGTTTTGTCCACATTTATATATATAATCCTGTATTATTCGGTTAGCAGCTAACATTTTGAAATAATTTGGAAGAGCACATAACAACTCTACAACAAAAAAAAAGAATACGCACAATTAGACATCGTACCCAAACCCATCTAAAGGAACGTTCACATTAAAAAAATTGGTTTAAAGTAGACGTAGGGAAAAGTGATACTTTTCTGAAGTTGTTGAACGTTAATATTATTTTTAATAGATTTTGTATTTATTTTACAGAAAATGAAAGAAATCCTAAAATTGGTTTATATAAATTTTTACTTCCCCATTTCAGTAAAAAAAAATTGTTAAAGTAAATCTATTTTTTTAAAAAAAAAAAAAAACCCATCTTAGAACAAATGAACATCTAAAATTGGAAGAAGTAAATTCACTTCAGTAACTTTTTCACCACTTTCTTCAAATAAAGATTTCCAAAATTAGTAAATAAATGCAATGTCATCTATAAGGTCTTTTTTAGATAAAATATGACAAATACAGGTCAAAGATATGCACAAGCATGAAGCAAATTCAATAAACATCTATATTTTCACTTTTCATGGGTTTAATGGTTTGATTTTGGATCTTCATCGAAATAAATATTTTATATAAAAAAAACTAATACCAATAAATCAAGATTTCTTTGACAATATGTAAGTTATTAGAACGAACCAAATATAGATTAAAGAGTAAAGAGCAAATGGAAATATTTTAAGACACACAAACACACTAAACCCTTATCTTGATAACGGGTCCCACCCGATAAGAAAGTCCAATACGTGGTGGACAGGGAGCCGCCTAGTGTCCCGGGTTGGCGGGTCCCTTTGTAAACCGAATCCGACTCCGCTAGAACCAACAAAAGCGGATCCTGCCCGTCCAATCATAGGGGACATCTTCTTGTACATAGCCTTTGGCAGCACCCGTTTCAAACTCGGATTCGGGTCCATGGTCCCCCTTTCTCACGAAGGGACCATTAAATAATTGGATCCAAACCACAAAAATCCAAACAGAAACAGTCCAAACCCCAATTGGATGCGGATCTGAACCTTGGATTTGGGTGCTTACTTGTTTTCACATTCTTAACGGGTTCCCGTACACATACCCGTTAACAGGCCTGTGAAATGGGTTTGGTTTTGAAGTGCACGTGGGTATTTTGGGAATTTTGGGAACCAGTTAAAATGTGAGCTCGTTTTCAAAAGGATTTGGTTTGGTGTTTTCTTTTGGGCACTGTTCCGCATGTGGAGTTTATATGGGGACATATCTTTTCATTCAGTTTTTCTTTCCTCTTTGCTTGTCTAGTTGCTAAGTAATTGTTTTATCTTTATTATTTATTTATATAATTTATTTTTATTTAAAAAAAATTAGGTAGCAATCATCCATGGGATATGATGTTTGATGAGAAAACAAACAAATAAATAAATAATATTTTAATAAAAGACAAGATTTTGATAAAGTGAACCAGCCAGCAGGGATAAATGAGAGAATAAAATTATGTTTATTTAATATTTTTTTGTTCATTTATCTCTTTAAAATCTTTTTTTTTTTTGTATTTACATGCTTTGTCTCTGTGTGTGTGTGTGTGTATCAAAGAAAGATTTCCTTGTTATAATCATAGATATAAATTCTTCAAATTCTATTTAATAATAAAAAAAGAAAATCTAGAAGTTTGTTTTCATATTTATAATTTTTTATTTAAAAAACAAAGCTTTTTTTTTTATTGAAGCTATAAACAAACAAAATTAAATACGTGAAACTTAAGAATAAATAATTAGAAACATACAGTGAACATTGAGATATTATCAAAATATAATTATATACAATACCAACATTATCTTATTTAAATCATTATTCCACTGAAAGAGACGAGGTGTTCAAAAACCTCAAATTTTAACAATAATTTTTTATAAATAAAAATTCAAACTTAAAAAAATCATTTTAAGTAACAAGCATCTAAGAATTAGAAAACATTCCTCTCATATGACAAAACACTATTTCAGCATAGCAACTCAAAAGTAGTTTCTGAACATCTTACCACTGCAAGTTCCCTCTTTACAAATACATGCAAACACAAATTCAAAAAAAAAAAAAAAAAAAAAAAAAGAAGCAAAGACCATCACACTATTCATGCAAAATAACTGCTTGCTTCCCACTTCTAACAGAAAACAATGCTATGACATTGAATGCCTCATGTTCTTAGCTGGTGTAGATTTAGACTCCTCAACAGGACTCTCAGATGTATCAGAGCTACAATTTTCGGCTTTGCTCGACCAGAGCTTGCTAATCATCTTCACCGGCATTGCATTTCCCTTCAATTTACCAACATTGCCGTCATCCTTGTTCGTGTTTGTCTCCGTGTTTCCGTTGCTTATGTTGCTCTCTCTATGACTCGCGCTTGTTCTCAGTTTCGTATTCTTGAATGGCTTGAGATCTTCGACACGGGGGATGACGTCCCATTCATCTTCCGTATTTGTTGTGGCACCCGATCTCGAGCTCCCATATGATCCCCTGCGGCCAGAAGAAACAACTGATGATCTCACCTGCTCGAAGAAAAGCACTTGGACCACTACTCGCAAAGGAAGCCGCTCGTTCTGCACCGCATGCATTGAGGCCTCTGCCGATAATTTTTTGCAGTCCATTAGGCTGCTTATCTTCTTTTTCTCACTCTTACTCATCCCCGGATGCTCCTGCTTGATCATACAAATAATATTGGAATGTTACTTCATGTATTTCTTATTGAAATGGAGAGAGTTCAAGAAAGTATCACCTTGAGATACATGTCGATGGCGCGATACAAGGCATCATGTACTGGTCGTGATTCACTCGATAGCATTGCAGCAAGATCGATAAACTTTGACAGAGGGAAATTTGGGTCTTGAGCAGCTTCAGCAAGATAACCATCGACTAACTTTGCTACTGCTAATTTTGTATCAGTCGAAACAAGTGAGCCGGTTTGAGAGTCACTGCATCCTTGTGTTACAAATTCCCTGACGATACTCAGCACCATTTCAATGTCATATCGGTGTTTCTCCCCTTCGGGAGCAGGAATCAAAAGATCAGATACCGAAGCCTCTTCTAATTGCCGGCCGATTCTCTTGATCAAGTCCTTCTTGACCATATCCCCGATTTTGAGCAAATTTGCAAGTCTAAGTAGTTTCAGTAGAAAACCACATGTGACCGCGCCCTTCTCTTTTGGTAATAACCAGGTGATGGTCTCTAACATTGTTTTGTTCTTCAAAAAATCATCTTTATGAACCATGGAACCTTTGCTAAAGCTCGGGAGTCTTTTATACATATAGACTTTCAAAGCTTCTCCAATCACTTGGTTTGGCATTCTTGCCTTGCTCTTAATGGCGATAACAACCCGCTTGTATAAATCCAACTCAAGCTCGGAAAGATCTTCGACCCACCAATCCTCTGGCACTGATTGTTCTTTAACAACACCATTCCAATGTGCTTCAGCACCGTCTTCAGACTGCAACTTCTTTCGGTTATAGGTATAAGACCAATTGACCATAGAAGTTTCAATGATGGCCTTGGAAGCTATTGAGTCCGCACAACGGCCGACCAATTTCAAGTCCTCGGACAATGAGAGGAAGGATTTAGTACTCTGAAGAACTATGATTGAGTCTTTCCAGCTGCGGAGAATGCTGGTGTTGAGGAAGACTTCGATTTTGTAGATGATATTGCCTTTCTCCACGCTTTCTTGCATTTCTAGATACTCGGCTGCGCAACGGGCTGCGATCACATTGTAGGCATTGAGGGTGACCGTCATGCTGTAACAAAATTTTGCACAGATCTCAAAGGCAGCGGGACCACCGGGAATGTCAGACAAGTCAATCTCCTCGCATGTTTCATCGGTGATCGTCACAGTTTTCTGCAAGAGCCCACACTTGGACAGCAGAGGAAACTGCAAATTTTGTTGAAAGACAGTGACGGATAGAAAACCGATTCGACTTTGAACTCAATTTTGTAACAATTTGTAAGTTCCGAATATTTAAGCAGAAAATCAGAATTATGTTACCTTGTGCAGATAAAACTTTGCATCGCCTACATTAATAATGATATCAGTTGCCAAATCAGTTGCCACAAACCTGAAACATTGCACTGTCTAAGAAAATTGTTACAATAAACAGTTAAAACATGCTCGAGTTGATCAGTTTGACGTCTGAAATGCTTTGTTCTACATGAAGCGCTTGACTTCTAATGTAGGTCCAAACAAAAAAAAAAAAAAAAAATTGTACTTGTTTACACATGCATATGTCCATAGATGAAGTTTGAACAATAAATCATCGGTCTCTTCAAAGGCGACAAAAACATCGCACTTCACTCGAGCATTATCTTGTCTACAACTACTACAAATATGCATCATATTCAAAATAAGCAATTAACGTGAAAGAAGATGGCACTTGAATCGTATCACAAGAACAACAGAGCAAACAATGTGAGTTCCGAAAACATCATCTCATCGGCATCTAAAGGCACTTGAATAATAAGACTTCATTTGCAAATAGATAATAGGGGATCGAGTGTTTTACCGAACATTTTTCCCATCCTTCTGAAAAGAATCCGGCCTCGATCCAAGCTTCATGAACTTCATTGTGTTAAAAGTAAAAGAACTCTCAACTTCTTCAAAGCTACACCGCAAAGATGGCGGCTTTTCCTAACCCATCACATAGACAAGTATTCCACCTCCATCATTCCCATAGAAACCATTGCCAAGTTTTCAATAGATGCAATTCTAGGGAATAAAGTTAAACAGAACAACTTCCAAACGAGAAGAAGATAAAAAATAACAACTCTAAGATTCAAAGGAACATTGCATTTGTTCCATATCTATGGATTAGAGTTCTCAAAGTCCAAGAATATATATTCCACAAATCCAATTCCAACCTGCAAAAGTTAGGAGACATGGCATTGAAGTTAGTGGATAAGAAATACCAAAACTGCAGACAAGGAGCATAAATTTTAACAAAAGGTGATGGGTAAGTGTAGAAAATGAGAGACCAAGTTGTAAAAACTCACACTGAAACATATTAAATTTCATTAATGTTGGGATTTGGTGAACTTTGAATTTAAAAACAATAAATGAAAGGGCAAAGACCAAAACGGATTAAAACATTTAGAGGGAAAGACTTTGAATGAACACACAGAAGACTAAGAACCATTAGCTAATTAAAAATGTGACTCAATGCTCAGAAACAGTAGGATATGATAACGTATTAAACACTCAATGAAAAACCTCAAAAATGATAAAGAAAAAGACCAAAAGATTAATGCAGGGAGAGCTAACAAGACCAGAACTTTTTACCAAACAAAAAAATAAAAGAAAAAGAAAAAGAAGAGTTGATTGACAGCACAGAAGAAGAAGAAGTTAACAATATACCTAAATCAAAATGTCACTCAATGCTCAGAAGCGACAAGATGGGAGAACATATCAAACATTCAACAATAAAAATGGGAGGATAGAAAAAAAAAATGCAAGGAGAGTTAACAAGACAAGAACTTTTTACAGCAAAAAAAAGAGGAGATTTTGATTGAAAACACAACAAGAAGAACAATACCTAAACCGAGAAGTCACTCAATGCACAGAAGCAACAAGATATGAGAGCATACTAAACATTCAATAAAAAAAAAAAAGACCATAAATGAAAAGGAAATATCAAAACAATGCAGAGAGAGTTAACAAGACAAGAACTTTTTACAGCAAAAAAGAGGTGATTTTGATTGAAAACACAGAAGAAGAAGAACAATACCTAAAGCAAAATGTCACTCAATGCTCAGAAACAACAGCATGCCATGATGCCCTCTTCCTTGCCCACACCTCTTGCCTATCCTGTCAGTCCTCACCCACTCATTCCCACACACACACACACACATACACAAACAGCTTCATAAACAGTCCCAAATCCAATGATCACAAAACTCCAACTACAACAAGACTTGTACCACAATGCAATGCATTCCTCCTCTCAACACAAACACATACAAACACACACTTTCTCTTTCTCTACAAACACTCTTCTCCTTTCTCCTTCCTTTCTCTTCTTTTTATTGCCATTGATGGTTTTCTTAAATACTAATACCTCACTTCCAACCTGCAGCCTTCTTGCTCTCTTTAAGAGGTTGCAAACGCAAATGACCATTCCACCCTTGCCACTCCACAAAACCTCTGAACTGCCACTCTGGTCAACAAAGCATGTCAAGCTTCTGTTCCTTTTCATAGACTCTGTCAAAAAGCAAGCAGCCAGTCTCAGCCTTTGTTCTTCTCCTCCCCATGCTTGCACATTGTTCTTCTCTTCATTCAATCAAACACAGGAAAATCAACAACCAAAAGAAAATATATTCTACTTGATGCATGCACCTTAATAAGATCAAGTATATTCAAAGCATAACACATAAACAAATAAATAAACAATCAAAAGTGAAGTACCAAAAAGATTGATGATATGTTGAAGTATAGTGTAGAGGTTGATGCCACAGTATCCTATATGGTTTTGGACTGTCCCATGGCATGTGGTGTGAGCTTCATTATAAACTTTATCTCAGGCCATGTCTGCTGTTCATGCAAACATCATGGGGACCCTCTTTCTCACTCCAGACCTCTGCCACCCACTCACCATTAAAAAAACAAAAGTCTGCATATCATCATCTTTGGTAAAGCTTCCTTCTCATATCCATACATATATACATAATATATATACTGTATGTATTGCTATCAACACAGACATAAACTTAAGTAATCTGAATTCAATAAGATTTTGAACTTTCATGCAACTAATAACTGAATTTGGTGTATTGTTAGTTTATGAGGTTAATAAACTGAAATCTAATGAAGAAGAGATCCCACAAAAGAAGGGGAGGCTTTGTCTTAGTTAATTAAGCTAAGAAGACAAGTCCACATCAGATGAATGGGTAAATGGGGGACATGGGATCATGGGGCAATGGAACAATATCTAATCAAAATGAGACTGAGACCCCATTAGAAGGAGAGTATGGTTTTGATATAACTATACAATTGTACCTTCCCTCACTTAAACAAAATATATATATATATATATTTCAACCATGGTATCTAAGTTTTATGATTATTTATTCAACTTATTTTTCTATAATAAGTTTTTCAAACTTGTTCCATTGCATCTTTAAGTCAAAATTTCCAAAAAAACACTGTTTAGCAAACCATACTTAAGATCTATAAAATCAATTAACTTCTTTTTATTAATGCATGAATCTTGAGCAGTTTATAGATCCATATATAAAACTATAAAACCTCCAACTGAAGTTACCTATCCATATATAATGCATAAATGAGATGTATTAATAGTTAGATTAATAGGAAGGTTCCCAAATTCTACATGGGATTTGATTTGGGTTCAGTGAAGATCATGTTTAAGTTATTTTAAAATATGTATATATAATGTTGAACAAGGTCTGATCTCCATGTGATTGCATCATCAACTCATGGAAATCTTGTCCTCTTAATGCATGGTTGCACATAGCACATGGTTTTTGTCCCATAATAAGATCTTGGGTTTCTTATCATGAGTGTGATTCAATTGATGCTCTTTGCCTTGCCCAATAAATTCATATATCAAGAATAAAAAAAAAGAAAAAAAGTCAAGTGGCACATTGATTTTGAAACATTTTTATTTTTCACCTTTTTTGTTCCAATGTGAACTTATACATAGATGTGCTTAATATTATCACATGCTTCATAAACATGAAAAAAGTTAAATTTCCTTTTTTAGGAAAAGAAAATAATTTAATGATAGCGAAGAATACTATTTTAATTTCAATTCATGAAAACGTTGATACTTTTATGATATAGTCAAATAGAAAGCCCAAATTATGCAACGGTGTAGTTTCAAAGGCCAATTTGCATTTTTTTAAGGTATAAAAACAGAAGTGCACTTTCATATTAAAATAACTTTTCAAAAAGAGAAGAGTAAATAAATATTTTACTAGAATGAAAATAACCATAAAAACATGTATGTAAACAATGTTACTTATATACGTACAGTTAATTTTATTTTTCTTTTATTGATTGAATTAATAAAGAAAATAAAGGTGTTAATTAAAAAGTGAGAAGAAGATGGTAAGCAGTTTTGTCAATTTTCAGGGTTGGCAAAGTAAATTTATTTATACATCATGATGTTTACCATTCCATATGGTGACCTTGATCTTGATGCTTAGAAGAAATGTTGCTAGTGTGCATTATAATTCCAGACAATGACTTGGATCAACTATATTTGCAAATTTACAAATAATAAAAGAAAACAAACCCCAAAAAATGAGATATTATTAAAATTTACTAACTCCTTATTTATTTATTTATTTATTTATTTTCATGTAGAATATTATAAGATTTGGAATTATATTTAGCTATGTTTTCAATTAACTAAATTAGACCCAATGGTGTAATTCCCTTGTTACCCTCCTAAGGCAACATTTCAACAAGGCCTAGTTTGGTAAACATGCAAGCCTGGCCCAACCATAGCAAGGCAATAATCACAAAATCTCTCTCTAGTTCTTGCTGATTAAAACCAGTAGTCATGATGACCTCACTCTTTTTTTAATTAATTAATAAATAAATAAACTTAGATCTATGTTTATCGGTGATTTTCTCTAAAACACTCCAAATATAGAACCTTCCACCAAGAGAATTTTTATAAATAGAATTTTACACATCTTTTTGCTATTTTTTATTTAGTGTTTGATCCATGGAGGGGTTGTGAAAAATACTATAAAAGGATAGAGTCCTCTCTAAATTAAATCTAGAATAGTATATATTTTTTAAAAAATATAGATAAATCACAGCATATATTAAGGAAAAGTAGCGAATAACAACAATAACAAGAGCGCCACATACTTCCGAAACAAAAACTGTAAAAAATAGGGATAAAAAAGACAATAAAACCACTTTCATCAGGAGAAGGAGACGAATAATATATTATTTTGTTATTTAATTAATTAATACATAGCTCAGCAATATTTTTGTGCTCACTCTGCCCAGATTCAAGTTCGAATCTGTATTTTCAACAAAACACAAATACCTTATATTGGATAGTTGATGGCGGTGGATCAAATGGTCACGTGTTACCATTTGTTATTTGATTAGTTACTTTTAGATAAATTTATAAGTTTTTTGTTATTTATTATAAAACAAATTTTGTTGGATATATAATATTTTCTCACATGATATGAAAGCTATGACATTGGAATGGTTGTATGGACAAGTAGACTTGGGCTAGATACAAGCTCTTGTCCTATTTGAAAATAAAAAGTGCCTTTGATTTTTGAGGATATATTTGTTATTATTGTATTTAGTGCAAATGAAAACTTATGTCAACATAATGTCTTCAACTATGCATTTATTTCAATAATTGAAATTATAAAAACATGCCACCTTAGAAGCATATTTACTCATGCAATCTTTAGACCAAACGCTACCTACAAATATTATAAAAAAACAAAACTATCGTTTACCATATTTTTTTCATCTATGTCAAGAAAAGAAAAAAAATAAAAACAAATCTCTATCAATAGGATTTATAAATTAACGTTTAATCATATATATAAAGAAATTTGTAATTATTTATTTATTTTGGGTAGGGAAGCAAATTTCTCTATCAATATACAATAACACAAACATGGGAGGGTATTCATGCAAAGTTCTTTATTTATATACAATAATACAAACATAGGGGGATATTCATGCAAAATTTTCCATCTATATACAATTATGGAGATATAATAAAGACTTTGGTTTTGGTCATGTGGTCCGTGTCAATTAAGAGTCCACTTTCTCCAAAAACACGCGTGGAATTAGCCGAGTCACGCCAGTGGACTCGCACCCAACGCGCAATTACAAGTCACTCAAGTAGTCATCACACTCTCACTAGCAAGACTGTGTCTTTAACTCTCACTATCACACCATTAATTACTATTTTACTTTTAAATATTCATGTAATATAATTAGGAAACCAAAATTAAAATTAATTAACTAATTAATTTGATTTGATTTGATTTAATTGACTTTGAATTAAAAAAAAAAGATATTTTATTTTATTTTAATTAAAATTTTATTGCTTAAACTTTCCGGGAAACTAATCAACAACTGAAAAAGCTACAGCCTCAGCAGCTGAACAACTCCAAAGAAACAACAGAGCAGTTGCAACCAAAGGATTTGCTTCTCTTTTTCAGCATTATTATATCTATAATTAGCACTAATTTAACTTAAAGTTTGTTACATTATTATCATTATATATATATATATATTTGTTCTCGGGTTGACTTGAAAGTTCATGTGTTGGTCTAGTAACGATTATATATATAAATATAAAAATTTTAGATACCAAAAGTACATATCTATTTTTGTTTGTGTGAATACATATTATACTCAAAAAAAATTCATTTTAGTATCTAGAAAAAGTTTTTATCAAAGGATTAAAAAAATAATTCTGAGTGCTGATAAAATTCCCATTTCAAAGACCCAAAGAAATATAAATGTCTTATTTAATGTAAGAATTCTAGATTTATGATTAATTCCAAGTTAATAAACCAAGATAGATACAGATTCATAATCCAGCATCAAAATTATAATTTTATTTTCATTTTTTCTTTCCACACTAATTAGTAAATTTCAAGTTTTATCAAGGACTCACATGCAAAAAGAAAAAAACCCCCCAAAACTAAAAAAAAGGAAATACAAAAAAAAAGACCTAAAAGAAAAGCTAATAAAAAGAGTTTTAACTAAATTGCAATGAATAAACAATTCTTAACAAAAATAATAATAAAAATAAAACTAAAATTCTAAGCCGGAATCAACATCCTCGGCTTCTTCATAGCCAAAGGGTTCAACACCTCCTCCTCCTCCTCCTCCGCCGCAGCGCACCTCCGCCCACCTTCAAACCCAATCTCCCCCACCGCCGGCAGGTTCAAATCAAACCCTCTCGTCGTCGCCGCTGCCGCCGCCACCACCATTCCACCGCCCCCACCCAAGCTCCCATCATAGTGACACCTCTTATGCCCTCCCAGCGCCTGCCCAGATGCAAACGTCTTCAAGCACACCGAGCACTGGTGCTGCCCTTTCCCTCCTCCTCCCACCACCGCCACCGCCCCCGCCCCTCCTCCCACCGGCTCCTCCCCTCCAGCCGGCTTCCGATGACTCGCCTTATGCCCTCCCAACGCCTGGTACGATCCAAACACCTTCCCGCACACCGAGCACGCGTAAGTCGGCGCCGATCGCCACCGATCCGACTCCCCCCTCGCCAGCATCACCAGACACAGCGCCAGGTTCTCCTCCTCCGTCACCATCGCCGGCGATCTCTGCCGCCTGGATCTCTGCTTCCCCTTCGGCCACCTCTCCACGTGTCTCCCTCCCAGCCCTTCATCCAGGCTCGCCATCCGATCGTACGGTGAGATCCTCCCCCCTGGTACGCCCTAACAAACTCTATTTCTATCAGTTATACTGCCACACTACTACCCTCTCTGAGGGCCTGGTTGGGTGAGACGTTTTATAGCTGCAACGCTGGACCACGTTAAGTACCACCGGGTCAACCCGAGTACGCGACTCGTTCTTCTAAACCGGCGCTCTCGATACTCTATTCTTAGTCATAGGTGCAGGTTTAGTTATAGCGGTCATGAGGGACAGTGGATCGGTTTTCTCTGTGGGTTTGTTTGGTTGCGTATATTAGTGGGCGACTTTGTTGGCGTCTTCGTGGGAAACATGAACGTGAAACCAACGTGTTTCTCACCTCTTTGCTACTACTACTACTACTACTACTACTACGCACTCTCACTCACACGCTCACACATTTGCACATACAAAAAACATTCATCTTTCTTTTTTGCCAGTGTTTGATGTCTACTCACCCAACTTTGGCCTATTACACTCACTTAATGCTAATCAAGCTTGCTCATTGATGTTTCTGTGGCTGGGCGTCTACTAAACTTGTCTCCATTTGGCAACTAGCTAGGAACAAATGCCGCCCTATGAGACGATGTTAAAGGGATTGACAAGAATGATGATACACTAGTTACATGAACTTAATGATTATTTAGGAATTATCATATATATATGGGATAATTAGGGTCTGATACATGCATCCAAATTAATAGATTAAAGATCACAATCCTATAATGATAAATCATCCTACTTTGCAATCTTGGAGGGATGGAGAATGTATAGCTTATTCCTTAAGGGACTCGATGAACTGTGGGAAATCAATATTGATATAGTATTTCTATAGGATTTCTCACTTTATTGCTACATTAGAGATTCAATTTTGCACTACTCACCCACCATGTAAGGTGATTTTCACTAGGCTATCTAGTGACGTCCCACAGGCTTGCATGTATATTATATATATATTGTTGTCATTTAATTAGCTTTAGCTTGGAAAATATTATCGTGATAATTTAGAAAATGTTAAGAAAAGGAATCGTCATAATCAGTAACTTGGAAACTTATTTAATTTGTGGTTCTCTGATTGCATAGAAGATATATATTTGAACTATTTGTGAAGCATATTGTTTGAAAATGAGAAACTGGAGAGGAAATTAATCTCTTAATCATATGTTTTTCATTTGCTCTGTAGCTTATGTATAATTAAGCATGACGAAATGTTGTATATATGTAGCCATGTGTTCACACAAACAAAGAAAAGGATCACATGTGTTATGCATGATATAGGAATATGCATATGAACTAAGAATCAAGCAACAATGTCTTACATCATTGCATGTGGAAAACATGTTCAAACAAATAGTCATTCTAGCATATGCATGAACTGGATCATAATCAGTTACTTTAAATATGAAAGGCATAATAATGTAATAACAAATTATTGTGCTAAATTATTTTTGCAATATTGTCATCAAATTCGGTCATAGAAAACAATAATTATGGCGATACATGCATAGTGGGCATTCATTAGTGTTGCTGGGTATCCTTTCCTCTCATTATTAATGGCTGAATTACTTTTTTCTGCATTATACTTGGGTACTGACCTTTTACTTATAAAAACATGCCACTCAATGACAGTAGAAATAATCTGCTAATCCTCAATGCTACATGGGGATTTTTAGATTTTTCTGAGCTGATATATATACCCTTACTTGGTCAAGGTCTTTGCTTAGTAGTGGCTTGACCTCAGATATATATAGTCCAACATGCTATCCTTGTGTCTCATGTCTATTACCCAATTTTAATATTGAGAATTGGACTGAATTATCAAAAGCAACATCTTCAACATGTCACCACATTATTCTTGAAATAAGAATGTTAGCATATAGATCAAGTCAAAAGAAACAGTACGTATTTCATATATAATACATGCTTGTGCTGTTTTTGATTGGATTACTGAAACTTGCGCTTAATACCATGAATATATATTCAAATCTGACTCTCTTTTATAGAATTTGACTAGGATTAATTAAGCATGAAGGATCATATGGTTTGAATTCCTCAACTTGTTTTCTCAATCCTCAACTTTGTAGACTGTTAAACAATTCTTGATTATTTGAGACTACATACATACATAAAAAATACTCAGTTTCCTCCTTATGCACATCCATTCATTGTATTTGCTTCACAAACTTTTGCTGTATTTAGTCAATAAGCAGAATGGTGGTTTGGGACAAGTGGCTGATGGTTGTGCTAGTACATGGAAAGCATATGGACAGTTTTGTAGGTTCATGGAATCATATAATTACCTCATATATAATGTTCTTAGAGGAACATACTGTCATTTGTCAAATAGTTTTCTTGCTTGTTGGCTGACATGCATATTGCCAAATGAAAAGGCTTGAAAAAGGCATATGTTGGTTGAAAAGCAGTGGTGATACAGTTGGTGCTTGCTGATGATCCACCTATCCAATTAAGTTTATCCTCTTTTCTCAATTGTTTGATAATCTTTCAATATTTCAAATTAGTTCTTGTTGTGTAGATTACCTCGCCCTGTATTATTTTCTACTTAATTTTCCACTTTATCTTTTTTCTGATAATTGCTGATTCAAAATTCAAGAATTTAATCTTCTTAGTTTATCTATTCTAAGTTGTTGTTTGATTAAAATTTTGAATTAATGTATAAGATAGTTTATATATATATATATACCTTTTTAAAAATGAAGATTTGTTAAAAAAAAATTAATGGATATTAAGAAGGTCTACATATTTAAAAATTGCATATGTTTTTTAAAGTGATATGTACAGAAATATGGGTGTTTGTATGGATAAGATATATATATATATACACACACACACACACAAAAATATGCTTCTTTTTTCTCTTTTGGAAATAGTCCAAATTCAGTCAAAATTAGGGCTTTTTTTTCTTCATATATTCAAAGAATTAGAAATCAAAATCAATCGCCATGGAGAATCAGCGGAAGATGAACGTCACCACGCGCAGCAAGGGACTCCTGAAAAAAGCCTCGGAGCTGGCTACCCTTTGCAGCATCGACGTCTGCCTGCTCTTATACGACCGCTTGTCGCCCTCCACCGCCCCAGCACTCACTTTCCCCTCCGACGCCTCCCAAGTCTGCCGCATCCTCTCCCACTACCAATCCCACACCGGCCGCGTCAAGGACGAGACCCATAAATACCTCCCGCCTCAGCGAACGGAGCCGGAGATCGATCTCGTCGGATCTCGGCCGGAGAGGGCTATTGATTGCGCAGCGGATCAGCAGATCGATGGGGATCCGATCCGAACACTGGTGGATTTCGTGGATAAGTTGGTTGCCGAGGCGGAGAGGATTGGATCAGGGGAGAAGGAGATCCGATCGTTTTTACGGCGAGAGGAAGCGCTGAGGAGGATAGTGGAGGATCTTGGTGCGGTGTTGTACTCTGTGAGGAATCGGATTATGGCGTTGTTATCCAGGTTTGCTTTTTATGCTTAAATTTTTAAAATTTTATTTATTTATTTATGCATTTGTTATTTTTTTTAATTTTTTTAATTGGTTTTGATATGGATTTTTTTTATGCTGGCCTTCATTTTATTATATAATTACCACGATAACCACTGGACCATTCAAATTGGCCCTTGGTTATTGTGGTAATTATGAGAATGTGAGGGCAAACTTGAAAGACTTATTTATTGATTTTTTTTTAATTGCTGACAAATGTGCTTATTTGACTTGTTTTTAAATATCATATTTTAAAATTATTATTATATTAATTTATGTTATTTTATTTATATTTGTTTTTAGGAATGTGGACAAACAACAGGATTTTAAGTCAGGTTCTCCTAGCTCGCTTGTTATAAAAATGGTGTAAGAATTTGTTCATCATGTTTATGTCTTTTTCTTAATTTTTAGACAAGGTCAATTATTTGTTCTAAACATGGAGCAAATTTGGAAAAATGTTTAGTGTGGGACAAAGACATCAAAAACTTTGTATTGACAACTCAAAGAGCTTGAATCAAATGAAGAAATATGATTTCTACTAAATTTTTTTTTTTTTTTTGAGTTTAGTATCCCTTTAATGAGTTTTTTGTTGTAAATAAGCTTTAGAGTAAGTTGTGTGTTGTATGAACAATTACCAAGTAATTAATTTAGCCAGTAACGGTTTTAGTTTACTCAAGTGAATAAAAAACCACATAATTGTCTAACTGCCCCCCATCGCTGAACTACATCTTAATATAGAGCAAACCAATAGAAATATGCAATCTCACAATCTCATTCATGATAAGATGTTCCATCCTCAAGATATATAACCATGATACTACAGTTCTAACAGCCAACAAAGACCAAAATAAAGATCAACCGGCCATTGAAAATGAAGGAACTAGTGTTAATAAGATGAAGGAATTGAAATACTCTATCGGAGAGTATTCCATCTTCACTCTTAGCTTCAAAGCCAAGCCATATCTTCTTCTTCCTGCATGCTTTCCTCTATGTACTTCGCCCTTTTTGCACTCCTTCACGGCACCATGAAATCTTTGTACCAATGATATTCCCCCTGTGCATGTTGCTCACTTGACTCATTTCATGCTCCTGCATGTGATATAATTGATGCCCATTGGGCGATGTGGATTTGTCCACGTGTCGATTGTTTATAAGATGTTCATCTCACGGTTTTGTTTCAACCATGCGTCCCAAGATCCACCCTTTTTTCTTTGCTTGCTCTGATTGACGCTCGTTTCTCCTTGATCACCACTGGCATGGTAGTATCACATTCTCCCACCCATGAAGACTGGAGCTTGTCCCTCGAGGTTGAGGTATGGATATTGCTAGAATAGGTGTTGCAGATCCTCCCATGAATTGTTTTTCCATTATTAGAGAGGTCATCCCACTTGACTAATGCCTGAAGTACTTAGGGCCACATTCATTGGTGAGTAAAGGCAGGACCACTCTGGAAGTAACTGGATCACCATAACACTTGTTCAATATAGAAGCATGGAAAACATGGTGTATCTTCATCTCTTGTGGCAGTGATCATAGTTTATACGCTGCGGATCCCAGCTTCTGGACAATTTGGAATGGCCTGAAATATCATATGCCATTTGTGATTTCGGCGAAGAGCAACGGACTGCTGCCGATATGGTTGCAACTAATTAGCAATGACCCAATCACCCATTAATTGCATCAGAACGTCCAGTGTGTTTAGCATCAATTAACATTTTCATATTTTCATACACTAGCTCCTACACATTGTTAGATATTTGGAGAAACAGAAGAACCAGAACTAATTCAGAAAAACAACAAAAACGCAACACATCAACATGCTGATTATGCAAAGCACCAAACCATCAAGTATTCAGCTCTAATTTCACACTTTTCTGAGAAGCATACACAGAACATCAAAAGAACACTCTCTCTCTCTCTCTCTCTCTCTCTCTCTCTGATTCATTACAACAGTCAACAACCTTTAAATACAACTCACACACACTCAACACCTCATCACACACATGTCACCATTTTAACCCATCTTTCAACACCTACAACCTGCCTCCAACTTAAGCCAATCTGGAGATGATGTGATCCTAGCCGTTGATGCAAATAACCACAGCTTCTTTGTTTTGCCTAGAACTTACACCAAATCTTCAGATGGCTTAATCACAGCCATTTATCTATTCCCTCCTGAAGCCTCCAACGATCTTAACTGTATTTCAAAAACCTGCTGATAACTTTGAAAATTTGAAGCTGAGAATTGAAAAACAGAAAGACCTCATTCAATCACATACTAACAATCTCTCCCTTGATTGAATGCTGCAGATGCCCAATTGATCTCTCAATTGATTGAACCTTCTGCCATCCAATACTTTAGTAAAAATATCTGCTATCTGTTCTTCTGATATGCAGAAAACCAGTTTAACTTCTTGTTTCATAACAAGTTCTCTGATAAAATGAAATTTAATGTCAGTGTGTTTAGTTCTGTTGTGCAGCACTGGATTTTTAGCTATAGCTATGCATGCTTGACTGTCACAATAGATATGAACTGGATCTTCAATTGGAACTCCACATTCTTTCACAATTTCATCCATAACCCATGACAACAAACTGAATTTAATGCCACATATTCTGCTTCAGCTGTGGATAAAGCTATAACTTCTTGTTTTTTAGAGAACTAACACACTGCTCCATAACCAAAATTAAACAAACCTCCTGATGTACTCTTTCTATCTGTCAAATAGCCTCCCCAATCACTATCTGAATAGCCTGAAAATTCAAACTTTGTTGCAGAATTATACTGAATTCCATAATCCTTAGTTCCTGCCAAATACCTGAGTACATGTTTAGCTGCCCCCAAATGAACCTGCTTAGGATTAGACATAAACCTTGAGAGAAAGCTTACTGCAAATAGAATATCAGGTCTGGAATGTGTCAAATATAATAATTTTCCAACCAAACTTCTAAATTGTGTGCCATTGGTCATTTCAGATTTTGCAAACATCTGTAATTTGTCACATGAAGTTAAAGGAACAACTACTGCCTTGCAATCTTGCATATTATAAGCTTTCAACATATCCTCCACATATTTCTTTTGAGAAATATGAACACCTTTATGATCTTGCTGAATTTCCAAACCCAAAAAATAAGACATGAGTCCTAAGTCATTCATCTCAAACTCATTCTTCATTGCTTTGCAAAAATCATTAACCATCTTCAGAGAAGACCCCATATAAATCAAGATATCCACATAAACACAAGCTAATAACAGATTATTACTTGCATCTTTCTTTCTGTATAAAGTATGCTCCACATCACTTCTTTGAAATCCTTGTGATTGAAACCAACTGTCAAGCCTGCCATACCAAGCTCTTGGAGCTTGTTTTAAGCCATACAAAGCTTTAATCAATCTATACACCAAGTGTTCCTTGCCTACAACCTCAAAGCCTTTTGGTTGAGAAACATAAACTTCTTCTTGAATTTCCCCATTTAGGAAAGCTGACTTCACATCAAGTTGATAAATTGGCCACTGTTTAATTGCAGCAAGAGCCAAAATAATTCTAACAGTATCCAACCTTGCAACATGAGCAAAAACTTCTTCATAATCTATACCATGTTCTTGAGCATAACCTTTGGCTACCAACCTTGCCTTGTGTTTTTCTATTTCACCATTGGATTTATATTTAGTCTTATAAATCCATTTAACACCAATTACTTTCCTGTCAGCTGGTAATTCACATAGCTTCCAAGTACCATTCTTTTGAATTGACTCCATTTCTGCATTCATTGCCTTCTGCCAATGTTCAGATGATTTTGCTTCTTCATATGTACTAGGATCTGAAACAGTGAGGGCAAATGAGCAACTTTCATACAACTCTTTAAGTGACCTCACATTTTGTGTTTGAGATTCATCCACACTGGATCTATCAATCTCAAGTTGAGTACTTGCACTGCTACTATTTGAACTCCCTGGACTGCCAATAGAAACACTTGAGCCAATTGAATTTCCATTCTGCAATGAATTACCATTTTCTGTCACAGAAGCTGAATTATCTGACATAACTTCCTTCAATTTAATTTGCTTAATTTCTTCTGTTTCAGCCTTTTTCATATTCCAATCCCAAAAATCATTTTCAATAAAAGTCACATCTCTACTAATAAGCACCTTCTTATTTTCAGGATCATAAATCCTATAAGCTTTAGCAGCATATGCATAGCCAATAAAAATCCCTTTCACTGCCTTACTGTCCCATTTTTGTGTTAGCTGAACATGACAGTAAGCAATACACCCAAACACCTTCAAATGATATACTTTAGGTTTCACATCAAACCAGCACTCAAATGGAGTTCTACTGAAAACAGATTTTGTTGGAGAAATGTTTGAAATATATACAGCTGTGAGAATTCCCTCTGCCCAAAATTCATTAGGTAATTGACTATGTTTCAACATAGTTCTAGCTTTTTCAACCAGAACCCTATTTTTCCTCTCAGCAACACCATTTTGCTGAGTGGAATACGGGGCAGTTAATTCATGTTTAATACCCATACTTTCACAGTAGGTATTAAACTTCTTAGAGACAAATTCACCTCCCCTATCTGTTCTAAGGATTTTCAATTTTTGTGAGCTTTGCCTCTCAACTAATGCCAAGAATTTTTTGAAACAAGTAAACACTTCATACTTATTTCTCAACAAATATACCCAACACATTCTACTGTAATCATCAACAAATAACAAGAAATATTTGTTACCTCCAAGTGAATCTGTTTGCATAGGACCACATAAGTCTGCATGAATCAAGTGTAATTTGTGCTTAGCTCTCCAAGAATAACCAATAGGAAATGGAGTTCTTGTTTGTTTGCCAAAGACACATGCTTCACAATGCTTGAAAGATTGTAATATGGTCAAACCAATCACCATTTCCTTTTGATTTAATAACTCCAAATTCTGCTGGCCCAAATGCCCATATCTTCTATGCCACATCAATGCTTTATCTTCACTGCTTAAAACTGCATAAGCTTGCTCAACTTCAGTAACTTTAGGAAATTGAATAGAGTACAAATTACTACCATCTATCCTCTTCCCTTTCATCAACACTTCATTTGATTTAACATTTTTAATATAACATATTTCTTCACCAAATAGAACATTTAACCCACATGATGTCAATTGTCCAATACTTAACAAGTTATGTGCTAAGCTTGGAATATATCTAACACCATGTATTAGTTTCACCTCTCCACTTGAAGTTTTTGTTGCAATAGAACCTTTACCTTGCACCTCCATCTCATCATCATTTCCTAATTTCACAGTTTGTTTCACTGATTCATCTAACTGATGAAATAAATTCTTCTTACCGGTCATATGAGTAGAAGCTCCACTGTCAAGCACCCAAATTTCTTCATTACTCACACTGCCACATTCATGAACTACAAATAGACTTCCAAATTCAATAGCACTTGAGCCTTGTTCACTCCTTGAACCTAGCTCACTCCTCACATTTGTTCTCTGATCAGCATTACTAGCTTGTTGTTGCCAACAATGTGACTTCATGTGCTCGAATTTTCCACAATTAAAATATTGTATATGTTGAAAATTGCCTCTTCCTCCTCTCTGACCACCATAATGTCTTCCACCTTGTTTTTGTTCACCAAAAGATCTTGCATCTGAACTGAACTGTATTCTTTGATCATTATTAAAATTACCTCTACCTCTGCCTTCACCAAAACCTCTACCAAAACCTCTTCCTCTTCCTCTGATAAACCTACCTCTTCCCCTTTGGAAACCTCTTCCTCTTTCATTGCCTCTTCCTGAAAACTCTCCCTTCACATAGAATGCTTTATCTTCAAAATTATCATCACTATATCTATTGTGTCTTGCTTCATATGCTAATAAACTTCCACTCAAGTCTTCAAGTGTAAGCTTTGACACATCTCGAGCTTCTTGAATTGAAGTCACCACAGGATCAAACTTCATTAGAAAACTTCTCATCACTTTTGCCACTACTTCTGCTTCTTCTAAATCATGCCCCAGACCTCTGATTTTATTCACAATTATAACCACCCATGAAATGTATTGCTGAACTGTCTCTTGACTTCTCATCTGTAATACTTCAAATTGTTGCTTCAATGTTTGTTGTCTTACTGATGCAACTTTAGAAGAACCATGATACTCAGTCTTGATATATTCCCATGCTTCTTTTGCTGTTTTCAATATGCTAATTCTATCAAGTATTGAATCATCAACAGCCTGCTGAATAAGAAACAAGGCTCTTGCATCTTGATCTTCACTCTCATTTTTCTGATTTTCTATACCTTCCTTCAGAATGCCTTCTTTTACAACCTGCCACAACCTCTTACTCCGAAATAGTGTCTTCATTCTCACACTCCACCTATCATATCCCTCTCCTTTAAAGAGTGGTAAAGTAGCATCAGAAGATGATGTATTAGATATAATATCTTCATAATAGAAACCAGAATACCCACTTCACAAAAAAATACTTCAAACTATCCACCAACACTCAGCACAACAGAAAACCAAGAACACCACCTTCAAATACAATACCAACACTTCAGAAAACCCAGAATATCCTGCTCTGATACCACTGTTAGATATTTGGAGAAACAGAAGAACTAGAACTAATTCAGAAAAACAACAAAAACGCAACACATCAACATGCTGATTATGCAAAACACCAACCATCAAGTATTCAGCTCTAATTTCACACTTTTCTGAGAAGCATACACAGAACATCAAAAGAATATACTCTCTCATCTCTCTCTGATTCATTACAACAGTCAACAACCTTTAAATACAGCTCACACACACTCAACACCTCATCACACACATGTCACCATTTTAACCCATCTTTCAACATCTACAACCTGCCTCCAACTTAAGCCAATCTGGAGATGATGTGATCCTAGCCGTTGATGCAAATAACCACAGCTTCTTTGTTTTGCCTAGAACTTACACCAAATCTTCAGATGGCTTAATCACAGCCATTGATCTATTCCCTCCTGAAGCCTCCAACGATCTTAACTGTATTTCAAAAACCTGCTGATAACTTTGAATATCTGAAGCTGAGAACTGAAAAACAGAAAGGCCTCATTCAATCACATTCTAACACGCATGAGCTAGATAAATCTAGAGTTGCTGTAATAACTGTACGTGTGAGCTGTTGAATTGTTCAGAGATGACTGGAGGTCTTGATCAGTGGAGTGATAGGCAAATAGCTATGGAGGATTGCGACCATATATTATTGCCCTTAAAAGGTGTCATGCTAGTGTTAGAATGAGTGTGGTGGTATTGCACCAATACTATTCCCATGGAAGGAGGTCCACCCACTTCGATTGATTGTTAAATGTGATGCAACGAAATAGCCGTTCCAATCATGCCTCGCTCGGACTAGCCATTGGATTGTGGGTGATACAATGAAGACATGGTCAAAGTAGTACCCATTCGATCGAATAATTTAGCCACATTTTCTATGAATACCTTTGCTACAATCAATGTTGTGAAATCTACTTTAAGGGGAATAAACTGGCCATATTTAGTCAGTTGATTAATTATCACATATATCACTGAATACCCTTTAGAAATAGTCAAAGCAAGGATGAAATCCATAGCCACATCTTCCCATGTTTGCTGTGGAATGGGCAAGGGTTGGACTAGGCCGCCGGGGTGTGTGTTCTGGTGCTTGGCTTGCTAACAAATAAGGCAACATTTTGCAAATTCCTGCACATGATACGGTTGATGCCTATCAATGATGTGGGTTTGCCCACATAATCTATCGTTTGTAAGATGCTTATCCCATGGCCTTGTTTCAATCACGTGCCTCGGAATCCACCGTTTTTCCTTTACTTGTTGTGATTGGCGCTTCTTTCTCAAGGATGATACATTGATACATCCCTCCAGCTCTTCGTTGAATTATCAACAACCCTTTCTTTGACCGCCACCTTTCATGGTAGTACGACGGAATAGTGGTTTTCTATATGGTCTAGGAATACATCTAGACTTAGAGGGTGTTCGGTTGTCATAAGTGAAATGGGAGTGATTCTTGAAATAGTGTAAGTTTTTGTTTTGATGTGAAGTTACGGGAGTAGGAGAAATATGAGGAAAGAGTGAGGGGTTTGTGTGGGGAGATTTACAATCATCAAAAAATTAGGGGGATTGTGGATTCCAGGATGGTAAAATGACTTAAAAAAGTTTTTCCATTAATGATAGTATTGTTTATTTTTGTATGTAAAATTATACAAATTTTCAAAATTTAATTATTATGGTTATTAATTTATTTATTTATTTATAAGTATATTTAAAAGTGTCATTAGTTATTTATATTGGCTAATTATTTGCTAATTATGATATTAACATCAACTTTGAATATTAACCAGTAGTAATATCTTAAAAATGTAATTATTATGGTTCACAATTTATTTATTTATTTAAAAATATCTTTAAATATGTAATTAGTTAACTATTATAGTTAATTAATTGCTAATTAATAATATTAAAAAAATTTAAGATTTGGCCACCTATTAAAGTTAAATATTTATTTATAACATTTAATTTATTTTAATCCTTAAATACTTTTATAGTTTACCCAAGCTTGTTGGTATATTCTTATCAATTACAGTTGCCACTTGCCAACATGTGGACAAAGTTCATTATAAGTAATGGAACCCTTACACAAGCATTTATTTGTACATACAAACAATCACCACAAAGGGCAATAAATTATTAGATAGCAATGGATGGGCAACCACATGTTTAAAACTCTGCATTTCTCGTATTATAGTAACATTGTTTATTTACTGTTTTTGAACTCAAATAATATTTATAATACAGTTCAAATAAATTCAGATGAATCTTTTATGAAAAAAATCGATCTAAACTTTTCACCATTATATGACATAGTGAACTTATTAATTCAGTATGATTTCTATCAATTTTTTATATGTGTATATAATGGATTTTAATTGTCTTATATGACATCGAATCGAGTTGATAAATACATGAGATGTCGACAAATCATCATTACGAATGCACTTCTGTGCTTATTTGTACTTGGACAAATTCTTAGCAAATGAGGAGTGCAAATTAAATAACTGTCACCCACTACTACTGTTTATATGGTGTATATTTAAGCCCCTTTGCCATTGTATTATTTGGCCATACATTTCCAGAAGAAGAAACAAACACAATAATAGATTATATATATATATATATATATATATATATATATACATATATAGTCCAAATGCCAATTCCTCCTAATCATTCTCTGTCTCTCTCTCACTCATGCATTATTGGTCCAAATTAAACTATAATTAACAAACAAAGTACAGAGTTTAGTGAACTAAAAACACACATTGTTTGGTACTTTGCATTATATTTCTATTTATTCTTCTCACGTTTCAATGAAGAATAATTACATATATATTCTTGAAGTTTGCCATCCATTCGTATATATATATTTATGAAGTTCATAAATATATATATATACAAGTTCTGAAGTCCTATGCAAAGGTGATGCTCTTGCATGTGAGAGTTAGGTCTCAACCTCCAAATATTATTTAGAAAATTTTGAAACCTAGATCGTGCCTAAGTGCAAGAAGTACAATTTCATCAATACTTTAAAAAAAAAAATTAAAAAACTAAGCTTCTCTTTGATGAGTATTAATTTTGTGGCATTTAGTCTTTTAATTAATTAAGACTATATATGATTAACCAACTATAATCTCTAAGTGTTATCTAGTGACAAATATTTAGTCCTATATTTGCATAAAAAAGCACTTAGCTTGAGAAAAAAATTAATCTAAAACCAAATAGAGTTGTTAGACCAAAGGGCTTGTAGCCAATACCTCGGGTCCCTTCGTGGGAGGAGACGCGAGTTCAATCCCCCCGAACCGCGCTCCCCCGTTCCAAGAGGGTGAGGACGTTGTAGGCAATCCTACGCCCCTGAGAGTTGGCGCTTGTCGCCCTATCTCAAAAAAAAAAAAAAAAAAAAAAAATAGAGTTGTTAGCTTGTTATAGATTAATGTTTATTTGGTCTTGCAATAATTTTTAATTAGAAAGTCCAAGAGAGAGTTTAGATCCTTTTAAGGCACTAATCACATTTAAGAAATGATCTAATTAATATTTGTTTGCCAACCATAAGATAATTAAAATAATAGCTTTGCATGAATATATGCATCTTGTTTGTGACTTATGCTTTGCATGAATGTGTACATCTAGTTATTTACTAATTTATTTTTTTTAAATCTATGCATTAAGAGCTAGAAATTAAGAGAACTAAAGAGTATTAATTAAGCATAACAAACTCAATTAAGTCAAGAGATTAGAGCATCTAAACACTGTCAAGCCACTTAATAAACATATCCAAATGCTAATCATCCTTATTTAATTAATTAACAAAGATTACTCTATTATTACATGTCATGAAAAGCATTACACCTACTTCCACCTCTCCAAATTTCTTGATTATATATAATAAAAATCATAAAAAAAAAAAAAACGGTTCGCTCAGTGGCACATTGACACTTGCTTTCTCGTGATAGGCCGACAAATATATATATGGACATATATATGTATATATATTTACAACATTTTATAGCTCTTTTTCGAAATGTTTAAATTAAGAAGAAATGAGGTTTTGATTTATTTACATATTTATTCTTTTTTTTTTTAAATAAAATATTATTAAAACCTAGCTATGTAGGATGATAACCAAAACATAAAGTTAATATTTATTAAATTGAAAGATATGGAACTATTATATCATTTAGTAACCCATTTCAGTAGTTTCAAATATAAAGATACTATCCTTTTCAAAATAAATTAATAAATAAATAAAGATACTATATTGTAAACAAACCCTCATCATTAGCAAACTAGTTTTTGAATAATTTATCAATAGAACAGTTTAATAAGAGATAAAAACAAATAAAAGTATATATTTTTAATTCAATTAAATCAACAAAAAAAACAATCTAAAATTTTTTCAAGCTAAATTGGTGGATTTAAAATAAGCTCAAACCAAACTAAGAATATTCCCTCTTGTTTCATGTCATTTTTTATTATCAAATTAATTCCCAAAAATCATAATTAAAAATAAGAATAATAACACAACTTCATGTAATTCAAGTTAAACTTGGATTTTAATCTTTCAACCCATGCGCAATACAGCTTCATTTAAACTCTCCAAATCAAATTATATGTTACATTGGTGCAATTCATTAACTTTTTTTCTTTTTAATAAATAAATAAATAAATAAATAAATAAATAAATAAACTTCTCAATTATTATTACATGCATTAATCTCCTTAATTTTTGGGGGGAAAAAATCCCACTTAAAAGATCCTTGTCCCCCCTTAATTTTCCCTTAATTATATGATAACCTCTCTTCACGTTCCCTCTCTCACTCTTTATAAAAAATAATCACCCTCAAATTTGATAATTAATTCTTGATAAAACATTAGAACTCTTTTGATTGGTTTACATTAGACATGATCAACATTATTTTTCTTCGGATAACTTTCATCACATTAATAAATTATTTTCTATATTTAATCACTTGCTTGGCCAAATTCAGCCCCTGATGAGTTGTATTTAAAAATCAAAAGATTACATTTTGTGATGCTTATTTTAATATTCATGGAAGCCAATCATATATATATAAGTGCAAATCTCAAGCTCCAAAAACTCAAAACACAAAAATGGAGTTCTTTTCATATGAGGAGTCTGATCCAGTGTCACAATTCGTGCTTGATGATGATGATCATCATCACTCAATGTTTTGGTTTGATCATGAAGCTGAAATTAATGCCAATCTTAGTTCATGCTTTGTGTCTCAAGAGAATTCAAGCAGCTATTATGATGACAATTACTTCAAGAGTTTTTTCTCAGCTGAAGACCAACAATTGTTTCAAAATGTTCAAAACCATCAGCTTCAGGAGACTAAACTCACCGAAGATTTCGGTGGCTCTGATTCGAAGAGAAAGTTTCGTATTTCTGATAATGAAGATGCCATTCATGTCAAAAGTCCGGAGAAGCAACTTCGAGCCGCAACAAAGGTATTAAACTTGTTAGAATATGTCCGTATTTTGATATATCGTACTATAGTTGTTACTTTGTGTTTTTCTTTTATACCGGTGTATAAATACCTTTTATTAATAAAATTTATGTTAATATATATATTTGGTTTGCATTTAACAGAAGAAAAGTTTATCGATAAAACTTCATGGGAGTGCGAAGATGGAAGATGCCAAAGAGAGTAGTTTAACAGTGAATGGTCAGAGTTCAAGTAGTTACAACTCAGAAGATGATTCAAATGTTTCACAAGAGCTGCATGGGGGAAATTTTAGCACAAAATGTTCAGATGCTGCAATTAATAATTTGAATGGCAGACCAAGAGCAAACAGAGGATCAGCTTGTGACCCTCAAAGCCTCTATGCAAGAGTAATTAATCAATTTATTTTTGTTTTTTTTTGTTTTTTTTTTTTTGAACTTTTTTATTATTACTTTTTTTGTGATTAATTTTAATGAATTTCACAGAAAAGAAGAGAGAGAATTAATGAGAGGCTGAGAATATTACAAAACTTGGTCCCAAATGGCACCAAAGTGAGTATTAATTTTTTTTGGTTCTAATTATTTATGATCAGAAAAATTTATATTTAGTTAAAATTGTAAGATTCTTGGGAATATTTTAATAGGTAGATATCAGCACAATGCTTGAAGAGGCAGTGCAGTATGTCAAGTTCTTGCAGCTCCAAATTAAGGTAAAAAAATCTTACATTTATATGATTTTTATCAATCATTAAAACTTAATTTATAATTTTTTTTTTTTTACTCTATTTTCCTTCATTCAAATTTGTGGCAAATTAATTAATTTAATTGTAAAAACTTTTGCAGATTTTGAGCTCTGATGAAATGTGGATGTATGCTCCAATAGCTTACAATGGAATAAATATTGGCCTTGATCTCAATAACTCTCAATGAAAGAGATGACATTTGAACTCTCTGTTTTTTTATGATATATTTTGCAGCCACTGTTAATTCCCAAAGGGACTGATGTTGTGGCTCTCTTGTTAATAACTTCCATTTTTTACATTTATTAATTTTAAAATTATTGTGTATTTGATGTTTCCATCTTATGATGGGTTTGTTGTTTATGATCTTATTATCAAACACACATGAAATTTATGTAATTTTTTTTCCCTCAAAATCTAAATTTGTTTCCGTTTGTTTGGATTATGGGAAATTTGAAGATAAAAAAGTGAAAGAAAAAAAAAGATGATTTTCTTATGTGTTTATTGTTGTTGTTGTTATTACTATTACTAAACATCATCGGTAGACATGAGAAAATGGTGGGCCATTGGATGGTAATCCAACGGACCTCGGGTGACATCCACAAAGGATATAAGATTTGCGAGATGATGTATTCTCTATTATTATCATTTTTTAATACAAAACTTAATACACGAATCTTGGTCTGTGTGAGAATATTGATTTCATAGAATTCGAGATACAGTTAACCTTATAATTGTTGTCATATTAATTAAATGTTATATCATAGTTAGGTATAACGTTAGACTAGGTCACTAAACCATGGCCAATAACACCCTTTTCTCTGGACTCAATATTTTGTACAAAGTGAAGAATGTGCCATGTCAACATGCACGTACATCTCAATATTTGTTGGATGGAATTATAACAATAGCTTGGATTTCTCTTACCAAGAGCTTGAATTTATAAGCTGTTATATTGAAAATACGTGCTGAAATAACTAATAAATATATAAACTTGGATTTCTCATCCTACAAACTTTACATTTGGGAATTACTACAGATTGAACTGCATCTTCAAGAATAGCCGGGGCAAATCCGATAAGTTAGTCCACCTGCAGTAATAAGATAAATTGTTAGCGAACCTTAACGAGACGATGACCATGGATGTGGCATAAAAGCGAGCATGACGGCAATGAACTCATCAAGCTATCATCTGCATTGAATACATAGATTAGAAAAGAGTTCCCAAGGGGAAGTTGGATACTTGGATGTTGAAACTGTGTGAATCTATACAGTTATGAAGCTACATAATTGGTGCTAATTATAAAAAAGAACTAGCAACCCTGTTTCCTATATCAATTCTCAAGCACTAGGGTTTTCCCGTCCCTATGGGCACTCTCCCCGGTGAATTTTTCAATTCTCTCAATGCTGTATATGCATTTTTCAGGGGAGATGATGATCTGCGGAAGAGAAAGAGGGTTCTTCACCGCTTCAGGCATGTTCTTGTTCTTCATGCGAGTGATTCGGTACTTCTCCTTGACTGTCTAATGGCATGTATTGTGCCATTATGGCTCTGATCTCCGCATCCATGTATGACTGTAATAAAAAAAGCATATAACCAGGTAAGCAACTCCAGTAAGGATTGAATGATTCTAAAGTATCAATCTTTAGCCTAGGGTTTAAAAGGAAAACTAAATTGGCATGATGCGAAGACAGAGAGTGAAGAATTGAATTTTGTCTGACAACATACAGAAGACTGATATGCTATAAAGGAAAATGTTTCATATAAATGATGATGCTTCGTGGATAGTTTGTGTGAATTTTGTCAATATTAAGCATGTCAAGATTAAAGGAACTGATGAGTTTTAGACCATTTGAATACTTGGAGCAGGAAGTAAGATTCAAAAGAAAAAATGCATAGACAACTTAAATCCATTAAGAAAAGGCATAACATAAGTAAGTATGTTGCAGTCAACTCACCCTTAACCTATATTTGTAAACAATATAAGCTCCAACAGAAGCAACAGCCAGGATGATCAAGATTACCCAAGCAGCAGCCCATGTCGTCTTTGCTTCACTAGCTGCCTTACCTGCAGATGTATCATCCAAATGTAAAAATTGAACTCATCTCACCAGGACAGTTGCATTAAACATCTAAAGACAAGTAAAACTCACTAATGCAGGTGTCATGCTCCTTGATGTACAAAAGATCTCCAGCACAACTACAATCATAGCTTCCCCAGGTATTTTTGCAGCTGCACTCAGGGCATTGACATGCTTTCTTCTCTTTGCATTCATCAATATCTGAACAAGAAATGTGAGGACTCAATTATAACAGCCAATGCTTGACTTGATTTGCATGTCACGCTAAAATTCAGAAAGAAGAAGATTTTCAGAACAGTAGAGCCTGAGTTGCAGAATACAGGTTAACATGAGAGTATTTTGTAAAAAATTTGATTGTTGTGTATAAACAGTAGATAAGATACCTTCACAAGTTTTGATACCATCACCTTGGAATCCAAGAGGGCACTGGCAATTGTTGTCTCCAGTTTCCTGTTTGCATAGAAGAAATGAATTCAAATTTGGCTCGCTACCAAAGGAAACTTGGAAGGATGGGATGTACCAACCTGGCATGCAGAGAATGTCTTCCCATTTTTGGTGTCCTGCCAGCAGCCACCATTCTTAATCCTGCACTTACCAGGCCCAATTGCTGCAAATAGAATAGTAGATATCACTGTATATACTAAAGAAGCAGCACCAATCAAACAGGAGCCATCTAATTGTATTTATTTATTTATTTTTATTCTTTTCTCATTGGGAAGAAAAATCCAAATCAGGTAAAGAAATAAGGCGAAACGAATAACAGTGGACAGTGCAGAAGCAGTGGAGTCCTAAGCATGGGCTCCACCCGAGGATTTTTCAATCTTAACAAACATGCTTCCAGTGAGAACTTCATAACAATTAATGACAAAGAGTGCACATACTTAAGTAACAAGTGAACTCCAAGCTCGTTCCTTGATTTAAAGCTTTCATAAATCCATAAGTTGTTTAAATTGCTTCAAGGTTCATGTGTTTCCATTTTATGCAATGATGAAAATTGCTTCCATAAATCCATAATGCTGCACTCTCCTTATAGACCCGATTCTCATGTAAAGAATGCATCTTATTTAACATCAAACACAACCTTTATTGTCTGCTACAAACACAAAGCACAGAAGCTCTAATTCTTGGATTTGGTACAACATCGTTGGTTGTTTAATCATCAATCCATAAGTCCCTCTGGCTAAACTCAAGCGCACTAATTTTGATGTGCGTCCCAAACATATCATTCTTTATATGCTAGAGTTGCAGACATAGCTTTTTTGTATGTTGCCCTGGGTTTTAACTCTTGGTCTTCCAAACTTCCACACTTGGCAAATATAACTGATTTTTATCTCATCAACTAACATATTCAGATCAAAACCTTACATACCAAAGCATGACAAGCCTCATTCATATCCAAAACCGTTTTCTATTTACATCCACAGTTTCTTATCACCTGCTCTCATGTTCTTTGCAAATCGTCTTTTCTTTTTTCGCTTTTGACATGAGCAGCTTGACTCTTTTCACACTCTACACGCATTCATGGGCATGGGCAGGTCTGCAGTGCCCATGACAAAACATTTTTGACCAGCTGGAAGCTCTTCCTGTCTTGGAGCAGACAAAAAGTTTATTTTTTGACCTCCACATTCTTGTTTAACCACAAATCAATCTAAAGCTTTAGTCAATCCCATATCGTGCACACTCAATTTATAGATACTTTATATGTTTGCCCAGCATCATCAAATAACACAAACTTTCTGCAGTAAATGCAGAAAGCCCACGCAGAGAGTTGACTATGAATCTTGGTGTGTGTTTCCAGGATTTTTATTCAGTGGGGGCAAACTAAAATAAAATATTCAAAATAAAAAATTTATATGATGAACTCAAATGCATTAAAAACTTGTTTCATACAAAAATAACATATTACAATTGTTCTCTACAAAATACTACAAAATATATCTTTTTCTATATATGTAATCAAATATTACAAACTTTATGGCAGAAAAAAAAAACTCTTTCAACTGATGCCATAGATGAACTTTAACTTTTTTAACTTTTTAATTTTTTTGAGTTATTTATTATAAACCCATCTTTATTCTAAACATGAAAGATTTATTATTTTGAAAATAAAGTCACTTTCTTTGCAGATATACTTTTATTCTATTTCATATTTATGAAAATGCCAATTTTCTTTTCAATGTCAATGGGGTATATACACAATATATCCGTATGGGCTTTTCAAATTTCAATGGTGCAGTATTGGTCCTGACCATGATCAACACAAGCAGATATAGAATAGAATCATCCTAGAAGTGTTCTCTAAAGGAATCCCACTTGTCACCACGCTACAGAAATATTTAATGCTTGACAAGATGCCTCACTTACACAAGAAAAGATAAATGTGAATGAGAATTTCAAAAATAAAGTAAAAATGCCAAAAATTTTCTTTGTGAGACAAAATCAAATTCATAGACTTAACTAGATCATTTTGGTAAATATAAAAGAAAAAAAAATCTAATTTGCTTCATCTGTAAAACGTAAAAATGGCACGAGTTACCAAGATATATCATATGGGGCCATCAATAGCTTTAAAATAGCTTTCCTTAGATTGGTTGGGCAAAAAAAATCAATCCATAAATGCCTTGCTGGTCTCTTCTTTAAGTAGATTAGCATTGATATGACTAGATCGTAACCCATAACTACCAGCCATAAATATTAAAAGGAATTTTTGTCAAGTATCAGCGAAAATTCAACCAAGAAGTTAAAGAGGATCACCTTCACACTTGCTGTAGCCATCACCCTTAAATTGTACACCTTGAAAGACAGGACACTCACAAACTCTTCCACGGAATGTATCCTGAATATGCATGCACCCATCAAGAAAAGGCAAAGATTATAAGTATAAAAAGCAAGCGACCTGCTTTGCAATCACCTTGCAGGCAGTAATATTGGAACCTTTATCCTGCCAGCATCCCCCATTATCATTTAAACATTCATTTGTTTGGATGTCTGGCATTTAGATCAAAAGCAGCCTAATTAAGAACTCATCATTAAACCATGTAAATAGGTGCTAGTGAAAGAACAATTTCAAAATTTGAAGTTATGTGGCAGTTATGAAACTTGACCATCACTCAAACAAACAGCAGGTTCAGTAGTTTCTTCAAAACCGGAACAGATAGCCTTTAAGACAGCTTTCTTCTCCAATTTTCCTGCAATTACATTAGTTAGTAATAAACATCAAATCACCATTTCTACCCATATTATTTACAATGCTAACCTCGATATTGTCGATTATTAACTATGAGAGTAGGCAGAATGGTAACATCTCCTCTGGAGTCTTTCCCAACCTATTCAAAACTTTGCCATCATCTAAGAGCTTCACTGAAACTGAGAGTAGAACTAGCTCAACCAAAATGATATAATTACCTGGGCATCTTGTTCTTTTTTGAGAACAGGATTCTCAGAATCTGCAGTTGGATCTCCCATGCATTCTTCGATCTTCCTACCATCAATTCCTGCTCAATGAGGGAATATTATGATCACTCAGTCAACAGATCATGACAGGCTTAAAAAAAAATTTGGTGGTTCTAAGGATACTTGATCCATGTTTCAGTGAATATATTTAAGAGAAATAGGATGAGTCACACATATCTACTGGTAAAAAATGAATAGAATGACTATTAGTCAGTATTGTCATGCTCGGTACTAAACTATAATTAAATCAGGAGAAACTAAGAACTCATTAGCAAAAAAGTGATGAATATTGATAAAAATGGAACTTAGAGATAGGAAAAGTGTAAACCCATTCACAAGATTAATAAACCAGAAAATAAGCAATATTCTCAAAGTGTACCAACCTAGTGACGTGGCAACATTGAGAGCACAATCTTTGTTGTACTTTTTCTCCTTCATTGGGCATCTTATGTGAAAATCCGTCACGTAGTCCCACCAGACCCAAGGCCTTTTGCTTTCATTTGCAATTTTATACACACACAGCTGTCTAAGATTTTCAATGACTACATCTTTCCCGTCATAGCCCGCGCTAAAGTCCTGCTCGGGATCAGGTGCACAGTATCTCCCTTGGTTGATGCACTGAGACTTGCACTGTTTACTGAGAATAAATGCTCGAGGACAATACCAGGTTATATAATGGGGTGTAAACTGGCTATAACCACCTTGCTCAAGTAGTTGTGCTGCACCTTTGAAATCCTTTATAAAATCCATCAGCGCATCACATTTAGGTCCACACTCATCATTGCTATTTGTCCACAATTCATACTCGACCCGCTCATCTGGGTGTGGAACAGCTTCTCTCCAATCAAGATTAACATTAACCATTTCACCGCTGCTTACAGCCTTCTTTAATTCCTGACCAAACTTCTTGTCTATGAGGGCTGAGGGGATAGTTATATTCTGAACATATATTGCTTCTTCATGATCTTCTCGAGGAAGATCCATAGTTATCAATGGTTCATCAGTGTTATCCACAACAAGCACAGCAGCAGCACCAGCATTCTGCGCATTCCAGACTTTCTTCACAAACAAGCAATCTGCATTCAAACATAGCTGTCAACCCAAACACTAAAGGCATTTAATAGCAGCATTTAGCAACATGCCAAAAATGGAACCGCTTCCACGACGAATATTGAGGAAAGGTACTAAAATTATCTTCTGACATATCAACAGATACGCATTACACAAAGTTCGATAAAATCATAAAATACACTGCATTTGAGAGTATTCGATAAATTTTAACTACTAATATATGGGTTTTTTATTGTTGCTTTTGAGGTCACAAAAAACAATTCCAATTCATACACAACCCAGGAAATATTAAATACACTTCAACACACACACACACACAAATTGCATAACCAATCACATGGTTCCATTTCTCAGAGAGCTAGTTCATGCATATATAATCCAAAGTCAAGATAACAAGCATAAAAACAAAAGGAGACAAAAAAAAAGCCAAACAACCATCAAACACTATAGCCAAATATGAACACATGCAGACGTATTAAACATCGTCCAGAGAAAGCAAAGCGCATAGAGCTAGAACAATCAGGACTACTAACTACTAAAATAGAAATTCCTCCATCATCCAAAGCATGATTTTTGCAGGTCAAGCTCAAAGTGAAGCTCTAGTTGATAGAATTTCATGCAGAAATCATTGATCTCATTCAACATCAACCAAAAAAAAATCACAGAACGAGGTTACCTCCGCGATCAAGGAGGACGAAGTTGGGGAGGGCTCCGGGCTTGCTCTTAAAAGAAGCAGAGAACTCCTTGCAGCCGTTGGTATTGGTCTTAGGGTAAGCCACCGTCCCCGCCAATGTACCGCCGTACTGAGGGATGCCGAAGTTACCGATAGCGCTATCGTGCGAGCCACGCATCTCCGACGGAGAGGTTACCATGAGGCTATTCTTCTCCACAACGAACCTCGCTATCGCCGGCAAGATCGCATGCCCGGAGGCAAGGAGAACGACGAGAAACCCTAGAAAGAGGCTTCCCATCGCGAAGGGTCTTGGAGCTGAGAGTGGGATTTGCGTGCTTGTGTCGGTCGACGGGGAAATTGGGAACGTGTGTCTTTTTTGTGACCCTTGTGGATTTAATTTCCAAAGCTTTTTGGGGGTTTTCTGTTATTTCTTATTCTTTTGTATAACAAGTTTCGCTTGGGTTTGTTTACATAAATGTCCCCAGAGTGCAGGGAACACGCTTTTAACTGGCTTTAAAAAAATATCATTCTGTGCAAAGTAAAAGAACTTTTATTTTTTAAGAAATTATATTTGTTAAGTAGACAAATTCTATTTTACAATTTATATTATATATATTTATCTTTTTTATTATATTTTACAGATTATTTGAGCTATCGAAATATATTTTTGGTATTTATACATATCTATAATTTGGGATATTGTTAGGGTATGTACCTAAACAAAACACACTCGAGGGCAATACAGTAATTTCAATAAATCATGTGACCTGCTTAGAGATACCAAAACTGACAACAGTCACATTTGTACAACAATAGGTCAATAACTCAGTGAAAAAAATGCAAATAAAAAAAAAACTGCTTGGAGATCAGGTAAATTCTCTTTTTCTGAGTCAATCCTGTTTACAGATGTCCAGAAAATAAAATAAAACAAAATAGTAATAATAATATCTGACTCCCTGACATTTCTTCAAGTAAATTAATTTATTGTCCTTCAACTCAACAATGAAGCCAAATATGCAACAAAGTGTTATATTGTTCCCTTTCTCTAAACTCCAAAATAAGATAGTTCCGTGAATCTGAAGAACTGTTCTGCAATTACACATGCTAAACAGCATGATAAGTTAAAAACCTGCCTGTGGATTTCCAAAGTCCAGAGAAGGTTCCTCTGTTGGCTTTAGCGCCACTGTGAGACATTCAGCACCAAAACAATGAATGAGGTTGGCGTCAGGTAGATTTCAGCAAAATTAAAAAGAGCTGCTCAATCATTAAGAACACGTTTCTCTTGAAAATTCCTGATTTTTGGATGAACTGCTTTTGCATCTGTAGAAGAGAATGAGAATTCAATGATGCATGGTAATAATATGAAGATATTTATGTAAAGTTCATGAACACAGATTATGCATAAATGGTACAACTACCAACAAATCAAAATTAAATTAGACAATTCTATTATAATATTTGCTCATTTTTATGCTCATTAATTGAACATTATTGATTATAGTTATCTCACCATTTCCAATTATCTTGCTGCACGAGTGCCGACCAATCATAACACAAGTTAGTCTGCAACTTCGCAATATGGCTATTTGATTTTCTATTGGACTAGCTTTTAAGGGCTTTCAGCCAATATAAAACAAATATATTGTTATATGGCAAGATTCTAATGGTAGATTAAAATAATAAACCTTCCTATTCAAATTCATAGCCAACCATTGCATATGCTGCATGGATAATGTATTGTCTCATTTTAGAGTAAAATGTATGAATAGCATAATCTATAAAAAGATACCTAGTAGGAGATTGAGAACTCAAGGAACCACAGACTTCTTGCCGTAACATTTCCTAGCTGTTGTACAGAATAGTCGTGGTTAGCCAACTTCAGCCACCATCTTCTCTTGAAGCCTCTAGAGCAATCAAGAAACAGAGATCATTATATTCAGAAGACTGGAACTTTCAATATTAATTCACAAAAGCAAATTGGAGTAACAATAATAATGAACAATTTTGCCTGCCAATTACATCAAAAACAGTGTTTTTACTTTTACCTTGTTGGGTGTAACTGGTCTTTGATAAAGCTCAAGGGAATTCAAGTAGCAATTGTCCCCCATGAATGTAGAATCAATCATAAATAATCCGGCATTCACCAATAATTGCCACAGGAGCACTCTCCATCCTTAAAATGGTGAAACCGCTTCACATCTCTAACAATAATCTCTCTGCCAACTGCCATGGACATGAACAAGATTGCAGTATGGCAATCACCACAAATCCTAATGTTCTTAAGAACTCTAATTGCAGGTCCAACAGGCAATCTAAGAAGTCCATAACCAACAGCCAACTTCTCACTGTGAGTAGACAACACATACTCTTTTTGCTCAGTCTCCATGTCATGCAACACAAACCTGGTATCAGGAACATACCCCAACTTCCTCATCTTCGCTCCAAGAGCATCAAGAAAATTGTATACTTCATGCACTTCTGGATGGCTAACATCATTGACAAGAAACACATGAACCTTATTTGCAACTTCAATCCAGCTGCAACCAGGCTCCTTCTTTACCCCACGTTCCCGCATCATCTTCCTAACCCTTGCCACATCACCCCACCGCCCAACAGCTGCAAAAATGTTGGATAAAAGAACATAGGTTCCATCTTGTTGTGGTATAGTATTGAATAATTTTTCAGCTGCTTGGACTCCCAGATCCATATCCCCTTTTAGGCGACAACTAGTCAACACAGCCTCCCACACAAGTGGTCCTGGCTTCAAAGGCATAGATTCAATTACTTTTCTAGCTTCAGTTATCCTACCAGCACGGCCTAGCAAATCTATCAACCGGGCATAGTGATCTTCCTCTGGTTTAATGCCATAATCTCGTTCCATGGTCTCGAAGTACCTAAAGCCTTCATCAACTAAGCCCGCATGAGAGCAGGCTGATAACACTGTAAGAAAGCTGATTCTATCCGGATATATACCCTCCATCACCATTTGATCAAACAGCTTAATTGCCTCATCACCATGGCCATGATGCGCAAGAGCAGAGATCATCGCATTCCAAGAAACAGGATCCAAATAAGGCATCTCAAGGAACACAAGTTCTGCTTCATCCACTGCACCACATTTAGCATACATTGTCAAAAGAGCATTATCTGCTGAGTTACTTGATTCATAACCAAACCTGATGAGCTGTGCATGGAGTTGCCGACCATGCTCCAATGCCCCTAGCTCACCACAAGCAGCAAATGTTCCAGCATAAGTATAATCACATGGAATGAGACCCTCATTCCTCATCTGATTGAAAAGCTTCAATCCTTCCTCTGCAAGCCCATTGTGAACAAAACCAGAGATCATGACCATCCATGCTAAGCAATTCTTACTCGGCATAGAGTTGAAAATCCCAACTGCATCTTGTATTCTTCCTGAATTCAAGTACCCCGTCAAGATGGCATTCCAAGAAACATGATCTTTCTTCTGGATTCCATTAAAAATTTTTTGTGCAACATCAACTTTCCCGCAGTTCACATAAAGTGTAACCAACACATTCTCAACAGGCAACGCTGACTCAGGTTCAAAATTCGGTCCAACACGAATAATGTGGCCATGAACAGCCTTTCCAAGCTTAAAAAATCTGCCATTTACGCAAGCACTGATAGTGCTAGTGTACGAGAACTCATCAAGCGGTACATTGCACAAATGCATCCTCCTGAACAATTCAAGAGCTTCAAAGAACAACCCATGCTGTGCATACCCGGAAATCATAGCATTCCACACAACATCAAATCTCCCATCCATTTCATCAAACACAAGACGAGCACCTTCAATATCACCAAGCCTGACATACCCAACAACCATAGTAGTCCAAGTCAGCTCATCCTTATCGATCATTCTATCAAACACTTCCTGGGCAGAGACCAGACCCTCATTGGTTCCACACTTGAAGTACAATGCAATAAGAGCATTTGAAACCGAGACTCTGTGCTCAGCTCCAGACTTGACAACCGCGCAATGGAGAAGTTGGCATTGGTGGATAGTGAGGTCTGGAATGGAAGCCGACGCGCTGAGGATGCCGGTGTAGGTGTAGTCATCGGGGCGGAAGCCATCACGGAGCATTTCAAGAAAAAGAGAGACAGCCGGAGGGCCATAGGAAGCACGGGAGTAGGCGGAGATCATGGCATTGTAGAAGACTGTGTCGCGGGTCCGTAGAGGCGTTTCGTCGAACACCTGGCGAGCGAGTGGGAGGAGACCGGAGTTGGAGTAGGCAGTGAGGAGGGAGGTGCGGGCAATGGCGTCAGGGAGGGGGGAGTAGTCGACGAGGCGCCGGGCAGAGAGGAGGTCACCGGATTTGGAGTAGAGGTGGATGAGGCGGTTGAGGATGTGGGCGCGGGGGACAAAACCGGAGGTTAGGATGTGGGCGTGGAGGGCGCGAAGGAGGGGGAGGCGGTCGCGAAGGCTGGAGAGGTGGTGGAGGTGGGCGGCGTAAAGGCCGGAGATGGTGCGAACGTCGCCGGCGATGGGGGAGACGAGGTACATTGCCTTGTTGGCAATGCCGGGACTTCATATCTGGATGTCGCCTTGTTTCCTTCTCTTTAGAAATAAAAAAAGAAATAAGGGAAGGGGTCATTTGAAAAATATACGGGAAGAGTAATGATATTTAAAAAATAAATAAATTTACTAAATAACCTCCCCTTGTTTGGTTAAAAGTGTTTAGAGGATTAAGGGCGTGTTTATTTTGGCGTAAGTGGGAGAAAGTCAGAAAATGGAGAAAGTGCCACTTCCCTGAAGTGATGGAAAATGGTGGAAATGATATGACTTCTACCACTTTCTGTGTTCATTTTGCAGAAAGTGTTTTTCCATAAAATGCTCATTTTTCCACTAATGGTGTTCATTTTCGGTGTAAGTGATGTCACTTCCGAAAAGTATTTGAAAGTGGGAGGAAATGAGCACTCACTTCCTCTACTTCGGTGTAAAAAATATTGAAGTGAGTTATAACTAAAACTCACTTCAGAGGAAAAGAACATCATAAGTGGAGGAAGTCAGTCCACTTCTCCCCACTTACACCCAAATGAACATACCCTAAGAGGAGTTTGGAGAAGTAGAAATTGTTTGGTTGGGGGATTTTGAATGACAATGAGGAGTTTGGAACTTTCAAACCCCACTCCGTCAAATCGGGGTCTTTTGAAGGAGTGGGTTTTTTATTTTTTATTTTAACCAAAAATACTCTTGTTTTTTTAATATATTACACATATATTCTATTTAAAATATCTTTGTTTTTAATTTTTTTTTTTAAATTGAAAACTTCTTTATATTACAAAATATATATTATTTGAAAATAATATATTCGATATATTAATATTGACCAATATAATAGATTAGTGGGGTTATCTATGATCCTATTATATTAATTAATTATAAATTATAATGGTTATCTTTGTGTAATCTCAGCCTCGGGGTATTAACCCTCATTTATTTATTTTTACTATTTTTATTATTTTTAATGCTTTTATATAGGTGATTATAATTCTTATCTCAAAATAATATTATCCTAATTACAGTAATTTACAATTGAATTTTGTGAAATAGAATATATTTTTTATTTAAATTTAATTATAAAAAATATTTTTACAAAATGGCAAATTGGTCAATATACATTATATTCCCCCACTCTTTTATCTAACCAAATAATACCCCTCGTCACCCCCCCCTTTTTAACTCTTCTTTTCAACCAAACAAGGGGTTAAAGAATGAGGTGGATGTCAAGTTGGGTTACATGATCAATTGGATTTTGATAGCGAAAACCTCACACCAAGCGAAGATGATGAAATGAGTTCAGAATCATTTTGGTTTTTTATTTAAATTGCTCTTCTATTCCAATTCTTTGCTTGACTTGTAAAAACTTTGAATACATTAGCATTGACCTTGCAAAATTATACTTGAGACTTCTTTATTAGTCATTTTATGGAACATTTGACTTGAGTGGAACAAGAGAAGCTAAACTCAATTATTCTTAATTACACGGTCATTCTATTGAAACTTCCAAACCGTCATTTGTGATTATTTTTAAAGATTAATCATATAGTCATTCTGTGAATGTATGTAGTTCTCAAGGTGAAAAAAAAGCTAAACTCAAGGGTTTTCATCTGAATTGTCAAGAGAAATTAGAGTTCATGAGTCATGTGCAAGTGGAGCAAATGATCTTAAGTTACAGAGCAACCCAAAAAACAAGGATTTCTCAAGTCATCAACTATGATAAGTGATTTTGAGGGTAGTTAGCTATTCTCTTGGCATTGCCCAGTGGTGGGCTTATCACTATTAATTAAATTTCTCACATGTTTTTTTTTTTTCTTGTACTTCACCTCTATTAACCAATTTTTGTTGTGAAATAAAGGGAAATTGAGTGGAGCAGGGTCACAACAAAAGTAGTTGAAGATGAAAGATAAAAATGAAAGACAAAGATTTTACGTGGAAAACCCCTAAACAAATCAAGGTAAAAACCACGGGCAAAATGAAAGAATTTACTATAGTGGTAAAAAATATGAGTTACAAACTTTCTGTTAACCAGAAGAATACCAACTAATTATCTCTTGTAACAAAAATAACACAAACTCTCAAAAATATTTTTCCCACTTTCTCACCCTCATCCTCACCCTCACCCTCACTTTCTCTCTTGTTTTTGAGGTGCAATGAGAGCCTTCATCCTTCATCTTTTTATAGGAACTCTGTATATGTGATTAAATGAGATTAATGATGGGTTAGATGAAAGTGAGAGATTAGGTGATTGTGGCAGCCATCTTTGACTAACAATTTTTAGTATTTATAAGGTTTTAAAGATTCTCTTTCTCCTCATGTTTTTAACCACGGGTGCTGATGTATCTCTTTTTGTAATTTTTTTCCCTTAATTGAATGTGGTTTATTTTTGTAAATATTTTTTTATTTAAATTTTTTCTAGCAAAATCATGTACTTTTAGATTTTATTTAAAAAAACTCCGGATTTATTTTATATTTTATTTAATAAAAATCAGGGGAAAAAATGCTTATTTTACTCCTGTAGCCATGGCTCTTCCCAACAGCCGGAAGATTTATGCACATTTTTAGATTTTAATTGAGTTATTAAATTATTAATAAATTTATTTTACTTATTCTCAGAAATCAGAGTGGCGTAGCGGAAGCGTGGTGGGCCCATAACCCACAGGTCCGAGGATCGAAACCTCGCTCTGAAATCGTTTTTATAAAATTTTTACTTTTATTTTTTTAGTATTTTTCAAATTCGGGTTCGGATGTGACGATACAAACCCCCTGATCCGATCCGTTAACTCTCGGAAACACAGGAGCTCTGCGTCTTCAGACCCCATCGAAGCACCTGCAACGCTCGAAGGCGCACCCATGGCTTCCGCGCCGCCCCAGCGATCCCACGGGCACCACCGCCCCTCTCGCAGCCAGATGCGCTTCGTCCCCAAATCCAACTCCTCCGCTTCCTCCGCCGCTGTCTCCGATAACCCTAACCCCGTGCCGCCGCTCAGCACCTCCCTTCGCCGCTCCACCCCTCCAACAACCCGATCTAGAGACAAAGCGAAGCTTGTAGATAGTGGCGGACTTAGCTTCGTGAACTACTTGCCTCAGGACGAGGCTGTGGCATCTGGTCTTGGCGCTGGTGATGGAGGTTTCGACGCCGAGGAGTCACAGAGGGTCGTCGACATCCTCAACGAAGAGCTTTCCCTGCTTCTTAAGATGAACCCTAGGGATTTCTGGCGAGAAGGTTTTATCCTTGAGTCCCACTCAGCCCAATTCATCTTTGATTGTTTTATTCTTTACCATTTGATCTGAGTATTTCTCCTGAATTTTGTTTAGTGGCTAGGAGCGATTCTTTGCACGAGTTCTTGGATAGTTATCTTCAGTTCAGGCATAGATGGTATGACTTACCACACCGTGGAGCTAAAGGGACGGTCGCTGGGGTTGTTGTCGGCGAGCTTGAGCTTTGCCGCCGTGTATTCATGGTCCTATATCGAATGTGAGCTTTGCCTTCTTAATTTTGTGTTAAAATTCTCGAAAGAAGTGTATAATTACATTCAAATTAAGAAAAAAAAAGGTTTTTTTTCCCCTTGTAACTTTATTCTCTTTTGAATGCCTCCAATGTCATAATGATCAATCTCTATATGATGTGAGAAATGTCCTAGAGATGTGTTGTTAAATGGAATTCTTTTGATTAATGTAGATCATCCAACAAAGATCCTGGAGTGAAGGCCAGTGATGGCCTCAGCGCCAAAGAGCACACAGGTTTTTTTTACTCCTCTTAATTGCAATCATTTGTTCTCTCACAGCTGTTCCTTGGCTTCTTGACTGTTGAAATTTGAAGTTCTGGTATAGCCTGATTTTATTTATTTGTTACTTTTGTAGCTCTTTTGCAGGAAAAGAAGCTACTTGACTTACCGAAGTTGTTAGATATATGTGCCATCTATGGGCATGAAAATGGAGAGCTGACAAGCTTTTTGGTGAGCCCTAATATCCTGTATGCTTTTCTGTAGTTTGTGGTTCAGTTTTAATATGTTTTTTGTTCACCACTTGTTTTGTTTGTGGTATAATATATTACTGTCACAGCTGATACGTTTTTAAATCTTTGCTAGCTTTGGAATTTTTGTTCACTGTAGAAGCTTCCTTTCCTTGCCATCTTACAAATTTTGATTGTTAAAACATAATTGTATCTTCTCCTCATGTTTTTACAGGTAGCAAATTCATTGAAGGCGCAACCGGCACTTACTGATTATATTTCTCCAGTGGTGGCACATCTCCTAGGCATCATTCAGACGATGCATCAGCGGTGTAACTCCTCACTGGAGGTTTGAATTGAACTCAACTTCTTTTAACCCTATGGATATCCATAAGCTGTCTGAATTGTGAAGACTCAGTGATCTCAAATGTTGGCCCATCAAATATTTTTGACTGTACATGATTTTAATAAGTTGATTGGAATGTCAAAGCTCCGTGATCTAAAAGTTGCTTCATCATATATATGCTTGACCATTGATGATTTTGTATTTTTTTTTTCTAAATTGAAACTTGGTATTTAAAAGATTGCTGTTATGACTTTTCCTGTATCTTCATTGCTAATTGGACTATTAGACTATTCTATGGAGACCATTTCATGGTCCAAAGCAGATGGAGGTATATCTGTCCTTATTCACCCTTCTTTGGTACAATGCTAGGTGACATTGGCTTGTGAATTTCATGTTGATATTGGTAGGTCTTTTTATTTGTTTTCTGTCAATATGTGTCAGTCGTATATTGATGCGCTGGTAAGATACTGTTCATTTGGAACTGGATGTTGCTCGTTTAAGTTGTAAAATTAGCCTTGGTGGAACACAGCTATTATATGTCAGTTTGCCTATATCTCGACTGATTAGTTATTTTTCTTTCTTGTAATCCCTATAAGTCGACCTAGATATATTTATGAAGGTTTGATAACATTAAATATTGAATTTTATGTTCTTTCAACATTAGGCTTCATTTAGTTTGAATATCTTCAAAAAGCATAAAAGACATCTTTCAAGAGACTTGATTCAATACCGATATTCTTCTGCGTCGGTTTATTTTTGTTGCTATTTATTTTGTATCCTGTTATTTTATTTTATCATGTTTGGTGAGTGTTTTGCATAAAGTGTGAGGTGATGCAAGGACTCATTAATTTATGTTCATTTAACATTCAGGTCTTACTCTCCGCTGGAGGACATGAGTATCATGGACTTGAACAACTTCATAAAGATTTCCTAGAGGCAAGTGAACATCACAGTGCATTAAATGATATATTTTTTGTTGTTGTTGTCTTCTTCTCTCTCAGCTAGATTTCTGTTGTACCCGCAGGTAATTGACTTCATAAATGATGCAATTGCTACTTTAGATGCTTTTGTTGAAGCATACAGGCCTGCAGCTATGTACTTTGCTAACTCATTTGAACTGAGGTAAGTGTTTTCATGCACTTCCTATATTATTCCTGCATAGCAACTTTTCGCACAGTTGTAAAATTTTGAACTGTTGGCATTTGCAGTTCTGGAAATGAGGAACTTCTCAAGACCCTTGCAAGAGTGAATGATTTATTGCTGCCTTCATTAGTTCGAGGTTTTATGGTTATTAATGCTAGAGCCAATGCTGATGCGATTCTGAGTTTAAAAATGTTGTCTTTCAGAATTGTGAAGTTTGGTTGGAGGTTATTGGAATTTTGCTATTTGAGCAATGAAATATTAGACAATAGTGTCCTTACAACCTCTGTCAAAATGTTTCCCAGCCAAGTTGAGGATCCTGCCATTAGGGGAGATATTTTAGTGCAAACCCTCAAAGAGATCAATGAGGAAGTTTCTTATCATATTCAACAGAACCATGTTACTATATCATTTCTGCAGAATCTTGAAAAAACTTATAGCTTATTGAGCCAAATCACTAGCCTTCGTGCCAGTGGTAAGTGTCATGGTGCTTCCTTAATGCTTCTCTTTTATTTTTCCTCTAGTTGGGAATAATTTCTTTAGTTTTTCAAACCCTGAGATCATGATATTTTCTTTTCCTATCCATGGGTGTTTTCCATTATATATGTCTTTCTTCAGATATTCACTTACACACTATTTGCTTATATACCTGTTGTTTTTATATTATTAATGTTAATTGCAAAATTCTTATCACCGTTCTCAAATTTCATGGTCCATTATTCCATTGGCACACCAGAAATGCACACACACAAATATATCTCTGTTGAAGTGGGTGATGTCGGAAACTTCTTTGAACAATTAGGTATTCTGTATTCATGCTAGCTTCAAGGAAACAAAGAATTGATGGAAAAATAAAGAAGCATTAGATTTGCACGTTATTTGAGATATATCATACTTATCAGATCCAGACATCATATTTGTCAAAGGTTTTCCTTTGTTTCCTTTACCTTACTCTTATATTTGCAGGATGGATCTTTATGGATGAGGACCAATTTCAGTATATATCTCACATTGTGACACCACCTCCTTTGAAGTCTTTGGAGAAAGAACTTGGTTTTCCAGTCACCTCACGGAATGATAAGTCACATATGGACGAAGATGCTGTCATTCTTGAGTCTAAAATCAGTCAAATAAAGGACCTTTTCCCTGAATATGGGAAAGGTTTTCTCTCAGCTTGTCTTGAAGTTTATAACCAAAATCATGAGGAGGTGATTCAAAGGATATTAGAGGGCACCCTTCATGATGATCTCTTATCTCTTGATACTTCACTAGAGCAGATTCCACCATCAAAGTCAGCAGCCACAGAAAGGAATGATAAGGGAAAAGGAGTGCTAGTAGAACCTGCAATTGGAAGTAGTTCTTTGCCAACTAAAGGAGATCATTTGGCAGTAAGAGACATTGATGGTCCTTCAACTGCCTCATTTCCATCTTCACATGGACGCTACACAAGGAAGTCCAACAATGAAGTGATTGATTCAGAAGTTTTGGATTCAAGAACCGTTAAAGATGCTGTGAGGTCTGCTGTTCTTGCAGCAGAATATGAATATGAAGATGAATATGATGATTCTTTTGATGATCTTGGCCTCAGTGTTGTTGAATCAGGATTTGAGGAAACAGAGAACTTGAATGACGGCAGTCCTTTGCCAGAGAAATCATGGGGGACTGGCAGTGAGGTTCCATCCCGAAATTCTACTTCAAGGTGGGCTTCACAAAAGAAGCCACAATTCTATGTTAAAGATGGAAAGAACTACAGCTACAAGGTCTCCGGTTCTGTTGCTGTATCTAATTCTCAAGAAGCAGCTTTAGTTAATCAAGCACAGAAAGAAATTATTCATGGCTTGGGTCGAGGTGGGAATTTACCTCTTGGTGCTGTCAGAAGATTGATGGATGCAGAGGAGCAGGATCACCAGGCATCTGATGCTGTGGAAAGTACAGGACGAGGGAACCCAAATCCTCGGGGAAGGGGAGGGCGAAGAGGCGGTGGAAATCATCACAGGAAAGATCGAGCAATGAAGAAGCACTTTTCATCTGTCAGTGGTATTTAGATATGCTACTCCTCTTGCTGTTTGGTGGAAACCGTAAATGGATATGGGAGAGTTCTGTACATATTGGACTGCAATAATGCCAATCGCATTTGAATATCCAAACAAAAGCATTCTTCCCATGACTAATTAGTCTGTTTTGCCGATCAGATAGAAGAGCAGATAGGCAGTATAGCTGATACTCAAGTAAGTGTTTTTTATTGGTTTTTAATTTATCACTTTCTTGTTATAATACCTTTTGAGAATGTAGAGCAATAATTTTAATCAATATGTACTTGGAACATATATACTTGTTCTAAAACCTTATTTGACATGTTATGAACCTAGATGTTGTGATCTACATGACTTGTAAAAATTTGTTTATTAAAGAGTCTTGAATACAATTTTCTCCGCGTGTATGATGCTAAGAACTGTTGGATCACGATGGAAATCTCATATGATTATTGGAGCTCAATCAAGAAAAAATTACGAGGCCTTTTAACTACTAGAAGTTGGCAATGGACTTCAACTTACACCTGGTTCAATGAATTTAGGGATTTTCCAAAGAGTATGGGAGTGTGTGACTCAAACTATTTGATTAGTTCCTGCAGAATATATGCTTGTCTGCCACATTAGAATTCACAACCAAATGTGTCTCCGGACCCAAAAGGGGGAGTCCTTTAGTTTAGGAACCCTTATAAGATTTCCATTGTATTCCTGTGATGGTTCTGCATGCCAAAATTGACTCTCACTATTTAGTTCATTCATTTCTTACATCTTGTGTCTGCCCTTTTTTTCAATGCTTTTTAATGGAAATATGGAACACTAGTTTGAAGAGCTTCCTTGTTAAGTTTCTGATGGTACGCAATCTACTTATTTGATAAGCAGGGTGATTATCTCCGTTGGAAATCGATCTTCGGCAAAGAGTTATCTATTTGTTTGTCACAAACAGCAGGGATTTGTATGATGTTGGTGCTCATTTTCTTATTTTTATTTTTTTGAAATTGTTATGAAGTTAATTAAATTAAAGAAGGTTGAGGATGAAACTTTCAGTATCGTACTAGTATAGCAACTTTTTGATGATTTTTCAACAACTTTTATATTTCAAGAGCACAAAATTGGATCTATAAATAGATGGATGAGTTACTGTTGTCAGAAGCTTGGGCCTTGAATACTAATTTCTTTACCTAGTTTTTGCATTTTTTTTTTTTTGGTGAAGTACTCAATGTTTTTTACATCTTGGGCCAATATTTTTGCAAAATAATTTAAGAAAATCTTGATACAATATTTTATAATTCTTCGTGTGCCTAATTTCTGTTCACAGATTCAAGTGGTTTCATACCTACCTTAAATTCAAACCTAACATGTCATGTGAAGTTAATTGCTGTTCACAGATGTAAGCGGTTTCATACCTAAAATTCAAACCTAACATTTTATGTGAAGTTAATAGGATTGAGGGCCCAAGGTTATTATTTATCAATATGGGACTATTAGTTGCTCTAATATACCCTTTTAATATATTTATATAATTTTAGGTGCATATTTACCAAACCAAATAGGGCTACCAGTTACTCTAGTGATATATACAATCAAATGGGAGACCAGACAGTACATGACAATTATGGTTTTCAGATAATTTTAAGGGGTATACAAGCAATTATCTCAAAGTAATGACATATGCCTTTTAATTTGATTATATGTTTCCGTTGATTGTATCTGAAACTACAAATCTCAGCAGAAGTGCATTATCTCAATTTATATTAATATGCAACAAGGTTTTTACTTACACGTTTTGGACCGTGGCAATTTTTTTTTCACATATGGAAAATTCATGCTGAGCATTTTATCAAAAAAAAAAAGGGAAAAAAAGAAAATTAACAAGAAATAAGAAGAACAAGAAATTGATCTCTATTTGGATAAACATTCAAAATGTCAAATACAAAAAGTCAAAGGCAAATCTGCCTCAGTTTCCCTTCAAGAAAGTACAAAGCAAATATATATGTATATATTAAAAAAAAATAATATATCAAAGAAACATCATAAATACAAAAACAATAATCAAATCATGTTGGCCAATTCCTTCTATGATTTCATCTATGTGACAACATCTATATGCCAAAATGCCTCCCAGAGCTTCAAAGGTACTTATTTACACTGATTTTGATATTCCCCTGCTCCTTCAAACCATGGAAAAGCACTCCGGAAAATTAGTATCTTGTATAAATTGTGTATTCTTTGATTATATGCGCTCCAGCTTTCCTTTTAAGGAGACAAACTATCTTCATCTGAATTTCCATCTCGCTGCATTCCATATCTCTGAAGAACAGGCAATGAAGCATTTGCCGATATCCTAAACGATCGAGCAGACCCCATCATGGTTCTCTCTTGCATTCGGCTCACTTCCTTGCATACATTATCTAGCACCGATAAAAAGTCTCTTACAACCATGAATATCCTCAGAGGATGTGCTTCTTCTTTCGCTGCATCGCCATGAAAGTACTCGGTAATCTCTTTAACCAAACAAAGCGTCTTCTTCTCTTCAGCTTTAACTCGATCAATCTCATCTTCGGCCTCCCTAAGAAACACTCTCATGGTATCAAAGAATCTCTTGCCTCCGCTGCATGACCTTCCAAGTTGCAACACTGATTTGATCTTCTCAAGACCCATTTCAAGCTTTTTAACATAGCTGCTGAGCACATCAAAGTCCATAGAAGCTGCCTTTTTGACATTTCCAAGCTCATTACTCAGCCCTGCAACCACTTTCAATCCCTGCTTTCTGAATTCTTCTTCCTTGGTTTTGTTAGAGAGGCCTTCAGGTGTCGTATCAGTACCTGAGCCCTCTGATCGGATGATCTCTTGAACGACAAAATGGAGCAATGTTGTCTTCCCGTCCGCACCTTTTACATCTGCTAGCTTTAGGAGGGTATCAAGTTTGAAGGCTTTTGCCTCACCTCGGTTTGTACCTACATTCATTCTGTTGCCTGTCTTGAGAACAGCATCAAGGAGCTTGAGAAATAGTCTACTGTTTCTCAGGTCTTCACAAGCTGCCTGAGCATAAATAAACACATTAGCTTTCTAGTGTACAAATGAGTATGAGTTAGGAACTATTTGGCCATTTATGGATGCTATCTATACGTGGTGCAGTAGTCAAGGAGGATGTATATTTTTATTTTTACCTCCAGTGTTTCAAAAGATTTCCTTAGATATTTGACCTCTGTCTCAAAATTGGCTCTGTATAGCATGGCATCTACTCTCTTGAATGCAAAAGGAATATCCAACACTGCCTTCAGAAACCGCTCGGCAGAACCTAGTTTTGACATATCACCACTGTAATCCTTCAGCTTCAGTTCTTCCTCTTTGGTCGGAGCCATTTTCACCAGAGTTTCAAAAAGCTCAGCCCCGAGGCCTTCAGAATTACCTGTTAAAGCAGAGGAAAGATTCAAATCAATGTTAATGACATAATTATACACATCTCAGATTAGTCACTGAAAGATCTTCAGCTTCGACAGCTCAGAAAGTACAGAATGCACAATCTAATTATTTCACTTGTATATGTACATTATGTAACATATATTCAGCATCTAGTTTCACAGTATCAAACCCAATGTCCTTGAAGTCATGACTTAAAACTGAAGCACAGCTGAAAACTGGCAAAATATAAATAAAGTTATGTTGGTTAGAGGAAAACTACAAGCACCAATTAAATCGGTAGGTACATCACATTCAGTAGCATTAGAAAATTCATTATAATAGTAGGTACAGGTTTCAGGTAACTCTCCATCCAAAAAAAAAAAAAAAAAAAAAAAAAAAATATATAGATTCAAAACCCTTCTTCTCTCAATTCATGTTTGCAAGAAAATTTATAAGTGGTACTCTAAAAAAAAAAAAACAAGCCTTTAAAGGTGCATTTCGCTGGACCACCAACACAAAACAATTCTGCAGTACTTTCAGTTGTCTGACAGATGGAGACTAGAGATCTTTATATGATTAGACTACATACAATTTAAACAAAATTACCAATTGTTTCAGTAACAGAGGTCTTATATGCTTGGTGCACATACAAGTCGAACAAAATTACCTAAAGTTTCAGAAACAAAGATGATCAAGATTGCCATGCACAAAGTCTTAAAATACAGCGTCTCAAACCTCATAATGGCAAATCCAAGAAAATTTTACAATTCACAGGCATAAGTTCCCAAGAATCTAATCTACCATGCAAAATACAGGACCACAATTAATTATGACTTGTACATGACACTAGATGTTGTTAGAAGACAGTCAATTCAGTATTAAATTGAAAACAGAGATCGGACTATCTAGATCTGTCAAGAACGTGAACCAATAGCTAATTTTCGGTTCAATTTCATTCTTCTGTATGTGGAAAGATGAATTGTTTGAATGAACTTTCAAGCTAAAGTTTAAGTCAGAGCATGTAAACAAACTGATATTCATGAAGAGATCAGAAACACTCACCATCCAAAAGGGCATCAGTGACCTCCTCTCTAGTGACATTCAATGCTCGGAGAAGTATGGCTATGTTTTGCGCCTTTTTGGGGTCGAGAACTCTGTCTTCCTGCTTGAATGCAGGCAAGACTGGCCTTCTCGGCATCTCCCTCGGAGCCAGAGTTGTTGAATTGCTGCCAAACAGAGTCTCAAACATGTCTTCATTCAACCTGAAGAGTTAAGGAACATAAACATAAACAAAGAGAAACAAAATCAATGAAGATTTAAGATAAGAGAACAAACAAAATTGAGTGCAAAGGAATTCAAAATTCGAATAGTACTACTCACTGGAACGAGCTAGACTTCAGTTGATCCCACACCATCGCCCTATCGGAGCTCGCTCGTACTTTGTCCCAATGTAGAGGCTTCAATCTCGGCCTGACTTCGTTCTCCGATCGGTCATCGCTGGCGCTGTTCGGCTGGGATGATGTACCGCAAGGGCCGGTATTGCCGAGCTTAGCGAACGAAGCCGGGGCATCAGTTCGAAACGGAAGCGGTCTCAGGAGTTGCCGCCGGGATGAGGGTTGTGCCGGCTCCGGCGAGACGGAAGCCTCTGGAGAGGGTTTAGATGGGGGGATTTCTGTAATTTTCTCCATTTTATGAAGCGGTGGAGGTAGAGGCGGTGGCGGAGGAGGGGGAGGAGGGGGCGGAGGCGGTGGCGGTGGCGGTGGCTGAACGAACGGCCGTGGCGCCGCAGATGAGATCGCGTGCTTGACGTCGGACGGGGCCGAGCTAGGAAGAAGCATTCGCGGCGAAGACCGCCGTGACCGAGGCCCGGAATCCATGCTTAGGACCAGCACGTCCTTTCCAGCCGAACCGGCCCCCGGGAGGCTCCACCGAGAGGCGGTGCTGCTAGGGCTCTCAGACGTCACCGACCGCCGGGGGGTATAGAACCCATCTTCGTCGGATGAAACCCCTGCAGGCGGCGCAGAGACCCGCCGGGCTAGCGGCGGCAACGGCTGGAGCTCCGGGCTCGGATGACGCACCTCCAGCACCCTCTCCGAGCTGAGCTTCCGGTACGGCGATCCGTTCACCTCATCGTTGGCCACCCTCCGGCTCGACGGATCCATCGTCCCGAGATACAAAAACTCCGGCGCGGCGGTGGACCTATCGGCTCCCTGTTGATCAGCATTCCCCCCGATAAGCTTCGTCGATTCCGGAGGGGCTCGGCCCCTACGGCGATAGAGGAAAAACCCCGAGACCAATAGCAAGGCCAATGCTGTGATTCCGATGAAGACGCCGACGGCGACCTTGGCGGTAGGGGAGTGCTGAGCGACGGGGCGAGAGGAGGCGGATACGTTGGCGGCGGTCGGGGTCTGGAAGGAGGCGGGGTCTGGAGGGGGGTTGGGAAAGAAGTTGCCCGGAGTGGAGTCCGGGGAGAGCGGCGGTACGTCGGCGCTGGAGTCAGCGGCGGGTGGAGGGGGCGGCGCGGTCCAATCAATGGGGAAGAGGGGCTCGTGGAGGAGCCGGCGGTGACCACCGTCCGATGAGGGATGGACAGTGGAGACGAGAGCGAGCCCGAGGACGATGATGACGTGGCAATTCATCGTCGCGTTGGGCATTGTTGGTAGTTTGATCTCTCTCTCTCCCCCACTGAATGACTCGAAGAACACTAAAAGAGCAGTGGTGACGTCATCAAGCCGCCATTTTTCTACTCGAAGGTTTGCCACGTGTCCAAAGATTATTCTTTAAATATTATATATATAATAATAAAGTAATATTTAATAGATAATTGTTTAAGCTTAATAATTGGTCGCTGAACAGTCTAAACTATTTTTTTTTTTAGTTTTAAAATTGAAACAAAAAAATTGTCTTATATAATTTGGAGACAAAAATATATTTATATGTATCAAAATAAAAATTTAACTGTAATCGAGGGACTAATTCGGACATTCACGTGTACGGACGGGTGAGATCGAGTGGGGGAGAGGAACGTACGGTGGAGATAAGGGGAGATGATGAGGTGGGGCCCAGGAATAGAGACAAGTGTTGGGCCGGGTTCTTTACTTGAGTGGGAGGGATGGGGTCACGTGACACACGTGGCGTTGGAGAATTTTGGATTTGCTTTACATCGTGCTTTGCTTTTTTTTTTTTTTTCCTTTTTAAAATTTTCTCTTTTTATTTATTTATGTTTATTTATGATCGCACGTAAAGCATCGCTAAAGTAGATCGGGTTGGGAGGGTGTTCGTTAGAAGCTTATTTTTAAATTTTTTTTTAAAAATTAATATTTAATATAATACTCCATTTAATGGCCATTTTTAAAAAGTATGGTAAAAATAAATAAAATTTTAATATTTTTTTAATTAAAAAAAATTAGAATCGTTGAACGAGTGGTAGAAAACATAAGAGAGATGTTGAAATGTGTCGGTGATAAGATAACCAAATGGTCTCCTTTGGTTGGTTCAGTGAGTGTTCACTTGATCTTTCACTGATTAATTAAAATTATATAACAATAATAGTAATCATGGATTATTAAGAATTAGTATGTTGACTCTTTAGAAAACAATAAAATTATCTTCAGTTTATTTAATTTTACATTTTTAAAATTTTTATTAAAAATGAAAAAAAAAGTACTTACAGCAAATCAAACCCCAAATCCCAGGATACAGGTGTTTATTGAGCATGCTATACATATGTGCATACTTTTATTTTTCATTACATTGTCAAAATATATTTATGACAGTATCAAAACAACAAATTTTAAAATATGAAATTCATGATCACTCCAATTTGGTGCCTATATGAAACAATAATATAATTTTTCAAAATATAAAACTTAAAATACACTATATAGATGAATATTGCACTTAAGCTAAATAAGAAACCTACCAAACTTCCATTCCAACAACTATATATATATATGCATATATAGCACACATATACACATAAAAATTACAGAGATTTACAAGATTTGGTAATTTTATTCACAATGTTTTTAAAAAAAGGTTTCTAATCATAATTCATCATTGTTATTGGCTCTAAATAAAACTTTGCAAGGCTTTTAACTTGCTACATTATTTGCGTTACAAACATGAAGAAGTCTCACTAATCAAAATTTGGAACTTCAAATTATCACATTGCATGGAAACTTGAAAGAATTCAAAGTTGCACTTTTCCAAGTGATCCGGATATACAAAGTTGCATGCATGCATGCATGTATATACTTTCAGGATTCCTACTTCCATGTTTTTGTAAGTGATGCTGCAAGTGTGTATATATATTTCTGAAAGATGAAAGAAAATTAAACTTCTTTCTCATGAAGCTTTCAACAGAACCATGCCCACAAACTTTTTCTTTCTCTCTGTAACAAGTGAAAGGTCTAGCTCATTCAGTTCAAAGAGTGCATGATTTTAAAAGACAAAGATATGTATGCATATATATATATATATATGCATGGTGGATGATAGGGTTTGAGAACAAAAAGTATCATTTGTGTATTATAAAGACCAACAAGTGATTTTCTTTATCATGACATATTGAGCTTAAAGTGATATAAGTTCAAGGAAAAGCTTCATAATGGCCCACATATACTTTCATGCAAGAAAAGAAGGAAAAGAGAAGTGGCAGAAGCTTATTAAAGATGACAATGTTGATGTTGTAGTTATCATGAAGATGAAAAAGAACAGACAACAAGAACAAGGAAAGCTTTTTTTTTTTTTTATGAGATTAATTAATTACTTCTTGCTTTATATATATATATATATATAACAAGAGTCATGTACACTAACAACATTGGGTCCCTAGTTTAAGCTCTAACCCGAAAAACCACACATAAAATCACAAGTGTATTAAAATATTAATTTCATGTCTTTGCATGTCTGTAATTTTTTTTAATGGTGAATAAATCAACTATTTGTAAAAAAACAAGGAAAAGTACAGTTGTGTTATATCTTTGAGTTGATGGTGTTGAAATTTGGAAGTTTATTGAGTGATTTAGAATAACATCATTTATGGACATGATGGAGTTTAAAATAAATGTTAATTTTATAAACTCTTATTGTTGTTAGCAAACAATGAATAAATAAATTAAGAATATTTCTTAATTTTTACCTCAATACTTTTGAGACTTTGGTGCAGAGAGGTGAAATTAAACAGTAGAAGTGCATATTATAATATATATATATATATATATCAATATATTATCATAAATATAATTTGGAATTTTTTTCATTCTTGTTTATATTTTTATAATGAATATTCTAGCTATTATCTGAATCTTTTATATATGATATAAATAATTATAACAATTTCTCTCAATATATATTTTACAAAAATAATCTTGTTGATTTTAATCAAAGATATATATTATATATGTTTGGAAATGTTTGATTATTCCCATTACAATCAATAATTCATCAACAAAATTATATTTGTTCCATTGGAAAAAGTAGATAATCATTTGTTTTTGATTCACATTGCTACCCAAAATCACTTTCATGAACGAGATAATTACATAATCATGTTAAATTATCATTTCTTCAAAATTATAAGAAAATATTTGGAACCAAAAAAATTAACTATTAATTATCAAATACAAAAAATATATATATCACCAGACGACGAACAAAGTGTACAACAACAATAACATCACAAGTATATATATATATATATATATATATATATATATATATATATATATGAAAGTTACGGGTTTCCAGCATTAAAAAAATGCCTAATTTGACTCATTTCATACCAATCTTATAGATCTTATAATTAGAAAAATGGTTTATATATTGAATTTTAAATAATAAATAATCATAAATATTATAAACATATCACACATAGGATGTTTCTCCTCCTTTATTAAAAAATGTTGGATTATTTAATAAATCTTTTCATACATAATCTAAATTAAATTTTTACTGCCAAAACTGATTAAAGTGGTTGGTGACACTACTAGCATGGATCTCTCATTTAACGTGAGGGGTGGTGAAAGTTCAAATTCTTATTGGAAAGAAATAGCTCACACATGATTTTGCACACTCCACTCATGTGCACCCATGACATGAGAATGCTTTCGAGGCAATAACTCACGTGCACACATCCATTGACAGACACGTTCGATGCAAGTAATTAACACACGTGATAGAGATACTAACATGAGTTTTCCTTTTTTGTTAGTGGAGCTCCTTGACAGGTGTGTTTCGATGCAAGTAACACACATGATAGAAATACTAACATGAGTTTTTTGTTTTTGTTAATGCACACTCTTTGACAGGTGCGTTCGATGCAAGTGACATACGTGATAGAGATATTGACATGAGTTTCTTACTTTTGTTTAAAAAAAAATCCTAAATATTACTGTTTTGTTATTTTTTAAATAAGAAAGAAGCAAAAGAGATGAGACTTTGCCCCCAAAAAAAAAACTCTTTTTAATATAAAAAAAGGAAAATGTTAAAATACTTTTGAGATACATGAGTGCATTTTTTTTTTTGTTTTTTTGTTGAGAAAAAACAGACGTGCTTGATATGGATGGGAATAGCACAAATCAAGGAAAATTTTTTGGAAATAAGACAAATCTAGTGACATCCGCCCAATAATTAAGGGCATACCAGTCCTTAAATTTAGCTGTGATAAACTTCCATCATGCATGCATACAAAGAAAAATATAACTTCTTTTATAACTCTTTCTTTTTTTCTACTTTTTCTGAAATTTCTTTTCACACACACACACACATATATCTCTATCAAGCATTCCCAAATAAGAATTTTTGGAACTAAAGATTAAACTTTGGTTATAATGGAGGAGTTTGTAGTTTATGGATCCAATTAAGTTTATTTCTCTTTAATTCATCAATCTGATAATCAATTGGTTTAATTGATTTGGGAGTGATTTTGATTGCAACTATTATGGTTTTGTAAACCTTCGTACCAAAACCAAAAGTTCTAATTTGATTTCAAATAGTTTGATTCTGGCAAATCAAATTATTAATGTCAAAACTTCTTTCTTATATTATATATATGTCAAATAATTTTTATTGAAAAACTTAAAAATTGACTTAGAACTGGTAATTTGATTCTTAATTCAATTTTAGTTCTCATTTCTAACTTGTAAGAACTTAGTTAGTCAAGAAATTAAGGGAGAGAGAGAGAGTTCTAAAGCTAGCTTAACTATATAGAGTAAAGGAATTCATTAAACCAATGAATAGATTCACATTGATGATTGATCTTGTTGATTTATTCACACAAGTTGGTCAACAAAGGAAGGCTTGCATTGTAATTAATAGGATAAGGTATTCAATCATTCCACTTCATTACTTTAATTTGGTCAAGGTTCATTGCACAAAAGTCAACATGAAACTTCTTGTTGGCCACCTTGACTTTATAAAATGTTTATATATTTTCTTGAATAACAATAAGATTTATTTTAGGGAGATTTAATTGAGAATGTAATTGAGATCTAAGATGTTAAAAATTAAGAATATATATATATATATACACACACACTCATCATTCAATATATAAGTTTGATTAATTATCACATGATCATGTGATAATAAAAAATTAATCTATTAAATTATAGAAAAAAAAAGAAAATAACAAGTATATCTCTGTGTTACCCCAAACTTATTCAAAATTATTCGATAAAACTTTATATATGTGTGAAATTAAATTACAAAAGCTTTTAGTGCAATTTAATCAAACATCACTTTAAAAGATTAAATCTAGTTGGCCAATTTTTTGACATTTTTGTATTTCCTTTTTCTTTTGAAAGTGATTATTTATTTTTTATTTATGTCCATGTTATTTGTTTGTAGTTTTTGACTTTGGTGATTATTTAATGGTTTTAAAAAAATCTCAAATTAAGTAGAATGCTTTGAGAAGGAAAGTTAACCAACAAGAAAAAGCATTTAATAGAAATAGTTGTCATAACATAAGGAGTAGCTTAAATCATTATGAATATATATATATATAAGAAAGGTTCAATGCTCATTAATTTAATGGAGATTGGTAGTTGAATAATAAGTGACTTGCAAGTGATAGTTTTGCTTGCATTGATTTCCAATATTATTCATCTTGAACTATATATCAAATTCAAAACAATTTAAAAAATATATATACTAGAACTTAATTTCCTAAACTTGATTATAATTAATCTTAGATTAAATAATTTGAAAACAAAATATATTAGTGAATAAGCAAAGCAAGCTAGTTAGAAGACTTGAACAGACTAATGGAAATTAATTCATTGTTATCCTTTATAATAGTAGTTGTATGAGAGTAACAACTCAATCTGATACTAATAAAGTGATTAATAATTTCATTTCTTTAAGTCAACTTAATCTTTCATATAATTATATCATCATTATATATATTATTCTCATCTAAATTATCACCAAACTTAATCATTTTGATTAATAGTTACAAGTAATTAAAGCTTTATTTGCCACTTATTATACATAAAGAAATTTCCACCAATTAAGTTTATCCAAACATATAACAAAACATCCATGCATGAAGAACTCATTCATGAAATCATAACGACCAAGCTTGCATTGATTAATTCATTAAGTTATTCAAGTCTTATTTGCTACAAATTAATACATAGACAAAACTACCACAAATATTACAAACATATATAAAACAAACACATGATATATATGTATATATATAGAAATATTTCCATGCATGTAGGGCACTAAAGATATCAAGAACTCATCTTGTTATCTTCTTTAGGGTTTTCACTCAAGCTCAAAAGCAGTGAGCGGAAAACTATCAGAGAGGCCGGTGCCGGTCTTGAAGGTGAGTTTTCCCGACGAAGGGTCCTCGATGTACATATCGATGACAGAGAGCCAAAGAAGAAGCTCTCTGGTCTTAACTCCGGTGATCTTTGTCATTTTCCCCTTTTCGACAAAGGCGGTGACCTCGGTGGCGTAGGACACCAATTGTTTGATCTTCTTGAAGTTGTGCTCCTTCTTCTTCTTTTGAATTACCCAAATGAAGCCGGAGGAACGGTTATAACCAAACTCTTCAATGTCATCCAAAGGGAAAAGACCGTTGGGGAGACCGAGCTCGGTGAGCATCTCGGAGATCTTTTTCTTGCAGACGGCGTCACCGTGGTGGAGCTCGGCGCCTTCGCGGTGGCTTTCGATGGCTTGGGAGGCCATTGCTTTGTGGAGATGGATTAGAGAAGAGAAGAATGGATTAGGGTTTGATGAGAGAGTGAGGGGGAGAGGGAGGAGTACATATAGAGAAGGTCTTGAGAGATTGGAATGGAGATCAATGGAGTTATGGAGAGGAAGAGCATTGACTTTGAATGAATGAGTGTTTTGGTTCAGGTTTGGTTTTTTTCAAACTGAACCGGGTTTGTTTTAAAATATATAATTTGTATATATATATATATTGATTTGGTTTTTTTCTTTCTATGTGTGTGTGCTTATGAAGTGAATATTTGACCACTAAATTTTGATTTATATCTTTTTTTATTAATTTTTTATACATGATGTTTTTAATTGTGTGAGTGGTGTGCTTATACTAGTTGATATTATGTATAAAGTTTTATTTTTGGCAATAATAATTTTGCCATTTTTTTTATTATCACCATGGTATGTTTTTCTCTGTTCCCCTTCCCCCCTTTTATTTATTTGTAGTAAAAAAAGAACTAAAAACAAATACAAAATTGTTAAAATGATATAAATTTTTTGATAATATTGCTTCTATTAAAACCAATTTTGACACGAATTTTCAAGATTTACATATATATATATATACATATCACTAAAGAAATAATTTATAGAATCCGCTAAATAAAATTTCAAAAACTGTTTCTTATTCCAATGAATTTTGAGAATTTAATATGAGAAATTTGCATTTTCTATAATTTATTTATATGATAAAATAAATATGGTTCAAGCCGGACATGGGTTTAGTTAAACCAATGAACCGGGTCAAAAGAGGCTGTGGTCTTTGCCAGCAAAGACCGGAAACCAAGCAACACGGTCAACTCTTATTGGAAAAATTTTTGTCAAAATGTCGCCATCTTGAATCGGTCCAATTCAATAAAGATAATAATTAAAAACCAAAAAAATTATTAAAAAATGGTGCTTGCCGCTTCTAGATTCCTTATATACAAGAATTAATTATTTCCCAATTTATACCACTGTTTCGTTATAACATTAAGCAAAAATTAACTTGAGCTTTTATCTATCAAATTTTCCGTATCCCTAGAAAATTATTATGCTTTTCAAATTATTTATTTTCCCTCAAAATGAACATCCATGCTTAACTTGTTTGGAATAATTTGATATTAAATTTGAAGAACATGACTAAGAGGAGATGCAACAGCATACTGACTATTATATACTTCTTTGTCAAAGCCAATGAATTGATATGCTAACAGTTTTTGGATCAACTTGCATTTGGATCCCCCATGAGGATGTTTCGCAAGTGGTGAGAGTGCATGTTTGAGACCGGTGAGCACAAACTGTGGGTGGTCTCAATATCCACATGTGCACACGCTGTTTAGTTTAGTGAACCTATTAAACATTTCACTACTCTTGACAAAAAAAAAAACGTTGAATCGATAAATCATCTCTTCATTTATAGCTTGTTTGTGAGTCTGTGACAAATTTGAAATCACTGTACATTTTTTTTTTGTCAAGAGGAGCAAAATTTTTAATGAACTCACTAAACTAAGACAGGGCGTGCGCAAACCTCGATTGCGCCCGTGAGGCCCACGCACACTTGGACATTAGGACCACCCACAATTGTCGACGTGGATCCAAGCCACTTAAGCTTATATTCCCAAGTTGGGAAATGTGGGACTTTTTAATTACAGTCGGAATATATATAGCTTCAAAAAAAACTTTCGAATTTTCAAACAACAAAATTGTTCATTTTATGTGTTGTTCAAGAAGATTGATAAACTTAATTACGGGGAGGGATAGATAATTTTATCTAACATTAATTTTAATTAGAAAAAGAAAGATATGAAATTTTTGATACGTAGGGGGAAAAAAAGAAAATAAAAATAGTCTCTTATTTTTAGAGATAATTTTGGCGCAAATTGATAGGGCTAGTGTAAATGAATATACACTTAAAAAAAATTCCATTATTTCCATGTTCATCTCAAGATTTTAACTTTTAGATTTAATTAGAAAAAAAAAGAGCATAATAAATAAATAACATAAGATAAGATATCTGCGGATGACGCGGTATATTAATGCTCATATTTTAGCTTTAAAAATATTATCAAAACTTTGCATTTATTATAAATTTTAAATTATAATAAATACTGGAATTTTCTTTCAAAACATACTCAATTTTTGGGACATTAAATAGAAAATTACAGATAATTTAAGGTGCACACAAAACACACTAGAAATGAAAATATAATAAATAGATCACAATGTAAATGCACATATTCAGAAAATAAAACAAAAAAAAATTAAAAAAAAAAATGGCTACAAGCCAATTTACAATCTCAAACCATAAAACCATAAAATCAAAACAACAGTTTCATCCCATGAACTTCTACAAACTCTTTTTCCTAAGTAAAATAGCTGATTGAGAGCTGCTCAAAAGAAATAAAATCTTAGCAGCAAACAATACCATGCCTTCGGCAAGCATTCGAATTCGTTAGATCTATCAGGTCCTAAATCAAACATTATAAGATCAGTGTAATTGATGCTTAGCATTCTTCGCATGACCGATGAATCAATTTTCTCATTTCGATCCCACGGGAATCAACTTGATCACAGCAGCGACAGGCATGCCGAGAAACCCGATGAAGATGCTGAAGAACCACTGCAGAAATGATAGTGGAGTGGTGTTTGCAAACTCGCCGAGGAACTGAATTATTATGAACTGGAAGAGCACCGTGCAGGCAAGAACGGTGACAAATACGTAGTTCTTAAACATGCCGTGGAACACATTAATCTTCTCCATCTCCCTCGAGCTGATCTCATTAAACACCTGAAGTGAAAAAATTATGCATATGAAGTGTGAGCTTAAACATCTTGAATTGTAAATTAGAGAGATATTAAAATCGAGCTTACTTGGCAAAAGACGAATGAATTGAAAATAAGTGTATTCAGTTTGAGGTCGGCAATAGGGCCCTCGAGGCGGAAGAGATCTTTCCCTTCGGTTTGGAGATACCATATCACTACAAACTGATAGAAAGATTGTCCTAAGATGTTTCTCCACATCACATTGCTGATGAAATTTCCTGTCCTTCCGACCGGAGTCCTTTTCATTAGATCGTCGGTAGGTGGCTCAGTAGCCAACGCAAGAGCCCCGAGTGTATCCATTATCATGTTCACCCACAGCAACTGAACAGCAGTGAGCGGAGCGCTCCCTAAAGCATTAAGAAATGAATCAGCGACGAAAATCATGAGAATTAACTTGTTTGTCTGCAATTATAAGGTGTGAGTACTCACCGGTCAAGCAGGCCGAAGAGAAATTAACGATTAGAGCAACCACATTAACAGTCAGTTGAAACTGTACAAATTTCTGAATGTTTATGTACACAGAACGTCCCCATTTGGCCACTGTTACAATTGTTGAAAAATTGTCGTCGAGAATTATTACATCGGCACTCTCTTTTGCTACCTGCACAAAACAAATAATGATGAGCAATTGATTTACTAAACGATTTAGACCATTATATTTTGAAAAGAGAAAAGTTTACCTCTGTGCCGGCTATACCCATTGCGAGACCGATATCTGCCTCATGGAGCGCTGGAGCATCGTTCGTGCCATCGCCAGTCACAGCAACAACTTCATTGAGCATGGTGCGGAGGTGTTTTACCAATGTATGCTTATCTAACGGTGATGAGCGAGCCATTACCTGATGAACAAATACATAAGCAAGTCGATGACGCAGTTAATTGGAGGAAAACCACAAGGTGAAAAATAAGTACCTGAATTTTTGGAATCAAATCATTCAGTTCTTCGAGACTCTTCTCTCTAAATTCTGGACCTTCTATGGCAATACCACCATCAGTAAGAATGCCACATTCCCGGGCAATGGCCTTTGCAGTGTTTATATTGTCCCCAGTAACCATCCTCACAGTAATCCCAGCTGATCTACATATCGCAACGGACTCCTTGACACCAGGCCGGACAGGATCTTTGATGCCGACAATTCCAATACAAGTATATCCTTTAACAGGAATTTGTTCCTCATCTGAGAAACCATTTTCCATTTCCATATAGGCAAGGCAGAGTGTTCGAAGAGCTTCACTAGCAAAGCTGTCAATTGTCTTGTTGAGATGACTGACCATTGCTTCATCAAGGGGTACAACATTGCCTTCGTGATCTAAAACCTTGTCACAGGCAGCTAAAATTAATTCGGCAGCACCTTTGCAGTGCCCACGGCAACCTCCTTCTGGAAGTTGCAGTACCACTCCCATTCTCTTCTTTACAGAATTGAAAGGTTCGACTTTAAGAAGCTTGCATTCTTGACGAACTGCCAGAAAATTTCCACCAATCGACAAACCAAACTCCAACAAGGCAGTCTCAGTAGGTGTTCCCAAAATTTCCCGTTTACCATCTTGGTTAATCACAACTTCTCCACCAGTGTTATTAAATATTGATTGGAGAAGAGTCTTAACTACAATGTCTGGAAGTTGCGAGCACATGCTAACAGCAGCCTCGGAGTCGGAAAGATCTTTGATGTTCCCACAGATGCAAGCTTTGACAACGGTCATGTGGTTGGTAGTCAGTGTTCCAGTTTTATCACTGCAAATGGATGTCGATGAACCCATAGTCTCACAGGCAGCAAGGTGCCGAACCAAAGCTTTATCGTTCATCATCTTCTTCATTGCAAAGGCAAGGCTCAGCGTCACAGCCAAAGGCAGACCTTCGGGAACAGCAACAACAACTATTGTAACTGCAACAGCGAAGTACTCCAGTAACTCCAACGCATCATCACCGGACCATGTCAGATATGCACCGTCGTGATACTTTCTGCTAATTAGTCCCTGGGCAAGCACTGCAAATGTCACCACCGCAAAGAACAAACCGATTTTACCGATGATAGTTGCAACTCCATTAAGTTTAACTTGCAAAGGTGTTTCATCATCGCCTCCTTCACTAAGGGTGGCCATCAGCTTTCCCCATTGAGTCCTCATGCCAACAGTGGTTATCAGCATCTTACAAGATCCATCTTGAACTTTAGTTCCGGATAAAAGAAATGGATTCTCAATATTCACCATAACCGGCTCGCTTTCGCCTGTTAGACTGGATTCATTGATTAGCAGAGAAAATCCTGAAACAAACAGCCCATCGGCAGGAACTTGATCCCCAATCGCAAGATGCACGATATCACCCGGAAGAAGTTCATATATCGAAAGCTTCTGCCTAAAACCATTCCTAGTAACTTGGATGGATATTTTCTTCTTCTCTTTATCCAAATCCTTGAACTGTAAAGATTGCCGGTAATCACTAGTTGCGGTGACAAACACAACAAGAAGAATACTGGCAACAATCCCAAGGCCATCATGAGCCCCTTTTGGCCATCCTTCCATGGCAATGCCGACAACCAGAGAAACAAAAGCACATACAGCAAGAATCATCAAGGTCATGTCTTGAAGTGCTTCCCATACAAACACCCAAAAGCTTCGAACTTGGCTTTCAGCAAATTTATTTATGCCAAAAATCTCTTGCCTGGGTTTTAAACTGTCCCCAGAGCCAACAAGGCCATCGGTTGTCGATGTAGAAAGTTTCTTTGCAATACCATCCACACCACCATGCAATTTCAATTTTTTCACATCATGGCCTTCAACTATTGATCCTAGTTCATCAGCGCATATTTCAAAACCTGCTGCTTTGACTTCTTCAGGTACTTTATACTCGCTTCGTAGAGCAAGACCTGAAGACAACGGAAAATGACAGCATGAACACGAAAATCCAAAATATAAGTACAATAAAATTTGAAAAGAAACAAAATCGAATAACTTGCCATGAATAAATTGAAGTGCGGCTTTTGAGACAAGTACAGCAACTCGTAATTTTTCCTGAAGAGGCAGCACAATTGAAATGAACAGATGTTGATAGAAGCACCAAATATTTGGTGAACAGAGAGGAGAATCAAAGCTTGTGCAATAATCATCACTATTGTGTCCAAAGGTACATGCAATCTCATTAGCAAAGTTGGAGTAGAAAAGCACCTTGAAGTTCAGAAGTTGGATTTGGAGTTTGAAAAATGTGTAAACTTTCAAAAACACATTTGTGAATGACCATCATCAACAAATAAAGAATTTGTGCGCTCTATTCAAATTTCTAAGTGCATCAATGCAGATAGTCATTGATTCCTTGATATGTGTAGTTATAAAAGCCGAACATGCTTCAATCACTTTCAAAAGTTCACAGAAATATATTCAAAAGAAGAGAATAAAAGAACCTGCCAAAAATTAGCATGCAAAGAAGCCAAACTCACAAACAATTCAAACCATGCAGACAAAACCCCATGAATGGTTATCCACAAAAAATCCATGTTTAACATCATATAATCACCATCATGTCATTGCTCAAGCATTTCTAAGTAAACATTATCTAACAACATTAGAACTTGTTTATTTTTTTCACAAATAATAACTAATTCTCATGGAAACACATTACTGCATTCCATCAGGAAACTCCAAAATCTCAGATCCTAAGCACTAATACAATCTCCAAGCCTTAATCAATGCCTCAATTGTGCTTAATTGTCACAAAATTCAGATCCACGAGATCAAAGCACACCACATTCAAAACAAACAGGAAAAACATTTAAGAGCAAGACCTGATTGGTTCTCTTCATGGCAGCGGCCTCCGAACGCTTGGAGAGGTTGGCAGTGAATCGGAACCTTCTCTTCGGGTTCTTGACCACACTGCAGAGCCTCCGCCATCGTTGCAGTGCTTCATCAGACGAGTTCTTTGACTTCACTCCGCCAAAATTTTGGTTCAGATAGTTCTCCATTCCTCCTCAAAATCAAAACAGTTTGCCAAATCCAAACTTTCCCTCTGATCCCCCACAAAAACCCCCCAAAAGAAGCAGAACTCAAACTCTCAATCCTAAACAACACATGCACTAACAGATTGAAAGATCCAAACTCTCCTTTAAAACTACAATCAAATCCCAAAGATTGCCCACCCTGAGAGATCCAAAATTTCTCTTTTATACCCGCCAAAGATCCCAATCATCAAGAAAACACAGGAAACCAACACAAGTACAAGATCCAAACTTTAATAATCCCACCACCGCTACGAAAATGCATGAAATCAATGGAGCACACGCATACGGACGCAAACAAGAAGCAAGATCCAAACTTTCCTTCGTATCCTCAACGCACAAAACTAAAACGCGTGGAAACTGAAGCAAAGGTGGCTCTTTTCCAACGGAGAAACATCCATGCAGATGGGTTGAAGGAGTAATAAGAAGCAGAATGAATCGGATCCGAGAAAAGATGAAGGCGGGGTCGCAAGGAGAGCTTGGAACGAGGAAAGAGGGCGGAAAAAGAGGGGTCAAATGTCTAACAAGGAGAGGACATGTACTCAAAGATTGCGAGAGAGAGAGAGAGATCAGAACATGAGCTTTGATGAAGCTGTGGCCCTTTGTGGGAGGGCAGGTGGAATTTTGCTTTGCAAATGGCGAAGGATTGGTGTTGTTTGTTTTGTTGACCTGCTTTTTAGTACTGTTTTTGAGTCTCTTTGAGGGGGAGCTTCATGTTACCTTCCTCTGTCCTTCTCCTTGGATTGTTTTATATATATATATATGTGTTTTATACTTTTTAATACTCGTTTCTTAGGGGATGAATTGTAATTATTAAATATAAATTCAATAACTCTCATAAGTAGCCATAAATTTTAAATTTAGAGAAGTCTTTAAATAGTGGATCATATATATATATATATATATGAATTTAAATTATTCAAGTAAATAGATTATTGTTTACTAAGAATATTGATTGAAAGTCATTAAATAATGATGTGGTTGTTATTATTTATATAAATACTGAATAAAATGCTATATATCTTTTTTACTATTTTGTACTGTTTGATATTGTTTATCTCACTGTGTCTAACAGTTGAATATGAATCCAATGACTATTGTAATATCTCTATATTTAAAATTTAATGACATCCATAGATGATATATATATATATATATTGACATAAAATTTATTCTTGTGTATAAAAACATGAGTTATGAGAGATTTATTTATTATTATGTTCTTAATACTTTAATAGGGCAAAAACAAAAAACATAAAACATTAAAATTGATCCCAAAAATAATATATATATATATCATTAAAATCAACCAAATATTTGAAAGAAATTTTATATAAACAAATTTTATTTTATCAAAAGCGGAAGCACTATTAAGGGGAGCTAGTCAAAGTAAAAAAGATTCGGAGTGGTTTTTGGTCCTCTCAAAAGTTTTTAACTAAAAATAAATATCATAAAAATCAAATTGATATAAATAATTGTATAATATTATACATTCATCCAAAAAATACATGATAAAAAAAATTTATTATCATGGGATTATGGTTCATGATCATCATTGTCCTGTGTGTTAATCCATTTCATATAATAAATTTTTAAAAAATTATTAAAATTTTTAATTAGTGTATAACTCTAGGTTTATGTTTTTTGACTGCTCTTGTCTTCTTTGTAAAAAAAACCCCCAAAATTTTCTTTTTTGAAAAAAAACCAAACCAAATCACCTCATGAATTGACTGTGCAGTGCAAAACGTCATTTTTTTATTTTATTTATATTTTGGCTCATAATATTTTGTGAAAAAATATGAATACCATTGTCAATTGTGTTAAAAGTATGATAATAATAATAATAATAATAATAATAATAATAATAATAATAATATATCAGATTATTGAAGCTTAAAACGAAAATGATGAAAATCTTTTTTTAAAAAAAAACAAAGAAAGAAAGAAAGAACAACATCCTTCCCTTCAAGAATCAATAAAGCTCCTAAAGCAAAATTATTCATCTGGGCATTGGGCCAGGCTTTCATATGAGTAAGGTTCAAGACAAGTATTGGGCTTTAATAAAAGTAAATCTCTAGACATGTATTGGGCCCATTTCTCCAGGCTAGCCCAGTAACTTTTTCATATATTTATGTTACAAATTATTAGTGTTTTTCTCCTTTATATATATTTACCCCTTGTTTTTTTTTTTGTCTTCTACATTACCTTGTCATTGCCTATTGCTGATATAAAAATATGACATAATTGAACATATATGTTTTTAATATTAATTATTGTTTGGTTAGTTTCTAAATGAGTAATTTTTGCAGGATTTTTTGTTTTCATGGCAAACTTCGTCAATTCTCCGAATTAATCTTATCCTTGTAAAGATATAATCGGAAAAAAAAACAAAAGATAAAAAAAAAATAAAAAATAATAATTTAGTATTATGGTAGAAAATGTTAAAATAAGGTGTTAGTATTCTCTTCATTTGACATTCATCAAATTTCCTATCTGTATTTTTAAATAGGTACAAAAAAAAAATACAGAGTTACGTAAATCTCCTTCACTAAAATTATAACTCAAAGTGCTAATCAAATTAATTTATATGACTTCATAAAACATCTCACACACCTTCTTAGGTGCATAATGTGAAGTTTCATGAGTGTAGTGATGCTCCATGCATTACCCTAAAAAATAATAAAAAAATTTTTTTTTAAAAATGTTGCTTTTATCCAAAACATGCCTCAAAAGCCAACCCTAACGTTCATTTCATGGTGGCTCTTTTCATGTCATGTTTATTTGTTTATAAAAAACATATCTTATATAAAACAATAGATAAATCCATAGTAGATATTAAGATACTTATTAAATATATATATTTATTTTAAATATACTTAATAGTTATTAATATTCAAGCGCTTAGAAAAGCACCTCCTTTCATTTTTGAACTTGCAAATAAAACATAAAAAAAACTTAGTCTTTAATTTTTCATGCTTAGAACTTTCAAAAGCTGTGACTCATCATCTCTCATAACATATATATATATATATATATATATAAGAAAGGGATCATAAATGTCTGTTGACCTATTTAGTATTTGATCTTTTATGTAAAATATTTATTTGAAAAAAAAAACCCGAAATTGAAGCTTAGTAACTCAATCAAAGTGAGAATATAGATGTTGGTTGAGTTTACCCATTTCTTATGTACATTCCTAACTTCTTTTAAATAAAGACGTTTATCACCTATTTATCAAAATATATATATAAGAGATATAAATGTCTCTTGACCTATTTAGTATTGAAACTTTTGTATAAAATATACTGGTTTCAAAAAGTTCATAAAATTAAACTCTAAAACTCATGCAAAGTGTAAAGTATAGATCCTTGTTTTGTTTGTTCATTTCCCTGTGCATTCCTAACTTCTTTTTTTTTTTTTTTAAATAGGCACCTTTGTCACCTATCCATTAAAAAAAATAATAAAAAATAAGACCTGAGAGTGAAGCATTTGCATGGTTAGGAGAGAGAAGTCCATTTCATTAGGGTTTGACAGCATTATTATCTTCATGAAGAGCACAAAATTAAAACATATAAATGGATTGAAAGGGAAAGAGAGGTTGGCCCCATTAAGATCACAAATCAATCCAAATCTCATGATAGGTTTGCCGATTGAAATTGTTTTTTTTTTTTAATGAGATGTTTCATCAACGGATAAGTCTGTGGAGTTAAAAGGATTTTTTTTTTTTTTTTTTTTTTTTTTTGGGGGTTGGTGGTTGAAGAAAACTTTTTATTTGATCTTTACTAAAGTTTGAATTTATTAATATTAAAAAAAATAATTATTTTAAGGTTAAGTTTATTTTTGAAAATAATATTATATGCTGATTGATAATATTATTTTCTTGATTTTAATTATTATTAAATATTGTTTACAAGATGTTATAAAATGTTTAGCTAGAGAATAGCAGTCATATATATGATTATTATTATAGAAACTTGAAAACTAATTTACATTGTTAAATTATAATATTGCAAACACTTGTTAAGTGTATATACAATATATTATTTAAATAAAACATATTTATTTATTAGAGATTAATCCTCTATAACATCCTGAAGTTTTCTCAACAATTAAAACATATAAATCAAGAAAATATTTAATATAAAAGAAAGTAGAATTGGCCTATTTTGTTTTTAACTAATTTTTATTTTTCAAAAATAAAGGGTCTTTAGATGATGATAATGATCTAAACCAGCACTTATCTTATCCATGGGTTGATAGCCAATAGGAAAAAGGGGTACATTGTACTCCTAAGAGTGACCAACACTACACTACACTCTCCAATAAGAAATAAGAATTAGAGCAAAGTCAAATATATATATATATATATATCTTCTTGATAAGATTAAGCATGGCCCCATGGCAAACAAGATTCTCATCACCAACTTCAATCCAAATAGAAAAAAGAGAAAACTAGTGAGAAGGGGCATATAAAAACAAAGCAAAGAGAGAGACAAATGAATGAAGAACTTGTGGTGCAAGTGATTAAAAATCACCATTAATTATATGTACAAAATAGTGCTTATTATATTTGTATATATTCAAGAAAGTCATGCAACACCAAACGGCAAAATGAAGGAGAGTTTTGTATATCAAAGAATATTAATTTATAACTTGTATTGAGTTGAGCATTTTGGTGCTAACATTTTATATATACATAATTTTTATCTTTTGTTTGTTTTTGTTTTTGATATAATGCATAAACCATAATTATTAAAAAAAAAAATTGTATTTCAGAAAAGTAAGAGTAACGATAACAACATATGTACAAACAACAAATAGAGATAACAGATGCACAATAAAAAAAATAAAAATTAGTAGTTAAGTAAAGAAATAGATGATATAGATAATTTTTATAGGAAACAAAACAAAGTTGTTGTAATAGTTATTTTTGAAGATTATGGATAAGTTCTTTTTTTTCTTTTTTAATCAAGAGCATAACTAAAAATAGAGAAAATAATAAAACAAATTACTCACATAAAATTTTTTTGGTATTACAAGAACCTCATCTAATTGTTGAATGTTGTACCGAGTATAGTTAGATATTTTTGATTATATAACTCTGGTGGTAGACGCAGGTGTAGGTATATTACAGAATCTCATAAATTCTTTGTGTTTTTGTTTTTTTAAAAAAATATTTTTTTCCCGATTCTCTATTTTTCAATATCATATAAAATAAATAAATTTTTATCAAAACTAAACTAAATAACAAAATCTTTGAAGAAACTCAAGTTCTCAAATAATCATCAAGTCAAATAATTTCCTTGTCACTATATTTATTTTTCATCTTAATGAGTTAATTTGAGCGAATTAAAAGTGGACATTTTTATGGCCACAAATAAATATAATTATAAATAAATAAATAAATAAATAAATAAAATATATAGTGGAGAGGGGTGGTGGATGGGAATGGAGATGATTAGATTAGGTGGATGCGGCAATAAGGTGGAGGAGGGGGAGGGACCCACAAGAAAAGAAGCACTTGCTAGAAGATGTATGGAAAGTGGGTTTGTTTGCACTAGTGAATCAGATTCTCTTTATTAAACATTATCCACTTCCTACTCAACCTTTGTGGCCCTCCTCCTTCCTCACTTGATTTCAAAAGTGATTTTGATAAAAAATAAAAATAATAATAAAAAAAAATAATGATGGAGTGAGACTTAAAAATGCCTCTTTGTTTCACTGAAGTCAAAACTGAAGTGATTGAAACAGGGAATTTAACTCCACTTTTAATTATTTGGTTCACGGAAATCCATCTTGAAGTGGTGAAATCACTACTTCCCAATCCCCCCACTTCCCCATATGATTTCGGTCTGAAAATCTCCGAAGCCACCACTTCGATGTTTGAGTTCCGTACACGCGCTTTTCACGTGAGGCATTAGGGTTACCTTCTGGAAGTCGGCAGAGTCTTCTTGCAGAATTCATTCTAGGGTTCCTTGGTCGTCGCTTCCCCACATCTTTATCAGCGACCCTCCATTCTGAAAGAAGCCCAGCTCGTCTCGGCCTCCTCACTTGCATTTCCACTCCTTCTCCTGTGGCGAAGGCCACCACTTCGGTGATTATATCCCCACTTCGGTGTTACCAAACGTCAAAAAGTGATTAAGTGGGATTTTTCATATGCCTACTTCAATCATTCAAACATAAAAAATGCTCTCGGAAGTTCTGTTTTCAGCAGAACTAAATGTACTGAAGTGGATAGTTCCAACTGAACTGTTCACTTCTACCGAAATGCCTCTACTACTTTGACAGTTAACTTCCGAACCAAATGAGCCTTGCATTGCACTCATAAAAAAAAATATATATATAGAATATTACTCATGTTAATTATCTTCAGTTAGGAAATTCTGTGAATCTTTCCTGATTCTTCATTTGTATTTCATTTTAACTTTTTGTTAATTTCTTTGGAACCTTTGTGGCCCTCCTTTTCTAGACTTGATTTCAAAAGTTTTCTTCATAAAAACCATGCCTTGCATTGCACTCACAAAAAAATTATCGAATATTACTCATGTTAATTATCTTCAGTTACAACACATTTGTTGCGTTTGAGATAAGAAACGATAAATAGTTTATACATACTCCACTGTTCTTGAAGATCGGAATCTCCAATTTTTTTTATATTTATTTTAAGTATTCATTGATTTCACTGAAAATTGTTTCGCATCTTTATTTATTTATTTATTTATCTGAAAATCATTGGAATAATATATATATATATATATGTGACAGATGTATAATTTTAGATAAAGTTAATTAACTGTTTACCCACAACATAATACTCCTATTTACTTTTTAAGGTTAAAATTTAATTAAAAATTTCAATTTTAGTAAAAAGTATATTTTGATTACAAAATTCTTGTAAAGATTTGTAAACTAGTGTGATGTTTACATACATAGTTATTATCATTTCACATTTATTTCAATTGGTATTTATAACCAAAAATCGGAATAAAAAAATTCAGGAATTGCAAGAGAAATTCATCATTTGTAATCATCACAGCTTAGAAAAGCAGAATGGATAAACATTAATGTCTTTAAAACCTGAAATAAAATTTATTTCTTTGTTGTATATATTAAAATGAATAATAAATCATATTTATTAATATAAAACAAAATTTTCACTTTCATTATATATATATATATATATATGGCAGGTTCTTTAATATAAATCTATGGATGTTTATTATTAGCTGTCCATTTTAATCTAACGGTGATAGAGCCCTTCCATAGTAGGTTTCTTATCACTAATTCCTAATTTTAAGGAGAAATAGAGATATGGGCATTGGTAACAAGGACATTTAATAACCATTAGATGATAATCTAACAGTTGGTAAAAAGATATCTTTAGAATTGATTTTTAAAAAATAAATTTTCTATATATATATATATATATATATATATATTATTAGGTGATAATTTTTTTTTTTCAAGATTTTTGCAAAGTATGTTTTTGCATATATTCCCCTCAAAGAAGTGAATGGCAAATTTACTTTATATATGGAAGAGTCAAAAAGTTAATGATAGTTCAACTACATCCAATGGAAAAGATTGTGAATTTTTATTGTCTAATGAGAGAATGGAATGACTTTTTATTGGTTGAAAGAGACCACTATTATTGCCTCTATTGATCATGCCTAGGGACCAATTTGAAAAAAAAAAAAAAAAAAAAAAAAAGAACACTAAAAAAGAATCCCACATTTTGGTATATTGCTTCTCATGTCATGTCTTCTTTTGCCTAATGACCTTCTCTAACTTTTTTGAATTTTTTACTTTTTAAAAGAATATGGTTAAAGTTATTCTAAAAGGTAATAAAAATAAATAAATTGGCAAACTACTTTTAGTCCGGTGGCAGTAGCTAACTACGTAAGGCTTAGTTTATGAGATTTTTGTTGATGGTGGTGCATGGGCGGGCCTGACTTAAGTTATGTATTGGCTGAACTGGTGTTTGTCATTCCGTCTAATGAGGCTGAGGTACCTTTCATTGATTCCCATGCGCATGTCTCTGACTGTATATGAAACTGTTATATTCATTAAAAAAATGGGATAAAAATTAATATTTTTAAATAAATATTAATAGATTGGTTGATTAATTACTAAATCAAGACCAGTTATTTAAGATTTACCTTCTAAACTAGCGTTTAGGGGTGCCAATGTTGTGAATTTCGTCTAACTTCAACTTTAAAGCTATAAAAAATTTTGAGAAAGTTTGACTTAATTTTTTTTTTTCCAAGAATATAATATTTTATATAGTAATGTTCTATGTATTTATATTATATATTATAAATATGAGAAATTTAAAATATATTTATATATTTTGAGTTAATTAGCAGAGTTTGATAGAGATTGTTTTCTCACTTATGAATATTTGGATGAATTGACAACTTTATTAATGTTAAAACATTCATGTTTTACCTTCTAATTTTTTTAAATCTTCACTGACTTAAATTAATAGTTTTTTAAAAACTTTTAACTTAAAACTAATAGGTTAAAAAAGTTAAAGTCAACTGGAACTAAATTATTGAGAATCTTAGATCTTTAATCATATTGAATTGTTAAACTGATTGAGGACTCCTATAAAAAAAAAAAAATTTATTTCATGTCCATAGATATATATATATATCAGATCCTATTTTATTTTAAAACAGTAACACATGATAATATCTTAATCTATTAAGTGGGCCTCTTCTCTTATTGACTCATAATATACATTAATACATATTATTTAAAAAATGATAGAAAAATGCAAAAATATTGACAAATAGTACATACTTAAGCTATATCTTATTTTGAGTTACATTTTAGCACTCTTCGTCATAATAAAAATTAGGTCAAATGTGAAATTGTAACAAAAAATTTTTTTTTAATTGTTTTTATTAAATAATATATTACATAATAACAAAAAAAGAAAGCCCGATGCTCTAGGCACTGGACTTAGTGGCTTGTATCTCGAACCGACAATGATATATATATAACTCAATCGGTTCTATTATAAGTGTTTGTTCCTAGAAGTTTTTCCATATCTTAGATTATTTGTAGGGTGTTTATTTCTAATGTTTAAATTTAATATTATCAATCTATTTCAATACATTGCTCTCTACCACTATTTTTTTAAATGTACAACCTTCATGGATGAAGGCCAAAGTTCTCTTGGTTTATGGGCACAGATTCTTTAAATAGGATGTTCGTTTCAGAGAGTATATGAAATTAAATCCTAAAATTCACACAATGTGAGAATATAACTATATTGAGATATTAATTTTACATCTATATACATCCCTGACTTAATTTCTTTAATTAAATGAGAGCACTTGTTATTTAAAAAAATATAATGAATAGGAAAAAGGAAAAATAAGCTAAATATTTATGAAATTTTTAATTTTAACTATTTTTTATTTTTAGAGAAATAATTAAAATGGACACTTCTAATGTAAGAGTATATATATATATATATATTGCATTATCTTTTATCACCAAAGGAATAGACATCATATAACATAAGTACAATGTGAATGATGTGTGTCATTTGTCTAATGATCCAATGAGCATCCTAGAAGATGGGAATCAAGCTAACATATTCAATGAACCAATGAAAAAGTAATGCCACTAAGGGCCTAAGGCAGTAATCTTGTCATCAATCACTAACCCACCCAGTACCAATGAGTTAATTAATAACTCCAAGGCATCAAATCCTACAAGCAATTATTTCTCATATGATGATCCACACATCATTCTTTACAAAATGATATAAATATAAAATAAAAATGGCATAATTTTTACTAGGATAAATTATTTAAATAGTTATGTAATTATTTGGGAGCTTCTACTTAAATCAATGAATTATAAAAATTTCAATCGGGTATCTTAATTTTAGATTCACATTCAATTGAATCACTTATACTCATGTTATTAATGGAAGGTTGTTGTAGTATAACGAGTCACACAACATATCTCACATCATATTTTCTCTCTTTTTCATGCCCAAGATTTTAACTTGTACTGGAAATCGAGTTTACCGTTAATTATATACTATCAAACCTTTAATTATATTAACAAATGGAAATCTCATCACATTATTATGTTATGCGATGAGCAATAGCTGATATGGCATAAGTTGTATAATGTGGCATGCCAAGTCAATCTCTTGTTAACGTCATTAGTGTGAATGACTTAATTAAACGTTCATCTACAATTACAGTTTCCAAATTAAAAATTTTTTATAATTAAGTGACTCAAATAGGAGTAGCCAAATAATTGGGTGACAATTTAAAATAATTTAACAGTTTTTTATTAATAATTTTTATTATTCAATTTATTAAGTTATTTGTTCATGTGAATCAATTGTAAGGCTAAGTTATGTCATTAAATTATTTTAGGGGGAAAAATATTACATTTGAGTCAAAAAAATGAAATTATACTCAACATGTTCATATTTTATTTGTTAATGTGAATCAATAATAACTATAATTAAATTGGAAAATATTATATTTGATAAATAAAATAGGGACACTTGCAATCAATAATAGGACTATGTTAACTTTTTCAACTTATAGATACTAAACTAGACAATTTATAAAAATAAAAAAAAAGGTCCTTTAAACTACATATCTTCTCATTATTGTTCATTGCTCTTGAGAAAATACGGCATCAAAAGGAGGTACATAGATAGGGACTTTTTTGTCTGTTTATGTTTCACATGCGCTAATAGGAATAAGGATAAGTCATTCTATTTTTTTTTTTTTTTCAAATATCGCATATAAAAAGAAAATTTGCTTAATATATAATAAAAATAAACCAAAAGAGTGTATTGATTTAATTTTATTCATTGAAAATGTTGCCATATCCTGAATCTATGAATAAGTATTGGATTTTTTTTCCATTAATTCTCCTTTGTCAAAAATCTTATAATCAATTAAAAATTTTCATAGACCCACTTTATAGAATAAAAATTTAAGATTAAAAATCTTTTAAATAAAATTTTATCTAAAATTAACAGTAATATTCCTTTTAAGATTCATCCACCAAGCAATCACCAACCGCAAACTAGCACTTTATTTTTTTTTTTATACATTTAAAAAGAGGAATCTATGAAATTTCACAATTAGTCCCTAAGCATATTCAAGTATCCGAACACACAGAAAAAAAAAACAGTATTAAAAAAAATTTAGTCTATAAACAACAAAAATTTTTAATTCAATTAAAATATAAGAAATAAACTAGACTTTATCCAAAAACCCATAAAAATATATTTATATAATTAGAAACCATTGCAATATTTTTTAAAATTAACCAATAAACCAATACAAACCATCACTATTGCCCCATTATGAAAATATTAGTGTGAAACATTCAAAATGTAGCTCATGTTCCATATTTTACGTTTTATTCCAGACTTAGGGCCGTTTGTTTCACCGAAGTGGGCACCGAAATGGTCGAAGTGAACACTTCCACCCATTTCAGTGTGTTTGTTTCATTTATTTGAATCCGGAAGTGAGATGTGACAACTTCTGAGTTCCACCACTTCGGTGTCTGACTTCAGCTGGAAAAGTTCCGAAGTCACCACTTCAGCCCACTTTGCAATATTTTTTAATGATAAATAGAATAATTATTACCATGGTAATAAAATAATTAAATAACTACTCTCACTAATTAATAATTAAGCATGATATATTAACCTATTTAATTTAATTTAATAACATGGTATTAAATTAATTATGTGATGCGCAAAGTTTTTAATTTAATAAATAAATTATTTATTACCATCGTAATAAAGTAATTAAATCATTTAATTAAATCATATGATTTAATTAAATAAATGTAAAAAACATGAAAGGACAACTTTATCCCCTCACCGAAGTGGTGATCATATCCACACTTCAGCCATCCAAACACAGGAAGTGGTATCCGAAGTCCAGTTTTCAGCTTAACCAAACACACTAAAATGGATAGTTTCAGCTGAACTGTTCATTTCTACTGAAATGTCACTTCCAGACTTCCACCACTTCGACAATTCACTTCCGAACCAAATCACCTCTTATATACACACTTCTCATAGTGCTTGTTGTAATTATAAATATATAAAAAACTAATATAAAACTTTTTGGAAAGAAAGAGATAAAATATATATTATTTATCTAGGTAAATACATAACTATTTTTTTATACAAATATTATACAAAATATCATATAGTTTTTTATTATATGCATTATTTAATATCGTTTAATACTGTTTGTCATTGTGCTAACATGAACTGCAACATTTTAAGATAAATTAAAATAATTATTATAAAAGTTTCTAAATTATATATATATATATTATATATATACCCAATCAAAAGAGAGCCTCATATAGGCATTTCATCAAACACCTTGGTTGCAATGGTGGGGGGCCATGCCAACACCACCAGCAGCACCCATGGCCGCACCTTCAAGCTTCTCGAGATCCTCAACGTCCGGGTCGTTGGCAATGGCGACCGCATCCTCGTCCTGTCCCATGGATTCGGAACCGACCAATCCGCATGGCAACGCATCCTCCCCTTCCTCACCCGCGACTACAAGGTCATTCTCTACGACCTCGTCTGCGCCGGCAGCGTCAACCCCGACCACTTCCACTTCGACCGCTACACCACCCTCGACGCCTTCGTCGACGATCTCCTCGCCATCCTTGACGCTCTCCGCATCCATCGCTGCGCCTTTATTGGCCACTCCTTCTCCGCCATGATCGGGATCCTCGCCGCCATCCGCCGCCCTGAACTATTCTCTAAGCTCATCCTCGTCGGCGCCTCCCCAAGGTGCTTGCTTTTTTTTTCACAAAAAAGAAAAAGAAAAAAAATAGAGAAGCTGGTGATTTTCATTCAAGCAATATAACAAACACCTTGTGTGCATCTCCAGGTTCCTCAACGACGGAGACTATCACGGGGGATTCGAGAGGGAGGAGATCGAGAGAGTACTGGCGGCGATGAAGGCGAACTACGAGGCGTGGGCGATGGGGTTCGCACCGCTGGCTGTGGGTTCCGACGTGCCGGCGGCGGTGCGGGAGTTCAGCCGGACGTTGTTCAACATGAGGCCGGACATCTCGTTGTTCGTCTCGCGCACGGTGTTCAACAGCGACCTGCGCGGCGTGCTGGGGCTGGTATGCACGCCGTGCGTCATCGTGCAGACGGCCAGGGACGTGTCGGTGCCGATGTCGGTGGCGGCTTATCTCCGGGACCATCTCGGTGGCCGGACCACCGTCGAGATCCTCCCGACCGAGGGGCATCTCCCGCACCTAAGCGCTCCGCAGCTGCTTGGCCCCGTGCTGCGCCGGGCTGTAGCGCGGTGACTCACCGGGGGTGATGACAGTCGATCAGCTTGGCTGATGACACGTGGACAATAAGATGTGGACTCCGTGGTGATAATCGCGAGGTGATGTGGTCCATCATCCATGCGCGATGTGACCATCCCCTCGTCCACGTGGAAGTCACGTGATGCCGACTTTGTCTTTATCTTCTTCTTTTTTTTTTTTTTTTTTAAATGAATATAATAAACAGGGCAGGTGGAGACTCTTTTGTATTTATCGTGATATTTTTTGCATATATATATATATATATATATATATATATATATTTTTGTGATCTCGAAGAATTTATTTGGTTATATATAAATATAAGAAATATTGTTATGGTTTTGGATTTTGGTGAGTGATGGAGATGGCTGACCAAATGAGTTACTCTTGTTGTTGAGTTTGAATTTTTTAAATGCCGTATGAGGATAGACCACTAGATAATTGGTCCCTAGTTTGCCGGTTCGGTGAGATGACAGTGATGGAAGTTTGGAAATTTTAGTGATAACTATGAATTATTATGGTAAAATTCAAATTTAAGGTCTTTCTAATTATATTATATGCATTGTTTTGTGAGGTTGCTATTATTTATACATAAAGTAAAACCGAAGAATATGTGATTGAAACAAAAGTATTCTAACATGAAAATCAAATTAAAATATATGATAATCCATATTTATAATAACTGCACATTTTGCTCATTAATAAATTTATATTTATAAATTACAACTATTGGTATATACATAGTAAAATTATAATAGAATTTTATCAAATGAGTTAATAGTATATTTAATTTTGCTTATCTATTTATTTTGAAAAATCTATGTTTAAGGTTTTTAAGTTTTACTTATTTATAATCAACCCATAACCTGAACCACCTCAGCCCGAGTTATGGGCCCAGCCCATTAAAGCCCACTTTCAAAAGCTGGCACGTGCCAATGCTCTTTCGCACGAGCTATTCCCCGTGGCGTTGCGGGCCAATAAAGATCGAAGCCCTAGCGAAAGACGACTGCCGAAAGAGCTCGCGCTGCTGGTCGGAGAGGTCGAGGAGGCGCCCATGTCTCGCCGGGAACGGGAGCGCGATGGCCGGGATTCTTATAACAAGAGCTTCCATCCGAGGTCTGAGAGGGAACACAGGTCTGATAGGGATTCAAGGCCGTATAGAGGATCCAGGTTGTCTTTCCATTTCTTTGGCATTGGTTTGGTGCTTGTTTATCTCTCTGTTTTCTGAATGCTCTCTAGAATTTTGATAATTTTACTTGTTGAATGATGTTTTGTATTTGTTTTTATTGGGCATTGTGTTATACCTAGATGGTGCAATTTGAAGTTGGATTTCAGGATTTCATATGTTCAAGTTCACGGACTCTCCGTTGTTTGATTGCTTGTTTAATGTTAAGTCCTTTGATTTTTCGATGAATTTACCTGTTGAAAAGATACATAATGTTTTTATAGAATTGTGTTATCTAGTGGGTGCTATTTGAAGTAGGATTTGAGGATATCATCTGTGAAAGTTCTTGGACTCTCCGTTCTGAACCACTTTAGACAGGGGGCATCATGAATATATATAATGCTGAATAGTTTTAAGGCATTATTTGTTGTCAAAGTTCTATTTTGTTCTGTGGCGAATGCGTGTAGCATCTAGAGGAGCTTGACTTCCGCATTTTGTGGCAAATATGAAATTCAAAAATGGTTTTGTGGCAATTGTTATTTCCTGGTTGAAATCATGTTGATTGAAGTATATGTGCAGATATCCATGAGGAAATACAGTTCCTTTGCCTTAGGAGCACCTGTAAACTACGAGTGTCATCTGTGCTATTATGAGCTTCTTGCACATGTATGTCAGGATCCCAAAGAAAATCATATAGTTAAGAAGCTTGTTTCTCATGAAACACAAAGGAAAGCAGTTGTCACTCTAGAAGAATAGTATTTCATTCACAATCAAATTGCTTGGGGATATACAATCACGAGTAACACAAAATATAGAATAAATGAACTTGAAGATTTATGTGGGAAACCCCAAAATCAGGGAATTTCAGTACCTTTGGGAGAGATTTATATAGGAGATAACCTTAACACAATTCAGGTTCACAGCAACAATAATGCCATATACTGTTTACAGTTGCTGACAGCAAACGTTAATGATGTTCAAGGGAAGATAAAGGCGTCTCCTTTTGTTTTCGGTTCTTAGGTAAAATCTGGAGCTGCTTTCAAATTCCTCAAGAAAAGGCAAGCAGTTTTTTATCATAACTTTCCAGAATGAAGTGAACATTAACCTCCTATTTAGTTGCCCAAAAGCACCTTACTGCTTGCGCATTCAGGCTCTTCACCAATCCATGGTGTTTAGTGTTCTTACGTCTTCTCTTCTTTATTGCAACCCTCTCCACCAATCCATGATGTGAACAACTCTTCTTGTCCTTCACTGCAACCCTCCTTAAAAGATTACTTCTTATGCCATGAATTTTGCTGAACTTTTTAGAAGACATTCATTGCACTGGAAATTCAAATTCAGAGCTAACTCATATGAACTCTTATAAGGGACAAAGAACCACCTTTCTGCATAGCCAGTCTTTTATTTAACTTGTCAATTAGACACAAGTTTTCTTTCTTATTTAATTCTGGTTTAGAAAAGATAGGTTTAAAAGCATATCCAATTTACAATTTCAAGCGCATTCTGTGTTTTCCTTAGTTTTCTATCAATTTATGCTGATTGTTGCCAATTAACTCTTATCTGTAGTTCCCTAATAGGTCATTGAACAGGGTGATCTTCCAAGGAATGAGTTCTTTGATTGGTGATAATATAAATAAGATGCCAGTTTTCTAAATGAAGATTTATAATCGTATGAGATCGCTTTTTTTTCGGCGCAAACAGTATTCAAATCAAACTTGTTCTTCTTGAATCCTCAAGCTTTGGGAATTTTAAGGGGAATTCAAATCAACATAATCATATCCTTGTCTATCTTAAACACATAATTTACCTCGTTTTTGTGTTTGTATAACTTCTGCGGGATATTTGGACAATGCAAAGCACTCCAAACTTCATCTATTGAATCATTTGACCATAAACACCTGTCCAGAGCTCTCAAAAAGTCTACAATAAGAAGAGTCTAACATTGTGAATCTGTTTTATATACTTCCATGTGTTCTGGGAATAATTGGAGTTTCGTTTTTGCAATTTAAGTTTAAAAGGTATTTATATCCTGGAAATTTCAACAAAATATGGCATTTTTTCAATAACATTTTCTGTATACTTTAACTGTTCAGTCCAAAGAGAGTCAGAAGAGATGGCAAACCAGCAATGGAGAGAATACATGCCAGCAATAGCAATTTGGAGACTATAAGCTTGACTGATCCGGATCTAAAGCGGCATAGACGGTTGAAAGATCCTTTGCCACTTGAGGATCCAGCAACTGAGAAAAAGGTAGAGCCTGGAAATATGAAAAAGGTATCAGATAAAAATGTCGAGGGACTATCTGACGGCAACAAAAGTCTGTCTGACCCAGCAGAAATACCGCGATCTAGGGGCTATTTTGAGGTTTGAAATCTTTCCTGATATGCTTCTATGAAGCTATTACATATCTGAAATGATATCATGTCTTCTTAGCAGGGTCAAGTGTGGCCTATATATGCATGTTTCTCTTTTGTTCTTTAATCTCTTTATGATATTTGACTTGGCTGTTGCCATGCATCTGAACTGGTTTTAACCCTTATGACCTATGATGAATGTAGTCATTAGTTTTAACACTTACCTTTCTTCCAGGCTCACTACTTTTTAAGTGTGGATGGCCTTCATCCGACACTTACATGCTGCTTGTTCAGATTGTTTCTTTGCTTCAGCTAATGCCCTTAAAACATTGTAATGGTAGCTGATGATATACGGTGTTACATTGCATTAACTATCATTATTCATTGCGTGGAAATTATTATTGTTCCCCTGATGTAGCGGGATTCTTGTTTGGACCCATACTTGAAGTGCCTCAATGAATATAACAATCTTGGGCTGCCTATGAATGTATGTACAGCACGATGAGCGTGGCAGTGCTGGACATGCTGGCCGAAGCTTTATCCATAAAGCTACTGGTGATCCCTCGATATCAACTTCACACCGTTATGTATATAAAACACCCTTTGCCAATGATTCTTGTTTTTACACATTTCAGATCATGGAAGGCGGAGTGAATGGAAGGAGCAACCAGTGGAAAGGGCTAGAGACACCCAAGACACACAGAGGAAAGATGAGAAAGCTCCGTCTCGTGCAGATGATAAAAGTGTTTGGAGGCACGATGGGTTCTACGAATTGGAGACAGATGCACCACCTGCCAGGAAAAGACCTGCATTTAGAGAGAAGAAAATGCCTGTAGAAACTGAGCCAGCTGCAGCTCAGATGAGTAAGCAGCCAGCACTAGATACTGCAATTAAAGAAGAAAAAGGTCATTGCCCTCATGGACTCGGCAAACCGGGGAGACCTTATCCAAGAGTTGATGAAAGATATGCCAAGAGAGGGGATGGGTCTTATTATAGAGAACAAAGGCCTGGATATCAGTCAAGATGGGATAGATATGCTGGTGGTGGTGGTGGTGGTGGCATGAGAGGAAGAGATCGGTTCAATGGACGATATGCAGAGAGAAGAATGCAACATCCACGCGATGTTCAGCCGGAGAAATGGAAGCATGATCTGTTTGATGAGGCAAATACGAGCCCCGGTCAGAAGAACGAAGAGGAGCAAATTGCCAAGGTCGAAGCGCTCTTGTTGTTGTAGTATTTACTAGATGAAGGTTTATGGTTGCTGCTTAATATGCTTTGATTGGCCCTGATGTTTTCTTGTTCCAAAGTTCTAAACATTCGGTTTTTAAACTTTGAGTTTTGTTTCTACTTGGTTGTCAGTGAAAAGCAACTTATCTCAGCAGAGTGTTTACTGTTTGAGTGATTCTCCATAGACCTTTTTTTGTTTTATTAAGAAGTATCACCTTGTGAGCATGCTTTGTGTAAATTATCTGATAATTTCATGAGGAAAGTAGTTTTTGGTCCATTTCTTCTGCTAAACGGTGAATTTGATTCATATGTACGGCTGTGGTAGTGATGTGGTTGTATATGATAATAATTAGTTCTCGTCTCAATTTATTTACTCGTTGCGTAACCTGCATAACTATGTTACCATTTATATTCTCATCTTTTTCAAATTATTTTTTTTAAAATTAATTATTATGAATAAAAAATAAATATGATTTTATTGCAGAGAAAACAGCGGTGAAGGGTGTGTGTTGCCTCATGCCAAATTGACCTTAAATCTCGTAAAATATATAAGATCTCTCCAATGAGGGAGGGTATGTATTTCTCCAAAAAAAAAAAAAAAAAAAAAATAAATAATAATAATAATATAAAATAAAAATATCAGCCACATCTCTCTAAAAAATACCTTAAAAAGTGCACGGGTGATAAAGTTATCTATTATTTTTAAAATTTCAATTATTTTAATTTGAAAATCCTTATACAACATGCTCCTTGATGTTTTACCAGAAAACCCTCTATGTAAAGCATAAATTTTATTAAAATTTTAGAATTTTGCAAAAAAAAAAGAAAAGGATCCCATTGCTTACAATTTATGGTTAATTTGAAACAAAACCCCCTTATAATTGGATGTCCTCCATCAAAAATCCTTCCAATAATCTTTCAATTTTTTTTAATAAATCACACTTCTATTTTTTTGTAAAAAATCATTCAAATGAGGAGCTTGAAATGAGCATTGGACTTGATTGCAAGAAAACCAAATTTGCAAGGGATTTCTAAATGTTTTGAATTAAGACAAATCATAAGGACTTATTCAAAATTTAGCACTATATAATGCAGCACTGCTGCGCAGCCTCGAAGCTCTCCTCCTTTTCCGGCAATGGCGATCCACTCGGTTTTCGATGCTGGAGCTCTGAAAGCTGAGCTCGAGAGCGCCGCCATCAGCCCTAGCTTCATCCCCGCCATCTGGAAGTACTCCCTTCCGCCCTTCTTTCCTTCTCTCCTTCTCTCCCTCTCTATCTCTCTGGGCCTTTCGATCTAGACTCTTGAGCTTTGTGTTTTCTGAGATGATTTGTAGGTATGTGATTCAGAACCCGGAATGCGATCTCGATGACATCCCGTCGCTGCCCTCCAAATTGTATCCCATTCTCCGATCCAAGTTCAGGGCCATGACCACGATCGTCACGTCGACCTCGGATTCCAAGGATCGGGTCACTACTAAGCTCCTCATCCGGATTCAGGTTTATCTTCCTCTTTGTTTTGTTTTAGAATGATTTCTAAGCCTGCATGTCTGGTTTTCCTAGGGTTTTTGCTTTATGTGATTTTGAGCTTGAGTTACTTTTATTAATTTTAGTTATTTATGATTGGGACAAATGCATCATCTGGTGTTATGAATTTGTTGTGGTGTCTCGGAATTGGAATTCATTACGAAATGGTCACTGAATTTATGTGGTTTGCTTAAGATGTATGGAAATTAAGAATATGAGGTGTGATAATTTAGTCTTAGATGACGCAGTGGGCATTTGTTCTCTGGGTATTATGGAATAAAATGCTTTATTTTGTGTATGAACTGTCTGCTAATTATGTACCACTGCTACCCTACCACCATTGAAATCACGGTGCTTTCTTATCCTGTTCATTTTCTTGTTTGATGGATTGTTCTTAAATTATGGCAACAACATTTTTTTTTAATCATATATGGTTAAATCATTTTCATCATGTATATCATTATATCATAGCGTAAGTACACTGAATGATGAGGGTGACTTCCAGTTTCTGTTCCTGTACTGAAATAAAATTTCTTATGCACATGCTTAATAAAAATTTTATCGTCAGAATGGCTCTTCTGTTGAAGCTGTGATTATGAGGTATGATACACGACTAGGTAAATATGATGGAAAGCCTCGTCTTGGTGGTCCAAGATCAACTTTGTGTGTCTCATCCCAGGTATTATTTGTTATGTAACATATTATTTGGTGCTTTTATTTATATGGAGGAACATCCTAAACCAAATTTACTGGAAGAAACTTCTTTTCAACTGAAAAATTAATTTTTCTTTAGCATTCTTGTATGCGATGCTCTGAATTATGTCGTCCGTCTTCAGATCATTCTATTGCTTTTTTGCAATGTTTTCTTTCAGGTTGGTTGCAAGATGGGATGCAAATTCTGCGCAACTGGGACTATGGGTTTCAAAAGCAATCTTTCATCTGGTGAAATTGTTGAACAGCTGATCCATGCAAACCGCATTTCACACATACGGAATGTTGTGTTCATGGTATATGCCAAGCGAGTGAAACTTAGGCCCTGTTGAAGTTTACTTTTGCTGAAATGGCCATTGTAAAATGTTATATGGTTTTTTTGTCATGTCAATCTGTTTATTGGCGTCTTCTTATCCTTCTTGTTAAAGTTATAGATCACAATTGACTTACAGATACCTTTTGTTAGATCAGCTATTTGTGAAGTAAAATCACCTGCTTAGAGTCTGAATTTTTTTTGTTTTAGCAAAACGGTTTGTGTAAGGCTCATACTTAGGTGCTTCATGCATTGGTTGTAATTTGTTTCTTGTGCATATAGCTCGACTATAAATCTTTTTATCTGACTCCAGTAGATGGATACTATGGCCCCTGACCCTGAGGCAAGTGCTTTGCTTTGTCAGTCATAGAACCATGTCTTTTTAACACAGCCTCATTGAATTTTGAATTTTTTTTTTAACTTTCTTTTATTAAGATATTCATGCACCTTTGTTACTATTGGATGATTTTGCTTTTTTGTCAATAGACTATGAGTTTCATATATATATATATATAAAGGCTGAGGTTGGAGGTTGTTATATTTCATGGGAAAATACAGGGAATGGGGGAGCCGTTGAACAACTACACAGCTTTAGTGGAAGCAATCCAGGCTATGTTAGGATTCCCATTTCAGCTATCAGCCAAAAGAATTACAGTTTCAACTGTACGTATTATGAACTGATAACATCATATTTATGGGAGAAGTGCATGCATCAATCATTTCTGTCTTTGGTTTTTTGCATACCATTTCCACTTTGTTTCTCAACATAATCCTTTACTATATTGCTATTGGAAATGCCTATGTCCTATACTGTTTCTTACACATAAAAATTCAGGGTAGAAAGTCATAGGTGGAAACATTCTTGTACTGCACGCGACTAGCTTCTGTGACTTCATCAGCCTGGTTTGAAATTGGGATCTATTATTTGTAGGTTGGGATCATTCATGCCATCAGCAAGCTCCATGATGACCTCCCAAATGTGAACCTTGCTGTATCATTGCATGCACCTGATCAGGACATCCGATGTCAAATTATGCCAGCAGCACGAGCATTTCCCCTTGCTAGGTTAATAGATGCAATGCAAGCTTATCAGAATAAGAGGTTATTGATGAGAACAGCACCCTTGTTCATCTTATTTATGAATATTCAATTCATCCATAAGATATTGACCATGATTTTGATAATAGTGGACAGAAGATCTTTATTGAGTATATCATGCTTGATGGAGTGAATGATCAGGAACAGCATGCTCACCAGCTTGGCAAACTACTGGAAAAGCTCAAATCGGTGAGCTGTAATATTTATGTTGTTAAAGAATTGACAACATCTGGTTTGCTAACCTATAGATATGCATTTCCTTATTATTTATGTTTTACATTTATTCCAGACAAAAATTCTCTCTCCAGTCTTTTAGGAAATGAAAGTACCTTATAATTCCGTCATGACAATGATTTTGGTGCAACTGCACCATCGGAGCGATAATTTTAGTGAAATGAGAACTTTTTTAGTTGTCACAAAAATAATATCCAAGGATCTTGCTGTTGAAATGTTATCAGAGAATGATAGCAACTTTTGAAGCATTTGATTTTCAATATGATGCTATGATCTGCTTATTTCAGATATATATATACACAGGTAACTAAAAATGCATCTAGAGCTCATCTATGCATGTTTGATCATTTGCTTTGGTTGATATCTTTGTGAGTCTTAAGAAATCCCAAAGTGGAGGATAGGCTGGGATGCTTTGACAGTAGAAAGTATTGGCATTCAGTTGATGTTCAACATTGGCCCAAGTTACGTTTTGAATGGGAATGTAGTGAGCCAGGTGAATATAATTTTTTTAAGTCTTGAATCAGTTTGCACTAACGCAATTGCTGCCATTATGATTTACGGTTCAATTTTATCTCATTAGGAAGCTTCCTGTCACAAATATCATAGATAGTAGCTAAGACATCTCCATGACTATCCAGAATATAAACTTATTGGTTCTTGTGGACTACCCATTTACTTATCACCAAACTCCTTTATTGCATATGCCGTGCATTTATAGTTCATGCTATGGTTTGTAAAATGAATTAGATGCCTGATATAAGCGTTTGAGTCAAAGCCGGATGTTGACCTCCTTTTTTCTTTTTTTTTGGGGTCTTGCTACCAATGCTATAACTATTTTTTTGTGACTAAAGCAGGTAGTCAACTTGATACCATTTAACCCAATCAGCATCACAAGTGGTTTTAAGACTAGCAGTGAGCAGAATGTCAAGAATTTCCAGAGGATTCTGAGAGGTGTCTACAATGTTAGAACAACAGTAAGACAAGAGATGGGTCAGGATATAAGTGGTGCTTGTGGCCAACTGGTTGTGAACCTGTCAGAACAGAGATCAGCAGGTGGTGCAAGTCTTTTGACTGACATTGAAGATCTCCATATTTGATCTTGCTTTATCGAGTCTTAAGCTGAATCAGAAGACTTTTCCCTGTCTTCATCATACTTATAAGCAATAGCATCTTTGGTCATAGTGGAGTAAGCAAGGTCTCAGGCTATATTTTTGTATGTTTAATTGTATAGAACCATCACTCTCTGCAGAAGTGGAGTGCAAATTTTGGTTCTGGGGATTAGCCTTGATTATGAACTTGCGTGTTCTGCATTAACCCTCAACCATGAACTTTAGAAAGGTTTTGAACAGGGCTGATATTGATGTACTGGTTGAGTTTTGCACTGAGATCTTTGTCGAAATGGACTATGTCGCGGTAAACACCACAGGTCCAAAACAGAAGTAAGGTTTTAATTTCTTGGTTGCTACATGCACAATTTCCATTGGCTTTCTTCCATTTACTGCAAATTCAGCTGCTAACAAAACTAATGGTGAATTTATGCATCTTATTGTATTACCTCAGAATCGGTCATTATTTTGTGGAACAGGTTAAGCTCAGCCCAATGAAAATATCTGGCTCTTTATGTCTCATGAGAAATGGAGCACGAATGGATCAAAACATCACAGCAACCAATGGGTCTATTCAAGGTAATGTTCCAAACATTCAACCTGACTGTACTATGTTTTTCCAGTAAATAATATGTCCATTACGCTCAATGGAGTCAGGCCATAGTAAAATAAGACTTCTTCAATGTCCTTGAGATCATGCTGCAATTTTGTATATGCTTTGATCAGCATGCGATTCATTTAAATTCTATACTATAATAACCTTCTTGTCGGTAAAGTTGACCTTCACTAATTGCTTTACATTGAATAAGGTGTAGTTCAAAATGTCTGCTTTATCTTTTAGGGCTTAGAAAATGTTTGATTTTATTTCATAATGTTATCATTTATGCAGAGAATAATACCTTGACTTTATTTTAACTGGAAAAAGTTTGATTCTACAATTGAGAACTGGCCTATTATAAGCATGCCTTTGGTCAAAGTTCTGACATTCTAGGCTTCAGATTCAGTACTGGATTTCATTAACATTTCCCATTCTATCCCATTAGACAACCAACCAATAGCCGCCCTTCAGTCTTTTGTCTTGATACACCACTTCTGACCTCGTTAAGTATTCTTAACCATCTTTGCAACACTTTGTAGAAGTAGATAGCTTAGAATACGGCTAGATACCCTCTGAATATATGAGGCGTCTGTTGATGCTTTTCTCACCATCTCATCTACTTTAATTCCTCATGATAGTCTAGAAATGCAAAAGGAACTTTTATCATCTAATATTTCATTAAATGAAAATACTTAATTAGATAACTAAATTTACTGGACAAATTGATATACTTTTATCGCACCTAACACAAAGTGGATCCCACCAGAGGCCGTAAGCTTGAAAACGACTAGTATATATCAAATCCTAATGCCAAAAAATATCAAGGAAAGTACAAATTTGCCTGATCCTCATTAGTTAGTATTTCTTTGCATGCTATGCATGGCCACACTAAATTATTATTATTTTTTTTTTGTGCCTTTGTCATGGTTTCTCTCATACTTTTCTCTCTTCCAAGTTTTAAACATTTAGTCAACAAGTCTTTGGGTCAATTGGTACTTGGGTCCCTTACGAGGACACCTCGCAAGTGGCGAGAGTTCGAATCCTTGGGGTGAAGATGCATGTCTGAAAACTATGAGCACGAACTTGGGTGGTCCCAGCGTCCACAGGCTAAATGTTTAGCGGGAGGTGTATGCGCGCATTTGTCTTAGTTTAGCGGGCCCATTAGGGGTTTCGTTTTCTTGACAAAAAAAAAGTTTTAAACATTTAAAAACTAAATGGACGGCTTCAACTTGAATCAAATTGTTTCTTATCAAACTTAGGTTAAAGAATGATGTGATTATCTTGATAATGATTTGGATTACATTATCTAAGCTGTTTTTCAAAGTCCCCGGAGACTTGTGAGAGTGACTTAAGGATAGTGGCTCATGGACTAACAATAGGCTAGGAGAGGAGAGGAGAGGAGAGAAGGAGAAGGATGTTTGAGCGTATGGTTGGTGTCTTTGTAGCATATATTTAACTATATAATAAGTAAAAATTATTAGAGATCTTAGTAGTGTCATTTCGGTTAATACAATAAAATACTAATATGAATATTTAGATATAATTATGATTTTTTTATATATTTTTTTAAAGAAATCACAGTCTAACCTAGTTTTATGTTTTCGGGTTCTGGTTTTTGAAATTTTAATTATTCACATATACTTTCTTAGTTTTAATATAGCATAAAAGAAACTGGAGAACTCCAAAACATAAAACTAAGAAAGTATATTAACATTTACTTTCTTAGTTTTAATATAGCAAAAGAAAAGCCAAAAAACGTAAGGGCATGAATAATTTAACAGATTCTTTTTGTAGCAAATCTTTAAGAAGATATGTAATGAAGAAAGGAGACAGAGACATCTTTCCTCAGGATTTTTCTGGCTCCGTAAGGGTCCCCTTCTTCATTACACCTGACATATACCACAAGTTTGTAACACTTTAGGGCTAAGTTTCACCCCACACTACCACATCATAATATCTTTTCCTCTTCTTTTATTTTTATTAAAAAAATGTGTTTTTATTTAAAAAAAGAACTCTTTTTTTTTCTTTTTCCTTTCAAGTCCTCTCCACCTGAGCAGAATCTGATTCAAAGTTTTTTCTTGGTTTGTCCTCAAGCAAACTTTATTATTCTTTTCCAGCGCTGTGGCCCAGATTTGTGGCAAATAGTTTAGTTCGGATCAAGTCAAGTCTATGATGTATTGGTTCATATTTACCTATATACAAGCTTGACCTTGCCAAGTATTTTTTTTTCCTTATTAATTTCTTGTCGTTTTTCCATTTGAAGGGTAATTAATTTTTTTCATAATGATATGATTTATTGTCTGTGCACGTTGATTTTTTCAAATGATTTATTGTACATATGATAATCTTAAGATAAGATGGGGTCTTGTACCTCTTTAGAAAAGATATAATGGTTATTATTTATGTGAGAAGCTGAATTTTCAGGAGTAAAATACTTTATTTATTATATATACACAAACACAAACTTATAACTTATTAATTTGTGGCTTCTTTTATATTTCTAAAACCAAGTATTTTGTACATGGGCCTCTTGATCATAAATAAAATTTCGGGTGATCATGGTTATAAGTTTTTTTTTTTTAAAAAATAAGTAGGTGAGTGCCAGTCTTTTTTTCATTTTTTTAATACAAAAATTTCTCAGTTTTTTGGAAATCCTCCTAAGCAATTAGAGGGCAAAGACAAAGAGTTAATCCTTCAATTCATTTATGTCTTTTCCTTATGCAAGTTGAGTTTTGATATTATATGTTCGGTAAAGATATGAATATTTTATATTAAAAATCTGGTGTCAATAAATCAAAAGTTTATTGATGTCATAAACAATATTTGATGAAAACTCCAGTATTTATCTCTCTTCAACTAAGAAATTTTATTTTTGGTATGTTATGTGTAATTAGGTGGTTTTCTTGAGTTTTGAAAAAAAAATTGTTTTTCCCTTTTTAAAAAAAAACTAGCTTTTTTATTTTTTTAAAAAAATTTTAGGGAAACCTGAGGGAGTGACCCATGCTACCCAATTTGTATTTATTTATTTACTTATTTGGAAAAGGGTAGCATTTCATTACTATCAAAGCAGTACCCTGAGCAGTCATTGAACAGATGGAGATGTGTTTTGGAACCATTAGTTGCCTTTTTATTAAATTAAGAAAAAGAAAAAAAAAAACAAGATGAAAAACGGTGCACGAGGGAGGACTTGGAAGGAAGTTTATATTCATTGAACCACAAGCTCCACAAAATGAGCAAACTGATCTTTCAATGCTTCCTCCTTTTCATTTCCATCACTCTCACAATGCCCTTTACTTTTACGTTTTGATTATGACCTACATATAAATAATAAATATTAAAAAAAAAATCAAGTGCAAGAGATATTTTTATTTTGCTTTCACTATTTTTCCTTAGCTTATACATAGCCTTAGGAATGACAGGGAAATAGGAAGCATTGACAGTCAATACTTTCCACTGATAGAATAATTAAATATAGCTGTTTAGAGTTTTGGGGAATTATTATAATTTAAAAGAAAACAATTTATCAAAAACATGATACACGAGGATTATAGAAGAGACATTAGTGGGGCAAAAAATAAATTAAGTTGACCAAAGAGGAATTTGTTTGAAGTGATGCCTAGCACTAACTAGAAGACACCATGAAGTTTTAGCTTTAAGCCCTTTTATACATCTGAGTCACTGAAGCATTACTTGTTTGTTAAATCTTTTTTTTTTTAATTTCTTTTACCAATGGGTCGCTATAGTAATGAAGCACCACTAACTCATTATAATTTAGCTTGTGTCACTTATCTCTTCATCAATGCTTCCATTAATGGCTGTTGAAATCCTGCTTGTTTTCTTAGGAATGTTGCATTGCATTGAATTTATTGAAAGTACGACCTTTTTATCCAAATTTCATCAAAATTCTAGTTTTTGCCCAACAGAACTCGTACTAAAAATAAAAAACTGGAATAAAAGAGAAATTCAATTTTTTAAAATAGATATAGGGTTTGAAACATGTTTACACCGAAGTGATTAATTCAATTTTTTTTTAAAAAAAATCTATAATAAAAAAACAGTGAAGAAAAATCAATCTTGTATTGTAATAGTCGGATCTACAGGGCAAGCTTAAAAAAGAATTTGCCTTTACTAACATCCAAACAATCAAATATCTAGAGTTTTTTTTAAAAAAGATAGTAAATCAAAGCATAAGTATGAAAAAAATTAAACAAACGAACTATTCATAGTATTTATATATATATATATCTGTAAACCAAAAGATAAGTCCTAATGTCTAGAGCAAATTCAAACAAATACTGATGTTTAAGCAACATATGACAAACAAAGTTATGTCATTCAGACTTTTGAAGTTTGAATCATGAGCTATTAGTTAACACTAACACTTCAATATTTCCTTTTTTTTTTTTTTTTCTTGTTTTTTTCTCCTTAAAGCAAACTATCCTATCTTCAAACCAAACCCACATTTTCACAACCACCCCCAAAAAAAAAAAAAAAAAAAGAAAAGAAGAAGAAGAAGAAACAAAAACCATAAAGCTTTAAAAAAGAAAAAAGAAAAAAGAAATAAGAAAAAAAAGAAAAAGTCATTTAACTCGCACTAGACATGTACACTCACTCGCGTAACCAATGTACAGTTCTGTCAAACCACACGTGTCAACTCCCCATTCGTCCTCATTCATCCAGCGCCCTTCCAGCCGCCGCTCTCGGCTGTCTCAATAGCTCTATCAGCTTCTCCGCCTGTTAATCCCCAAATTAATAACAATTAATAACTAATCAGTTAACGGAGAGCCTAATTAATTACCGGCATAGCCGTCCGTCACGGTACCGGCGAAATATGGAAGAGGAGCCGGAAGCTCTATAGAGATATATGAACAGAGAGAGAAAGAGAGAAGGGTATTTCCGACCTTTTGCTTGGCGCGTGAAGTGCCGGACTGAGAGAGCGCGACGAGCGGCGGAATGGCTCCCTCGCGGACGACAAGGGATCTGTAAGCTCCGGCGCCGGCCCCGGCACCGTTACCGGAGCCCTCGCATATCTCGAGCAACGTGGAGGTGGCGATCTCCTTCTGGCGCTGTGTGCCGATCTCGACGACCTCGACGAGCACCGGAATCCCACCCTCTTCCACCGCCGCCGCCCGGCCCACCTCCTCCGTCGCCACTCGGCCGAGCACGCACCCAGCCTTGTCCACCATCCCCCCCTCCGTCTCCGCCATCATCTCCAGCAACGGCCTCACAATCCCCGCCTCCACCGCCCGGATCTTGTTCTCTTTCATCGAGCACAGCGCGTAGAGCGCCGTCGCCGCGTCCTTCTTCGCCCTGGCCCCGCCGGATTCCAACATGGAGACGAGCGGCGGTATCGCACCGGACCGCGCGATGGCGGTCTTGAGGGCATCGGAGTAGGAGAGCCGAAGAAGCGCGCAAGCGGCGTTCTCCCGCGCTGCGGAGGACGCCGATCGTAGAGCTCGGACCAAGGGCTTGATCGCGCCCGCCGCCGCGATGAGGTCCTTGTTCTCGTCGAGGAGAGAGAGGTTAAGGATCGCCGTGACGCCATGTTCCTGCAAAAGCGGATCAGGGCTGGAGAGGAGCGACACAAGAGGCCGCACCGCACCGGCGCGCGCGATCCTCAGCCGGTTCTCCGAGCTATGCTTCGCCAGCAGCCGGATCTCCATGGCGGCGCCGCGCTGCGCCTCGACTGTAGCGGTGGTGGACTCCAGCTCAGCGATCAGCGCTCGGAGATCATCCTCCGAGTAATCACCGGCAGAGAACGGAACAAGAAACCGGAGAGCCCCGCCACCACCACCAGCGGCGGACGGCGAGAACTCACCAGAGTGATCGGAATTACAATCACTGAACGCCCCGGAGGAGTCACCGCCGGCGTCCGATAAGCTTCGCCCCATATAACGGTACGTTCCCGGGATCTCCGTTTCCATTCTCCGTTTATCCTCCGCTATAAGTCGGCAATAACTCGGCGATTAGTTTGTTACGAAACGAGCGAGTCGCGAGAAGCCCGTCGTTGGTAATAATAAAGCAAAAAAGGAGAGTGAGCGAGGGATGGAGGGATTGCTGACACGTGCCATGGGTCCGCGCCGCGTACGGTATCCGAGTGGCTTGCGCACGTGGGCGGAGCCGACGCGTGGGGATCTCGAAAAGAGAAGGCTCGCATGCTATTGTTTTTTAGGCTTCCTAAGTGGGCCTATGTGTGCCTGGACACGCGTGCGTTAGGATTCGTGCTCTTTGGGATTAGGCACCTTTTTTCTGTTTTTTTTTAGAGAGTTCGTTGAGAGACGACGCGGGTGTGTGTGACTGACTGTGTGAGTGGAGAGGTTGCTTCGCCGGTGTTCGTCGGAATGATTGGTAGTTTTCAGGCCATGTCTCCATCTTGAGCAGCAGTGTGGTGAAGTCTGAGTGTGTGGTTCTGGGTTTGGGTTGGATATCTTTGGATTTAAATGGTCTTTAGATCTAGATCCGTAGTCATATAGGACTGACCCATTGTAGGTCTTTGGCCAATGGGAGTGGTATAGAACTATTTTGAAGTTTGGAATTGTGCTGAAACTTCACTTTCATGAAGGTCACATAACATTCCTTTCAATAGGTGATGCACTGCTGCTTATAATGTTAGGTGGCTTTGATATACAGGTGCAGTAGGTTTGTCCCATTGGTTACTGGGTAAAATAAAATATTGAGATTTATAGGTGAAAGTTCATTATCAAATCTTGAACCTTGTTTTTAATGTCAGGAGAAAGTTCTTTGTTTTTTTTTTTTTAATTATGAGATAAATGAAAATTGGTGTTTTAGGTTGTTGAAGGTGTGGTTGCTTATTTGTGTAGTTGATTATTTTAATTTTTTAATTCAATTAAGGTATCACTAAAGAATGATAGATGATATGTACTTAAAGATCAAAATGAGCATATGGGCATACTTTAGAGATTAAATTGAACGTTGTCATGTGTGTATGTACAAACATATTTGTACATCGAATAAGATTTCTTTTTTAATTTATTTATAGATTGGTATTTTAGTATTTTAATTAACTAAAGAAAATAAAAAGAGATTGGTTTGAGTGATAGAGATGTAGATCGCCTAAGCGATCAAATGGTTTTTAGTTTAAATGGTAATTTATATATGTCAAAAAAGCATAATGGGAGGGAGAGTCCTATTCTTTTATAGGACTTCTAAAGCGTAGCTCTCACTTTTCCTAATGAAATAGATGAGCCAATAACCATACATAAATAAATTAACAATTTGTAAAAATCTTATATAAAACTAGAATGTGTATACAGTCTGGAAGCATTGAATAGTTTGTTTTTTATCTTTTATAGGGTTAGTCAACGAAACACTATTTCTCTATTTCTCAAGCCTGAGCAAGGGCTTGAGAGGAAGAAAAAACAAGTTTTCTAGTACTCTCAGTTAAATGAGTTGGGAGTGAAAGAATTTGGATTTCATTACTTAAAAGTCTGATGTTCTTTCTAAAATTTTTTAGATATGTGAACAACCTACTTTGATTAATGGTATGAGAAAATAGAAAAAAATGAAAAGCAGCTTGATCATTTAACCAACATCAGTATGAACTTATTACTAATTTTACATGTTTTATTTAATTATGGAACTAGTAATTCAGTTGATTCATTTTTAGCTTTTGTTTCTATCTTATGCATGCATCCATTCAAGTGATTTAGATATTTGAAAATTAATTGTCTTAGGTGAGACAAAAAAGTTTTATAATTTTTTTTTTCATTAGTTTGTCAATGGGGAATTACAAGTTTGGTTTTTATTGATAGCAATGGAATTAGGTTAATTAGTTGCCATTTTCAATATGTTGATCAGCATCTTAACCATGGATTATATTTTTGTTTGATATTTGACAAATAGATTGTTTGGTACACTAGAAACAAATTAAGCATTGATTTATGCTTCCCTTATGATCTTGCGGTGATCATTGAAGAACCGGAATTTATGGCAAGATTTTTGTCGTATTTGCATGCTTGGTCATCACTGATTCACTTAAGTGAACTATATATAATCTCAAAGATTATTTTTTTGATTATTTATTAGAAGCTATAAAAATAAGAGTTACTTGGTTACAAGTTAGCTGAGATGTGTTTAAGGATTTTTTTTTTTTTTTTTTAAATCAAAACATGGCTTAGGCTGTCTTTAGTGGTACCGATATAACAAAGCCTCTCATCTATACATAATAAAACTTTATAGAATCTAGTTAATATCAATTTTTTTTCTTGGATTGGATCTAAAACAATATTTTTTTTGGTGCTTGCTCTTCACATGGTGCTATTATTTTAACTTAATGAAACCAATTTGATTCTAAGAAGTGAATGGAGCCACAACTCACAAGGATAATAAGACAAATTTTAAGAACCTATTTGTTTTATCTATAACCTTATGAAATGTTTAGTACAATTACAACCTGATATATTTTAAAAACAATAGTTTGGATGTCATTGAGATAAATATATTATACTTTATGTGCATGCAGAGTTATTATTTTGAATATATCGGTAAAAAAAAAATATAGATTTATGAGTTATAATTTTAGATGAGTTTTTATTTAGTGGGCGCATATGAGTGAGAGATAAAACACTATTTCTGAAATAATTTCTTTAATGAAAATTTGAATCTTTGCCGATTCACATGTCATAGGAGAGATTCAAGTTAGTACCACTAACTATTTGGACCAAATAATTTTTGGGTGACATTTATTTTTTAAATCTATGCTGTGAGTTTTTTGTTTTTATCAAAATGTTCATTTTATAAAATGAACAGTTTTTATTACTATCTTTTTAAAAGCTAGCCATCATGCTAGAAGCCAAATTGGTCAATTGAGGGGTTTAGATGGCCCATATTCTTTGAAGGTTCTAAAGTCAGCGTGGCTCATTACCCACTTCTTTTGAATTCTATACCACATGTCAAACATGCCAAAATGCAAGTTGCATGCCAATGTCTCCCATTTGAAAGTCATTCATCATCTTTGAAACATTTTAGAGAGGAAGAGTGGTTAGTTAATTGACAATATGTTAAATTATAATCAAAAGGGGGAGTGATATATAATCATATGACAATGCTTACTAGTGAATATCAGAAAGATTAAGCTAATAAGAGATTTATTTTTTGAATGGATTAATATTAAAGGCTTACTTTAATTTTAATAGCAATTACAATTTTATAAGAAAACTAATACTTCCATTTATGGTCAGAAACAAATGGAACACAGCTATTATGTCAAAGTCTATGAATACCAACTATGGAAATTTCCATCCATCTAATAGAAATTTATTCACATGCGGAATTTAAGGTAGGGGTCCTCCCTTGGTGAACACTTTATATCCAACCCGCCCAACGTAAACCTACCATAAATTAATAACATTTATTTATTTCCATTATTTATAATTATTTTACACCAAACAAATAGCATGATTAAATTTAAATAAAATTTCCAAAGATACCAATCTATGACTGGTCTACATTATTACTAAAAAAAGAAAATAAATAAAAAAATTTCCTAATATTAATGAAAAACATAAAAAAAGTTGTTAACAGGACTGCGGTACATCAATCACGGTAACTTAATGATCCCATAAAATTTAATCATGTGGAGTGAGTTACTACGCGCAATCAAGTCAATAGATCATGGACCACAATTTTACAATAATAAATCTTCTGTTTTTTAAACCTAAGCGGTAAAAAAAATACAACTATTTTCAAAAAACCAAAAATAAATAATAAATAAATAATATTATTATTGTAATTTTATAATATTTGCACAATACTATACCCTAGTAGTATATAATACTAAAGATTCGAGTCCATATAATTTACCCACCATCGTCATAACTTACCACTAAACTATCTCGGGGTTATTAATCAAAACCATTTGGCGACCAAAGTTTTTGCAATCTATGTCCTAATAACAAGAACAATAAGAATAAATAAATTATATATATCCATAACTCATAATTATCCAAGCCCAATCGTCCCCCACTATATATATATATATATACCCTCCAATATCAACAAACACTTCAAAGCCTTCAGAGAGAGAGAGAGAGAGAGAGAGAGAGAGAGAGGGAGGAATGGAGGGGTTGATACCATTCGTAATACACGCGTTCAAGAAGAGCAAGGAGAGGAGCAAGTACCGTTGCTTGTCGAGGGGGAGCGGTAGCCACCGTGGCAAGACGCAGGACTGGTCGGAGGATGGCTCGTCCAAACACCGCCGCACCCAATCCGACATGCCCCCGAGAGCTATCGGATCGGGCTTCGAGTTTTCGGATCCGCATCTCCCTCCCGACCCGCTTGCCGTTTTCTCCAAGAGCTCCTCGCTTGCCAGAGCGGATCCGCAGATGTTTCGGGCTTGAATGCCTTATCGGATCCGGGTTTTCTTTGTCCTTTCTGTTTTCCTTTTTTTTGGTTGAAAAAATGTGTATTATTTTTCATTTATTTGATTAATTGTTTTAAAAATATTTATTTTAAATATTTAGCGGAAAAGTAGGACTGCATTGAACTGTATGCATTTTAATGAATTCTTTTGTGCTGATGAAAATATCAAATTTTCAAAAATGGATGCAATTTGTTTTTTCAATGTGGACTGACATTTTTAACAGTAATGTGTTTGTGGGTTTGGTGTGTATGGTTTTCATTTATTAAATAAAATGTGCACTTATTCGGTGAAGATGGTTCTAAGAAAAAAAAAAGGATAGTTTTCAGAAATCCTTTTTATACATAAAATTATTTTTTTAAAAAAAAAAAATATTTGATAAAATATTTGATAAATTGACTTGTTTTTTTCCCGGGGAGACAGTTTTTTTTTCTCATAATGAATGTTTAGAGTTATATAAACAATCAGATTTCTCGTAATAATTTTTTTTTATATAAAAATATGCCAAAATTCAAAATCACTTGTTTAACTATTTATTAGTAGATTAGTGAATTGAGAGTTGTTTGAAATTATAAAATATTTTTTTTTTAAATAATGAAATTGTTGAAACTAAGCTATCTAATTAGATGAATATACATCAATGATGCATGATATATAATGATGGTTTAGTTGGGATAAGCCAATAATTACTGAATCGACTTATTTTTAGAAAACTTGATTATTCCAGTAAATAAATTTGAGACTCAATGGTTTAAGAAATATCAAACAATAAATTTTATTTTAGGTAGAATATTTTATTTAGTCCATGTATTTGATTCAATTTGCCTATTTAGTCTCCTCATTATAATTTGACCCAAATTGGTCTCTCTATTGGTGATTTGAGGAAAATTAAGTCCAGCCTATGACGGACGTTCTCTTCTCCATTATGGATAATAATTTAATTGTTTAAAAATACCCTATTTAGTCACTGTATTTGACTCTTTTTGCCCATTTTGTCCCTCTATTGTAATTTGACTCCAATTGGTTCTTTTATTTATGATTTGAGACAAATTAGATCAAGTCCATGATAGACATTATCTTCTCCATCATGAATAATAATCTAATTGTTTAATAATATTTAAAACTTTCATAATGTCACATCAACAACATCAGACAGAGAAGATAACGTTCACGGGTTGGACCTATTTTGTCTCAAATCATCAATAAAAGGAAAAATGAGAGTCAAATTACAATGGGGACTAAAGTGGTAGACTGAGTTAAATACAATGAATAAATAGGGTATTTTATAAAACTTTCATAATACCACATCAGCAACATTAGACGGAGAAGAGAACGCCCATCACAGACTGAACCTATTTTGCCTCAAATCATCAATAGAGTGATCAATTAGAGGTAATTTTTTGGGTGGGTTACCGAACTTTGGTCGTTTTTCATTTTGGTTATCGAATTTCAATTTGTATCTTTTCAGTCACCATAGATTAATTTGGTTACTCCGGGAGGTCACTGGTGGCTTTCCGGTGTTATTTGTCCACGTGGCCGCCAAAAACTCCACGTCACTGCCTATTTCAAAGGTGACAATACAGCCATGTAAGATACTTGCCACGTCAGCTGGCAACATAGCCACGTGGAGGTCGGAGATGGCAAGGGGCAAGTCAAATGTGCGTCTGAGTTGGAGGGATGACCAGCTGATGTGGCAAGTATCCTACGTGGTTGTGTTGTCACCTTTGAAATAGGCTGTGACGTGGAGTTTCCGATAGCCACGTGGACAAATAACACTGAAAAACCCACCAGTGACCTCCCCGAGTAACCAAATCAATCTATGGTGACTGAAAAGATACAAATTGAAATTCAGTAACCAAAGTGAAAAACGACCAAAGTTCGGTAACCTACCAAAAAAATTAACCGATCAATTAGGGTCAAATTATAATGGGGGACTAAAGGGGCAGATTGAGTCAAATATATGGACTAAATAGGATATTCCACCTAAATTTTATAATTTATAATATTTAATTTTGGTTAGAATATTTCATCTATTGTTCATTTTGAAGCATGTATATAAATACATACATATTGATCTACTTGCTTAACATAACAACTAATATAATCAGACAAAATAAAAATGGATAATTTGTTTTTGTATAATACCATAATAAGTCCCTCTACTTTTCTCACTTTACGACTTTTAGTCCATCTACTCCAATTTAATCCTGAACGTCCTTCTATTTTTTAATTTGGGTCAATCAGGTCCAAACCGAAAACGGCGTCATATACCCCGTTAGTTTTATCTGACGTGGATTTTTTCTGAATATTATATTATGGTATAATATATCAGTCCCTCTATTTTTCTCACTCTATCTTTTTAGTTCCTTTATTCTGCTTTTTGAAATTTTGAAAGAAATACAAACGGATATGTAATGTCGTTTTCGGCTCGGACCTGATTGACCCAAATTAAAAAGTAGAGGGACGTTCAAGATTAAATTGGAGTAGAGGGACTAAAAGAGTAGAGTGTGAAAAATAGAGGGACTGATTAGGGTAGAGCCAAAATAAATATATTTTTGTTTAAGGAGCAAAGTATAAAAAAAAATCAGGAAATCTTTAGGCCCATAAGCAAGGCCTAGGCCCATTTAAATGATTGGGCTTTCAATCTGGCCCATGTCCAAGTTCGCGTTTCTCATGAGTTCCCTTTTCCCGTTTCCCCCGAGGCAACGGTAGATCCAAACTTCTCGGCAGCCGCCCCTATTCTCCATTCCTCTCTCTCTCTCTCGCTCGCTCGGTCGCTCGCGGTGACGATGAAGGGCCCGGGTCTCTATTCCGATATCGGGAAGAAGGCCAAAGGTAGTGAGAAACTTCCCTTTCTATGATTAAACCTAGTTTTCCTGCAATTTTTTTCCCAATTTTTGTGATTTTTGTGATATTTTTGTTCTAGATCTGCTCACGAAGGACTATAACTTTGATCACAAGTTGACAATCTCGACCCAGAGCGCCTCCGGAGTGGTATTGTGATCTATGAATCTTTTGATCGATTTATTTGTGAATTTTTTGATATTTGGGCGACGTTTTGGCAAAGTTCTGGGGAATCTTTGGGATACGAGGTGCTGGATGTTTGATTTCATCTGTAGTTTTCATTCATGTCTGGGATTTGGTGGTTTTGTTTTGATGAGCTCGTGGGATGTGAGTTTAGGTTTCGTTTCCTGGCGATTTGATTTTTAAATCAAGGGTTGTAAATTGTTTTCTGTGTGTTAAAGTACTTTATGAATTTTTGCTATTGAATTTCCATTGAAGAATTTTGCTAGCTAGCTTTCTAGAATCTCGTCGACCTCTTCTGTTTTCTTTGTTTATGATGGGAGTTTGTTGATATTAGCTAAGGGAACTATAAGGAATGATTTTATGCACTTACCCTGCAAGCATTGGAGTGATGAAATCATGAAATTCATATGAGCTGTTGAATCCATTAAGGTAGACCAAATGTTGACATATTTGTACCATGGTCTTCGACCAAGTTGCATTATCTAGTCCAAATATGATGTGGCATCCGTATTCTTTTCTCTCCTGTGTTATACTAATGCACTATTGTGAAGCCGTAATATTTTTTTTACTAGATAAATTTAGCAGAGGTTCTAAGGGGCATTGCACTGTCGACCATTATGCTTTTGTTAACGCTTGTCATATTGGTTTGGTTTCTTGTGGTTTTAAAGGAGTTAACAAGGTTGTCACAAGAGAATGGAGTTACGAATGAGGTAGAAATAATATTATTGATGCTATTTTTCTAGCAGGAGATGAGATATGACTAAGTTCCTATAGTTCCAATGAGACTTTGGTTAGATCCAATGGATAGTTTGGACCTTTAGTGTGTTAAACATCTATGAAGATTTCCGATGGTTCGTTTTTCTTCATGATGTGAGATCTGATCTTGATGCATTGCTAAGGTTATATCCAAATGAAATTCAGCAATCTGGACAGGAGGGCATGGCCTGTATCTGAGGACCCTTATTAGATGAGATCTAGATGGATTTGTTTATTTTTGGGTGTATAATGTGGTGTCTGACCTAACATGAAGGTTAAGATGAGATTTGTTCTTGATCCAGTAATCTGGAAGTTGAAGTGTTTCATTTCTTTAATGGGCATTAAGATGTGTTGGTTTTTGTGGGTACCAGTGGGCACCTGATGGTTCTCATGTTAGTCATTTAGGTGTCTTGCTCAATTAATAATGTAGCAGCGGATCCTCCCTTTGCCCTGAGACTTGTATGATACTTAAAAACATCTTTTTCAGAATAGTTAAGTTTAGTGCTTATTGTTAAATTAGTAAGTAATATGTGAGTTTATTTCTATGGTGAATTTGAACAAAATCTAATTGCAACGGTAGAAGCTACTACTTTACATTTCTAGAAAAGAGAAGAATCTACATTGGTCTTGTAGTGGCTTCTTTTCTTTGAATAATTTATGCTTTCTTATCTTGTTTAGCTGCCAATCTTCCTTGCCAAGTTCTTTTTTAACTAGTCAATAGCACACTAGATTGAAGACATACAGTTCTGTTTTAGTAGGCTTTTTTCATCATTCTTCTGGCAGTTAGATGTATATGTTCTTTTTTCTTAAACTGTGAATAGCCCATTATCAACATTTTCATTTGATAAATATGCTGATGATCTCTGTAAGGTGGTTGTTGCACAATGATCGAGTGAAAAAGTGTATTATGGAGATATACTTGTTTCTGTTTTTGTATGCCGCTGCTGAGTACATGCTATGTTTTTCTGACTCCCTTGCCTTTGCCTTGCTTATCCTCCATTCCCTATGGTTAGTTTTTGCAAGGATGCTATGTTTCTTCTATTGGTGTTATCTAGTAGGAATTGATTGTAAACTTGGTCTCGTATAAATATGTAATGCATATAGGAAATTCTTTGGTAACTTGTAAGGTGGTTGGTGCTAGGTGAAATTGTGACATTGATATTGATTTTAGTACTTACACTGAATGTGTTGATGATGGAATTGGAAATAACTGGCAACCTGTAAAAATGCATTATATTAAGTTATTGAGACCAAAACTGGAACCTGTGATGGAGTCATTATAAAAGTATATTGTGAGACCCATCAAGTTTGGTCGTTTAGGGACAAATGACCTTTAATGTTTCATATGTGAAATTATTTGTGATCATGACATCAATGAAACAAGAATAGAATAACCCATATAGTTAAAGGAGAATATATGACGGCCAAAAAACAAAGTTTGTTGATGCTAGCCCAGTTTTTTAACTAGTCAACAGTGCACCAAAAGATGGATATATGATGTACCTTCTAATTTACACACTCTTTGTGTATAGCATTGTTTCAGGAGAAATTAGGGCTTGCATTTATTATTGTAGTTTCTTTTATTGTGTAATCTATCACATGTTCATATTTGTTGCTTGTGACTACTTGATTCAATTTAGAGGTTGAGATACCATTGCCCTTTGTTATGAATGACAATATCATTTCATAAGTACTTGCCGAACGTGAACTTGATATCTGATATTTAATCACAAGTCATGTAATAAAGGAGGAATACAATTGGCTCTTGGAAGATCTTAGACTTTATTGAACATTCTAGAACTTTGTTTGCCCTAATGTCTTTTCTAGCATGATGCTTCTATTTGTTGATTTTTATGAAATTCACTGTTTATGTTGTGCATCACACATGTACCTTTTGTTGATGATCTTCTTTCATGTGCAACTTGACTTTGTAAATTCCTTTCTTTTTTGGGGTCATCATCTTTATTTTTCAATGGAACTTTATTAGTTGTTATTGTATACCAAGTAGTGATGAAGTTTAACATCTCCAAATGCTGTTGTATGTCAAAATGTCCGAGGTGACATTATGCTATTTGAGTGATGAACGTTATGTTGCCTCTGGTGCTACATCCCTTCAGCTTCTATTGCTTGTACAACAGTTCCTCCCAAATTTTATCCATGCGCCTGATAACATTGTTGCTAATTTTTTCCTGTCAGTTACTGCCAAAGCTACTGCTTTGTTATAGGTATATTTCTGAAAGCTTTTGACAGGAACATGTCATTCCTGCTTTTACTTTCAGGCCCTTACATCTGGTGCACTGAAGAAAGGGGGACTGTTTTCTTTCGACATAGGCACGGTGTACAAATACAAGAGCACCACCATTGATGTTAAAGTTGATACAAATTCAAATGTGTGTTTGCTGTTCTCTCATCTTTTTTGTTTACAGACCCATGTTTCAACTTTCTAGTAACAAGTGTGGTTCTCTTTGTGTATCAGATCTCATCAACTCTCACTTTCACTGATCTTTTGCCATCCACAAAGACTATTGCTACCCTAAAGCTGCCAGATTATAACGCTGGGAAGGTATCAGGATCTTGTAGATTGTTTTATGCTTCTTCTAACCGCCTTGGATATTTTTTTAAGTGACCACTTAACCTTCTTTTTTTTTAAAGGTGGAGGTTCAATATTTCCATGATCATGCAACTGTTGCATCAATTGTGGCTCTGAAGCAGTCCCCACTTGTCGACTTCTCTGCCACATTTGGTGCTCACGGCGTTGCCGTTGGTGCTGAGGCAGGCTTTGACACTGCATCAGGAAACTTCACCAAATATGGTGCTGCCATTGGTCTGACAAAGCCCGATTACACTGTTTCTGTAATTCTGTAAGTTACAGACTTCACCCTTCATTCCAGGAAATTGTCAATAAGGCTGCTTTTCTCACATCTCCCATTGTTACTATCAGGGGAGACATGGGAGACTCGCTCAAAGGGTCATACGTGCATTACCTGGATGAGAAACAGAAAAGCGCTGTGGTTGGAGAGGTCACCAGGAAGTTCTCTACAAATGAGAATGCGGTCACCGTGGGAGGAGCATACGCACTGGATGACCTGACGACAGTGAAGACCAAGCTAAACAATTCCGGAAAGTTGGGGGCCGCTCTACTGCATGAACTGAAACCCAAGTCCATCCTGACAATCTCCGGCGAGTTCGATACCAAAGCCTTGGACAAGACTCCAAAGTTCGGTTTAGCTCTGGCTCTCAAGCCCTGATAAAAGTCTGTCTATTGGAGTTGGCCATGGGTGAAACTTGAATTTTCGGTCGGGTTGAAAGAATTACAAGAAATAAGAAGTGTTCCCCTGATTTTTCTCGTCATGTGGAGTTTTTCTACTGCTGTGGATGACTCAATTCATTTTTGTGGAGGGTGTATTTAAACCCTTCATGAACTGGTTTTATGTAGTACTTATTGTTGTCTTTGAGTTAGAATAGGTTTGAAGCATTCCACATAATGCTTCTATTATTTGTGCTTGAGATTATCTTTGAATTCAATTTTCCCTAAGCTTTGCTTCACGAGACCAGGGATTTGTTTTTCTAGAGGTGATCATCATTGGATGTATGGATGTGCATTTTGAGTTTTATTCCTAGTATTAGAGATAAGTCATAGCAAGATCTCACGTTTTTGTTGAGAAAATGTTAATTTTAACTCTCAAGTGAGTGAAAAAAATTCCAAAATATTGAATTATTCAATAAACCTAAAAGTATTATATTATATATTTTTTTAAAATATATATATATATATATAGGACAAAATATGGATAAATCATATACTAGGAAAGTGCACAGATATGGAGTTATTATTTTAATATATTTGTATTTTCATTATACATTATGCCTAAACTAAAATTTAACGCAAAACATTTTAGATAAGAAATCCGATACCAATAAACAGTAGATAGAAAATTCGATACCAATAGGCAAGGGAAAATATTTACAATTAAAATCATTGCTTATTAATTTATACACATAATTTTAAAGTCAAATACACAATTTTGAAAAAAATTATATTATGTGTATAACATTATAATTTATTGTTATAATACAAAGAATGTGGAGGTTTGAACATTTTGGCCCATTTAACAAGAAGGTATTGAATATCAGCATCCATTCTAGTGCCACGACCTCCCCAAACAAGCATGTGAGCCAAGTCTCCTATTGATGAACCATCCACTTCATGCACCACTTCGAACCCCATCCTCTTGTAGAACCGAACCAGCTGCCCTCATTAATACACGCCCAAAATAAATCCCCCATTAATGAATAATACCCATCATAAACATAAATTAATATTTAATCTCTACGATAACATAAAAATAACGCAAATATCTTTTGTATTCATACTTTACAAATAAGATTTAACATTTTTTAATTATCCATTTGACTTCCTAAATACAAAGTATAGGGCTAACCCACAGGAAGTTTTTTTTACTGCCTATGATATTATTTACGTGTTCTATTTTTGAAGTTTTTTTTTTTAATTTTGTATATATCTATTCAGAATATTCATAAAATATTAAATAATTTTTCAAATTTATTTTTTTTATTTTTAATGTATTCCTACATTTTCTAAAATTATTTAAAAAAATATAAAACGCCGAGAGAGAATCAAAGATATAATTAAAATAAAAAGAGACATCTATAAAGTCTTTATGGATTTTTAAAATAAAAATAATATTGAAAAACTAGTATATTTTTTTTATAAATTGGAGACTATTAATTAATTTTAATAAACTTTATTAATAGTTAAATTAGTTAAAATAAACATATAAATAAGACTAAAATATTTAACCACATGAAGATTTGAACTGGAAACCACTTATTTTACGCTAATGCTTTCAATCCTATTAGCGACGTTTCACTTTTTTTTTTTTAACTCATACATGAATAATATATAAATAATTACTAATAATATAATATAATTTTAAAATAATTATATATTAATAAATTATTATACTATAGGGGGTGGGTCCACGTAAAAGGTGGTCTCATAATAGATAATGGTTTACTTACTTTGGAGTGGTAGAGTGGGGAGTCATTTATGGCCAAAAGCTGGGCCCGTCTGCAGCCCAAATCGAACCCATATCGAACTGCAACGGCCCCAAGGAATAGGCCCAGCCCAAATAAAGATCGGTCCATGTCCAACGTGGCCCGGCTCATCCTCATCGAGTCCAAGTGAAGTATCTTTTCGCCCCCAACCCACGGCCTAATTACGCCCTCTGCCCTTCCGACCTCCACGTCACCCTTCTCGCCGGCGGCGTTGACCTTGAAGAAGGGGCCGAGAGTTCTCAGCTGGATCCGAAGGCCTTGAGATTTGGAGACGGCCATGATCTCCGACATGGTGGGGATCTCGAGGCATGTTTTGGCCGTTGATTTGGGTGGGGTTCGAGAGAAGGAGAGGAGATTGGAGTTGAGGAACATCGTGGAGTTCGGGTGATCTTCAGTTCCTCGGAGGTTGTGGATAATAATAACATAGTGGGTTTTCGGGTTTCAGCGGAGCTCCGATAAACTTGAACCCGGATCCGTTTATTTATTATGGGTTCCTTTATATTTTATAAAAATCCTAAATTACACAATTTCTTTTTTTAAGGCTTTTTTTTTCATTTCAGAGAAATATTTTGCCACTTTAAATTTTTATTGTTACTAATTTAGGCTCAACTCCAAATTATAAAATGATCATGGACCATAACCAAAATAATTATTTTCACAAATTTTTAAACCACAATAATTTTAACTGCTTCCATCAGGCCAATAAAATAATTGCTACCCATGTTCAAGGAAGAGCACCTTTTTTAATTTGTTAGACATCTCAGTGGACCCAAAAATAATGTGTGTATATATATATATATATATATTAAAAAATTTTATAATGTTTGGTAGGCGTGTGAAAACTTTGTTAATGTTTTTATTTATTTATTTTATATTGGTAGATGTATGACCATAACCTTTTTCTTTTATTAAGTACATAGTTTCCAATTGGCAAAATCAAGCCAAATAAGTCCCTGCTGAAAAGTCCAAACCTGATCTTATCTTCACGACAAGATGTTTGAATAAAATATAATACCTCTCCTTCACGAATAACCACCTTATTAGAGTTCAAATGTAAGTGAAAAACCAAAGAACTCATAACTCACCCTCTATATGAAAAATTAGAATGAGATATTCAAAAATTTTAAATTCAAAACTAATGGATAATAATGATAGTTGTGAATATGAACTTGCAACTCAAATCTCTTATTCCTGGTTAAAAGCGTGTGGACTGAACGATTATTTCTGACCTACCTATACACACGCTTCTGATGTATATAGCGCCTGATGATTGCGGGAAAAAAAAAAAAAAAATAGCCAATGGCTTGGTCCATATAAAATAATCATTCACACACACAAAAATCAAAATCTCAGTCAGGAATTTCAATGTATAAAAAGAAAACATATGACTCACAGGCACTAGGATTCAATAGCACAAGGTTGAAGAATGAAGAAGCTTTTCTCCTTTCTGATAAGTAATATCCAGGTCTACGTCATTGGCATTGACCTGGAGCGGTTTGCAGTTCTAGAATCCCACCATGTTTGATTAACAATTGGGATAGATACAACCACCAACTCAAATTAACAAAACACCTAAACGGTTCCAATTGCATTGTTAACAATTAACTGACTTTTTCTACCCTGCCTTGAATATAAAAACTATTTGCTTAAACGTCTATCATATCTAACCGTGCTGGTACGTTTATTAGATCTGTCTATAACTTTGTTGAATGAGTGAAAATAAAATTCCGGCAAGTTCTTAATGCTCATCATCATCTATAGCTGGAAAAAAGACAAACAGAAATCCATTTGGTAATCAGCCTAAGAAAGTTTTTAAGAACATCCCAACCCTAAAGCATTGACATGGCTACGCTATGATGCTATGTGGCTGAAATTAGATGGGTGGGGAACATCAAACATGCTTGTTTTGTCCCTACACTCAAATTATTCTTGACTTTCTTAAACTTTGGGTGTGTTTTCACAATAATCAGATTTAAAACATTAAAACTTCCCATGATAAATAAAGCATAAAAATTATCACTGTCTGAGATATGATAATGAGTTTATATCTGGTAGATTTGGTGGCCAAAATGCAACTTGTGAGTTCAAGAGAAACAGTGATCAGTAATATAATCATATAAATTCTAGAATCCTGGAACCTGTTCAATGGTAAACTCACCATTTCTTTCCAACTTCCCTAAAAGTTTCAGTGGTAAAAGTATCAGTCTCTGGTATTTGATCAATACTGGAAATCCTAATCCTGTGGGCTTTGTCCAAAATATGGACCGTACAACACCTGCTGGTGTTTTTCTTCTCCACTAAATATCTACCAAGCTACCAACAGGAAAGAAAATCGAACTAAATGCGACAGAGAGTATATAACATCAGGTTCTTATCCAATTCCACAGCAAAACAGAGTTTGAATTCAGCAAAAGGCTGTGATTTGAATAACAGAAGTTCATATCATCCTAAATATGCTAAAGAGGAATAATAACTTCTTGAAATATTCAAATCACCTGAAATGTTATCAATCATTAATACACAAGAAGTTAAGAACCCCAGACATCATGCTCTGCTTAAAGAACCCAAACAAATCAATGCAGATGAGGATGCTGGGAAAAGAGAGAGTTCACAAAATGAAGAAAGAGATCTATAAATATAGCAGAATCACTTTGCACAAAACCAAGACAGTCCAAGCTCACAACACATCACAAGCTGTAATGCAATCAAAATTGCAACAACAAAGAAAGGAAGAAAGAAAGAAAAGAAACACCATACCAAAAAAGCAGAAGCAGCAGAAGGCAGGCTCAAACTATGGCAAAGAGATTGGGAACAAAGGAGAACCACCGGAACCCACAACTCCACTTCTCCTGCAGCGACGGGCACCGGGGAAGCCAGTGCCACGTCCTGCGAGCCACCTTGAAGAAGAGAACCTCAGGCCAAGTGGTGCAACAAACACAAATTATCCCCTCATGACAAAGGCAATAAACATGGGAGTAATTGTGATAACAAACAGAGACAAACTTCCTCATCATCATATCAGGCAACCTCCCAACCTCTTCCCACCCACCCTGAACCATCTCCCAAACCTTCAAGCTCCTGGAAATCCCATCCTGACCCACACCACCCACCAAGAAAAGGCCTTTACCATCACTGCTGACAATTCTGGCAAATGCTAGATCACCAGGGAGGTCAATTGGGGAAGGGAGCCACTCTCTGGAGCTGAGGCAAAGGCGAGCAATGGAGAATGGTTCATGAGTTGTAAAATAGAGGCAACCATCAAAAAAGACTGGTTTTTGAGGGGAGTGAGGGAGGGCCGGGGAGCGAAGGGAGGACCAGGACATGGACTGGGAGTTGTAGAGGAAGAGCAAGCTGGGGTTTGGGGAGGGGAGGATGATGGTGTAGCCATTGGAGGTGAGGACAAGAGTGGAAGAAAGGGAGGGAGGGCAAGGACAAGAGAGGAAGCGAGAAGAGAGAGTGAGAGGGTTGAGGAGAAGGAGAGAAAAGGAGGAGGAGAAGAGGAGGATGCCAGAAGAGGAGGAGAGGAGATGAGGGTGGGAAGCGGGGATAGAAAGAGATCGCCAGATGTCAGCTGAGGGGGAGAAGAGAGGGAGATGGTGAGGAGAGAACTGGGGATGGGAGAGGAGGAGAGAAGGAGGGGAAGGAGAAGGGGATAGGAGGGAGAGGAAGGATGGGTTGAAGAGGAGGGAGTGGAAGAGTTTGCAGGTGGGGCGAAGGGAGATGAGGGATTGGATGGGGAGGAGGGAGAGGATGCGGTAGAGGATGTCTTCAGGGAGTTGGCTCCAGAGCTTGGGTTCCATGGTTTCATGTCCTTGCTTTTGCTTGTGCTTCAGCTTCAGCTTAGCTTGTACTTCTGCATACCTCTCTGCTTGAGTCGGAACTTTGCTTCTTTGTTTTGATGGAAGCTTAGAGAAGGGGGGTTGGGGTTAAACAAGGGGGGTTTTCATTTCATGGGCATGTAAGAGGGGATGCAGATGGAAGGAGAAAGGAGGGTCGGTGGCCCATGGGATTTGTACTAGAGATTCTTGAGTGGTGGTTTCAACTATTTGTCTTAAATGTGAGGAGGAAGGGATGCTGATATAATAATAATAATAATAATAATAATAATAATAATAATGAGTTCTATTGATATTTGGAACAGCTTTCAATCTGCTAGTAAGAGCACATTTTTGAGAACATGAGGACTGGTTATGCACAAATGATTTTATACAACCCTGACTTCCTTAAGAGCTAAATTACCCATCTTTAAACAAATAATAATAATAATAATAATAATAATAATAATAATAATAGTTGTGAGCTTTTCACATATAGATATATATTACCTATATTTGCTGAATTTAGCAGTAATATGGATAATTTTCGCTGACTTTGAACCATTTTAAACAAGCCATATGGACCAAGTCACTAAGCTCATGCATTTTTGAGGCAAGAGTTTTAGACTGAGATTAGAGCGTCTAAAAATACAATCCACTTCCCTGGATCATTTATGGAGAATTTCGTTGTGATTTGTTTTTTGAGAAATATATAATTAATCATGCGCTTCTGTGAAAATGGAGATATTCGATATTCAGATCTATCAACTCAATTTAAGAAGTAGAAGAAATAAATACTTTCAAACTTCATGGGAGGTCTGCAACAGGGAAGTCAACTTGCCCTTTCTTCCAAGTCACTTTCTATGATGCCACTAGTAACAAACCAAGTCAAACAAGAATAGTCTCACTGCTAATTTTTGGAATTTAATTATTTTATCATTTGGTTTAAAAGTAGAATTTGTGAATTGGTCATTGCGGAATTGAAATTACAGTCTAACCCAAAAGAAGCGCTAACATTGACTTTATTCAAGAAAGGTATCAGAAATTTCTTTTTTAGTTAAAAAAAAGAAAACAAAATTGAATTTCAACATTTTCTTTATTAAAACTTTTTTTTTCAGATAGAAAAATGTGATTGTGGTCTATTCCATATTGATCCCATGGATTCGTTCCTATGCCAAATCTATCATCTATGACAGTGAATGCTAAGAAAAAAAAAATTACACGGTCCTACTTCATTAGGCGTGTGCATTAGATTAGGGTTCCAAATCCATGCTTGCATTTGCATCCTCACCTAGAGCTGCTGACAAAATGGAACAAGGGAAAAAAAGAAAACACATGATCAATGTAACCAACCAACAACTAGGATAACAACATACATTTTACTGTGGTATTCTCTCTACATTTTCAGAACAGCTTGCTAATTAACCCATCATCTACATTTATGATAATCATAAAACAATAAAAATAGTTGCGTTTAACTGAAGTATGTAAACAGGAATAGAAACGCAAAGAGATGAACTAGTAACATAAGCATCTATCTTATCAAGCATGTAAAGAATCAATACCACATAGATGGAAAGTGTTAATACAGGGACCCACCACCCTAACTTCTCCATAACTGCAGTTAGAGGGAAGGTTTGGTAAGGGTATATAAGACTAGAGGGACTCAGTCCCGCAGGCGATGTGGGACTATGGACCTGTGTTAACCACTGCGTCCCTAACATGCCCCCTAGGCCCACAGCGGATGTGGGACCTTAGGTCCTAGCCACAGCACAACCCTAAATACCTAAGCTCTGATACCATGTTAATACAGGGACCCACCACCCTAACTCCTCCATAACCGCAGTTACAGGGAATGGTTGGTGGTGGTATATCAACTAGAGGGAAGTCCATCCCACAGGCGATGTGGGACTAAGGGTGCCCATACAGCCCGGACCCTTTCTCCATCCCAACAAAAAAAAAAGTAATGGGAGCATAATAGGTGGACATATACGCTTGAATTTTTATTTCATTGTTAATTTAAAAGATATTAAGAAGATTTGGCCATGAAAATCAGACGCCTATCTTCAAACGTTTGGAGAACAAACAACAATCATAGACTCATATTTGGAATCACTCCATTGACTCTGAAAAGGGAGCTTATTCTATATGGCTCCAAATGGAATAATAAATGCCAAAAAGAGCTGTGCATCTTATATTGCTTGTGCACTTCTTTTGTTTATGAAGAGATAAATCTCTACAAAGCAAAATACAGAATTATCCTCACCAGCCGCCTAATCCCTATTCAGAAGTTTCAACTTAATACTTGTCTTGATGCAACTTATTTCTACAAATGTATTACAATGAAAGCGAGAACAACAAAGTCATAAAACGACTACATTGGATTTGGCTAAGCACCAGTTGCGTTTTATATAAGGAAAAATGTGTCAATTCAAAGGAAGTTGAGGGGGATGATAATAACGAAGAGATCAGAGAAGTTGTATTCAAGTCTAAACGTGACTCAAAACAAATGACCTGCAAGAATTGATGTCTTACTTCCTTTTCAATTTGATATTTCTCATGTCTCACGAAGTCCACTAAGATATGAGGGATGACACTATTCAACACAGTGGCATCTCTAACATAATGCATCAGAATGCCAAAGATTCAAGGGGCATGGGTTAAGTGTCTTGACCAACATGTTCAGACATATATATAATATCAGCTTGTAAGATCGATGGGCATCGGAGGAACAATCAGCAATTTATGTTTCTTGGCCTTAATGGAAAACATAAATACCAAAATATTTGACTCTCAGAAAAACATTCTTAATATCTATAGCTATTAATTAGAATTATTATCTGTCTGGTATCTAGTTTGTTTTCCTTAAAAATAAATGTATATTAATAACTTATGAAAACCACTCAGGTAATGAATACATGTAATTAGGTCACAGGGACCCCCTCCTTTTATCAGCTCAGGTATTACGTTTGGATCACGGAATGGGAATGGGGGAATAGAAGTAGGGTGAATGAAAAGGAGGGAATGAAAAAACAATGTTTGGTTTAAAAGAATGTGTATTGGGAATGGGGAAAAGTATGAGAGATAAACTGTGTAAATTACTTATATGTTCTTTAGTTAATTAATGGTTGTAAGTATTGTATAAGATAACGAATTAATAAGAAACTACAAATAAATATCGTATAAGCATAATTAAAAATAGAAATAATTATTAATTCGTTATAATTTAAATAATTGAATTAAAAATAATTTTAAATAATAATAATTATTAATTTAAAATTATTATAACTATTAAGTTAAAGAAACAATTAACTTTAATAATTATTATATATATATAATGAATTAATAAATAACCATAGATAATTATTGTATAAGTAACCATAGATGGGCTAAAAGGTAATTTTACCCCACATGAATCATATTACCCCCAAATTTGGGATCAATGTGACTCCTCTACTATTGGACTTACCATTACTTGGCCCCATTCATTCCACTCAAACAAACATGTAGGCCGTGTTTGATTGGCAACATGGAAAATGGGTGGAAAAGAAAAATTTTCCATAAAAATTTTTCATGGAAAACGAACAAATAGACGTTTGATTGGCATTATTTTCTAGTTAGAAAATCAAAAAATTTCTATGAAAAATTCTGATTTTGTTGTTTGATTGCTTGTATTTTCATAACCCCTTCTATTTTCCCTGGAAAAGTTTTCCTAGGGTTGAAGCTGGAAAAAATTTCTCTTGTTTTGAGAGAAAATAGGGTCACATGACAACATCCATGGAAAAATTTTCCATAAAAACATAAAAAATTTTTCAAATGAAAAATTTGGGACAATCAAACAGTAAGGTTTGATTGGCATTACAATTCTTAAAACCCCCCCCAAACCCCCCCTCGCTTGGATGGGAGTTTTTGGAGAAGAATAAAATAAGGGTTTTCAGAACCCATGGGGGGTTTTAGGGGGAGGAAAGGTTGGGAGAGGTTAGTGGAGGTTTTAAAACCTCCACTTTTTGGTGTTTTCTCAACCCTCCAAATTGGAGGGTTGGGGAGGTTTTGAGTTAGTATTTTTTATTGTTGACCAAAATACCCTTGTACATTTCATCTAATTCCACACCTTATTAAAATATTATTAATAATAATATTCATAATAATATTTTAATAATATTAAAATATTAATAATAATACTAATATTAATAATATTATGAATAATAATAATAATATTATTATTATTATTAATTGTTTAATTATATCATTAATTATTGAGACATCATTCTCTTCCTCACTTAGTCTAATTATAATTTAAAAAAATAATTAAAATTGTAATAATAATAATAAATAAATAATGATAAAAAAATTGGGAAATATTGCCTAATTATTAATGATAATGTTTAAACTCTTACTCGTTTAATTATAATTAATAATAATAAAAATGATAAAGAAATATAGAATTTTATAAATTGAGAAATATTATTTAATCTATTAATGATATTGTTTAATTAATTTTATTATTGAAAATGAAATTCTATAACATTGTTTTTCCTTATTTATTAACCACAAGGGTAATTTAGTAATATACTATGTAACCTTACCTCCACTAACCTCCCAACCAAGCATGATAAGGTTTCAAAACCTCCAATTACATCACCTTCTATCAAAGCAAAATAAAGCAAAGTATGGTTCAAAACCTTCCTCTACCTTCTTTTACCTTACTTTACCTTAATTTATCAAACCTCCAAAAAACCACATCCAAGCAAAGCCTTAATGTATTATATACCAATGAATGGTATTGCCATGAATTTGCACTTGTCATCTGGCAGGCTTTTTGTGTTATTCTCTAAATATCAACGAAAGTTCGAGGAAATATGATATTAAAAAAAAAGGGAAATTTAAGAACATACAATCTAGTATAATACCAGCTTACTCTAGGAGAGTTAGTACTTAATTTTCATCTCGGATACTGATTTAAGTTTTAATTAATGATTTCTTAGGAAAAAAACTAATTAATTTTTTATTATAAAACCAATGTTATAGCTAAAAAATCATGAAGAATGTTTATTCCACATTTATAAATAATTCCTGAGTTCGAACTAAAATCCACCTCCTACATTCAAACCTTGATTTTCAAATTTAAACCATTTGGTCATATATCCCCACATAGAACAGGCCCTGCGTAAATTGTTACTTTATTAGCAAATAATAATAACAATAATAAAATAATAAAAGAAAAAATTCTACTTTTGGCCCAATTGATTTTGAAATATGACAAATAATAATTTCGGTTTTGAAGAAAAAAAATGGAAACATCACCTACTCATCATAATCAAACAAAAGCACAATAAAATCAGCAGAACATTCAAGATTAACTCAATAATTAATATGCAGAATAAAACCCACAAAAAGATTGCGTGAGAGCTACTACTCTTATATGTTTCAGTTCTCTTCTCGTTCTCAGTTGGTTTGGGGACCTAATTATTAGCCTGGCTTGTGTGTGGCGGTCCAGTTTATACTAGTTAAGACCTTTATCAATTGTTCATTTTATGCGTATGCCAGTTCCTGATAATAAAACAAGCATTTTTCAGAAGTAACTTGACAGAGGACATACCGGTTCTCTGCATCACAAGCCAGCGAAAATCTGAGGCAAGAGTTCCACTTTGCAACGTCGTACCATGGAAGTTGATCAGACACTGATACTGTAGAGTTTTGCCCTTTGAGACATGGATCTCGTTTGTTTCCACTTCATGAAAAATGGGCTCTGATTAAGAAGAAGAGACCAGCCCTGGAATAGAACTCCAACACGATCAGATTGCGTTGCATTTGTTCCATGACATTATAAATATGAAAGTTTCAATGCTGATCAAACATATCAAGCAATAAATAAGATAAGATTTACAAGATAATTGCAAAGATTTAAGCACCAAGAATAGACAAGAGAGGAAGGGAGATGCCAGGGAGGGTGCACATTTATGATCCTTCACATGCAAGCATTTAATGTCCAAACCATTTAACATCCCCCACAAGCCTTAATGCCATTGCAGGGGTTGCAGCAAAAGGGTTTGAAAGGTGCGCTCTTCATTAGAAGGGTGAAAGACAACAACCAGAAAGACGGAAGAATGAGAGGTTGGCCAGAGTTGGGAGTAGTGGATACCATCTATGAAGAAGAACAAGAAGATGAAGGAGAAGGTGAAGAGCAAGATGGATCCAAGTACTCCCCCTCTATCACCCCATCTCCAACAATCACACCAAGTCTGCCGGAATCCTCTTCTCCGCCACCTCTTGCTTCCCTCCAGAGCAGAGTGGAAGCATGGTATGTATGATCAAGCTCCCGTTATCAATGACATGAGTAAATAATTTCCTTCGTTATTGAGATGCTTCTCTTTGATTTGGTAAAGGTCTCAGGCTACAGGATGCAAGCCTGATGCCGTCATACAAGTAAATGGCCAACTATTCCATCTTCACAAGGTGAGTTTCAAATCTAAAATAATTTTATTCTCCTTTCAAGGATAACTACAGTAAAAGATTTTCCCAATATCGTCTTTTAACTTGTATTGTTTTTCCCCAAGATGGAGTGGAAATTCGAAAACCGACTTTTTTATTTAAGGAATTTGATATGAATACCATGACTGAGAATTTTTTGTCTTCCTAATTCTTAAAGTTTATCTATCAATTTCATCAAATCCATCTATCTCAATTTTTTTTTCTGTTTCATTTTTCTCTATTTTCTCCAAATTCTAAGGTGTACGTTACAGAGATTCATAGCAACTTCAGCTTTTTTCTCCCTCGGCATTTTACTTAATAATTTTAATTATATTTCATACAATTAAATCAAACCACTGCAGATCAAACTGTGAAATTAGAATTTAGAAGTTTCCAGAGCCACCCAGCCAATTATACCCTAAAAATTCTATGTATATAATATTAGAACTCACACTCAAATTACATGCATTTCTCTACATTTTTCCTTTTCTCCATATATGTATATATCTTTCTCATTGATCTCATTTATTACCATCTCATAGACTGCCACAGAACCGTTAGATCTCGAACAGACTGACCATCCTAATTATCACTCACAACAATGCACTACCATCCATCCTCAGCCTTCTTAAAATCCAAGTATTAAAACTAATTATAAAGATTCGCCATTTAAATCTGAGATCATTTTGTAACTCTAAGTTCAAATCTCTGAAAAAATTTTGGAGAGTTTATGCTATTTTTAGGATTATAAAGGAAATATTTTCTAGGGATTGTACAGCAAGGACAAATAAACATTAGTAAAGTTATTAATGATCGTATAAGTTTAGTACAATGTTGCTGTCATCTTAATCTATCTTTATACATATATTGATGAATAGATGGTTAACGTCCTCCCCTTAAGAGATATTATCTCTTAAGAAGTATATACAAATTTAGAGCAAACTCAACAATTGCATTATGTATATTTTTTATTTTAATAAAAAAGAATATCTACTCATGACATAACAATTAATTGGCCTGACCTAATATATCATTATAAATATCAACTTTGTAATCACACCATTTTGTACTCACAAACAATAAAATTGAATGAGAGAACTAAAATAGTTTTTGTAAAACATATAATTAAAATTTATTTATTTTTTTTTTAAATTGCATACTAAATTCAATGTTAAAATAATTAGAAAAAGCCTATTAATAGTATGGTGATAACTCACCACAAAGTATGTCCTAGATAAGGTTTAAAACCTCACTAATATTCACCAATATTGTTTACACACAATATCCAGTAATGTTAGTTATCTTAAAAAAGAGTATTTTTTTTTTAAATTATATGACTGAGGAATTTATTCTTATGATGTCATTAAACTACCATAATAAGTGTATTTTCATATTTACATATCATTTTGATGATGTTTGTTGTTTTTATAAAAAAAAAAAGGTTAAGAACCGTTAAACCAACCCGACCTAAATTTCGTTGGTTTTAATCCTAGCAGCTAATTAAAAAAAAACTCCATTCATGATTCTAAGACCATGCTAGGATTTAGGTTTATATAAATAGAAAATTAGAAAGCTCTATACTTAACAACGGATTATTAAGGAAATCTTTCATGCACCATAATACAACAACAACAAGAAGGACAAATAATTATTAAAAGTAATTATAAAAAATCTATTGAAAAAAGCACACAAACCATTAGAGACTTCAAATTCAAATAAACGAAAAAAAAAATTTAAGAGAGTTTTATACGAACTAATAAAAAAATATTTAATTTGATCAGGATCCAATAATCTCAAGAAGTTGTTACCTCAAACGGCGGCTGACGGGATCCTCCGAGGTGATCATCGCACCGTCGCTACCTGTGACAGCGGCAATCTTCGCCGAGATCGCAACCTTCTTCTACGGCTCCGATGTCCTCCTAACACCTTTGAACATTGCCAGTATCAGGATCGCAGCTGAATGTCTAGAGATGGAGGGTTTGGTGGGGATGACGGAGACCTACCTTAATGAGGAACTGGCTGGGGAATCAGAGAGCGTGGGGATCGTGCTCCGCGCGTGCTTGGAGATGATCCCCAATGCTGCGGCGGTGGCGATCGCTGGGAGATGCGTGGAGGCGCTGGCATCAGAACAAGGCGGCGGCCGAGGAGGGGGAGGAGGAGGATATGGGTTTTGGATCGAGGGTTTGGTGGGTTTGAAGGCTGAGGATTTCCTCTCAGTCGCGGGGACGATGCGCGCGAGGGTTTCTCAGAGTCACGACGTCTTATATAGGATCGTGAATCATTACCTCGAGGTATCTTCTCGCCCATTTTATTGCCCAAAATTACTAGTTATGCCATTCCTTTACTTTATTTGATTTTTAAATTGCATTTTTAAACTATATATATATAATTAATACTTTATTAGATAACAAACTCTTCGAAATAAAACATATTAATTAATATATGTTGGGTCTATTGGTACATATTATCTAAGGATGATATTCATTCTACCGAGAACCAAAAAATTGACCTCAAAGTCACATAATATAAAAACATATATAAATATTTAGGTGTTTATTTGGTATAAATAGGGAAAGTTAGGAAATGAGCGAAGTGTTATTTCTTTGTAATGGTAGAAGTCATATAACTTCCATGAAATATTTATTTTTCTATTTCAAAAACTTCAAAAGGGTGTTTGAAAATAAAGGAAGTGAGTTTTTATAGAAACTCAATTTTCTTATTTCAGTGTAAAAAATGCTGAAGTGCAACTCACTTGAGTCTGAACTTTTCAAAAAAAAAAAAAAAAAATCAAATGGGAAGGAAATCAGTCCACTTCTTTTCACTTTCACTGAAATAAACACCCGCTTATTGAACTTGCGGTTTTTTTCACATATTTTGGTATTTCACAAAGAAAAAACATTTTAATTAATTAATTGATTCATTAATGTTCTTAATTATTAGAAGAGCAACGCAAAGCTATCAGAAGAAGAGAAGAGCAGAATATGTAACTTAGTGGACTGCACCAAGCTTTCTCACCGGCAGCTTCTCCACCTGGTCCAGAACCCAAACATGCCACTCCGGTTCATCGTCCAAGCGATGCTCATGGACCAGCTCTACGCACGGCAAGCCTTGTGTCACCGGAAACACTTTTCGCATGATAAAAACGACATGAATTTGACTCTGGGAGAGATACTAAAGCGTGACGCTGCTCTCCGACAAGCGGCGAACATCAAGAAGTCAATGGAGGATACTAGCTTTCGCCTGGAGAGCTTGGAGCGTGAGCTGGCTGGACTAAGACGGAGATTGAGATGGTCGGAGGAGAGGTCGGAGAGTTTTAGTTATTTTAGATATGAGGAGGAAGAGGAAGAGGAGGAGGAGGGAGGGAGGAAAGGGGAGGTGGCGGTTGGGTCGCCGGAGAGAGGGTGGAAAGGGAGGGAGAGGAATGGGAAAGGGTTGGGGAGAAGGTTGTTGCATGGGTTGAGGAATGTTTTCCGGCCGGTGTTGGGAAGGGAGGAGGATGGCCGGAGATGGAGTTGTAAGGGTGGTGAAGAGATGGTGGTGGTTGTGGAGAGGAGAGGTGGGCATAGGAGGAGTAGCTCCTTTTCTTGATATATATATATATATATATATATAATTCAGTGTGTAGAATGGAGACTCTTTTTTTCTTTTTCCTTTTATTATTTAGTTTTTTTTTAGGTGGGACTTGTGCGATTGTTTGTTACTTTTAAGTGTATTTGTGAATTGTATCGATGTGTTTGTGTTGTTATTTGTGTTGGTGATTACAAATTGAAAGATTTAACATGAACGTACACATAATCAAAAATTAATTATTCAATTTTGTGCTCTCACTCGGTGTCACTCACACTGAAAAAATTTCCTGCAAGTGTTTTATACTTGCCGTAACTTTGACTAATAGGGAAATTAGTTATAGACACATCATTTCTTTTTGAAAATAAAAGAAAACTCCCTGATTTTATTTTAGTTATCATTACAGTATTTTTTTAATTTTAATTTAAAATTTTTATAATATAAAAATATTATTTATGACATATCACAGATTTCTTATTAAACTCAATTTTTTTTCTAATATTTTGTGTAAAATTTATATATACAAAAAATATTATTTATGGCATATCATGGATTTCTTATTAAACTCAATTATTTCTAACACCTCTGCAACCTGCGAGTCCTAATTTATACCCCTCCGAGGTCGATCTCAAGAGTTCAGCGTCCGTGCGACTTGCTTACATTTATAAAAATAAATAAAAATATGATCTGTTATTATATATACCGAGCAACAAAAAGTGAAATTTTAATTTAAATATCCCAAGCTTTGTTGCATGTGAATCTCCATAGCTTTAAAATCAATTATTGCAACTAAAAAACTCATATCCCAACTGAATTAATTAATTAAAAGGAAATGCAAAATATTTAAAAAATCTTGAGTTTAAATCTGGCTCGATACAGTGCTGGTAATAAATCTTCAATTATGGGTTACTGCTTTACTGCACAAATCCTTTATCAGCAGATAAGGATAAGGACGCATATGTTAGACGATAAATTCCCGGTCAGCACTCACACCCTGATGTATATAGTTTTTTTGCCTTTTCCATTAAAAAAAATCAATTATTGCATATGTCGGAAGGTGAAGCTCTGCTTGTCAAGAATTCAGCTGCTGCTAACCTTGGGCGCTCAGTCTTTCTCGGCTGCATCTAACCAAGATAATAAAAGAAAATTCATATTTAAAACAAGTTTGGAACAAGTTTCGAATAAACTTGATGTTTATTATCAAAACAAGCCTTACTCATAAAACATTATAAGATGGAAAAAAATCCAACCTATCCACGGTTGCTTGTCCGCTAGCAAAGAATGAACTTGAAATTTACTTTCAGTGCACTGAAGGAAGAGCAAACTTCCACTCTGCTGCAATTTTTGCTTCATATTATTGTACATTAAAAACATAAACTCTAAAGCAAAACCTCAATATGAGTTGGAATTTAAGAAAAAAAAAACATGGAAAAAACATACCTTATGCAGTAGTCTTAATTCCACTCTACAGAGTTGGGGTGCATCCTATTGTATTGCCACCATCTTTGAGTAGGCATGAGGTTGTTTGGCAAGAAGAAATCCCAAGCCAATACCTCTGTTCCTGATACCAAACCTCAGGCTTAAATGAAAGGTCATATATGATATGAACAAAGTATGTAGATGTATCCTATTTTATATTTTAGTGATGAGAACTTTATTTACTTTGGATACAAGTTCCAATCCGCATGTATCCTCAAAAACACCCTTAAAACAACCTAAAAAAGGCAAGAGAAGGGTGATTAACACGGGCAAAGTATCAGACTGCATGATAATATGAAACTTGAGAATTTCGTATACAACAAAGATTATTTTGAGTTACACGGATGCAGACCTTCAATAACTATGTGGGGGATTAATATTCATTTATGTCAAGTGTATTTGGAAAAGTTCACAGCAATATAATCTATTAAGGACAATTTTGCAAGCCTCTATCACAGTATCTAGGCATATGACGTATCAGACAAAGCAATGATCCTTTCAAAGAGAAAGTTTTCAAATGTGAAGGATTTAAAAAATCCTCAAAAATTATTTGACAGACACATTAACGAATTTCAAAGAAGAATGAACAGAAGTTGAATATTAGTATTTGTAAGCGTACCCAGTTTACCCTTTCACTTGAAGAAGTTCTGAGAATGAAGCAGCTGCCCACTTAATTTTAGTCTGCATTGAGAAAGATAGGCTGGATAGCCCATTCACTAAGCAGCTTTAGTCAATCTCTTTTGTCTCTTGATAAACCCATCCATCAATGTTATGTAGGTAGACCTACTAACAGTTAAACCCTTCTGTACCATTTCATCCAAAACATGTTTAGCTTCTTTAAATTGTCCATTGCTGCATAGTTCATTAATATTTTGACAATAGATGGTCGAGGGGGTTGCCTCTGTATCCTCTTTATGCACATCATCAAGCGTTGTAGCGTCTTTTGTATCAGTTACTTTATCTGATGATGAAGTTTGTCCTGGCAAAGGAATGGTGAATTGCTCAGGCAATTTTCCAGCTTCAACCAACTTGGACAACATATTTTGTGCTTCTTCTAATCTTCCCGCTTCAGAAAGACCACAAAAGATCACATTGTAGGTGAAAACATCAGGAATTAATCCCTTTCTCTCCATGTCAGTAAAAAGCTCCAAAGCAACATCTATCTTGCCCTCTTTGCACAATCCTTGAATTAAAGTGTTGTATGTTATCACATCAACCTTCTTCCCTTTAGACATCCATGTCTCGAAGAGCTTCAAAGCCTTCTCCACCATACCATGATTGCACAGCCCATACATAAGTATATTACACGTGACAACATCTGGCTTAAACGAATTCTCAACCATCTTATTATGAAACTGGAATGCTTTCTCCAAATCCCCTTGTCTACAATAAGCATGAATGAGTGTATTATACGTCGTCTCATCCGGCACCAATCCTCTACCCACCAGCTCATTTAACATTTTGATAGCTTCCTCCATCTTTCCATGCCTACAAAATCCATTGATCATGGTATTATAAGTCGCCACATTTGGCAATATCTTCTTGCTCTTCAACTCATCCCAAATCTCAATCGCTTGGTCTACATCATCCTCTTTGAAAAAAGCAGCAATGACAGTCCCATAGCTAACCTCATCCGGCACAAAACCGCGCTTCGGTGGACTCCTTAGCAAGTCCAAAGCTTCCCCGAACCGCTTCTCCTTGCACAAATTAAGCAGAACAGTATTCAAAGTGAAAGTATCCATCTTGAGTCCTCTCCCAACCATTTCATTCATCAATACAAAAGCTCTACCCATCTCCCCAACCTTACAACTAGCGCTGATCAGAGTATTATAAGTGACAAGATCCGGAGTGATTCCCTCCTCCTTCATCCTCCTCAAATATTCAACAGCATCATCCATCCTACCTTCCTTACAAAGCCCCTTAACCATAATATTATGAGTGATCAACCCCAGTGTCATACCCTTCTCTTTCATCTCCTCCACCAAATTCCCAGCATTACTCCCACAATCACACTGAAAACAACCATTGATCAAAGTATTGTAAGTAACAATGTCAGGCAGTACCTGAAGTTTCTCCATCTCGGACTTCAACCGGAGGGCTTCATCCAATTGCCCATCCCGGCAGAGCCCAGCGACAAGCATGTTGTAGGTCCGAACGTCGGGGACGAAGTTGCTCCGAGTCATGAGCTCAATGGCGGCGGTGGCTTCCTTGATCCAGCTGAGACGGCAGTAGCCGGAGATGAGAGTGTTGTAGGTCGTGCGATCAGGGGTGAGGCCGCGAGACTTCATGTCGGCGAGCAGGTCCCTCGCTTCCTTGAGCATGCCCTTCTTGCAGAAGCCGTCGAGGATGGTGTTGAAAGTGATGGTGTCTGGTGAGAGGCCGAAGCCGGACATTTTGGGGATTAGGGCAAGGGCGTCGAAGAGAAGGGAGCGGGAGACGAGGCTGTGGGCGAGGATGTTGAAGGTGGTGGTGGTGGGGGAGACGCCGAGTGAGAGGAGGTCAGAGAAGAGGAGGAGAGGGAGGGACGGGGAAGAAGGGGGCAGGGAGAGGGAGCGGAGGAGGGAGTGGGAGGTGAGGAGAGAGGGGCGGAGTCCATGGCGGCGCATGGAGTGGAAGAGCTGCGCAGCGAGGTGGGGCAGGCCAGCGGTAATGTAGGATGAGATGGCAGTGTCAAGGAGGGCGCGGGAAGGGCGGCGAGGAGGGCGGAGGAGGTGGCGGTGGAGGAGGAGGTGGCGATCGGAGGGGATGAAGGAGAGGAGGATGGATTTAACGTCGGAAAACTTGTGAAAACGGACAAGGGAGGGAAGAAGGGAGAGAAGGGAGGGGAGAAGGATCGCCGGCGAGGGGTGGAGGGGTTTGGAGATGTGGTAGAAGGAGAGGAGGGGCGCCGGCGAGGTGAGGGAGGGGGCGGAGGCGGCGGAGGAGAGAATGAGGGGGATAAGAGAATGGGAGAGACGAGGGAGATAGGGGGAGAGGGCATCTAAGAGAGTGGGAGAGGAGGGGGATTGGGAGGAGAGGAGGATGGATGTGATAGTGCTGATTAGGTCGGTGGTGGAGTCGGGTGGCGACGGCGCCGGAGGAGGAGGCATCGTCGCCATTGATCACGTGGAAGAGGGCTGGGGACGCCGATGATAGTGAAGTGCGGTGGAATTGTGGCTCTGATACAGTATGATTTTTTTTTGGGTTTAGTAATAAAAGTTTTGTACAGGGGTTACTTTGTAAATTGGAAACCCAAAAGAAAAAATAAGCACACACCAGGGAGTTACATGCAAAACTTCAAGAGAATTTCTTGGAAATACTGAAATTTTAAAGAGATAAATTCTAAATAAATAATTTTTTTCATGAAATTTGTATATAAATACATCTACATTTTGTAAACTTCCAATACAGGACTATATATGTAAAAAATTATAACAGCATGGGCATACAGGCAAGCAATTGCAAATACGAGGGTATAAATGAAATTAAACGCTGGTTATATGAATACAATTATGAAAAGAACAACTTTTTATTTAAAATCTAGAACGATTTCCCAAATTACATTATGAAAAACACTGAATTCATTTGTAGGATATTAGCACTAAATACAAATGAAGCTAACACAGTTCATTCATCAGATACTCCAGCAACCAGACGATCACAGATGGAAAACAGGAGACTTCAAGGTTTCAAGCCCAGGGGGTGGTCACCTGCTGAAGAAACAAGACGCCTAAGAAGAAACAAGATATCAATGAACAGACGGCGGAGCTTACGGTGTCAAAGACTATTGTATATCTCCTTTCATGCAGTGTCCAAATAGTGGCTATGAAGGTTCCTAGCTTCTTCACCATGGTCACCAAGAACTCCATTCACTGCAATACCAAGAAGAGCAACAAAGAGTGAAAGATAATAAGAACAGCTCAAATTATAAGGAGTTCTCCAGCCGAAGTCTGGCAATGGAGGAATCCAGTTAGTTGAAGCAAGAGTGAAAGGTGTGATCTGAATACATGATATGATTAATTTCGAGTCCTTTCATTCCACTTTATAAAAACATCTAAAGAGTGTACCTAATGTATATCTGTGAAATATCTAGTAGTAAATAATACTTCAGTGGTAAATGTCTTTGCTGCTACCAGATCAGCTATACGTGATTACTTTATCCAACAAGGTTCTCTGCATGTACTGGGGTCCAATATATGTAATTATTGTAAAGAATTGCATGCAAGAATTTGAGTTGGCATCCGATTTAAAGCAAGTAATATTGAGTTTAAGTTACCAACCTACTGAGACAGTGGGCAGCAGATATCTGTTTTTCAGTATTTCAGGTTCCACCCTGCAATTTTAGAGTAACAACAATGAATGTATATCTCTGAGAATTTTGTAATGTGCAGCTTGATCAATAGCTAATGAAAGCCAAAAGCCATTCTAAATAGATAGGGATTGTTCCGTTCCTTGATGGTGCATTAGCTAATGAACAACAGAAATTAAACATCTTGAAAACTAACCTGCATCTCTCTGGCAAGTGAAGGAAGCCATCTCTCCCCTCGAATCTTTTTCAGCTCCGCGATCCGTTCTTCTTCTCTCTTCTGTGCTTCCTTTGCAGCAGCTTCTCTAGCTTCAAATCTAGCTTCAAATCTTGCCAGAGATCTTTGGCATGCATCTCTTGCAGCAGCCATTATGTTCGTCCCATCAACCACAACAGACAAAAGTTTATGCTTAAACTGCATCCACAAAAGCATTTGGATAAGGTGCTTTAAAAAGTCAAAATCTGAAAAATGTAGAAAGGCCCAAAGTTGTGCCTGCTTTGATTTCTCATTGACTTCCTCTCCTGGAATTATTTTTGGTCTCTTCTGCTGCTGCTGATGCGCATCTGACACCAGATATCAAACTTGAATACGTTGTTTGAAGTCAGAAATTCCATATGTTTCACTGTGCAGGACAGTTTGTTAAAATTATTAAAGGAACTTACCAAATGAATCAAAAACTACACCAGGAGGTGCTCGTCTAAATAATCGAATCCCCCCATTCAATTCAGAATTTTCACTGGCTGAAGGTATAGTGCTTCTCACAATCTCAAGACTTTTCTCCAGGACCTCATCCAAAAGCTTCTGTGCCTGCCATTTTGTCATATGGTAGTCTAAAGTAATGTGGTGATAGTACTTAAGAATAGATAATGCCTTAATATTAGTGAAATACCTAATGAAATTTGCTCAGATTTGACAAAGAAACATACATTTTATTGTCTTCCTCTGACAACATAGTCATACATTGCATTGTCTTCAAGAAATCAATGACCCTTTCATTTACAATTTTAAACCCTTTGAGATCTCCATTATTAGTAACAAATTCTTCCTTATTTTATTACACCGCCTAAACCCTTACTCCCAAAGAATTAGTCGGTTGATGGGCAGAGAAATACGATTTCAATTAGATATCATTATATGAACAACATGAATATTTGCAAACAAACTCCTCAAAGATAATCGCAGAGATCTTCAGTTCCATCAATTAGTATAGATCCCCAAACTCACCAACTCCCTAGTGTTCTTAGCCCTGATTTTGCAGACACACTGATGACTTCAGAATTCATGAAGTCATGAAGGTTTATGGAAAATTTACAGGAAAAAAGCAGAATAATTGGTTCTCTAAAAGAATACCAAAGCCAATAACCAGCTCATAAATGCAAACCAATTAACAATAGTTGCAGGTATTTTACCTATATGTAACAATCAAAACACTTGAAACAGTATACACACCTGGAATGAGAAAAAAAAAAGGCAGAAAAAGAAACATATTTTAATCAACTTCATTTCTTTATTCAACAAACACAAGGGAATAGATCAATTATTCTACTTGCTTTCTTCTTTGGTCTTCTGTTTTCCCTCAAATCCAAACCAGTATTTCTCACCTAAGGCACAAATTCAAAGTGCTAAACAATAATTACAACTAGTTCGCCTAAAAGTTGATCAGCGAAAAACATCGGAAACATTGAAAATAACAACTGGAATGAAAAAACATAAGAAAAACGAACTTGTTCCCTAAAATTCATTTCTTGATTCAAAGAATACAATTAAAAACAACAGATTTCCTACATGGTTTCTTCCCATTCCTTCCATTGTTCCTTGATCCAAACACACATGACACGCCTGCATTTCCACTAAATCCAAAGCAAAGCACATAGAGAATAACAAAGTTACCTTGATTTGATAGAGCTTAAGGCCGGGTCCTCTGCTCTGATTTTGCTCCTCTAGAGGATCGTCCTGGGCTGAATCAATTGAGTTTTGCCAGTTCTTCGCTGGAGGCTTAGAAGCCGAGGCCCCAAAATCTAAAGCGGCAACGGAATCAATGGCCGCTCTCCAACTAGCGTCTCCGTCTTCCTCCCCGCTACTGCTGCTGCCGCTTCCTCCGCTGCCGCCTCCGCCACCGCCGCCGCCCATCTCCAAGCTCCACACTACATGAAAAGACACGGCGTCTTTCAATTTTACCCCTCTAATTGTCAAAATTATCTGCTGTAGATGTTGCATATACAACCGTGTAAAATTGAGTAATTGCAGTGTATTTTTATAGATATTATATTATGAATATATATTAGATAACTAGACATAAACAATTTATTGTTAATCACTGAAAGTTTATGAAATGGTTTTTTTAATATTATGTAACATGTGTTGAACTAATTTTGAGTGTTAGCTAAAATTATTTATGGCTAATTTGTTTTTATCATCCATTGAGATGAGACACTGAGAGCTTTAAAAAAAATAGACTTCTTTTTTACATATATTTATTTAAATATATATAAAATTTTAATTTGAAATCATTTATTTAAATCAATTTTTACTTTTACTACTTAGACTAACCTTGTTGGTTATTGAATCTTGCTAATTACAACCATGAGAATTCCTTTTTATTTTTATTATAGTATATAATTTTGTAATGATTACGCTACTAATTCGATCAAGTTTGGCTTTAAATTTTAAATATCTGAATTTATTTGATAACTATATTCCTCACTCTCTCAGTTATTCTTATATTTAACAATCAATTTTTATAAAATTAAATAAAATAAATTTTCAAAAAGTTTATAAATTTTCTTTCCATAAACAAATAGGAATAATTTTGTGGGGGATTTTAAAGCAATTGCATTCTTTTTTGAGGGTGTTCATATAATTTCTCAATGCTCGGATTCGGATTCGGTTTTCGGAGTATCTCTATTCGGATCCACAACCCGACCCGTTATCACTACCCCAGCCTTCGCTCTGGCGGTCGACGGAGAGAGGCGCGCAACCGAAGAGAAGAGAAGAGAAGAGCTCTAGGGTTTGAAGAGAAGTAGAAATCCTTTCTTCCGATCAAAGCTATCAATCGCCGCCGGTGATCTCTCGAGCTCCAGAGTGTGACAATGGGGAAGAAGCAGCATAGCAAGGACCGGATGTTCATCACGAAGACGGAGTGGGCAACCGAATGGGGAGGCGCCAAACCCAAGGACTCCTCCGTCCCCTTCAAGCGCCTTCCCTTCTATTGCTGCTCGTATGCCTTGGAAACCCTAGAAATTCTGATGATTTTTTCTAAATTTTTCTTTGTTTTTTTTTTAAATTGTTGAGTTTGTTGCATGGCTTTTAGGCTTACTTTCGTTCCGTTCGAGGATCCGGTGTGCACAGCTGATGGAAGTGTCTTCGATTTGATGTCAGTTATTTGGAAAAAAAAATGATTTTGCGGCGAATTTCCGGAAGGAATTGTGTTTAACTTGAAGGTTTTTTATTTTTTGGCAGGAGTATAATCCACTATATTAAAAAATTTGGAAAGCATCCGGTTACTGGGGCTCCTCTCAAGCAGGAGGATCTTATTCCCCTCATTTTCCATAAGAATTCCGATGGTAATAAGTCATTTTTTTATATATATTTTTTTAGCAATGCTACTATTATTTAGTGATAGTCCCTCTTCAATTGCAAAAGTTGAGCGTATGATATGTGTTATTGGCTGTAGCGTATGATGCCTTTAGAAATGTGGCCATTGAGTTTGGGCATTGTTGTTTGCTTTATACTTGTGATTACCTGGTTGATACTTGATTGTTGATTTTCTAATAATGATGTTAGTACCTGCAACTCGAATTAAGTAGTGTTTTGCATTGCTTGTAGTTCAGTGAAATTGTGTATTTTTAGCTCATGACATTAATTTATTTTTCTTCAGTGGTGATCCAGTTTAGATTGTGATTAGATAAGAATATGTTTCACTTATTCAATCTTTGGTTCTGTTTTCACTATCTGTGAGATCTTCAGCATTCTATATAATTTCAAAATTCATTTGTTAATATTATGAGTCAATTTTAAGAGAAGATTGATACTATTGATGGAAATTAATAACAGAGAATTGGGAGAGTAGAACAGTTGTATTATCTTCTGAAGTTTAAATTTACTTAATTTTTTTGGCATAATTCATTATAAGCCATCCTTTTTTGTCTAATTACAGAGGCATTTGTCTCTGAAGGTGGATCAGTTTGTACTTTTATAAATGTTATGTGAAGTTGATATATTCTGGGTGAAGCCAAATCATGATATGTTTCTCTTCACACATTTCATATTCAAAAATATCAACAACGGACTATTAAGGGTCAAGATTATTTATTTCTCCTTTATTGGGTTTTGCATCTATATTGCTTTCTGTTGATTTGAACTCACGCCTTATTACTAACTGTGATCCAAATGACATGACGTGAAATTACGATAAAGTATCATCCCAAGAGTTCCTCAAAAGAGGTGTTTATGTGCATCTTTAATATGCTTGAAAGAAGCTTGGTGAATCAGAACAGACCTGGCATTATTATCACTAACGCCGAGTAAGATATTATAGGTGGCATTGTACTTATCAAAGAAGAAAGTTTCTATAGAAGATACTTAGTTTTCTGACTATATGGAGAACTTGTTTTCCTAGTCTACACGTGATGTTAGACTTCTCTTGAGCTGTCTTCGCCAAGTGAGAATGGAAGAATTGGATTCTGATACAAATGTCAAGGTTATGCATCTGAGTGCGTGAGTTATATTGAAGCAGACTCAACATGATTAAGGATTCTGCATTTGATGAAATTTCAATACCAAATAAATCTTGATTTTTTTCAAATATGACTGTTTCACTCTAATATAGATCTTCCAATTCTTTTATGGGTGCATTGCTCATCATCATGTGTGGAGGCGGTGCTTTATTTTATCCTTTCTGATTTATTTTAGGCAGCTTTTACTGTCAATTACATTTAAAACCATTTCGAAGTTATCTTATCAAAGAAACGATTAAGGCGATCTTACTAAGATCTAATCATCAAAATCCTACAGAACTCTGAAACTGAACCAAATAGAAAGATGATTTTTTATTGGTTTGTTTTCAGACTATTATATTCCTTGCGGCTTGTTTTTTACCTTATTATTCTATGCCTCAGACGATTAAGATAATGCCTATTATTTCCCTAATTTTGAATTATTCTCCGATTAAGGTGCTTTCACTGCAAAGGATGCTTTTTGAGTTAATTCATGCACAAGGATTCTATTCTTTTGCTTGTTTATGCTTTTGCTGCAGGTGAGTTCCACTGCCCTGTACTGAACAAAGTCTTTACAGAATTTACACATATTGTTGCTATAAAGAGTACAGGGAATGTGTTCTGTTATGAGGTATATCGCATCTACAAGCATCGTGCATTTGACCATCTCATATATTTGTTTCAGCTGTTCAAGATCCTCCCTTTTCCTGTTATATTCATTATGCAGGCAATCAAAGAATTAAACCTAAAAACAAAGAACTGGAGGGAACTTTTGACCGATGAGCCATTCACTAAAGATGACTTGATAACTATTCAGGTGCGTGATAAAAAAACTCATATTTTCTATAATGCTGGTATCGTTAATTTAGCCAATTTTGTAACTTTCTTGTGCTGTTGTTGCTCATCCAGAACCCCAATGCACTTGATGCCAAAGTTCTTTTGGATTTTGATCATGTGAAAAATAGTCTGAAAATTGATGATGAAGGTGAGAATTTCAAGTTCGTTTGATCCTGAGAAATTTGGCGGCATTTTCTCCTGATTATGAGGCAACTTTAATTCCCTTTTCAGATTTAAGGAAAATGAATGAGGATCCAACATACAACATAAATATATCTGGCGATCTAAAGCAAATGTTACAAGAGCTTGGAACGGAGAAGGCAAAGGAAGCAGCATTACATGGAGGCGGTGGTAGCAAAGCACAAAAGGAAAGAGCTGCTGCAATTCTTGCTGCAAGATCTCGCATCAAAGAAGATTCAAAGTCAAATGGAAACGAAAAGGCAAAACCCACCCAATCTTTCAGTATAGTAGATGCTGCTTCTGCCTCTGTTCATGGAAGATCTGCAGCTGCAGCCAAAGCAGCATCAAGTGATAAAACTGCAGCTAGGATTGCTATGCATATGGCTGGTGAACGGACACCTGTAAATGCAAAACTTGTAAGCTGCCAATACCTATCTTATCCTGTCACTCCCCAATCTTGATTTTCTTAAATAACCTATATAACTGCCAATTTGTTGTGTTGTTTCATGTTAAAAGTTGTTATAAAAATTTTCAGGTAAAAAGTCGTTATACTACAGGGGCTGCTTCTCGCTCTTTCACATCTACTGCTTATGATCCTGTCACAACCAATGATTATGAATATGTCAAAGTTGAAAAGAATCCAAAGAAGAAAGGCTATGTGCAGTTGCACACAACACATGGAGACTTGAACTTAGAGCTACATTGCGATATTACTCCTCGGACATGTGAAAACTTTATTACACTTTGTGAACGTGGCTATTATGATGGAGTGGCTTTCCATAGAAGTATCAGGTATGATCAAAACATACTGCCATTCGACTCATAGTTATCAAGACTTATCATCATACATGCTATGCAGGAACTTCATGATCCAAGGTGGTGATCCCACCGGAACTGGCAAAGGCGGCGAGTCTATTTGGGGTAAACCTTTCAAGGATGAGCTGAACTCCAAATTGACACACTCAGGGAGGGGTATTGTCAGTATGGCGAATAGTGGGCCTCATAGCAATGGCTCCCAGTTTTTCATCTTATACAAGTCTGCAAATCATCTCAACAACAAGCATACGGTGTTCGGTGTAGTTGTTGGTGGTTTGACTGCCCTTGCAGCTATGGAAAAGGTTCCTGTAGATGATGATGACCGGCCATTGGTAAGCAAAATCATGATCTATTACTGCTCCTTGCAACACAAATACACTACTGCAGGTGCTACAAACTTATCTGAATTCCATGTTGCTTTTGTAAATGTTTTTTGTTCTCAGGAGGAAATCAAGATTCTAAACTGCAAAGTATTTGTGAACCCATACATGGAACCAGACGAAGAGGAAGAGAAGGCCGAAGAAGAGAAGAAAGTAGTTAACAGTGACGATGTAACGCTCTTGCTCACCCTTTTTCATTTGTTAGAGTTTAAAGTTAACGAGAAATGACCTAGTTGTAACTCATTTTTAGGATAAGGTGGGCTCTTGGTATAGCAATCCAGGCACAGGAGCAAGTGGTTCGATCTCAGTTGGCGGAGTTGGTAAGTATCTTAAAGCGAGGAACAACGGAACTGAGTTAACAACCGGAAATGGTCAAGGTCAAGACAGCAAGAAGAGAAAAACCGACGTCTCCAACGTAGAATATAAAGACTTTTCCGGCTGGTAAAGAGTTACTTACACTGCTTTAACTACGCTTGACTGTATAGTATGAGAAGTAATTTAAATTCCAGAAGAGGTGTGCCTTTTTTTCCCCTAATTTGTTTGTGCAATCAAATTTTACGCATAAATTTTGAAATTTTAATGATTTTTTTTCTTTTAAATACAATGAGATAGCTTGAACCAAACAAAGGAATCTCTAGATTTGTAACTTTACTTACAGGAAACCAAACAACTTGGTTTTCCTGCTTAGGAACAATGAAAGAAAAGGAAAAGCCAAAGCCTAAAACTGGGTAGTGGGGGACACTATGGGTTGTAAATCTCAGATGTTTCAGCAGCTTTTCTTTGTAAGAGTTGGCATTGCATTGAGAACATGTTAATGTCTTACGGATGATAAACTCTGAAAAGTGACTTCCAATGAAAAGAGGAAACAAAACCTGAAAAAGTTGCATTCAATGAAAAGTGGAACTGAAAAGTAGTTGTAAGTCTGGTTGGAGCCGCCAGGGGAACGAATTTCACACAATGCATGGATGAAACTCACTTCCTCAAATGTCTTTCAAGGAAGTGCAAAGAAAAAGTGGTAAGTCTATGAACTATGAATTTTGTTGGGTGATTTCCTTAATGATGAACTTCTATATATATTGTTAATTAACATTTTGTTGAAGGGTAGTTTTGTCTATGTGAGAATGAAGTTCAATCATATTCTTTAACATGAAACTCAACAAAAGCCTAATGAGAGAGAAGTAAAATTATACAACTTTTTATATGTAAAAGAGCCATTTCTTTTTTCTTTAAAAACTATTATGAAATTTTAACATAAAAGAGTTTTCTTAAGAAAATTACTTTAAGCTAACAACGAGCCTTAATCTATTAGCAATGAGTCTCTTGGTCATTTTTTTTAAAGGATCAAATTCCTATAAAGCCAAGGCATATCCATATTTGTCAAAAAAAAAAAAATTAAAACAATTTAAAGGTAAAGTCTTTGAATTAAGTAACAATTAATTTCTTTAAACAATTGAATAAGTGAATATTGTGCATTTCTTTCCTTAGGGATGTCTTCTTATATAATCAACCAAACTTTTATTTTTCATATATTAACGTATCATTAAATCATCGAAAAATCTTGAATTCAATATTCTCACCCTGACCTTCAATCTTATATTTTAGTAGGAAGTTTGATATAATTAAAATTGTTTACATTGACTCTTGATACGTATAAATTACTTAAAAATGTCTTTGTTTGTATATATATATATATATATATATATATATATATATATATATATATATATATATATATATATATATAGAACAATTTTGATTTGTTTAAATACTAAAATTAAAAAAAAAACTAATGTTTTTTAAAAAATAAATAAATGAATATTTCCAAAAGAGGGAGAAATAAAGCATATAAGTTAGGCTCCAAAATTAACAAAACAGGGAGTGGACATGCCTCTAGCTATATGACAACATTGTGAACCAAGAGAACATTAAATAGTTAGAGGGAATGTCCCCCAAGGCACACCATCTGCTTAATATATTATTTCATTTTAGTACATTTACATCAAATCCACTACATTATCATTATTATTTATATCACTAACTACCAAAATGCTTGAATGCATTATTGCCTTTGGGACTATGAAAAATGCTAAATTCTAGTTTGGTAACAAGTTAAATCACTCAAGCTCCCAAGTCAACCACCAAATATAGATTATCAATTGAATATGATATTTTTCTATATATATATATATATATATAAAGTTACAGTGAGCCTTCAAAAATTAATTCCATAAAGTTTGATGAACTGATTACACATTTGACTCTTTTCTAATACATAGTCGAGTTATAATAATAAAAAATATTGTACATATTTGGTGTGGTTTTTTCATAATTTTAAAATGACATAAAATAAAATAAAGTTTGATCATTTGTATTTCTAGAATGAAGTTTTGAAAAATAAATAAATAAATAAATAGTTTGGCCATGACTAAAAAATATGGCTATGCGATTACTAAATCACTATATTTTAATAGTTCTCTAGGGAAATATACTTATGTGAGAATATTAATAGGATGATAAAGTTTTTTGTTCATTTTTATCTTTTGATTTTTATTAATAATTATACGTGGTTGAGAAAAAGAGATTCGTATTGATTTGTAAGATTTCCCATATGTTTTTGTTTTTTTGAAAATGGAAAATATTTTGGCATGATAATAGTTAATGTTGGTAATAACACTAAAAGATAATTAAGTCCTTCCATTTTTTACAAATTTTCAAGATATTTTAGTCACAAAAAAGATAAAAAAAATTTTAGAAATATTTGTACATTGAATTGCATATCAATAAGATATTATCTCTTTAAGTTTCATAAAAAATATTAAAGAAGCTAGCTTTTTCATAAATAATTAAATAAATAAAGTTAGGAGGCAAGTATGAGGAGATTAGCATTATTATTGTTATTTATTTGTTTGTTTATTTAATTGATGATGAGAGTGACATCCACATGGTTAAATATCTTGAGGTATTATTGAAAGGTGAATTAGCTTTAATGCTCTAGATTCTCACTTTATTGATAATGTACTTTATTAATATTTTAATATTTACAGAAAATAAACAACATTAATGAATCTAATAAAATTCCTTTTAATCTTCTATTTCTTGAATCAATGTATAAAATCATGCCTAAATTGCATTCTTTAAGCACACAAATTAAATAATTATAAAGAAGCTTAATTTCTTCAATCGTTTCCGATAGTTTTTTAAGATTTTGATCTATTGGTTTCGCCACAAACTTTAAACCAATCCTTGATGAATTACAGAAAATCCTAAAAAAAAAATATTTTTTTTTTAAAAAAATAAATAAATCACATTCATTAAAAAAAAATAATAAAGTACAAAAACATCTCATAAAAATGGAGCTAAAAACAATATGACAGTCCAGCAGAAATGGAGACTAACAATAGTACTAAAAATGAAATTATATCCGGAACAACATTAATGAAAAGAACACACATTGGAGGATTACATACTAGAACAATAGTACTAAGAATGAAATTCTTTTTTTTTTTTATCTTTGGAGTTGCAAAAATCTATGATAAGAAAATATAAATAATGTTTGTAATAATTGAAAATGCACATAATATTTATCATGAAAATTACGTATGTTTTTTTTCAACCAAATATTCCATGTCTTGCCCTAACCAAAAGATCCCTAGCTTCTTTCACAGAGGGTGGAAGCTGTGATCTCCACCATCCCCCCAAATCACCCAAAGAATTAGGGTATATATATCTCCTGAAGTGAATATCCCAAACATTGCTTCTAATAGTTTTTCTTACACATGTTAATTAATTGATTAATTAATTGGCTTTATATTACTGAGAATTTTTTTTAGTCATTTTTTAAAATTCCACTTAGATAAAATATTAAAATCCTCTGCCTCAATCAATCACATTAAGGCAACTAGTTGTTGTTACCAACCCTAATATTCTCCATATCCAATTTCTATGTGTCTTATCAAACCCTAAAAATAAAAACCATCACTTCCCCTAACCAAACCCTCCATTATAAAACCATGTCCACTTCCATAACCTAACCCAACTAATCCATGCATGGCTCATCCCTTGCTTACCCTTTCACCAACTTCACCCCCATTATACATACATTTATAAATACATACATCCATACATACAATATATATACAGACACACACACACACACATATATATATATATATAGTACAATAACACTATCTTGACCTTTCTCTCTTTCATAAAAAGCATACAACTTTCTTGTTTAACAACCCTAAAAGCACTGAGAGGGAAAGAGAGAGAGAGAGAGGAAAAGGAAAAGTTGAGTAGAAAGCAAAGGCAAAGGCATGCATGGATGTCCCTCTCTTGGTCCTAAAACATCATCACTTACATCTCATCAAGTAACCAAAAAACAATACAGAAAAAGAACACTCTTTCAATATTCAGAACCCTAAAAAGCAGCTCCCACTACCACCATCACCCCTTCCTTTTTTTTGGTCCTCATGGTTGCCCTAAAAAGCTCCTTCCCTTCTCTCTAGACCCCCACCACCTCCACCCTCCTCCTCCACCACCACCACCACCACCACCACCTTTCTTAGATTCCAACATCACTCAATCCTAAGATTCTCTCTTAGATAACGACCCCCCTCCCCTTCCTTTCATCGCTTCCTACCACCTAACCCGTTCTCTTTCTCTCTCCCTATAAAGAAAAACAAAAAATAACAATAACAATAATAAATATTAAATAAAACCAAAAAAAAAAAAAAAAAAAAACATAGTAGGGTTCATCATGAGAGTATATTCTCCAACCAAGGAGTTCAAAGTTCAAGCTTCAAACGTGTTTGGTTTTATAGTTCTTTCACCAACTTTAGTTCACACGTGTGAGGATTTGAAAAACCGCCACGGTTCCCGCTTCTTCGCACGTGCCATTCCCCGCCACTTAGCTCAACTTCCAAGCGCTCGCCCACACCATCGGCTGCTCTTTCCAAGCCAAAAACAGGCCGGCGCCGGCGCTGGACACCTCCTCCGACGACCGGAGTGACCATCCTTCTTTGTACCTTCTTAGTAAGGCTCTTACATCATCGGCCACGTCATCACTGAAGTTCACCGCAGTGAAGCCAGCCGCACGTAGCTTTCTCGACCATCCGGTTGCTGTTTCTCTCCTCTCCGAGGACTCCGCCGCCGGGCACGCCACCAAGTCCACCACCGCCCTCCCCGCCGCCCTCTCCAACGCCAACCTCTCATTGCTGGCCCTCGGAAAACTCTCCTCTAATGAATCAAAATAAGCGCCGAAGAACCTCAGCGCTTCTCTAAACCCTCTCAAGAACCCTTCATCATCATCATCATCATCAACGTCAAGCTCGGCTTCTTCTTCAACGACGGTCACAATCCGAGGATTAAGACCACGAAGCATGGACACAAGAAGCTCCCGGCGGTGACCGGCCGGGGAGACCCCATGCAAAGAGTTAACACAATTGATGGCCAGAGTATCACCGGAGTCAACCCCGAGAGAAGAGAAGTCAAGCGTGGAGAGATCACCGGAGTGATGAACAGCGTTGAACCGGAAAGGCACGCCCATGAGTCTGGCGAACTTCTCCATCCTGGCGCCGACCTCGCGCATGACCCGTTGGGAAGCGGCTGGAGCGACGGTGGTGATGGAGAGATGAGGAGCGTCGTCGGCGGAGCGGGTGGCGAGAGCTTCCAGCAAGGTCGGCCACTGAGTGCAAAAAGTGGAGCTGAGGTCGAGAATATGGAGACGGTGTGAATCGAGAAAGGATTCGAGAATGGCTCCATTAGCGGCGACGTGGCCGAACGTGGACCAGGGGCTGAGTTCTTGGAAGCGGAGGAGAGTGCGGCGGGTGGAGTCGAAAGAGGAGGTCTTGTCGGAAGCGGAGCAGAGAGTGCGGAGAGTGCGAGGGCCCGAGGAGGTGAGGCGAGAGAAGAGCCCTTGGAGGAAGTAAGAGGAGAGCTTTTGTTGGACGTCGCCGTAGGGGGAGGAGAGCTCGTTGAGCATCCACATGTGTTGCTGGAGACGAGCGGTGTCACGGGAGGAGATGGAGCGGGCGCAGTCCAGAAGAAGGTCGGTGGACCAGCGAGGAGTGGAGGTGGGGTCGAGATGGAGCGAGGAGAAGTCAGAGGAAGGGTCGAAGAGGAGATGGGGAGGAGGAGGAGGAGGAGGAGGAGGGGGAGTGGAGGAGGAGGAAGGGAGAAGGTGTTTGGAGGAGGAGGAGGAGGAGAAGTCTTCATCCATGAAAAGAGAAGGGTGAGGAGTGTTGCAGCATTCTTGATCAGGGTCAAGGTGGTAGAAATGATGAGAGGGGGGTTTGGAGGAGAGGGAGCTGTGGCTGGAGGTGAAGGACGAGGATTGAGGGTGGTGGTGGTGGTGAGGGTGGTGGTGGTGGTGGTGATCGGAGGAGGAGGAGGATTGGAGGCTGACTAGTCTGAATAGTGTGTCCATGTTAATTAATATGTAAGCATTGGGAGGGAATGGGAGAATGGGGATTGGAGGGAAGAGAAGGGAGAGGGCTTTGGATTGGGGAGAGAGAGGTGGAAGGGAAGGGGGTGGGTTTTTAACTTTGTGGGTTAGTGTGTTTTTGTAGGGTATGTCCTTCAACATAATAATAATAATAATAATAATAATAATAATAATGAATTTGAGATTTTTATAATTTGTGAAAAGTACTGAATTTCGTTTCAATATTTTTAAATTGTTTTAAAGCATAGACAATGCGATAAGTGCTTATATAATTCAGGAGGGTGTGTAGTTAGGAATTGAATGGATGATGGTGCAAAGTTAATTTTGGTTATTGTATTAGATCGGATAAATTAAATATTTTATAAATAAATAAATAAAATAATATTATTAATTTTAAATATATAATATAAAATTTTATGTACGATTGACTCTTTCTCTTATAATTAGAAAAATGGTAGCTATTTCTCTCGCAAAAAATAAGTCTAATGACCAACTCTCTCTCTCTCTCTCTCTCTCTCTCTCTCTCTCCTCACAATATTGGATCTGCTCGTAGTTATTTTCATCTAATTAAAAAGCACAATAATAATAAAATAATATGTGCATACAAATTTTATTGTTCATGAAAATAAAAAAAGAAGAATCAAACATATGTGAATAAATTAGTTTGATATTATATTAAAAATATATAGTAAAACCAAGAGGAAGTTGTCTAAATACAACTCTATAGTTTTATTCATCTATATATATAATGAGTTAAAAAAAAAAGAAAAAAGAAGAAAGAGCTTTTGTGGGTGATGACTGGGTGGTGGGGAATCTGAGAGAACTTTTTCAGAGATTGATTCAACTTTGTTGGTGATGAATGAACAGGCCCTCCTCTTCTCTTCTTCTCTCTTTCTTCATCCTATCTATCTATCCATCTATCTATTGCTGCCAGTTCTCTCCATCCTTGTATGTGGGGGAATTATTTCTGACAATTTGACTTTTTTGGGACAGAATATTAGGCGTGCTTCATGGGGGGAGGAGGGTATAATATTTATTATTTATTATTATTGTTGTTATTTATTAAGTGGTAAATGAATTTATATATATATATATATATATATATTAGAATTTTCAAAGAGGGAAAGACAAGGATGTCAGGGCAGCGTGCTAGCATCATCATCATGATGGAGAGCACCACCACTAGGCCCAAGACATTCTTTGCTCCCCCTAATGCCATTCTTTTGCTCTTTTCCATGTTAAAACAGCTTTCCCTTTTTCACTTACCATGTTAATGTTATTTGTTATTAAACTATTACTTGCCTTCTTCTCCATCAATTTGTTACCATCTTTTTTTTTTTATATATTTTTACAAAGGGGTAAATTATAAGCGGGACTCGCGTCTAGGGTTTTCTAAATATACCGTGCATGATCATCGTATTCGATAAGGGAATCAATCCCTAACTTATATGCAGAAAATCTGATATCAATTGATTAAAACATCTCTGGCTAAATTTTTATATTTTTGAAAACTTTATCATAACTCGTATACTGTAGAGGTTGGTTCAAATGATACGGATTTCAATTCCTTAATCTAGTGATTTCAAGTTCAATATTTATCTAGGCAAGAAAAAACACCTACAGAGAAAAGAATATTTTTTTTATACGGTTTTAGTTGTCTCATCTTGGCTAGTTTAGAACATGTGATTTATAAAAAATCAGCCGATGAAAGATGAAAAAACTCATACATAATATATATATATATATATATATATATATATATATATATATATATATATACACACACACTAAAGTGAAAAGTTGTAAGCATAAATAATATTTATAGGAAGAGCTATGTTTAAGAATATAAAAATAATAATAATTAAAACTCTTTGCAAATGTAAAGATATTATTTTATTTTTTTTATTGTTGTTGTTGTTATTATTAGTGGTGGTGGTTGTAGTAGTAGAGCCTGTTACTAGTCAATTGATTTACACTGATCTGGAATGTATATCATTTATTTTTATGATATATTTGTTATTTTTTATTATCAAATGGGCTATTGTCTTATTGTTGATGATGACAAGAATAAAAAAAATAAAAGGTTTTATAAAATTTGCGGATCAAAACATATGTTGACTTAATCTTTGGGACTAATAATTAATTAAACATTTTTTATAACAATCCGCATTAATTAATTCACTTTGTAAATGTTTTTGAATTTTCATTTGTTCATGGTAAAATATCAAAAAATAAAAAGTCCTATAACTTCACTTTATAAACTTTTGATTTGCTAAAGTGATTTGATTCAAGTGATTAAAGGCATTAACATAGGTCCTTTTATGTGGTGTACGAAGTGGTGAAAGTTTAAATTCTCGTCGAAGGAAATAACTATTGATGATATTGCACCCACGAGATGAGAGCTTGTTTAAAATAATAACTCACGTGCATATGTTTCTTAACAAATATATTCTAGATAAATAACTCACATGTGATAAAAATACTAAGAAATGCTTATCGTATTTATAAAAAAAAAACTTCTCACTTAAATATAATATATTATTAGTGCCCTATGAAAATACAAAGTTGAATGAAAAAAAAAGAATAATGAGAGGTGTTATTGATAAGGACTTGCAGCATTGGCCTAAGATTGTCCTTGCAAAAAACAATGAGAAATTTGCCGAACTATAAAAGACAAGTTCAAAAAGTTTATTTTGTTTGGACAACACATTTTCAGCCTTTGTTTCTTTTTTAAAAAATATATTTTTTTTTTATAAACATTTTTTTACTTTATTAAAAAAAAACATTTTTGAGAATTAAAAAATAGCAAAATATTGGGGTTTGGCCTAGGAATAGAATGAAATACCAATTACCTTGTTATGCACCAGTGATGAGATTCAAAATATAAATTTAAAAATTTTAAAAAGTCATATTTTTTGTATGTTTTTAATTAAAAACATTTACTTAATTTTTTAGTAAAATATAAAAAATACAAAATATCTATTTTTTTTTTTATAAAACTCTCTTGCCGGAATGTATTTTTTAGAACTCAAGGCATATAAGACACCACTGGGCCAACTATATAAGTAAATATAATTTCCAACATACATAAAATAATTACCTCTTTTGTGGGGTAGGCAAGAAAAATAATAACTCTTTTTGTTTTCTTTTCATTTTTTTATTTTTATTTTTATTTTTTTAATAGAGTGCTCCAGGATGCCTTATTGGGGACCTTAGACTTTCCTTTGAATCCAAGCAAGGAACACAAAGTACATAGACATCATCATTCATTCGTATATCTACATATATAATAATAATAATAATAATAATAATAATAATAAATTAATAAATAAATAAATAAATAAGTTATTTTGTCTCTTATTGCCTTCTTAATTAATATTTTTAATCCTTGCATTTCCTCCTCAATGACTTCATCTAAACTAATCTCTTCTAAGCATATTGCCATTAAATTAATAAGAGATTTGAATACAATTTAGGTGTGTATTGGTCTAGAGTTCATTGACAAACAATATTGATTAATGAGAAAGGATTAAGATAAGCAATTGTAGATAAGATTTGAGTTAGAAAATTTATACTTTGGTTTTTTAATCAAGTCCTCACTCAAAAGAATCATGCTTTTGTCATTTGTTTATTTCTTTGTTCATTGGAAGTTTCACAAGTATTATTATTTGTTTAGTTTTTGCTAATCATACCAAAGTTCCTCCTAATCACTCCCAAAGTACTTACAATGAAACAGTATAAAACAGACAGATTTGCAGGGAAAAAAAGTCTTAATTGGAAATTTCTGGTCTCGGATTCTTCTTTGTGATGTAAAACAAATACATTACATACAAACAGAAGAGAATTAAGAGAATGCCGAATCAAAACTTCGAACCGATGAATCTATATAGATATATATCAATATATATATATTCACAGGCCATGAACAGAAGCTGAGTAACTGGTACTATTTTATTGGTAAGAAAGAACACAGATGAAATTAAATCAAATGAAGTTCAAGTCTGAGCATTCATCCATCCATCAGGAAGTCTCCACCTCCTATGCCAATAAATCGAAACCCGGGACCAAAGCGGGAAGCCGAAATTGTACTCTAAAGGCTCATCAGCCACTCCTCCAACCCGTAAAGGCAACCAAACATACCGGGAATCTCTAAGCTCAGACGGATTCCATCGATCGGCCAAAAAGACGAAAGAACCAGGCAAGCCTGGCAAAGGGACTACATAAGTGCTCTGCGAGAAAAACGTTGTCATTCTGAAAATCTTGTTCCCACCAACACATGGATTTCCCATGGTCTCCCAGGGCCCCATAATTGACTCTGCGGCATGAGCTAGTGCTCTGTTTGGTGCCCACCCGGAGCAACCAGAGGTGATCATGTAGTAAGTCCCTTGATACTTGAAGAGTGCCGGTGCTTCCCGGTGCTGCCCCACCAAAATCCTTCGCATTTCATTAGTGACATCAAGGTAATCATCAGTTAATGGACCGATATGTAGCTCGCTATTGTCTTCGGAAGAGTAGATTAGGTAGGCCTTCCCATCATCATCCTTGAAGACGGTCATGTCTCTACTATCAAACCCGTGTGGTCGTTTGCTGTAAAGGTACTCAAAGGGGCCGGTGGGGGACTCGCTCACCGCCACGCCCACTGAGGCCTTGGTATAGTTGACATCGTCGATGTGCATCCACATCACGTATTTGTCTGTCTTATCATTGTATATCACTTTTGGTCTTTCAAGCACGTTCGATTTGTGCAGATCATAAGTGGTATTTGTTTCCTCTCCTGGCAACACGACACCCTCGTTCGTCCACGTCCACAAATCCTTCGATGAGTAGCAACTCACTCCAATTATGTCAACCTGGAGACAGAAATGGCTCAATTAGCATGGAGTTCATTCAATCTTTTGCGTGGGACCGAGTATGCCATCCATCATCAGTACTCATGCAATCTGTCAGAACAATACTTTGAATCTAATCAGATTTTATTCGATAAAGCAAAGAACAGCCTCAGATATGAATAAGGTAAGTTTTCACTGAGATCCTCAAATGTCATGAAACGCTGGCCGGTGTCGAAAAATTAAACTTCAGACAGGTGATTTATCTGACAAGCTAAGCGATGTGAGTGCGGCAAGGCATAAAAAGCAACTGGCAACCCAATAGAGACCACAATGAGCCACCACAGCACATATTGGATGGCCAGAAAGGGAATGCTTTTGAATGGACTGACAAGGGGCAACAAACTTTTGTTCATAGATTATAAAAGGAATAAGAGAAATTACCCGAAAAAGAGGAACAGTACATGCTTTGCTTTCTATGCATCAGAATCAGCATTTGAGACATTTAAACTACGGTTAACTGCTATTTAACCATATAGATTAATGGCCACACAACATTCATTCCCGTTTCACAAGATAGAAAGCAGAAAGACAAAATCAAGGACCTGACCTGCAGAATGATCATCGTCATACTATCATGCGGTCAAGCACACTCAAGTGTCAAGTGAATGATCTGTGGGTGGCATCTTCAGAATCATCAATTACAAGGAGGCTAACAGTGTTTGGCAGGTTTTGGCATCTATAACTATGATAACAAGACTGAAAGTGATATAGGCTTGAGAATCCTGTCAGGCAATGGCCAACATGCAATGCCAGGTTTGAAAAGGAGCACTCCAACAAGGACAAGAATGAAGCAGATCATGAACATGATGATACTCATAGTGGGATCAGAAAAGTCGTCTGTAAAGTTTTACATCTAAGATTCATCCAGGCAAAATTCAAATAACCACATTTGAAATTAGTGGACAGGGAGGAAGGGACAAATGGGAGAGAATCGTATTTGAAGATTTGAAGTTATCACATTAACTATTGCCCACAAAGGCAGCTTTCTGACAATTTGATCAACAAGCATCATGCCAGACTGAATTTTACGCAGAGGATATTCAACAGTCGCAAGGGATTTTGTCTCAAATTTGTCTAGTGTTTAGTCATGTGATGCACACAGAGAATATATTTAACATATCCATCTTCCATCATGGTAGTCCATGCTCTCCAGAAGTGATAGAAGAACACAACGTATAAAAGTATTTGTGAAGTATATAGATGAATTTGGTGACACTTGATCAGATAGGATGTGGTAGAAGACACACATCCACTGTGTTATGCAATCTGAGAGTTATTATATTTAAAACAGAGCATCTTCAACACCAAAAGATGACTCCGTCAATCGGTATGTACATAAGTAACACAGCGACACAAATTCCAAAGAAACTAAAAGCTTGTCAACATAACATTTGGAGCAGCACAAAATGCCGTTTGCAATAATCTGCTACTTCATCATTGATTCCAATATTCATAAATTTTTAAGCTTAGTCTATAAAAGATGCGCATGCTGCTTCTAATAAACTTTGTGCATTTTAATATTGCATATAGTAATTATGACATCTACACTGATAATTTAATTTGGTGTCTGACGTGTTTTTAGAAAATGAATGATCCAGAAATTTCCTTTCAAAGATATGAGATGAGGATGTCCATTGGAAGTCTTCATTTTATCTAGCAAATATTCACAAGATATTGTTTCAAAACAAAATTCAAGTTAACCTCGAGGTATGAAGTGTTCTAATTGATAAGATTTAAGTTGTTACAAGCAACAGTTTCAAGGGTTGATATTTCAAATGCAATAGAATAAAATTGTAGAAAGGTGAATGCAAGAAACAACAAGGTCAGCTGAATATATCTCAGCATGCCCTTCTCGAGTTTAATTTTCAGAATTATCATGATCTATGTCAATGGAAGGTAAACATTACAGAAGAATTCAAAATAATTACATTAAAACATTTGTCACATTTGACTATCATCTTCTGGTAACAGAACAAAGTTAATAATTCTAGAGGTTTGCAAATCTGATTAGGTGATATATTTCAGAAAGTAGGCAGAAGGTTCACAATTGTTGATCAACAACATGGAGATTCGTTCTTCCATGTAGTTAATGATAAATTTAATAAACCCTTCACCTCATTGAATGCATGCATTATAATCAGGGGAAGAATTGGTGACTGAAAATATATGCAGCCATCATGCGGTACAGATAAAGCAAGTAACGATGAAATGAAAATATATTTTTTCAGGGAAAAAAAACACTGCTTGTATATTGTAAGTGGACTTCTTTATCATCTCTTCAAACCTAGACATAGATTCCATATAGTGAAAGTTTGATCATCACCATGGTGGAATCCTCACACATCTCCTAGTGGAACCTCCAGTAACCAAATAATCACCCACTACATATAGTGCGAAGCACGATGACACCAAAAGTCAAGAAGTCAAAGAAAAAAAAGATCTTATAAGAGCCATTTATGTTCAAGTATGACGAAATGAATGATTCAAAGGTCATCCGAAGTCTATATCATGCTTTTACAAGCAATCTCCGACCTTAAGATTTATGTAAGTCAACTTAGATAACAATCTACTCGACATGATATCTCCGTGTCGACTTCCAACAAAGCTCCAACCTAAAATTATAGTTGGTCCTTGACTTGTTCCAAAAAACCAACTTCAGCCTTTTCCCCACCAACAACAGGACTTCGTCTCGTTAAGAAATTGAGCATAAGACTAAAACAAAAAGCACATGCTAATATCTGTAGGGTCCAGAGCAGGGAGCCTCCAATAGTGAAATCTCGATACTATTTCATTTGAGACAGAACATGCCTCATTCTCAAGCTCCTATGCACCTAAATTACATACTAATAAAGGTTTCCTATATTCTCAGAAATTTAAAACAATATCTAATGAATTGTGAGAAAAAGGGCTAAAAAGGCGGTGTCAAACAAATTTTCACAGTAAACACAGGAATGTATTTCATTGCAAGAACTGTCATAGAAATGCATTAAGAAAAAGGTTATGAACAACTTGTAATCATTCATCGAAAAAGTCCTAATCTTTCCCCTCCAGTCTGCCAAGATACTGTCACATATCAAAAAGAAAATGCTTCCTTTTCATGTCCAGTAATCCATCTAATCTGACTGTCTTCCAATAGAGTAAAAAGAGTTTATCAACATGCATCTTATCACCCATCTGATCTAGCCTGGAGTTAAGGAAGGCCAGTTTGAAGATACTTCTAATAATGCAAACCGACACAAGAAAGTCCTTAATCAACTCCCAATTATGATTGAATTATGAACATCTCCAACTTAACACATTTGCTGCCTCATTCTCGTAATCTACCACAATATATATTCCCAAAAGTTCAGAGATTTGATTGGACTATATATTTAGGAAGGTGTAAGGAAGGTTCACAACTACCCCTTGTCCACATGGAAATTCATTCTCCAATATAACTAAGGGAAACTTTGAAAATTCTTCACCTCTTCATATATGTGGAGTATGGTAAGAGTTTTCCTTTGAAATATAACATGCTAATATGAGAGTAGGGTCTGAACCAGTGCATGTTCAATAGTGAAGTCTTGATATTATTTCATTTGAGGGAAAATATGTCTCATTCTCAATTTCCTTTGAACCCAAACTGCAAACTAAGAAGGGTTTCCTATATTGTCAGAAAAAGAAATCTAATGAGTTGTTCAAAAGGAAAAAAGGATAACAGTTGCCCTCCAAACCCAATTCAAACATTTTTTCACAATAAAGACAGGATCTTATATCATTGCAAGAACAGTCATAGAAAAGCATTAGAAAACGAAATGATATCAGTAACTTGCAAAATTCACTAATAAAGTCTTGGTCTTTCCCCCAGTCTGCTAAGATATTGTCATATGTCACAGAGAATATGTTTCCTCGTCATGTTCCAGTAAGCCATTTAATCCAACTGTGTTTCCAAATAGACTAAATAGAGTTTATTGGCTCACATGTTAACTATGCTCTTGTCACCCATCTGATCTAGCTAGGAGTATAGAACACCCAGTTTAAAGATACTTCTGATGATGCAAACCAACACAAGAAAGTCCATAATCAGCTCCCAATTGTGACTTTATTATGGCCATCCACAAGTTAACACATTTGGCTATCTTATTCCAGTAATACACAACAAGATATGTTACTAAAAGTTCAGAGACTTGATTGGACAATATTCAAGGTGTTGGGAAGGTTCACAACTATCCATCGTCTACACAAAAAATCCTACAAGTTCAGAGATTTGATTGGACTATATATGTAGGAAGGTGTAAGGAAGGTTCAAAACCATCCATTGTCTACATGGAAATTCATTCTCTGATGTAACTAAGAGGAACTTTGAAAATTCTTCACCTCTTAATATCTGTGGAGAATGGCAAGATATTTCCTTTCCATGAATATACCAACCATTAAAGTAGGAACGAAATGATTATCGGTGACTAAAAATCTATCCTTTTTATAAGGAAAAAGAAAAAAAAGAAGAGGAAAGAATTCCTCTCACGTGTTGTAACAAACTTCTTTATCATCACTTCAAACCTTGAAGGGAATTTCATATGATGAAAACATGGCATCATCTTGATGGTGAGTCTTTGAAGATTTCAAATGGGTGAATTACTACTTCCCGGGGAGGAAAATATCTTCTAATATTACCTCCAACAATCGAAGACCTAGTGTCATCACCATCTTGCTGATGTCAATAGAATGAGGATAACCATCGCTTAAAATCCATTCCATTCAAGAATGAGAAAATTGAATGATTTTGTTGTTATATGATGCCTACATTGTGCTTTTACAAGAGCACTAGCCCTACAATTTATTTAAGTTGGCAGAGAGAATGATCTTCTCCACATGATTTCTGCAAAATCTACTGTCAATTTCCAACAAATCTCCACAATAAAACTAATAAAAGTCCATAGAAAATCTCCAATAAGAGAATTTGCTGATATAGTTAAGTTAGACAAGGGGACCCAAATACTTCTCATCTTGTTCCGAACCCCATTTCAGACTTTTTTCACTAAAAACCACAGGATTATGTATTATTAAGAAATTAACCATACTTAATAATTAAGACTTGATGTTATTTCACTAAAACCCATTTCAGACTTTTTTCACTAAATATCAGTAGATTTCGAACAATGGAGCATCTAATAATGAAGACTTGATGTTATTTCATTTAAGACAGAACAAGCCTCATGCTCAAGCTCCAATATGCCCATATTTAGTTGACTATGTCTCTAATAAACCACTTAATAAAAAGGTTTTCCTTTTTTTGCGGAAAATTTAACATGGTATCCGATGGTTCATGAAAAAAAAGAATGAGTGTTATTCAAACTTTTCCAAAATGAACACAGGATCTTGTTTCATTGGAAGAACATTCTTAGAAATGCAGAAAAAACATATCTTATCAGGACCTTGTTTTACTAAAAAAACTCTTGATCTTTTCCCTACAGTCTGCCAGGGTATTGTCACATATCAAGGAGAGAATGCTTAATTTTGAAGTTCCGATAATCCATTTAATCTAACTGTGTTTCCACTAGACTAAAAGCAATATATCAGCATGCCAGCTAAATTCCCATAAGGTTCTCATTGGTTGAAATGCTATACTATGAATTGCACTTCACAGGTTATACATAGAAGAAATTAACGAAACAAAAACATAATTTAGTTGAAGGTAATTGAAGTTTCAACTTACCCGAGCCGCTCCTTTTTGATGAGCATGATAAGTCGGGCCATCTTTATTTTCTCCGTACCAGTAGAAGGTCTCCCTCCTTTCGTCAAACAGAAGCCCGCCACCATGAGCTTGAATAGGATTCCCTTCAGTATCAAGCCATATCCTACCAGGATATAAATACTTGTTGACATCATCATCCTGTCTAGGGTCGATTGCAGTCTTACGATCAGGGAAGAAGAAAGGCCTTAAATCAGAAGATTCATCCAAGAACTCATCAATCACCGACGGAGGCTTCCGAGGTCCCCGTCGTTTGAAAGCGCGAGGGGAGCGCTTGACTCTCGGCATCGGAAAATGAAAACTTTCTTGCTCAACCTCTTCTAATTCTCTCATCATAGCAAGATGGTTCAACCGGATTTGGTTCTCTAGATCGGAGCGACGATGAAGGGTAGAATAGAAGTAAAACATGACAATAAATCCAGACAAGATCCACACGACTATCGGCAACGTACATCTGCTCCCTGCATAGCAATGGAAAGCAGATGATTTCCGGTGTTTGTTCCTCATCCTCATCCTCATCCTCATCCTCCCCCTTTTAAAATTTTTTTTTATCTCCAAGACAATGCTGCAGTAAAGAAAATACAACCTATACCAATTTCAAATTAATCGAATCAAACTCACACCTTCATCTACACAACTTTGAATAAACAAGAATGAATTCCATGGTACCCAAACAAGCATGATTTGAATCTAAACATGATTCAAGCTAATGATAAATAACAAAAAAGAATAACATGCTCATCACAACAAAGAATCAAACTCCCAACTTCATGTGCAAGCAATACAAACACAAACCTAGCACAAGATTGAACCAAAAAAAATAAGAAAAAAAACAAACAATCCAAACACTAAAGAGGAAACACCAACCTGGTAAAACCCTAACAGAAGGATGAGAATTCAGAACCATTGACAGTAATCTTCTTGTGCCTACCATGACAAATGATTGAAGATTTCCAAGTGGAACATGAATGGTGTCAGGGATGAGTTACCAAAAGCAGAAGCAGAACACCAAGATGTCCTTTTTCTTGGTTGGAGGGGATGTGGCTTACATCCTAAGTATGTCAAGCCTCTGAACACACTAAAAACACTCTTTGGTAGATCTTCCAAGAATTTTGACTTTTGCTAAATCAAGTCTTCCCCATTCCATTTTAACTCTGTTTTTTTTTTCACTTTTACTTGACTTTTTTAAAATTACCATGAGATATATATTTAGAAGAACATACACAAATACAATTTTTTAACAAATATAAAACTGTGGTTCTTATGTATATAGAGAGATAAATATTATAATGTTTATTTTATTGTTGTTTTTGGCCTGGCTTTGAGACAAAGCGTGATGCATGCAGGTCTTGGGAGAATTAATTTTTATTTATAAGTGAAACCATGAGGATCATGTGAACTGAAGTGCCACAGTGTATATGTATTATTTTTATGTTGGTGGCGGTGATGGGATTTATATTTATAAACTGAAAACTTTGAAATCACATCCTTCTTTGAACTTCGGTATGAGATAAGATATATATATATATATATATATATATATATGAAGATAATTTAGTAAAAATGAATGAGTTTGGTGTATAGTAGCTGTTGTTAGGTTGTCCATTGCGTCTGGTAGGTGGTTTAATTCTGATTTTCTTACTGGGGTGGCAGTTGTATGTAAAGATATTTAAATCAATATAAAAGAATTTTAATTTATTTTTTATTTTTTTTATAAATATAATAAACACTATTAATACAAAGAGAGACATATACAGACGTACAATCAAAGAGTGATGATTGGGCTATGCTTCAGTTTTTTTTACATATTTATTAATAGATAAATATAATAAGGTATAAAAACAAGATTAAGAATATCTTATATTGAATTTTTAAATATTATTTTGAGATTGCACATTAATTGTGAGCAAAATCTGTAAATTAGGAATTTTTAGTTTAATTTTTTGCGACTTTAGTAGATTATCTGTGACTTTTTTATTCTTTCCATATAAATTGAAATTTCTTTTAAACAACTTTTAAAACTTAACATTTTATTTTTAACTGCATTTTGAAATTTTCATTTTTTTTTTCAAAATTTCTAAATTATCCCAGAATTGAATAACATGAATTATAAAATACATAAAGGGTAACATCAATTGGGACAATATGCAAAACATTCTCAAAAATTAAACAAATTTGGCTATTATACATATATTGGTATTTATTATATAAAAATTTTCCATTTATGTTCTTTGCACTTCAACATTGCATTCTTCTCACACCCCACACGTAACTGAATACCACTCATTAAATGCTGTGGATATGGATGTAACGTGGCAGAATAGATTTATTCTTTTTATTATTAGATCATAAATAAAGTGTGAAAAAACAATTATTTGATTCATTTTCAGGATTCTTCTCTAAACCAAAATTAATATTAAAATAAATGAATAGAATATTTTTTTTTATGTATATATATAAACATCAGAATTCATTTAAATTATAATTAATTAACATGATGGCATGAAGATTTTGAGTTCCGGCGGGATCTGTAGGTTAATAATTCACTCAAACACTCACACAGATATAATGTAGACAATCAAGAGAAAAGAGACACGAAATTAGTAACATAGCTCAGCACACCATTTGTCAATGTCTGCGGGGTTAAGACCAGAGATAAAAATCCACTAAAATAGAGGAATAAACATAGGTACAACATACTCACTCATCTTACAAAAATATACAAGAACCTTTTCTAGATTGCCGACACACACTCTTTACCCATTTACTAGGGTCGCTCACTCAAGTGACTCATCTTAAATTTTATAGTATGGTCTTTTATATAGAAGTCTTCATGTTCCAAATATAGTCAAATCCTCTTTTAGAATCTCTATAGCTTCATAACTTGGTCATCTTCTAAATTTGGGTATTGCACCTTTAGTTGTGATTGAGCTTGCAACATGGTCCGCTTACTGACCATAACTAAGTCCTAGCTCACACTATAATTAATGCGACTTCACGAGGCCTCCAATCCTCCCGGTTGTCCAGCCTGAGTCGATATAATTGAATTATCCGGATCTCATCCTGCTGGCAACTAGCTTTCCTTTTCACATAATCTCAACAATACTCTTTGCAATAGTAGCGCCCCATATGGCGCGTCTCCATCTTACCAAATATGAACTTCAAAGATCTTCAAATCTTCTTTCAAAATTTGATTTTCCTTCATCCAAGTTTAGTTTTTCATAATCTTCCAAACTTGGTCTTCATTCATCCAAAATTGGGCTTCAAGTTTCTCCATATATAATTGTGCATTCAATTAGATCCACCCATAAATAGCTTTAATCTCTTTTTAAAAATATAAACATCAAATTGCCTTATTAAATATGGTCTTCAGAATCTTGTTTACTTGCTCTTGCCTTTTTAGTTTTTGTTTTCATTTACCTTCACACCAAACTAAGCTTCAACTAATTTTGGTCTCCAAGTAGTTAATCTCCATGATTATCATCTCTCAGATTTTTTTCCCCATGATCATTGCGTGCACTCCAAAAGCTATCCTTCAAGTTAATTGGCCTACTGAAAATAGCTCATTGAAAGATATTTTCATGTCTTCATATCTCCATGTCATCTTTTGCTACATCACCACGTACGGTTGCCACATCATCATCCTAGGTGTCAAATGATGCTAACTATGGAACCTAAACTCTAACAATGTTCCCTTTTGGCATTATTTGACACAACATTCTCTACCTGCAGGATTCTATTATACCAACACAAGTTACAATGACCAGTTACAACATGTACTGAAATCTGAACATGACTGAACAAACTCATACAAGATTGATTGACAGTACATCATCTGGTTGCTGCAACCTAAGTACATAAGATTGTGATATAAATTACACAAAACTTTTAAACAAACATCAGTTTTTAAACAAATGACTCAAAAATATAATAAACATAGACGAACTAAGTTGGTCTGCAAGCTTCATCTCTCCCCCTTTGTGGCACATAATGTCAAAGTCTGGTATGCCTGGATGTGATCCGGGTTACAACATCACTAGCAACTCCCCCTAACTTGCAGGACTGTTGGTTGATAGAACTCTCCATTTTTTTTTTTTTTGTCAAGAAGAACGAAACCCCTAATGGGCCCGCTAAACTAAGACAGGGGCGTGCACACACCTCGACTGCGGCCTGTGGGACCCGCGCAGAGCTCTCAGACATGCACCCTCACTCCAATGATTCGAACTCTCACCACTTGCGAGACGTCCTCATGGGGGACCCAAATACCAATTAACCCAAAGGCCGTTGACAACTCTTCATTTTTTTTTAGCTCGAGGGCTTCTAAACTTGCTTTGACATTCTTCTTCTGTTAAACAATAATAATCATTTCAGCAAAATACAATCTTCATCTTTTCTCCAAGTCTTCTAGTTGGTCAGTTAAGAGCTTCTCATGATCATCTTCAATGTTGAGGCTTGGAGCTACTTCAATTCTTCATAGGTGAAAAGGATGTGGTGGTGATACTCTTCCAAATGGTAAGGTCAATCTTCTTAAAATATGCAAAGAGCTTTGGAGATATCTTCAACTTCTTGATGTTGGTCAATGGCTCAACCTTGGAATGTTGTACACCTGTATTATTAAAACTTGGATAACCAAGGTGAGTTGTTGCTGCTGCAGTATTTCCAACTTCTTTAACAATCTTGTGAAAAATAATTAATCTTCCCAAGTTTTAATTGCCTTTCGGTAACCATGTCCATGGCATTCAGTCCTTAACTCTAACCATGGCATTCAAAAGTTCCATCATAAATTAATTAAAGTCAATATTGATAAAATACTTTGGATTTTTATTTTCGGAAACTCAATTTATTCCTAACAATCAATTAGAACAAAAGAAAAAACAAACTGGAAATTTTGGGAGTTATAATATAGAAACCAATCAAATATAAACTAGAAGTATTTTCACAGACTTAGAAGTCAATCTTGTTAAAACAAAAAGTGGAAATGGCCAAAAACACCCTCTAAGTTTGCGAAATGGCCGAAAACACCCCGTTAATTTTCAAATCCCTAAAAACCCCTTCTTTTTAAACAAAATGTTTTCTGACCCCCCAAAACATATAATAATGGTTAATAAAGTTATTTTTGAATTTTATGGACGAAATTGCCCATTGCATGGGAAGTCGTGGCACTCCAAAGAGAGAAGAACTTCATTTAATGTCACTTTAAAGCTTTAAAATTTTCAAATTCACTTTACATGCAAAGGGAATTGAGGTTTTGTTTAAAAAAGTGTCTCCATTTAAATATTGTGTTTATGTTTAACAAACTCAGTCTCTATTTAACAAGTGATGTATTTCTGTTTAAAAACTTATATTTCCACTTAAATATTGCGGTTTTGTTTAAGCATGATCATCTTGGTTAACTCAAACACATTAATGATGATTCACTTTACATGCAAGGGTAAAAGAGCTTCATTTAATGCCACTTTAAAGCTTCACATTCTTCAAATTCACTTTACATGCAATGGGAATTGAGGTTTTTGTTTAAAAAAATGTCTCCGTTTAAATATTGCGTTTCTGTTTAACAAACTCAGTCTCTCTTTAAAAAGTGATGTTTTTCTCTTTAAAACTTATATTTCCGCTTAAATAATGCGGTTTTGTTTAAGCATGATCATCTTGGTTAACTCAAACACATTAATGATGATTCACTTTACATGTAAAGGGAGAAGAGCTTCATTTAATGTCACTTTAAAGCTTCACATTCTTCGATTGTTATGATTGTTATGTTTGTAATGTACGATCAAAACTTTACATGCAACGATCAAATAGCTTAATTTCGAATTTTTATGATTTGTTTAATGTTTGTAATGTACCTTTAACCTTTCATTTTAAATGAGTTTTCTTTTACAAATGAAATTTTCGTTAAATTAAAATTTTAAAAAATGAGTTTTAGTTTAAAAAAGTATGTCTCCGTTTAAATATCTCTATTGAATTGAGGTTTTCGTTTAAAACTTATATTTCCGCTTAAAAATTTGTGAATCATCTTGGATTAAAACGTTAGAACAAATATTTAAACGAAAAAATATTAATTTAAACGGAGAGAGACAGTTTTAAATGAAAACTTGATTGAGTTAAACAGAGACAAAAAAAAATGCACACTTGTATGCATAAAAGGACGTATGATGTGATTGGGGGGTATTTTTCGCATTATTTGTAAAGGCAAAAATGGAATTTCATAACATTGACCCACTTGAAGTGACTGATAGGGGTAAAAGGGAATGTAAATTATAAAGGAAGGGCTGTCCAGGGTGTGCAAAAGTTGGAGGGGGTTTTTAGGAAGTTTTGAAATTTCCGAGAGGTGAACAGTAATTTCCCCAAAAAAAAAAAAACTAGAATTGTTTTCATGAACTCAAAGTCCTAGAAAAATTATGATGTTTACCCAAATTGTTTTTATTGCATTATTAAAAACCAAGATAATAAAGAATCACTGTAGAATATAAAATATACAGTTGAAAAAATCATTGTACTCAAAATTTACGTCATTATTTACTGTTGAACTGGGCATTAAAGATTAATTTTTCTTTAAACTTTAAAATAAATCAATATATTAAATACTGATTATGATTAACACATTATTTTTACGAAAAATTGAATTAAATACATGAAGCAACTTATTGGTAATTAGTGTTTATGTAAGCTAGCTATAATCAAAGTTTAATTAACAACTTAAGAAATATTTAAATCCAAAAAATCAAAATATCAAAGCACTCTCAATATAAACAGTATCAAATAATTTAATATTGAATAGCAGATACAAAAATTATTATATAGTTACATATAAGCATATTGATTTATACGCAAATAAAATCAGACCAAAGAGACAAAATATAAATATTAATTGAACTAAACCAATAGGATTATGTCCGTTTAATTTTTTAATTCTTAAACTAGATCATGTATGTCTTTTGATGTAAACTTTTTTTTTTTTGATAAAATACGATAAAATATGTGTCAATGATATACAAAACATGGAGCGCAACTACAAATTTAATAAGCACAAATACTTTCATTTTTTGTAATTTTTAAAATTCAATTTTCATGCTTCTCAAAATAAATATCTCAGATATAAACTAAATATGATTTGACACTTATATTGTTTTAATAATTCATTAAAATAATTTTTTGTTTAACAAATGAGTCTACCTGTTCCATCAAAATCAATTGTCCAATCTCAAGTAGCCAACGAATTATCAAAATAAATAAAAATTATAAAAAACTAAACCAATAAAAGCTACTTAACAGGTGTCCCAGCCTTTAATTAACTAAAATTTATTAAACAGGGAACAGCTGTCTCATATTGAACAGCAAAATGTATTTTTAGTCAAACGTGTCATTCTGTTATTGGTTGAACTTTGTCGTCCCCACTCAATAACCCACATCCACGGGCTATCTTTAATATAACGTGGCATGTAATTATTGGGTTAATAGTGGGCCCCGAACAGAGTACTTGTCTTGCCGACCAATCACATCTCTCCAAAATAATCGCATTATTTATTTATTTATTTATTTATTTATTTATTTATTATATATATAATAAATTCGGGAGATTTATCGTGGTGGCCAACGTGGGGAAAGAGAGTTTTTGGGCGGGGGGCGAGGAATGAGAAGGAGCTGGAGAGAGTTTCATTCGTGAAACCCTAATCTCTCCGTCTCTCCCCCGTTCCGACGGATTCTTGGTTCCTAATCTTCGTTTTCAACCATCAAAGCTGCCCCAATCGTTGAATTTTGGATCTGTCCATGGGGCTCTGGGAAGCTTTTTTGAATTGGCTGCGAAGGTTTGAGTCTTTTTCTTCCTAATTTATATCTCTGTGTTTTTTTCTTCCTTTTACTTTTGATTGTTCGATTTTTTATTAAAAGTAGAATTTTGATTTGATTTATTATTTTTTTTTTTTGCGGAGTTTGATTTGGGGGTTGTGATCTAGGGTTTGAAGGTTGTAATTGTGAGAAAAAGTGAATTTTATTTAGGTGTTGTGCGTTGGTTCTTGTGGGTTTATTTTTCTTTGATTGATGAACGCTGGTTGAGCGTGAGTGAGGAAGGTTGTTCCTTGTATATTTATGTTTTCAGTTTCAAGCTTATAGGATGTACATTGTTCTGTGAGTCAGTTTACTTAATTATGATAGGGTTTATGTTTTTTATGGAATTGGATAAATTGTTGGATGATGTGTTTATGTGCTTCATTGAATTGCAGCCTCTTTTTCAAGCAAGAGATGGAGTTATCATTGATTGGGCTTCAGAATGCTGGGAAAACATCACTAGTGAATGTCATTGCGGTGTGTTCTGTGGTTATTTACCTTGGGTTTTTATCTTCTTAGATGCTTTTGTGGTGAATTGATGAGCTATTCATGTTTTCTGTGTAGACTGGTGGATATAGCGAAGACATGATTCCTACTGTGAGTGGACTTTTTCATGTGGAAGAACATGAGTTTTCATTCTTGTAATTTTAATTGAGCTACTTTTTTGTTTTTCATAATTTTCCATATTTATTGGATTTTGTAGGTTGGATTCAATATGAGGAAGGTGACCAAGGGAAATGTCACGATTAAATTGTGGGATCTTGGTGGCCAGCCAAGGTTCCGCAGTATGTGGGAGCGTTATTGCCGTGCAGTCTCTGCTATTGTGTATGTTTTTATAATTCCGAAAACTACTATTTACTTAATTTTGATGCTTGAAACATGGCATTCACTATTTGTTTAAAAGTGTTGGATAGGATTCAGACGTTTGCCAGTTATGGATCAGTGCTCAACATGTTAGTTAGGAGATTTTTTTTAGTTATATGGAGTTGTCACTATTGGTGGTTTTGTCTTGCCAAATTACTGGAGAACAGAGTGTTACATCTTGATCTGTACCAATCTCTTATTTTTTTTTATATTTTTTGGAGCAGTGTTCTTATATACTAGTGACTAGTCTATAATTCCCGAAATCTTTTAAGTGGGTATTAACCTGTGCTCATGGAACTTCCTTATTCTGCTATTATCCTCTTAAGGTATAAGGTTTGCGTTTGGGACTTATATGAGCACAGTTTGTTATTTGCAGCAGGAGGCTCTTGTGATTGATTCACTGCTAAGTAGAACAGTCCAGAGCATGAGAAATCCTCTTTCCATGCTGTGCTCTTTTGATGTGATTCATGGTTTCTTTCTTCGTGTTTTTGGAGCTTTGTTGCAATAACACTAGAGCTTTCATTGTAGGCTTTTGTATCCATCAAGGGTTATATTTTTTTTTTCATTGATGAACTCTTTCAATGTTGAGTATTTTGTATGAAAGAAGTTCTGGGTAACCTTTTGTCTTTTGAGATATGATATGATTTTCTTTTTTACTTATAAATGTTTTTTCCAGGTGCCTGTTGGCTTAATCTGTTTATGGTCTTTTGAATACTCCTCATCAAATCTCTGGTTGTTTGGCCTTTGATATGGGTTCTTTTAGAAGATTTTCAAAACCTACTTGATTTTCCCGTTATTTATCCATCGAGCTCTGATGATAAAGCAACACTGGGAATTTTATCTTGATAGCTTTATTATGTAGAGATGAGTGTTATCTTTCAATTCCATTGTTCATACCTTAGATTCCTTATCTACTGAGAGATGAAAACAATTCTTCTAGCCTAAATGGAGACTTTGTGGATTAACTGTCTCTTTTTTTAGCGTGCATTGCATTATACGTAAGGGCGGTGGCTAACTTTGTACTTTTTTTTTTTTGTTAAATAGCTTCAAATTTTAGTTTATGAAAGATATACTATTATGGATGTTTGGTACACTTACAAAACTTTTGTTGGAAATGACAGAGTGTTGTATAGATTACATGAAAGAGCCTAGTTTAGGATTGAAGTGGAGAACACATTCTTGGACCAGTGCTGCTAGCAATCAGAATGATCTGGAATAACGTTCATTTTGTTATTAGTGCTTAATTGGGTGGATTTTAAAATGACATAAACTAAACTGATACTTTAGAGTTGGGATAGAACTTGCTGGTTCCTATTGTGTTATTGATGTGTTTTCCTTTTATAGTTATACCACTCACAGCTATTATTTGTTAATTTATTTTTTTCACCTGTTATTCATAGAGAATCGAAACATTACATTTCCACTGTAAACTGTTTGTCAAAGATGTGGAGACCATATAATATTTGCAATACTGCTTGTTGACACTGATCTCCACTCTTTTGCAGGTATGTTGTTGATTCCGCAGATCAGGATAACTTGCCTGTCGCAAAAAATGAGCTTCATGACTTGCTAAGCAAGCCATCTCTGCATGGAATTCCTTTGTTGGTTCTTGGAAATAAGATCGACAAGCCTGGGGCTCTGACCAAACAAAATTTCACCGACGTGATGTAAGTGTTAACACTTAATGAGACTGTAATTATTAAACAAAAAGAGCCACATGTGTTTAAATGCTTGTCAAATTTGAATGGTATTTGTTGGTAAGCAATGTTTACATCTGTACAGGGAGCTGAAATCCATCACAGATAGAGAGGTTTGTTGCTTCATGATTTCATGCAAGAACTCAACCAACATCGATGTTGTCATAGATTGGCTTGTAAAGCACTCAAAATCGAAAAATTAAGCCCTGTTGTGAAATCAGTCTGCTATTTTCTGTGGATTTTTCCTCGTGACATAGTTTGGTTGTTGGTGATGAGTGCTGATCTTAGCTGACTTGCTTGTGATGCTTTTGTGGCCTGGTTTGCTTCTGTGGGGTATAGTAGACATTTGAGTCAATGCCACAAAATCCATGAAATCTTGCACCAATGCACAATTTGAATGTATCTATTTGCACAATTTGAATGTATGAAATAAACACTTAGTGTTGAATTCTATGTTACCTTTTTGTAAGCCTGGTTTTTATTTTTCATTTTTCCCCTTTTTTAGCTGTATTTTTATTTGAAATAACCAATACTTTCAACAGGATTAGCAATTGAAGTATGTTCTCTTTTTCATTTTATTTATTTTTTTTGTCTTTCTAGAGGACACTTATGTTGTTCTGGAGCTGCCTTCTGCGCTGCCATGTCAGAGCCTTGTTTGGCTTTTCATGGCACTGATGAGTCATGCCACCAACCATGGCACGTGCATTGCACGGGAAGATAAATTTAATTACAAAAATCAAAGCTACATCCAAACATTAAAAGTGATAAACATTTTATGATTTTATAAAAAGTTTTCAAAAATGTTTTTTAAAAAATTTAGGCAATAATTATGGAGGGCATTGGCCCACGTGGCACGAAATTTGGTCCTTTTGTCTCCTCGAGCGCCGTGAGATACACTAGAAGTCAACAAAGTTGGGCCACAGTGATTTGTTCTTGTTTTATTTATTTATATTTTTAATTTTAGTTTAGTAATTCAGTTTATGAGATGACTTTCGACTGTTGTTTCTCTCTAATTTTGATAACGATGAGAATTCTCTTTTTGGAATTAAAAATTCGGTCATTTTTTTATGGATCCTTTTTATATTTAAAAAACTCCTTAAATAATTAGCTGTAACAAAAGAGTTATAGTTTACTTTTCTTTAGAAAATATAAAGTTTAACTTTTTTACTAATCAATAGTTGAAAGTCCGGGATTTGTTCACATTTGTAATAAAAAAAAACCAAATAAATATATATTAAAACAAGATTTGGGCCAACCTCATCATAAGGGAAGTGATCAACCAAGGAGATTGATTGTCAAAGGTTCAAGTATTCCTAATTAAATCAGGTTAAGGTTTCAGCATTATCACACAAATAATATAAAACATCTTTGCTTTAGTGAAATGAGAGAAAAAAAAAAATCATCCCCTTCTTTGCTTTTGGAATTAATGAATACATGATAACTCTGACTATATATACTCCTTTTGTTTTGAAATCAGAGTCATTTTATAATACTACAATAACTTTTTTATTTCTTCTTGCCAATTTTATTTTTTTATTTTTTTAAGTTAAATAAATAAAAATCATATATATAATGCAAAAAAAAGTATGGTTCCAAACAGAGTAATTAAATCACTTAGTTTATTTTTATTTAAAATTTTTAAAAAATTAATGTTGTCCTCAAATTTTTTGTCCTTAATTTTTTATTTGAGCATTCGGAAAATTCAACTAGTTATATAAGTACATGCACGCCATAAAATTTTCTTTAAAGAAGGGTTTGTCTTTTTAGTACAACATCATGAACTCTTGCTCCCTAATGACACCCTTTTTGGATTCAAGAATCATGGGTCACACTGAACATATTTAAAAAAAAAATGATTCCATTTTTATAGTATATAATAATAATAATAATAATATAAAAAGGTGTACTTTTTTCTACTATAAATATACATTCAAAAAAATTCTAAACTCATGAAAGAAAATTTCTAATTTAGATATGTATAATATTAATGAATTATATATTTATATATAATATTTATATTTATAATGATCAGAAGTCCATTAGACAAAATCCAAATAATTTCTCGGTCCACTGTTCTGTGTAATTAAAAACAAAAGGAATCAAAACCGAGCAAAATGTTGATCTGTGATTAAAAAAAAAAAGAAAAAACAAAGAAAAAAAAGTTGTGATCTTTCCTGGAATTTCTTTCAGGCTGTCATTTTCTTGGGCGATCTTCCCAATTTTGGGCCACTGTGTTTCTCTCCGGACTTGTTTGTGTAAGTGTACGGTGTCATCTACTGCTTTGATTCCCCATTTCTGTGGTGTTCACGGGGTTGGCCTTGTGGATGGGGACTTTGCGAGGTCGTCTGCTGGATTTCTCCATCAATGTGGAGCTTTTTTGAGCATTTGAGTTTGTTCCCATTGATTCTTTGTGTTTCAATTCATCATTTGGTCTTCATTTTTGGAAGTAATTTGATTTTTCTTGTCAAATGCTGAGAAAGAGCAGTGGGACAGCGTTTGAACCCTCCTGTGAGTGTGCTTTCATTCCCAAAAAGCTCGTGTTTTCATTATTTTTGTTTTAATTTTTTAATTTTGATACTGATTCATTTGATTTTTATCTTGAATGCTGAAGAAGAAGTGGAATAAAAAGTTACATTTTACTGTGGTTTTTCATTTGTGTAAATGTTGTACAAAAAGTCGTGGCATTTGAATCTATGTTGCTTTCCAAATTTAAAAAATTCAAAAAGGTTGGGTTTTTTTTTCCTCTTTTTCACTCCTTCTTACACACGGTTTAATTCCATTATTTGATCTTCTTTTTGGTACTAATTTGATTTTCACGTGCAATGCTGTTGAAGTTGGATGTTTTGTTGTTCTTCACGGCGGTAGATGATGTGCACAAAGAAGTTGAAGCATTTGAATCTTTCTTTATTTCTGAGTTCAATGAATCCAAAATCTTCATGCTTTCATGTTTTGTGCAAAAAGTTGAACCATTTGAATTTCAATTTCTTTCTAAATTTAATGAATCAATAATGTTCGTGTTTCCCTGTTGTTTTTCTTTTTAATTCATTGGATTTAAATGCATTCTGAGGCTCATTTGGTTGTTGGCTCTCTTGTTCACTGTTTTTTCTCAAGTTCTGAGAGTAAGAAGCAAGACGTTGAATTGGTTGTAGAGTTAGGAGGAGCAAATGGCAATGCTCTGCGCTTGTTCTGGTGAGCAATTTCAGTTGGAAGAGGCACCGCAGTCACCGGAGTCTCTAGCCACAAGGGACTTCTCTGTCAGTGGCCTCTCAACGAGGACCGGAGGGGACTGGGAGTCTCGGTTTGATGATAGCCAAGTGGATGATGTTGAATCTACTCTCAAAGAAACACTCTCTTTGAACTACGAGGTCCTTTAGTTTTCCTCTTTCTTCTCTAAGCCCAATGGAGTGCCTATTTCTTATGTTATACGGTGCTTGTTATCGCAGGAAGCTAGGGCATTGTTGGGGGAGATTAGAGTATCAAAGAGGCAACTTTGATGCTGCATTGCAGGTATTTCAGGGGATTGATATTCGTGGATTGAGAGCGAAGATGGCTAAGGCCATTACTGAGAGAACTGGGCCAAGAAGAGCTCGGTCCAAAGGCCAGCATTTGCAGACCAATTTGATGTCAATGCACTCAGTAAGCTTGATTCTGGAGGCAATGCTGCTTAAATCCAAGTCCTTGGAAGGGCTTGGTCGTGCAAGAGGTAATCTAGTGCTGGTTCTGTGTTAATTGTATGGTTTGTTTTCCAAGTATGGTATCGGTTGGAAGGCTCAATAGTGAACATCAATTACTGAATAGTGGTCAAGTTGATAGTGAGAACAGTACAGCTTTTGCAATCAGATATGGTCTTAATTGCTGGTGTATCATATTTAATTCTCTGAAATACACTTAGCATGTCTGGAATGGTAAGGCCATGTTCAACTCAATAAAGAAAATGTTTTGTGATTAATTGTATCTGGTTATATAGTTCTATATGAAATAAATAATTTGAATTCCATTTTAAGTTGTTGATCTTCGCTGCACCATTTTTCATTAGATATGTATGCACTGCCATTTTTCTGCAATATTAGTGATACCATGCTTGCCTTTTCTTTTAAACTAGCAGATGCTGCACTTGAATGTAGAAATATTTTAGACATAGTTGAATCTGCATGGCCTCATGGTTTGCCTGAGGGTACCGGACATGATTCCAAGTTGAAGGAGATGTTCCACAAAGCACTTGAATTGCTTCCAAAACTATGGAAACAAGCTGGTTTTCTTGAGGAAGCTATCGCTGCATACCGTTGTGCTATAGTCAAGCCGTGGAATTTAGATCCCCAAAGGTGTGCAATTTTACAGAAAGACCTTGCCGCAACTCTGCTCTATGGAGGTGTTGAAGTAACTCTTCCTCCACAGTTGCAGCTGCTGTGGGGCTCCACTGCTCCTACAAGTAATATAGAGGAAGCAGTTTTATTGTTGTTCATACTGATGAAGAAGATTGCATTCCGGGAAATAAGTTATGACCCTGAGATCATGGATCACCTTACTTATGCACTTTCAGTCACCGAGCAATATGAAATTTTGGCAAGTCATATTGAACAGTTGTTACCGGGTATTTATAGTAGGGCCGACAGGTGGTACATTCTTGCACTTTGCTATGCAGCTGCAGGTTTGGATGATGCCGCAATCAACATTTTGAGAAAAACTTTGGGTAAATCAGAGAAAAAGCATAAACCACATCTTTTAACTGTTTTACTAGGTGCCAAGTTATGCAACAAGAACCCAATCCATGCTCATGAAGGAAAACATTTCGGTATGAAAGCATTCCAGTTAACCAAAAATGAAGAAAACCATTTGATGGGTGTTGCAAGCCACTTGCTTGGTGTTTCATATGGGCTTTGTGCAAGATCTTCTATCTCTGATTCACAAAGGCTTTTTTTTCAAAAAGAGTCACTGAAGTTATTACAACTTGCTGTAACTATTGAAAGAGATGATCCTGAGGTCATTTATAGTCTGGGTATGGAGAATGCGATTCAACGCAACATTCATGCAGCTGTAGAAAATGCTGCAAAATATATAGATAAAATTGCTGGAAGCTCCACCAATGGTTGGAAATTGTTATGTCTTGTAATATCTGCGCAGCAGAACTTAAAAGATTCGGAAGCAATAGTTGATCTTGCTGTGCGGGAGACTGGAGAAGTGGATGGAATGGAGTTATTACGGTTGAAGGCATTGTTGCAAGCTGCTCAGCAGCAGCCCAAGCATTCGATAGAAACTTACAGGACATTGCTTGCAATGATTCAAGCACAGAGGGAGGTTGGATCCTGTATCTCCAACAATGAGGTGCGCATGCTTCATTCTTTTGTACATTGTTAAACTCTGCTTAACATAAATCCTTTTGATGTATGATTCGTGATATTCTGACTCACATCTCACTGTTGCTTCATCTGTCACAAATTGATTATTCGTTGCAGGTTAAACCTGAAAGAAAAGTAGAAATGGAAGCATGGCTGGACTTGTCAGCCATTTATATGAAACTTGGATCATGGGCAGACTCACATGTGTGTTTGGACAAAGCCAAGTCCTTTGGATTGTTTTCTCCTGAGACTTGGCATGCAACAGGTTGGTACCGACATCCTGTCTCCTTGATGTTTCTTTGAATTTTCCGACAAAAATTGTTGAAATAAATAATATTGAACTCTTATGCTCGATTGACTTTCCTAATTTAAAATGCTTTCATGCTGTTGTTTGATAAGCGAATGTCATAAGTGAATGAGCACAATTTAAGAAATAATATTTATGTTGAAAACCATGCATTGTTCATTTGTCTAGTACACTTTGAGTAATGTCAGAATGGCACTGAATTCACTGGGGAAGGGGAAAAATATATGAATTCATCAATGATTTGTTATGACTGAAACATATCAAGGCCTATGGATGATGCATATCAATTTGTTTTTTCCTTCTTTCTTCACCAAGAACTCTTGCTTTCATTGCAAAAAGGCATTGCTCTTGCAACATCAAACAGTGTAGATGAACTAAAAAGCATAAATACATTTAAGCCAGAAATTCTTGAGATTCATCAAACACAAACAGTTTACCAATTGTTCAATCCCTGCAGGAGTACTGTTTGAAGCACAATCACTACACAAGGAAGCTCTGACAGCCTTCTTAGTATCACTCTCCTTAGAACCAGAGCATGTACCAAGCATGGTATCGACAGCATCAGTGCTCAGAGTGCTGGGAGGTAGTGCAGTGGTGATTGCAAAGAGCTTCTTGATGAATGCTTTGCGACTCGATCCCGCTAACCATGATGCATGGATGGATCTCGGCTTCATTTCAAAGATCGAAGGCGAGCTGGAACAAGCTGCAGATTGTTTTCAGGCAGCTTATGAACTCAGTCAATCATCTCCAGTGCACAAGTTCATATGATTGCTTCATTGTAAATACTAAAGAATGTAAGTTCAGTCTCTTATAAACTTTGTTTGCAGTCTATACAATTCCCAAAATTTCATACTTTAACAGTATACCCAAGTTGTTATTTCCATTTAACTGAAGTTCATAACTAATGTTTCTGCCATATTTCCATCGAAAGCATTTTACAGAATTCACCCCATGGTATATGTAATTACAGCAGGACCATATTGGTATACCGTTTCATAATTTCCATGAAAGCTGCTTTTCTTTTTTATAGAACCCCATATAATGTTTGTGTAATTTAAGTATTCTACGGGTGGTTGTCATGAGAAAATCTGTCACCAGGTTTCTCTTGCATCTCGAAAGCTTGGTCCCATATAATTACTGACCCTTCCTACAAGTTTTTACCCCTACTTTTGGCTGGTCTCTTCCTCCTCTACCAAGTCATACATACATGAGAGCAATAGAGGAGAAGATTTCAAAATTGAATAATCTGCATTTCAGGACACAATTTTACTGCCAGTGACACCACCCATAGCTTTCTCCCTTATAAGAATAACCTCTGCATCCTTGATAGTTCCATCGGCTTGCTGCTTTGTGCTGCTTTTGGTTCTTTGCCTCATGTTCTCTATGTTTGCAACCCTGCAACCCAGAGTTGAACTTTGATCTCTCTCCTGAACACTTGTGCTACACATTCATTCTCATTAGCTTTTGATCCAGAAATCTCTTTGCACTTCACTCTTGTTCATCTCTGATGCTTGAATTTAGTCATCTTCTCTTCTCAAACGCGTAGTTGGGGTTGGTAGCCACTGTGCATAATGATCCTGATTGTGTGCTTCATTCCACTTGTTATAGTTCTGCTTTTCATGGGTTTAGCATGTAGCTCCCTTTGACCGCAAAACAAAGTCTCATATATCATTGCTACAGATCTTGAGAATGTGGTTTGTTGTAAAATTGATATGCTAAAGGTATCGACGAACAAAAAATGGAAAGCTTGCATTGTGTTGTTAAGACAGAAGGAAATGCAAATATCGATGTTGGAGGACAACGAGATGAGTGTGTGGGTGTTGAAGCATGTCTCGTTTTGCATGGAAACTTTGATTATTTCAATTTTTCACCTGGATGTAGACATTATTTTCCTGAAGAGAAGTTCTGAAGATCTTGGCGTACGATTTTAAAAATGGTGTGTTTCAGCAGGTTTCGCGCTCGAGAGACAGAATACAACCATTACTTTTAGCTTTCTCACCCTTTGACAGGGGTGATGTCTTAGAGCATAGAAATGGTACATAATTACGAAATATATTTTCTCTGTGCATCGATTTGTCTATTTACATCAACTGTTGGATTGGTTGGATTGGTTCCTTTCCTTATACCTGATTATGATGAAGATTTGATGAAGTTAAGCTCATGAAATTTATGATTCATGTTACTTTTGACCATGGATTTTCATAGTTACTTCCAAAGAAACCGACAAGAAAAGGATAACTGAGGTAGAAAGGAGGAAAACATACATAAGATCCTTATATCCTCAAGTGATTTGTCTCAATTGACAACCAATTTTTCTTTGGATGTCTTTATAAAGATTTGATTTACAATGTTGAATATTTATTTGATAGATGTCTTCAATAAGTGCTCATTAGTGATTACCTTCTCTTCTTAACTGGCTTTATTGCTGCTGCTACTGAAGATTAGAAGGTTATGATCATGAGGAAGTTGATGATTCATTTCTTCTATTTTATTCATGAAATGGTGACTTCTTCTTCAAAGTGATATAAAATGATTTTATTTACTGAGCGTGATGGGGTGCATTGAATTGTTCTATTGTTTAAAATAACAAATTGAACTTAGTTGTCTTTTCTGAACATAGTGCAGAAACTCATAGGTTTTATCAAATTAATGGAACTATATACATTGGTAATGGCATTAACAAGAGGACCATGAGACAAAACAACAAACCAATGAATGAATAAGAGGCCGGTCATTCATTCATTAAAACATCTAACTAATCGAACAAATGAATGAAATACTAAACGTGAAGCTTAGCATATAACGAAGCTATTACATTAATACATACTCCAAATGCAAAAGAACAATATTAATAATCAATATGAGAAAGTAAGTTTATAACAATTAGAAGACTAATGATAATGAGGAATCTGACAGAACATATTCTTTGTGGACTATGAGTTTCCTGCCTAAAATTTATCTTTCCTTCAGTTTGTAATTGATAAACTCTCCATCATATTGATGGCAAACCAGGTTCTCTAGTTCTTGGAGCAATATCCATTTGCTTGAATGCTAGGCTTCTTGGTTAACTTATTAAAAACTCATACATTTGCCAGCTATATATGTTTTACATTCTTGTTCTAATTACATCTCACAGACCATAAATAAGGCTTCCATTTCTGCAAAAATTCATACTTACAGCAGAAATAAGAAGGATGTCTCACACCGCGAAAATTTTAACAGATGATCTACTGATCAACATCCTCTCACGGTTGCCTACCAAATCTCTTTGCCGGTTCCTGTGTGTTTCAAAGGCATGGCACAATCTCATTTCCGACACCTACTTCCAAGCTCAACGGCCGCCAACCATGACCGGCCTCTTATATCATTATAGAGATCAAAGCTGGAGCATCAACAATGGATATATCTCTATATCGAGCTACAATTATGGTTTCATTGATACTGCACTCAGCTTCCTCCCTTATCCCGGGCACATCCAAATCCTCGACTCCTGCAACGGTTTGCTTCTTTGCCGTTTCTGGGAAACACCATACTCATTATCCTCCAATGTTTGTGTATGCAATCCCGCAGCTCGAAGCTGGACTCTTCTTCCCAACCTAAAGCTTTCCACCTACAACTCCCTTTACCTTGCTTTCGATCCAAAGTTATCGCCTTACTTCACTCTTGTTGTACTCCAATGTAAGCAAGAATCTCTATGTGTTGAGGTTGAGAAATTCACCTCTCAAACAAATAGCTGGACCAAGATTCCAGTGTCGGCTGACGATAATATCCCAACGTATTTGTTTCGCATTGTTCACATGGATGGTTGTAGGAAACTATGCAGAGTCTACTTGAATGGCATCATATATATGGTTGCCGGCACGAAACATATGGTTTGCATTGATCCTGAGAGCATGGTTTGTGATAAGGTTATTGAGATGCCTGAGGCTAAATCAATGATGATGAAAGAAGCCATTGGGAAGTCTGAAGGGAGCTTGCATTTAGCTTTGAAAGAGAAGCAGGGGATTAAGATATGGGTGCTCAAAGACAATGAGAAAAGTGAGTGGGTGTTGAAGCATAATATTGCATTGGAGGTTGTGTTTGATCATTTTCTGCCTTTTCATCCAGACATGGACATTGTTTTCTTGAGGATGAAAGATAAGATCATGGCCTGCAAGATGAACAATGGTGAGTTGAAGGAGGTTTGTGAATTGAGTCAGAGGACTATACAGTGGGTTTTAGTTTTCTCTCCTTTCTTTGGTCAGGATGTTTTGGAGAATAAGATTTAATGGTGCATTGCTGTGTTTTTCTTTGGTCAGGATGTTTTGAATTTGTGAAAGTTTCAGGTTGAAGGAATAATTTTATGAAAGATTAAACTCCTTTTTGATGTTGAATGATTGTTTTATAAATATTTTTTCTCATTCTGCATAGATCCATTTCCGACAAACCACGCTTTCAAGATCAATGTTCGCTGCGGGTCATGAGAGCGGCACCAAATCAAAGCAAACTCTCTGAGTATAAGATATGACCCAAGAATTACAATAGTCAATATCAACCAGTGAGGTGATGGGGAATAAGCTTCGTCGTATATTGCAAATATTCCGAAAGCTAGAGATCGAACATGCCATCGATGAGATAGAGAAAGTATATGTGTATGTATATAATGAAGGGAAGATCAATGCATAAGACATTTTAGTATTGAGGAATGGAAGAAGGAGAAAGGAGTGAATCAGAGAAAGAAAACTTAAAAGGGATTTTGAGTTGGCCACATCAGCAGGGGCAGCAATGCCAAATCACCAAGTTAGTTAGGTTAGTTAAGCCAGCTCAGCACAAGAAAGTTAAAATAGTTACAACTGTGAGAAAAGAATCTTCGTTCGTACATATAAAATGCAGAACATTTCTTTGTATTGAATTCAATTCAATTTGTGAAATTGAAATCTTTCTCCATGAATTTCTTGAAGTTCTTCCAGATTTGAATTAGCTTCATCAACTTCCAGAGATGAGAGATCGGGGGAACTGAAGTGGGTGATAGGACACTTTAGTGGATTTGTAAAAACAGTGGTGAAGTGGACTTTGGGGTTTTTTTCCCGGAAGTTGAACACGGAACTGAAACCGATTTGGAGGTGTCAAATCACGGACTTCAGGCCCAAACTCACTCAACCAAACAGAGGGAAGTGGCTTGAAAGTGGAGAGTTCAGCCACTTCACCCCCAAATGAAGCCAAACAAACACCCCCTTAAGCTCGGAGAAAAAAGATTGGCGATGTGAGGTACTTGAACTCGACTTCCTCCATGAAAGTCAAGTGCTATTGCGACGATGGCTTTGAAAAGTGTTGGAGCTAACAAAAAAAATAGTGAATGAAAACACAACCAATAGAGCAATGTTTTTGAAACCTGACCCTTGAGCAGATTTGGACCTGATGATAAATATAATATATATTTTTATGATTTTAATTCTATATAAATTTATAAGATGTTTTATGAATTATTAAAAATTTTGAAAAACAATCATACACATGTTCAACAAACAAAAATAGTCTTCTTTATAATATGTAAATATCAATTTAATATCTTAAATCAAATACAACAAACATTTCATGATGATATAATATAATTTAAAATACAAATTCAAGCAAAAGATCACACTAAAAAATAAAAACAAATATACATAATCCCCGGGTTGACCCGATTCGATAAGTTCAACTGGATATCTAATGAGGTTAATCGGATTAGTACTTTGGGGCGGGTTTTTATTTGACTTCATCCATGGACAAGTGTGATAGAATCACTCAAAATAAATCGGATTTCAAAACATTGATTTTAAGTAAAAATATTTTTTTTACTTAAATCATCAACTGACCGTTAAATCTTCAATCATACACCAAAGTCTAATTCTTTTTAAAAAAAATCTTTGACTTATTAGTTCATTAGTAGCCACGAAATTTAAATTACTTTAGACAAAGTATTAAAAGCTTTATAAAAAAATAAATACATTTTTTTAATATATAAAGATTCAAACTCTAAAATACATTTGATTGTACAGATTTTTGTTTTTTTTAATGTATGAAACCTTTGATTGTAGAGAAGTTTTGTTATTTTTCTCCATGTAGGAAGCTTTTGTTAGCATGAGTGTGATAGAAAATAATTTCCTACTAAATAGCAGATTCATTATTAATTAATGAATTATAAACATGTAATTCAAACAAAAAAATCAATACTAAAGAGTGTGAATATATATATATTAACAAAAGCGACAAACACATATTAGTATTTTCAGTTATAAATTTAATTACAATCAACTAAAGATTTTTAAAATTATATACATAAATCAAATTCAATAATTTTATATAGAAATCTATTCAAAGGCACAAACGCCTGAATTTTTGAACATAGTAATTAAAATTCAATTAGGAAATGGCATCTATTAATTAATTCTTCAAATTATGATTTGATTATTACCTTATAATCCGATTTTTGTTTATGCTAAAGTTATGTTATTCTCAAAAAAGTAATAATTAGAAAATAATTAAACAATGCAATCTATCATCTATGAATTAATTCCTCAAATTAAGCTCTAAATGTTAATTAATAACTCAATTAATAAAAAAAAAAAATTTATATCAAAACCAAAAAAAAGAAAAAAAAATTGGGAAAAGTTCAAAGTTCAAAAGTTCAATAGAAAAATTCAGTTTCCCTCCGCCTGAAAAATTTAAAGGAATAAAAAAATAATTAAAACTCGAAATTCAAAGCCCCCGAAAACTTCTTCTCCAGCGCGCGCTGCTAAAAACGAAAGCAAATGCAAAGCTTTAACAATGGCGGCATGAATCCCCCCTTCTGTGCTTCCAAATCCCTCTCTATAAGCCCACTCTTCTCTTCTCCTCTTGCTTAGCAATGGCGGACAAGGAGAACTCTGTCCGTCTAACCCGCGCTGCGGCGAAGAAGCGAGCTGCTTCGTCGGAAGCCTCACAAACACCAGCGAAGAGGAGGCGCGTGCCGCTCGGTGAGCTATCGATTACTCCCAATGTCAATCCGACCCAGCCTCGTCGTTCTAAGAGGAGGTTGGGGCAGAGAGGGAAGAAGGAGAGTAGAAAGGCTTCTTCTTTGGGGACCGTTCCGGTGGAGGAACTTGCCAGGTCTGATGCCGAGGATCCCCAGATGTGCCCCCCATTATGCATCTGATATCCATCTCTATCTTCGATCAATGGAGGTATGGTTTAGGATATCCCATTTTCATGGGACTGAATTCATTTCTTAGTTTTCATGATGTTTAGGGATTTGATTTGAAGTTTGTTCATCTTGTTGTGGGTTTTTTTAGGTGGAGGACAAGAGGAAACCACTGGCCAATTTCATTGAAACAGTGCAGAATGATATCACTGCGAATATGAGAGCGATTTTGGTTGATTGGTTGGTGGAGGTGGCAGAGGAATACAAGTTGGTTCCTGATACTCTATATCTCACAATCTCATACATTGATAGGTTTTTGTCTTCCAATGCTCTTAATCGCCAAATGCTGCAACTTCTTGGAGTGTCCTGCATGCTAATTGCCTCGTATGTTGTTCATCTTCGTTCTCTTGGTTTTATTTGTGTGTGTGCGGGCGCGCGCGTGTGTTAATTGGGTAATAAAGTCTTGTTTTGCTTTTGTTTTCAGGAAGTATGAAGAGATAAGCCCTCCTCATGTTGAGGATTTCTGTTACATAACTGACAACACTTACTCTAAACAAGAGGTATTTCTCCTTTTCCATGTCTCCTCTTGAATCTGTTGATGTTTTCTGAAATTGAATGTGTATTTTACATGTTTGTAGGTTGTGAAAATGGAGTCTGATATACTAAAATTTCTCAATTTTGAGATGGGTAATCCTACAATCAAGACATTTCTCAGGAGATTTGTTTCAGTTTGTCATGAAGACTATGGTGTAAGTGACATGATCAATGAATTTATATGTTTTATATGGGACTCCAGCATTGACAATTAAATGTTTTGCAGCATCCAAATCTGAAATTGGAGTTCCTGTGTAATTATCTTGGTGAGTTGAGTTTACTGGACTATGGTAGTGTGAGATATTTACCATCTGTAGTCGCTGCTTCAGCTGTTTTTCTTGCGAGATTCACCCTTGATCCTGATAGACATCCTTGGGTAAGAATTAGAGATGTGAGCATATGCAATTAGGTTTGTTATCTTTTGAGATTCTTAGACACTTTTTATGTGTTCCTCCAGAGCACTGCAATGCAAAATCACACCGGATATTCAGTTACTGAGCTTAAAGAATGCATCTTTTCCATTCATGATTTGCAATTGAATAGGAAAGTGCCTTCTTTGACATCCATAAGAGAGAAATACAAACAACATAAGGTAAGGGATTATATATTTCAAGGAGTGGCTGCTTTCAATCACTGTTGTAAATGCTATTGATTTTAACAGTATTTATTTTTCTTATTTGAACAGTTCAAATGTGTGTCGGCATTGTTGTCGCCATCTGAAATACCGGAATCATATTTGGAAGACTTCAAAGAATAGTTTGTCATGTAGAAAACAAGTGATAGCTGAACATTTTTGGAGCTCGTGAAGGCCATTTTTTGAACCTCAATGACCACATGAGCTTTGCTTTGTGACTCAATGAGGACATGAAGATAGAACCTAATTGTTTCATTGCCGTGTCTCACTGATTGTGGATCATTTTGTATTACTAAATGAGAGAAACAATTTGTCTGCAAATCAGCCGTGAGGCACTTGTTATATAATACTCATCAGAACAGTTGCTAATCAGAAGTTCTTTTTGGTTTTTCTCAAAGAAAATGTCACATGTTATAAACTTTTATTGATTGAAGATCAAACAAAAACACAGCACTAGATGCAACTCTGTACATGATGACTATGATGAACATTCTCAAAGTCTGAGAGTCAAATCAAGCTTCTCTGATTCAGATTGTTTATTCTCAGGCTTATAACTCATGCTAAAGCTTCTTTGCCATGTTAATTCAACAGGTTCTTCAAGTGCAAAAGGGAGCATCCGTTTGAACTCCATGCTAGAATTAGCTTTGTCAAATCTTGCTGCCTTCGTTGCTGAGCTTTTATCACCATTAACCTTGTGAATCAAGGAGTGTGGCTGAACTCCAAGTGAGACTGAACTCATGATCATCTTCTGAGCCTGGTGAAAGCTCTTTGCTTGACCTCTCTCTCTTTTATGAGCATTCTGATGCCCACCTAATGCTTGTGAACTGTAAAATTTTCTCATGCAGAAGTTGCAGGAAAACACCTTATGTGGGCTGTTCTTCAACTGGGTACTTGAAGAGGCAGTCCCTGCTGCTGAGCTGCTTCCCCCAAGGCTCAAGGTAATTAATGCTTCCGAATTCTCTTCATTCTGATCATGTTCCATTGAGATGAGATAGAGGAAATCCCTGAAGACTTTGTTATGTGGACTTGGTCTCCTTATAAAGGGAACAAGTGCAAAATAAGTGTTCAGGAGGAATAGAAGTGGTTTGAATAGTTTCAGCTGTTTATGTCCACCTTCTCAACTGGTCCACATTGTGGAGTTTGCTATTCCAGGGGCAATGCTTGTTTGCTGTTTACTGTAACCATTCATCACTTTCCTCTCCAGGTGTGTCCCACTCTCATGCTTCTCTTTTTTGAAAGTATGATACAATGTTGACACTACAACTACAATGGTATTGATGTCAATCCGCTTAAACTTCTTTCACAATAACTTCGATTTAACTAGCAGGCACATCAACAGGGACCACCAGTACTGTAGAATCATTTGGTTGGAATAAAATAGAAGAGCATTCCATAACAATTGTGCCAGAAAACTATATTTGGCTACTTGGCATGCAATTAAGGACTCCAACTATGCTAGTTTAAAGAGATAACATTGTCATTTAGAAAATAAAGAAAATCACATCCTTGGTTAGCTTGAGCCTCAGTTTAATCCTCAATATGTTTCCATTTGCATTGACACATTATCATAAGCGGAAAATTGCATTTGATTACTTAACATTTACTTAGGACTCCAAATAGTACCAAGGTGTGGAGATAAGTGGGTGGTTGAGAAAAGAGCATAACATCTTAGGTTAGATTTGACCACTGTTTAATCCATGCATTTCTTTTCGTTTGCACTGAATGCTATATACTCTTCTTTTGTACCTTAAACCATACGGTATTTGTTTTGTCTCCACAAAACATATGGGTTTTTTTTTAAGAAGGTCATTCCACGTACACAGTTCAAATTCTCAGTTATCTTTTGGATATGAGATGAATTTTTGATATTATGTATGGAAATTAATCATATTATCACTTTCATAATTAAAAAATGGTAACTCTTTTCCCTCATGAGTAAGAGGTCAAGAGATCAACTTTTTCACAAGGATTGAATTTAGTGGCTTGCCTATCTTATCAAATACATGCACGAAACATATAGTTTGGACAAAATAGAAGAAAATTTAACAACAAAATAGGAAACCTATGTTTGACTATTTACCATGCAATAACATGTTGAGTTAGTTCTGGCCTCAGTTTACTTGAAGCAAGTGCGATATACTATTTTCTTCTTTATCTCAACTTATATAATGCTTGCAATCTCATGGAAAATTCAATAGAGGAGTATTTCATAACAAATAACAAATGTACATACTGAAAACTACATTTGATTACTTACCATGTGAATATGACCGAATGACCTTCAATCCTACAAAGTCAATGTGGATGAGAGACAATGACACCTCTGTTTAGCTTGAACCTTAAATTTGACCCTCAGTATGTTTCTTTAATTAAAGTAAATGTGGTATACTATTATCTTTTGCATCCGAAATCAATATTTATCCATATCCATATATATATAGCACACATAAACTACAGTTGTACCACAAGATACATCAATCACCATAGTTGCCAGCATTACAGTTTTGAATTCAAAGCCTCTTGAGAGAGATAGAAACCAAGTCTAGGTTTCCTAACTGGATTACAAGAGATGATCATGTGCAAAGATGGAACTAAGTGGAGATGCCATTAAATAATTGAAAGCATTGCTGTTCTTTCATGTAATGTTATTTTCTTTCAGACTATGCAAGTGGACAGGGTCAGTGTCTAACAAAGCACATTATAGTGTGTGGGGAACCATGTGATACAGTGTTTGACAACAGTGATGCAGGAATCCTTTACTTGGAAGAAGGCACAAAGCCCTTGGTGTTGTTATTCATCAAACTGGACATCCACATGAGATGGAGAGGCCATGGTTTCTCATCCACATGTGCTTCTTCATTCATTCATATTCTCAATAGATATTGGGATCTTTACTTTCTGAGCCTTTGATATGGATGGGGTTGAGGTTAAAATTAAAAAAGCTAGGGTTTCTATTTGGGAATGAGATATCTTAGCTCATGCTCTACTTTGGATAAAGATGGAATATCTTATGGTGGAGAGAGAGAGAGAGAGAGAGAGAGATCTTGCTTTTGAATTCTTTAGTTAGGGTTGGCCCTTCATTGCGTATTCTTTTTTAGGGTTAACGAAGCATCAATTTTGAAATGTTTAAATTTATGGTTGATTCTCTTAATTAATTTATAATAATAATTATTAATTTTTTTGGTGTGTGCTTGTCCACGATAGGGTTCTATGATGGGTTCCTCTGTTATGAAAAGACAATATAGTGAGGATACTGATGTTCCCCATCTTTCATGCAAAGCATTAGATCTGCTTCTCTTTCTAGGGTTTGTGAGGTCCTTGGGAGCATGCCCTGGGGACAGCATAGATAGATGATCCACAGTTCCTTATAATTTTGTAAACGAAGAACTCAAATTAAGAAATAATAACAATAATAAATGAGCATGAAATTATAAACACAACAAAGCCACACAAGATGAAAGACTAAATCAATAAATCACTAGTTAAAAACATAATGGTGAAATAACTTGAGTTGGTTTGTACCACAATAAGCCACAGTTGAAGACTGTACATAGCACTTAAGTGAGATGATAACCAAATCCAAAGCATAACAGAACAAGTAGTGGCAAAATGGCTTATCTAAGTTTGTCAGGGAAGCCCTAAAAAGCTAGGGGATGAAACTATCTTTGGTTTCTCCTCTGATCAGGATATACATAGATGAAGATTTAGTATCTGTAACTTAACAGATTCTGCTCTTGAATTTCATTGACTACATTCTGAAATCCATGACGCATACGGTACTGTTAGAGAAACATGCGGCAAGCTTATCACCTTCTTTGTTCCAACACACCTCAAAAATTCCACCACCACCAGTGTACGTCTTCACGATCTTTCCTTCCTTCATTGACCATATGTGCACACACTGGTCAAGTGATCCGCTGGCTAGATACTCTGCGTTTGGGCTAAATGCAACAGAGTACACAGGTTGCCTGATAAAAAAAGTCAAGGGTGGAAGCAACAAGAAAATAAGAACAAGTTTCTGATAGATTCATCATGAGAAAATCTGATAAGACACTAGCATGTGAAATTCATACCTGTGACCATTCAAACTATACAGAAGGCTTCCTCGTTCGACATCCCATAATTTGATGGTTGAATCAAAGGATGCACTAAGCATATGCATAAATGAAATGTCATCACCCAAAAAAAAAAAGAAACAAACTAATCATTAGCACAATTTGATTCCTCTTAGAACTTGAACAGTTTTCCTATTGTAATATTTAGGTGTGAAATAAATTTTTTTCAACCATTTTATTCTATAGGAAAATTTCAAAGCACTGACCACACAAGAATTTAAGGAAAAAAAGGGCACATGTGAATGTAATGCCTGATAAAGTGAGAAATGCAGGTTTAGCTGATTTGAAAACAGAAAAAAGTTACCTTGCAAGCACTAATTGCCTGTTTGGGTTATTTGTTCCCTGCCCAGTTGGGCTCCATCTGATGGTATATATCTCCTGAAAGAGATAAGCTCTTAAAGTCAGTAAGATGCTTTCAGATACAGAGGAGAAGAATGATTTAAAGTAAGACAAAAAAACCTTGATGTGCTCCTTCAAGTCATGCAAACACTTGTCCTGCTTCATGCTCCAGATCTATTACAAAAGGCATCAAAGCTATATCTTGAGTATCTTATTTAAAAAGGAAATCGGATCTGAGCCTAAGAAATCTGATTGCGAGTAAGTCAATAGTGCACTATTTTATGAGCACACAGGTTGTGCTCTCAAAACCTTCTATAAAACTGAATAATATCAAATAACCCCTGCAAATTTTCCGCTAAAATACTGCCAAAAGGTTTCTTCAATATAAAAATTGAATTGCTGACTCCAGGTTAGAGAGGCAAGACCCTATGAAACAGTATTATTATCCAAAGAGTCAAAGTAACTTATGACGATAGGGGGTGAGAAGAACATGCAAATAACACCATAAAGGAAACACATTCAACTAGAGTGTATCAAATATTCACCTTTGCAGTTCCATCATCAGAGCATGATGCTAGTAGTGAACCAGTTGGATCCCATTTGATGGCATTAACTTCACCCTGGGTGGCATGTAAAGAGTCTATCACCAACCCTTTGCAAGTCTTAAAAATAGATGCTTGGCTTCAACTTAAACAAGTGTTAGCAATAAGTTTAGGAAAAGATGTAAAAATTTTAAATCTCTCCAGTTATGGCCAGGCATACAGAATCCTAATTACAACAAATTTAATTCCCAAAAAAAAGCACATCATTTGATCTTCTTACTATTCTAGTTCACATATGGAAATCAATTAGATTACATCAGTTTTACATTATTCATAGATGCATCTTGAATATTGTCTTGTATTCAGATATTATTTTGGAAATCAACATATCACCTTAGGGCATGATTGGAACTGACAAACCTAGAGTGATATCATTGATTTAAGGCATTTCAATAAATTTTGCGTGTAAAATTGTTTATGAATTTCTAGACTTCAAAGTTCAAACCTTCAAATAAAAGGAGTTATAGGATGACAAATTAATAAAAGTTAGAGGCCGGAAGAAGCAAAGAATAATAGAGGAAGGCAGATTGGAGGTAAAAATTATAAAATGACCTTTACTTGATTTAAGCGGTTACAAACAAATTAGTATGTTCCCTGCACCAACCTGATGGCCTGAGAAAGCCTTGATAGGGCGTGTCTCTCCAATCTTGCAAATATAAATCATGCTGTCTGTTGAGCATGTTGCGAAAGAATTATTGTTTCTCCAGTCGACGTCAAGAGTTGGAGCTGCAAATTTATCACCCATGAAGGAAGAATACACCCCAATGCTATTGAGAGAAACAAACACAAAAGGAAAACAGAAAACAGAGAAGGTCACAATGCAAACACAGTACCTGAATGAAATTCAAATTGTTGCTTACACTCCCATGTTTTGGTATCCCAAACAATAGCAGTTTTATCGACACTGCCACTCAGAAGACAATCACCCTTCTTATTCCACTTCAAGGAGAAGATTGGTCCTTTGTGCTTGATTAAAGTATTCTTCAACTCCCCTGTTCATGTATCAAATCTTATTGAAAGTAAGAATGAGAACCCAAAAATAGCATAAATAAGAACTATCTCATGGGCAATAAATAAAATCAGTTGAGCACTAATTTTGCTTGTTATTCCTAAATCCACCAAACACACCATCTTTAGTCCATACTCTTGCTTGACCATCATATGAACCAGTTGCCAGCAGCGTCCCTTCACCCTGGACAAACATACATATATCATGATGGGTCAAATCAGTATGTGCTCCTATATTGGAGACTAGTACTGAATAGCACAAATTTGAGCTGAATTTTTATATCAATAAATCTTCAATTAGAGGAGTTTAAATTTGATGATGATAATCAACAAGGAAACAAAGGACATTATTTATATCAAAGAAAAATGGTAACCAAGAGCATGCTAATCAAAAAGGAAAATAAACCTTACATTCCAATCTAGAGTAGTAACATCCTTGCTTTTCTCATTAGTTCTTCCTCTGAAATGTTTTAAAACCTGTACATTTTGGGGTGTGATTTGTGAATTAGGGCCACAGGGTCCATCAGGAATTGTCCAAATTCGTGCAGTTGAGTCTCCAGAGCTGTCAATGGCAGAAAAACAAAACATTATGCTAATGCAACGTTGGCACTTGGCACCCCAACTGCTGTCAAATAGATTTCATAAAATATAAAAGATCAACATATAGACATATTCAGAGTTGTTATGACAAATTAAACATATGAATTAATTAAACAGAAAACCTACTTGGGAAATAAAAGATGGCAAGCGCATATACTCAAAGTTTGCTTGAAAAAGATCATTTTATAACCAGTAAGCCACTCTACATTGTCCTTAGACAATTCATTTTTTATGTGTCAGCATCATGGAATTTACACAATGCTTGAAGAGTATATTACTCAGTTGGATTGTTTTTCAAGCACAAATGGCCAGGTGACATGATTTTGAAAGATATAGTTTTCAAAGAGCAGGAGCGATCAATAATCTAGCTATATTTTGGAAAATATAATAGTGCCATTAGAAGGAAATTTGCATAAAAAAAAATTACTATGGCCACTGGTCATCGCAAGGGGAATCAATTATGGGAAATGCTGACTTGTTAGATGTGGGGGGCCACTCGAAAGGAAAGTAAACTCACCCAGATGCTAGAAGAGAACCCGCTGGGCTCCATGCACAAGCAAAAACCTGAAGTACACAAATGAAGAAAATAATTGAAAAACATAAAAAGAAAAAAGGGCGTGTAATAAGCAAATATCAGGCATGTTGAGAAAAAGTGATTATAGATCCAAACCTCAGAACTATGTCCTTCCAAGATGGTAACTTCAGATGATGGAATCTCAAAGCTCACTGGTGCACAATCCATTGGCTCAGGTCCTATTCAGATTTAAAAAAAATATGTATATCATACATCAACTTTAGCGAGATGCACACATCAGTACCATCCGGGATATGAATGATGCGAACAAAACTCCAATCTACACCACAAAATAATAAATTAAAACTAAAAACACACAAAATAAAAAAGCCTTGACAGTACTAAACAATCCAAATCAGATTAGGTTTTCATCAACCCTAGTCCAGAGTGCTCCTAACCTCTTGGCATATTCTTATCATCAAAAATATAATCAATGATAAGAAACAACATATTGTTACCGATTTCAATGCCATCAACACTAAGAAACACACTTAGACAAATAAGGAAAACGGAAATCAAAGATGTTACCTCCACCAGCATCATTTTCATCTAGTTTAGATTTTGTCTTATCTTCACGATTTTTAGCCATATCTTTATTCTCTTCATGATGCCTATCCTTCTCCTTCTCTCGCTCACAATCCTTGTCCACCTTTTCTTTCTGCATTTCTCTATCACGATCTCTGTCCTGTTTTTCTCTCTCTTTTTCAGACCCCCGTTGGTTGTCCAAATCATTGGTCTTAGTCATTTGAAGTTGTTCCTTTCTCTCTTTAATAATTTGTTGCAATTCAGGGACATCCTTTGTAATAAGATCCAGGGGTTGCAGGAAAGAGAAGTCACTATCCACAGCTGCATCATTCTAGAATTGAATCAACCATAGATAAGTACAAGAATAATATATGTTCCTAACTTCAGAAAGTAACATGCTTTACAAAACAATATTTCTCAAGAAAATCAATGCAACAAAAGAAGGGTGCACAAACAATTACACTTTCTAAATTTGCTTCCAATTCAATATATTGAAGTCCCTTTTGCACAAATGTGACAAGAGCGCCTGGTGGAATTAGATTTCCATCAATATTGCTCCTGTTTATCCCAGCCTCATAACCTAGGGTAAAAGCCGCATGCGTGAAACCTGAGAGAAGCAATTAAAATGGGTATAAGCATTCTCTGAACATCATAGCATTGGTTTAAGAACAAATTTTGTTTGATTCTCCAGTAGCATATCTTGTTATGCCTCTCACGTCATCTATTTTGACAGTAACCAAATCAATCCAAATACGGAAAAAACTCAGTTGAACTAGGGATGTGCCACTCTGAATCAAAATATCAATCCACAAAACAATTGGGGATGCCAATCAGCAATTGAAAGCAGCGGATTTTAACAACTGAAACTAATTGCTAAGCAGCCTCGCCACTCTTACCCAAAAGATCCCTTGCAAAAATTCCAATCATCTCAAAATGAACAACAAAGCCCTAACCAACTATCCCTGACCATTTCTACTTATAAAACTACGATAATTCATTTAAATCGCTATTCCCTCACAAAATCCTAATCGCCATATCTCGCCCCTTTTTGCACAAAAGAACACAATTTTTCTTCAGTAGAAACCCAAATCTTCTTCGCTCGCATATCACAACAGCAAACCCACACAGAAATCAATTCGAGAATCCACACGAACTGTAAACTAAGTCTAATAAATGAAAAAAATCAACCTTTCATAGAAAAAAAAGGGGCAAAAATTCATGAAACTTCAACCAAAATTGAAAAGTACGACGGAAAAGAGAAGACGACCTGATTCCTGAAGATAACGAAAGACGAGGAAGTTGAGCTCCTGAGAAGTGATCGACGGTGCCCCCATCGTATCCCCGACCAAGCATCGGAGGCTTCCGGCGAGCAAAACGACGATCTTGCTCTCTTTCTCGTGGCTTTTATCTTTTTCTTTCGCTTCTTTTTATTTCCAAGAAAATGAGGGATCACGTGGAGAATGTGTGACTTTTGGTGCCCTTATTAATATATATATATATATAAGGACTTTTCCGCAAAAATGACCGAGCGATCATAAAATCCATTGGCCCATTAAGGAGCCCATTAAATCACAAGCCCAATTCAACGTATTCCATTTACTCAGAAACATTGGCCATTAATTACAATTAATAAGATACAAAAATTGGGAAAGTATTTAAATTTCAATTTAATTTGAAATAATAAGTTTTTATAATGACATTGCATGTTTATATTAACCTTTTAAGGTATAATTTGCCCACTCAATTTAGCACCTCTTAAAATATCCTAAATTTATAAGAATTACTATATATATACCCAAATTATTTAATAAATAAATTATACAAATTTTCAACCAATAAATAATTTTGGTGTTTATTGTAGATTAATCAGTAATCGTTGATCATCACTAATTTATAAATTGTGGGTCTATTTTTTACATGATTTTTGTTAGAGTATATATATATATACACACACCTTGTTAACTTGCTCAAATTTTGTTCATTTTCTGGCCATTTTATATTTTAGTTACTCACTTAAAGTACACATATGATTCAATGTCTATGTTATAATATATTTATATCCATAAAAATTGATGGAATGGATATACATCAATAAAACCAGATATGATGCATACCCCTTAAAATTTGATTTATTTGCATATATACCACTCTACACTACATACAAAAATAAATATATTATAAATTCTATAAATATCTATTTTCATAAAAATAAAATGTTATTTAAATATTTTTTATAAAAAAAAAACACTATGACATTTCAATTCTCTTCCACAAGTGATAGGTGGAGAGTCCAAATCTTTCCCAACTTTGATAATTGAGTGCCACAGCTAATTACTCATATTTATAAGTGTTGGGTTCAACCCATTTGGTGGGCTGGAATAAAGCTAGGCTCCAGCCCAAGTCATATTGAAAAAAAAAAAACTATGCCAATGAAGAGAGAGAGAGGAGAGAGTGAAGATCGATCAGTGAGAGAAGTGAAGAAGCCAAGTGAGTGGGAGAAGGAAAAGGCTGAGTTAGGGCAAGACGATCGGACGGCGATTCGGCGCCGGATTTCACTCAAATTCCGGGTGAAGAATCCTTGCAAGAAGCTCTTCCTATTGATTAGGTTTGATCTTTCCTTTGATTCCTATTTGGTGTGTTATCCATCGATTGATGATGATGATGATACTTCATGAATGTCGATGCCATTGGGCATGTATGCCTCTAGTTTAATCTAGAGAAGTCTTTGTAATCCTTCATTGGCATAGTGAAAATGATTTGAAGTGGCTCTAAGGAGTCCCGTAGTTTTTTCCTCGATTTGAAGGGTTTTCCACGCTAAATCGTGTGTCTTGCTTGTTGTTTTTTGACCATTTTATTGTGTCAATTAGATCCCAAAAGATTGTACTCAAAAGGGAAGGTTTGAGCTTCAAAATTCAGAAAACAAGCTCAACACGCCCGTGCTTAATTCAGCACGCCCGTGCTCCAGGTAGTGAGACCGTGTTGCAAGCCTTGCAGATTGTAATTTTATGAATTTTTCGAATGCTACAGTGTTTTTGCTATAGTACCAGTTCTACAGTAATCTTGCTACAGGAGCTGACGAACCCAGCAAAGTAGCACGCCCGTGCTTCAAGCCGTGCAGATTGCAGGTTTTATATTTTTTTGGTGCTACAGTACAAGTGCTACATTCTGCTACAGTGCTTTCGGGAAAAATTATCGTTTGGTCCCCGGTTCCTCCCCAACAGTAAGAAAATAAAAATATATATATATTGAAAAGTAGAACATATTCAAATTATTTACTTCATCTTAATACTGAAACATTTGGATTATATCATACATGTTTCTCCACAGATGTTTCCATATGTAAATCATGAACTCATTTTATTATCAATTCCATAATATAGAATTAGCCATACTTCTACGCGGTTCAAACCATCAACATGCATGTCACCCGCCCACACATTACTTTATACACACACACAACTTTATATATATATATATATATATATATATATATATATATATATATATATCCAACCAATTCTTGATTTTAAAATAAAATGGGTTCACATCATATTTATATAATCACCAGGCTGGTGGATTAGGGTTAGGGTTAGGGTTTTCGAGGAGGAGATGGAGGAGGAGAGGAAGGAGATGATGGCTATTGGAGAAGAAGAGGTCTGCCATTGATGGGTTGGAGATGGTTTGAAGGTTTACATATTTAAATTAATTACTTTATCATGTAACTTAACTATATATGTTTAATTATTTTTTTTTGTTGATTTGATAGTTCAAGATGACCGCCAATGTCCATTTAAAAAAAAAAAAACTGAAAATTTCCAATTTTTTGATACCCACATGGTGGATAATAACGTCAAAAGTTGAAGTTGCACATAATTGGTGAGAAAGATGGATCTCCAAAAATCTATTTAGGTAGTGTTTGGATAGTGAGATATTATATTTCATGGATGAGGGATGAAATATCCATGGATGAGAATGTCCATGTTTAATTGTTTTGGTGGAGGGATTTAATAGTAAGGATATGATTTAATAAATAATTTTTTAAAATATTTTTAAATTGTTTAATTAAATTTAATTGCAGTGGATGATTAGAGAAATTTATTTTTTAAATATTTTAAGTAAGTATTTGATTTAAATAACGGGATGAGCGGCATCCCACTAATTTAGTGGGATGCCACTCATCCAATTTTCAGGGATGGGGGCAATCCCCATCCAGGCCCATCCAGGAAACCAAACAGTATGACCATGGATATCCCATTCCTATCTCAGGATATACAGACTTCTGAACACTACCAGGCAAGGTACCCATAATTTATATGCATATGGATTTTTTTATCAATTAATGGCTGTAAGACTAATTTTGCTCCGTTATAAATGAAAATTTTGCGTTTTGAATTAAAAAAAATAAAACATTAATATATGTTTTTGACTAGTATTAATTAACACTAAAGATTTATAACTTGAATATATATTTTAATTAGATTTTATTGAAGCTGTTGGTTTCACTTGTTTTGTGTGTGCTAGAAATTTGAAATGATAAAAAATTATTCTTTTTTTTTTTTTTTATGTTATCCTCATGTTAGTTCGTAACTCAAAAAGAAAATTTCGAGGTTGAAACACAAATTGTGAAATTTTAGTGGCATTTAATTTAATGCTATATCCCCACATTTTTCACCTTTTTCTCTTATTTGTTCATAGTCGAATTCATAGAGCTATTTGAGATTGGTTCACAAGTGTTTATACATCTTCTCACAAATTTATTGACTAAGGTTCACGTTAAATAAAAGAAAAATTCAGCTTCATGTCACAATTTCAAAGCTAGCCAATTGACTCTTAATATATTATTATCGGGTTGTTTATCTAAAACTCAGGACTTGTTTGGGTATCACTAAATTCCACAAGAATTGTAATAATTCCTATGAAATTTAATATTACGTAGGAATTTATAATATGGGATGTTTGGACATTCTTTTTACAGTATAAAATTACTATGGAATCATATGATTCCATAGTAATTTTATAAAGAGGTGGGGACCAAATGTTTTTTTTCTTTGATTTTCCGGTTGGGCATTTGGGTCGATCGAAGAAGGGAAAGAGTACTACGATCGAGATAAATTCCACATATTTCGTAGTAATTTTATGTGCATATCCAAACATTATTCCGTAGGAATTTTTTCTTGTAGTAAATTTCATAGAAATCATCTTCGAATTCTATGAAATAAATTTCATATGAAAAAATTTATTATACATCCAAACATGAACTTAAGTATGGTGAAATGCGGAAATGTGTTGTGGTGGTCACTCATTGACTTCCTTAAATACAGAGTTATTGTTATCTATTTGTCAAAAAAAAATTTAAGTAAATATGTGTTGTGATTTAACTGTATTTATTATTTATAAATATTAATGTTAAATATTATATTAAAAATATCAATTTATCGAACTCTAACTAAATTAAAATTAATAAAAATGATATATTCTGGCAATAATATTTCATTTTTTTTAAAAATAATAATGCCCGACCATTAATATTAATAATTTTTTAAAATTAGTTGCTACAAAGTGTTCATCATAATATGTCCATACATGTGTTTTATGACACAAGGGGCTGTTTTTTTTTATTTATTATTTTAAAATTTTTATAAAATTTATAATAAAAGCATGTATAAATAAGGAACTAATTTTTTAATTCATTTATGCTCTCCCTAGACAAGTAAAGTGAAGTTTAAACTTAAAAACATCTGTCCAAAGCACAAACAATCAACGGGAGATTCCATATCTATAAATTTTTTTTTTTGCCAAGAGGAGCGAAATATTTAATGGGCTCACTAAACTAAAGCAGGAATGTGCACACATCTCGACTGCTGCATGTGGGCCTCCCATAAGTGAGCGCTGGATTCGAACTTTTGTCACTTGTGAAAAATCCTCACGGAGAACCTAAGTGCCAAGTGAAATGATCCCACGAACTTAGGTCCGTGGGATTTACTATAGAAGCGAGATGTGGCTGCTGTGCAGCCACATCATTTTTTTTAAAAAATTATTTATTTTTATTATTAATTATTTTTATTACTTTAAAAACTATTATAATTTTAAAAATAATTTTTTAAAACAAAAGACGTGGCTGCACACACGTGGCTGATGTGCAGCCTCGTCTCGCTTCTGTGGTAAATCCCACGGACCCGAGTTCGAGGGATCACCACTCAAATGTCAACAGCCACGTTTCCCTTCCATGGTAAATCTCAGTGACTGGAGTCCGTGGGATTACCACTCAAATGTCAATTCACCCAAATATAGTTGATAATAACTACATACTTAGGTGTGGTCAACATAAAAAAGCACAAGTGGCTATTATTGTTTTAGCATCATTATTCTCAAAACATACACACATATTACACACATGCGCAGTCCACGTGGCAAAAGTCTCAAAGCTGAAAGAGAAGGTCAGCTATTCCCTCCGTTGGTTTATACAAGGCTTGCAAAGCCTTAGCTTTAGGCACGGTCAGCCCCACACCTTCATCCATGTCTATCTCCTTGGCATCAACTCTCTCCCACTCAAAACACTGAACCAGAGTCCCAACCACCAGTGCCACCACCCTCACCGCCAAGCCTTCACCAGGGCACCGTCGTCTCCCAAGCCCAAACGCCATCATTCTCTTTTTCTCTTTCCCTTCACTGTTAAGAAACCTCTCAGGTTTGAACTTGCATGGCTCCTCCCATGTCTCAGGGTCTCTATGTATCTTCCATCCATTCACTAGCAGCATTGTGCCTTTGGGAACATGGAAGCCACCTACAGTGCAGTCTTGTGATGACTCATGGGGCACCAGCAATGGCACTGAAGGATGTATTCTCAATGTTTCAAGAATAACAGCTTGCAAATATGGAAGCTTGTGAAGCTCACTTTCTTGGAGAATACAACTTTGCTCAATGTTTGCATCAAGCTCAGCTCTTAATTTTTTTAAGGTTTCTGGGTTGTTGAGAAGAAGCGCCATTGCCCATTCCATTGTCACTGATGAAGTATCTGTTCCAGCTACCAGCAATTGCTGCAAATTAAGATATTAATTGTATAATACAACCAATGAAGAAAATGCTAGTTTAAATATGATTTAAATTTAAACTATCTTTATAATAATTTAAAACTAAGTGTATTTAATCTATTTTGAAATTTAAAATAGAGTTAAAGACCGAAGATCTTCTGTCTATATATTGTTCTCAAGAATATTCAGCATCATCAATAAAAAGAACAAAATAATCCTTGGTTTTCTCAAATTCAATATTTAGTTTTTACAAATGTAGATCTTATCCGATTGCAACATCCGAAGGTAGATGATCATTTTTTTTTTAATTAATTATGGTAGGTTTTTATGGTAAAACATATTAATTAGATGAATACCATACTCTGATTATATAAAAAAAAAAAGGAAAAAAGAAAAGGTTATCACTGAGCTCTTACATTAATCATGGATATGTAAATTAATAAGCACCAGTCAAACAAATAGATGGGAAGACTAGTTGTCATTTATAATATTAATTAATGACACACTTGATCTAGAAATTAATGGTCAGTGTCACAAACGGAGTCCAGCTTTGATTTAATTATTCTTCAAAATTTAGTAATACTTTTAATATCTATATATAATTTAACTGATAAACCAAAAAATAAATAAATTAATGAAGAACAAAAAGGAGGATGATAATTAAGATGGTAAACACACCGCGATGGAGTTCTTGATGAAAACGTCAGGGACGTGCTCGGGATCATCATCTTGCATGGAAAGCAGCAAGTCGATGAACGTAGATCTCGCCGCCGACGAACTCTCATCACCGTCTTGGGGTGTGCTCATCCTCTTCTTCTTCTCCCGGTGCTCGTCGATGAGGCCCTGAAAGAACTTGTCCCTTCTCTTCTCCAAACTCTGGAGCTTCTTCTCGTAGCCTCCGACACCGAACCACCGCGCGAAGGGAAAAAAGTCGGCGGCGTTGGACGCGCCGATGATGGAGGACGCTTCCTTGACCATGTTCCTAAACTCCTTCCCTGCCTCCGACGAGCTCTCATCGGCGTAAGCATAGTATCTCTTGTTGGCCACCATCCTCATGATGATGTTGTAAGCGAAACCGAAAAACTTGGGTCTGAGCTCGGTGCGATGGAAGCTGGAGCCGGAGTACTCGCGAAGGAGGCCTTTGACGAGGGAGAGGACCTCCTCGGAGCGGACATCGGAGGAGGAGAGGAGACGATTGGTGGAGAGGAGTTCAACGGTGTACATGCGGCGGAGGTTGCGCCAGTGAGGGCCGTAGGAGACCCAAGTAAGGCTTGTGAAGTCGTAGCCCAGGTATTTTCCGGCGAGGAGACGGGGGCGATTGGCGAAGGTTATGTCGTTGACTGTGAAGCACTCGTCGGCGGCGGAGTAGGAAGAGACGAGGAGGACACGGCGGCAGCCGAAGTGGAGGAGAAGTATGGGGCCATGGAGTTCTGAGAGATGGGCTAGTGCTCTGTGGATGGGAGGTTTAAGAAGATGAAGGTGGCCAAGGAGAGGGAGACCAGGAGGGCTTGGTGGATTAGGGTTAGGGTTTTTCTTGCTCTTATGATTGAGTTTGATGAAAAAGAGGAGAGAAAGGATGATGAAAGAGAGACTGGTTATGGAGAAGAAGAGTTCTTCCATGGATGGTAAGCTCTGTGTCAAGCTGGCTTGAACTGTGAGTGTGTGGCCAAAATTATTTGTTTTTGTGATTTTTATAGAATGTTTTGGTTGATTTAGTACTCTTTTATTATTTTTAAATTTTTTTTAAAAATTTTGAATAAACTATGATTTGTTAAAAATAAAATATAAAAAAAAACGGAGAAAATAAAAAACATATACAAAAAATGACAAATATTAGATGTATCAAGGCAATATAACTATGCCCACAAGAGATGAAACAGAAGTTTAAAATTAAGAACCTACAAAATAAAAATGACAAAAAGGGAAAAGAATAAGAGCTTGAGCAGTAAGTGAGCGTCGCCATTAGATATTGGGTCTGCGGAGTTGCTCAGGGTGGAAAGCTGGTTTCCAGGGTTAGTCAACAAAAGATTTGTAAAGTTGAGACTCCTCCTAAGCAATAGTAAGAACTTTTCGAGAATAGCTTTTTTAGCATCCTGAGCTGCATTAATCCAAACCAGAATGATGCGGTCAATTTTACAAATAATTAGAGGATGCTCTAAAGTGAAGAAAAAAAAAAAACTATGATTATTCTTTTCTATCTAGGTTGCCCAATAGATCACATGAATATGGAGGCTACCCAAGGATCTCTTTTGGAGAAGTCTCTTTTACACACTCACGAGATCTAAACCTTTTTAAGGGTGGAAGGAATGGACCAAACATTAAAAAAGAACCGAAATGCTACTAAATTCATGATGTATAGGGCCATGTGAGTAGAAGATTATCCATATTTTTCTCTGCGGCATGGCATAGAATGCAAGTGGTAGTTAAAATTCTATTGTACCCTCTTTTAATAAGATTATCCAAGGCGGGTATCTTGTAGTTTGAGTTTAGCCAAAGCAAATTTTTTTAAAAAATTAGATAATAATATATCAAGAGAAAATTGTTTTTTTATAAAATATTAAGAGAAAGTTAGATATGTGTGGAAGGAAATATATCATCTAGGTTTGGTATTTTGTGTTTTTCGATGACTTTAGTGGTGAGCTGGTAACCTTTGTCTCAAGTCAAGCGCTTGAATGGATAGAGTGGACACAATTATTAATTCTTTTCTATTTGGAAGATTGTTTTTATTTGGTGCTACCTTATCATTTGAGCCAACTTTGTGCTGTGGTGGTGAGTATTCTGTTGATATAATATGGACAAAACTATACATCAAAATTATGAACAAGACAGAACTGGAGTGTAAATGTCAAATAAAGGGACAAATGGGGAATACGCATACATGTAGTAGAGGTCTCAATGACCAAACTGTGAAGCTTATCATCTTGCACTCATGACTGAAAATGGGATCATAAACATCAAAACAAAAAATTTTACAAGCGGGACTTATGGCCATAAGGTGCTGGTGAAGCATGCATCCTCTCGTTTGCAAATGATTACAACCTTTTTTTTACATATGTAAGTAGCCCATAAAAAATAGGGTATAAAATCTTCTATTGATGATTTTAATTTAAAGTATATTTTAATGGCCGAGCTTGGGGAAGAGTGGGATCAAATTGCAACCGTAATCCCTGATTACATACACCTCTTTGGGGAATTGCAATGGTTTGGAAAGTGGATTGAAAACCGGTGAGGTCTTCTTCATATGTGACATTGAAGACCTGAAGTAAGCATCATCAATTCCTTCCTTGGAGGAGATTGAGTGAGTTTCAAAATTTTTTATTTTGTATTTCTTGTCCATTGGATTGTGTGATTGTTGTTCTTTGATGGAGAACTAGACTCCTCATTGTTTTGGACGTAGATGCATCTTATATTTTTTACATTGGTTGTAGATTTTGAAATTTTCATTGTTAATTGAATTGTGCCTTGGTCTTTTGAATTTAATCATGTGTTACTTGTTGCTTTGACTTTATTATAACAAGAGTTGTGAATTCTTATGAGATGTGTGCGTATGAAGAATGGAGAGATCCACCATGTATAGACATGCCATGATTGAAGGGGAATATGAGTCCACGTATAGTTATTATTCTTTGGGATAGCATTATATCCTATGTTCTTCTTAATAGGTTTAAGTAGGATTTATTGCATAATACAATCATAGAAAGTGAGTTTATGAAGAGATTCTGATTGTCACTTTGCATGGGATTAAGGGTGATTGCTTCGAGAGAAGATTCACCTAACTTATGAACCTTGGTTGGTTCTAGTGAGAGTTTACAAATATTTGTGCATTCATAGAATAGTCTATATTAGTGCCATATGGGACTACTTGCTATTCACCTTGAGAAAGGGGATAGAGTGTTTTAGAAACTTTCTTGGTCCAGAACAGGTATAATAATTCAGTGCAACCTTGTCCAGAGTTCAACATAATTTTAGAAAGTAGTCTACACTCAAGACACCACTTTTAGTGATTGATTGTCTTTCTCCTTGTTTTCAGTCATTGTTATCTTTATTTCTCACTCTTTTAGATATATTCATATCATAGTTTGGTAGACTAGATAATCAAACAATAGTTCATACTAGTACTTTAAAGTTCCCCGAAGATCGATATTTTTGTTTTCCAGCATACTTTATATCTTGATCGGTACATGCACTTGCGTCTAGTGGTGACATTATTCCTCACATCAAGTTTTTAGTGTTTTTACTGAAAAACTAAGAATATTAGGAATACTTTGCTGGTTTAAAATTCCATCATCTGGCACCCTTTTGTAACCTATAATCAATAAAACAAAGATTAAGTATCATTTTCCACACAAATAATGTATAAGAGACATGGATGAGTAGAGAAAGGAGAAGATGAGAAAGAGAGCTATTGTGGAGAAGCAAAATGCCGCCATGAATGTTAAGCAATTAAGTGCTTGATCCCAAGCTTGTTTTAAATGGAGAATTAATTTGTAACTGCAAACCAAAAGTGTGTTTGAAATACTTATGAAAACGTGGTGCCATATGTAATCATCTCGATTGAAGTTAGATTTATTTTGTATTTTTGTAATGCGATTTCATTGTTCTTTTGTGAATTAGGAGCCACTCGTTTCCAATCTTATCTTTTTGTGAACTCTTTGATGGGGACTTGATTTATCTGGCTGAAGTTTTTCTGGTTAATTAATTGGACAATTGGCCAATGTGTTCTCTTTTTTTTTGTTTTTTTTGAGACATCCATTTTCTTCACATACGTACTTTATCAATTACTCAATCACAATGTACGGTGATAATATATGATTATTTTTATTTTCAATAGTATTACTTACAATTTTTGCATTTTAATATAATATTTAATTACTTTCGTTTATGATATATTTACGAAAATTATTATATTAAAAATAATAATTGCAATGATTGAAAAAAGTTTTTAATTAACTTTTCCATCTATTGATCATCCATTGCCTCCTTTCCAATCTCCAAGTGTTTCTCCTATCATTTTCTCCCCCTTGAGTACAGGGGCGGGCAGCTCACAGGAGGAGAAAGCGACCTGGGTTCTTATTATGTTCGTGATTTCTAAGATGATTTAAAAAAAAAAAAATGTTAAAGTTGGAGCCAAATAAAAAACATATATATTAAATTATTTTTAACACCCCAATCACGTGCCATAAATCAAACATGCCAATAGTTACGTAAAGTTGTAAACTTCCAATATATCAATTATCCAAGTGGTATTTTATTCTCCTCAGCTCCAAACATCATTATTTAATTAATTAGCCATTAATACACGAACAGTAATCAACATTAATATATAAAGTTGCAAAACCCAAATAAACAATACCCATAATGCAATTAATCTATATATATAATCTTGGTCTATAGTGAAGAGACATTGAAGAGTGGGCCAAACGTCTCAAAGTTGGAAAAGATGGCTGGGAATGGTCTCCCTTGGCTTGTACAAAGCCTCCAAAGGCTTAGCTCTGGGCACAGTAACCCCAGCACCTTCAAACATGTCCATCTCCTCATCCCCCACTGGCTGCCATTCAAAACACTGAACCAAGACTCCCACCACCAATGCCACCACCCTCATGGCCAAGCCTTCACCAGGGCACTGCCTTCTTCCTAGTCCAAACGCCATTGTTTTCCATCTCTTCTTGCTTTTACTATTAAGGAACCTCTCAGGCTTGAACTTCTCCGGCTCTTCCCAGAATTCAGCATCTCTGTGTACCTTCCATGCATTCACTAAGAGCATTGTACCTTTTGGAACATGATAGCCACCCACTGTGCAGTCTTGAGATGATTCATGGGGCAGTAGTAAAGGCGCAGGAGGATGCATTCTAAGTGTCTCAGTTATGACTGCCTCTAGATAGGGGAGCTTGTTAAGGTCTTCTTCCTTTATTAATGAACCTGGTTTTTTTACATTTGTATCAAGCTCTTCTCTTAGTTTGTTTAGGGTTTCACGGTTGTTGACTAGCAGTGTCATCGCCCATTCCATTGTCACTGATGATGTGTCTGTTCCGGCCACTAACAATTGCTAATCATGCACCAAAGATAATAACTATTAAATCAACATCAACTAATTATGTTTAAAAAAAAATTTATTTTTACAACCCTAACTTTGTTCATTTTGAAAATTAGAAGAGAAAGAAATCAATCTATATTTTTATGTGTGTGTTTCTATATAGTTTATATTTTGAATTTATAAATAAAAAAGTAAAAATATTTTGTGAAGTTGTACTAATAAATATGATATTTACCGTCATGTCCTAGTAAAAACATTGGCAGCGTTTAAGAATGCATGAGTGGGTATATGTCCCTATCATATAAATAAATAAATAAATAAATAAATAAATAAATATGATATTTGTGAGTGATGTGAGGGGCATGCGAGTAAATTTCTCAATAAAACAGGATTCAGAGGTAATCTCACCGCAATGAACCCCTTGGTGAGAACATCAGTGAAGTACTCCGGGTCATCTTCCTGCATGGAGAGCAGCAAGTCGATGACGGTCGATCTCACCGGAGGCGAGCCCTCACCGTCTCGGGATCCGTTCACCTCCTTCTTCTTGGTCCGGTGCTCGTCGATGAGCTCCTGAAAGAACTTGTCCCTTCTCCTCCTCAGTCTCTTCAACCTCTTTTCATAACCTCCGACGCCGAGCCACCGCACCACCGGGAAAAAGTCGGCGGGGTTGGCGGCGGAGACGATGGAGGCGGTCTCCTTGACGATGTCTCTGAACTCTTTCGCGGCCTCCGACGAACTCTCATCGGCGTCGCCGTAGAACCTCTTGTTGGCTATCATCCTCATGAGGACGTTGTAAGAGAGACCAAAGAATTTGGTTCTCAGCTCGGTACGGTGAAATCCAGGGCCGGAATAGTCCCGTAGGAGGGCTTTGATGAGGGAGAGGACCTCGTGGGAGCGGACATCGGAGGAGTAGAGGAGCCGGTGAGTGGAGAGGACTTCCACGGTGGCGAGGCGGCGGAGGTTACGCCAGTGAGGGCCGTAGGAGGATACGGATAGACTTTGGAAGTTGTAGCCGAGGTGTTTTCCGGCGAGTAGCCGGGGACGGTTGGCGAAGGTGATGTCGTTGACGGTGAAGCACTCTTCGGCGGCGGCGTAGGAGGAGACGAGGAGGACACGGCGAGAGCCGAAGCGGAGGAGAAGTATGGGGCCATGAAGGTCGGAGAGATGGGATAGAGCTTGATGGAGGGGAGCTTTGAGAAGATGAAGGTGGCCAAGAAGAGGGAGACCAGGAGGGCTTGGTGGATTAGGGTTAGGGTTAGGGTTTTTGAGGAGGTGATGGAGGAGGAGAGGAAGGAGAAGGATGGAGGAGATGATGGCTATGGCTATGGAGAAGAAGAGGTCTGCCATTGATGGGTTGGAGATGGTTTGATGCTGTATTTATTTAAATTAATTACTTTGTTAAGTAACTTAATTATGTTTAATTATCATTAGTTTTCATGTGATTAGGACTGATCACTAGATATTATTTTCATTTATGTCACGCTAAAATCATGTGCTTTATGTATTGTTTAAATAAATCTTCAACGCTCTCTTTGATTTATTGGTTAAATAAATCATTTGTTTTCATGTGATTAGGACTGATCACTTGATATTATTTTCATTAGCAAATTAATGGAGACCGCTAATGTCCCAACCTTTTTTTTTTTTTTCTCTTATGACTTTTAAGATACCCACGTGCTGGATAATACAGGTAAAAGTTTGCGTCTTGTCACCTATTTGTCAAAAAAAAAATAAAAAAATAAAATAATTCTAAAACAAATATGGGTTGTGACTTAACAATGTTTATTATTTATTACAATTAATGTTAAATATCATATTGGGAAAAAATCTTAGTTTCTCGAGGTCTAACTTAATTAATATTAATAAAAATTAAATACTTTGACATTAATAAATATTTTTAAAAATAATAATTTGAAATAATAAGTTTTTTTAATGACATTGCATGTTTATATTAACTTTGACTAGAATAATTTGCTCACTCAATTTAGCACTTCTTAAATTATCATAATTTTATAAAAATTACGATATATATATATATATATATATATATATTCAAATTATTTAATAAATAAATTAGACAAATTTTCAAACAATAAATATTTTTGGTGTTTAATGTAGATTAATCAGTAACAGTTGATCATTACTAATTTATAAATTGTGGGTCTCATGACCTTTGTTAATACATACACTCAGGGGTGTTTATTTTGGTATAAGTCAATTTCTGATGTTCTTTTCGTTTGAAGTGGGAAAGTGGTCACTTTCCTCTGGCTTTAGACTGTCACTTTAGTATTTTTTACACTCAAATACAGGAAATGAGTTTCTTATAAAACCCATTTCTTTTCATTTCCGAAAACCTTCGGAAGTAACATTAGTTACATCTAAATGAACACCAGAAGTGAAAAAAAATAAGAATTTCATAAAAAAAGACATTTTTTACAAAATAAACACAAAACGTGAGAAGTTACACCACCTTCACCACTTCAAAATAGTGGTATTGTTTTCACTTTTTGACTTCCTCTCACCTACACCGAAATAAACAACCCCCAGCGCACACACCTGGTTCAAGTGCATGGTAAGATGATAGATGGGATGGTGTCCATATGAGAGTCGTTTTTAGTGACTATCTACATTGATATTTCGGTGCTTGATATGGAAAAACATTGAAAAAGAAATAGAGAAATTAAGAGCATGAAGTCTAAGGACAAATGAGTGTGATCAATTGATGGGCCTTATTTTTTGAACATTATATATATATATATATATATGCTTATCAAAGTCCATATTGACCATGAATCCAATCACAGATGAAAATTTCCATTAACTTTAAAACCGGCAACATCTTCAATGAGCTCTTCTTTGTATTATTGTTTTAGAGCATGAAACAATGCGACACAAGAATGGGTATTTTTTTTTTAATTTTCTTTAAGCATGTTTGCTTTATCTTTATATATTTACTTAATATATATATATAGAAAATAGCCACCTCTGTAGTTATTTTAATTATTTTTAAATAATTTTTATTGCTTCTCCTTTGTCTACACATATGCTCTCCCATTGCTTCTGCTTTTAATACATCTCTGCACACTTTCCGACAACCTCTCTCTCTCTCTCTCCATCAACATCTCCTTCGACCAAAAAAACATCTCCTTCTCCTTCATGAGCGTTCTCTTTCTCAGTTAAAGGTTTAGTTTCCAATGGAAGGCTTTAGTTTGTGATTCCTTGTGCTTTGGAGGAGATTGAGGTGTAAACTTTGAGCTTTCATGGAGTGTACTAAGAGAAAAGATTTCATATTGGTTCCATTTTATGGTTTTGTTTCAAGAGACCAAGCTCAATCCTATTTTTACAATGAAAACACAAACAGCCAACAAGAGATCTCATACTGAAGGACTTACAGGTGGCTAGCATAAAAAAGCACAAGTGGCTAGCTATTCTTTATTTTAGCATCAATATTCTTAAAACATACACGCTTATTATTACACACATGCGCAGCCCACGTGGCAAAAGTCTCAAACCTTGAAGAGAAGGTCAGACATTCCCACCCTTGGTTTAAACATGGCTTCCAAAGCTTTGGCTTTAGGCATGCTCAGCCCCACGCCTTCATCCATGTCTATCTCCTTGTCATCAACTCTCTCCCACTCAAAACACTGAACTAGAATCCCAACCATCAGTGCCACCACCCTCACCGCCAAGCCTTCACCAGGACACCGTCGTCTCCCAAGCCCAAACCCCATTATTTTCCCTTTCTCTTTCCCTTCATTGTTGAGAAACCTCTCGGGTTTGAACTTGCATGGCTCCTCCCATGTCTCAGGGTCTCTATGTATCTTCCACGCGTTCACTAGCAGCATTGTGCCTTTGGGAACATGGAAGCCACCTACAGTGCAGTCTTGTGATGACTCATGGGGCACTAGCAATGGCACTGAAGGATGTATTCTCAGTGTCTCAAGAATAACCGCTTGCAAATATGGAAGCTTGTGAAGCTCACTTTCTTGGAGAATACAGCTTTGTTCAATGTTTGCATCAAGCTCAGCTCTTAATTTTTTCAAGGTTTCTGGGTTGTTGAGAAGAAGTGCCATTGCCCATTCCATTGCCACTGATGACGTGTCCGTTCCAGCTACCAGCAATTGCTGCAAATTAAAATATTAATTATATAATCAAACCAACGGGAAAAAAAAGTATATCACGAGATTTATTTCAGTGGCATCATGGCTCTCTTACATCAATCATGGAGGGTGATCATTAATATATATATATATATATATATATATATATATAAGAGAGAGATGTACCAATCAAACATATAGAAGAGAAGACTGGTTGTCATTTATTATATTTGATATGGGTTAGAAATTAAGGATCAGTGCCACAAATAGAGTCGCGCTTTGATTTAATTATTCTTCAAATTTTAGTAACACTTTGAATATCTATATATAATTTAACTGATAAACAAAAAAAACAATTAATTAATTAAGAACAAAAAGGAGGTTAATAATGAAGACGGGAAACTCACCGCGATGGATTTCTTGATGAAAACGTCAGGAACGTGCTCGGGATCATCATCTTGCATGGAGAGCAGCAAGTCGATGAACGTAGATCTCGCCGCCAACGAACTCTTATCACCGTCTTGGGGTGTGCTCATCCTCTTCTTCTTCTTCTTCTCCCGATGCTCGTCGACGAGGCCCTGAAAAAACTTGTCCCTTCTCTTCTTCAAACTCTGAAGCTTCTTCTCGTAACCTCCGACACCAAACCACCGCGCGAAGGGAAAAAAGTCGGCGGCGTTGGAAGCGACGATGATGGAGGACGCTTCCTTGACCATGTTCCTAAACTCCTCCCCAGCCTCCGACGAGCTCTCATCGGCGTAAGCATAGTATCTCTTGTTGGCCACCATCCTCATGATGACGTTGTAAGCGAAGCCGAAAAACTTGGGTCTGAGCTCGGTGCGATGGAAGCTGGTGCCGGAGTACTCGCGAAGGAGGGCTTTGACAAGGGAGAGGGCCTCGTCGGAGCGGACATCGGAGGAGGCGAGGAGACGATTGGTGGAGAGGAGTTCAACGGTGTACATGCGGCGGAGGTTGCGCCAGTGAGGGCCGTAGGGGACCCAAGTAAGGCTTGCGTAGTCGTAGCCGAGGTGTTTTCCGGCAAGGAGACGGGGGCGGTTGGCGAAGGTTATGTCGTTGACTGTGAAGCACTCGTCGGCGGCGGCGTAGGAGGAGACGAGGAGGACACGGCGAGAGCCGAAGCGGAGGAGAAGTATGGGGCCATGGAGGTCGGAGAGATGGGTTAGAGCTTGATGAAGGGGAGGTTTGAGAAGATGAAGGTGGCCAAGAAGAGGTAGGCCAGGAGGGCTTGGTGGATTAGGGTTAGGGTTAGGGTTTTTCTTGTTCTTATGATTGAGTTTGATGAAAAAGAGGAGAGAAAGGATGAGGAAAGAGAGACCGGTTATGGAGAAGAAGAGTTCTGCCATGGATGGTAAGCTCTGTCTCAAGCTGGCTTGAACTGATTGAGTGGCCAAAATTATTTATTTTTGTGGTTTTTATTGAATGTTTTGGTTGATTTAGTACGCTTTTTATTGTTTTTTTTATTAATTTGTTATAAAAAATTAGATAAACCATGGTCTAGTAAAAATAAAAGATAAAAAACAACATCCGACATAACAAATAAAAAATAACAAACCACTAGATATACAAAGCAACATAATTATGCCCATCAGAGATTGAGTAGGAGTTTAAAAAAACATATAAAATAAAAATGACAAAAATAGAAAAGAAGAAGAGCTTTAGTAACAAGTGGGCATCGCCATTAGATACTAGATTTGCAGAGTCTGTGAAGAATTGATCTACAAAATCCGTCAATAGAGGATTTATAAAATTGGGACTTTTCAAGAATAGCTTTTTTAGCATCCAAAGTTATATTTATCCAAACCAGAATAGTGCGGTCATATAATTAAAAGATGTTCTAAAAAATGCAAGAAAAAAAAAATATGAATTTTCTTTTGATCTAGATTGTCCAACCGATCACACAAATATAGAGATTATCTAAGTTTTTTTAGAAAAGTCTCTTTTACACACTCACAAAATAGTGTAAAAATGCGATCAAGACGTATAGGACCAAGTAAGTACAAGATTATTCATATTCTTCTTTGGCAAATTTTTTTTTTTAAATTGGATAATGTCGTATCAACTAGAAAATTGTTTTTTCTATAAAATAATAAGAGAAAGTTAAATATGCCTGCAAGGAAATATATCGTTTATGTTTGGTATTTTGTGATTTTCTCTGACTTTAGTGGTGAGCTGGTAAGCTTTGTCTCAAGCCCTGGAATGGATTAAGTGGACAAAATTATTAAATCTTTTCTATGCAGAAGATTATTTTTATTTGGTGCTACCTTATTATTTGAGCCAACATGATGATGTGGTGGTGAGTATTCTATTGATAGCATATGGACAAAACTATATATCAAAATCATGGACAAGACAAATCCCGGCTGTAAAGTCAAATAAAGGGACAAATGGGCCATGCGCACGTCCGTAAAAGACTTCTCAAGGATCAAATGCGAAGGTTAATTATGATTCGTCCCTTATCATTATAAAAGGGATTTGATTTACAGTATTATTACAGTAATAAAATTATTATAATGATAATATTAAAAATATTATATATCTAAAAATATTATAATAATATTGATTACTATATTTGATTGAGAACTTAGATTATTAGTAATTTTTTATTACCATATTTAGTTAGTCATACTAATCACCTAGTAATATGCCAAATTTAACCAAATACCTCTACATATAAGATTGTGGAAAATTTAATTTAAAATATTTAAATAAATAATTAATTAAATTATAATATCAAAAAATTTTTGTTTCACATTTTTTAAATACCTTTGTATTTAAAATTTTGAGCAAATTTAATCTAATTTCAACATCAACATCTGTTAGTTTGGATGCTAATAATCTCTATATAATTAATTTCATAATTAAAGAACAACATATCATTATAAACTATATAAAAAAATGCATTAAATAGAGATATCAATGAGCCATGGCCTCGACGGAGAACCTGATTCCCCGCCCTGTCGGGGCCGGGGTCGGGGCCGGGGCCAGGTGGGAGAATATCCTTTCCTCCCCGCCTCGGCCCAAAAATATTAAATATTTAAATTTAAATATTATATATATATATATATATATATATATATATATATATATATATATATATATATATATATATTATAATTTATGTTATAAATTAATATCTAAATAAAAATGAAACAAAAACCCATTTGATAATGTAAAAAATATTAAAAATGGTCTTATATATAACTAATAAGTACGGCGGCAAGGATGGTGACGGTTTGGATGATGTCGGCCAAAGGGAGAATAAAAATTAAGGTTTTGATAATGAGTATAATAAGGAATTAGATTAAATAAGTGGGGGTATAATTGAAAAAAAAAGTATTACATATTACTACTAATCTGGTAATCAGGATGAACACCTATTTTGGTGGTAATCAGATTACCACCTAATTTTGTAATATTTTATTATTGGTATTCTCACATTACTACTGCTACAGTAACCACACATAGTAATATAAACATATTACCACAAGATTCCCGATAATCTTTTCACATTACCGCGAACCAAACGGCCCCTAAGTGGTGTAAGTGGGACTGTAAACACCATGACAAAATATTTTACAGACAGTACTTACAGTCATAAAGTGATTGAGAAACACACACCCTCTCATCTCCAAATAATTATAACCTCCCTTTTACATCCGTAAGTAGCATGTAAAAAATAGGGTATAAAATCTTCTACTGATAGTTTTTGAAGTATCTTTTGACGGCTGAGCTTGGGGAAGTGTGGGATCAGATTGCAACGATAATCCTTGATTACATACGCCTCTTTGGGAAATCGCAAAGGTTTGGAGAGTGGATTGGAAGAGCCAGTGAGCCCTTCTTCATCGGTGACATTGAAGACATGAAGTAAGCATCATCGATTTCTTCCTTAGAGGAGATTGAAGGAGTTTCAAAACCTTTTATTCTGTATCTCTTATCCATTGGATTATATGATTGCTCTCATTTGATGGAGACCTAGACTCCTCACTGTTTTTTACCTAGATGAATCTAGGATTATTACATTTTTTACGTTGGTTGTAGATATTGAAACTTTCATTCTTAATTAAATTATGCCTTAGTCTTTTGGATTGAATCATGTGTTCCTTGTTGCTTTGAACTTTATTATAGCAAACTCCCCGAATTCTTATGAGGTGTGTGCATATGAAGAATCGAGAGATCCACCATGTATAGACATGCCATGATTAAAGGGGAATATGCGTCCACCTAGAGTTATTATTTTTTGGGATAGAGCTGTATCCCTGTATTCTTCTTAATAGGTTCAATTAGGATTTCTAGCTTCAATAATGCAATCGTAGAGAGTGAATTTATGAAGAGATTCTGATTGTCACTTTGTATCGGATTAGGGGTGATTGCTTAGAGAGAATGTTCACTTATCTCGTAAACCTTGGTTGGTCTTAGTAAGAGTTTACAAATATTTGTGCAGTCATAGGATAATGTATATTAGTGTCATATGGGACTACTTTCTATTCACCTTGAGAAAAGGGATAGAGTGCTTTAGAAACTCTCTTAGTCTAGAACATGTGTAATAACTCAGTGCAACCTTGTCCAAAGCTTAACATAACCCTGGAAAGTAATCTATGCATGAGACACAACTTTTAGTGATTGATTGTCTTCCTCCTTGTTTTCAGTCATTTTTCTCTTTATTTCTCTCTCTTTCAGGTATATTCAAATCATAGTTTGGTATGCTAAATAATCGAACAATAGCTCATACTAGTACTTCAAAGTTCCCAGCAGATAGATATTTTTGCTTTCTAGCACACTTCACATCTTGCTCGTCACTTGTACTTGTGTTTAGTGGTGACATTAATCCTCACAACAAGTTTTTGATGTCTTTCCTAAAGATGTAGAAATAATAGGAATACCTATGTCTTGTTTTTTTAGTCATTAAGTATTTCCTGTAAACGCTTGTGTATACCTTTTATCCTCTTGTTTACCGCATAATTATGCCGCAAGTTCTTCTGTCCAACGTTTACGGTACATAGTAAGTGATGATCATAAGAAGGCAGTAAGGTACAACAAGATAAAGGAGGCAAGTGTTAAGTTAATCTTATTGCACTTCATGGTTTGCATATAAATTAGTGTGTATATGGCACTATGGACATATGCATGTTGAGTCTGAGTGTTTGCATGTAGTTATATGTAGTTAGTTTGGTGTGTTGTACAGCTTCACATGCAGTTTGTTGCTTGAGAAGCGGATTGTGTGCATCATGCTGTCTTGAGTTTGCTATATTCATGTACTTGTTTTTATTTTAGAGTGAGAAGGAGATAATAGAGAGAGAGAGGGTTTTTTTTTCTGAAAAAACAACCAAGGCTTGGGTGTGTGTATTCTTTGCTGGGTGTGTATGATCCTTCTTTGATTTTGTTTCCAACATTTAGTATCCGAGCTAGTGGGAAATCGTCGAATGCCCAAAGTGATGCCGAAGGACGCCAGCGAGATACCAAAGATAGTGGCAAAGGAGGGAAGTGTGTCTCTCAAATACCCATTGCTCACAAAGAGCAACTACTTGGCTTAGGCAATCAAGATGAAGGTCTACATGCTCGCACACAAGGAGTTTGGGATGTCGTTGAGCCAGCAGACCCAAATGAAGATGTCGACACACACACAAAGACCAGATGGCACTTGTAGCCATCTATCAAGGCATTAGTGAGGACACTCTCTTGCTTCTTGTCGAGAAGGAGACGGCGAAGGATGCATGGGATCGAGATGCTAAAGACCATGCATATTGGTGCCGAGCGTGTGAAGGAGGTGAAGATGCAGACCCTTAAGTGTGAGTTCGAGGGGTTGTGCATGAAGAAACATGCCTCCTCCATATTCGCACCCAGAGCACGAATCTTGTAAGAAGTTCCTTCGTGCCGTCCCCAGCAAGTTTCTCCAAATTGCATCAATCATTGAGCAATTTGGTAACCTTAAGACCATGACGGTGGAGGAGGTTATCGGGAGACTCAAGGCACACGAGGAATGCCTAGGAAGCTTCAATGATGCTGGGGAGGAACGCATCTTGTTGACTCGCACAAATTGGAAGGCTAAGGAGGTGAAGGCCGAAGGCGAGGGTTAATCGAACTCGTTTAAAGGGCGAGGGAGTGGTCGTGGTCATTGTTGTGGCCGCTGGCGTGGATGTGACCACGGGCACAACGAAGGTGACCGTGGATACGAAGGCAACCACCACGAGAGGAAATATGACAAGCCCAAGGTGCGATCTTATTACTGCCACAATTTCGGGCACTTTGCTTCAGAGTGCCTGTCGAAGAAGGAGAAGAAGGAAGAGGAGGCCCATCTTGCTGAGAAACAAGAGAAAGAAGAACCTGCGCAACTTATGACTGAGATTTGCAAACTAGAAGAAAGGGTGCAACACTCTATAGAAGAGATAATGCTGCACGAGGAGAAGGTGAAGACGTGCTTGAAAGATGAAGAGATGGTGTATGAGAGCACCATGTGGTATCTCGATACAGGTGCGAGTAACCACATGACTGGCTGCAGGAGAAAGTTATCGGAACTCGATGAAAGTGTGAAAGGGAAGGTGAAGTTTGGCGACACGTTCGTCGTCGACATGCGGGGAAAAGGCACTGTGATGTTCTAGTGCCAAAACGGGAAGCATCGTCTTCTTACTGATGTTTATTTCATACCCAAGTTATGCAGATGAACATGGATGCAAGTCTGTAATAGAAGGAGGATACCTCACCATTTATGATGGGGCTCACAAGCTCCTGTGTGTCTGTTGGGAAGAATCGGAGAAGAAACATGGCTTTGGTACGCAAGGTATGGTCACTTGAACTTTCAGGCCTTGAGGAGTCTATCACAAAAAGGCATGGTGAATGGGATGCCGACTATTGAACATGTGACACAAAAGTGTGATGGTTGTGTCGCCGTGAAGCACCATCGCACACCATTCCCATTTGGTGTTGTTGTAAAGTAGACGATCTGGAAGCCATGACTTGTGAGGGAAAAACCAAAGAATTGAAGCAATGCAAAGTGAACTTGAATTAAGATAACATTGCCTGATCTTTAGGGATAGAAACCAGGGCTTTAAAAAGACACTAAAGATACAAACTTGTCATCTATTAACCCACGTGATGGGTTCTGACTTTTAGTACTAAAACGATGAAAAAAAAACACACTGATAAGATAAGTCACAACATGCATTACGTAGCCCACAATGTTCAGAATAGCCTTTGAACTTCTGAATGTTCACATCGCGCCCCCATATTCAAAAGTTCTTCATACCAAGTTGCGCTCTGAGATGTTCATGCTTTCCCATAGACCGGCTTTTGGTCAGAATGTTAGCGATTTGATCATTTAATCCTGCAGTGCTTCAACTCAATCTCTTCCTCTACAATTAAGCCTCTGATGAAGTGGAAACGCATGTCTATATGCTTCATCCTGCCATGCTGCACAGGATTCATGGCAATAGAGATAGCACCTAAATTATCACAGTGGATGATGGTTGCACTATGTTGTTTTTCACCAAAGTCAATGAGCAAACGCCTCATCCAAATAGCTTGGCACGCAGCGGACGTCGCGGCTATGTATTCTGCTTCAGTACTTGACAATGCTGTGATGTCTTGTCACTTTGAGCTCCAAACTATCATTCTTGAACCCATATTGAAACACCAGCCGATGATGCTTCTCCGGTCATCCACCGAACCACCCCAGTCACTATCAACATGCCCTTCTAGCTAAAAATTAGAGACTTGATAATATCTAATTCACAGATGCATGGTACCAGAAAGATAATGAAGTATTCTCTTTACAGCTCCCTAGTGGTGTATTGTTGGTTTGTGCATAAACCGAGATACCAATGCAACTCCAAACATTATATATGGTCGGGCGTGAGTAAGGTAGAGAAGACTCCCAACCGTACTTCGATGTGTCTTCTCATCTGCCTCAGGGGAAGCATCGTTCAGATGAAGCTTCTCATTTATATTCACCGGAGTAGCAATGCTCTTACTATGCTTCATTCCCAGCTTGTAAAAAAGATTCTCAGTGAATTTCTTTTGGCAAATAGAGATCAAACCCGGTCGTTGGTTAACCTCTAATATGGAGTTTTGATTTTTCTATTCTTGTGTTGTAGCTGTTTAAGTTGCCCTAATTTAGTTGTGTCTAAAGTTTTGACTAATTTTTGGTAATTTTGGACTAAAAACTAGTCAAAACATGGGTTTTGAGAAAGTACACGGGCTGGGCTTGAAGTACACGCCCGTGTACTCGCCCGTGTAGTTCTCTGGACACGTTCAGAAGAAGTACATGGGCCAAACTGAAAGTACACACCCGTGTACTTGCCCGTGTATCTCTCAGGTTGAGTTACATAGCCATGTACTTTGCCCATGGAAAGTACACGCCCGTGTACTTTGCCTGTGTAAATTTTAGGTTGAGTGTACGAGTGTTTTGCATGCCCCTGTATGCACCCGTGTAACCCTTAAGGGATTACATGGGCGGGAGTTAAAATACACGCCCGTGTAACTCCCCGAATGCGCATTTTTCCCCCTTATTCTGTGAGATACACGACCAGGACGTGATGCTTAGGGCTCCAAGATCAGGTTTTAAATACTCCCGGAGGTACACAGCCAAGTACACGACCAGGACGTGATTTACACGGCCGTGTACTTGGCTGTGTACCTCCGGGAGTATTTAAAACCTGATCTTAGACCCCTAAGCATTACAAATCTTTTTCTTCTTCTTCTTCTTCTTCTTCTTCTTCTTCTTCTTCTCCCCTTGGATCCCATTGCTTCGATTGAGTAGAATGAGCCACTCCTGGACCTTTTCCTTCTCCCTTGGTTGAAGAATCCTTGAAGGTAAGCCCCTCTCCTTCTTCTTTCTCCTTGTTCCTTTTGGTTTTAGATGAACATGCTAGCCCTAGGTTTTAGATTGTTGAATTTTAGCTGGATGTGGTTGATTTCTTGAGTGATTTGTTGAAATTCACTCACCCTTTCTTGTATTCATGAGTTGGATGTGAAGATCCATTCTTTTCTCTTGTTGAAATTTGTCTCCTAATCATGAAATTCGGGGTTAATGTAGCACTTAGGATTTCATAGTTAAACTTTGTATTCTTAGTTGCTTGAGGGAGTTGATCCCCATAGAAACTCCTTGCAGCCTTTAGGGTCAAGTTCAGGGCATGTTTAAGTCTAGTTAGAGTTTTAGGGTTTGTAGCATGAAGAGATTCATGTTTGTTCTTCCTTGTGTTTTCTTTTGGTTTGAGCCCTTGTGGTTGGTATTGGTGTAGGTGGTGAGAGCTCCGCCAAAGGTAAGGAGCCAACAGAGGAGTAGCGTCGTACGGGAGTCGATCTCCCAAGTTGGTGAGTGGTTGAAGTTTGAGTATACCTTTATTTTAAGTATCGTAATATTTATTTATTATGTTTTATGCCTAATCACGAGCATTGAATCATATTTCAAACTCATCTAACAAGACTAAATTTCATAGGATTAGTTTGGAAACATCTATTATGTATATGTGTGTGTGTGTGTGTGTGTATTTGGCTACTTGTACATTGTTTATATCTAGCAATAACATGGAATGTTCATGTGTTTTGGATGGAATGAGGCATGCATGCCTATCCAAGTGTTACATTTTAAATGTATGTCGATTGGTAATTATCTGTTAAATTTGCCATGTATGCTGGATTTATTGAGGGTTAAAGAACGTGAACATTTATGTTTATGATTTTGATTTTGATGGTGACAACTGGCCATTGCTTGACCCCGGACTTTGGTCCGATATTGAAGTGTGGGGTCCCACGATCCGACCTGATGGGAGGCGGCGTGGTCAACCCTGATATGTGTGTGTTGGTATTTGGCTTTGATGGTGACTGTGGAATTCAGTCTGACACGACAGTGTGGGGTTTCCACCGGCCGACCTAGTGAGAGGTGGCGTGGTAAACCCTGTGTTCACCCTAGTCGAGAGGGCGTGGGGCCATTGACATTATTTAGGGGAGATTATCCCTATTTTCATATTGAGAGGCCCGGGGTCACCACATGGGGATCTCAGTGGGCAACGCCAATGAAATTTTGTGTTTTGATTATGTTCTTGGTTTGGAATACTACTTGCCTGTTCTGCACCTAGTTGCGGCCACGACTAGGTCAGGAATAGTTTCAGGCTTATATATGTGGATTTTTCTTTCTCTTACAAAATCGTATTTAAACATCATATTTTAACCAGGCTGTTCTTGGTAGGGCTATAAGCTTGTTGAAGAACAAACATGTGCTGGTTGTGTTTTGGGCGGAGGCTGTGATGGCAGCTATCTACATACTTAATTGTGCACCAACTCAAAGTGTGGATGGAATTACACCATATCAGAGGTGGACAGGCGGAAAGCCCAAGATTCAACATTTGCGAGTGTTTTGTAGCTTGGTGCATGTCAAGACAGTGGGACCACATGTAAAGAAACTGGAAGATAGAAGTGTGCCCATGGTGTTCCTCCGGTACGAGCCTGGATCCAAAGCCTATAGAGTGCACAACCCAAGAACATGTAAGCATTATGTGAGTCAGGATACAATCATTGAAGAAGATAAGTCGTGGCAATGGGAGCTGCCACAAGTAGTAGGAGACTCTAGAGAGAGCTATGGTGACAACTTTACTGTTCATTACAAGTTGGCGCAAGCAGCTGAGGAGCGAGCAACACCTGGCACACCAACAAGCACACCAACGACTAACCCGACAGACAGCGTACAAACTCCGAGGGGAATTGATACTGCAAAATCACGTGTAATGAGTCATTTGGTTGACACAAGAGTTGAATCACCAAGGAAGTTGCGGTCGCTGCAAGAAATTTATGGCAATACTCGTGAGATAGATGAAGAAGTGGCCTTGTGTTTCATGTCTGTAGATGAGCCAACAAATTATGCAGAAGCAGCAGGAAATGAGAATTGGAGGCAGGCAATGATAGAAGAGATAGCAATGATCAAGAAGAACAATACATGGGAGTTTGTTAAACTGCCCGAAGGCCATCGAGCAATTGGTTTGAAGTGGGTTTATAAGGTGAAAAAGAACCCCAAAGGAGAAATTATGAGGCACAAAGCTCGTTTCGTGGCGAAGGGCTTAATTTGTGCAAAAACATGGGTTGGATTTCAATGAAGTTTTTGCCCCGGTGGCAATGCTTGAGACTATGTGGCTATTGATAGCATTTGTGGCTCAGGAGAGTTGGGAGATACATCACATGGATGTCAAGTCTACATTCCTAAATGGTGAACTAGAGGAAGAAGTATATGTAACACAATTGTTGGGTTTTGAAGAGAAAGGCCACGAGGGACAAGTGCTAAAGTTGAAGAAGGCACTGTATGGGCTATGGCAAGCACCTCGGGCATGGAATGTAAAACTTGACAAATGCCTACATTCACTTGGGTTTGTCAAGTGCCCACAAGAGCATGCTATGTACAAAAGAAAAATGGAAAGTGTAGTCCAAGTAGTAGGAGTGTATGTAGATGATCTCGTCGTCACCGGATCAAGTGCTGATGAAATCAAAAGGTTCGAGGACCAGATGAAGAAGCTATTTGACATGAGCTACCTTGGGTTGTTGTGCTACTAGTTAGGCATTGACGTAAAGCAAGACTTACATACCATTACACTATCTCAATCTGGTTATACATTAAAGATATTGGAGAAGCTTGGTATGGTTGATTGTAATCCTTGCCAAATCCCCATGGAACCAAGACTGAAGATGAGCAAAGTAAGTGCCTTTCCTCATGTTGATGCAACCATGTACAGAAATGTCATTGGGAGTGTAAGATACTTGGTAAACACTAGACCAGAGTTGGCCTACTCTGTTGGTGTGGTGAGTCTCTATATGGAGACACCAACAATAACCCACATGACTGTTGTGAAGCAAATACTTAGATACGTGAGAGACACTATCTGCTCTGGATGCTATTATGTGAAAAAGAAGCAAAAGGGTGATTGCTTGATTGGGTACAACGACAGTGATTTGGCAGTAGATATCGTTGACAGAAAGAGCACTACTGGTGTCATTTATTTCCTTGGTGGAAACCCGATCACTTGGTTGTCGCAAAAGCAAAGAATTATGGCATTATCCTCTTGTGAAGCAGAGTATGTAGCTGTTATAGTTGGAGCATGTCAAGGAGTTTGGCATGGGCGAGTTTTAGGTAATTTGTTAGATGAAAAACCAACCAAGGTGGTCCTCAAGGTTGACAACAAATCTGCAATCTCTCTCACGAAAAACCCGGTGCATCATGAGAGAAGCAAATACAAACACTAGATATCATTTCATTCGAAATTGTGTTCAGAAAGAAGAGATTGGAGTGGTGTATGTTAACATTGAAGAACAACCGGCCCATGTTCTAGCCAAGCCACTCAATCAGCAAAGATTCGTTGAGCAGCTGAGAACTAAGGGGGCGTTTGGTACATGAGAAAGTCCCTTACTTTCCCTGGAAAGTAAAAGAAGGGAATAACTTTCCCATGTTTGGTAGAAGATTAGTGTTGGAAAATGAGATTACTATGGGAGACCGATTCCATTAGATTGAGGGAAAGTGATTCCTTCAATACATTATTGGAAAGTTTGGTTCCCATGGGAATGGAAAGTGATTGTGTGTGTTTTAACCAAACTACCCTCATTAGTTTTTCAAATTTACATCATTGCTATTAGGGCTTTTTAACCCTTCAAACACCAACATTATTATGAATGTTAAAATGGTTGGACCATTAGTTGTGTTTTGGGTATTATGTACTTTGTGCACGTCATCATATATAAATGTTCAAATTTAGTGTTTATAGATTTCTGCTTAATATTGGTTATTATTAGTTTTGTTGCTAGTGAAGTTGTTAGTCTGTATGAAAGGGTAAATGATTATTAATTTAATTACAACTTGTTTATAAGTAAAATATCATAGGGGCATTTATGTCTTTTTATAAAAAATTCCAAAGAATGTGTTCTCATACCAAACACAAAAATATTACTTTCCCATCAATTTAATCAAGTTTTCCAATGCATACCAAACAAAAAAAATGTTACTTTCCTAGAAATCACATTCCCGTCAATTACATTCCTATCAATTACATTCCATCCAAATATTCCCGTGGCAAACTACCAAACACCACCTAAGATTGGAGTGAGGAATGTATTGGAGTCAGGTTAAAATCATGTCCTTTATGTATTGGATAGAACTTCGTCGCTCTATTTGATTGATTTATTAGCAGCTCAATTTGACCGGCAATGCCCATTTTTGTTTTTCATAAAACCAAAAATTTCCACCTTTTGGATACCCACGTGCTGGATAATAGCGTCAAAAGTTAGCTAGTGCCTTTATTTTATTTATTAATTATTTTTTTTTACATTTGATAGGATAGAGATGAAGATGCACACATGAGAAAAACGGATCTCAAAAATAGTTTTAGCAAGATGTCCACTATTTATATGCCTATGGACTTTTTGTGAATTAACAGATGCAAGATTAATTATGATCCCTTACAAGTGGAAATTTTGAGTTTTGAATCAAAAGAGAAATTAAATATCGATATTTTTTACTAATATTAATTAACACTAAATATTTATAACTTGAGTATATATTAACACCAAGTTCTTCACCTAAGGCGTTTATTTTAAAAATAACTCAAAAGTGTAAATATTTTAAGTTATTAAATCCATACATATACATGGTCTTGATTTTTTTTTGAAATACAGAATCCTTATCATCTGTTTGTCAAACAAAAACAAATAATCCAAAATAAATATGTGATGTAACTTAATACTATTTATTATTTGTGAATATTAATGTTAAATATAATATTAGAAAAAAGAAATCTTAATTTATCAAAGTCTAACATAATTAATATTAATAAAAATCTTAATTTAATGGCTCAACTCATCTTTGCCCTCCCTTAAATTCAACCCCATCTTTTCAATAAAAAACACATACAAGAGGTGGCTTATAAATTAACTTATAGGTTGGAATAATTTTTTTTGTATCAATATTATCAACATATACACACATAGCAATATATTACACATGCACACACTGTGGCAAAAGTCTCAGAGCTGAAAGAGAAGGTCAGCCATTCCCTCCCTTGGTTTATACATGGCTTCCAAAGCCTTGGTTTTAGGCATGGTCAGCCCCACGCCTTCATCCATGTCTATCTCCATGTCATCCACTCTCTCCCACTCAAAACACTGAACTAGAATCCCAACCACCAGTGCCACCACCCTCACCGCCAAGCCTTCACCAGGGCACCGCCGTCTCCCAAGCCCAAACCCCATTATTTTCAATTTCTCTTTCCCTTCATTGTGGAGAAACCTCTCGGGTTTGAACTTGCATGGCTCCTCCCATGTCTCAGGGTCTCTATGTATCCTCCACGCATTCACTAGCAGCATTGTGCCATTGGGAATATGGAAGCCACCCACAGTGCAGTCTTGTGATGACTCATGGGGCACTAGCAATGGCACTGAAGGATGTATTCTCAGTGTCTCAAGAATAACCGCTTGCAAATATGGAAGCTTGTGAAGCTCACTTTCTTGGAGAATACAGCTTTGCTCAATGTTTGCATCAAGCTCAGCTCTTAATTTTTTTAAGGTTTCTGGGTTGTTGAGAAGCAGTGCCATCGCCCATTCCATCGTCACAGATGATGTATCTGTTCCAGCTACCAGCAATTGCTGCAAAGATATTAATTATTATATAATAAAACCAACGGGGGGAAAGGAAAAAAAGTATATCACGAGAGTTCTTTCAGTGGCATCATTGCTCTCTTACATCAATCATGGAGGGTGATCATTAATATATAAAAAGGTACCAATCAAACATATAGAGGAGAAGACTAGTTGTCATTTATAAATATTTGATATGCATTAGAAATTAATGATCACTGTCACAAATGGAGTCCAGCTTTGATTTAATTATTCTTCAAAATTTAGTAACACTTTGAATATCTATATGTAATTTAACTGATAAGCCAAAATAAAAATATATATATATTAAGAACAAAAAAGGAGGTTAATAATGAAGACGGGAAACTCACCGCAATTGAATGCCTGATGAAAACGTCAGGGACGTTCTCGGGATCATCATCTTGCATGGAGAGCAGCAAGTCGATGAAGGTAGATCTCGCCGCCGACGAACTCTCATCACAGTCTTGGGGTGTGCTCATCCTCTTCTTCTTCTTCTCTCGGTGCTCGTCGATGAGTCCCTGAAAGAACTTGTCCCTTCTCTTCTTCAAACTCTGAAGCTTCTTCTCGTAACCTCCGACACCAAACCACCGCGCGGAGGGAAAAAAGTCGGCTGCGTTGGACGCGCCGATGATGGAGGCCGCTTCCTTGACCATGTCCCTAAACTCCTTCGCGCCTTCCGGCGAGCTCTCGTCGGCGTAAGTGTAGTATCTCTTGTTGGCCGTCATCCTCATGATGACGTTGTAAGCAAAGCCGAAGAACTTGTTCTGAGCTCGGTGCGATGGAAGCTGGAGCCGGAGTACTCGCGAAGGAGGGCTTTGACGAGGGAGCGGGCCTCGTCGGAGCGGACATCGGAGGAGGAGAGGAGACGATTGGTGGAGAGGAGTTCAACGGTGTACATGCGCCGGAGGTTGCGCCAGTGAGGGCCGTAGGGGGCCCAGCCAAGGCTTGTGAAGTCGTAGCCGAGATATTTTCCAGCGAGAAGATTTGGGCGGTTGGCGAAGGTTATGTCGTTGACTGTGAAGCACTCGTCGGCGGCGGAGTAGGAAGAGACGAGGAGGACACGGCGGCAGCCGAAGCGGAGGAGAAGTATGGGGCCATGGAGGTCTGAGAGATGGGCTAGTTCTCGGTGGATTGGATGTTTGAGGAGATGAAGGTGGCCAAGAAGAGGGAGACCAGGAGGGCTTGGTGGATTAGGATTAGGGTTAGGGTTTTTCTTGTTCTTATAATTGAGTTTGATGAAAAAGAGGAGAAAAAGGATGATGAAAGAGAGACTGGTTATGGAGAAGAAGAGTTCTTCCATGGATGGTAAGCTGTCTCTCAAGCTGGCTTGAACTGATGGAGTGGCCAAAATTATTTATTTTTGTGAATTTTATAGAATGTTTTGGTTGTTTTAGTACTCTTTTTATTATTTTTTAATATTTGGATAATGTTATATTAAGAGAAAGTTAGATATTATGTGTGGAAGAGAATATATCGTTTATATTTGGTATTTTGTGATTTTCGCCACCTCTGGTGGTGAGCTGGTGAGCTTTGTCTCAAGCGCTCTTGAATGGATCGAGTGGACAACATTATTCATTTTTCTTAGAAGATTTTGATAAGTTTGGTGGTGCTTTTATTATTCATTTTTCTTAGAAGATTTTGAAAGTTGCATGTGGAAAATTGTTTTTATTTGGTACAACCTTCTTATGTGAGACATTTTTTGTAGGGTTTTAATTGGTGAGTCTTTTATTTTCTTTCTTTCGTTATTTATTTATTTATAGGGTTTTAAGAAACTATGCAGTTCTCTCAATTGATTTTGAGCTCATTAGAGCCAATGTTTTCATTTAATGAACCGTTCATTAAGTATGTGTCAAAATAATGCATGAGACCGAATTAATTAATCATACATCACACTTATCGTACATAAGAAATCAATACCAATAAATCAAATGGGTATTGAAATTTAAACTAATTTGTACGGTGTTAATTAGTGAATCTTCTATTTATTTATTTAATAAATTTTATTTAAATTTATTTTAACTAACAGCTAGGATGTTTGTTATTATTTTTTGTGTATCATATTATCACCGGAATAAATGACTATATTTGAAATTTACAAGTAACTACTTTGAGAAAAGTGTTAAAAATATGCATATATTAAAATATTAAAAATTGAACATTGGATTAATCTCGAAGAAAAGAAACACACTATTTTTAAAATGGACTATATATTAAGGAAGATAGTGAGAAAATAAAAATAAAAACATTTTGAAGCAGTTATTTAAGAGGAGAAATTGATTAAATATTAAATTAGAAATATTTAATACTTTATTTTATTATTTTTAATTTTAAAACATTAGTTTTGATTTTATGTTATTTTAAACAAATTGAAGATCATAATTTAATCTGATAAATAATTAATTCGAGGGCTCTAAAATTGTAAGACTTTACAAAAAATATTATTAACATTTTTAATGCTTTCAAATTAATTACCATGCATGCCTTTCTGGTAGATTTACTCCTCCACTCACTTTTGTGATGATTTCATCAAGTGCAAAACAAGCTCAACAGTGAAGAGATGGAGAGGGACTTCAGTTAAAGTTAGAATCATAAAACATCAATATTATTTAAAAACAATGAATTACATGTTGTTTTGGTGGCATTAATTGCAGTCATTTGCGGTGTTATGTGATTTTAGTTTTTTTTTTTTTTGTGTTGTCCACTTGCTTTTAATGGATTGTGTTTTTTCTCATGTGTACTGTTTTGTTTTTATTTAATACAGTTATGATTTATCTATCATTGAACAAGAATAGGGTCCCTTTGTTTATTTTATTTTGACTTTGTTGCACCTTGTGAAATGAGCTACTCATTTAGATCCATATCTTTTGCATACGCGTGCTACACTAATAGGATTTGTTTTATTGATATTGTTTAAAGGAAATTAATGCATTTATCTATTTTATGTCTTATCAGAGATTGTTCAATAGATGGTATTATTGGGTTGTATTTACTTGCAAAATCTTTAAAGTGACGTTTGTTTAGATGTAATTGTAAATGCAGTGGATTTGTAATTACAATATAACTGAAAGTATTTAGATTTTAAAATTACAGTAAAAAAATGGAGAGAATTTCCATTAAAATTCGAATCATAAAACATCAATATTATTTAAAAAAAATCAATTACATGTTATTTTGCCGGCATTGCAGTCATTTGCACTATATTTTTTCTGTGTTATGTGATTTCATTTTTTTTAGTGTTATCCATCCACTTTTAGGTAGCGTTTGGTTGGATGTAATTCTAAATGCAGTAGATTTCTAATTACATTGTAACTGTAAATCCATGGATTTGAAAATACAGTGCAGTTAAATCTGGTGTTTGGTTAGATGTAACTGAAACTACTGTATTATAAGATTTTATGTTTGTTTGAAAGGATTTGTAAATCTGAAATTAAACAACATATGTTTGGTTTGATATATTTTAAAAGTGTGATTACTCATAATAAAGTTAAACCCATATTATTTCATTTATCATTTAGTTAAATTATTCTAATTAGTAAATATTTATTATGTATTAACTTTATTATTATTATGACAAACTTATTATTATATTTATTAACTTATTGTAATAAATATTTTAGAAATATAGTTATTTATTTACTTTTATTATTATTATTATTATTATAATATTATTATTATTATATTCATTAATTTATTCCAATAAAATTTTATTAGAAATATAGTGAGTTATTAATTTTATTAATTTTTTATAACTATCTTATTTTAATAACTTATTTTAATAGTGAAATTGGACCATTAATTTTATTATTATTTAGTAATAAGACTTTTTTTTTTTTAATAAATCCCCAAATCTCAGGATTTTTCAAAATACCAGGATTTGGTTTTACGGCCAATTTGGCAGTAAAACCAAATCCCTTAGTCAAAGGTATTTGGTTAGTCAAAGGAAAACTAAATCTCTCAAAACAAACAATGGATTTTAAAAAGTGATGTATTTAGAGTTACATGTAATTCCAAATACATCAAAACAAACACTACCTTAATGGATTTTGTTTTTCATGTACTGTTTTGTTTTTATTTAACACACTTGTGATTTATCTATCTCTGAACAAGGATAGGGTCCCTTTATTTATTTTATTTTGACTTTATTTCACCTTGTGAAATGAGCTACTCATTTGGATCCATATCTTTTGCATGCACGTGCTACATTAATAGAATTTGTTTTATTTATCTATCTTATGTCTTATCAAAGATTTTTCAATAGATGGTATTGTTGGGTTGTACATAGAGAACGGAGACAAAAACTACTTCAAATAAAATTAACTATTGTAATTATTTAATGAAAAATCTTGACTTCACTCTAATTTTAACTGCAACGCTTATTTTTATCACCCTTTCATGATGGAGATAATGGAAATAAAAAAAATATTATTATCCTAAATAATAATTGAATTATTAAAAATAAAAAAACATAACAATGTGTTAAATTTTTTATTTTTAAAATAAACAACTTAATTTAGAGAATAACTAAGATGGACTAATATCACATTATGTTTGAAATTATCTCTCTTCTCCCAAATTGGAGGTCAACAATCTATAATAGTTGTTTTTCTCTATTTATTTTATTCCTATTTCCAATTTGTTTTCTTCATATTGGGTAATGTAATGATTAAGAGAAGTTTATGTATGAAAAATAGTTGTTTTTATTTACTATCTTGTTGTGTTTCAGCCAACTTAGTACAAAATTAGGGAGTTATCTTTATTTATTAATTTATTTATTTAAAGAAAAATGACTTCCAAATCTTAGCGCCAATATGTACTTAGACGTGTTGGTTTTGGAGATGTGAAGAATTGAAGCCAAAATGGAGAGTTGTTGATTCCATTTATATCATCCAAGTTGATCTCAAACTCATATTTTTTATATTTTGTGCATAATAAAATGAGTACAAGAATAATTAGAGAAAATATGCTGTATCAATCTTCATTGTCTGTGAGTTGACTTCTCCCATATTTTTATCACCCCAATATCTGTAGGTAAATAAAAGGGTCATGCTTATATAAAAATAAAAACAGTTTGAATTTAATTTTCATATAAATGATAAAAAAAAAAAATTTGGTCAAAAGTGAATATTTTAAACTAATGGGATTCATGTATGTTGATTTGGGACGACTGTTATTTTTTGAAATAACTTAAATTCATACCAAATAAAATAAATACTAAACTTAAATTGTGGAACGATAAAGTTAGTTAAAAAACTAATAATTACTACTTATTTACAGCAAAACTTAACTAATGAGATGGAAAACAACCTATTAACATCCAAAGTAAAACTTATTCTAACCTTAATATCACTTTATATTTAACCCCAAAAAAATCACTTAATAATTTTAACTCCAACAAAAACCAGTGATACATAAAATATCAACGTTTATATAGCTCAACAGTAATACACCAGAGTCACCATGCTGGAGATTGTAAGTTCTGATACTAAATCAAGAGTGAAGGTGAACAGTGTAAATATATATATATATGGTACTTTGTCCGGTTTCGGCTTTTTGATTAAAATAATGTTGTTTTATAAATTAATTACTAAAATACGCATTTCCGTAAACACATTTCCGTAATTATTTACGGAAATACGTATTTTTTATTTTTTTAATAATTTGTTTTAAAAGTTAAGGGTCCCACTATTTTTTAATATTTAAATTTTAGTTTTTTAATAAATCATGGGCCCCATTAGTTTTTTAATATTAAAATTTTATTTTTTAAAGAACTGTGGGTCCGGGGGTTTTTTAAATTAAAAGAAAATTTACATTTAACCCCTTATCATTATTGTTAATTTTTCTTATAATTTATTTAATGGGGGTTGTTATGATGAATTATTGGTGGCATATGTCACCTACCACTTTCATGAGAGCCATTGGATAAATTAATTTTAACCATCCATTTGTTAGGTGGAGGCCTATATAAACCCTCAAAATCCCTTTCGTAAAACCACATAAACATTTCTATAAAAAAATAAAATTATCAATATAGAGAGAAGTTTTTTCTTTAAAATTTTTATTTTTTTTAGTTTCTTTATTTTTTTTACAAATTTATTTTATTGTTTTTACATTCAAGCTAGCAAAAGTCATATTATTGTCATACTGAACGAAAGAGACGACTTTGGTTGAGAGAAACACTGACCAAGGGCCACACGGACTCTTAATGAAAGAACAAGCTTCCACTACGATTGCTAATTATTCAATTTTGATCAATGGACTCAGGTATGTTTTTTGATCCGTGTTAATCAATTGACTTCCATATAAGCTTTATTTTTTTTAGTATACATATTTACTCTCACTAAACTCACATTTTTTCATTTTTTACAACGGTAGAAAAATCACTTGCTTTGGTTTACTATAATGATTCAATCATTACAAGTGAGGAGACAACAATATTTTCGTCTGATGATCATTCTTGTTTTTATATTAAAAATGATGTCTCTTTTGCCAATTTAAAAAGAACCATTAAAAAAAATATAGAAATTATTTAAATTATTGGCGGTCGGTTATAATTAATGAAAGTAGAAATAGCATGGTAGAAATATAAAAAAAAAATTATAAGAAAAATTAATGGAAAGATAAGGGGTTAAATGTAAATTTTCTTTTAATTTAAAAAACCCCCGGACCCACAGTTTTTTAAAAAATAAAATTTTAATGTTAAAAAACTAATGGGGCCCATAATTTATTAAAAAACTAAAAATTAAATATTAAAAAATAGTGGGACCCTTAACTTTTAAAACAAATTATTAAAAAAATAAAAAATGCGCATTTCCGTAAATAATTACGGAAATGCGTATTTTAATAATTAATTTATAAAACAACATTATTTTAATCAAAAAGCCTCCGGTTTCCATAAAAAATACAACAAAGGAAACTAAGAAAGGTTTTGCTAGTATATATATATAATTTTTGATTAATTAATTACTTCCAGATTAAAGAACCAACTATGGACTCCCTTGGTTTATACATTGCTTCCAGAGGTTTAGCTTTGGTTAAAGTGAACTCTGGTCCTTCACTCATATCCACCTGATCTTGATCTCCAACTCTCTCCCATTCAAAGCAGTGCACTAAAGTTCCCACTACCAAGGCCACCACCCTCATGGCAAGCACTTCACCAGGGCATCTTCGTCTTCCTAATCCAAACGGCATCATCTTAAACGCTTCATTTATCACCTCATAACTCCCATCATTGTTTTTAAGAAACCTCTCAGGTTTGAACTTATTTGGCTCATCCCAAAGCATTGGGTCTCTGTGCACCTTCCACACATTCACTAATAACATTGTGCCACTAGGTACGTGAAAACCATTAATGGTGCAATCTTGAGATGATTCATGTGGTACTAGTACTGGCCCGGCTGGGTACGTTCTCAGTGTCTCATTTATCACTGCATGCAGGTATGGAAGCTTAGAGAAATCACCTTCTTTTAATAATGAACCGGGCTTTATGTTTGCATAAAGCTCCTCCCTTACTTTCCTCAAAATGTGAGGATTGTTGAGGAGTAGAGACATTATCCATTCCATGGTTAAGGATGTTGTGTCTGTTCCAGCAATCAACATTTGCTGCATGTATTACATTACAATGCTCATTAGAGCTGTTATTTGCATGCATAAAAGGAGAAAAATAAGTCAAAAAATTAGAGTTGTATAATCTAAGATAATCTGGAATTTACAGAATAATAATATAAGAATGACAAATTGGGTAAACAAGAGGAGAGCTCCTTAATTTATGTAAAAAGATTATTAGGTCAACTATATATTGACATCTTATGTAGGTTAGAATAATGCTTACTGGTTAACAAATACTTAATTACTTATTTTGGTCTTTTTTTACTTGTTCATCTTAATTAACTCACACGGATCAATGAAGTTAGTTAAATTTAGTTAATCAAAATTTTATACTTATTTGAAACATCATTTAGGTTACTTAATAGACATCTTTTATATTTTATCTTATTAATTGGTTTATTTGGGGAAAACAATATTCCAAATAATATTGAAAAAATGGTTTTCAAAAAGTAAAATCATATATTAAAAAATTTTAAATTATTAAATTTAATTTAATAAAAATTATAGTTAAAATATAATATATTGAAGGTTGTAGAAATACATTAAATGTAAAGATTAGTTCTGAAAAAATAGTTTTAATGTTTCATAAGTTTTTTAAGTGAACATGTAAAAAGGACCAAACCAATTAACACTTTAAAATATGACAAGTAAAAAAATTCGGAAGAAGTATAAGATGGAAGTGATTGAGATAAATATTATCACGTATTAGGAAAAAAAATAATTTACAAATTACATTATTAAAAATAGATTAAAAATGAGACGAAATCAATTGGAGTAGAATGGCCATGTCCTTGAATGACTAACTGATGCCCTTATAAATAAAAGATAAAAATAATAATAATAAATAAAAACCTTTTCATCATGTGGAACACCAGACGTACTTAATGACCCTTTAATAGCTTGTTTGATTTATTTAATTCTTTTAGTTGTTGCCCAAACGATGAAGAAAAGAGCAATTTTTATACCAAACAATTGGACAACCCGTGCATGCATATGTTGCATGTATATACACATACATATACTTACATATATTTACATGTAACTTACAAATAACCTATTATTTAAGGATATTTTTAAATTATTTAAAATTAAAAAATTTTTACAATAACGATTGGATTTATATTAAATGATTATAATTAATTGAAATATAATAATAAACCATATTAAATATTATTGAATGTACAAATAGAAAAAAAATATTTTTATATAATATTTATATAAATAATAATCATTTAATTATTATCAAATAACTGTTAATTAATATTTTTAATAAACAATAATCTACCCATTTACTTAATAAATATAATAATTTACGTAATTACTGAAATAATTTATTACCGAAATAAATCCCTTGATCATGTCATCGTCGTAGTAATCCGAGTCACTTTCTTGCAAGGAGAGAAGGAAGTCGATGACCGTAGATTTGTCCTCCGAGGAGCCCTCCCCGCCTCGTGATCCGCACTCTCTCCGGCTCCGGTGGTCGTTGACGAGTTGCTGAAAGAAGGTGTCCCTTCTCTTCCGCAATCTCTTCAATCTCCTCTCTTGACCTCCAATACGAAGCCACCGCACCAACGGAAAGAGGTCGGCGGCGTTGGACGTCGCGGAGCCGCTAAATGTCTCCTTGGCGAGGTCCCTGAACTCCTTCCCGGCCTCCGACGAGCTCTCATCGCCGTCGCCGTAGTACCTCTTGTTAGCTATCATCCTCATGAGGATGTTGTAAGAGAGACCGAAGAACTTGGTCCTCAGTTCGACGTGGTGGAAACCAGGGCCGGAGTAGTCACGGAGGAGGGTTTTGACGAGGGAGACGACCTCGTCGGAGCGGAGATAGGAGGAAGAGAGGAGCCGTTGGGTGGAGAGGACTTGCATGGTGGCGATGCGGCGGAGGTTACGCCAGTGAGGGCCGTGAGGCGCCCAGGAGAGAGTGCGGTAGTTGTAGCCAAGGTGTTTTCCGGCGAGTAGCCGGGGTCGGTTGGCGAAGGTGATGTCGTTGACGGTGAAGCACTCTTCGGCGGCGGCGTAGGAGGATACGAGAAGGACACGGCGAGAGCCGAAGCGGAGGAGAAGTATGGGGCCATGAAGGTCGGAGAGATGGGATAGAGCTTGATGGAGGGGAGGTTTGAGAAGATGAAGGTGGCCAAGAAGAGGGAGACCAGGAGGGCTTGGTGGATTAGGGTTAGGGTTAGGGTTTTTGAGGAGGTGATGGAGGAGGAGAGGAAGGAGAAGGATGGAGGAGATGATGGCTATGGCTACGGAGAAGAAGAGTTCTGCCATTGATGGGTTGGAGATGGTGTGGAGGTTTACATATTTAAAGTAATTACTTTGTTATGTACCTTAACTATGTTTAATTATCATTTATTTTCATGTGATAAGGACTGATAACTACATATACTTTTCATATATGTCCCATCAAAATCCTGTTAAAAGCATGTATGACATAATTATATTTGGTATCTGTTAATATTAATGTCACATATCATATTAAAAAAATATTTTAATATCTTAACAAACTCTAAATTAATTAATATTAATACAAATTAAATGTTCTAATATTTACATTTTATTTTCTTATATAATAATAAGTGTTTGTTACTATATATTGATAAAAAATTTTAAAATTAATTCCTAAATATGTTTATAAATCATTAATTTTTTAAAAATATATTCACAAAAATATTGCAATATGTCCATAAATATATTTTATGACATAAACTTAAAACACAAGGTGAACTAATTTTTTATTTTTTTAATAAAATAGATAAGCCATATCAAAGGTTTGTACAAAGTAGGGCTGGACATGGGCTCAGTTAGGCCGGGTCTAGGTTGGGCCAGACTAAAAAAAAAAAACCTATATATTGGGTTGGGCTGGGCTGGGCTACATTCGGGCCAAGTTATTTTAGCCCAAACTCGACCAATCTAAATTTCATTAAACCCAGACCTAACCTATCCAGCCCAAAAATAAACAAAAGTTTATTTTTTACAAAATAATACAAATAAATAAATGAAACCAATAGTACAATCATTAATATTTTGTCAAACAATTAAATAAATACAACATAAGTGGTATAAATAGTACAAATAAGTAGATAAACAAGTACAACATAATTTCATGAATAAATATTACATCAACGACAAGTCCAATATCCCATAAAAAAACAAATATTACATAAAATCACAAGGAAAATTGATTCTTAAATCTCATCATAATAGTTTAATGAAGCGGGTAACCTCTAAAAAATACCACCAAACAAAATGTTAATATAAAAATATTAAAATATAATCTAAAAATATATATACAAAATAAAACTTATATTATATATAAAACATCCTACTCTCTATATATAAAGTATACATAGAAAAAAAAACCTTATGTGTGTGTGTGTATATATATATATTAATTATTTATTTTTTCAGGTTTGGCCACGTCGGATTGGGCTAAAACGTGCATGACCCAAACCCAATCGGAAATTTAATCGGGCCCATGTTTTGAGCCCAACCCAGTTCTTTGGGTCATTTTTCTCCGGATCTTATATTGTTTGGGCTGGGCTCTTTCCAGCCCATGGGTTGCCCAGCCCATGTCCAGCACTAGTACAAGGGAAAGTTAGTACTCAAGGCTTCATAAGTGAGGTTGCCGAAGCTCTTTAAACAAAAAAAAGCAAAGACATTTTATGGGGGTGCTTTGATTGGTTTTTTTAAAGCTTAGAAGTGCTTTGTATATATTAAGCACTTATGTGTTTTAAAAAATATATTTGTTAGAGTTTTTTGGGCAGAAATAGAAGCTATGAAAAAGCTGAAATTCAGTTTTTTTCATAAACTACCATAGAGGTGCTTTTCAGGAAAACATTTCTGAGAAACTGTTTTGAGGTTGTCAAATTACTAAAGTAACCCTCATAAACAATCAATTTCCCTCAATTCTTCTCTACAATCCCTGACTTCCAGAAATGAAGAAAACATTAAACCTTGGAGAGAGAGAGCAAACAAGCGTGAAGGAAGGGACTTTTGGGGGCTAGATCGAAGGAAATCATCAAGTGGGCTTCTTTGTTGTAATTTTTTGGGAAAGTTTTGGTTTTTAGCGATTCGTTTTGGTGATCTTCGCCGTATTGCTATTTCTGTAGGTAAGAAACTTATAGCTTGTTGAGTTTCCAAGAGCAAGAGAAAGAGAGAAGAGGAGTCGCATTCGAGTGTCTCGTTGTGGACTTATCTCCACAGGTATCGCCTCCAAATTTCTCAATAAATTTCTATATTTTTTGTTCAATTTTATTGTGAATAATCTCATCCAGTTCCATTGGACTTTTTTGCTAGATGTCTTTTTTTTGTTAATTTGATGAAATCCAATGAATGCCAATTTTAGTATTTTGCCATTTCAAAACTGTTTTTAGAAATCCACATCCAAAAAACTTACACATATAAAAATACTTTTGCAATAACTCATCAAACATAAAATACCGAAAACCACTTAACTTACTTTCAAAAACACTTTTTTTAAAATTTCTTCCATAAAACTTACAAAAAATAACTTTGGTTAAAAACCAATCCAAACAATGCAAGCCTATAAAAGACCTCACAAGGGTGATTATTATAATGGTTATTATCTTTTTTATTATCAATATTTTAAAAATATAAACACATATATATTACAGGCTTACGGCATACATGCTCACCATCAAGCGTGGCGGAAGTCTCAAAGCTGAGAGAGAAGGTCAGCCATTCCCTCCCTTGGTTTAAACATGGCTTCCAAAGCCTTGGCTTTAGGCATGGTCAGCCCCACGCCTTCATCCATGTCTATCTCCTTGTCATCAATTCTCTCCCACTCAAAACACTGAACTAGAATCCCAACCACCAGTGCCACCACCCTCACCGCCAAGCCTTCACCAGGGCACCGTCGTCTCCCAAGTCCAAACCCCATTATTTTCCATTTCTCTTTTCCTTCATTGCTGAGAAACCTCTCAGGTATGAACTTGTTTGGCTCCTCCCATATTTCAGGGTCTCTATGTATCTTCCACGCATTCACCAGCAGCATTGTGCCTTTGGGAACATGGAAGCCACCCACAGTGCAGTCTTGTGATGACTCATGGGGCAGTAGCAATGGAGCTGAAGATTTTAGTCTCAGTGTCTCAGTTACAACTGCTTGCAAATATGGAAGCTTGTGAAGGTCACCTTCTTGGAGAATACAGCTTTGCCCAATGTTTGCATCAAGCTCAGCTCTTAATTTTTTTAAGGTTTCTGGGTTATTGAGAAGAAGTGATATTGCCCATTCCATTGTCACTGATGACGTCTCTGTTCCAGCAACCAGCAATTGCTGCAAAGATATCAATTATATAATAAAACCAACGAAAAACAGTACATCACGAGAGTTCTTTCAGTGGCATCATTGCTCTCTTACATCAATCATGGAAGGTGATCATTAATATATAAAAAGGTACCAATCAAACATATAGAAGAGAAGACTAGTTGTCATTTATAACATTTGATATGCATTAGAAATTAATGATCACTGTCACAAATGGAGTCCAGCTTTGATTTAATTATTCTTCAAAATTTAGTGACACTTTGAATATCTATATACAATTTAACTCATAAACCAAAAAAATAAATAAATTAAGACCAAAAAGGAGGCTGATAATTAAGATGGTAAACTCACCCCGATGGAGTTTTTGATGAAAACGTCAGGGACATGCTCGGGATCATCATCTTGCATGGAGAGCAGCAAGTCGATGAACGTAGATCTCGCCGCAGACGAGCACTCTCCGTCTTCGGATCCGTTCATCTTCTTCTGCGTCCGGTGCTCGTCGATGAGCTCCTGAAAGAACTTGTCTCTTCTCTTCTTCAGGCTCTTAAGCTTCTTCTCATAACCTCCGACACGAAACCACCGCGCCAGGGGAATGAAGTCGGCAGCGTTGGACGTGCTCAAGACGAAGGCCGTTTCCTTGACCATGTCCCTGAACTCGTTCCCGGCCTCTGATGAGTTCTCATCGGCGTAAGAATAGTATCTCTTGGTTGCCACCATCCTCATGACGACGTTGTAAGCGAAGCCGAAGAGCTTGGGTTTGAGCTCGGTGCGATGGAATCTGGGCTCGGAGCACTCGCGGAGGAGGGCCTTAACAAGGGAGCGGGCCTCATCGGAGCGGACATCGGAGGAGGAGAGGAGACGATTGGTGGAGAGCAGTTCAAGGGTGGACATGCGGCGGAGGTTGCGCCAGTGATGGCCGTAGGGGGCCCAGCCAAGGCTTGTGAAGTCGTAGCCGAGGTATTTTCCGGCGAGGAGACGGGGGCGGTTGGCGAAGGTTATGTCGTTGACTGTGAAGCACTCGTCGGCTGCGGAATAGGAAGAGACGATGAGAACACGGCGAGAGCCGAAGCGGAGGAGAAGTATGGGGCCATGGAGGTCAGAGAGCTGGGCTAGAGCTTGATGGATGGGAGGTTTGAGAAGATGAAGGTGGCCAAGGAGTGGGAGACCAGGAGGGCTTGGTGGATTAGGGTTAGGGTTTCTCTTGTTTTTAGGATTGAGTTTCATAAAAAAGAGGAGAGAAAGGAGGAAGAAAGCGAGAGTGATTATGGAGAAGTAAAGTTCCTCCATGGATTGTGAGCTTGGTCTCTTGTTTGCTTGACTGGATTCAGTGATTAAAATGATTTATTTTTTGTGACTTTTGTAGAAGGCTTTTATTAATTTAATATTTTTTATCTTTTATCTTTTATCTTTTAAGATAAGATTATGTTAGTAAGGGAGTAGTGTCCATTTGGTATAATGAGATTTGTGGCCATGGCCCATGTACTTCAATGTTGGTGAGTTGCTTAGCTTTTGTCCTTGACTGGCTTGAATGGATTCGTTGGCTGAAATGATTTATTTCTTGTGATTTTTATAAGAGGCTTTCATTAATTTAAATTCTTTTATGTGGATAATATACTAATTAAGAGACGTTTACATGAGACACTGCGTCCCCTGATTTTGGAAAAATTAGTAATGTGTTTTTTTGAGTGATTTAAAATACCCTTGAACTAGGGGTTCATTTGGGTGTAAGGGAAATAAAGTAAAAAATGAGAAAAGTGTCATTTTTCTGAGTTGATGGATGTGATTGCACCATTGTAATGTTCATTTTACATAAAATATCATTATCATAAATCTTATTTTTTTTAGTTTTTATTGTTAATTTTTTCTTTTGAATGATTTCAAATTAGTTTTTGGATATATAAAATCCTTTTTCTACTTTCGGTGTAAAAAATAATGAAATGAGTTTTAATTAAAAACCACTACACTCATTTCAAAAAATATTAGTCTACCTCACTCTATTTGCGCGGAAATGGACGCTCTCTCAGTTTTCCTAGGCTAATTATTTCTTATTGGATGATGAAAACCCACACGTTCAATTATTTATATGACAAGCGGTTGGGTGATAGATGTTTTCTCTTTGCCTGGAATGATCGAGTTCATTGAGTACAAAACAAGCTCACTAATAAAAGAATGGAGAAGATTTCACAATAAAATACGCACATGCATTGTACATGAATTGAACTTCCAGTCTTGCATTTTTAATTTTTTATTCGGTGACAAAGAGATTAAATTATAAATTCACTCACAAGATAAAGATTCTATGGCATTTTGTGCGTAACAAGATCCCACCACTTGTATAATGGACTCTAACCCATCATGAGTAGCACGAGATTTAATTGGTGCTCAATTATTTAATGCTTAAACCTTGGATATTAATAACACAACAAAGGCTCAATTAAAATTTGGACTTCATATGTATTTTTTTTTAATAAAAGTAGAATAAACCTACGCTTCTTTTTGTGGGAAGAAAAAAAAACAGTTTTAAAAAAGTGCTTGTTACTATTGATATAAACTTTTAAAATCAATTCCTAAATATCTTTCTAAATCATTAATTTTGTAAAAATATATTCATAAAAATATTGCATTATGTCCATAAATAAATTTTATGTCATAAACTTAAAACACAAGGCTTCATAAGTAAAGTTGTGAAGGCCCTTCAAACATGTCTCTCAACCAAAAAAACACAGAAATGTTTTATATAAAATATTCGTGCCAACTGATTTGGATAATGTTTATGATCTCTTTTATTATCAATATTCACAAAATATACACGCATATATATTACAAGGCGTACTGCATACATGATCACCATCAAGTGTGGCGGAAGTCTCAAAACTGAAGGAGAAGGTCAGCCATTCCCTCCCTTGGTTTAAACATGACTTCCAAAGTCTTGGCTTTAGGCATGGTCATCCCCACGCCTTCATCCATGTCTATCTCCATGTCATCCACTCTCTCCCACTCAAAACACTGAACTAGAATCCCAACCACCAGTGCCACCACCCTCACCGCCAAGCCTTCACCGGGGCACCTTCGTCTCCCAAGCCCAAACCCCATTATTTTCAATTTCTCTTTCCCTTCATTGTGGAGAAACCTCTCTGGTTTGAACTTGCATGGCTCCTCCCATGTTTCAGGGTCTTTATGTATCTTCCATGCATTCACCAGCAAAATTGTGCCTTTGGGAACATGGAAGCCACCCACAGTGCAGTCTTGTGATGACTCATGGGGCCCCAGCAATGGCACTGAAGTATGTATTCTCTGTGTCTCAAGAATAACTGCTTGCAAATATGGAAGCTTGTGAAGGTCACCTTCTTGGAGAATACAGCTTTGCTCAATGTTTCCATCGAGCTCAGCTCTTAATTTTTTTAAGGTTTCTGGGTTGTTGAGAAGAAGTGCCATCACCCATTCCATTGTCACTGATGATGTATCTGTTCCAGCCACCAGCAATTGCTGCAAAGATATTAATTATTATATAATAAAACCAACGCGGGAGTATATCACGAGAGTTCTTTCAGTGGCATCATTGCTCTCTTACATCAATCATGGAGGGTGATCATTAATATATAAAAAGGTACCAATCAAAAATCTAGAAGAGAAGACTAGTTGTCATTTATAAATATTTGATATGCATTAGAAATTAATGATCACTGTCACAAATGGAGTCCAGCTTTGATTTAATTATTCTTCAAAATTTAGTAACACTTCAAAATTTAATAAAAGAATGGAGAAGATTTCCAACGAAAGGGAGACCAGGAGGGCTTGGTGGATTAGGGTTAGGGTTAGGGTTATTGTTTGTCTTGTTCTTATGATTGAGTTTGATAAAAAAGAAGAGAGAATAAAGGAGGAAAGAGAGACTGATTATGGAGAAGAAGAGTTCTTCCATGGATGGTAAGCTATGTCTCAAGCTGGCTTGAACTGATGGAGTGGCCAAAATTATTTATTTCTGTGATTTTTATAGAATGTTTTGGTTGTTTTAGTACTCTTTTTATTATTTTTTTAAAAAGTAGATAATGTTATATTAATATTAAGATAAAGTTTGTTATGTGTGGAAGAGATCGAATATATTATATTGTTTATATTTGGTATTTTGTGAGCCGCCTTTAGTGGTGGGCTGGTGGGCTTTGTCTCAAGTGCTCTTGAATGGGCTGAGTGGACAAAATTATTTATTTTTGTAGAAAATTTTGATAAATTTAGTTCTTCATTTATTCTTTTATATTTAATAATATATAGTAATTAAGACAAAGTTGCATGTTGAAGATTGTTTTCATTTGGGAGCTATCTTGTGATTTGAGCCATCTTTGTGGCCTTACTTATTTTTTAGGGTTTTAAAAAACTGTGCAGTCATCTCAATTGACTTGCTTGGACGTCCTTAGAGCCAATTATTTTCATTTGATGAACGGTGTCATGCACAAGACCAAATTAATCATACAACACATCTATGGCATAAGAAATCAATACCAATAGATGAAATAATTGTTAAAATTTGAACTAATTTTGTACAATATTTACTACACTAGAAAAGAGTTTTAGAGAGGATTTTCAAACCTTATAAAAGCAATTTTAACCGTCTCTATAACATTAGCACGGGTTTTTTCACCCGCCTCTAAACTGTTTTAGTCGTCTCTACACTTTAGAGCTGATTTGTAGCAAGTAAGTTTTATTTATAGGAACAGATTTTATTCATTGGTTTTGTTAACAAGTGATAAATATCTCAAATAAAATATATTTTATTTAATTACACAAAATAAACAATTGACACCATCTTAGTTTGCTTAACTACATAAAAATATGCTTAAATTAAAATATTAAAAATTAAACATTGGATTGATCTCAATGAAAGAAAACACACTATAGTTTTAAAATGGATATATATTAAGGGCAATAGTGAGAAAATGAAAATAAAAACATTTTTAAGCAGTTATTTGAGAGAAGTTATTTATTAAATATTAAAATTTTAATTTTGATTACTTTATTTTATTATTTTTATTTTAAAAAAATTAATTGGGATTTTAATTCATTGATGCTGTGTTAAATTAAACAAATTGAAGATCATAATTTAATATAATAAATAATTAATTAGAGGGCTCTAAAATTGTAAGACTTTAAAATTATTATTAAGATTGTTAATGCTTTCAAATGAATGATCATGCATGCCTTTTTAGTAGATTTACTCTTCAGTTCCAGTTAACTGGCCATGAATTCACTTATAGTCAGATCACAAGCATGATTTAGCCAACCAAGCCATGTGTCGTCACTCTGTTTTGGTTTTATAATGATTTCATCAGGTGCAAAGTATGCTCTATACTGTGAAGAGATGGAGAGGATTTCAGTTAAAGTTAGAATCATAGAGCATCAATATTATTATTATTTTTTTTGTCAAGAACAACGAAATTTCTAATGAGTCCGCTAAACCAAGACTGTGACATGCACACACCTCGACTGCGGTCTGTGGGGCCCACGCACATGTGGGCGCTGGGACCCTCTACAGTTCATGCTCACAGTTCTCAGACATGTACCCTCACCCCAAAGATTCGAACTCTCGACATTTGTGAGGCGTCCTCACGAGGGACTCAAGTGCCAATTGACCTAAAAGCGGTTGTCATCAATATTATTTTTTTAAAAATGAATTATATGTTGTTTTGGTGGCATTGTAGTCATTTGCACTACCTTTGTCTGTGTGTTGTGTGACTTTTTTTTTATGTCAATTGGCTCTAATTGAATTTTGTGTTTTTTTCTCAAAGAGACCGTTTTCTTTTTATTTAATACAGTTATGATTTATCTATCTCTGAGAAAGAATAGAGTCCATTCTGTTTATTTTATTTTGACTTGGTTGCCTTGTGAAATAAGCTACTTATTTGGAACTTATCTTTTGAATACTGCACTACATTAAGAGGACTTGTTTTATTGATATTGTTTAAAAAAAAATTGATGTATTTAATCTTATGTCTTATCAAAGATATTTCAATAGATGGTATTGATGGGTTGTATGTACTTGCAAAACCTTTAAAACAAAAGTTATAATTTTGTAGGAAACGGAAGACAAAAACTACTTCAAATAAAAGTAACTATTGTAATTACTTAATAGTGAAGAATCCTTGATTTCACTCTAATTTTAACTTCAACGCTTATTTTTATCACCCTTTCATGATGGATAGTGTTTGATAATGAAAATAAAAAAATTATTACTTTTCTAAATAATATTTGAATTATTAAAAATAAAAAATAATAATCTATTAAATTTTTTATTTTTAAAATAAAACAACTTAATTTCAAGAATAACCCAATATGGACTAATATCACATTATGTTTGAAATTATTTCTCTCTTCTCCCAAATTTGAGGTCAACAATCTATAATAGTTGTTTTTCCCTATTTATTTTATTCCTATTTCCAATTTGTTTTCTTCATATTGGGTAATGTAATGATTAAGAGAAGTTTATGTATGAAAAATAGTTGTTTTTATTTACTATCTCGTTGTGTTTCAGCCAACTTAGTACAATATTAGGCAGTTATCTAAATTTATTAATTTATTTATTTAAAGAAAATTGACTTCCAAATCTTAGAGCCAATCTGTACTTAGTAGTGTTGGTTTTGGTGATGTGAAGAATTGAAGCCAAAATGGAGATTTGTTGATTCCATTTATATTATCATCCAAGTTGATCTCAAACTCATTTTGATTTGTACGTCATTTTGTTTTGTTTAATTTGTTTTTTTTTTAGTTGATTTATTGTTGTTCAGATATTTTTTATATTTTTGTGCATAATAAAATAAGTACAAGAATAATTAGAGAAAGTCTGTGTATCAATCTTCATTGTCTGTGAGTGGACTTCTCCCATATTTTTATCACCCCAATATCTGTAGGTAAATAAAAGGGTCATGCTTATATAAAAATAAAAGCACTTTGAATTTATTATTCATATAAATGACAAAATCCTTTTTTTGTCAAAAGTGAATAAACCCATGGTTATGTGTGAGTTTATTTATACAGCAAGCGGTTGGCTGGCAGATATTTCTTTTTGCCTGAAGTAAGTTGACCGAGCACAAAACAAACAAGCGACCGTGAATTGAATATCCAGTTATGCATTTTTTATCTGCTAATAAGGGAATTAAATTTTTTGTCAACTCACATGTTAAGATCCTGTTTGATTACAAAATAAAATAATATAGCATAATTTAATTATGTAGAAAGTACAAGTGATTATTAGAAAAATTGTGATATATTTTATTTTTACAGAATAAGTGTTTGGTTAAAAAAATAAAAATTATTACATAAATATTCTACACATTTTACAATGAGAAAATATTTCATTTTGAGTAGAATATTTTTTTATGCCATAACATTTATATAATATAGTAATTTTATTATCTAAATTAAGTACCCAAATAGTCAATATGACATCATTTTTCATAAAATATTAAATTATGACATATTATACTGATTATGCCATAACTTTGGGCTATTCAAACAAGATATTAAGAATTTTGTGGCACATCGTGCATAAGAGGATCCCACCGCTTATGTATTGTAAACCCTGATCCATCATTAATAGGGTGAGACGTAAATATTTGAATACCAACCTCTGTCTTACGTGACAGGGAATATTATACCCCAATCCTTGATCAATTGTAATTTCGTGAAGATGATTAATTTAAAGAAAAAAAAATGAATTATAACGGATTTATTTGATATTTGGAAAAGATCAAAGGATTTGAACACCATTTCCAACTTCGAGAATGACATATGGCCCTTTAATCTTTTTATTTTGTTTTGGCTTCGTTGTTCCTTGTGAAAACCAGGTTCTCATTTGGAATCTTATTTTATTTTCTCGTTGCCCAAAAGAAGGGCTTTTTTTTTGTATTATTTAAAGGTAAATTGACGTATGTATTTAATCCTTTATCTTATGACGTCAATATTTACATTGGACAAAGATAAGCCACCGCTAGTCTAGTGGCATTGTCATAATAGTGATGAAATAGGCGCAAAATCAAAACTCTCCATTGAAAATACTGTTATACATAGTATTCATCATTGTTATCAGACATAAATACCATGTATAATATTATTTAAATGTGTCTAATGAATCTCATGTATATAGGTGTCGTTTCTTTTTTTAAGAAGATTGCATGTTAGGAGAAATTTATTAATTCAATTTAATTTATGAAAACTTTTCGGTGTGCATATGACAGGATTTTCATTGTTTTATGTGATATTTGATCAAATTAAAAATTTTTTAGATTGTTCATTCTATCTATCTATCATTTATTAGCCATTTTTTGTAAAACAAAAAAAAAATTGACTATTTCAGTGACTATTTATACTTTTGAATAAGTGAACTGATTTCTAATCCCTTCCAAAGTTGATAACATTCTACAAATTAGAAAATATTTTTTTTTATAAAATTATATTTTTATTTCTCTTTTTTCTGTTCTCTTTTAGCTACAATCTCTCAGCGACTCCAATGCCATGACAATTCCAAGGAGCTAGAAAACCCCTTATCGATTCCAAAAAACTTAGTTTGTTGATGTTAAAGCTGATTAAAAGCTATCTACGTGTCAACTTATGTGGCGAAAGATATTAGAATTAGAATATGAGAATTAATATGAGAGGACTTAGTCTAAAGTTATTATATGGTTATTAGTTCTTTGAATCAAATAATGGTGTTATGGAGTCCGACTTATAAACTTTATTGAAAGACACATAGTGTTCTCAGTTGCATATATTTATATGCATGGTTCTAATAAGAAAACAAAACAGTATCCAATCATAATATATCTCTCTCTATACACTTCCAATAACTACTCTCTTCTGCAACACAGTCCTCACCGTACGTCGACACCCTCCTCACTCCCTCCAAGTTCCACCTCTCCACCTCTGAGACCGACCCTTTTCCCGCTATCAACATTAGCCGTGTCCTTGCCACGATTTCAATGTTAGGCATGATTAACATGGGTACCTTCCAAAGTGTGGCACTAGCAAAGTGGATTAGAACTTTATGGCATAATTTACAGTCATATGTGCTACTCATATGTGATATGTCTATCTGTAGATGCATCATTAACATGGGTATCTTAGGGTCTGCTTGGGATGAGGTTTTTGGGGGTAGGATCATGGAGTAACCCATGTTTGGATCCATGGTAAATGGAGGTTTTCAACCCTCCAAATCGGGAGGTTTTAGAGGGTTGAAATTTTTTTTAATCAAAATACCCCTGCTAAATTTATATTATTACAAACATATCCTTTAGCATAAATTTTGTAGGATTTCTGGGCCGAAACTGGGTATTGTATCCCCCGGTGAATCCCCGCCCCGTTAACATCCCGGTAGGTGACAAGCACAACTGGACTTATAGAATTTGCTCATATTTAGTAATCCTATATGGTATCCTAAAATTTTTTTTTTTTGTTCTATTAAATTAACTTTTAATTATCTTGCAATAAATTTAAAAGTTAATTAGACAATTGTGGCCTTTTACACTTCTGCCTCTATTAATTCATAATTTTTATACGGTTTCTCAATTTTGATTTTTTAAATTTTTTTTACAAAAAGAATAAGTCTTGCTAATTAAAAAAAAAAAAATAGATATGGAAGCCCACTAATTACAATGATTTAAAAAATTTCTCGGATGCACCGTAGATAATTTTAAAATATCAGATCGTACAATTTCTGGATGTGTGTGAGAGGGAAAAAATTTTTTTCAACTCAAAGATTTATATTGAAGGGGTTCTCAAAAGTTTGATTAGAACTATGTGAGGCATGGCGTTGATGGCACTCACCATGTCCACAAGGGATCTTGTACGTTGTGCACAATATTTGAAACCTCTCAGAGACCAGATTTGATGGTTACCATTAAGTTACACTATGGTTCCCGGTCTTGAATCTTTGAGCATGTTTGGATGGGGGTAATCCAAACAGAGAACCATTACCCCCTAATTTCTATAATGATGTTTAATTTAATTTTTAAACCTGGTAATCATTATTTTAGGAGGTCATCATTAACCCCCATAGAGTAATCAACCATTCTCCTCAATCTGGGGGGAATGACTCATTCCCCCCTAGTATATTACTTCACTTACCCTGGTAATATTAAAAAAGACAACATTATATAAAATTTGTGAATATATTCATGATTAATTTGAAATGAATATATTCATGATTAATTTGTGATTAATTAAAATAATGAAAGTAATAGTTTTTTCAAGGGTGCTATTTTTATTTAAATATTAATTGATAATAATAAAATCCAAATTCTTTAATTGCATTGATTTAATAGTTCTTCGAAGTTAATTTTTAATTAAACAATAATCAATAATAAAAGAAGTATTCACATTTTTTTTGTTATTTTATTAAGTATATAAAGTAAATAAAATCCAAACGCACCCTTTTGTTTAAGAGAATAACACTCGTGAAATAAAATAAAATAAAATAAAATAAAATAATTTATCCCAAATCAAGATTTGATTTTGCCTATCAAATTAGGCTACATGAAGCCTTGATTTAGTTGGTGCTCAATTATTTAACAATGCTCAAACCTTGGATATTAATAAGACAACAAAGGCTCAATTAAAATTTAGACTTCATATGTATTTTATTTTTAATAAAAGTAGAATAAACCTGCCCTTCTTTGTTGGAAGAAACAAAAAACAGTTTTAAAAAAGTACATCTAGGAACATATAAGACAACAGGAGATAAAGAATTATAGGCTTATACATAGCTTGTATTGTTCATCGGATTTCCTAGCTAGATCTCTCACATGAAATCCCAAGAATTATAGGTTTTTTTCATTGTTACCCCTGAGTGAGTCCTGGTGTCACGTCCACCATGACGTTGCTAAAAAAATTATTTTTGCACATTTAAAAAACTTCGAGGATAAGAACAAATAGGAATAACAACATTTTGTAAGCTAAAAATATAAGAACAACTCAGAAAGAATGTGGAGTTATCATTAAAGATGAGTCTTCTAAAAAGTCCACAAAGTTTTTGGTAACTTTATAGAAAATTAAAAAATTGTGTGGAGTAATGTGAAATACTTTAAAAGACTAATTAAGACCTTAGGATCAAATACATCTCAATCATCCATTCAAGAGGTTAAGTGCTATAAGAAAAGCAAATAGATCTTACCTTTGTAAACAATAAGAAAGAATTCTAATGACAGTATTTCTACCACTTTCACAAACTATCTTCAAAAGCTTTATCATTCTCTTAGCCTCCAAAGTTCGTATTATTGCCGAGTGTGAGAAATTAGGCAACTTGATCGAGACTAGAAGATCAAGTACAGCGCAAGACGTCAATGAGAGAAACCTGATTTTGTGACACTCAAACCTGGCTCTTTTCTCTTTAGGGACTGCAGAAACATATTGCAGGATTTTTTTTGCTTCATAATAAATTAAATTTGAGAAGTAAGTTATGCACATACAAATTCTCACAAAGTTTATTTGTTAGGTTACTGTCAAAGTTGAAAGGAAAGAGGAGCCAAGATCTTCCTTGGCTTATACATAGCTTCCAAAGGCTTAGCTTTGGGCAAAGTCAACCCTCTTCCTTCACACATATCAACCTCTTCATCCCCAACTCTCTCCCATTCAAAGCATTGCACCAAAGTCCCCACCACCAGTGCCACCACCCTCATCGCCAATGCTTCTCCGGGGAACCGTCTTCGTCCGAACCCAAATGGAATCATCTTAATCAAGCCTTCATTCATCTCACTACTTGTTCTGAGAAACCTCTCAGGCATGAACTTATTTGGCTCATCCCAGAGCTTTGGATCTCTGTGTATTTTCCATGCATTGACTAGTAGTATTGTTCCACTTGGAACATGAAAACCACCCACAGTGCAATCTTGAGATGATTCATGTGGGACTAGTAATGGCCCAGCCGGGTACATTCTCAGTGTCTCATTTATCACTGCATGCAGGTATGGGAGTTTGGAGAAATCACTTTCTTGTAATAGTGAACCTTGTTTTATATTTGCATCAATCTCATCTCTAAGTTTTTTCAGGGCTTGAGGATGGTTGAGGAGAAGAGACATTGCCCACTCCATTGTAGTTGCTGATGTGTCTGTTCCTGCTACTATCATTTGCTGCATGAGAAGATGATAATTTGTCAAATACAACTCTAATTTATTTTGGTTATGTTTAATTTGATAGAAAATAACACACTAGTTTACTTAGAAAACCAAATTTAGAAAATTTCACTGAGCTGAGGAGGAGAGATCATTCTATTTTTGTTGATATTGAATATAACAGCAATGATGTAATTTACCAAAGTTATTTCATCATAATAAATTCGGTCTGACTTTACTCCTCTTTGTATACAGTCTGATTTAATATTAAAAATCATAATTTCATATTAAAAATAACATAAATTATATTACAAGCTTTTCCAGCAGGGTCAAACAGAGTTCAGATAAAAATCTATCGATTTAATAATAAACTTTAAATAAAGATATAAACATATTGAATGAACATAAGTGCATAATTAATGAACTGTTCCAATTAACAATTGAGGCTAAATTTACTATTTTTCTTAATAACATTAGGAAGAAATCTACACTTCCACTATGTATAATAAAATGTGTGTTGTTTGATTCAAATTCAATACCCTTTTGCCAAATATTTGTACATTTCAAATAGTCCAGTTTTAGTAATAGGCAATTAAGTAAATAATAATAACAATAATAATAATAATATGTAAATAAATACATATAAAAATTGAGAGGAGCCATACCCCAATTAACCCCTTAATGAGATCATCGTCGTAGTACTCTGGGTCACCTTCTTGCATGGAGAGGAGGAGGTCGATGACCGTTGATCTCTCCAGCGGCGAGCTATGACCGCCTCGGGATCTGAACTCGCTCCTCATCTTGCGGTGGTCGTCGATGAGCCGCTGAAAGAACTCGTCTCTCCTCCTCCCCAATATCTTCAGCCTCCTCTCATGTCCTCCAATACCAAGCCACCTCATCACCGGAACAAAGTCGGTGAGGTTGGACACCCCACTGTTGCAATAGAAGAAGGCATCAGTGATCAAGCACATGGAGATGTGAACCTCAGAAGGAGCAGCAGGGTAAATCAAGGAAAAATCTCTAACCAATTTAATGATTTCGTGGTGGGATAATTAGTAGCACTTAATAGTCATTAGAGAAAACAAACTATTGTATTTCCAGTAATTAGGTTGTTACAAGTTGTTAGAGAGGGAATCCTAGTGTCCTGGCATAGGTGATGTTTGTTGAAATGCCAGGGTGAAAAGTTTGTTACGTTGTAATGATTTACAAACAACCTGCTATATAATGAATGGTAATGGTGAGGTACTGGCATCTTTAGCCAGAAATTCCCTCATTCTTTTATCTTCTCCTTCTTCTTCTTCTCCTCCTTTCTCTTTCTATCTCTCCTTCTATTCCTTGCAACTCAGTGTTAGTCTCTGATTTATCAGTTCCTGTGAAGATCCTGCCACACCCACCGTGCCGGAAAGTCTCATTAACGATGTCCCTGAACTCCTCCCCGCCCTCCGACGAGCTCTCATCGGCCTCGCCGTAGTACCTCTTGTTGGCTATCATTCTCATGATCACGTTGCAAGTGAGGGCAAAGAACTTGGTCTTGAGCTCGGCTCGGTGGAAGCCGGGGCCGGAGTACTGGCGGAGGAGGGCTTTGACAAGGGAGAGGACCTCATCGGAGCGGAGGTGGGAGGAGGAGAGGAGCCGGTGGGTGGAAAGGACTTCCACGGTGGCGATGCGGCGGAGATTGCGCCAGTGAGGGCCGTAGGAGGAGGTGGACATCGTACGGTAGTTGTAGCCGGTGTACTTGCCGGAGAGGAAACGGGGGCGGTTGGCGAAGGTGATGTCGTTGACGGTGAAGCACTCGTCGGCGCCGGATGAGGAGGATACGAGGAGAACACGGCGAGAGCCGAAGCGGAGAAGGAGTATGGGGCCATGGAGGTCTGAGAAATGGGCTAGAGCTCGGTGGATGGGAGATTTGAGAAGATAAAGGTGGCCAAGGAGAGGGAGTCCGGGAGGGCTTGGTGGACTAGGGTTAGGGTTAGGGTTAGTGTTTTTGAGAAGGAGGTGGAGGAGAAGAGAAAGGAGAAGGATGGAGGAGATGACGGCTATGGAGAAGAAGAGGTCTGCCATTGATGGGTTGGAGCTAGAGGTGTGGGCATGCTCTGGATCTGGGTTTATCTTTTTATATTATTATTTTTACTTTATTATTATTATTATTATTATTATTATTATTATTATTTTAAAAATTATTTTATTAAAGAATAATTATTTTATTTACAATGAGTCACTGTCAGCAATGGTTTTTTTTTTAAGTCAAGTCTTTAAATTAATACCGACAAAATATTTTCAAAAGATCATATACATTTCAAAGTAATTCCTCAAAAAGACATATATTATCTTTTGTCGTCCTCGCCGGAGGAGACCCTCCCTTTCATAATCCCAACGTCAAAATTACTGCTCGATCTTCTGTGTAAAAAAATCATGGAAGTAGCTAGACGCAATCCATAACTTTGAAAACTTAACCGCATAAAAATCTCATCTCATAGTTAATTACAAACTTATTACATTCTCATAATTAAGCTACTACATATATACTCAAGCCACTAATTAACATCTATTAACATAAAATGTAAGTCAAGAGTCTCAAAGCTGAAATAAAACCATATTGTCTCCTCTTGGTTTATACATAACCTCCAAAGGCTTCGCTTTAGGCAATGTAAGCCCTCCTCCTTCACTCATGTCAACCTCTTCACCTCCAACCCTCTTCCATTCAAAGCACTGCACCAAAGTCCCCACCACCAGCCCCACCACCCTCATAGCCAGCCCTTCACCGGGGCACCGTCGCCGGCCCAATCCAAAGGCCAGCATCTTAAGCCCTTCATTGATTTCTTCATCACTTCTTCTAAGAAACCTTTCAGGTATGAACTTGTTTGGCTCTTCCCAGAGCTCTGGGTCTCTGTGTATCTTCCATGCATTAACTAGCAGTATTGTTTTACTAGGAACATGAAAGCCACCTACAGTGCAGTCTTGAGATGATTCATGTGGCTCTAGTAATGGCCCAACTGGGTACATTCTCAGTGTCTCTTTTATCACTGCATCCAAGTATGGGAGCTTGGGGAAGTCAGTTTCTTGTAATAGTGGACCTTGTTTTATATTTGCATCAAGCTCAGATCTTAGTCTTTTTAGGGTTTGAGGATGGTTGAGGAGAAGAGACATTGCCCATTCCATTGTTGTTGCTGATGTGTCTGTTCCTGCTATAAGGAGTTGCTGCATGCCATGGCAATGAGTACTAGTAATTCTATTAATCAAAATTGATGTTTTTTCTTCAGCGGATGAAATTAAAACTAAATGCTAGTAATCACAAATTGTTTGGACAATTTTGCTGCCTAATTATAAGGATAGATATAATTTTAGTTAATTACTGTTTGGATATAAGAGCCAAAAAAAAAAATGCAGGTTGTGTTGATGAAACTTGAAAGTGGATTATAAGTTTAAGTGGGAGGGGGGTGGTTTGGATAAATAATAAGAATAAATAAATAAATAAATAAATAAATAAATAATCCAATTCTCACATTGATTAATTTACTTATCTACCAAGAGTAAAACAAATAAATAATAAGAATAAATAAATAAATAATAAAAAGTTCTACTAATCTCACATTGTAAAACGTGGTGTATTGTAAAAAAAAACCTAAAAAATAAATATATAAATTGGAGGGGACCATACCGCAATAAACCCTCTGATCATGTCATCGTTGTAGTACTCCGGGTCAACGTCTTGCATGGAGAGCAGCAGGTCAATGACCGTTGATCTCCCCGCCGGCGAGCTCTCCTCCTTCGCTCGGTGCTCGTCAATGAGCCGCTGAAAGAACTCGTCCCGTCTCCTCCTCAATCTCTTCAACCTCTTCTCATAACCACCCACGCCGAGCCACCGCAGCACCGGAAAGAAGTCAGCGGCGTTGGAAGCTCCGCCGACGAGGAACGTCTCCTTGACAATGTCTCTGAACTCCTTCCCGTCCTCGGAAGAGCCATCATCTGGGTCGCCATAGTACTTCTTGTTGGCTATCATCCTCATGACGACGTTGTAAGCGAGGCCAAAGAACTTGGTCTTGAGCTCGGTGAGGTGGAAGCCGGAACCGGAGTAGTCACGGTGGAGGGCTTTGACGAGGGAGAGAACCTCATCGGAGCGGAGATGGGATGAGGAGAGTAGCCGGTTGGTGGAGAGGACTTCGACAGTGGCGATGCGGCGGAGGTTGCGCCAGTGAGGGCCGTAAGGGGCCCATAGGAGAGATTGGTGGTTGCAGCCGAGGTGCTTTCCGGAGAGGAGGCGGGGACGGTTGGCGAAGGTGATGTCGTTGACAGTGAAGCACTCGTCGGCGCCGGAGTAGGAGGAGACGAGGAGGACACGGCGGGAACCGAACCGGAGGAGAAGAATGGGGCCATGGAGGTCTGAGAGATGGGCTAGAGCTCGGTGGATGGGAGGTTTGAGAAGTTGAAGGTGGCCAAGTAGAGGTAGGCCAGGAGGGCTTGGTGGATTAGGGTTAGGGTTAGGGTTTTTGAGGAAGAGGTGCAGGAGGAGAGGAAGAAGAAGGATGGTAAAGATGGTGGCAATGGAGAAGATGAGGTCCCCCATGAGATGGAGATAGAGATAGAGATAGAGATGAGATGAGATGAGATGATTGATTGAAGATGGGCATGCAACTTTTGCATATTCTTGTAGATGGATGATGGACTTTAGTTAATTAATTTCTAGCTTATTTTTCTTGGAAGACTATATATATATATATATATATATATATATAGATATAAACTTTGTAGAACGGGGGGGTTTTGTCTGCATGTGTGAAATTGTTTTTGTTTTAATTTATTTTTTGGTCTTGAAGAGACAATGGTGTTGTTTATGGCAGAGATTAACAATGTAAATGATATCTTAGAAAGATATGGTTTGATATTCTAGATATTTTTAGTGCATATTTTTATGAGTGGAGATTGTATTTTTCTTTATCACATAATTTATTTACAAATATTATCTGTTGTTGTAGTTTTTTTTTAATAGAACTAGAATATTTGAGTATAAATAGATTTTTTTTTTGATAATGCACGTATAACAATCAATGAAATATTTTTTTTATTACTATTATATTTAGTAACAATCAACAAAAATTTTAAAAAACCACCATGGCAAATTCTAAACAAATTGAAGGTGGTGCGCAAATGTTTCAGTTTTGAAGAAACAATATAAAAACATGGGGCCAATTAATACTGAAAAAATCATCTCAGGTTGGGTTGGTTCTGCAAATTCTAAGCAAATTGCACATGATAATTTGATCTCAATTTGATCTCAATTGCGTTGTATGTACAAATTCAAACCAAATTGCAGGTGATTTGTAATTGATTCCGATTTTGATGATTGTAAGAGGATGCAAGACAAATAATACTGTAAAAAAAAGAAGAGAGAGATTCTTTTGACCCCTAAAAAAGAATGGTATAATTAGGAAATGCAGGTGCTATCATGCTCATCCTTCTTATAAACGTTTTAATAAAACAAAATATAAAAGTCTTTTTCAACAAGATTTGTCTGGCTTCCCTTTTAATTAATTAGATGGTGTTTGTTATATGCTAAGAGTCTCACATCTGATATTGGAGAAAGTTTTACGTGTATATAAGTGGTGGGTATTTTTTCTTATTAGATTAGTATTTTGGGGTTATGATCCCCCACGCAAACCTAGTTTATATCTCATATCGCCTAATTGAAAGAAAGTCTATGTGCATATATGGTGAACATAACTTTATCCTATCAGTCTTATTTTTTGGGGTTATGGGTCTATTGTTGTGTGTAACAGTGGTGCTTTCGCTTAAAACTTAGGTGGGGGCTAAGAGGACTGGTTGGCTTCACGCTGGGGTCATTTGGCCTATATATGCACGAGTACAAGCATAGACCCTTAAAGCATATGGTGTAGGGCTGGGTAACGAGCTGACCAGCAGACGGTTTAGTCCGGGAAAAAATTCTGACTGAAGTGTTATTGAGTGAAGCATATTTGACCCAACGATGATGTAGGGTCTAATTAAGGGAGCAATGTTATAAGCTCAGTTTAGTCCCACATCTCCTAATTGAGGAAAATCCATGTGTATATATGTGTGAGGCAACCCTAACCTATTAGGCCTATTTTTTGAGGTTGTGGGTTCTCCATTATGTGTAACAATAGTGTTTTCGCTAAGTGTAAGTGTCAGGCCTTAGCTTGGGCCATGGGACAGGGCAACTAGTTGGCTTCACATCCTTTGACCTATGTATGAGTACGGGCATGAACCCTTAGATGAAGTAGGACCCTTGTGAATAGTGTTGAATGTGGGTCCCTTGAGCCCATGTGGTTTACTGTTTCCGCGAGTACCGCCCACTTGTCTCATATACTCAAACTAACTCTCTCATTCACTATCATTTTTTTAGTTCCACATCTTATGTGGAGGAGAACTTTTCTTGCCTTATATATGCTTTGTGTCATTAGCACTTTGGTTAAGGTTTTAAGAGAGCACTAGCCTTAATTTTTACACCACACACACATGCCCGACTGGCTAGCTGGCTTCTCATTTTTGCTTTTCATCTTAAGTTTTTTGCATCTTGCCAATAGTAGCATTACTAGCTGTTGATCATCATAACGGATGAAAATCTATCTATTGCAAAAAATCCAGTTGGTATTTATATATACCAAGCAAGAACCCTAGCTGAAAAATACATGTTTTTTATTTTCCACTGAACTTCCCTCTGGCTGTAATCCATCCTTAGCGTTCTCTTCATCATCATCGATTCCTTTAAGCCTGAATTGGGTACCGCATTTGGAAATCTCGTCGCCAAATGTGCTAAGTGAAGAGTTCATCCTTCCCTGGTTAGTGTATCTTGGCGCTTAGAGTGAGGCCGGCAAATCTTGCACGAGAGAGACCAATTCAATGTTATTGTAGTGCATATGCACGCCTACCCTATGTTGGATCTTTATAAACTTTTATTTTAATTATTACTAGATTTTAAGTGTTTGTTGAAATTGTATTTGATTTCTATAGTATCAGTTTGTGTTAGATGAAGTTTTCTTGATATGTACAGTAGTTGTTTATAGAAATTGCATGCTATACAAACACGTATTTTACAACAAGTAGTTGGTACACCGAGTTGGTGAGGCCTAGATTCAATCCAAACTAGGTCGTTAGGCTTTGATCGGGGTGTTATGTTATGTACTCGGAATTAGTCCCACATAGGATACTGGAGAGAGCTGTCATATGCATCTAAGTGGTGGGTATCTTTGCTTATTAGGCAGGTTTTTTTGGGGTCAGCTCTTCTCACCACTGATCTACATTCTCAAAAGACCGGTCCAATCGTGAAAGTTAGCCCCACCCTTATATGGATATAATCACCCCTTCAAATTGCCGAAGTGTAACTAATGGTCTATTACATAACACCCCTCAATTGAAGCCATGATACCCTTGTCAAGTTCAACTTTGGGCCTCTTGCCTGCTAGGTTTACCCACTTGAAGTATGACACTGACATCACCGATCTCAATTAATGTGTCATTTGTTATATAGGCAAGTAGTGAGGAGAGCGGATTTCAAAAAACCAACTTAATAAAAAAGGATGTCCATCACTTATCTATACGCAACAATTATCTTAAATATCCGATGTTGGACTAATTTCGAGCAAATAACAATGTTTCACTACATGCATGTTATTTCATTTTTTTTTTATTATAAGATAATACACCTGCCAAACCAAACAAAGTAACTCCATCTGTGTTGAACTCATTTATTTATAAAAAATCTTTTAATTTAATTTCAATAAATGCAACAAATATATTGAAATGGAAATTGTTAAAACCACTAGGTTCAAGTGGTTAGATGCATTAACATGAATTTGGTGAGAGTTTAAATACTCGTTGAAAGAAATAACTCATGGATGATGTTACACATCTACTTACGTTCACCTACAAAATGAGGACTTATTCAAAGTAATAATTTATGCTTACAAGTCTCTTGATAGACGCTTTCAAGGTAAATAACTCACATGTGACATGGATAATAACAAATACTTATCCTTTTTGCCAAAAAAATAAAAAATGTCCTTACAATACCAAACCTAAAGCGTATATATACCTATTAACTCTATACAAATAATACATCAAAAGCTGAAGTTTTGTTAACTCATCAAACTTCAGCATCATTCACCAACCTAATATCATGTTAACATAACATAATATAATATATATATATATATATATATATATATATATATAAACTGAGTTAACTTACAAGTGGAGCAAGAGCCAAGTCCACCTCCTCCATCCACTCCCCACACCTGCTCTCAAAGCACCTACCTTTATGGCTGGTCCCCTTGCCACCAAAATAACTTACACAAATTTTCAACCCAATCCGCCACGTCATCACTTTCCCCTCCATCTCTCTCCCAACCCGCCACGCCACCCCTTCCGCCACCTCATCCCCTGCCACCACCAACCCACGCCGGGTCCCACCAACAGAAGCCACGTCACCCGTGTCGCACATCACTCCCTCGTACACCCCGGCGCACCCATCCGCCTCCTGCTCCCACTTCCACCTCCTCACACGCACCCGCTCGCACGTGCGCGCCTTGACCCGCAGCTCGGGCCCACCCTTTCCAACCAGACCCTTCACCGTTCGAGTGGACTGGATCTCTCTGTCGGTGTTACTGTTGGACCTGCCCAGACTCGGCCCAGTAACATAACCGAACCCAACCTCTGGGCCCACCAACACTCTAACCCTTGTCGGCACGTGCCTGGCTTCAATCTCCACGTCATCGTCCTCCTTGTACCCCAACCTAACCACGTGGACTCTTATATTATCGACACGTACCTCAATCCTTATGAACCGTGGGTCCCGCATACAAATGGCGTATTCCAATTGGACAACAGCTTCGAGTTGCTGGTGGGCCAGGGCGTAGCGGATGGCGGAATCCTCGTCGGCGACGGCGCAGCCAAGACGTTGCATGGCGGTGACTGGCACGTAGGCTTTAAGGACCCAAAGCCCGTGGGAGTCGGTGGCGTAGGAGAGGCCACGGAGGTGGCCAGGGAGAGTCGGCGACCCGCCGGGCTGGAGCTCAAGGAGGAGTAGCCACTTGGCAAGCACGTAGCCGAGAGAGCGCATGAAGCGGAGCTCCCAGTCCGGGCCGAGAGCGGCTAGGAAAGCGGCAGCGGCGTGTTTGCATGCAAGGGCCGCGTCGAGAGTGGGTGCGTCTAGGGTTTGGAAAAGAAGGAAGCCGGCTTCCGCCGGTGCGTCTCTCGCGCAAAGCCAGAAAAGGCGGCAAAGAAGGACAAGGTTGAGAAAGGCTGGAGCTTCATTGGGGATTGAGAGAGCTGAGGAGATGGTTTGGTGGTGGAGATTTGGAGGAGAAGGAAGGAGAGGTGAAGGTGATAGAAAGATAACTTCTTGGAGGAGTTGGAGGAGGAAAGGTGGGATGGGGGATGGGAGAGGACAAGGGTTGGAGAGCCAGAGAGTTTTGTTAGGGTTTGAGGGGTGGAAGCCATGGAGGACGATGGAGAAGGTGACAAGAGTTTCAGTGTTGGAGCCGGCGGTGCGGTCGGCTCTGAGAAGGATGGACTTGGTTGAGGAGTTTGCAAGGGTGAGAGTAGGAGATGGTTCAGAGGGTGGCCAGTCAGTGGAGAATGGAAGACTTGTTAGCCATGACCATATGTTGTCCATTTGCTAGCTTTCTTTTTTTTGTTATCTCTATAGTCCAGAGAGACCGTAGTGGGAGAAGGAGATCAGAGGGGGAGATGATATAAGCTGGGGAGAGAGATGAGTGGTGGAGATGAGGAGGGTGCATGGTGTGTGGTTTTGAAGAAGGTGAAAGGGTGATGGATTTTGTCTCTGGTTTTGATGGAGTCCACGTTAGGGTTTTGGAACGTAGTTCCTGTGGGAGCCTCATGAGGTTTTTGAAGCATTTTTCTTCGTTAACTGTGGGCTGTGGAATTATATATATATATATATATATATATATATATGGTGGTCAAGAGTTCAAAGAGGATGAGAGATGATGATATTCCGGGTTAATTACTGGCAGATGGATGGGCCCTTGTTGAGGATTTTGGTCCATCCGTGTGTTTGGTCTTGTGATCAACCACGCGTGATGCATTATGGTTGATAGGTATTTTCCAAAATGAAGGTTTTCTTGGTATTATCATTGATGTTATTGTTGATATTTTCATAATTAGAATGTATTACTTTGGTATCTTATTTCTATGTAATCAAAGGGGTGTTGAGAGTTTGATCAGTGGTTTTAGTGGGTTGTCTATATATATATATATATATATATATTTTTTTTTTGATAAAGTGGATGTACCACAATGATTAAAAAAACACTTACAAAAGTATCAGACAAGCACACAACAACAAAACAAAGACGACAACAACATCAAGCCAACAAAGTACAATAAGAACCCACTAAGTATGGGAGCAGACAGACATAAGACAACAACAACAGAAAAACCGAGAGAGACAACCCACTGGAGGAGAGAGAGAACTCTGCCTCAGGGTTGTCTATATTTTCAAACAAATAAAAAACATATTATCAATATTTATTGAATTTATGGTTTATATATAGGGTTGGGAGATACGTTGTATTTAAATAATCTAGGTATTTTTTAGTGTCTCACCAAATATTTAAACATTTTGTTTATTGTTGGTAGTTGGATTCTTAATTAGTTGCAGTGTATTGCATCATATAACAATCACTAATAAGGATTTAATCTTAACTAATAGATGCTTGATAAAAACAATCTAACCAGTTACTTGACATCAATTATCTCCAAATTCTTGCTATATTTTTCACTTTGGAAAAATGGCCCCATTAAAGAGTCTTATTTCATATTCTAACCTACACAAAAACATTGAAATTATTGCATTTACAAAAAAAGAAGAAAAAGACTTTTTTATTAATAATTTACTAAAATATATATCTTGAAAAGTTAAATATATGAAATATATACATATATTGAGAAGTGTAACAAGGGCAAATACTCAAGAGTGTGAGTGCGTTTAGACTGCATCGGCTTTCTGCCAATGGGTTTTGAAACAAGTCCTATTTGACCAATGATTATTGGACTATATATGCAATATATGACACTAAGATATATTTTTAAAAAAATATAAATATCTTATTTATAGTTAGAATTAAATTAAAAAAAAGTAAATAAATAACAGTTAAATTTGTGGTATTATTATTATTATTATTATTATTAGAATGAAAAACACTACGCTTATATTAAAATAGGAAACAATCTCACAATGATCTCATGGCCCATCAATACTTAGTTTCATGTGAAAAACAATAGTGAGACATTAATAACTTTTGAATTCAAGACTTTATATTAGAAGTAATGGTGAAAACGGATCACTGGATGTGAGTGTAGTTCACAGCCCAGCCCAAACTCCTCATCCCTTACTAAAGATGCTGAAAGATCAATTCTCGACCTACGCTCACGCTCTAGATGTATATTATTATTATTATTATTATTATTATTATTATTATTTGATAAAATAGAAAAAATAAAATGAAAAAATTACAGCTATATTAAAACAAGAAACATATGCCAAAGTTTTTCCGGCCAAAGTAGTAGTTGACTCCATGTGAATAACAAAAGTGAGACATTCAAAGGTATCGAGTTCAAGGCTCATTGAAAATAATGATGGTAATGAGTTATTGGTTGTGGGTGGAGACTCACAAACCAAATCTTTCATCCCTAGCTGAGGATGCACTAACTAGACGTTTAATTCAGCTCAGTCCGTGCACGCACCCCTCATACATATAGTTGTGGCTTAAAAAAAAAAGAAAAATAAACAACAACTATATTATGATTTTTTATAGTTTAAATAACTAAATTCAAGTTCGTGACCAAAAGAAAAATTTACAACATAAATAAGAAAAAAAAACCTTAAGAAATAGTCATAAAACTTTATGTAAAAATCAAAAAATTTTATGCGGTTTTATGGAAATAGCTCAATTTCCATATTTTACACAACTAAGAAGATTAAGGTCCTGTTTCCATATTTTGCACTCCTATAAAGGGCATTGAGTGGAAGAAGGGAGGAGATTCTCAAATAAAGAAAATGATCCAATTACTTTGAAAGAATTGAACGAGCTTTATGAAGTGAAAATCTCATGCACGATTCCGTAGAGTGATAGTAAAAGTGATTTATTTGTCAACTTTTCCATTATAACCCCAAAAAACTTCTGTTCAGGGATCTCCTGAATATTGAGTATCCATTGGGTACCTGTTGTTAAACCAGATCGAATACTTTATGAAATGATCAGAATATATCCGAAATTGTAGCTAGGAGTTGCATCATATTACAAACACTAATAAAGATTTGATTATAATTAACTAAATGCTTAATAAAAACAATTTGATTATGAAAGTGTAACCATTTACATAGCATCAATCTTCTACAATTTTTTGCTATATTTCTCACTTTAGGAACATTGCCGGATTAAAGGGTTTTATTTCATGTGTTACTGGAGTTGAAAAGAAAGAAGAAAAAGTCCTTTATTGACTAATTTACTATTTTAATATGTATTTGAAAATCTAGACATATGAAATATATGACAATGAGGTTTATGTTTAAAAAAAAGCTAAATATATATTTTTATTTATAGTTAGCTTTAAATTAAAAGAAGTAAATAAGAAAATAATAAAATTTTTAGTATTACTAAGAGGAAGATAATCTAAGCTTAAGATATATGGTAAACATCATATCTAAGTTTCTTAAAAGAAACTCTTTTTATTTGGTTGCAATTTTTCCAAAAATACATTAAAATGGGCAGAGATTATTTCCTTTCAATGCAACCATTTTCCGTATGGATATGTGTGAAAATGGAAGTTTATTTAAAGTTGTATTATTAAATGCCTATAATCTCAAACATAATTTAATTATGTCTTTGTGTTAAGCTATTTAGATTCAGACATATACACAGAGAATACATAAAGGATTTCTATTTCAAAATATACTTAAAATTGAAGTGATACTGACTTATTCCTAATACCAGGCCAAACAATAATAATTTTTCCTTGATTTTAATTTATCCTTGTTAAAAACAATTAAATAGAAGCAATTAAATAACCTCAACAATGGCAATCTTATTAGATCATTGCTTGCGTGGATGGGAATAGTGGAGGCAACATGCATGCACCACCTACCGGCAACCTCTATTTTAAAAAAAAAAAAAAATTAATTTTTTAAGTATACCACACATAAGCGGCCACTAGACTTATTATATTTTAATCATATATTAAGTGGGTATCAACTTCTCGAACGTTTTTTGAATAAAACTATTATATAAAAATCAAATGTCTTCCCATTTAATATCAAGGTTAAAATAACATATTTATTGTTATTGTTATTATTATTATTTGATAAAATAAGGAAATTACAGCTATGGTAAAATAAGTACAATACACAAACATAAACTACACTTAATCATTTGAAGTAACTAGATTAGGAAAAAGAGTGAGTGAGAAAAGCAAATGCAACAACACAAAATGTTCCTTTAGATAAGATGTGGCATGTATTAAACTGGAGTCATCTAGCCAACCATGACTTCAAGTGCTCATATGAATTGAGGACTTCCAGTCTGAGCTTGATTGTTGAAATTGAATTAAACTGGTAACTCCATAATAGCCTGATTTTCAATCAAGCACAATACACACACACATATGTTTATAAATAAAATATCTACCGATATGGATCAGTTACCTTCATTACTATGTTTATGAATGAATAGTTTATCACTGTGCTTTGAAATAAACAATTCATATGGTTACTGTACTCGTAAATAATATAAAATAAAATTAATATTAACCATTCGATCATTCACAGCCATGTGAGACCATTTGCACACCTCAAAAAAATTTTTTCCAATCAGAAGCCATTACAATTACTATGCTTATAAATAATAAAGAAGCGATGAAGATTAACCATTGGATCACATATCATACCAAACCCTGATTTGTACCCATTACCCCTAAACAGAATAAAATGTATGTGTAATGGACACAGAATTAATTCTACATTAAATACTTGAGAGGGTTATCATGTGTATATAAGTGATGGATATATATATATATATTTTTTTTAAGATCGATTTTTCCCATCACTTGTATGCATAACACTATGACCAACCAAACGCTACCAAACAGCCAAAAGACAGCTTGATGACCCCCTTCAAGTTCTCTCTTCCCTGATCTCTCTATGAGACTATGACATCTCTCTATTGCTTTTTTTTCCTCTCTTCCTTTACCCTATCTTATATATATATATATATATATATACAGAGGGTTGGTTCATTAAACAAGTGGTTTTAAGGCAATAAATCCAAATGTAATTTCCACCCGTTGCACCACTATATAACCACCCGTTGCACCACTATATAATGTGCTCCATATATCACTTCATTTGACTTGAAGTGCCACCAACGCCAAATGAGCCACAAGCTTCCATTCTATCACATTCTCATGGGGGACATCATTTTCTTCATACTCACCATCTCTTTCATCTTTCTCCTTCCTCTACTCCTCCACCTCTTTCTCAAGAACCCTAACCCTAACCCTAACCCTAATCCACCAACACCTTCTCGTTGTCTCCCTCTCCTTGGTCACCTTCATCTTCTCAAACCTCCCATCCATCAAGCTCTAGCCCATCTCTCTGACCTCCATGGTTCCATACTTCTCCTCCGCTTCGGCTCCCGCCGTGTTCTTCACGTCTCATCTTACTCAGTCGCCGAGGAGTGCTTCACCGTCAACGACATCACCTTCGCCAACCGCCCCCGTCTCCTCTCCGGTAAACACCTCGCCTACAATTACCAAACTATCGTCTGGGCCCCATACGGCCCACACTGGCGCAACGTCCGCCGTATCGCCACTGTTGAACTTCTCTCCACCCACCGCCTCCTCTCCTCCTCCCACATCCGCTCCGACGAGGTTCTCTCCCTCGTCAAATCCCTCCTCCGTCACTGCTCCGGCCCCTGCTTCCACCTCACCGAGCTCAAGACCCAGTTCTTTAGCGTCGCTTGCAATGTCATCATGAGGATGATAGCCAACAAGAGGTACAACGGCGACGCCGATGAAAGCTCCTCGGAGGCCGGAAAGGAGTTCAGGGACATGGTCAAGGAGTCAATCAGCGTCTTCGGGACGTCCAACGCCGCTGATTTTGTTCCGGTGGTGCGGTGGCTTGGTTTCGGAGGACATGAGAGGAGGCTGAAGAGATTGAAGAGGAGAAGGGACCAGTTCTTTGAGGAGCTCATCGACGAGCACCGGATGATGACAAATAAGATGAACGGATCCCGCCAGAGCGAGGACTCGCCGGCGGAGAGATCCACGGTCATCAGCTTGCTGCTTTCCATGCAAGAAGTTGACCCGGAGTATTACAACGATGACATCATCAAGGGTATTATTGCGGTATGGTCCCTCTCAATTAAGTGGTTTTTTAATCTATGAAAACTATTCTTAATACTAAGTTGTAATAATTAAGTGTTTTTTTTTTAATCATAATATACGCAGGCAATACTAGTAGCAGGAACGGACACATCAGCAGCAACAATGGAATGGGCAATGGCTCTTCTCCTCAACAATCCTCAAACCCTAAAAAAACTTAGAGATGAGCTTGATGCAAATGTAAAACAAGGTTCACTATTACAAGAAGGTGATTTCCCCAAGCTCCCATTCTTGCATGCGGTGATCAATGAGACACTCAGAATGTACCCAGCTGCGCCATTACTAGTCCCACATGAATCATCTCAAGACTGCGCTGTGGGTGGCTTTCATGTTCCAAGTGGAACAATACTACTGGTCAATGCATGGAAAATACATAGAGATCCAAAGTTATGGGATGAGCCAAACAAGTTCATGCCTGAGAGGTTTCTCAGAACAAGTAGTGATCAGAATAAGGGTGATGGGGTTGTCAAAGAAGGGTTGAAAATGATACCGTTTGGGATGGGACGCCGGCGGTGCCCCGGCGAAGGGCTAGCAATGAGGATTGTGGCGCTGGTGGTGGGGACTCTGGTACAATGTTTTGAATGGGAAAGAGTTGGTGATGGAGAAGTGGACATGAGTGAAGGAGCAGGACTAACGTTGCCTAAAGCTAAGCCTTTGGAAGCCATGTGTAAGCCAAGGGAATCCATGTGGGAATAAATTATAAATACTAGCTCACAATCCATGTGGGATGGTAAAGGTTAAGACTCTCTGAATATGTGTATATATTGTATGAGGTGAATTGCTCATGTTATTAAAAGAAAATAAATAAATAAATAAATAAATAAACAAATAAACAAGGGCTCTATTAATATGTTTCATATATATTTTGAAATTAGGTAGAAAAATGAATAAAGAGAAAATAAAATTAATGAGCTTATATTTTACATTAATTTTGCTTTAAAAAAAACATAAGTATCTTGTGACAAAATTAATTAGGATCACAACTTTTATACATTTTGTTCTTTGGTTGGTGATTGGATTCTTAATTGCAGTAAATTACGTCGTGTAATTAACTAATAAGGATTTAATCATAACTTAATGCTTGATAAAAACAATTTTGTTATGAAAATGTAACAATTTATTTGGCATGAATTTTCGCCTTCTTGCCATATTTTTTTCACTTTAGAAAAATGGTCCGATTAAAGAGTTTTATTTTATATTATGACCTATATAAAAACAATGAAATTATTGGATTTGAAAAGAAAGAAGAAAAAGGCATTTTCTAAATAATTTACTGTCTTAATATTTATTTAAAAATTTAGACATATGAAATATATGACAATGAGATTTATGTTTTAAAAAAACTAAATATTTTATTTATAGTTAGATTTAAATTAAAAGAATTAAATAAGAAAGCAATAAAAAAAATTTGTAGTATTACTAGCTATTTAATTAGAGGAAGATAATGTAAGATGGTCAACATTATATCTATGTTTGGTAAAAAAATCTTTTTATTCGGCTTTAATTTTTCCGAAAATATATGCATTATATAAGAGAGCCAGAGAATACTTCCTTTCATTGCAACCATGTATTTTTAATATAAATATATGTGTGGGAACGAAGTTTATATTAAGTTGTATTGTAAGGTTCTTATAATTAAGCTCAAACATAATTTAATGACTAAAAATAGACTAAAACCAAAGTAATACAGACCTATTCCTGATATGACAACAAATTGAAACTAAAAATTAATTATTTTCCCTTGATCCTGATTTACCCCTAACTTGCATAAAAACAATTAAATAAAAGCAAAGGAATAGCCCCAACAATTCCTGTGTTGAGATCATTGCTTTTATTATTATTATTATTATTATTATTATTATTATTATTACAGGAAAGTAAGAGATAGTCATTGTGTAAAAATTTGCTCCAATTTAAACCTCCACTTGGACAATTTGAAACCACCATTTCTCGGATTACTTTTTAATTTTTTTTTTGCTAAACCATTTCTCGGATTACTTTTTAATTTTTTTTTTGCTAAAATTAAGTATATTTTTTATGATACTAATATTAAATGATTCCTTATTTGATCCTCAGTTGGTGTTTATCGTTAATTAATTAGAATAATCATAAGCATTTTTTAAAAAAAAATTAATTCATATTCATTTAATTAGAATTAAAAAAGGAGAAACTCTAATTACTAAGTAGTACTATTCAATAAAAGATTTACAATAATATCATAAATAACTTGTCGTGGAGGGCTTGATTTATTATAAGAAACAAAGAAATGTCAAAATAGATTTTCTTCCGAAAAAAAAAAAACCTAGTGATTTTATCTCAATTAGAATGAAATACAATAAGCCACTATCATCATTTACTTTTAATGTTAGCGTCAAAAGATAAAGCTTCTGTTATAATCTGTGCTTCATATGCAGTAGTATTTGTTGTTGTGTGGCATGGATCGTATTTATGTAATTTTTTATTATTCATATTAAGAGTGAGTTTTTTTTTTCTATATATTATCTATTGTTCCTATGTATTATGTGAATTAACCAAGGTCGACTAACCTATTAATATGTTGCAACTCAATTATTTCGAAGAAGGACGATTAGGAGTGAACAACTTGCGGCAGCTTGTACATGCTTATCCTCATAATTGTTTTATGAAAATGCTTAGGGCCCCAGTGAAAGTGTGTTGAATAAGAAGTAAGAACATCTCCGGGTTTGTGATCATGCTCTCTTTCAAAATGACTCCTTGCATTGCTATGCCAAATAAAGTGAAAAAAAAAATCTAAAATACACTTGTTTATAAAAAATCTAAAATACACATGCATAAACAAGGTACAATATACAAATATTACTGATACTATGGAGGAGCATAGGATATTACGCAAAAACCTCATACTAAAAGGCCGTTTGTTTCACCGAAGTGGCCACTTCGGTGTGTTTGTTTCACTGATTTGAACCCGGAAGTGATGATATGACAACTTCTGAGTTCGGTCACTTCAGTGTCTGACTTCAGGTGGAAAAGTCCCGAAGTCACCACTTCAGCCTCCCACTTCAGCCCACTTTGCAATATTTTTCAATGATAAATAAAATAATTATTACAATGGTAATAAAATAATTAAATAACTACTATCACTAATTAATAATTAAACATAATATATTCACCGATTTAATTTAATTTAATAGCATGTTATTAAATTAATTATGTAATGTGCAAAGTTTTAATTTAATAAATAAATTATTTATTACTATCGTAATAAAGTAATTAAATCATATGATTTAATTAAATAAATATAAAAAGCATCAAATGACAACTTTATCCCCTCACCGAAGTGATGATCATATCCCCACTTCAACCATCCAAACACAGGAAGTGGTATTCGAAGTCTAGTTTTCAGCTTGAACCAAACACACTGAAGTGAATAATTCAAGCTGATCTGTTCACTTCCACCGAAGAGCCACTTCCAGACTTCCACTGCTTCGATAATTCATTTCCGAACCAAATGGCCCCTAAGGGGTACTAGCACAATACAACAGAATGACTAATAGGGGCATATCATTTATAGTTTAATAACACTAGCTAGGAAAGAAGAGGCCATGAGCACGTACGTTATCTTTTTCACTTTGTCCATATATAACAAGATCTATAGCATTATTGCCAAACATGCATGTGATATATATATGTGATACATGTGTCCATGCTCACATATATATCTCACTTAGCAACATCTCCAAATGACTCAGTACTATATATATATATATATTCAGCATCATACGTCCTCCTTTGTATCTCACAACATCAAAGGTCTCCATTGACAAGCAAAACTAAACAACTCTGTAATTCTGCTTAGCATTGATAACCAACATGAGACATGAGCTTTGAGAAACTCATAAGAACATGACTTTCATACTCACAATTTTATGGTCCTTCAATGGTGGAAATAATGCCTTCACACTTCAATTCTCTCCTCAAAGGATAAGACAAAAGATTGAAAAGGAGTTTCACAATCACAATTTTATACTATCCGCGCTCACAACTTTGAGTTTGAGGTGGAAAAAGAGAGGAGAGGAAAGCCGGTACAAGTAAAACCTTTATACAAAGAATATTGAGAAAAGTTACAAAATTATTTACGTGGCAAGCTAAAATCATTGATGTGATATTGTGATAAGGTTTTTATTTTAATTCCCCTTCTTTTTTTCATATGGGGAATTGTGATATTATTTAAAAATAAGCTTAATGAAGTTGACAACAAGGATGGATGGATAAATGCACAAAAAATTATAGGGATTGTTTGGAATATTGAAATGCTGAATGTATGAAAAAAAAATGAAAACTTCTAGAGAGCCATGAGTAATTATGTTTCATTATTGTTAGTTGATAAAATAAAAAAAAAATTTACAATTATAGTAAAACAAAAGACATATGCATATACATAAACTATATCATGATTTTTATATTTTACCTAAATAAATACAAGGAGTAATGATATTTAGGCATAATAGACCGATTTAATTGATAGTCCTAATAACATAAATGCTAAGTAGCATCTATCTCACCATCCACTTCATTTTTTCCTTCTAATTTACTTTTATCATTTGAACCATTAATATTTTAAAATTTTTAGAGTTAAGAGATTTATACTAAACCATAAACTCTAAAATTTTGAATCCATAAATAATTTAAAACATAAACTACATTATTATGACTTATCAATTTAGGCTTATCTATTAAACTTATATATCTTTACTCAAATCCAAGATTATAACCAGAAGAAAAAATTTACCAAATAAATGTTAAAAAAAAATTAAAAAAAATCACAAAAAATTATATAAATAATTAAAAAATTTATAACATTTTATGTGGTTTCAAGGAAACAACACAATTTCCATATTTTGGACTACTATAAATGTTAATATGTGATCCACATGTTCCCTTATCTTCAAGTCTATCACATGCTGGTCATGGCAGACATCTTCTTGACAGTGATCACCATCTCTTTCATCCTTTTCCTTCTTCTTCTTCTCCATCTCCTCCTCAAGAACCCTAACCCTAACCCTAACCCTAATCCACCAAGCCTTCCTGGTCTCCCTATCATTGGCCATCTTCATCTTCTCAAACCTCCCCTCCATCGAGCACTAGCCCATCTCTCTGACCTCCATGGCCCCATACTTCTCCTCCGCTTCGGTTCCCGTCGTGTTCTCCACGTCTCCTCCTGCTCCGGCGCCGAAGAGTGCTTCACCGTCAACGACATCACCTTCGCCAACCGTCCCCGCCTGCTCGTGGGCAAGCACCTCGGCTACAACCACCAAACTGTTGCCTGGGCCCCCTACGGCCCACAGTGGCGCAACGCCCGCCGTATCGCCGCCGTCGAACTCCTCTCCACTCACCGCCTCCTCTCCTCCTCCCACATCCGCTCCGACGAGGTCCTCTCCCTCGTCAAGTCCCTCCTCCGTCACCACTCCGGCTCCTGCTTCCACCTCACCGAGCTCAAGACCCAGTTCTTTGGCCTCGCTTACAACGTGGCCATGAGGATGATAGCCAACAAGAGGTACTACGGCGACGCTGATGAGAGCTCGTCGGAGGACGGAAAGGAGTTCAGAGACATCGCCCGGGAGTCTATCAGCGTCGCCGGAGCGTCCAACATCGCCGATTTTGTGCCCGTGGTGCGGTGGCTTGGTATTGACGGACATGAGAGTAGACTGAAGAGATTAAGGAGGAGAAGGGATCGGTTCTTTCAGGAGCTCATCGACGTGCACCGGACGAGGAAGAAGAGCGAGGGCTCGCCGGCGGAGAGATCCACGGTCATCGGCTTGATGCTTTCCATGCAAGAAGACGAGCCGGAGTACTACAACGATGACATCATCAAAGGAATTATTGCGGTATGATCCCTCTTAATTAATATATTTAATTACCTACGGGAGAAAGAAATTTTAGTTTTAATTATATATATTTTGTTCTGAGCGGTAACAATGAACTGAAATTTTATTTACTTATTTATTTTTGCTTCTTTACTTCGTTTAGATTCAATATTATTATTTAACAAAGATGAGTAAACATTAGTCTTGCTAGTCAGTGCTTCTTTTTTCTTTCTTTGAAAATGTCAGAGCTCCTCTTGTTCGCATAGAAGTTTCTGTATATTTTAACTTTAATATATTTATATATATTATAAAATATATATAATAATGGATGCACGGCAGCAATCCGGTACTGCAGCAGCCGCCCAAGAGTCTACTGTAGTAGGCGTCGGTACTGTAGTAGTTATTAAATTTTTATTATTTCACATACCAAAATGTTCTGGACCGTCGGATTAAATCAATTCTGACCGTTCATCAATATTTTGAAATGCTATAAATACCCTTTTATTATTGTATTATGCATATAAAGAGTAATAAATAAGAAAAGAAAAAACTAAAGTGTAGGTATTTTAATATTTTTTTTATTTTATTTTATAAAATATATAATTTTATATGGAAGATGAATTATTAATTATTTTTATAATAATATATATATATACGCGATTTTCTTTGAGAAAGTGGATGAGCCATTTTTTATTTTTTAATTATCCAAAAGTGACACTTTAGTCCAACAATTACTGTCAGTACAACATCACATGACAACATTGATGTAACAATTATTATATATATATGTTGGGGGGAAGGACAATAAGTTAAAACATTGAAAATTTAAAATTAACTTTATAATTAATGAAACTTTTTCAAAAGAACTTAAATTTAACTTAATTAATATTAATCAGATAAATATTTCAAATTAAGAATTTAATTTTTGAATCAATGAAACCTATTTGTTGATACTACTAATTTTATTATAATTGATATCCTTTTAAAAATATAGGTTTGGTTTGGTTCTAATGTGGTTCCGATTCATATGAACTTTAACCGGAACCTTATTAGTTTCGGTTTAAAGTTTCCATTTTTAGCCGGTTTTGATAGTATTGCTTTTTAGTTTAATTCTAGTGTAGTGTCAAGTCTAGTCCCACCAAACAAGCTGATCAGTATATGAATCAAATAATTAATTTCCAAAGTTTATTATAATATTTTTAGTACTACGTTGTAATGATTAAGTGCCTTTTTTAATCATAATATATGCAGGCAATACTGGTAGCAGGAACGGACACATCAGCATCAACAATGGAATGGGCAATGGCTCTTCTCCTCAACCATCCTCAAACCCTAAAAAAGCTTAGAGAGGAGCTTGATGCAAATGTAAAAGAAGGTTCACTATTACAAGAAGGTGATTTCCCCAAGCTCCCATTCTTGCATGCAGTGATCAATGAGACACTGAGAATGTACCCAGCTGGGCCATTACTAGTCCCACATGAATCATCTCAAGACTGCACTGTGGGTGGCTTTCATGTTCCAAGTGGAACAATACTACTGGTCAATGCATGGAAAATACATAGAGATCCAAAGCTCTGGGATGAGCCAAATAAGTTCATGCCTGAGAGGTTTCTCAGAACAAGTAGTGAGAATAAGGGTGATGAGGTTGTCAAAGAAGGGTTGAAAATGATACCGTTTGGGTTGGGACGCCGGCGGTGCCCCGGCGAAGGGCTGGCCATGAGGATTGTGGCGCTGGTGGTGGGGACTCTGGTGCAATGTTTTGAATGGGAAAGAGTTGGTGATGGAGAAGTGGACATGAGTGAAGGAGGAGGACTAACGTTGCCCAAAGCTAAGCCTTTGGAAGCCATGTGTAAGCCAAGGGAATCCTTTGCCGGTCTTCTCCGCCAGCTTTGATATCTTATGTTGTTTCCATGTTATTAGCATAATATAATACTAATAATAGGACTGAGATAAAAAATAAATAAAGTGTGTGAAGGTTTGTCTATATTATAAATTTTATGTATATAGAATAAAGAATGACTCTCTTGGTTTGTATTATATTTCGATATTATTTAGAAAAATACATAAAGAAAAAAATTAATAGGGGTGAATTTTACATTAATTTTGCTTTAAAGTAGATGTGTTTTCTCTTTTGTGAGAAAGCACTATGTTATAATTATATTTTGGTTCAAAGGATATTTGAAGACATTGTTTCACATTTTGAAGAACAAGCTTCTTTTATTTGTGTACTTTTTTTTTTAATAAGCTTTTTAATTAGGGTCACAGTTTAGGTGTTAGGTGTTTGTTTATATATATATATCATGGCTGAAGAGATTAATTAGAAGAAAGAACAAGTTCCTTCAGGGCCTCATTGGGGAGCATAGGATGAAGAAGGAATCCAGATCCCAAGGCGTGGATAGCTCACCAGCGGCCAGATCAACGGTCATCGACCTCCTCTCCATGCAACAACGTGACCCAGAAAAGCATTACGACGATGACGTGATCAAGGGCTTCATTGATGTATATATATATATATTATATATTAAATTAATTAGAGTCTTGATTATTATTAATCTGAAACTTTGCCCGTTGCATGATGCAGTTAATGCTGGTAGCGGGAACGGACACGTCAGCATCAACAATGGAATGGACAACGTCTCTTTTGCTAAACAATCCACTGGAAAAGCTGAGAGCTGAGATTGATGCAAATTTAAGTAGTCAAGATTCATTGTTACAAGAAGCAAATTTTCCCAAGCTTCCATGCTTGCATACAGTGACAAATGAGTCAATGAGAATGTGTCCAGCTTCACCATTACTGTTTCCTCATGAATCATCTCAAGATTGCTCTGTGGGTGGGTTTAATGTTCCCAGTGGGAACAATGATATATACTAGTGAATGCTTGGAAGATACAATGAGACCCAGAGTTGTGGGAGAAGCCAGAGAAGTTCAAACCTGAGAGGTTTCTTGGAACAAATAGTGATCAGAAGAAGAGTGATAAGATTATCAAAGAAAGGTTGAAGATGATGCCGTTTGGGATGGGACGGCGAAGGTGCCCCGGTGAAGGGCTGGCAACGAAGGTGGTACAGTTGGTGATAGGGACTCTGGTGCAATGTTTTGAATGGGAGAGAGTTGGAGAGGAAGAGGTGGATATGAGTGAAGGAATCACGCCCAAAGCCAAACCTTTGGAAGCCATGCTTAAGCCAAGGGAATCCTTGGCTGCTCTTCTCAGTTATAAGCTTTGATTTTCTTACGTTGTTTTGATGCAACTAAAACAAGAATAAGTTACGTTTATCAATTGTTCAGTCATTTTATCATAAGGCAATAAGATGAAATTTGTGTTGAATGAAAGTGTAACAATAATTGGGAGTATTATATTTATCATAAAGTCAGTACATTGTATAATTTACCTATTTTTCATTGTCATCTGTACAATGCCTGCGCATTATCACCAGCACACCAAGAAGGCATCCAAGAACCAAGAGGCTTGAACACAGTGCAGTCACTTAAAAGACTACTCTGGATGCAGAGGAGATTGGTTCAGTTCATCTTTCTTACATTTGGACCTCACTAAGCCAAAGCACGGTCAAGCTTTCCGAAGGATGGAAACTTGATGGTTTGCTGCTATGATTTCTTTCATTAACTCGATTTGATGAAGCAAGAGATTGATCCTCTGCACAAACGATAACATAAACAATTATTCACAAGATTCATAACCGAAACAGTTCATCCTGAAAAGTTTTGAATTTTAAATCTCAAGTAACTAATCCATGCCACCTCTCAAAATTTCTAAACCTCAAACAATTGCTTCCTGAACCTTTAATCATATTGAGAAAAAAGACCTTTGGCTTATGTGGCTAAATATTATTCCTTCTCGCGAAAGGCTTCCCAAGTCTGGTGCTCATGTATTTAAGGGAGAGTTATCCACCTCTTAGTAGAGCCCCTAACATCGAAATTCAAGGTTACAGAGAGCTTGATGACTATTTCTTCAAGTGATTTCAGTAATTATGTGCTCATATGGACAGCGCTCCTTTCAGAGGAAAAAGGAATAGAAGGTTACATAGCCTACATGCTATTCTAAGAATGTCAAAATTCAAGTGCAAACATTAGGATTCTGAAATGCTTGTAGGTATATTGAAGGCCAATTCTTGATACTTACCTAAAACCTACTTCTGAAGTTCGTATGCAAGGCCTATCGCATGATCTGATACTTACCAGGCCAGAGAGATAAAAGCAAGTGCAAAGTGAATGAATATAACCTTACAAACCAGTACCTGGCATGACAGCATTACAACATTACACTATCTACCTTCTACAGTACATGTAAGTGGATTAAATAAGAAAAGAAAAGAAGAAAACATCACAGCTCTTAAGTATCATGTGTGTTCAAGTGGAACAAAAAAATTGAGGCCATAGAGAAGAAAACAAGAATAATATTCATCTGCTATTGTTGGGCTAATCAATGAAACTGTTATGAATAAGGAGATGCAGAACATGCATAAATATTTCCTTTTCTTTTGATCTATTTTCCCTCAATCCAAGTGTAAACTTAATTAAGGAATTTCAAAGTAGCTTCTTCTTCTCCACCAAAGGCTAGCAAATAAGCAATAGAGGATTCAGCCTATGTCTCAAGTCCTGCAAATCAAGATCGCATGCATGGTTTTGCAATACGTTATCTTATCATTGTCGTAGTAGGACAGTCATCAATTGTTCTTTGACTCATTTTGAGAACTGAGCGATTTAAACAAAGATATCAGAATCAGAAGAATTTTACTTCAAAAATAACGCAATGCACATCTCATCTACTCATTAAGAATTTAATTTTGAACGCGAAAACATCACAAATCAACTGTAAAGTTTCAAACTAGCAGTGCTCTGTACTATCACAGTGAGTCACCATCTCAACTTCGAATTGATTCTAATGAACAAGTTGACCTAATTATGCACTTTCTCTTGAAAATGTCTGCAATCCAATGTAGTTTGTGTAATCCAAATTAATTTTGATCTCAATAGCATCACAAATCAGCTGATAAACTTTGTATAATAAACTCTCTCTTTCATACCCTGTATCAGCTTTGAATCAATTCTACGGAACAATTTGACCTAATTGCACACTTTTTCATGAACACATCGGCAAGAAAATGGAATTCAATGTAACCTAAAGATCAAACCCCAAAATATTTTTCTTGACCTAAAACATCCAGAAATGGGAACAAAACAATCATAGAAGAGAAATCGAATTAACGAACAAAAAGAATGAAAAGCACACCTGATCCTTCTCTTGAAGGAGCAAGAGGAGCAGGTTCTTCTCCTTCCTGTGCCTCCTCCTCGCCAGCACCACCACCGCCATCGCCGCAACTGCTGCTGCATACGGCCACACAGTCACACTAAATCCAATTTTATCATCAAAGAGCTCCACTCCCCAAGAAACCAATCTCCTGGCCGACTCCGAGACCCGCCGAGCTCTCCGCATCCACTCTTCCTTTTCCACCACCGGCGATGATGGTTCGGTGTCTCGATCCTCTGGAAGAGATGGATGGACATCGGGATCCTGCCGGTCCTGGAGATGGAGACCCTCGTGATGGCTCGGGGGGAAGATTGAGCAGTCGTCGTAAATAGCGGAGGGTACCACCTCCCAACCCTTGCTGTGCTCCTCCCTTTCCGACAGTGCCGGAGCTACAGGCTCATGCCCAGCTACGGAGGCGCTGAAGGCGGCGCCAGCGAAGGGGAGGCCCTTCTCTCCGCCATTGCTGCCCATGGATGGCTACGCAGAGGATGGGGTTTGCAAGGTTTTCCAAATATGTAAGAATTACATATATTTTTTATTTTAAAAAAATTTGGACACATATATTTCTTTAAATAATAATATTTTTTATAAAATCGATTTACTGAATAGTTTTCCGAATGAATGTTATGCATGCTAAGTTCGCATTCATGTTAGTAAATAATTATAAAAAAAGTTAATTTTTAAATTATTTAAGTCTTAAATTAAAAATTTTTTTATCGTAAATGATAAACAGAAAATCCTCTTTAAATTTTAAATTATAAATCATAAATACCATATGGCTTAATATTCATGGTAGGAGTTAGAGTTTTGTTTTTTAGTATGTAGGGTTTAGGTTTTGTAAAATTTATGTATTAGGTTTTATAGTATTTGGGTTTGATTTTAAGAATTTAGGTTGAGTTTGATAATATTTTGTAATTTTTAGAGTTTAAAAATTTAAATGGTTTTAAATTAATGTTTATATAAAAAAGAATGACATAGATAATTCCATGATGCCAACTTAGCATCCATATTATTAGGAAAATCTATTATGTAAAAATAGCATCCCGGTCTATTTTTATTTTAAAAAAATAATTATAATTGTTGGAGATGGAAAATCATTGAATTCACTAGTTGCCTTAAAACCTGCAATAATAATATACTTAAAATCAGCAAGATTAATAAATTGTAGTTTTAAATTTCTACATTAAATTCAAGAACACAGAGTGCACCTATGGTTTCATTTCAAAAAACATGTCTATTAATGTTATATATTAAAGTAATTAATTAAGTCTTCATTATTGTTGGGGTACATAGATGCCTTCAATATCTTAGAGCTTAAATAAATAGTTTAAAGAAATTTTATAAAAAAAATAAAAATAAATAAACAATCAGTTCATCTATTTACTGAATTGAAAATTAAATTTAATCCAAATAAAGACTTGAGTTTTAATTCACCTCTCAATTCTAATTAATTGGCACAAATTAAGTTTTTATTTAACTTGATCTGACATCAAGGAACATCAACTACTTTTTTTTTGTGTTAATATATCAAATAGTGGTGGGATTTATAATTTTTCCAACTTACCCAAAATTGGTTAGATGGGAATTCATTGCACTATTAATTTCTTGTTGGGTTTGGTTTAGCCATAAAACAAAGTTTAAGTTTGCCTAAACTTGTGTGCATTTGAGTCTCTTTTAAAGGTTAATTCCAAAATGTCCCTTTGTGTTTTAGTCATACAATACAGGATGATTATAACAACGGTCCCATATATGTCATTTTGTATTATTATTTTTTTTAATTTTAGATTAAGAAAATTTCAGGGATAATCCAAATTTATGAATATTTTCTTTTTCAGCCGAATTTTAAAAATCAAGTCAAATCATTAAGTGTTATTGAAAATTAAATTAATTCTTAATTAGAAAAGTACATTTTTTTTATTGAAAAATTCAAAGGTGCATTTTGGTTTTTCTCTCTTTGTCAAAGTTGAAAATAAATGTAATTAATTGATGAAGCTTTTTTTCTTTTTTTTTTTGACGAATGTGGCAATCCACGTGTTAGGGGCGGGGTGCACGCATTGAACATGAAGGTAAACTCTACAAACTTGTGACCATATCTTGTATATATTAAGATTTAAATCTACCTCTTAAGTAGAAAATTACACCGGGTTTACAAAATGATACTGTTGGAATTTAGGTTCTATAGTTGGTATCATTTTATATGTAGGATGATGGCATAGCAAGCATTATGATATGGCAAGAGATGACATAGAGTTTTGAAGACATGATCAAGATATAAAGACAATCTTTGAAGGGCCTATTTTTAGAAATTTAATAACGGATTCAATTTATTTTTGACAAGTGAATAAACTTATAGAAATCAACTATTTGGAGGTTAAAATTATTTGAAGCCTAGTTTGGTGTGAAGCTAATTGAAGACACAAACTAAAAAGGTAAGAGCAAGCAAACAAGATTCTCAGATATCATATTTAGCAAAGGCAATTTGAATTCACATTTGGAGAAAGAAATTGAAGCTATTTATGGGCAGATCTAATTGAAAACAAAGTTATATATGGAGAATTTGAAGGCCAAGCTTGGATGAATGAAGATCTAAACTTAGATAAAAAGAGATCCAGTTTAGCAACAGAAAAAATTAAAGAGTTAAACTTAAATGAATGAAGATCAAATTTGGAAAGAAGATTTAAAGATCTTTGAAGATTTCTTTGGCAAGATGGAGATAGTCATGTGGGTGCTATCCTTGAAGAGGGTATCGCTGAGATGATATGAGAAGGCAAGCTAGTTGCTGGCAGGTTAAGATAGGAAAGATTCAATTGCATTGGCTTGGGGTTGGATAACTTGGAGAGTTGGAGGTGTCTCGAAGTCACGTTACAGCCGGAGTTAAACTCACTCAGGATCAGCAGTTGGCCCGCGTTACATGCTCCATTACAACTGGATGTGCAACATCCATGTTTGCAATGTGTTCAAGTTAGGAAGCTGTGGAGATTCTAAAAGAAATTTAGGATGAGCCAGCGGACTGAGACCAAAGTGAGTGGGTGAGAAAGTGAACATTAGGCAATTTAAAGAGAGTGTTTTATATACTCTTTGTGAGGATGAGTGAGTGTGTTGTACTCATGTTATTTCCCCTCTTTTAGTGGATTTTATCTTCGAGCTTGAGATCGGGAAGATTCAATTGCATTGACTTGGGTTGGACAACTTGGAGAGTTGGAGGTGTCTGGAGGTCACATTGCAACCAGAGTTAGAACTCAGTCAGGATCAGCAGTTGTACCACGTTACATGCTCAGTTACAACTGGATGTGCAACATTCAAGTTTGAAATGTGTTCAAGTTAAGAAGCTATGGAGATTCTAAAAAAAATATAGGATGAGCTAGCGGAGTGAGAGACCAAAGTGAGTTGATGAGAGTGTGAACATTGGGCAATTTAAAGAGGGTGTTTGTATACTCTTTGTGAGGATGAGTGAGTGTGTTGTATTCATGTTATTTCCCCTCTTTTAGTGGATTTTATCTCCGAACTTGACCCTTTAGACATAGGCAAGCAGTGTGTCGAATTGAGTTACCAATTTCGTATGCTTCATTTCTCTTAGTTGTATGGCTTATTGTGTGAGCATTTACATGAGAGTTGAGTGCATATTATCCCACAACATCTCGCCATAGCTAACATATACAAATAATCTAACAAAATTATATGTCTAAGAAAATATTTGTGAAAAGTTATTATTTAGTTCTATGATATTTTGCAAATTAATTTATATAGATCTTTTAAAAAAGTTTATTATTTAGCCTATTCTTTCTACAAATTAGTATACACTTTAAAAAATTTATAGTGTAAGAAAAATATTTCTAAAATTTTATTTTTGTTCCTTAACATTATAAATTGGGTTATATGATCATAATTGTTTTTAAAAATATTATTTGGAGTCTTATTTTTTTTTAAAACTAGTCTAAAAAATATTTTATAAATTTTTTGTGTGAAATTAAGCTTATTGTTTACCTCTTCCACTTTTACCTGTCTCCCAATAAAATTTTTTTTGACTCTTAAAAACCTTTCGCCCCCGGAAAGACCTGATGTCAATAAACCAAATATCTTTCTAATCACCCAGCCCCGGCGGGTCCGCTCAGCGCGTACTCCTTTTGAATGAAAAACTCCAACATGTCCCTAATCAAATCCAATAATAATTTAAACAAAGTATTTTATGATTAATTTTCCCTTCATATAATTTTTATTTCATTAATTAAAACAAAATTCTGGGCCGGACCTAATGGGCGTGAGATCCGGCCCGTTCAAACAAGTGACTCGGGCCCGGTGGAAAAGTTTCAGTGAAAAAACACGATAAATAGAAAACCCGCGAGAAGAAAAAAGAGGAAAGAGAGTGAACGAAAGAGGGAGAAACAAAGGGCCACGTCTCCGATTCATGGCCGCGCGTTGATGGGAGGACTGATTTTTATCCATCTCTCTATCCCTTGTAGCTGAGGAGAGGGATTTGGATTTGCTGCTCAAATGGCTGAGACTTTGGTTTCCAGGTCGGTTTGGGAGTCATTTGATGTGGAGGAGTTTCAACAGGTGAGATTGGTTTTGTTTTTTTTTTAAATTTTTGGTTTTTGATGGTTTTGGTCGGGATTTGTGATGATTTTTGTGGCATTGTAGGTGGCGGGAGAGGAGAATGGGCAGGGAGCGATGGCTTTTGATCTTGTGCGCGCTGGGAACCGGTCGTTCAGGATGCGGCGTTTTGAGGATGTAAGGATCTTTGGTTATGGTTTTTGATTCGTTTTTCTTGCTAGTTGGATGGTTTTAGTTAGGGGATTGGATAAAGTCGGTGTCTTTGTGTGAGTTTGATTGTATGATTTGTGTTTGGCGGTTGAATGATTGACGTGGTATCGGGAGAATTGGAGCTACTTGAGCTAGTTGAGTTCAAATGTTTGGTGGTTGAATGATTGACATGGTATAAGGGGAATTTGAAGTACTTGGGTTATTTGAGTTCAATTCCGTGGTGCTTGGTGGTTGGATGATTGGTATGTTGCTGCTATCTCTGAGAATTGAAAGACCTGAAGAAGCGGATGAGTGCATTCTTACATTGGTTGTTTGTGGAATAAGCCGAGTCAAGCATAATATTTGATCTTGCTTTGATAAGTTGAAAGCTTACAATTGTGGGATGAGTATCTGAATATGTTGTTATGGGAATAGTTTGATATTAGAGTTGAATTAGAAATTTGTTGGATTAAGAAAAAGTATAGGATGATATGTGCTTCTTTTGAGGATATAGCTTTTTCAGTAATATGATAATGATAATCAAGTTTTTGGGTGATAAAATGGCAGTATGGGAAGTAAATTGATGACAAGCATCATTGTGATGGTGACAAGAAGATTCAAAGGAGTTGTTGCCTTAGATGATATTGCATTAGTGCCTATTGAATAAGATGATGAAGATGAGATACATGTTCCATTTATGCTGTTAGGGCTAGATGATGTTTTTTCACATGAAAACATGGGTTTTGTTGGATAGTTACTATAGGCCTCAGGTTATTCAGTTGTTCTTTGGCTACTTCAATATCTACAATTTTTTTCAATGCTAATGAAACTTCTTGTTTTGCTTTGTGGTTTTGGTTTAGTTTCCTATTCCTGATAGTTCTGGTATGCAGGCAATCACATGTTACTCAAAAGCACATCTTCTAAAACCAGGAGATCCTGTCATTTTGAGCAATCGAAGTGCTTCTTTTTGCAGGTAATTTTCTGATTATTGTCTCTTGTAAGGTGAAATTGTTCATCTCTTTAATTTTGAATTTGTCAGTTTCATTTTAAATTCATCATTTTACTTGAGACTTTTTTTTCAAAATAAATATATTTTTTTAAAACATTCTTCAATTCTTCCTCTTAATCATTGAATATTAATATATCATATTCCGGTATGTAGAATAGCTTTCTAAATGAGCATCATCACATATCAGGATTAGCCAGGTCCTTAGAGATCGATCTGCATCAGAATCTGAATATCAACCGCTAAATGGTCTAGATCCTATGACACATGCTGAGGTAGGCCTTTTTTTTTAAATGCTTAAATTTTGAATTGGGATTAGTGATTATGGTGAAAAAGAACATCCTATAAAATTACTACTTTTGCTGATTGTTCTGACTTTCCAAAATATTATCTCAGCTTGCTCTGAAGGATGCTGAAAAATTGATAAGCTTGGGGGCAGGTTTACCTAAATCATATTTTCTGAAGGCCAGTGCTTTAATTCTGGTAATGATTGCTCCAGTTCTTTTTTATTTATGAAAGATTGGTGCTTTTGCCTTTCATGGTTCTTATCCCTCTAATTATACAGATTAGCTGATGAAGCTGCATCCTTAATTGAAAACCTTACTTACTGATCTATATCTGGTGTTTCTGGTTGTTGTTTCTTAAGAATGGTTTTGTCCCATAATAAGATATCCATTAACTAGTTGGAACAACCACGAGTTATATTCCTTCACATTATGGTTTCAATATGAATTTGTTTCAACTCTAAACAAGACTTTTGTGTTTTGTGTGGATAATAATTAAGATATATTTTACTAAAATAGAATTTCCAAATTGTCGGTAAGTCTTACAGCACTGTTGGCTGTTAGTACCAAATTTTCTCAATTTAGACATGGTATTGTCCTAAACCCTAAACCCTAAAAGATGACTTTTTTGACATTGAACTCAATTAATTGATGTCAGCATGCTAACAATAGAGCATTGGCTTCTTCTATTGGACTCCTGTATCAAGCATACTTCTCAGGAATGGTCATATGGCTTGCATTTTTCTTTTTATTTTCTGTACCTGGCAGTTGGAGCGGTATGAAGAGGCACATGAAACGCTTCTTTTAGGACTTCAAGTTGATCCTTTATGGTGAGGAGCAATCTTTCATGCATTATAGATATGGGATACCTTTCAGCTGTTCAAGCATATTCTGCCAAATTTCTTAGCTTGGCATCTGATGGCCTTGATACTACTGTATGTGAAATGTAGCCATCTTCTCCAAGCATGCCTCCAGGATTTGGAAAGGATCACAGCTGGTTCGGCCAAAAGGGCAAAACATTGGAAACCACAGCGTACTGATGACTTTGAATGTACACTATGCTTTAAGTTGTTGTATGAACCAGTTACCACTCCTTGTGGCCATTCTTTTTGCCGCTCTTGTTTGCTTCAGTCTATGGACCATGGTGAGGTTTACTTGTCTTTGCTCTTTTTTGTTAGTTGATGGCATAAGCTTAACTAATTGTATTATCTTTGAATTACAGGTAATAAGTGCCCAATGTGTCGGACTGTTCTATTTATTAGTCCTAGAACATATCCTATTAGGTATTGCTCTCATACTTGTAAAGGAAGTTGCCTCAAAGATAAATTTATTTTACCCAATGCACCTCTTCAACATGATGTTCAAGGCATTTTCTTTACACTTGATTATCTTGCAAGTCCAATTTGATAAATGCTCTTGACAAATTGAACTCTTTGAGTTTCCGTTAGGTATCATTGCCATACTTATGGCAGAAATTTTTACGTAGATTTTATTTTACCCGATGCAACTCTTCATCATTATGTTTAATTCACTGCCTTTTTTTCCAATTGATTGGCTTGTAATTTTGGCTTTGATTAGCGTTTTTGACATGTTGAATTTTTTGGAGTTTCTTATTGAATTATTGTGTTTGACTCTTCAGTGTGACGTTGAACAACATTATACAGAAAAATTTTCCAGAGGAGTATGCTGAGAGGAAATGTGAGCAAGAAAGTTTGACTTATGTGGGTGTTGATTTGATGCCTCTGTTTGTCATGGATGTTGTTCTACCTTGGCAAAAGTTGTCACTTAATATATTTGAACCTCGATACAGACTGATGGTGAGATGATAAAGTATCATGTTCTACTTGTTTCTGCTATTGTCTAGATTATTTTAATTTAAAACAAGATTTTTGCTTCTTTGTTCTCATAAATGTTGACGATCTAGGTAAGCAGAATTTCCTGCACTTGCATGCCTTGAAACATATGGTTGTCATTATATTTTTATAGGTCAAAATTCCTTATTGATGATTTGGAATATTAGTGGATTAAAGTTTATCATAACTATAAATTCTTCATACACTACATGGAGGTTGGTTTAGGCTCTTAAAATTGACACCTCATCTTAAGTTGTTTCTGTCAAGCATAACCACTTTAACTTTGACAAAGATTGGCCTGAGGAAAATGTGACTTGTTATTTCGACATTTTATCTCTGTGTACAATCTAATATTATTTGTGATTCTGTGATTGAGCTTGGTGAGCTTAGGAAATAAGGTTTAGTGGTGGCCTTGGAAGGTTTATAAGATGTTTTTGGTTTTTCCACTATACATGATTGAGAAATAAAAATAAGTGCCATCACCTTCTCCTATTCAATTGCAGGAGTGTTTAGATTCAGGTGAAGCAACTACATCATGGGAATGCTCCTGCTTTATGACACTATCATGAAAATATAGGCAATGAGCCTTTTCAAGCACATTAAACATTACAAGATTGTACACTGGTTCTGCCAACTAGCAGGCTCCTGGCTTGAACTGCTAGAGTATGATATAGGAGCAAGTCATGGAGTTGACTTCTGGTGATCTAGGTGTTAGATGTATATACATACTTGTACTTATGTTAGATTTACACGCATACTTATACGTGTACGGTATCTTTTCTCCTTATATGTAAACTTTTCTTACTCAATAACAGGTGTGCAGTTCATCTCTTTCTTCTCCACTCTCTATCACTAGGTTCTTTAGTTATTAGCACTGGTTGCTGTTCTTCTGGTAATTCATTTGTTTACTTGCCTTTACTTGAAGCAGACTTGTAATGTCTGAGGATAATGAGGGGCAGGGAGGTGTAAACAAATAATAGGAAAAAAAGCCTTAGCTTGAGACGATACTAGGAAAAGGATGCAGGACTCTATTGTAAACCAGAGAAGTATTTCAGTTTGCCCATGGAGGCATGGGGAAGCCTTGGGATCACACTAGTTGTTGACCAGGATAAACCATTGCTACAATAGTCAAAACCAGTTGTAGTCTGAGCCATATAAAAAATCAATGGCAATTGTATTCTGAATTGCAATTATTGACTGACTTGTTATGGTGATGGTGATGATGATGGTGTGTGCCTTGTCTGATTTGTCTTTTGGACTAGTGCATTTTTATTTTGGTTGCGCTTGTCTTATATATTTTTATTTTATTACTCTATTTCATTTTATCTTCCACATTTGAAACAGGTGAGGAGAATAATGGAAGGAAATCATCGGATGGGAATGGTACAGAACCTTGGACATCTGGTTAATATACTTGAAGCATGAGGGTTCCCCCATGATTCATAACTTTTATTTTTATAACTTTTTAGGTTGGTATTGACTCTTCAACAGGTTCAGTTGCCGATTATGCTTGTGAAGTGGAAATTTCTGAGTGAGCACTCCTTGATTTCTGCAATCTCTTGGTTTTATAACCACCTTATATATACCTTCAATCTAACTACAGGTGCGAGCCACTTCCGGATGGACGATTCTATTTGGAGGTGTGATTTGATTTTCACCTTTTGACTTATGATCCTAAGCTGTTTTCCATCGAATCTTATGTATATTATAAAAGAAAAAATGAATTATTATATCAGGCAAAATTTAGAAAACAAAGTGACTATCGACCAAACTTCACCGAAGACTGTCGAGGGATGTTCTAACATATGGATCAAAGGTGTTGCATAAAGAAAAATAATAATTATTTTAGTTGTTTGTTTTAAGAAGCAATTTGCACATTATTAAGTTGTTAGATGTGAGCTAAACATATTATCAGGGGTTGATCCAACCCAAACACTTAAGCTTATGGGATGGGAAAGAGAGGCTTATATATTCAGATCTATAATTACTGCTATAACTAATGTGGGACTATTTGTTACTCTAATATGCATTTATATGTGCCAATATAATTTTTGCTAGCTGTTTTCTAGACAAACCAATTAATGAAGCTTAAATACTATGTTATTTGGCAACCAGACATATTATCCATGGTTAAATTAACCTGAAAGCTTAAAGTTTATAGGGTGAGAGTCCTAGGCTTATAAATTCCGATTCATGTTTAACAATATAACCATTGTGGGACTATTAGTTACTCTAATATTGGTGAGCTGAAAGCACATTAACCATAAATGGACTTCGATGGTGCATAGAGTTATACCTACCAAGCCTTATCCATCATGATACAGGATATAACATTGCACCTTCTATGATGTATTATAATTCCACTTACATAGTTTTATATTGAATATGCTCTAGATTTTCATTCATCTCCTAATCCTTGTCAAGTTATTTCTTATATAAGAAAATATACCCATGGCCCTCAGTAAAAGAAAACTCAGTGTTGTCTATATTTTAAGGTGCAGTTCCACTTCCATTTTCTGAAGAGAATGATGTGTTGTACTTCAAAAAATGATGACTTGTAGTTGTTCATAGGTAGAAGGTCGCCGCCGTTTTCACATTTTGCGGTCTTGGGATCAAGATGGGTGAGTTATTAGCTAATTTCATGGACATCAACTGATTTGTTAGTCAATTTCCCTTGGCCAGATATAATGTTTGCAATAATCAATGTAGGTATCGTGTTGCAGATGTAGAGTGGGTTCAGGATATTCAACCATCAGGGAGGACTCAAGAGATAGAGGATGTAAGAAATCTATGTGCTTTGCTCTTTGTTTGCATTTTTGTGTGAATGTTATATTGAAGTTCCAAAACTTGCATTTGTATCTGAAATGAAATTGGGAATACTAAAGGCTGCGTTTGAGGCTGGAGATCACATGCATCTACTATATATAACTGAGTGTGCTCTATTGGTCACTTAGGTTCTCTATCTTATTTTTCTAACTATTAAACAACTGGCATGGAGTCCTTCAAATGCTAACATTTGAACTTTATGCATTGAGCATGGTGATCTATTTTACATCTCAAAAGAGGGAATCACTGATAACACCAACTGTAGATGTTATGGTTTTTCTCCAAGTTAGGAACTGTTGATCAGATAATCAGCATGGAGATATGTCGTTTGGATGTAAAATTTCAATTTACAACTAAACAGAAATTTTTGTAATCTTGAAAAATTTGCATTCAGTTCGTTATATTCATAATTCCTTGGTTCAATCTGTTCTCAGTATCAATTATTTCCGTCAGATCAGAAATGAGAACAGCATATGATTGATTTGTCTTTTTCTAATTTCTAATTTCTAACCTTTGGCAGTTGCAACAATTGGCTCTGTCAGCAGCTGACTTGGCCCAATCTTGGATAAGGCGTGCAAGAGAAGCTGCAAGAATTGGTAATACACTTCATGAGATGCAAAACTCCTGTCTTTAAGTCTATCTTTGGGCCTGAATGCTTATAACTTTTGTACATCATTATTCACATTCTCCATTTAAGAGGGACCTTGCTATATGTTTATTGCCATCAATTGCTTATAAAATTGCTATTAAGGGACAAAGAGAACATCTCTGTTGAGATTTGCTTGGAGGGTAGTGTTCATTTACTCACAAGAGATATTGAAATTCCATCTTCCTCATTATGCCTTCATAAATGTTGGCCTTTTCTCCATCTGATCATGTTACACTCACGGAAGCAGAAAAGCTATTTTTGTTTATTTCACCTGATAAAATTTTGATAGATGTCCATTGTGCTTGCTATATCTGGGATACTCAGGTAGAAGGTCAAGACATATGGAACTCCTTCAAGCTGAGGGAATGCCTGGACCACAGGATCCTGAGCGATTCAGCTTTTGGGTGAGAAAATATTCTTTATTCTGCCATTCTTTCTGTTGACATTCCATTTTTCGATGAATAACTGTGAGAAGGATTAAAATTCTAATTACTGCATTTATGCCAGCTCATCAACTTGTTAAACTTGAGGCCCATGGAGAGGCTGGAACTGCTATCTTTGAGAGACACCCGAGAGGTACTCGTTTTGCCCTAATTGAAGAGCCATTTCCCTGTTCTTCCTTGCTTTATCATGTCTTCACTGTATGTCTTATCTGCAGAGAATATCTCGTGGGTTAGTATTTCTAAGAGCCGAAGAAGAAGGTTGTAGAGTCCAATGACAAGGCAAATACTCTTTTATTTATCTTTATTCCCGGAGTTCAGATATACATCTGTATTCATTCCTTCTTGTTGAGAAAGAATGTATTCTTTCTATCCGGCTAACGAGATTGTCCAGTCCTGGATCTGTGTCATCTGTAATTGTAAGAACAATTTGAAATGCCCAAAATTACAATAATAAAATATATATTTCTATAGTTGGATTAATTTTCATATATTCTTCTCTGGTTCATTGAGACTTAAATCAAAGTTGAATTAACTTGTCAGATTCTTGTCGCCACTTCTGTGTTTGATTATGCAAACAATTATCATCCTTAACGTTGTTACTTTCTTTCCTTTGCATTAGTTTATTTTAAGATTGGCATCAAGTGAAAGATCTGTTGAAACTTGAAAGGGCTTGGTTTCTAGTGGGTGAAAACAGCCAAAAGTGACCAAAGAATGTCAACTCTTTCTTTGATATTTTGATTGCTGAAAGTTAGGTGGTGCTATTAAAGATGGTTTGGATAAATAGAAAATAGAATATTGTGAAAAGGAAAAAAGTAGAAGTTAAATGAATCAATGGTGGTTCTTTCATTTACTTGCACTTCTATTTGTTTTATTTTCTTGTTTTGTAGAAATTTTCATTTTAATATTTATTTACATTTGCTTGTCCATTTTCAAAGTCATCTCCATGAAACTCATGAAACTTCGAATACCTTTTAATTTGGTAACCTGTTTAAGGGGTTTTAATGAGGAAGACATAAGCTTAGAGGAAGAAGAACATACTCCTAAGCATGACTATTGGCATATCATTGACTAATATATGTTATTTATTTCGAGTCAAAGAACTTGATGGTACTGTGTAGCGTTAGAAATTAGAACAAGTGAACAACCATTTGATTGAGCAATATAAAACAGAATCTTTGAGGTTTTGTGACCATGTTCTATGAATGGCAAACAAGTTGGACGTTATGTCTACGTTTGATTGTTGATGCCCTGGGAATGGAGATTTGCTCTTTGACTACTTGTTGGAGTGATATGGGCTTTCATTTCATGCTTAGAATCCATTATTAGTTGTTCAAGCTTCTTGCCAAGTGGAGAAAACATATAACCATAGTTTAAAATAATTGACTTTTTAGTTTGCATGAAATTTCCATTGTGTTGATTATTATATTACTCTGAATTTCTTCCTTGTGGTTTATGCATTTTAAAATTTCAGGCTTATATTTTTTATATTGACTACTAAGAGTTCTTTGTCCTTCTTCCATGTGGAGACGAGCATCACAATTAGTTGAATTTGCTATCACTGGAATTAAGCTCTTCAAATCATTAATGATTAGTTATGTTCTTCACACTTTTATTGACTTTGTCATTGTGTATATTGGCTTATATACTTGACATGATCCTATTTGGTGCCAAATGGAGAGGAGCAATGGACAAAAGGTCACAGCTATTTTTTTTCTGCATCATTATGTGTTTTAAGTTCAAGTGGACAAAGATATAGTACCATTAAGATATGACATCCATTTCCTTTACTTTAATAGCATATGATAGCATGTGGTCAAATTCTAATTGATTTTTTCTCTGCAATCTTTGAAAATACAATCTTATTACATGGTGGTGATTTCGAGAAGCATCAGTGTGTTGTTCTCTTTGGCATTAGATCATCACTTCGCGGCATTATGTGGACGCCATTTTCTATTATTATATTCCTCAATGATTTCTGTTCCGTTCATACTGTTTTATCAGAATTTATGGTTCTTAGAGCATCATCATATGCGTCTTTATTATATGAACGAATTAACCAGTTCATGAAATTTCTTATTTCTGTTTCAATACTTGTTTTAATTCTGATTTAGTTCTTATCTTCAATGAGAATGATTGTGTTCAAATTACTCTGTACATCAAAGTATATGTTCTTCGGAATTCCTGAGTTTATATATAATGAAAGTATCATCAGGATTTTGACATGTTTTCACCATTAATGTATTGCTCTGTAAAACATGTTATTGTTGATATCTATTATTAGTGTTTGCTGAAGGTTACTGCAGCCATGAGTACATATCAAGGAGAAACATCCTTTTCCATGCGAAGTAGCTCTGAAACTTCGCTAAATTGTCCTAGTCTTGTAATGAACTTAGCGTGAAAAACATACAATTATCTTGGACTATATACTTAGCATTTAGTTCTAATGACCTCCTCTAGCAGTCAAGAAGTAGGATCATACATTGTAGACACCGATGAATTCTTGTTCTCTTGGTGATGACAAGAACAAGAAGATCAGAAACAATGGACATGCTCGAGGCCTCATTGTCGCTATTTTTAACCAAGACTACAGTCACAGTAATGATTGAGTTTTTAGTGGTTCAAGTGTTGAGGTTTGATGGGGACTCAATGAATAAAAATGGAGATAAGATTTAGAGCATGTTAAGGAGGAGATGAAACAAATGGCAACTTGTCTGGCGGAAGACCAAGTCAAGACTCCAACTTGTAGTGTGTGTGTGTGTATATATATGAATATCAAATGAAGCTTTTGATGAGAAAGCTGCAAATGTGCAAGAACTAGTCCAAATTCAGGAGTTTGTAGGAGATATGACATTGTCTTTCTTCTCTCATAAACACTAGAGGCTATTTCAAAGACAGGCGAAGAACTTGAAGGTTGAAATAAGATGGCTAGGAAGAGGAAGAGCTTTGACGGAGTAGAAGAGGAGAAATTGGATGAGTGTTTAGTAAGGGAGACAGCGGCGGTGGCGGCAGTGAGTGGTGGTGTTCGGAGAGCTAGGAAGCGATTTGTAGGGGTTCGGCAACGGCCTTCAGGACGGTGGGTGGCAGAGATCAAGGACACAATTCAGAAAATTCGAGTGTGGCTCGGCACATTTGACACTGCTGAGGATGCTGCTCGGGCTTATGATGAAGCTGCCTGCCTTCTTCGAGGTGCCAATACTCGCACTAACTTCTGGCCTTGCTCGGCATCGCAGCCTGCTACACCATCAGCTTTGCCATCTAAGATTACTAATCTTCTTCTGCTGAGGCTCAAGGCCAGAAACTCCACTGCTGCTGCTGCTGCTGCTGCTGCTCCTAGTAATGGTGTTGCTGCTGCTGCTGCTGCTGCTGATGCTGCATTGCCTCAAGCTCAGCAAGAATCACAGCAATTTCTATTGCAGCAAGAACAGCAATTGCAACAGCAGCAGCAGTTGCAGCAGCAGCAGTTGCAGCAGCAGCAATATCTACAACAAGAATTCTTTGACGATGTTGACGATGATATCAAGTTCACTGATTTACTGATGGAACCTATTATTTCTGCACTCTTGGATGATACTAATGCTGATGTTATAAATCCAAGTTGTGCGGTTGACGAGCAAGACGATACCAAATCAGTGAAAATGGAGTATGATTGGAAGGTGGCAACAGGTGACGGAGAGGATGATGACATAGAAACAGGAATTGTAGATGATTTAGGAGCCATGGATTTCCAGTTTATTAATGCACCAGACAGTTCTTCATGCTTCTATCCACCATTTGAGATAGCAGAGGAGATTGAAGAACTGATCGAAGACGAAAGTAGTGTTGATGAGCCTTCAATGCTCAGAGCTGCAATGAAGAGGATGAAGTATGAGAGAAAGATTTCGGCTTCACTCTATGCACTCAATGGTATATCCGAGTGCTTGAGGCTCAGTAGGCATGAAGATAACAAGGTAAGCTGGGGAATCATGAAACAAGAAGTGAATAATGACATTCATTCTTCATCAAATTCTTCGTGTTTAACTTCGTCTTCGTCGATGACATCTACATCATCGTCTTTGTCATCGCCGTCAGATCCGAATGCGAAGAACGAAGGTGAATCATCGTTGTGGAACTCTCTTGATCTTCCTCCCATTTGCTTGCTTTCATAAATGCAAAGAAAGATTAATCAAGATTAGTCTTTGCTGCTCTTTCTATTCCTCATCATATTAATGTTAACAATTTCTATTAGATTTTATGGTCTGGTTGTTGTTCTTGTTCTATTAAGGAATGAAGCTGTTCTCCGTGTTTCCTTGTTTCTAATTTCTAATGGAAATTCTTTTAGTATCATTTCATACCATTATGTTTGTGTTCTTTCTTTTCTTCTAATTCCCCTTTAAAGTTTGTTTAATAATCAGAGGATCAATGAGGGCAATTCCTGAAGAAATTTATATTTTCTATATATATATATAAAAGCCTAAAATTACACTATCTTTTTAATCTTTTTTTGTAGATGTATTTAAATATACAATTAAATTTATTAAACCATTTATTATCGTAATATCAATTAGTAACATATAAATAGTAAAATGCTTTTTTAAAAAAATTGGATAAAGTACTTGAATTAAAACAAAAGAAAATAGTACAAGGCAAAGCACGGAGAACACATCTCATAGAAGAGCAATGAAATTACAACAAAAAACACAAAACCGGGGATTTAGTCCAACCACAAAACGTTGGGACAGTAGTGAAATGTCTTTTTTATCTTTACATTTACATGGGTAAATATTTAATATTTATTTTTTATATAATAAATATTTGCTATATTTTGAGCTATAATCATTCATGAAATAAATTTATTTTCTAAAAATGTATTTATTTACATAATTATGTTATTTATATAACAAACAAATGAAAGTGAAAAATATCATTTTACTAACTTGTTTTTTAATGGGCAGAAATTTTGGTTACTTGAGTAAATAATTTAGAGGCCAATGCATGATCCTCTTCTCCCATTAGATCCAGCAGTCCAATCCATGTTTGTGTCAATGGAGACACAATTTATTGGACTTTGGAAAGGATGCAGTGTTAATGTTTCAAGGCCAAGACACCAATAAATAACAATATGTACCCCACACACACACACAGATATATAAAAGCACACGTCATCTAATTTCATTGATAACTTTTGAATTTGCAAATACACACAGATATATGATGTTTGTATATATATGTATGTGTTTTAATTTATCAAAAATATATTTGAAATAATTTATATTTACTAAAATTTTTTTGGCTCAACTGTGTTTCAGTCATTTAAATAAAATATGAGTTTGACTCTACACTATATTTTTGGCTCAACTGTGTTTGAGTCATTTAAATGAAACATGAGTTTGACTCTACACTCGTGAAGAATGAGAATATGTGGCAGTTAAGTGTGTTTTTTTTCGTAGTGGAGTAAATTTTTTTTTTAAGAAAAGTGGTTTGTGTGCTTATGTTTTTTCTTATTATATAAATAAATAAAAAAAACTAATATTTTTCCACGTATATATATATATATATATATCACACTCATTACATTTCCTCTTGTGTCCATTTAGAAGCTCAATGATTAAGATCCGTGTCTTTGACTCTTGAGGTGGCTTAAATTCCATTAAATTCCATAATATTTAATCAATTTAAGACTTTGATGATCTTTCTTCTAATGAATTTAAATCAAAGTCTAGTCACTCTCATAATGTCTCTAATTCTTTAATCATATTTATTATTAATAACACCCTTCAAAAATAACTAATTATACATTTCAAAATAGCTTTAAAATTTTATGAAATAAATAAAATACCCCAAAAATCAAACAGACAATTAAACGTGGTTCCCCTGTCTAAATAAATAAATAAGTAAATACATAAATAAATAAATAAATAAATAAATACTTCTTTTTTAATAATTAACCATTTTCCAGGGGTAAAACTGAAAAAACGTCCATCACGCGGTGCACTCTTCGTGCGTTGGCGCTGCTCCTCCGGCGCGCGCGCGGGTGCTCACTCCCAAACGCTCTTGTACGCATTTCATCGAGCACATGGCGTTCGCTTCGCATCTCCCTCACTGACTCCCCCTTCCACCGATCGCGCCCTCCTCCTCCGATGGCCCCCGACTCCATCGCCGGCAGCACCGTCATCGCACCGATGAACGCCCTCGAGATCCTCCGCGAAACCATCCGCGTCCTCCGCTCCGACCCCTCCGCCTTCACCGCCATTCTTGCCTTCCTCATCTGCCCCGTCTCCGCGGTTCTCCTATCGAACGCCCTCGTCCCCGTCGTCGCCGTCACCGCCCTCTCGCGCCGCCTCGTCCTCCTCGCCCTCCGCTCTGGCCTCCCTCTCACGCATTCCATCAGACACCTCTCGCACCATCTCTCCTCCTCCGTCCTCTCCTCCTTTTTCTGCTTCCCTTTGCTTCTCTCCCTCCTCCTGCTCGCCCGCTCCTCCGTCTCCTTCTCCGTTGCCTCCATCTACGCCTCCAGACCCATCTTTATCTCCGAGTTCATCGCCCTCCTTCGCCGGATCTGGCGCCGGCTTCTTCTCAACTACATCTGCGTCTGCGCGGCCATCTCTGGATGCGTCTCTCTATTTCTCGCCATCCTTGTCCTCGTCTGCAATGGCTTCTCCTTACTCGGCTACCCACCGGAGATCGTCGCATACCCGGCCATGGCTGTTTTCCTGACTTTCTCCATGGCCTACGCTCACACCATCATCGTCTGCAATCTCGCAACCGTGATCTCCGTCTTGGAGGACTTGTCAGGCCCTCTGGCATTGCTCAGATCGGTGCATTTGATCAAGGGGCAAACGCAGGCCGGCCTGTTAATGTTTCTCGGCTCAACTATCGGAATGGCGTTCGTTGAAGGATTGTTTGAGCATCGAGTGAAGACACTAAGCTATGGAGATGGATCTTCTCGGATTTGGGAGGGGCCTCTGTTGATCGTGATGTACTCGTTTGTGGTGCTTGTGGATTCAATGATGAGTGCTGTCTTTTACTTCACTTGTCGATCCTCGAGCTTGGAGTTATTGAATGGCAATGTTCATGGCCTCCAGGAGGTTGAGAAGGTTTTGGTTCAACCCATGGCCGTCATTGATTGACAGTTGCCATGTTGTAGGAGAATGAAAGAGATAGAAAGAGTGAGTTGTTAAATTAGCATTTTGTTTTTGTGTTCTCCATGAGGATTAAGACTTACTAGCTAATCTATTTGCATTATGTCAAGCAGGATTTATGGCGGCAATGTGAAGGCTTCTTTAAGCGGGAAAGCCTGGAATCTTCATTATATTTGTAACTGCTGCCTGATTATACCAATTCGGAGCGAAAGGAAATTTTGGTATACAATTTCTTATCGTATACTTTAGTTGCAATATCTGAAGTTCTGTGTTAATACTGATACTGTTCTTCTTACACCATCCAAGAGTAATCTATTTGTCTTTTTTTTTTCCTCATAAATTATGATGGAGTTCCCTGGTTATATTGTTTGAATTGTTTATTTCCAGACCATGATTGTTACCCCAACTTTTATCAAATGGATATGTTCTTGACCTTATTCTGTTCCATTTCTGTATGTGGAATCTCACAATTGGAAACCAAGTTGGTGTGTTTGGAGTGTTACTTGTGTCCTGTGATTATGCTGTGAAAGATTTCATTAGGAATGGTACAAAGTTGTAAATCAGGTAGGTGTTTTCTTTGAGACCGTTCAAAATTTTGAGGTAAATGATCTCTTGTGTAATTTAGTTTTGTTGGTAATTGACTGTACTTAGGACTGATATGTAACTCTTTCCATTCACAATCTGTTCAATTGCCCGCTTTTTTGGGTCTATATTTATTTATTTATTTATTTTTAATACTTGTAAAACTACTATCTCCATCAAAATAGAGAATATATATCTATATTTGGGCTTTATATCTTGACTTGTCCTATTTGAGGCTGGAGTTTTTTATTTCTTTTTGAAAGTTAGAATTAATGCATATGTTCTATATTGGGCAAGGCTAGATCTTGAGTGTTTCATAACCAATTGTTTCTTTTTGGTGCTTATCAGTTTGTCTGAAGCTATTATCTTCACTTGTTGAGGACTGTCAGTCAACTTTAGCTGAAAATTTATCATATAGCACCAACTGCAATGTGACATGTCAAGACCACACTTGTGAAATGAAGCAGAATTAAAAAAAAACGACAACATGAGAGCTGAAGCATCTTAATGAATGACTTCATTCTCCTATAAATTGCAGACCATGATTTTGTTTTTAATATAAACCGTGTCATTTTTTTATGGATGTGCAGGAGGGGATGGGGTGTGAACACTTTCAAGTGTTCCGATTTTGTTTAAGAGAACTATTTGCTTTTGCCCTTGAATGTGAATCATTATGTGTGAAATGATTGATAAATGGAAGGTTTGAAATGCGTATTTAATGCACTTGTATCAGGCATGCATGTGTGTAATATATGATTTGACCATTTAAAGTTTACCTTGTGCTTAGCCAAGTGGATTTATGGAATAATTGATGGAAACATGGCCATGCAGATGTTTTTCTTAGTTATGTTGATGGTCTAAATGGATGCTTCAACTATATTTCTCAAGATTGTATTATTTAGTTTGCCATCTGAGATTGTCCGTTGGAGATGGTTGCTTACTCAAGTAATTATCTAATATGAAATGTAAATTAATTCTAAATGATATTATGTATCAAGTACTCACTGCCTCATGCTAAGTTGGCGGGCTATGTTTAATGGTTGATGATTGAAGTTTTATGAGTCTTGTTTGTCACAGATGGTAGCCACACCATATATTTTCTCTTGCTCCTCGAATTTAAAAATATATGTGCAGATCTCTTAATCACTACATACGGAATGCCTGTGAAAATCTTCATAGAGAGGCAAATCCCAATTCGTATCTTCTTTTTCTTGTGATTGTATTTCTATAATTAGTGTCCTAGCCAAACTTCGGCACATACCACTCTGAAAACCAATTTTGTTCCTCAAACCCTTGAAATTTCTTCATGTCTGTTGATTCCAACTCTGTCTTTATAGAGGGCTTCATGAGAAGTAGAATGCAGACGGGAGATTAGATCCGATATAAATGTGTGTTCCTTGCTTATTAAGATGCCATGGTTCTATAAAATATTGTGCAGTTTCAAAAAAAAGGTGCCAGTAATGATTGTATGCAAAAGCAGTTGTGGAATTGGTTTCAGTTACAACTTTCTTTCTTTACATCATTTATGCTTGGATGAATGTACAAAGTTATGGAAGCATGTTCCATTAAATTATTGAGAAGGCACAATTATGAAATGATTTTGTTTCTTCTCATCATTGCATCAATCAACCAATTATATTTGTGTTTGTGTGTGTGTGGGATAAGTTCATATGATTAATTAATGTAAGCTCATCCAATAACTGCAGCCTTTGATAGAGATTATTTTTCCTGGCAGTCTGATTTTTAACAAGCATATGATTGAGATTTTGTTGGCATTTGTGAATTCATGCGGTAACTTCCTTTGCATAATTTAAAGACACTATTTTATAATCTGTTACAGGAAATTTTAATAAGCTCTTCCATCTCGATACGTGGCTGATATAAGCTCTGTTGCATGTATCACGAAGTTATGAATCTCGGTGTAAATAAAGCTTTCTTTTCTTATATTAATTTTTGGCACAGTTTTCTGCTTCATTGGTCACCGTGTTGATGATCCTTGATGATATATTTATGTCCCCTAATCTCAATTTTAATGGTCACAATTATGACAGGATTTTACATGTATTTTAATGGTTAACCATGAACTGGGGTCTAACTAATATGATTTTAGGGAGTTATGTACAATGATGAAGAAATCATCCAGCTTCCTCAAAAAAAACGAAGATTTCAGGAAGGTAAAGAAATTTTTTTGCATTAAGAGATCTTGACTGTCAAAAAGTATAAATGAAATCCTGACCAGAGAGAATGAATATGGAAATGTTATTTGCATATTGTTTAAATTTTTCTGCTATGAAGTGGAAGTCTTATTTTGATGCATATATTCCACTCTTACAACTGTTAAAAATTGCTACCATGATGCATCTTGACTTATTTGGTGGTCATTTAAGCTTGCATATTCAAGCAACTCTGCTTGTTCTTTATATTTAATCAGAGCTCAGTGAAGACCCAAGGGGTGCTCTTGCTGTAGAATCACATTGGCAAAACCTAGTTATATAGGACAGCTTATTTTGTGATTACCATCAGTTTGTGATATCATATTCTTTCTGCATAATGCGAGTCTTAACAATCTGTTTCTGTGAACTGGGTCCAAACAGTCATATTCTCTAATTCAAAGCCAGGCAACCCATCTGCTTTTCTTCTCTTAGTATTAGTTAATGCTGAGGTGTGCCTGCCAGAGCACCAGTGCTGTGGAGATTCTTCATTGGCCAACTACAGAACATATGTTGAATTTCTTTATTAATAATTAATTCTATGGTAGATCCAATTGTCAGAATGGCATGATTATTTGATTTTATATGGATGACTTTAATGTTTGTTTTTTCTCTCTGGATCGTTGTTGAAGTTGAGCAATCTTCAATTTTCATTGCTAGCAAAGTCTTCTCACTATGTTGCATGCATTATTGTTTTGAATATGTATGTAGAGTCAGTGTTTCATTATATTTATGATTGCTTTAAACTCATTCCAACCGCAGAACAGTGACAGGATGAGTTTTCTTCTTCCATACGTTGGTAATTGGTCTATTCAAAACAGAGTAACTACCATGAATGGAAGGAAATCTCAGTGGCCACCTCATCTTCTTGTCGAATGGGTGGGTTAACATATTTTGCAGGATGAAGTAATATTTGTTTGTGCATTGTCAGAGCTTGAAGTATCAGCTGACTAAATTCTTTGTACCTCTGTTCACATGATAGACGACTTGTTAATGCATCAAAGTTTCTGCAAAATTTAATATATGTAGAGTTGAAGTTGGTGCTAAGGACAACGCTTACCAATTCAGGAAAAGATGTTGCTTGAAATTGAAGGCTGGCACATTTGTTGGTGTCCTTTCTACCTCATTATTCAACAGAATGGTTTGTATCTTCACTTCCCTTTGTTTGTTTTTTTCTTTTTAATCTTTTCGGTTTATACAAAGTGCAATTATCTGATTGCATGCAAAGAGAAAATATGAACTTTATTCACTCTTGGGGCCAGAAAACCTTGTTTTTTTTTTCATTCATTGAATATTTAGATAACGCATTGCTTTCCATGAGTATTATCCATGAGTATGCAGGGACCCCTGGTCACCACCAGATGAATTGACTGCCCAACAAAGGGACTCTGCCTTAGCTTTCCTTCCAACATAACATCCAAACTGTAATTAATTGAGTTCAGTTGCTATCTTCACAGGGTGGATTATCATCCTCAAGAATGCTCAAGGACCCAAATGCCATTCTGATGGTGCAACTGCAAACCCTTGAAAGACTGTATCGAGGTCAGTACACTGGTTTGATAAGAACTTATCTTTTTGCTTTTTAAAGTCTGCTGCGCTTGTGACACTAAACTACAAAGTCATTTGTTTTGCTGGACCACAATTTTCAGACTTTTGTTCTCTCTTAAACTGTTCACATCACTACACCAAGCACAAAATATCAATGCATCTCTTCTTAGTAGTTGTCCTTTATCCATGCATGGTATACGATTGCCAGTTTAAACTACTTCTTTTCTAGACCGTGAATAAAGCCTTGATTACATGTTGATTTTTTTTTTTTTTTAACTTCAGTGCTTTGGGAGGGTTGTTATGTTTGTATATAAAAAGATAGTGGGGGGCTCACCAAACTAATTGACTTCCTACCAGAAAGGCTCAACCCATGTGGCATGCCACCTCAAATTAAAAGAAAGAAAGGGTCCCATAGGGAAGATGTAATCAGGCACCTACTGCATGATAGAAATTGTTTAAAAGAAGCTTTAATAATTCTTCTCACTTTTAGTTTCATAGATAAAAATTAGAATACTGTTTTTCTGTGCTATATAGGCTTACTTTAGAATTAAAGTAGTTTGGTTCTTTCATAAAGGAAGAACTTTCATCAAAATAAGATCAATAGGGTAGAAGAATCCAAGGAAATAGTGGTGGAAACCAGGCTGAAAGTTCATCTTCCAAATGAAGTAGTAGTTGATTTGGTTGGTTGGCCTATCATTCATTCATTGACAAGATCACATCCCAAAAAACTCCTCCCCAACCAACCTGGGACCAAATAGGCCCCTATCTCTTGACCAAACATAAAGTTACAGGTACATCAAACATGGTTGCTCATTCACATTCAAATACCTCCCAAACTCCCTTCAATTCCTTCACCATTTCATTCCATGGGGCTTGCCATCAAGATCATTAGAAGGGCCATCAATGCCTTGTTTCATAACTACCATGTCTTCGCCGCCACTGCCGCCATCCTCATCCTCCCGGTGTCCGCTTCTGTCCTCCTCTCGCAAACATTGGCACCTTCCTCATTCCCCGCCCTCCAAAACCTCTCCTCTCGCCTCCGCTTGCTCTTTGAAGCTGCTGGCTTCCCTGCCTCATCCGAGTTCTTTATGTTACTCAATGCTAAGATCATTCAAACCATCTTTTCATTCATCTTCACCCTCCCTTTCACCCTCTCCTTCCTGCTACTAGCTAAAGCTTCTATAGTTCATATGGTGCATTGTGTTCCTCGCCGGATAATTACACCACCTCCACTCTTGTCTTCCCTCCGGGTGTACTTGGCGCTACTGCAAACACATGTGTTCAATTCCTTCATCATCCTCTCCGCCAATGCTGCTGTTCTATCAGTCTTGTTCCTGGCATTCAACATCATGGATGCTCTTGGGATTTCTTCAAGCAATGCCATCTTTGCTTTCTCTGTTGCCGGTGTCATCCTCTACTCCGTGGTCCTTGCTAATGTCATGGTGGTCTGTAACTTGGCAACGATTGTTTCAGCGGTGGAGAACTGCAGTGGTTACCTTCCTGCACTCAAGGCCTGTGTGTTGATCAGTGGCAAGGCAGCCACTGCCATGACCCTGGCAATGCCTGCAAATTTAAGCATGGCTGCCATTGAGGCATTGTTTCAGTACAGAGTCATGAAGCCTTACCAGCTTTCACACAGACTTAATGTTTCCAGCATCGGAGAAGCCTTTTCGATCTCATACATTCACTCAATGCTCATCGTCCTCGATATAATCATCAGCTGCATGTTTTACAGAAGCTGCAAGTCAGAGTATGTTTGCCAAACTGAACTGGAACCAGATGATAAGGGAGCACTGCAAGTCTAGCCGCAAGACATTCTTTGTCACATCTTTGCAATTGTACCTGCAGAATTGAGGAGAAATGTACAGAAAATTTGAAATGCAGAGAAAACCATGTAAAGAGCTTTCCTTTGTCCCTTTTACTATGATATAGAAATTCTCATTCAAGTCGTCTGAAATTCATTAGCCAAAGCAAAGCAGAATGGTTCTCAATTTTGACAGAAGAGAAACAATGAGCAGTTACACCTGGGAGTTTACCCATACAAGGGAACGGAGGAAGAGAAGAAGTTGAAAGGATCACAAATAATTGTGAGTGAGACATAGGTAAAGAGCAATCCAAAGAATTGCTATTTTCTTGACATTCTCTGCAAGACCCTTAAATCTGGCTTTCCATGCTTGATCCAACACTTGCTCTTGTGACAACCATAGTAGCTGCAGTCAGAAAACCATCTCAACAGGTAAAACTGACGCTGATTAGCAAGTCCCCGTTAGAAAACTCGCCTTTCAAAACAAATGTGCAGCAACAGAATCAGCATTTCATAGCCAGCTTTCAGAATTAATCAAATAAGATACCAACAAGCAATGCCTTGGCACCACTTATCAAAGTGGCTTAATATTAGTTTGCATTCCCCCGGAGGAAGATGGCTTCGCAACATCGGCCTGACTACTGCGGCCAGAGTTGAAGAGCATGTTACTCCAATTCGATGGCTTGTACACAATTCTTGATGGGACTCGATCACTGTCTTCACCCCCGGATGCATCGTATCCATCACTGGTAGATCTTGAGAGCTGAATCCCCTTCTGCACAGGGGTGCTGACAGACGGACGAGATGTGAGCACAAAGGCTTCTTCAGCTCCAGAGGAAGAAGCTCGAAATGGATGGAGGTCGGGTGAGTCTAAGCTACTATCAGGCGACGAAGCTACAATTCCGGTTGAAGACATGGCCCGGCTTGTTCGAAATGCACTCCGGGCTTCAAGCTGCAGAGGCGCCAAACTCGAGGATGCACCTGGAGCAATGTCACTGCCATTACTGTCGGTAGCAACAGCTGATATTTTCGCAAGTGGCTCCGTGGGAAGGTTCATCAGTGGCCTGCCTCTCTTGTTTACCCGTCTCCGATCATCAGGCCTTGGAAGCTGCCTGCTACTGCCACTACCAAAGCTGTCTGTGTCTTGTCCTAGTGGCATCTCTCTCCTTACGACAGGCTGCAATATCTTTGAATTTCTCTTCGCCTGTGCAGCTGCTTTCGATACTTCTTCTGGATCAAGACGTGCCAAAGTCCACGGACTAATTTTTACTGTTCCAGCATTTCTTTTCTTTGTTGATTCTTCAGCCATCATTTTCTTGGCAGCAAAATTAGCAGGCATGCCAATTTCTGGCGGAATCACATCAAACTGCGTAGGCAATAAAAACATTATTACCGAGAAGAACACGAAGATTTCTTTTATTCATTTCATGTGGAAAGACATGTTCAACTGCCGTTATCACCAACACAAAGTTCCTTGTAATTTTGTTTAGGAGTTTTATGCAAGTACAATTCAAAGAAGCCAAAGAAATACACTGATAAATTGGATACCTGATCCTCAAGGAATAATCGGGGTGGAGTACACCATGCACCACGGTGAAACGCATTGAAGGAGCTCGCGCTGCTCAATCCAGTGAATGAGCTCACTTGGGACATTTGCGGACTTTGCTGACCCCCGCCCTCAGGCTGTTCCTGCTCCCTTAAGGCGACAATGTAATCATACGTGCTTATTCCCTGCCATTCATTCACAACCGAATTGAAACAATGGATGTCTAGATCCCTTTTATCTAATCAGTTGAATTGTTATCTTGAATCCCTTCCGTCTTTGTTTTGCTGACAAATAAACCTATCATCATACTTTACCTTTTTAATTAGAAGAACATGGAAGAAGAAGAGTTGTGCCAGAGGTAACGTGGCAATCATCGCTAGCAAGGTGCAGGAAGCCTGTTGAGAACAAAGGATCATTGTTAGATGAAATAAACACAAACTTCATAGCTAAGTTCTAGTTCAGAAATTAAATTCCAAGTTGGCATGTAACATTTGTCTTTAGAAGATAAAACAAGACGATTTCATAATTTTTTTATTTTAAGAAAAGACGAACTCACATAGCTATTGTCTGAACAGACAATAAGTATTTCAAGTAAACAGGAAAGTATATGCTCACCACCACAACGACAAAAGGAACCAAAGAGAAACTGCTGCCTAACTTTGACATGATCTCCATCGAGAACCGCTTTCGTTCAAGAAAACAGAGAATCAACACAAGGACCCCTATTGACCACTGTAGAATGAGCTGCATAAACCACAAGAATCTGTTAACAATCGGACAAAAATAATTGAAAATGATCGATAACCAAACGCATCCTAGATTTCTTCACTATAATGTCTTAAACACTCGCAAAATAATGGCAATGGATTCCACTGTTTACCAAGAGAAGAGCAGTAACCATAAGGATGAAGAACTGGTGATAATTCCGTCTTCCTATACAGTTGTTGAGCCACTACAAAACCAAAAAGATGTTAGATCCTGTAAGAAGTGAGGATTTAAGATCAGGACGTAAGCTCGTACTCTGCAGTGATGATCAAAGCCATCAACGCATTTGTCACAAACTCTACAGTGCTTGCTATACTTCAAAACCTACAAAAATCCAAAAAAAAGGAACTCATAATACTGAAAGACAGAGTTTTCTATGTGGTGTATTGAACATACCTCAACTTCACATAAACTGCAGTAAAACATGCCCTCTTCACTCATTTGCTGTTCAGAAGACTGGTCATGTGAATCATATCGTCGACAAAGAAAAGGAAGATGGCACCACCCAAATAGAACAGCTAACAAAGTGACTTTACAGCAAGACGGATTTTTCCTCTCGACTTTCTCGGGTACTTGTTCAGACACATCTGCTTCGATGCCCTTGGTGACTGGATCATCTCCCCCTTCCATAGAATGCTCTTTGCTGATTGCACCTGCTTCTGATTCCTTTAAGTGAGTTTGTTTTCGGTCATCCCCTATATTAAGATATTTCTTGGACTTGAACACCCCTGGGTCTCCGGGATCTGTCGCAGCACACCAAATATACAAACAGAAGACACATGTAACCTGAAAAGATATACCGAAGAATGTTTTAACATTGATTTCACTTGAAGCAGCAACTTGCTTTCATGTAAGGTGATTTCATCATATTGATGACGCATTCTGACATCATTTAACTATTCTCAAATTGCACAGCAGTAATTAAGGTCAGGATAAAATGTTTGTTATTTGAATGAGTTATTAGTTCTGCAACCCAAAAGATTGACACAGAAGCTTAAATCAGAATCTTGAATATAACAATCGAATTTTGAAAAATCAGGCACAAGGTATTGACCAGCAAATTGAAACTTTAAACCGCAGCTTCCCTATAGTGACATTAAGCAATTCCTTCAATTAGATTTCCAGGCTAAAAAGCTAAAAACTACAAGGAAAGCTACACAACACCATCATCCTTTTTATGAGAAGATGGCACCATAATTGAGATTGTAGAGCCCTTCAAGAAGTTTCAAGTTCTCCCGCCAAATGGTTCTTCAGCCTCACAATTTACTGAATGTCACCACTTTGACACTCAATCTGATCACTCTTTGATATTCCTTATGAGAGCACTATCCTTTTCAACTCTGTGACACAAAATCCACATACTGCTTACCTTTTTCAAATTCAAAGTCGAACAAAATCTTTGATGAAATGGTTAAGTTTTTTGATGAAGGATCGAATATAGATGTTACTGCTAACAATCGTTTAGAAATATTAACACTTTCTTTCTAAGATTGAGGTTTAGATCTTTGAAAACACATTCCTCATTTGAACTTAGGATTGAATTTTCAGAGCAACTTTACCCTACATTGTAGAACACATTAGAGAATCAGGCATCATTATCAACAGAACAAAGAATAACAATGGGGCAATTTTATCTTCAGTATTGCCCGATTTCGGCACTAGGCCTATTGAGAAACTAATTTCCCCAGTGATGAGGACCAAATTTAGTCTTCTTCCCCATTTCATGATGACAAAACAAATTATTTCAAGGATGAATCAAAGAAATCCTCAAGCAAATAGGGGTTTCATCCTACATAGATTCAATTGGGGAACATAGATCACAATGCAGCTCCAATTTATGCAAGAAAAAGAGGAATGAAGCACATCAGCAGTTAGATCTCAGCAGAAACAGAAATGAAAACTAGAGAAAAAAGGGAAATAAAGTGGTAAAAAGACCTTCTGAAATGACAAACTCACCAGAGGAGTATAAACCCCCATGACCACATACTCCACAAGCTTCCTCCCCACAAATGGCACAAAGAACACATAGAAAGCAAAACCAAGTGCCAGAAAAACAGCAACAGCCACCACCTTCAAACCAAACCACCCCAAAAGAAGAAAAAAAACACTCATTTTTAGTAAATAAAAAAAAAATTGCGCAAAATAGGAAAATAAAACAAAAGGAAGAACATACCTGAAGAGGATGGTAAGGCAGCTGCCAACCATGCTTCCTCATTTCCTCCTCAAGAAATGAAGACAAGCCCCAGATTTGCAGACTCCAAACTTGAACTTGCAGCTCACCAAGATGTATGTAGAGAAAAACAAGGATATGGTTTTCTCTTCTCTCCCTTTCCAAGGAAGAGATGAGTTATACTTGGAGTATCATGCCATTTGTACAGTTTTACAGCAGTCACATTAATGGAGATGGGGAGGAGAAGATTGAGGGAGGAATCCTTCTCTTCTCAGCCAAGCACATACAAATCCTTGTGTCAATCCTTCATCACTGGATTGTTCTTCAACAAAGCCTCACAAAAACCTCTTTTTTTTTTTCTTTTTTTTTTTGGGACTTGAGTATTTATCACCAAACAGTGAAGAAGAAGGAAAAGGATCTCTTCTGGGTTGGTGAGGTTGATGTAAATGCATAGATAGCTGGATCTGCTGCTTTACCTTCTGCCTTCTCCTTCATCATAATTACCAAAACACCCTTTTGCTCTCTTTTTCTCTCTCCACAGAGCTCTTTTCTTTCCTCTCTCTCTCTCTCTCTAGGCTATGTACTGCTACTACTACATACTGCCCTGAATTCAGGGGAGGATGGATAGAAAAGATTGGACCTTTTGATCAGTCCTGCATGGAATGGACCCCTCCCAGACCACACAACACACCACTCTCATCTTCATCTTTACTTCTCCATCCAAACAGTGTTCTGTGAAAAGCTGGTGTGTGGCTCACTTCTCTGGCCCTCTTTAGTTTTGTATATATATGACTAACCATCTCGTTGCCAATAAGACACCTCTCAACGTTAAAAATGGTGTCTTTTTTTGTCTGGATACCTTTTTCTATCTCTCTATCTCACACACACACACACTCTAAACTACTCATCTTGATACTATGCCTTGTCCTTTAGGAGCTACATGTCATTCTCTCTGGCTTCACTGGTTGATTGGAATTCCTAAGACCATTTAGAGCAACAACAACTTCAAAAAATCTTTGATAGCATAGTAACACAAAAAGAAGAACTGGAACTTAGAAAAATGATATTTTTTGTGGAAAGAAAACACAATGTAACTAGAAAAGTTGATGGCATTGCATTGTTTTGGGAATTGCAAGGCAAAAGCTGGTGGTCAAAAAAAAGAGAAGAAGGGGAAGGGGACCCATCAGAATTTGCCCTCAAGTTTCTTCTTCTTGGATTCCCACCCCACAGACAAAACCAAAAGCCTGAGACAGTGGAAGATGCTGGCCTACCTTTCATGGCCCCCTTACTTTTTCTTTTCTATGCATTTTGGGGTTTTGGCACACTTGATTGATCATAGGCAATGAATAAAGAACGAAGGTCAGACTCTAATCATCCATCAAGATTTCTCCTCCCATTTTTCCATTTTTAATGTTCTTCTTCAACAACCCACCCCTCTGTTTATTTGTACATAATTAGAATCATGACTACTGCACCAAGGATAACCATAATATATATATATATATTGGTTAATGTGTGGGTTGGGTTTGTCCTGGAGACAAGGACCTCTCTTTCTTTTTCTGCAGGTCAGTCTATCAAGTCTGCAAAAAGAACAAGGAAAATAAAAACAAAAAGAAAACGAAGTGTTAGGAATGGGAAGGCAAGGAACAGGAGACACTCACAAAGGGTGGCATGTGAAATCTATGGTGACTTTTCTTTCTCTAAACTAGTTCACGTGAACAGCTATATATATATATATATATATATCGGTGTTTCTATCCAAACAGGAATTACATACAATATATATATATATATATATTATAGCGAACTGCTCTCTGGTTTTTTTTTTTTTTTTTTTTTTTTTTTTTTTTTTTGGGGTCAGTTGGATTAAATATTGTTATTTTACTGATAAATCTGCAGATAGTTTTTAAGTTAAACCATTATTAAAAGAAAACAATCAAATAATTTATTTTTCTTCTTTGGTGATCTATGTGTCTTTTTTCAAAAATCTCCTTATTTTATTTTTTTGTAGAGAATGTTCATTTTAGCGCCCACGGTCTAACCTTTAAATTGAAATTTTAAAATAAGTTATTGGCAAAATAGATTTTTTGGTAAATGCAAAAGAGAAATTTCTTAGCATGCATTTTACATCTTGGTTATGTCAAACATTAATGTTTTTTTTTCTGGTAGACAATATAGTCAGACAAGTGGTAAATAATAAAAAAATAAAGGTATAAAACTGTCATATCAAATAATAATAAAATGAAGTGAAAACTAGATAATGTGCAACTATTGACAAGGGATTCCTAAAATCACGAACCTAAGTAAAGTACAATTCATAATAAAATAAAACAAAATATTAAAAACAGACTCAATTATTCCTACTAAATTAAAATCTAAACAACCAAATTGAGAGAATGATTACTAACAATAAGCTATGAAAATATATCACAAAAATCCCAGAAAACCCCCCAATTTTTAATTTCCTCGTTGACGTAATAAATTAAAAAAAAAAACCCTCTTCCCTTCAATTTTGTTTTTTTAAAAAGACTTCAAATAACAAGGACACCATGAGCTATCATTTTTTATTACAATACTTTTACCATTTTATATTATACAAATATAAAATATACAATTATTTAATCGCTGCTTACATTAATTTTCCAAGCTATATTATTGAAGATTAAAAAGAAAGAAACTTTAATATTGCAAAAATTAAAGCATGATTCAGCAAATGAGATGGTCTTGCTTAATCTGGAGACTGAACTGCAATATTAACCTCCATATATAATGCATCAACATAAACTTTCTCCATTATATCTGCAAACAAAGAGACTATCAGCACTAGAATGTTTCATTTTTCCAATTAAACATGATAATGAGAGTTCCAATACCATCGAAAATTTTGGTTAATTGAATTGTTCTGATTCTTCCAGGAAATGTTCGGCATTCAGCGGCATAGTAGCAGCAGCAGCAGCTGGCTCATGTTCTGTGATCCACTGGACCTGGTTATGCCAATGAATTTGCTGAAAAAAAGGAGTGAATAGGTTCTTCAGGTAGAGACCAGTAGCACCAATGATGTCGAGGTCTAGAGAACTAGTTGTTGTTTAATATCATTTCCTTGTTGCTTTGAAGTTCTTGACCTCTTTAATTGCTGTGATTGTAGTTGTCTTACGTTTTTTGTGATCATGTCCTGAGCAAAATCTCAGGTGAGAATTGAAGTCTATGAAAATCTGAAAACTTTCAGTCATCAAAGAGTTTTACCTGTCGAGGATACGGATTTAAACTTCTCTAGTTCTGCTTCTTTCTCGGCTTTCTTTTTCTCAAGTTCAGTTTGCTTGCAGTTCTCATCATGTGCCCTTCGGAACATCCGCACAAAGTTCAATAGTGTAGAGATGACTGCAAGTTTTAGGGACAATGGCAAGTGTAATTAGTGGAATGGTTTATTAGAGCAACTGGATCTTGTAGAATGGAAGCATGAAGTGTATGAATAACAATGTTATGACACAGAAAATAAAAGATGGCTTACCTTGTTCAAAGGGACAACGGGCAGGATCTTCACCAAAATATAGAACAAGTGCATCTGCGTTCCTACCCTGTTAGCACGCAAAAAGGTTAAGAAAAAAGGAGAATTTCTTTCAATAAAAAAAAAAAAAACTCAGCAAGATTAAATTATGCTGATGAGTTATCTCAATAACAATTAGAAAATATAAACACATACTGCTGAAGTATATAGAGATGATAAAGAACACACTTCGGCACTGGCACCAGCGGTAAATTCCTTCGCAGTCTAGTAAATTAAAAATAAAGAGACAAGAAATGTACATTCAGAAACTTTATGCCATTAAAAGATGAATAAGAGACGAAATAAATCATCTATGAATTGAAATGCCAGGATCTAAAATCAGAGCAATAGATTAGACGCTGCAGAAAATAGAATCAAAGTCTTGAATATGAGCATCACTTATACTTGCATGTCTTTATGTTATGACAGTCGGTTTCAGTATTTAAATAACCTAACTAGGTATAGCATATTTGGGATCTCACAACCACCATTGGAACACAGGTTCCCTGTGAAGGAAATCCCCAAAAAGATTGAAGAACATTTTTCTTCTTTTTTTAAAAAAAATGAAAACGTTTATATAAGCATAAGAGGGAATAAGAGGGAATAAGAAGAAATGCCTTTTGGTTTTCCTTTTGCACTCAAGAATAAGATGTATCACAATCACAAGCCTAGACAGGATTGTGTCATCGCAGGCATACAAACATGCAAAAAACAGCAAGAGAAGTCGAAGAAGCAAACATGAATGATTAGCATACTTTGCGAAAGACTTCTGATGCTGGACCATCATTTTCTGAAGCAGTTAATTCTAGTTCAACCTTCTCTAACCCTTTGACAATGGCTTGCATTTCTTCTGCTAATGTCTTCAATTGTATCTGCAAAATATCATTTTTAACCAAACAATATAAGTGAAATAAAACTGAATCCTGCATGATCAACAACAAACACATTTAAGTGGTATAACCTTTGATGCAGCTTCCAAGCTTGTAAGATCTTCATAAAAGTTCAAAATATGACAGGACCTTGATGCAAGGACCTGGTTTTCATAGCCAGAAAAAAAAAAGCATTCTTACTAAAAGAACAGACAATATTAGTCAATTAGATTATTACAGAGAAAATAATAAACCATAAACAAAAGAATCAAATTACTTTGAGAGAATACTGCTCCCAAGTAATTTTGCTGGATATGAACAAATATTCAAACATGCAGTCACAAACCTATCATAGGCTAATCATGGAAACAATTTTAGTTGCATAAACATCCCCTTAAACATCTCAACATCAGAAGGAAACAGAGATATCATTAAATTTGTTATATAGAAGGTTGCAAGATCAAGCGTTGGCAACTTTGTTAACCACATTTGAGAGTAATTTATAGCTCCTTGCATCAACTAGTCAAATAATATATCATGAAAAAAGACAAAAACTCTACTACCTTACACAAGTAATGCATCAGGGTCATTTTATTATTAGTGGCACGAGTATCTGTAAGTTTCAGAAGGCTGTCAAGACGGAAACCGATAGCTGAACCTGCACAAATTTAATCAGAGATGTTATGTCCCTTCCTAAGAAGAATAATGCACAAGAATTTACAGGTCCTTCCAGATCTGTTTTAGATTTTCATCTAAGTTTGTTGATATATCACTGTTTATCATTTATCTATTCCGTACTCTATCCTGTTAGTGCACTGCCATGCACTCTGGAGTTTTCAGCATAGATGGTCTAAAAGTTAAGAAATAATCTGGATTACCTCTTGCAGTTCCCTGGTTCAATGTATTCCCAAGGAGCAAAATTTTCTTCATAAGTTCCTTCAGCTTGGCTGAGTTCCGAATCTGTGAATGATAACACACATGACTGCCATGATAAAAGTATTTTAAAAAATGCAAATTTTCCTCCACAACAAGAAAATAAAAATAAAAATATACCATACATATGCATCCATATGTATGTACCTATGTGAGTGTGCTATTTACCTGTGCACATGCAGAGTCTATGGTGTTCAAACTATTTTTAAGATCTGAGACCTGAAAACAAAGAGAACCAACCATCAAACCATCTAATTGTGCACATGTATAGGTATGAAAATCAAAAACTCCAAAACACCTGTGAACCAAATTGAATCTTATAAAAGAACACACGCAACTTGGATTCCATCCTTGGGACTTTCATCAGCTCCAGGAAGAACTGCAACATTAATATTTAGAAATGGCAAGTATGTGGTTATACACCAAGGAAAGAAATTCAAAGGGAATCAAGAGGATGGATGTCTAGTATTATAAGTGCTTTGTATCAGGAGGAGTTCATTATGATCATGTGAACAAAAAATAAATTTAAAACAATTATATTCATATGCAGATAATGTCAGGTAGGTAAGAAAAACTGAGGAAACTTTGTAGAAACATGGGATTGGAACTAATGGGAACTTCAGACCCCACTAGAGAAATAGTTCATTATAGGGCATGCATGTAACCCTTCTGAAGCTCATCCAGTAATTCATGATTCAGACTACTGATCTTCATAGGCCATTGATTTAAGTATGTTTATTGATAAAATCATTTTCATAGACATAGAATGCCATCAAATGTGCAGTTGACCCAAATACAACAAAATAATAAAACAATTGTAAGAGAAATTATGTTACTGGTCCCACATCCTGTTAATTTGGTAAATATTGATATTAATATGTAAATTTAGGTCTCTCTTTCTATTGGCTTAAGCATTTAGGTTAAATAGAACCCATCCAGCATGTGTTAGGTTAGCAGCTAACAAATATGACGTGTTATGGATTTGGATGCATCACATGTGAGTAACATTTTTGGAAATGCTAACTCTAAATATCCACTTCTTTTTTTCATTTCTCTGAAGGACTTCAAGTTATTTCATTGCACAGCAATACATCATAATCGTGCTGATGCAAATGAAGATATTCGGCAGTGTAATTGGGCAGATAATATTCTCAGACATCACATTGCAAACTGACGGTGTATATATATAATAAAGTAACCTTTTAGGGAGACTTGCCTGCTCACACTTTCCAAGTTTTTCCTTATCACCATTATAGTCCTGATATCAAAAAAGAAATGAACATTAGAAAAACTAAAAAGCAGATAAACAAGAATATAACTGTTAGAACTTGTCTAGGATTGATAGTTGGATTGGTGAGAGTTCACCACTACAAATTCTTGGCAAACTAGGTTATTCCATTAAAACAAGAAAGAAGAAAAGATATTTTCTCATGTTAGAACCTTGAGAAGCTCCATTTCCTCCTTAGTTGGACAAAACTTTATGAGATTCTCCACTTGATCAACATCCAAAATAGAATCATCCATTGCTAGGGCACCACTCTGAAGTAATATTTGATTAGTCAGGAGTCAAATTTATCTAAAATATGCAAATCTTTTACTTTACGCTCATAAGACATACATGCAATATATAGTGACATACTATGCCATACACTGACATTGATTTGATCATCAAACACAGTATGTGTTTCTTTATAACTCCAACTGAACACCTCATGCTCCAAGTTATCTAACTGAAATTTATCAACAATAGAGTCCAGAATCATGTCTGAAAGACATAGTCAATTAAGTTCTTACATGATATTCTGTACAATACCAATTGGAGACATGGAAATAAATTGAATCCATGAAACTAAAACTAAATTCTTTTTCAGAAAGACCCTTCAAATAACCAACAAAGGAGGTTCGTCCTCCATATAAGATCATTGAGCACTGGAAATGTGATATTTTTTATAACAAAAAATAAATGGAACAGCTTTTCATGTGATCCTATGCTAAAAAGTTTAGAACTAAAGGTTTGATAGTATCCACTGTGGCATGAATGCTGTTAGGGATAAAGAACAAATGGTGATAGACAAGAAATGAAAGAGAGCACAAAAACACGCAGATTTATGTGGAAACCCAAAAATGGGAAAAACCACGGACAGAGGATGAGAGATTCTATTATATTGAAAATTGAGTACAAGAGGTAGATGCTTAATGGTGTTCACACACATGCAATGTTGGGTTGGAATTACAAAACCACCAACCCCACACATGCAATGCTGGGTTGGAATTACACTACCATCAACCCCACACAAAACACCACAGCTGACTACATTGCTACCCAAGACTAGTGTTGGTGTTCCCAATTGCAACATGACACGAGTAATAGACCCTCAAATCATACTAAGATTCAAACTAACCACTCCTATCCAAACCCATTGTCGATAACTATATTTCAAAATAATAATATTAGGATATCTAGGATTTAATTTGAGATAGAATTCGGGTCACAAACTCTAACAAATGCTTTGAAACAATAATCACTATTAAGACTCATTATTTTCTTTCTACATGTATATTTATTTTTTGAATAGAATTCCTACTCCATAAGTGACAAAATGCAAATAAATTACCATCATATCAGAGAGCGGCATCTTGACCTTTGTGAGCATAATTTCAGTGTTATTGGCCCGTCTTAGATCAATCTACAATATAAACATGAGAAAAGAGATAAAGTGATAAATACGGTAAGCAAATAACTCAACTTTAAACAAAAAGAAAAAAGAAAAAGTCCAGCAGAAAACAACAAGAAATAGTCTTTAAGAGTAATTATAAAGGTCAAGGTCACAGTTCAGCGGATTCAAGTTTTCTGATTGTATTAATATTGGTAAGACAAAGGTAAATTAACCTTCCTAGTGTATGGTTCCATGCAAGGAAATTTCAAGCGGGATAAATGCTACATTTTATCATGCTAATGTGAGCTTTCCAAAGGACTTTCCATTTGCAGAACTAGTAATGAATTGCTAATACCTCATAATTCAAAGTTACACTCAATACTTCAGGTTTCTGACTTAATTTAATAAGATAAATGTTCCAAATATGCTTGGACCACCATCCTTCAGATAGTTTAGCAGTGTACACCAACTATAACTGTTGTCTTTCTATGAAAATTTTGATGCATGCATGCTGTTTTCATAAAATCACTTGACAGCACTATGCTCTTCAATTAGTGCCTGGTGTATCCTCGTGTATAGCAAATCAAGCTCTTTTGAAAAACAGTTTGATCATAATAATTTTACCTGAGCTTATTATAACAATAAAGATCAGCACTAACAAGCTTGGTTTTCCAATTATCTTTAATACAGCTATTCTTCAATTTTGTCACACTTATATTAAAGTCCCCTCTAATTCAAGCGTCTAACTTGAGTCACATATTCACATCTTGCAACATAGAGAAACAAAATGCCATGAAGCAAAGCAACTGCCGAAAGGCACAAAAAAGTTTGAAGACAAACAAATCACCGAGGAGATAAGAATTCATATTCTGTGAAAAAGAAAATGGCTGTAGAGATTAATATCAAGCAAAGCTACTGCAGTAATGCACAACAGAGTTTGAAAACAAACAAATCACTAAAGAGATAAAATGTCATATTCTGCAGAAACTAGTAAATTACCAGGTGAACTCTATCTGTTTTTGACCCAAGAGATTTACGACGCCCCTCAAACTTGCTACTATCAGATTTTGGAATAGCCGCAGAGAAGAGATTCTCAAGTTCTGATACATCAAATTCTGAGCCACTGCATTCAAGTATAATGAAGTAGACTAGCAACTTCAATTTTGCATCTTGCAAGCCATTAAATGTAAATTTAAAGATCAAGGGAAGAAATAAAAAGTACTATCATGCAATTCAACATTGGTTAATCAGATCGAATCAATGTGATAGATGATGCAAAGTGGACTTCGAGAAAAAGTGAATGTCAACAATTATAAGAAAGAACATTTGAAGAACCCAAAATAAAATAAAGATGATCCATTAATACCTAGGAGCATCATTGTGCTTCTGCAATTCTGCCCATAAACTTCCTTGAACTGCTCTTGTCACTTTAACCCAATGCAGTGGCTTTAAAGATGATCTTCGTGGTATTGCAGGACAGCCTGGAGGTCGAACAGGTCCATGCCCTCTTCCCCCAGGCATGAGGTTTTGTGACAAGGTTCTGGTGCCAGCTTGAGAACAATCACCCCGAGGAGGCGAAGGGACACCTAAAGCTCTAGAGGGAGGCCGAGGTGGAGGACCGGGAGCATGTCCTCCAGGGGGAGGGGGTGGTGGAGGAGCTCCAGCACGTGGCCCAAGGGAAGTTGGTGGAGAAGGGACTCCAACCCGCAACCCAGGAGGTGGTGGCGAGGGAGGGGGGCCAGAGGCTGTTGGAGGAGGACGTAGAGGCTGTGGTCTTCCATGCCTAAGTGGAGGTGAATTAGGTACAGGAGCTACTGTAACAGGACATAATGATGCATTTTTAGAAGGCATGGGTGGTGGAGGAGGTGGCATTGGAGGACCTCTTGTAGGTCCAATCATTACAGGAGGTGGAGGAGCTTGTGGTGAAGAACCTTGAGGTGTTCTCCCTTGCTGTGGAAATACTGGTGGAGACAGCGGGGCACAGGATACATTTCTCACAGGAGATGGTAAAGGTGGTGGTGGTGGAGGGGGAGGAATTTTGACCGATGGCCCTGAAACAATTGGGGCAGAAGAAGGCATTGACACAGTGAGCAATTCAGGAGCCAGAAGAGAGCCTCTGGTAGATGCTCCTGGGCACATTGGTGGAAGATGGGGAGGATGGGATTCAGTAGATGATCCAGGAAACTTCAGTAAAAAAAGCGAAGGAGAATGCTCAGTTTTGTTCAATGTTTTTGGAGGTGGAGGTGGAGGTGGAGGTGGAGGTGGAGGTGGAGGTGGCGGTGGAAGTGGACATGAATGTTTAGTCAACGACTTCTCCTGATCCTGCTTTTGAATCTCAGTTCCCTCCAAGTTGAGTAACTTAGGCCCAGACCTAAGTTTGGTTCCACTGCCACTATCTGCATCCTTGTTCCCATTAGGAATTCCTGATTTAAGCCTGACTTCATTTGCCACATTAGAGGCCACAAACTTGTGAATCTTCTCATCTAAACTAGATTCCTTCTCTGTCTCAATCTTCACTATATCATGCTCAAAATCCTTGTTTCCAAATATTGTGCAAGCCTCTAGTTTTGCAGAATTTTCTGACTTGTTTCTCTTAAGACCCACAGCAAATGATTTTTCAGATATTAAACTATTCTCATCTAGTTTGAAGTTACTCTTTTCCAATCCCTTTTTCTCTTTCTCTTCACCTGCTTGAGTAATAATACATTTAACATTCAAAGTGTGATTGCTTATTCCTATGATAGATCTCTCATCAATCAAAATTGTTGTCTCGTCCAAAATGACTGCCTTATCCTTGACATCTTTTGCATCATGTTTGCAAATTATATTATGAGATAGGCCCTCCTCTTGAACTACCATAGTAGTCCCTGAGATACTAGAACCCACCTTGTCCGCCTTAACATTACCCACGTCCCTGTGGCGATAGATGAATCCTGATTCAGACCTCAATCCATCTGCCTCACCAGGTGTATCTGACCTATAACTGCCGTCTTTGAGGATAGATTTCTTTCTGCCAGCCACTTCCTGTGCATCATGCTTGGAATAGAACATACTCTTTCCATCAACAGATAGAGTTGAAGACTCTTCGGTGTCTTCCTTGTTAGTCTGTGATATGCTCTTCTCTTCAAACGAAATCATATCATTATCATATGAGGTCAACAACTTTTTAGTGAGAGTGTTGTCTTTCATCATACTCTTCGCATAAACAACTAGATTACTAGAACCTTCTTCACTGTCCTGTTGAAAGTTGCTAGCATTGGATGTGCTCTTCTCTTGAACTGTGGTCTTATCTGCCAAACTGAATGTTTTTTCAACAGATATATCTTTCTCCTGCCTGGAATGATGATTATCCACTCTATAATCTGTATACTCTGTGAGAGGTCCAGTTTCATGACCACCACTTGCCTCATCCACAGCAATAACGCTGTGTGGCAAAATGCTCTCTAACTCCCTTTCAACTAGTGAAGAGATTTTTAAATTGGAATTCTGATCTTCCAGTGCAGTTTCGATTTCCCTTACATCAACATCAGAGTCTCTCTTGATATCCTGCCAATCAGCATGGCTCAATATATCTTCTGCCTCAAAAAATTCTTCTGTAGAAGCAACTTCTGTCCCATCCTCATCTACGCCTGCTTCTATGGTGGTATCAGATTCTCCAGCATAAAAATCTTGAAAGTGTACCTGATTCAGGCAAGAAAATGCTTTCAAACTAGTACAATATCAGAAACAGGCACTCCAAATCCAAAATAAGCAAAACAGGCAGCTACCTCTGCTTTGAATTCGTTTGAGTAGCGGTCTTTAGCATCCCACACCACGTCAATATCCTCACGACTCAACAGCAAAACATTAGATTGAATGAATGCAGTGTTGAACATTACCCGCAACATCATCCTTTCCTGGCCCAGATCCTCATCAATATGTACACACTCGATAACCACATCCCCTTGGATATGACAATGAACATTTATTTTAATTGGTTCGTTCTCCGCCTGCAATCAGCAATCAGTTCGGGATTATAATAGATATTGCTTAAGTTCAAAGAGAGTTGCATCACTTAATATCCAAAATAAAACATTACTTGGCCATAACGCTGGACATATCTCTTGGTCTTTAAAGATGAGAACAAGATCTTCGAGCTTCTACCAGTGGATGCCAAAGGATCAGTACTGTAAACACGAACTATAGGTTTGCAACCTCCTTCCCCATCAAAATCAGGAACAACTTTAAGAATCATACATTCCAAGGTGAAAGGCTTGTCTTGTGGAGGCAATTCCAAGCCCCGTCTTGATATGTATTGAAGATATCTCACGTGAGAAGGTTGTGGGTTCAGTGGAGAACATAACTGGAGGAGATCCTTTGGAGCTTGTCTATATACCATCTCTAGAGTCTTCTGCTCTCCAGTATAAAGTTTGTGGTAAAGCAACAGCCCTGAAATCATGAAAGCCAGCACAGGCCATCCTCCCCTCTCACAATGCATGAGCAACACATTATGTTGCCCTTCCAGGGAAAGCCAGCTCACACTTGAGCGAAGGAAGTGATGTATCATCTGCAATGGCAACAATGGGCACCTCTCATATTGACAAGGATAGTCCATAACCGTCATGTCATACTCAGAGAGAATGTCAAAGACTCGACTCCTCTGTTCCCCCTCCCGAAAATTGGACACCATGAAAGATGCATCCGGGAAGTAGTCATGAAGCTGGTTGGCAATGCCTCGTATGTAATCCTTGTACTTATTCTCCTCCAAAATCTCAGTTGAGAAGCAACAGTCAAACACTACAACCACAAATCCATCACGAGAAATTTAGCAACAAAAGAACAAGTTGTTTTAAAACTCAGTAATAGTTCAATCAAGTTTGCCTTCAAATCAAAAGAAAATGGCACTAATTCAACGCACAAGCAACAAAAACCATCATAACAGCATCAAATATGTACATTTTAAACAACATGCGCCCCCCACCGCCCCACTCCCCCCAACCCCCCGCCACAACACACACACACACACACACAAAGTTGCTTCCAAACCCACTCATTTCCCCAACTAAACATACCTCAAAACCTACATTTCATCAGAAAATCATCAATCAAAAGCAAACAAAAACCCTAAAAACCCTACCGAACTCCATTAACAACAACAACAGCGATTCCACCAAATTATCCAAAAAAACCACTAAATTGAAAGATGTAAGCAAAAACAACAAAGCCAAAAAGCAAGCACTAATACCATAAACCCTCTCAGAGATCTCAAGAAGTCGATCTGGAGGCTTGCGATAGAACAACCTCCTAAACAGTGCCATCCTCCAGCGCCGCTCACTCCCCCGCTTCGATCCAAACCCAAAACCACTCCTTTCTCAATGAAGAACACGATCACAGTGCAAACAAACGAAGATCGCCAGTGCCACTGTAGAAGAATCGAAGACGACGGAGCTCGATCGCGTTCGCGGGAAGAGATCGAGTGTGGAAAAAAATTCCCTCTTTTTATTTTTTTTTCAAAATAAAAACTATTATTAATAATTTTTAAGTCGGATATTGTTGTTGAGCAGCATCCAACACCAAACCGTTACTGGGAAACGCGTTTTCACTGCGTCCGTTGTCCGTACAGTAAACTTTCCCCCACCCCCCTCAAAGTTTATTAAATTTTATTTCAACACATTGAGATTAAAAATTTGGGCTGCTATTTTTCATTTATCATAAAATTTACAAAATTAAGAAAATAAAAAATTGATCTTATTTCAAGAGTAATTTTTTTAGTTAATTTGATTACATCAAACATTAAAAATTAAAAATAAGTCCATATAAAACTTGACATTATAAATATGAAAATGGAAACAATATACACCATGCAATAGCATTCATTTTACTTGGCAATTAGCATAATAACTTAAACCATAATATTGATTTTTTAATTTATAAATTTATATTACAACAATATTGGTTAAGTCTTCCATTTTTACATATAAAAATCATAATCAAGGTGAACAACCAATTTTTAATTAAAAATTTTAATTAAAGTATTAAACTTTTTAACAATAGAACTCCTAAACTATGTTTCGGATGTATATCAAGTATTAGAATATAAAAAATATAGTAAGGAACTTTACCAAAAAATAAAATATATATATATAATAGTAAGGAAAGGATTACGGATAAATCTCGAGTTGGTAATCGCAAAAGGATTTCGTTTCCCGTTTCCCCATAACTTATTTTCATGCAAAGAGCCGGAAAAAGAAAGTACACGTGGCGGCAGAACAAAGCTTGGCACAAGAATCCGGAGAATGCTGAAATTACATGTCACCCCCTAATCTTTCGTCAAATTATTTCACTCTTTTTTGCCCATATTTTTCTATGAATTAAAAATACTGCTTCATCTGCAATTATCCTTATAAAAAAATCAATCAATTACTAAAAATTCATATTCTTGATCATAATAATAATAATATATTTGTTCCTTTCTAAGGTCTTATGTATCTTAGACACTATTATAATATATTAAATATAGGAACTAAAAAAATATCATATTTATTTTTTTATCCTAAAATTTTATTAATAATAATAATAAATAAATATAAAATGAAAAGACATGATGAGCATGATGCATGGAGAAATTAACTCAAAAGGAAACAAAGAGAAGAGCCAAAGAATGGTCCCATTGCATGCTAATTTTAGCCCCACTTTGAGAGACAAACCCATGAATCATGGTTGGGTCTAACTCAAGGCAACATGCCCACAAAGGTGAGCTTTAATCGGCTGCTTCATGGGATCCTCTTTACTTTTATAAAGTTTGATAGACTATATATCATTGGAGTCCATTTTATGGGAGTTGGATTAAATGAGCGGCTATGCTTTTTTTCCTTTTTTCTTTTTTTCAATTTATAAATTTTAATAATTTGTTTTTTCATATTTATTATCACTTATTTTTATTTTATACTTGTTTTGTTTTTTTTTTAGTGTATTGATATACTGTTTTTTGATACATACTTGATGTTATTGAGTATTTGGTTATTGTGGCGATGTTTATATAAAAAGGTATATGAAATTTTCATTAAAAGAATGCTCGGATTGTTAAGTCACCAAGATATACTTGAATATCCTTTTGATTTTTTTTTTTTGAGTGCGTGTGCTTGTTGCAGATTTGTCAAAGAAAAAATGATTGATAATGCCATTAATTTTAATATTTTTTGGTAAAATTTAAATGAGCTAATTTAGGAATTTTATTTAAATTTTATAAACACTAAATGCATCCTGTTAGAGACACCATCTATTGCATTGTTGGAATTACAAGTATGAAATATGATTATAATTCATTTAGGCATAATAACAAACAATACTAAACAATACAAAACAGTCTAATATATACATAATATTTTATGCAATATTTATATAAATAATACCTCTTTAATCATAATCCAACGAATCTGAGTCAATATTCTTGGTAAACTAATCTACAAAAGTAGATGATCAGGAAGAAGAAATCAAAGAACAATAGATGACAGTGGAGAAAGAGAAGACGTGAGTTTTTCATTGCTAAAAAAAGTAAACTAAGATCATTGAATCACTGAGGAAAGCTCACTGAGCCCTTTTATACAATGCCAGCATGACATGAGATTTAATTCTGCTGATGTGGCTATAACTAACATAACTGACTAGGCCTAATTGACTAACTGTTTTTGCTGATGTGTCATAACAAACATAACGGCTATAAAACTTCATTGCCTCACTGCTTTGCTGATTTGAGTTTTGAAGTTGAAGTCTTGGCTGTGACAGTACGTGGCTCTTTCAATTCCGGCGAACCGGGGACTGAACATAGAGTACATGTTCTCAGATTGTGCGGGCATTCGACATCGTGTTAATTTCTACCAATAACAATTGCAGTTTGGAGCTAATTCCTCGGAATTGGATCGAATGACTTAGGGGATCGTCTTGCTGCTCGTAGCCGTAGCATGCCGGAGCTTTCTCTCTTCCGTCAGGGACATGAATTGCTCATGAGGTGGTTGATGATAATCTGCAACTCAGTGGGATCTCACTTTGAGTGATATTTCTGGGTTCTTAAGCTACACGGTTAGAAAATGATCAAAATACCCTTAATAGCCCTAGCTCCTACGTAAATTTTATTAAGATGTTTATTATTAATAATAATTGCATTATTGGAATCGCAAAGCATGGATATTTGTATAGGTACATATGTTTGGAATTTCGCATATATATATATATATATATATATATATATATATATAATATATATATACTATTATAAAACTTCAGAATTGTATGTATAATAAGTTGGAAGACATTGAAATCTGTTGAAGGATGCAAACTCAATGATGATTAATTAATTACAACATTAGAGAAAATGTCAAAAGTACCCCCTGACAGCCCTTTTGCCTTTTCTTTCAAGGTAGGCTCTCAAAATTTTAAGAGCATACATACAAACTAGGTTTAAATCTATGTTTGGTCCCTCTCGTTAGGTTCGGGTGCTTTTTTAGTTCCTCTATTTCAATTTGACCGCTGGGAGTATCTTTATTTTCAGATTGGGAAGTATTGATCCCTGATACGAATGGTGTTAAGTTTTCTGTCAAATGCCTCATCTACGTGGCATTTTATACTAGTTAAATATCTTAACCTAGTGTTATCAGAAGCTAACAACCAATTTGATTTTGGATCCGGTTTTTTAATGGATACTGAATTTCCCATTCGAATTCCGGCTAGTTTCCTATCCAAATTCAGCTTCTCCGGCAATCTCTTCGAGCCTGCGGTATCTCTTCATCTCTTTCCCAATTTCTTCAAATTCTAATTCAGGAAATTAAGAAATGATTGCATTTTTCGGTCAAATTATTCAACATTTTCAAGAATTTTTCTGAATTTATTTATTTATTCTGAAAAAAGTATGACGAGCTCGCGGAGTTGGAATGGATAATGAATTTGGGGAAAGAGACATTCTCCAGTGAGGACATCGAGAAGCTTCATCTCATCTCCCGCATCAAGTCATCTTCCGGGGCAGTGTCGGCGCTGAGCTTAACCACGGGGACGCCGCCGCGGGGGAGAATGTGCAGCAAGCGATTGCGCGTGGCAAACGTCTCGTGGTCATCACACCTCCCGATCCTCTCTAGCTCATCCTCCGAATTGGAACCCATCGCGGTGGCGGTGCCACCGCAGGCGAAGCCTGTGAAGAAGAAGGATCCTGCGATGGCGACAGTGAAGAGGAAGTGCTTGCACTATGAGTCGGAGGAGACGCCGCAGTGGAGAGCGGGACCAATGATACCGAAGACGCTATGCAATGCGTGCGGGGTGAGGTATGAATCGGGGAGGTTGGTGCCGGAGTACCGGCCGGCGTCGAGCCCCACCTTCGTCGTCTCAGAGCACTTGAACTCGCACAGGAAGATACTATAGCTTCGGCGCCAGAAGGACCAGGAGCAGCAGCAGCACCTCCGCCGAGGGCTAGAGGAGGTCATTAATTGTGGCAGCAGCAATGAGTTATTGATTCACGATGACATTGTCATCGAAATTGGTTGTTAGCTTCTGATAACACTCGGTTAAGATATTTAACTAGTATAAAATGCCACGTAGATGGCCATTTGACCGAAAACTTAACGCTATTCGTATCGGGCACCAATATTTCCCAATCTGAAAAATAAAAGTACTCTCAGCGGTCAAATTAAAATAAAGGGACTAAAAGGGCACCCGAGCCTAACTAAAGGGACCAAACATAGATTTAAACCTACAAACTAATAATGATCTTTTTCCTGTTCTCTGTTTCTTTGTTAACACAATTGAATTTTTTTTTTAATTTTGTTGTCTCAAGTGTATATAAGCAAATATGAGAGGTTTGTGGGGGTATATATGTAAATATATTTTTTTAAGGATGATCCCAACAAAAGAGTAGTTGGGAGTAAATTTTTTTAGTATGGCAATAAACTAAGATCTTTTTTTTAATTTGGGGTTCAAACTTCAATTTGAATCAAAAACGTTATTCAACTTTAATTTTATTTCATCAGTCACTCAAGAGATTTCAGCAGATATTTGATGATATGAATCATGTCACCTAATGGTAGAGAATTTAACATATGTATCATTAAATATAAATAGAAATTTTTCGAGTGACCACTCATCGAGACGAAATTAAAATTAAATAACTATTTTGATTCAAATTAAAGTTTACATTACAAAATAAAAAATAAACCATAGTTTGGTGCTCTTATAAAGAATTTACCCAAATAATTAATATTTTATATTTTTTTTACTTGAAAATCTTTCCCGTAACTTATTTACATTTCTTTAAAAACAATGATTTTAGCGGAACACACGCAAATATGAATTTTCGCATGCTTTAAAAAATTGATCAACATTGAATCAATTGAATTATCTGGGAGACAAGGACTTCGTTGAAGTACAATATATATATATATCCTCAAATTTTGTGCAAATCCACAAGGCACATGCAAACATTATTGTGTCTTGTTTTGCATTAAAATCCATAACAACTGCATGGAAAGACATGAACATGCACGCAAAACTAACAATTCTTCCTTTCTATACACACATCATAAGTTTGAGTTTGAATTCACAAAATTAATCTATTTAATTAGATAATTAATAGTTAGGACTCATTTTATATATATATATATATACATATATATAAGTAAATAAATAAATAAATAAGAGAGGCAGCCTTGGTGTTCAAGCCACGTTAATTAATCATCGATTTAAATGTCTAATTTTTATGAAAATATATTTGATATCAATTAAAAATGAGACTAGGACATTAATAATTAATGGATGATCGATGAAAATGCAGGTTTCTAAAGACATATTTATTTATTATACAAAAGTAACTTGTATTTCATGTGCAACTTTATATGAGACTGTTTTTTTTTATATTAAAAAAATAATTATGAAACATAATTACCAAAGATATACAAAGAGATTTATCAATAATAATCAAGAAAAATTTTAAAAATAATCTACTAAAAATACATGCAACTGTATTTGTTATTTAAGCACTTAATTTATATTTAATTAAAATTATTATATTATTTATTTTTGCAATAGCTTAATCGTTAAGGTGCTCGATTCCCATACTACTGGTGTGAACTAAGCATAATAATAAAAAAAAAATGCCAGTGTGTTTAGTATGCTTTATCCACGTAATAATAATAATAATAATAATAATAATAATAATAATAATAATAATAATAATAATTTCAAAATATTCTTTATATGATGACTAGAGATTGGCCGAATTAAATATTAGTCCATTAATGTATTGCCACAAGCATCTCAGTTTTTGATTAGTGTATAAGTTTAAGATTTGTGTGAGTATATCACAATTTATAAAAGTATGAAAAACTAAACACAAATATTAATCAGTGGAAAATTTACACAAATATAAGAAAAATAAGAAAAATAACGAAATAGAGAAAGGAGATCAAAATAAAATGACATGTCATCTATTGATGTTTTAAAATTTAAAATCTAGAGATGTTTACCATAACTATTGTATTTATATTCAATGATTACAATTTATTTAGACACGATGTTAAACAGTATTAAACAATATAAAACAATAAAATTAAAAGATATACAATGTTGTCTACCGTATTCATCTAAATAATGGCCGCTTAATTAATTATGATTAAACAACTCTCAATCAACATCACTAATCAACAATAATCTACCTAATCTCAATTAGCATTATTAATGAATAGTAATCTAGATATTCACTTATTAAGTAATTTATAGGGTAATTTTTTGGGTGGGTAACCGAACTTGATTATTTTTCATTTTGGTTACCGAACTTTAATTTGTATTTTTTCAGTCAACATAGATTAATTTGGTTATTCCGGGAAGTCACTAGTGGATTTTTCGGTGTTATTTGTTCATGTGGTCGCCAGAAACTCCACGTCACTATTTATTTCAAAGGTGACACTACAACCACGTAAGATACTTGCTACATCAGCTGATAACACAGCCACGTGGAGGTCTGATGTGGCAAGGGGCAAGCCAAAGGTGCGTCTGAGTTGGAGGGATGATCAGTTGACATGGCAAATATCCTACGTGGCTGTGTTGTCACTTTTGAAATAAACAGTGACGCGAAGTTTCCGGCGGCCAGTGACATTGAAAAACCCACCAGTGACTTTCGGAGTAACCAAATCAATCTACGGTGACTGAAAAAATACAAATTAAAGTTAGGTAACCAAAGTGAAAAACGACAAAAATTCGGTAACCCACTAAAAAAATTACCCTTATATATATATATATATATATAAAGAGGTAAACAGAAATAGTGGTCGCCATCCACGTGGACGCAACGTTCGCTCTGTCTCTCTTCCAATGCAGCACTCCCACGTAATATATTACTATAAATCAATGGCGGAGGCCCCTTCTCTCTCTCTTCTCTCTCTTTCTCTCTCTCTGCCATTGGAGCCCCACGACCGAGCTTCAGAGAGGGCCGAGGGGAAGAGGGAGAGGGCCCATCCCATTTACGTTATTTTCTTCTTCTCCTTCGAAGAATGCCGGTTGTTGTTCCTCCTCAACCCAACTCTCTGGTTTGCTCTTCTCCTCTTTCTTTCTTTGTTTTCATGTTCTTCTTATTCGAATAACAAATTGTTTTATTTATAAAGGATGCATCTTGAGTGTTTTTTTTTTTTTTTTTAAATTCTTGTGTTTGTGTGTGTATGTGTTTTTTTCATTAGAAATATATGTGATTTATGTTTCATTTGGATTCTTTCTTTCTTGTTGATAATATTTGTTTGTTTTAATTTGTAAAGGTCGCATCTTGAGCTCTTTTTGAAGCTCCATTTTGATTATCTCATTCTTG